>CAWUFW010004947.1:0-1433298 GCA_963921515.1 Calotriton arnoldi | reverse complement strand
AGAGTCATTCTGCCACCAAGCCCACAGTTTATGTTATCCGAACGCGCAGGTCCTGTATAGGTAATATAGGAACTACACGACACTAGTCGTGGTAGAACCAGATGATGTGCTTGGTCCAGCAGTGTTGTCCTCGGTTCTCCGCTTTTCTTCTTCCCGTCGATGCTGTTCTCTTGCGAGACGCAGAGGATGGATAGTCTGCAAATGTTTTAACATCGACGATGTCCCGCAGGAATATTTTTTATCTGAACCTCGTGAGAGAACATTCCCACAAATGGTGCAGGTAACTTTTCAGGCATTGACTTTCTTTACACCTGGTGGTATTGAGAAAAATGCCCACACGATACTTTCAAATCTTTTCTTCACAGGTTCCTCCAGGTCTTCTTCCTCTTCAGGTGGAATCTGCTGAGGATCATTTCCAGCTTGCTCACTTTGCCACTGGATTCAAGATAGCCTGGCTGATGAGGGCTGTGAGCCCGAAACCGGTCCCAGGATGCTTGTTTCCGGTCCAGGGAAGACATGGCTTGGCAGTTCGGGCTGGACTGTTCCCATGAGGCACAGGGTCAGACTGATTTGCATATGGCCATGTCTGAACTGGGGTGGCGGAGTGAGCTAAAGAATGATGATGGATTAAACCCAGATCAGTTGACTGGGGGTGAGTGCTTGTAATGTCAACACTCCGTCCATCATCCCCTTTGGTTTTGCTTTGATCATTTCCAGCTGCCATTTTTTTAAATTAGTGAAAAAAAAAACCAAAAAAAGGCAAAGAAGAGGATCAGAAAACAATAGGTGTGTCTTCTGAGATGCTCTTGAAGGAATGAAAAAAATGGGTGGGGTCCTTCAAGTTCTAGAATCAAAAGGTTCTTAACCAATGAAATTGTTTCTTTTGAAGTCACATGGGATTCGCGCAACCGGCGCGCACCCGGCGCGATTCCCGAAAAATATATTTAACAATAATTTATCTTTATTCCAGTTACAAATATATGATTTTTATAACTATATTAAATAATGTCATGCTGTAATATACATATTAGACCTATATATATATACTTTTAAAACGTAAAGATTTGCGATGGTTTCGCGCACCCGGCTCGACCCCCTGAACTATATACGTGACGTTACACGGGGCTGAGATACGTGCACCCATCGCATACCAAATGCGCATCCTACAGGACTTAACCAATATGGCGGTAAAATTCTGGGATTCGCGCACCCACCGAGACAGGTACATGATCGGTACGCGAATCCACTTTAAAAAAAAATAATTTATATTTATATTTTAGAAAAGAGAAAACATTACATTATTTTTATAACAATTAAGAAACTAAGAAAAAGTATTTTCTGGACATTATACTTAGAAATTAGCATTTAAAAAACCTTAGAAATTCACTGAAAAAACCATAGGTTTCAGGGACGTTATAGTAGAAATTAGCATTTAATAAACCTTTGAAATTCACTGAAAAAACCAGAGGTTTCAGGGACGTTATAGTTAGAAATCTTTTTTTTAAAAACCTTAGAAATTCACTGAAAAAACCATAGGTTTCAGGGACGTTATAGTTAGAAATTAGCATTTAAAAAAACCTAAGAAATTCAATGAAAAAACAACAGGTTTCAGGGATGTTATAGTTAGTTGGACATTTCACTCATACAAAACCAGAGAAATTCGGCCGTTATAGTTCGTTGAGGTAACTATAACTCGCGCCCCCCAATGCACTGCTGATGACGTCACATATTACATCACTCATGACATGGTCAGTGACATCACTGATGACATCACTGATGACATCATCCAGTGATAATCTGATGCACCTCCTCACACCCTAATATAACCTTTGATACGCCCACTCTAAAATACAGACTACCATTTTCGAAACCAAAGACACACCAATACCAGTTACTACATACCCACTCACTGATTCCTAGGTCTACACACACATCTACTCATTCACCCATTTAGTCACTCATACATGCAGTCACTCATCCATACAGCACTATCATAAACACTCATACACCTATACAGACACTCACACACCGTCACTTACCCATAGAGTTACTCACACACATAGCCAGCCATGCAAAGAATCAATCACGGTCCCATTTACTCACCTACACAATTATACACACACCACCTCACTTATTCATACAGATACTAACACATACTTACTCTCTTATACAATCACTGACACAAGCACACACTCATCCATACAGTCACTCTCACAATCACTCACTCTCACATATAGTCATTTATATAGTCCAACACTCACATATACTGCCTTTCACATATGTAGTTACTCACACATGTACAACTGAGATATCTGTTCACTCACCAACACACCCATACACACACTCACCCACCCATACAGCCCTTCACAGACGCACTCTTGAACCCATACACCCAGTGAATCACCCACTCACACATCTATGCACAAAGTCACCCACCCCGCACCCACCCACACAGATACTCAGGCACCCATACAGATACTCAGACAACCAATTAATAACTCATATAGACACTCATGTAGCTACTCACCAACCCATGCAGCCACTTACACACCAACTGACAGACTGATACAGACATTCACACAGTTTAGTCACTAACTCATGCATTCAGTAAGACACGTTTAATCACACACTTATACAGTCAGTCACACACCTACTAAATCATCCATACAGACACTCATACACCCACTCATTCTTCAATACACCTTGTCATATATAAATATATAAAGCATATTTAAACTTTACAAAAACACACAGTCACTGGATGATGTTATCAGTGATGTCATCAGTGATGTCATTTGAGATGTCATCAGTGATGTCATCAGTGATGTCACTGACCATGTCATGAGTGATGTAATATGTGACGTCATCAGCAGTGCATTGCGGGGGTGCGAGTTATAGTTACCTCAACTAACTATAACGGCAGAATTTCTCTGGTTTTGTATGAGTGAAATGTCCAACTAACTATAATCTCCCTGAAACCTGTGTTTTTTTATATATATATATATATATATATATATATATATATATATATATATATATATATATTCACTGAAAAAAACCACTGGTTTCAGGGACGTTATAGTTAGGCTGACATTTCACTCGTACAACACCAGAGAGATTCAGCTGTTATAGTTAGCTGAGCTAACTATAACTTGCGCACCCACAATGCACTGCTGATGACGTCACATATTACATCAATCATGACATGGTCGGTGACATCACTGATGACATCTCAAATGACATCACTGATGACATCATCCAGTGACTGAGTGTTGACAGGACATATCTAACAACCACGTACAATTATCTGCACGGAACTAAAGCATCCCCATTTAACAAGAAATGAGTAACTTCTCTAAAAATAATGTGAACTTGCACTTTATACTGTATAATGGATTGATCCGAGAATGTTTGTATATTTTAATAGTCCATGCTGCTATGTATTTTCAATTCTATCACAAGAAAGTACGATGACCCGAATATAGAGAGAATGTATAACAGTATTTTTCTCATTTTCACTAATCACGTGACGTAGTGTATGATAATGGTGTTTAAAAGCAATGAGGGACTAGGGTCTCGTTATGTGATCAAGCCCACTGGATGGGCGAAATGCGTCATTCACCATGCTGAGCGTCAGCTAATAAGGAAAATTCGCACTTACTTGGTGTCCGTGTCCCGCTTTTCGGCTTGGAATAGTCGTGGGAATCCTGGTGAAATACATATATATATATATATATATATATTCACTGAAAAAAACCACTGGTTTCCGGGACATTATAGTTAGGCTGACATTTCACTCGTACAAAACTAGTGAGATTCAGCGGTTATAGTTAGCTGAGCTAACTATAACTCGCGCACCCACAATGCACTGCTGATGATGTCACATATTACATCAATCATGACATGGTCAGTGACATCACTGATGACATCTCAAATGACATCACTGATGACATCATCCAGTGACTGAGTGTTTCTAAAAAGTTTAAGAATGTTATATACATATATATATACGCCAAGGTGCATTGAAGAATGAGTGGGTGTATGAGTGTCTGAATGGATGATTTAGTGGGTGCGTGACCGAGTGAATTTCTGTATCAGTCTGTCAGTTGGCCTGTATGGATCAGTAAGTGAGTGAGTCAGTGGCTGTATGGGATACTGTTGCGTGTGTGAAAAGTTGTATGAGTGAGTGAGTGTCTGTATGGCTGTGTTAGTGATTGAGTGCATGTGTCAGTATTGGTGAGTAACCGAGTATGTGAAAGGCAGTATATGTGAGTGACAGGGTATATGAGTGACTGTATGCATGAGTGAGTGAATGTGAGAGTGGCTATATAGATGAGTGCATGCTTCTGTCAGTGACTGTATAGCTGAGTATGTGTTCCTATTCGTATGAGTAAGTAAGTGGGTGTATGTGTAACTCTTTGGGTGAGTAAGTGGCTGTATGATTGACTGTATGGGTGAGTGTATAGGTGTGTGAGTAGTTCTAAGGGTGACTCACTCAGTGTGTCAGTGTCTGTATGCCTGTATCAGTCGATATGTCAATGGCTGCATTAGTGAGTGAGTGGGTCTGTGAGTGGCAGTATGGGTGAGTGAGTGGATGTGTGTATAGATCAATGAATCAGTGAGTGGGTGTGTAAATACTGGTATGGCTCTGTGAACGGGTTTGTGAATGGTTGTGTGGGAGCGGCAGTGGGTGCATAAAAGATTCTACAGTGGTGTGAGTGGGTGTGTTAGAGATGCTGTGGATGATGTTATCACTGATGTCATCAGTGATGTCATTTGAGATGTCATCAGTGATGTCATTTGAGATGTAATCAGTGATGTCACTGACCATGTCATGAGTGATGTAATATATGAGGTCATAAGTATTGCATTGCGGGGGTGCGAGTTATAGTTTCCTCAGCTAACTATAACGGCTGAATTTCTCTGGTGTTGTACGAGTGAAATGTCAGACTAACTATAACGTCCCTTTAACCTTTGGTTTTTTACGTGAATATCTAAGGTTTTTTAAATGCTAATTTCTAACTATAACGTCCCTGAAACCTGTGTTTTTTTCAGTGAATTTCTAAGGTTTTTTAAATGATAATTTCTAACTATAAGGTCCCTGAAACCTGTGGTTTTTTTCAGTGAATTTCTCAAGTTTTTAAAAGCTAATTTGAAACTAAAAGATCCTTGAAACCTGGGGTTTTTTCAGTGAATTTCTAAGGTTTTTTAACTAGAAGTCATGTTTGCAGAGTAGTGGAGAAAGGGGGCTGGGCCTCCAAACAGTGCTAAGGAATTCCGCTGCATAGGACTTACAGGAGCTACCAGGAGGGCTTATTGGCCCCCAAGGCCCCTCAGGAGTAAAGAGGACTCCATCCCCCGACCAGTAGTGCGCCAGGAGGCACGTTTGCAAAATGGTGGAAAAAGGGGGGCATTGCCTCCGAAGATCTCTTAGCAATCTCACTGTATGGGACTTACTGGCGGTAACAGGAGGGGTAGGTGGCCCCAAAGGACGCCCTTCTATTACCTCCAGTAAGTCCCAAACAGCAGGATTGCTGAGTTCTGATAGCAGGCCATGCCCCTTTGTCCACCACTCTGCAAACGCACTTCCTGGCGCACTCTTGGTTTGGGAATGAAGTCCCTTCCGCTGCTAGGGGTGCTTAGGGGCCAACTAGCCTACCTGTTACGTCCAGTAA
Organism: Calotriton arnoldi; assembly: GCA_963921515.1. Classification (NCBI taxonomy): domain Eukaryota; kingdom Metazoa; phylum Chordata; class Amphibia; order Caudata; family Salamandridae; genus Calotriton; species Calotriton arnoldi. The sequence goes on along the minus strand of CAWUFW010004947.1, from coordinate 1,427,623 downwards.
GCCCCACACAGTGGGATTGCTGAGAGGTGGTCGCAGGTCATGCCCCCTTTCTCCACCACTCTGCAAATGCTCCTCCTGGGGCGCTCTTTGTTGGGGAATGAAGTGCGCTTGCCTCTTGAGAATCTCTGGGGATCAACTAGCCCTCCTGTTACCTCCAGTAAGCCCCACACAGCTGAATTGCTGAGAGGTGGTCCGAGGACACTCCCCTTTCTCCACCACTCTGCAAATACGCCTCCTGGCGTACTGCTGCTTGGGGGATGAAGTCCACTTTAGTCCTGAGGCCCTCAGGACACAAGGGGACCTCATTCCCCCACCAGCAGTGCGCCAAGAGGCACGTTTGCAGAGTGTTGTAAAAAAGGGGCATGGCCTTCGACCACCTCTCAGCAATCCCACTGTGTGGGGCTTACTGGAGGGATCTGGTGGGCTAGTTGACCCCTAAGCACCCTCAGCAGCAATGGGGACTTCATCCCACAACCAAGAGCATGCCAGGAGGTGCATTTGCAGAGTAGTGGAGAAAGGGGGCGTGGCCTCTGGCGAGTTACAGGTTCCTATATTTTTTTTATATTTGGAAAGGGGGCTGTGTGGACCCCTTCCCTTGGTGCTATTGGGCCCCGGGGACCCGATCCCCCAGGGCCTGACCCATTTTTCTATTTTTATTTAATTTAAAAGGGAGGGGGCAGATATATATGCCCGGGGACCACATCCCCCAGGGCTGGGTCTTTGTGTCTCTTTTTTTTTTAAAGGGGAGGGGGGCCACCCTCCCCAGGCCGATTTCAGCCCCGGGGACCCCATCCACCGAGGCCGGCCAATTTGGTTTTTTTTAAGGGAGGGGGGCGAGCTTCCCTACTCCCCTAGGCCCTTTGCGGCCCTGGGGACCCCATCCCCTGGGACTTGGCCATTTCTTTTATTTGTTTTGTTAATTTATGTTTAATGAGGGGGCCACGTGCCCCCCCAGGCCAATTTCGGCCCCGGGGACCCCATCCCCTGGGCCCCGGCCATTTTTTTAAAATAAAAAAGTGAGGGGGCTGAGTGGCCCCTCCCCGGCCATTTTTGGCCCCTAGGACCCCATCACCCAGGGCTTGACCTCTTGTTGGGGACTGCAGGGAGAGTCCCAAGGCCCCATTGGTCCCTGCCAGCTCCCCGACTCCTGCGGGAGCCAGCATTGCTTTTGGACAGAGGGAGCTGCAATCATGCAGCTCCCTCTGCCCAAAAGCAATTCTGCGTAGCTTCGTGGAAGCGAGAGCACTTTCTATGCTCTCGCTTCCATGAAGCGAAGCAGAGTTTGCTATGGCATGGTGGGAGCAGTCCTCCTCCCTGGGACTCTGTACCCTCCCACCTGGAGCGGCACCCCAGGAGACAAACCAGTAGGGGCACTGTTAGCAGTCGCCCCATCCTCCAGGTCAGGGGGGACACCCTGAACCTGGTCCTCCAACCCAGGGTCTGTACCCTTAGGCTGGACATGTGCCTGGCAACCCAGGACTTCCGGGGGAGTACACCAACCCCCACAAAGGGAACACACTCCTCATGAGCTGTGCAAGAGTCTGCCTGGCACAGGTCTCCAGCCTCCTGTCCACCTGAGAGAGCATGGAGACCCCCAGGCCAGAAGTGGCCTCACCAGGGTCAGTCCTGGGGTGCTCTGACCTCAGAGCTGGCAACCCCTCACCCACTGGTCCTTCCACTGGGGACGGCGTCCCCACTCACCCTTTTCTCTGGACTCAAGCACCATCCCAACTGGAGCGGTGCTGCCAGATACCAGAACTGGTGGGATGCTCATTACAGCAGTCCCCCCAGTTCCCTAGACACTAGGGGATCCCTCTCAATGGGTGGCCTTCCAGTACAGCCTAGGCTCCCCACCTGGTGTTCCCTCATGGCACCCCCCAGGCTCTGGGACCGGGCAGCCTGTTCCCACTCCTTCTCCACAGAGACAGGACGTGAGTCCCTACACCCCTCCCACGACACCGGGACCTATCTGGGCTACCACAAACCTTTCCCATCACCCTCAGTTGGGAAATACCTGAGCCACTTTCTGCAGGATCACCCCCCAGATGCTTCTCCAGACCCTCTGGAATACACCAAAAGGTCTGCCTCCAGTGCAAGCTCCCTGGGGTCAGAGAACTCGCACTCAACCGGGTGTTGGCATAGCTCTGGAAAACAGGGACTTAAAGTATGCTTTCCAATAATTCAATCACACAGCCCCACACAGGTTTTAACCAAACTACCCTTCACCCAACCATCCAGTGCCTCAGAAAAGTACCCCACATCATTCTCACATGACTGGTGAGACAGTGTCTGACTTGCTGTCCCTCGACCCATACTCTTCTGGCTGGTCTCCATACTCCCCCAGGGCTTCTACCATGGGGGAACCCCTCTCCCTGCACCTCTTATCTAGAGTCAGTAGAGTGTCAATCCCACCACCAGGAATATGATCCCCTGTGTCCGGTCCCCAATGCACCTCAGGGAGTTTGTCCTTGGTGCTCTGGAGGAGAAGAAAGTCTGTTTGAGTTGTGCTCAGTGTGAGAAGATGGTTCTGCCCATCTAATCTGTACCGATTTTTTGCTTTTTTGTCAAACTAGTTTTTGACCTTTTGCTGTGGGGGAGCCTCATAACATGTGACTCACCCACGGTAATCTCATGTTAAAATGGAATGAATACGCGTGGACATATTTGTGGGCTGTGCCTGGGAGGCTCCTGTCATGCACAGCCCAGCAACTGTGCGCAGGTAGCCTGGCACAGTAGGGACTCTGCAGGGTTGGGTATTGACCTGGGATAGGCCTTATAATGTTGGTATATATAGACAGGGAAAGCCAGTGTGGTTTACAGTCATCTCTGCAGTGACACTCAATTTTACACTTATGGGAATGCTGCTTTAGAGTGCAACTCCACCTACCCTTGGTCTACAGAACCCATAGTCATACCAATGTACAATGTAACCTGTGTGAAAAGAACAATTTTGTAAAGTCCACAGACATATCTGTGCAGCTTATGGGTCATCCAGGAATGTCATATTTCTCTGGCTCAGCTCAGGATCAAAGCCCAAACCTTTTGTCACCCCGCTGGGTTGGGTTATATACTTTTTCCTCTAGCTGCGGAAACAAAGTCTCTCCCCCTCAACACAGGGAGCAATTAACAGTGCTTAAGTCAGCTCCTGAGGAGGAAGGGGTTGGGTGGACTGCTCTGCATCAATCAATCAGCCAGCTGTCATCCTGTGTCAGGAAGAGGGCCAGCACAATAAATGGAGGGAGGAAGCCCAGATCCTGGAGCCAAACCAGGAGGGGGGCTCCTTTGAAGTTTTATTGTGGTAGGCCCTGGCAGTGAAGTCAGCGAGTGACTCCTGTGTGATGTCATCTTAAAGTATACCAGAAGTGTGCAGGGAGGTTGGGACAGGGGAGAAGAGGTGATGTGGCACATCAAGATAGGCCAAAGGTGAATCCATGCTGGAATTTCCCATCCCTACTTAAAATGTCCTGTGAGAGAGCTCTTTCTTGGTTGTGCTTTTCTGCTGGAAACTGAGACTGGAGGTTGACAACAAGGACAATTGGAAAGAGGAATCCCTGACAGTCATCGGGCCTAAGGACTCTGACATTGATTGACACCAGGACCAGTGGGGCACTCCCCAGGTCCTGGGATGTGGTTCCCCTTATGTCCCTTGAGGACTATTTGAGGAACGACTGTGCATCTGGGCAAGGAAGGAGAGAAACCCAGAGGAAAAGTAAAGAGAAAGGCTGGTGCAGGGAGCCAGTGAAACCAGCTTCCTGCAAAGTTCATCACTTGTGAGGCCAGGAGGCCTGAAGAAAGTGCCCCAGGTAGCTAGGACTTACCACCAGGAGCAAAACAAGACGAAAGTGTCGAAATCAGCCCAATAGGACTCTAGATAAAGCATTTCAACATTTTGGTAACCTTTGACCCCTACCAGTGATTACGGAGTGAGTGGAGCTTTGCTGCTGGATGATTTGTACCCTGTGAGGGGGGGCAGGGCCTTGGAGGTTGTCCCCAAGAGGATGACATTGTGGGAAAACACCGTCACGCTTTTTCTGCAATTCCAGGAAGGGGCCTAGGACCCCATCCCTGGGCTTCATAATAAAGACGAGGGGTAGAGAGCACTGATGTGCCCTCTCACAATTCCAGGAAGGGGTCCCGAAGCCCATCCCTGAGCTTCCATGATGAAGATGAGGGGAAAAGCGGCATCACGCCCCCTCACGATTCCAGTAAGAGGCCGAAGACCTCATCCCTGGGCCCTGTGATGAAGACGAGGGCAAGAGAGCACTTTTGTGCCCCCTCACGATTCCAGTAAGGGGCCCAAGACCTCATTCCTGGGCCCTGTGATGAAGACGAGGGAAAGAGAGCACCATTGTGCCCCCTTGCAATTCTAGTAAGGGTGCCAGGACCACATCCCTGGGCCCTAATGCCATCAAGGAGAAGGGGAGACGACCCCCGGATGGCCAGCCCTCCCTGTGCCCATGTCTGATTGGAGCTGGAAGGCCAGCCACTCAGCATGTGTCTGCCCGCTGGAGCAGGCAGACCAGAATGATGCTGCCAGCTCTTGCGGCAGCAAGCCAGAGTTCTGGCTGTGTGAGGAGCTGGCAGAGACAGCCAAAGGTGGGCTCCAGGAGCTGTCCCTAACCAAGTAAAGTGGTTCAGGGGTGCCCGGGTGGGATTAGGCACCCCAAGAAAAAGAAGCGCGTGCAAGGCGGCTTGTGAAAAGGAGAAAAAAAAAACAAAGCAAAGAAGCCATGGCACTCCTGGTCTCGGCAAGAGAGTTGCTGCTCAAATATTCACAAAGCTCACGAAGAGCGCCCCATAGCACCCTGCGGGGCATGCCTAGCTTGGCCTGTTTGGTGTTGCTGGTTGCTTTGTGGTGACCCCAGGATGACAGGGACACCACTAAAAGGAGGCACACGTGCTGGAGAAGCTGCAGGAGCAGCACAGGCACCCCCAAGAGGATTCTAGGAATCCCTCCCTAAGTTGGGAGGGACTCCAGAAACATAACCCCTCAAGGGTTTCCAGGTACTTTCAAGCACTTCCAAGGCTGGAGCTTTTGCACTACAGCTGGGAGTGCTGTGTTCTCCGGGGGCGAAGTCTATGGTTACAGGATCTGTGGCCTGAAGGTGGTCAATATAAGTTTTTATTTTACTTAAACACCCTCCAGGGGGAAGGGCTGTAATTACATGAGTAGTGATCACAAATGTGATGCCCTTTATGGGCTATGTTTTAATTGCAATTTCTCATGCTGAAATGTATTAGGAGTACACAAATCATCTAGACTTGCATGTACATTTTCCTTGTAAATGCATTATTGAAATAATGACACTGACAACCAGTATATTTGCTTTATTGCCAGTATTAAGTGCAGGTCATTCAAAGTTATATCCCAGATATGCATTTAAGTATCAGAGAATGTTTTGACATATGATTTGTTGAACTAGACCCCCTTTGAGATGGTCAAAAATGATTACGCAATGTCATCAAGAAGTATTTCCATCAGCTTATGTATATTTGTAAATTACCGCTTAATATTGTGTATAATAAAGTACTTTTTACTTTTTCAAACAAAAAGGCAAAGACTGGACAATCTATATTGTGTATCTGTGAATTGGTGATTACTAGCCCACACCACCTCCCTTGAGTAGACCGTGGACTGCTCTGCTTTGCTACCCTGGATCCCAGTGGAGGACAAATGTGGACCCATTACTTGTGCAGGCCACACAACTAATGACATATTTTCTAACACTCAGTACAAGTGAATTTATGTGTAAAACTGGTGGCATTTAAGAAAGGACCTCAAGTTCAGGTATTTAATAATATATTTTATAAACTTATTAGTGAAGTGTCAGTGAGTGTGCTAATGTTCGTAAACATATTGTACAGCATGTTTACAGAGTGAAAAGCTGTTTGGGGACGTGTAGATCTCTTGATGTAGGTTTTGAAAGGTAGACATTAGAATGTAGAAAGATATGAGCAGGCATTGCAGATTGTGTTAAAAAATGAAGTGATCCAACTGTATGTATTTGTAAGTAAAGGAGGCAGTGTTTCTCAAATTATAAAACAAAGAACTTGGAATGTGTTACTACAAGCCCTAGTGTTGTTATGAACCTCACTGTACATATACTTTAGCCCTATGAGATGTTAGAGTGATAATATTGCCATTTCTATAGTGAAACACCATGTTCAGTGTTAGCAAAGGTATTTCAAGAGGAATGTGATACTTTATAACATTTTATGAATTCAGGTTTGATGGCCTGTTATATTTTATTTGTGAAAAATACACTGTTTGAGGGTGTGGAGTTTTACTGGAAAAATGAATAACACGTTAATGGTACACTCTATATAAATATGTGATTGTGGGTACAAAATATAGAAATCTTTTTAGAATATAGAGAAGAATGACATGATTTATTGGCTAGTATGTAACTTTTAATTTCTTTGGTTGTTTTTTTCTTTTGTAGGAGGAAAATGGAAAACAGAAGTACTGAACAACAAAACTACCATGTGAGAAAATATATGGAGGGAAAAAGAAGTCCTGCTCACTTTTGAAAAAACAGGAAATAATTTATCTGTAGAAAGTCAGGAAAAAAGTATTAATTGGAGAAGTAATAATGTTTGTATTTCATCGGGGGACATTTATGATTTTGCACAAGCTTGTGCTATTAGGTCTACTTTTCTCTGAGGAAATAATATATGCTTAGATAAGCAGCAAAAAAACACTTGTTAAGACAAGCAGGATTATCGTCTTGTTCAGCAGTGAGTACCTGAGCAGGCACAGTATATCCAGGATGAAAAGATGTGGAAGCACATGAAGAGCTCTGGAGTTCAGCATCACAAGCTAACTCTGCCCAAGCTATCCTTTATGAACTCCTTTAACAAAACTGTACGCATGAGAAACTTTGCTGAGACATTTTTGCTAGCTGGCCGTAAAGCAAAAAACAGCCATACCAAAGACTTTTTGCTAGTCTGAGGTGATGCATCTACACCAGGCTGCTCATCATAATATGATGATGAAGAAATGATAAATTATAAAATTTTATAACGGTTGATATAGTTTGTTAATGTAGCAGTTGTTGTTGTTGTAAGTTTTGTAATGGTGGTTTAAAGCTACAATCCGATGTGCTTGCTTAATAGTTGTTTTAGATTTGGATATTATTACAGTATTGTAATATTGACTAAATCTGTCAGTTCCTTATTCAGGGAGTGCATAAATGCTAATGCATGTATATATATCTATACGGTAATTTGCACATCTTTTATGCACCAGAGAATTGTTAATGGAAAAGTCAATAATTTGAATACCCAACAATGGTCACTTCTCATGCAACAGTGAGATCTCACTAGAAAGATTATTTCTTGTGCTCACTGTAATACACATACCTCCCATACAAGAGAGAGGCTTTGGCACAGAGGACAGTGCATCCTCATATTCTTCTACACACTGCTATTAGCTGGTGGAGATGTGATAGTGGAGAGGGCAGTTCTTTTGCACATGAAATTATATATGCTTGTGACATTTTGGCAGAGAAGTCTGTCCCTGTGCACACCCTTCTACACCTCATTGTCCCCATGGGGAGAGGTCTGAGGGAGAGGCGAGTGTGTCCCCACATTCAACTATCCCCACAAATCAACCAAGACACAGTTCTCAGCAGAGAGGATACTCCGTTTCTATACCCTACTACCCACAACCTGCTTTTCACATATATTACTATGGGACGATGTCTCAGCTGACAGGGCAGTGTGTTTACACATCATAGTCTCTATAGTTGGTATGCTGAACACACTTCTCTGCATAGAGTTAATTTCATCCCCACACCTTACTTGTACATCTGTCATCCTGGCGAGAGCTGTCACCAGAGAGTTAAGCTCATTTTCACAGCTTAATTTGTACACCCATCATCCAACACACGGGTCACAGGAGAGGGGACAGTCTCTCCCCACATTGTACTATGAAGACTTATCATGCAGGATAGATGTGTTAGCAAACAGGGCACTTCCTCCCCATAGTCTACTATGTATACCTGTCACCATGGGAAGAGGTGTGAGCAGAGAGATACATTTTTCTCAAACCCTACGACAGGGACCTCTCACCCTGATAAGATGTGTTAGTGGACAGCTGACTTCATTCCCAGATGGCACTGCATATCGCTGTTGCTGTAGGGAGAGGTGTCAGTCCAGAGGCAATTGCTTGCCCACACTGAACGGCACATCCATGTTGTCTTGAAGATAGGTGTTAGTAAAGACAATGTTTCCCTGTAGACTAATGTACATGTCTGTTATGCTGGGGAAAGTTGTGACTGGATAGTGAAATCTATTTCCACACCCTAATGTATATGGTTATTTCCCTGGGGAAAGGACTCAGTGGAAAGGCCAGTACTTGTTATTCTTACTATGGAATAGTAAAGTCTTACATGTGGTGTGTGTACCTAGCCCACCCTTTTCTGCATACTGCTGAGCCTGGGGAAAGGTGTGAGTGGAGAGGCAGTGTCTCTTTACACCCTACTCTACACACTGATTACCTTCATTCAAGGTCTCACTAGAGAGGTCAGTCTCTCTCCAACGTCTACTCTACACAGTTGTGAGGCTGTGGAGAGGTATCAGTGAGAGTCCAGTGTCTCCATACACCCTACTGGGCACTGTTGTTATACTGTGAAAAGGTCTCATTTGAGAGTGTACTTTCTCCAGGCACCCTACTAATGCGAACAATAAGGCATAAGTACTGTAATAAAGGAAAGTGTAAATTCTTCCTAAAAAAAAAGGTTTACAATTGCGTGAGACTCTTGCGGGATTGTAAAAAAAGTAGTGATTGAACTTTTTCTAATAACAATAAATGGACTTAATGTAAATAAATGTGTATCAATGTGTGCTGTGTACCAATGGCCGTCTCATGCAGATGAAACATGTGGGGTTCTTTCATAAATCTAAGTGATTTGTTTTTCCCCACAAAATTATAATGCATTGCATTTCATTAAACTAAACACACTGTTACTATTCTGGTGTATATGAAGTATACATACTACATTAGGAAATTTTCACTGTAAATAAGTCCATTATAAAAAGTACGATCCCACACGAGACTCGCAAGAGCAAACAAGAAAAGCACTGCCTCCTCGGACTGCACACAAGGGATTGCCTCCTAGCTGTTGCAAGACCTTTGGAGAAGGGGAAAAAAAAGTAGAACATAGTACAAACAACATAGATCATGGAACTATAGGGTAGCTCTGAAAAGAGCAGTTTTTGTTAACAGTTTTTGACAAGTCTAATATTTTTGTGTGTTTTCTAACATTTTTATTTTTTTTGTATTTTAAAACTTCTTTACAAGGTTACAACAAAAACATATAACTTGAAGTGTGAAACAAACACCAACAGCATCTCCTTAAAAACAAAAAGAAGAAAAACTTACAAAAACTGTTTTCAAAAAACCTGCTGCCTGGGGAACTTGTGCTCTTGGCAGCAAAATAGCAGGTTTATTGTCCACTTGGGAACCTGCATAGGCACAGTCTCTCCTGGAGCAAATGATGTTGAAGCCTCTGTAGAGTTCTTTCTGTACCCCCAGCTAAATTCCTTCTTGCAAAGTTTACAGATGACATACTTTGTAAAAACAGAAACTATCTTGCTAAGTGGCCTCCTATATTGAAGAATTGCTACAACAAGTATTCCTTAGAACGTTGAGCTGGCTGAGTTGGTGCAGCTGCCCCTGGCTCCTCACTACAATCAGATAAAGACATATTTGTGAAGAAAGGCAAACAAGAAAGGAGAGCAAGCCAAATATGTCTACTCTCAGCAAAATACAATAGTGAAATAAAGCAAAAAGGATGGAATCTTCTTCTTCTAAATAAAGTCATCAATGATGCCATTTGAGATGTCATCACTAATGTCATAAATGACGTCATAGAACATGTCATGAGTGATGTAATATGTGAGGTCATAAGCAGTGCATTGCGGGGGCGTAAGTTATAGTTAGCTCAGGTAACTTTAACTGCTGAGTTTCTATGGTTTTGTGTGTGTAAAATTTGAGCCAAACTATTACGTCCCTGTAACCTTTGGTTCTTTCTGTAAATTTCTAAGATGTTTTTTAATTATATTTCCTAACTAAAATGTCCCTGTAACCTTTGTTTTTTCCATTGAATTGCTAGGGTTTTTTAATGTTATTTCCTAACTGTAATATCCCTGTAGCCTTTGTTTTTTTAAAGAATTTTGAAGTTATTTAAATTGTATTTCCTTACTGTAACCTGTAACCTTTGAGAGTGGGTGTGTGAGTGGCTGTATAGGTTTGTGAGTGTGTGTGTGTGACTGTATGGGTGGGTGAGTAGTTTTGTGGGTGTGGGAGTGGCTGTATGGGTCTGCGAGTGGGTGTCTGAGTTGTTATGTAGGTATGTGAATGGCTGTATGGGTCTGTGAGTGGGTGTGTGAGGGGTTATGTGGGTACGTGACTGGGTGTGTGAGTGACTGTGTGGGTGTGCGAGTGCATGTGTGAGTGGCTATGTAGGTCTGTGAGTGGATGTGAGAGTGGCTGTATGGGTGTGTCAGCAGCTGTGTGAGTGAATGGGCCAGAACAGAACCTTACCTGTCGCTTTATCCAACAAGAGTCCACAGTTTTCCTTAAAATGTCTAACCAACTGGAGTACTTTCTACTGGTTAACCTCTTCCATGCGTCGGACAGCCCCCTGCCGTCCGAAGTCACGGTGGGCGTGTGCGGAGGACGGCCAGGGGCCGTCCATTCCGCGCACGCGTGGAATTCGCCCGCACAGCGGGGGAATTTGCACTGCATCGAAGCGGTTAATTAGAAAGTGCTACCTCATTGGGTAAATGTCTAGTGCATATTGTACACTACAGCTGCGCAAAGGACCACAAGGTAATGCCTCCAGTGACCTTGCGTGCATGTAATTTTGGCAATATGATTGTTCGTCGAGTGCCTTCATTCAAAAATCTGTGATAACATGAATCCTCAAGAGAATACAACAATACTGCAAAGAGATGAATCTCCACCAAACATGGGTACTTCCTCCTAAGTATAGGAAGTAAGTGCTTCTTTGTTTAGTGGTGATGTCCTCGCATTCCTCTGCATCAAGAACGCATCACTAAAATCGGTGGGAAAAGCTTTGGTAAGATGTCCATCAACGTGGGATAAGGCGGTAAGAGCTTTGCATAGGACTAAGGAAACGGGGCGTGGTCAAGTGGGTAGAGCTTGCAGAGGATTTTGGGCATTTGCATAGTCAGGGTAAATAAAAGGGAGAACCATGGACTCTGCTCTCACCACGAGACAGCAAGAAAGAAACCACTTTTCACAGGCACTACAGATCAGATTGCGCACCAATAGATTAATGGTGCATTCATCTCAATTAAGGATTTTAGCTCATTTTTCAAAATGGAGTACAAGTGGAAACACACTTGCTTTGCCTTCCCCAAGCCCAAGAAGTTAGGATCATTTGTGCTTAAGAAGGGGAGAGGGTGTGCGGGCTGATTGTGGCCCAGGGGACCCCAACCCCTGGGGCCTGGCCACATCATCCTGGGTGCCCTGGAGCCCACCCAGGGCACCCAGTGTGCAGCGCTAGGGACCCCAGGGGTAACCTCAATGCCGCCGCCTTCCCTGCTGGCTAACCACCTACAGCGGGAGCCAGCATTGCCCCTGCATTCAGGGAACAGCCAAAACTCCTGCTCCATGCAAGCAATCTTTTCATCTGTTTTCCTGCCCCCTACACTGCAGGCAGGAAAACAGATGAAAAGTCCACTTCCAGTGAGCAGGAGCAGTTTTCCTGCTCCCGCCTGCTGGGAGTATCCCATCCACCAAACTCATATTCAGGCCCCTAGTGTTTGCTCCAGCTTGGCGGGAGCTGTCAAAGCTCCCACCAAGCAAGAGCAAGCAGCTATGTCCTGGCCCTAAGGGGGTCGTCCTCAGGATAATTAATGGCTCCAGGAGAGGGGGGCTTCTGTCCCAGGGAGGTGGTGGTCTCCGAGCCAAAAATGGCCTGGGAGGGGGCTGCAAGGTCCCCTTCCTTTCAAATTTTGCCCCCTCTCCCATTTTGATTGCCCAGCCTGGCCCCTGGGAGGTGGTGGTCCCCCGAGGCCGTAAAGGGTCCTGGAGGAGGGTCTGCGCTTCCTCTCCATTGATTTAAATATTTTTAGCCTTGACCCAGGGAGGTGGTGGTCCTTGGGGCCGTAAACAGCCCGGGTAGGGGGATCCGATCACAACCCCGGGGACCAATGCTTTTAAAAACCTAGGAAGAGGCTGTGCAACCCTGCACTACTTAATGCCTGGTGACCTATCCCCCGGGGGCCCCACTCCACTAACTGTGTCCTGGGGAGTCCACTCAAGGGACACAGTTGCCCTGCCTGCAGGAGCACAGGCAGTGACTTATCTGCTCCTACCTGGCAGGAGCAGTAAAAACGCTCCTGCCAGGAGGGAGCAGACATTTATTTTCCTGGCTGCACTCCTGCCGGCAGGGAAATATACATTGGCAGGGAAATATACATTGCCAGGTGGGAGCAATGCTGGGTCCCACAACACTAGTCAGTCAGTAGTCAGTCCTATATAAAAGTTATCATGCTGAAAAGATTCCCTAAAAATGTTCAACGCTGCTTACAATACTTAGTTTCAACTACAGAGAATCTTTGTCCTTTCATTCATTCATAACATGCTCAATACCTCAACAGACCTATGACACATTAGAAGCTCAAGCATTTTCTAAACACTTACACACATTAGCAGGAAAGTGGCTGTACAAAATTAGGTAGAGAAGTAGGATGATACTTACCTGCCACTATGTAAAGTATAAAGCAAACTAACACACGGATTGGATGATGTCATCAGTGATGCAATCAATGTTATTTGGATTGTCATCAGTGATGTCCTAAATGATGTCATAGACCATGTCATAAGTGATGCAATATGTGAGGTCCGAAGCACTGCATGGTAGGGGCACAAGTTATAGTTAGCTCTGCTAAATAACTGGTGAATTTCTGTGGTTTGTTTTGTTTAAAATGTTACATTGTCACTGACACTTTCACCTAACTAGAACGTCTCTTCAACTGTTGTTATTTTCAGTGTGTGTGTAGATATATATATATGTGTGTATCAAGTGATCAAGGCCACTTGTACAGCCGAAGCGTGTTATGGCAGAAGGTGAATAATGCAAAATTGAGTAACTGCATTGGTGTCTGTCTCGTTTCGTCTGAAGGCAATTTGAGAGCAATGCAGGAGCGATATATATATATATGTATAATTATATATATATATTGTATTTCTCGCTTACAACTTCTGCTTCAGACTAGAAAAACGAGCGAGGACCCAGGTAAGTGCAGAGTTTCTTTATTGGCACCAAGTTAGTCCGCCATGTCGCGTTTCGGCCGCTCCTCGGCCTTGATCACATGACACAGCTCGAACTGTGATTCTCCATTTTAAAGTGCTAGTGCATACATTGCAATTAATCGACATAGACAACATACTGCATTGTTGTAATCATTTAGCTCCAAGTCATATCAAATAAATAAATATATAAATATATATATAATTCATATATTTACACAACATTGATTGAAACATAAATTAACTTTCTACACACAGAGCCCTGTATTGCTTGGAGATGTTTCGTTGTCTTTACTAGGCATGGACACATCTTCTTACAAATAATATTTGCCTAAATGCCCAAAATGTCTGTCCTGCCCTGTTTGTGTGTCGAATTATGCAAAGATTTAAAAGTGCATGTATGTGAATTTGTAAGAACATGTATAGTAATGCCCTATGAGTGGAAAAGTGCAAAGTGAAAAAGTGCTATGTGCTGTGTATTGCCGCTAGTCTCCTGATTAATTTATTCTGGAACGGCAACAAAGTTATTAAAAAAATGTGCAAATACATAATCATTTGTTCAGATAAATCTTGGGCACATCCATATAATCCAAATAAATTTGGACTATCCATCTTATTTATATGGAATGTGCATGTTGATGCAGAATGGGGAAATGGGGGAATGGGTAAAATTATAGCAGTTCAATGAGATCTAGCAGCTTTGGGGTGTATTATTGAATACTATATTGTGCAACAAATTGCCTGCAAGTATCAATTCTAATTCAACCTCCTACTACTAAAATGGATAAAATCAGATGTTAAAAAGATCCATATAAATAATGTTCGCAATAAATATTACTAAAATACCCTTTCAAAAATATAATAATTTTTTTTTTATACCTTTGTCCTTTCATTCATTCATAACATGCTCAATACCTCAACAGACCTATGACACATTAGAAGCACAAGCATTTTCTAAACACTTACACACATTAGCAGGAAAGTCGCTGTACAAAATTAGGTAGAGAAGTAGGATGATACTTACCTGCCACTATTTAAAGTATAAAGCAAACTAACACATGGATTGGGTGATGCAATCAATGTCATTTGGATTGTCATCAGTGATGTCATAAATGATGTCATAGACCATGTCATAAGTGATGCAATATGTGAGGTCCGAAGCACTGCATGGTAGGGGCACAAGTTATAGTTAGCTCTGCTAAATAACTGGTGAATTTCTGTGGTTTGTTTTGTTTAAAATGTTACATTGTCACTGGCACTTTCACCAAACTAGAATGTCTCTTCAACTGTTGTTATTTTCAGTGTGTGTGTAGATATATATATATATATATATTCACTGAAAAAACCATAGGTTTTAGGGACAGTTATAGTTAGTTGGACATTTCACTCGTACAAAACCATAGAAATTCCCCCGTTATAGTTAGTTCAGCTAACTATAACTCGCGCCCCGCAATGCACTGCTGATGACGTCACATATTACATCACTCATGACATGGTCAGTGACATCACTGATGACATCACTGATGACATCTCAAATGAAATCACTGATGACATCATCCAGTGACTGTGTGTTTCTGTAAAGTTTAAATATGTTTAATATATATAGGGAAAGGCGTATTGAAGAATGAGTGGGTGTTTAAGTGTCTGAATGGATGATTTAGTACGTGCGTGACTGACTCTACAAGTGAGTGATTAAACGTATCTTACTGAATGCATGGGTTAGTGACTAAACTGTGTGAATGTCTGTATCCGTCTGTTTGTTGGTGTGTAAGTGGATGCATGGATTTGCGAATAGCTACATGAGTGTCTATATGGGTTATTGATTGGTTCTCTGAGTATCTGTATGGCTGCCTGAGTGTTTGTGTGGGTGGGGTGTGTGTGACTCTGTGCATAGATGTGTGAGTTGGTGATTCACTGGGTGCATGATTTCAAGAGTGCATCTGTGATGGACTGCTTGGGTGGGTGAGTGTGTGTATGGGTGTGTTAGTGAGTGAATGTATATCTCAGTGGTACATGTGCGAGTAACTACATATGTAAAAGGCAGTATATATGTGTGTTAGAGTATTTAAATGGCTATAAGTGAGAGTGTGTGATTGTGAGAGTGGCTGTATGGATGCGTGTGTGCTTGTATCAGTTATTGTATAAGAGCGTAAGAATGTGCTAGTATTTGTATGAGTAAGTGAGCTGGTGTGTCTATAACTGTATAGGTGAGTAAATGGGTGTGTGATTAATTTTTTGCATGACTGACTAGGTGTGTGAGTACCTCTATGGATGAGTGGCGGTGTGTGAGTGTTTAAATAGGTGTATGAGTGCATATGATAGTCCTGTACTTAGTGACTGTAAGTATGAGTGACTGTACTGGTGAGTGAGTAGATGTGTGTGTGTAGACCTAAGAATCAGTGAGTGGGTATGTAGTTATTGGTATTGGAGTGTGTATGGTTTTGAGAATGGCAGTCTGTAATTTAGAGTGGGTGTATCAAAAGCTATATTAGGGTGTGAGAAGATGCATGAAATTATCACATGGATGATGTTATCAGTGATGTCATTTGAGATGTCATCAGTGATATCATCAGTGATGTCACTGACCATGTCATGAGTGATGTAATATGTGACGTCATCAGCAGTGCATTGCGGGGCGCGAGTTATAGTTAGCTGAACTAACTATAACGGGGGAATTTCTATGGTTTTGTACGAGTGAAATGTCCAACTAACTATAACTGTCCCTAAAACCTATGGTTTTTTCAGTGAATTTCAAAGGTTTTTTAAATGCTAGTTTCTAACTATGCCTACAGAGGTAGGACATGTGAAGAAAGAAGAAAAAACGCGCAGAAAGAAGCAAAAGAAATGCAGAAAGAAGCAACAGAAGTCCACAAAGACGAAGAAAAGTGCAGGAAGAAGCAAAAGATGTGCAGAAAGAACCAACAGAGGAGCAGAAAGAGGCCATGTTGCAAAATCATCCTGTGCCCACAACTTTTTCAGACGGGTACTGGTGGTAACTGACTCTGACTAACCAGAGTCAGTGCTATGCTAAAAGACACTTAGAATACAGTGAAAACACCTACATACACTAGGGAACACTATGCGTTGGGGTACCCCTGTGCTTAGCATGACCTCCTCTGTAAGTCCCTAGTACATAATAGGGCAGGGGATTAAAACTACCTCTTAAAACGCGTGTGCAAACGCGCCCCGTGGCGCGTTTTAAGTTGCGGGATTAAGTCCCCTTGAATCCTGAGGGTCCCTGGGGCCCAACTAGCCCCCAGGTACCTACAGTTAGGACCACAGAGCTGAGTTGCAGAGAGGCGTTCCGAGGCCACGCACCTTTTTCACCTCTCTGCAACGCAACTCTGTTGTGCTTACTGAAGGTACCTGGTGGGCTAGTTGGCCCCCAGGGTCCCTCAGGATTCAAGGGGGCGTGTTTGCGCACATGTCACCTGAGGCCCCGCCCCCTCCCTTCACCACTGTGCAAACGCGCCCCGTGGCGCGTTTTAAGTTGGGGGATTAGGTCACCTTGAATCCTGAGGGTCCCTGGGGCCCAACTAGCCCACCAAGTACTTCCAGTAAGCACCACAGGCCTGCGTTGCAACGCCTGTAACAAATTGTGTAGTTGTGTTTAGGTAGTGAAGGGGGTCGTGCTGGGGGTAGTGTTTTAGGGTTTAGGATAGTGCAGTGGTGTTTGTGTAGTGTAGGGGGTCATGCTGGGGGTAGATTTAGGGTTTAGGGTAGTGCAGTGGTGTTTGGATAGTGTAGGGAGTCATGCTGGGGGAGTGTTTTAGGGTTTAGGGTATTACAGTGGTGTTTGGGTAGTGTAGGGGGTTGTGCTGGGGGTAGTGTTTTAGGGTTTAGGGTAGTGCCGTGGTGTTTGGGTAGTGTAGGGGGTCGTGCTGGGGGTAGTGGTTTAGGGTTTAGGGTAGTGCAGTGGTGTTTGGGTAGTGTAGGGGGTACTGCTGGGGGTAGTGTTTTAGGGTTTAGGGTAGTGCAATGGTGTTTGGGTAGTGTAGGGGGTACTGCTGGGGGTAGTGTTTTAGGGTTTAGGGTAGTGCAGTGGTGTTTGGGTAGTGTAGGGGTTCGTGCTGGGGGTATTGTTTTAGGGTTTAGGGTAGTGCAGTGGTGTTTGTGAAGTGTAGGGGGTAGTGTTTTAGGGTTTAGGGTAGTGCAATGTTTTTTGTGTAGTGTAGGGGGTCGTGCTGGGGGTAGTGTTTTAGCGTTTAGGGTAGTGCAGTGGTCTTTGTGTAGTGTAGGAGGTCGTGTTTTAGGGTTTAGGGTAGTGCAGTGGCGTTCGGGCAGTGTAGGGGGTCGTGCTGGGGGGTGGTGTTTCAGGGTTTAGGGCAGTGCAGTGGTGTTCGGGCAGTGTAGGGGGTCTTGCTGGGGGTGGTGTTTCAGGGTTTAGGGCAGTGCAGTGGTGTTTGGGTCGTGCAGGGGGTCATGCTGGGGGAGTGTTTTAGGGTTTAGGGCAGTGCAGTGGTGTTTGGGTAGTGCAGGGGGTCATGCTGGGGGGAGTGTTTTAGGGTTTAGGGCAGTGCAGTGGTGTTCGGGCAGTGTAGGGGGTCGTGCTGGGGAGAGTGTTTTAGGGTTTAGGGCAGTGCAGTGGTGTTCGGGTAGTGTAGGGGGTCGTGCTGGGGGGAGTGTTTGAGGGTTTAGGGCAGTGCAGTTGTGTTCGGGTAGTGTAGGGGGTCGTGCTGGGCGGAGTATTTTAGGGTTTAGGGTAGTGCAGTGGTGTTCGGGTAGTGTAGGGGGTCGTGCTGGGGGTTGTGTTTCAGGGTTTAGGGCAGTGCAGTGGTGTTCGGGCAGTGTAGGGGGTCTTGCTGGGGGTGGTGTTTCAGGGTTTAGGGCAGTGGTGTTCGGGCAGTGTAGGGGGTCTTGCTGGGGGTGATGTTTCAGGGTTTAGGGCAGTGCAGTGGTGTTCGGGCAGTGTAGGGGGTCTTGCTGGGGGTAGTTTTTCAGGGTTTAGGGCAGTGCAGTGGTGTTCGTGCAGTGTAAGGGGTCGTGCTGGGGATGGTGTTTCATGGTTTAGGGCAGTGCAGTAGTGTTCAGGCAGTGTAGGGGTCGTGCTGGGGCTGGTGTTTCAGGGTTTAGGGCAGTGCAGGCAGTGGTGCTCGGGCAGTGTAGGGGGTCGTGCTGGGGGTGGTGTTTCTGGGTTTAGGGTAGTGCAGTGGTGTTCGGGCAGTGTAGGGGGTCGTGCAGGGGCTGGTGTTTCAGGGTTTAGGGCAGTGCAGTGGTGTTCGGGCAGTGTAGGGGTTCGTGCTGGGGCTGGTGTTTCAGGGTTTAGGGCAGTGCAGTGGTGTTCGGGCAGTGTAGGGGGTCATGCTGGGGCTGGTGTTTCAGTGTTTTGGGCAGAGCAGTGGTGTTCGGGCAGTGTAGGGGTCGTGCTGGGGTGGTGTTTCAGGGTTTAGGGCAGTGCAGTGGTGTTCGAGTAGTGTAGGGGGTCGTGCTGGGGGTGGTGTTTCAGGGTTTAGGGCAGTGGTGTTCGGGCAGTGTAGGGGGTCTTGCTGGGGGTGATGTCTCAGGGTTTAGGGCAGTGCAGTGGTGTGCGGGCAGTGTAGGGGGTCTTGCTGGGGGCAGTGTTTCAGGGTTTAGGGCAGAGCAATGGTGTTCAGGCAGTGTAGGGGGTTGTGTTGGAGGTGGTGTTTCAGGCTTTAGGGCAGTGCAGTGGTATTCGGGCAGTGTAGGGGGTCTTGCTGGGGGTGGTGTTTCAGGGTTTAGGGCAGTGGTGTTCAGGCAGTGTAGGGGGTCGTGCTGGGGGTGGTGTTTCAGGGTTTAGGGCAGTGCAATGGTGTTCGGACAGTGTAGGGGGTCGTGCAGGGGCTGGTGTTTCAGGGTTTAGGGCAGTGCAGTGGTGTTCGGGCAGTGTAGGGGGTCGTGCTGGGGGTGGTGTTTCAGGGTTTAGGGCAGTGCAGTGGTGTTTGGGCAGTGTAGGGGGTCGTGCTGGGGGTGGTGTTTCTGGGTTTAGGGCAGTGTAGTGGTGTTCGGGCAGTGTAGGGGGTCGTGCAGGGGGTGGTGAGTCAGGGTTTAGGGCAGTGCAGTGGTGTTCGGGCAGTGTAGGGGGTCATGCTGGGGGTAGAGTTTTTGG
This sequence comes from Calotriton arnoldi, assembly GCA_963921515.1. Taxonomy (NCBI): domain Eukaryota; kingdom Metazoa; phylum Chordata; class Amphibia; order Caudata; family Salamandridae; genus Calotriton; species Calotriton arnoldi. Next base: position 1,408,268 of record CAWUFW010004947.1, on the reverse strand, counting down.
GTTTAGGGCAGTGCAGTGGTCGTCGGGCAGTATAGGGGGTCGTGCAGGGGGAGGTGTTTCAGGGTTTAGGGCAGTGCATTGGTGTTCGGGCAGTGTAGGGGTCGTGCTGGGGGTGGTGTTTCAGGGTTTGGGCAGTGCAGTGGTGTTCGGGCAGTGTAGGGTGTCGTGCTGTGGGTGGTGTTTCAGGGTTTTGGGCAGTGCAGTGGTGTTCGGGCAGTGTAGGTGGTCTTGCTGGGGCTGGTGTTTCCGGGTTTAGTGCAGTGGTGTTCGGGCAGTGTAGGGGGTCTTGCTGGGGGTGGTGTTTCAGTGTTTAGGGCAGTGCAATGGTGTTCGCACAGTGTAGTGGGTCTTGCTGGGGCTGATGTTTCAGCGTTTAGGGCAGCGCAGTGGTGTTCGGGCAGTGTAGGGGGTCTTGCTGGGGGTGGTGTTTCAGGGTTTAGGGCAGTGCAGTGGTGTTCGGGCAGTGTAGGGGGTCTTGCTGGGGCTGTTGTTTCAGGGTTTAGGGTAGTGCAGTGGTGTTCGGGCAGTGTAGGGGGTCGTGCTGGGGCTGGTGTTTGAGGGTTTAGGGCAGTGCAGTGGTGTTCGGGCAGTGTAGGGGTCGTGCTGGGGCTGGTGTTTGAGGGTTTAGGGAAGTGCAGTTGTTTTCAGGCAGTGTAGGCGGTCGTGCTGGGGGTGGTGTTTCAGGGTTTAGGGCAGTGCAGTGGTGTTCGGGCAGTGTAGGGGGTCGTGCTGGGGGTGGTGTTTCAGGGTTTAGGGCAGTGCAGTGGTGTTCGGGCAGTGTAGGGGGTCGTGCTGGGCCTGGTGTTTCAGGGTTTAGGCCAGTGCAGTAGTGTTCGGGCAGAGTAGGGGGTCGTGCAGGGGGAATGGTGTTTCAGGGTTTAGGGCAGTGCAGTGGTGTTCGGGCAGTGTAGTGGGTCATGCAGGGTGTGAGAAGTTGGCCTGGCATATGCTGTCCACTAATTATAGTGGGCACCTTGCACCAGTCCAAACAACCCCTTATTGGAGATAGGTTAAAGACAACCTTTATTGAAAGCTATCCTAGTGGTAGCTATGGAGAGCAGCCTTCAGGCTAAGTCTTGAAGGAATGTAAAGCAGCTTGTTTTACCAGTCTATAATCTCTTGAGTGACCAAATGAAAGAGCACCACACCAGGTATATATTCAAAATATCTGTATTTATTGCTAAACACACCCCTCTAGTCTCTTTATGAGGCTAGAGTTCAAAGTACATAAGTTATAAGATATTAAATCACAGTAATAGCACAAATACACGTTTGGGCCCTAGGGGCGTACCAAACCATATACCAATAAAGTGGTATGCGAACCACGACTGAACTAGACACTAGGCCTAGAGCCTCTAGAAGTGCTTGGACCACAAGGAACCACCCAAGGTAGTGACACAGGGGACCCACGGGAGACGCGTGCAGTGTAAATACACAACCGCGATACGCCGTTAACTTCTATGGAGAAAGTCGGGATCGGGAAAATAGAGGAAAGGGACACTTAAAAGAGGACTAGGACAAAACCCTTTGAGATCTAGGACTTTGAAGAGTCTCTACCCACGGGAGCACCGGAGTACTCGTGTTACCTCACCCAGGGAAGCCGGGTGCATAGGTGCCTTTCGGGGTCGGGTTTCGTCGTCGATTCGAATGGCGATCTGCTGCAAAGTGCTGCTGGCGGCCAAGAGAAAAGTGTCCGGGTGGATCCAAGAGTGGATCGGAGTTCTGGTGAACCTGAAAGCAGAGGGGACAGAGTCTGGGTCACTAGCCAGTGACCAGGAAGGCGATGGACAGATGCCCACCGATGTCGAGTGCTTCAGGTGCGTTGACGGTCGTCTTGACTCTTCAGCCACGAGGTCCGGGAGGCGTTGTCGGCGACCAGGAGCAGGATTCGGGCTGGTACACGATGTCTGTCGAGTGCTGAGGTGTCGGCGACCGGATTGGACCCAACAAGCCTTGGCAACGGCAAGTCTCGATTAAGATGTAGATCGTCGATGGTGCAGACCAGCAAGGTCTGTGGAACTCACCCAGCGAGGGTAAGTGAGGGCAGGCCTGGAGCAACCAGGATGCCAAGTAAGAAAAGGATTGGCCTTCGTTAAGGGCTACTAGCCAACGGGCTAGCGACCGCGAAGGAGCCTCGTGACGCCGCACGTGGAGCTGGCTTACAGGACACTCGTGGAGTGGGGGCCAGTGATCTTCGGTGCAGGTGGTGCTGGAGGCTAGGGCTACTCGGAGCCCAAAGCACGACTTCTTGGGAGACCCAGAAGATGATGCACTTGCAAATGTGCTCGGTGTCCAGGGGTCACGGTCTCAAGTCACCCACGATAGCCACGGGCCTCAGCTTTGCTGGGGACTCAGGGTAGCCTCGGGGAAGTCTGAGAATCCACCTCTGGTGATGCGATGACTTCGGCGTCCGACGGGAGCTTCAGAAATGCGAACCGGACAGATGCTTCTTTGGTGCCTGCCAAGCAGGGGAGTCACTCCTTGACCCCAAGGGAGATTCTTCAGTCCTCTAATCTTGTCGTAGAGCGTCGAAGGTCCAGGATTCAGTTTCAGAGTTTCGTCCAGGTATAATCTAAAGTCCTAAGGACTGGGTTCCTACCTTTATTCTAAAAATAGGGGTTGGACTACTCTGTGGCCCCACCTATGGGTGGGTCAGGGCAGAGGGGTGGCTACTCCCCTTTCCCTTTGTCCAGTTCGCGCCAAAGCAGGGGCTGCAAGCCCCTGATCCGGTTTGAACTGGGGTATGCACAGGGACACCAAATGTGCCCCCAGTGCAGGACTTCAAAGCACCCGAAAGTGCTCCCGCCCAGCCCCAATACACATTATCCTGTCTGGGGAGGTGGTCACACCTCCCTGGGACAGGAAACCTATTGTCCAGGCCTCCCCTGCCAGAGTTTCGTCCAGCAGCAGGAGGCCAGACTCGTGTCTGTGGCAGCAGCATCCATTTTGTGATGCCAGGGCTCTGGAAAGAAGTTACCGGACTCGTCAGAGTTAACATGTCTTTCCCTCTAGAAGGGTGGAATGCTACCCCCGCCGCCAGGATTGGCGGGGGGTAGTATTCCAAGATGTTTGACACCAAACACGACATGTTTAGGTGCAGCCATTCCAAAGTTAGCATTTTACCGCGAGGATATAATGCGCTTAAGAGTATATGGTCAGGCTGCACTACAAACAGCATCAGAGATGGTCTCCGAACGCTGCAGAGGGGCCCTGCTCATGCAGGGGCACCCTCTCACATAGGAACCATGCACTCTGCCTTTAGGATTGATAAGGCCTGCCTTAGGAGTGACTTATAGGTTTATATGTGTGTATGTATTTCGTGATATAGGTAACCTACATCACAGTAAGGGGTGCATGCACCACCTTACCCAGGCTGCAGTAGCAGACCTGTGGTGTCAGTTTGGATGGCCTTCCAGGGGTGGCATAATACATGCTGCAGCCCCTGGCAGGCCTCTGAGGTACCTATGCCCTTGGTACATAGTATACCATATACTAGGGACTTATAAGGGCACTCCAGATCCCAATCAGTGATGTGCCTAAGGCACATGGAAACCATTTTAGAGAGGAAGCAGCTAGGCTGGGGTTCTGATTAGCAGGGCCCCAGCCAGACTAATGTCGGAAAACAGTGAAGCATCAGCAAAAAGTGGGGGTACCCATGTGAAGCAGATCCTACTCTCCTACACAACCCCCCAAACGTAGGGACATTAAACTAACCTTGCCCAGTTAAGTCTTCATGTTCTAAGTGGAAATACCTAGAGAGTCCATCTGCATTCGCATGGTTACTCCCAGGCCTATGTTCCACTGTAAAGTCCATCCCCTGTAGGGAAATGGACCACCTAAGCAGTTTGGGGTTTTCACCCTTCATTTGTTTTAGCCATAAGAGGGGCTTATGGTCTGTCTGAACCAGGAAGTGTGTACCAAACAAGTATGGCCTCAACTTCTTCAGAGCCCAGACCACAGCAAAGGCCTCCCTCTCTATGGCTGACCAACGTTTCTCTCTAGGGGTCAGCCTTCTGCTAATAAAAGCTACTGGCTGATCCTGACCTTCTTCATTCAATTGTGACAGTACAGCCCCTACCCCCAATTCAGATGCATCAGTTTGAACAATGAACTTCTTGGAGTAATCAGGACTCTGCAGAATTGGAGCAGTGCACATGGCCTGCTTGAGGTCATCAAATGCCTTTTGACAGCTAACTGTCCACTGAACCTTTTTGGGCATTTTCTTAGAAGTTAAGTCATTCAAGGGTGTCACTATTGATCCATACCCCTTGACAAATCTCCTATAGTTCCCAGTCAGGCCTAAGAAGGCTCTCACCTGAGTCTGGGTAGTGGGAGCAGTCCAGTCCATGATGGTCTGGATCTTGCTCTGCAAAGGTTGAACCTGGCCTCCACCCACAAGGTGGCCCAGGTACACAACCTGACTCTGCCCTATCTGGCACTTAGTGGCCTTGATAGTCAGGCCTGCCTTTTGCAGGGCCTGTAAAACATTCCTGAGGTGGACCAGGTGATCCTCCCAGGTGGAGCTAAAGACAGCAATATCATCTAGATAAGCTGCACTATAGGCTTCCAGTCCTGTGAGAACTGTATTCACCAACCTCTGGAAAGTGGCAGGTGCATTCTTCAGACCAAAGGGCATTACCACAAATTGATAATGCCCACTAGGGGTTGAAAATGCTGTTTTGGGCTTTGCAGTATCAGCTAGTCTGATCTGCCAGTAGCCAGCTGTTAGGTCAAATGTGCTGAGATATTTGGCAGAGGCCAAAGTATCTATGAGCTCATCTGCCCTGGGTATTGGATGGGCATCAGTCCTAGTGACTGCATTGAGACCCCTGTAGTCTACACAAAACCTCATCTCTCTTTTTCCACCACTGGTGTGAGGTTTCGGTACTAGGACTACTGGACTAGCCCAAGGGCTATCTGAGGGTTCAATTACTCCCAATTCCAACATTTTCTGGACTTCAGTCCTGATACAGTCCCTGACATGGTCAGGTTGCCTATAAATCTTGTTTTTAATAGGCAGACTGTCCCCAGTGTCCACTTCATGAGTGCACCAGGTGGTCTGACTGGGTGTCAGTGAAAACATATGTCGAAACTGATTGAGGACTTGCCTGCAATCAGTTTGTTGCTGGGTAGTGAGGCTGCCTGCCAAAGCTACACCATCAACTGACCCATCGTCAGGGTTCTGTGAGAGCAGGTCAGGGAGTGGGTCACTCTCTTCCTCCTGCCCTTCATCAGTAGCCATGAGCAAGCCCATGTCTGCCCTGTCCACATATGGTTTTAACCTGTTGACATGGAGAACCCTGTGGGGACTCCTGGGTGTTCCTAGGTCCACTAAATAAGTGACCTCACCCTTCTGCTCAACAATAGTGTGGGGTCCACTCCATCTATCTTGGAGAGCTGCTGGGGCCACTGGCTCCAACACCCACACCTTCTGTCCTGGCTGGTAAACAGTCAGTCAATCACACTGAGGGCTTGAGGAGTTTAAGGACCTGCGGGTACCGGCTCCCCATAGGTTAATGAATCTCACAAAAAGAGGCCCCGGGTCCAAAGAAAAAACTAACATTAAAAAGTGGCAACATGAGAACTAACGTAGGGGGATATCCCTTTTTAAGGACGGTTCCCCTCACACACCAAAGGTGTCATGCTTCATCATAGGGGTACCTCCTCACGTGAGGAACCTGGTCCTCACGTGGGCTACAACCCCCTCTCTACGAGGGAGGAGCTCAGGGATGTTTTTTGATATGTGAGGTAGGGTATACTAAAACCCTATGTGAGCAAGGTGTTGTGAAAAAGACAAGTGCAGTGCTAATATAAAAGTGAATTAAAACTGACTACAGGGTCAGCTAAATATTTTAATAGTGCTGCCCGGTGCCAGGATTAAAAAAGCAGAATTGCTTGTGAACACAGGGAACAATACCACTGTGTATTTATAGGACCAACATGTTTCTGCCTCAATGATCTATATAAGTATCCAGGCATTCATCAGGATCAATGGTAGCTACTGCAAACAAACGAATATAAAATAAAAATTCTATATACGATTAATACTGAACCAGAGGATAATTTCTTCGTTCAGTACATCTCAGAACTCCCTAAGTTGGGGAACAAACAAAAGCAGTGCATCAACTTTTGTGTAAGAAAAACAAAACATGTAATAACAAAACCACTTTCAAACCAATATTATTTTGATGTTTATGCAAAGAGAAAGAAACTTCTTGCTGTAATCTTTGCAAGACCTCCAATTTAGTCTACTATGGCATTATCTACCCAGAATTGCTCATAATGGCAGACAGAAAAGAGGATGCATAACTCACCCATCTGAGAGAACGAGTTTATAGCATCTATCCAAGCTCATTTAGCCATTTGGTACCGCGCCACGACCTGAGGAGAATGGTACGCGGTGATTAAAAACAAAAGAAAGGAAGAAAATGACAAAAGGAGAGTGACGATAACTGCGTAGCAACAATTATCTATGTCATCTATGCAAATATATTATTTAGTCAGCAAAGATGAAGAGCAGAGCATTAGGAGGAACCTGTATACTCATGGACTCAGAAGAGACCCCATTGGTGGCATCGGCCCATATTATGTACTCAAAACGAAATGTTATGGTTACAACAGAGGTCTAATTCTTAGTTGACACATAAATAGCAATCTATGCTAGAGTATACATAAATACAAGCTTGGTGGACCAGGCACGGTCACAACCAAGCCTTATATGCCGTAGGATATAAACAACCGCTTGATAAATCTTATTCTGTGCATTCAGCCAGGTATGAAAGGCGATGATTGAATCTTCATTCCCACGCCAGATGACAAGAATGTCATCTATATATCTCTTCCAGGTGATGACTTGTGATCTATAAGGATTGGTCTCAGCCCCTCTCTTTGGTCTTTTTCTTACCAACGGGTGGCAGCACACGTTAATCAGTCACCCTTTGGGCAGTTATTTTCCATCGAATTAACTTAGCCCATGCTGTGGAGTGCCCCAGCATTTTGATGAGGACATCCCTATTAACTTTGGTACACAGGACAAATATTTGAGCTATTGATCTGGGTGCAGTAATAGGCCATGTGTCACCCTTGATTTGCCCATTTGATATGGGCAATACATAACAGCTAGCTACTGCTTGGTTCGTTGGTGATTATCAACTAATATAGCTTATTTGAATAGTTTTGCCTTATACTCCCACGGTATTTCACTACAGAGCGCACAATCTTCGTGCTTATTCTGTTGTGATTAGTTACTTACTAATGTATCACATATTTCATCTTGGTCTGAACGATAATGGTATGTCGCAAATTTTCCCATACTTTCTAGCATGTTTTCAGCATTTTTTCATTTCCTTCACGGAGTATAGCACCATTCCGAACTACATTTCCTACATTTCCCAGGTTTCCTGCGTTTCCGCCGGACTTCCGGCAACGCGTGGAATCCCAGGTGCAGCCCGTTTTCATTAGCGTTTGGTTTGTACTTAAACCTGGAGGTCCGGCAGTCTTCTTCTTGCCTATCCCTGGACCGCGACCCAGAGCAACAGACCTCCATTTGGTAAGTCTCTGGTTGATGCCACCCCTTAGGTGTCCTGTGTTTAGTCCGTTCTTTCTGTCTTTTTTAATTAATATCGGAATTATGTCCCGGTTTTCATCTTCCCTAGATGGTTACTAGTGGTTCACTTTTTATTGGTATTATGATTTTGTTCTGCACCTCCGGCCCTCCCTTCATAGATTTATCAAGCGGTTGTTTATATCCTACGGCATATAAGGCTTGGTTGTGACCGTGCCTGGTCCACCAAGCTTGTATTTATGTATACTCTAGCATAGATTGCTATTTATGTGTCAACTAAGAATTAGACCTCTGTTGTAACCATAACATTTCGTTTTGAGTACATAATATGGGCCGATGCCACCAATGGGGTCTCTTCTGAATCCATGAGTATACAGGTTCCTCCTAATGCTCTGCTCTTCATCTTTGCTGACTAAATAATATATTTGCATAGATGACATAGATAATTGTTGCTACGCAGTTATCGTCACTCTCCTTTTGTCATTTTCTTCCTTTCTTTTGTTTTTAATCACCACGTACCATTCTCCTCAGGTCGTGGCGCGGTACCAAATGGCTAAATGAGCTTGGATAGATGCTATAAACTCGTTCTCTCAGATGGGTGAGTTATGCATCCTCTTTTCTGTCTGCCATTATGAGCAATTCTGGGTAGATAATGCCATATTAGACTAAATTGGAGGTCTTGCAAAGATTACAGCAAGAAGTTTCTTTCTCTTTGCATAAACATCAAAATAATATTGGTTTGAAAGTGGTTTTGTTATTACATGTTTTGTTTTTCTTACACAAAAGTTGATGCACTGCTTTTGTTTGTTCCCCAACTTAGGGAGTTCTGAGATGTACTGAACGAAGAAATTATCCTCTGGTTCAGTATTAATCGTATATAGAATTTTTATTTTATATTCGTTTGTTTGCAGTAGCTACCATTGATCCTGATGAATGCCTGGATACTTATATAGATCATTGAGGCAGAAACATGTTGGTCCTATAAATACACAGTGGTATTGTTCCCTGTGTTCACAAGCAATTCTGCTTTTTTAATCCTGGCACCGGGCAGCACTATTAAAATATTTAGCTGACCCTGTAGTCAGTTTTAATTCACTTTTATATTAGCACTGCACTTGTCTTTTTCACAACACCTTGCTCACATAGGGTTTTAGTATACCCTACCTCACATATCAAAAAACATCCCTGAGCTCCTCCCTCGTAGAGAGGGGTTGTAGCCCACGTGAGGACCAGGTTCCTCACGTGAGGAGGTACCCCTATGATGAAGCATGACACCTTTGGTGTGTGAGGGGAACCGTCCTTAAAAGGGATATCCCCCTAAGTTAGTTCTCATGTTGCCACTTTTTAATGTTAGTTTTTTCTTTGGACCCGGGGCCTCTTTTTGTGAGATTGGTAAACAGTCAGAACAGCCTTTTGGTCATGCCAGGCCTTTTGAAGTTCCTGGCTAGCCTCAAGGATTTTGGTTGCCTTTTTCATGTACTCAGCCATCCTGGAGCGGAGACCAAGTACATAGTCCACTATATCTTGCTTTGGGGGCTTGAGAGGTAACTCCCATCCTTCCTTCACCAAGCACAGTGGACCCCTCACAGGGTGGCCAAACAGAAGTTCAAAAGGGCTGTAACCAACCCCTTCTGAGGCACCTCCCTATATGCGAATAAAAGGCAGGGCAAGAGTATGTCCCATCTACGCCTAAGCTTTTCTGGGAGCCCTTTAATCATGCCCTTCAAGGTTTTGTTGAATCTCTCAACTAAACCATTGCATTGTGGGTGATAGGGTGTGGTGAACTTATAAGTCACTCCACACTCCTTCCACATTGCTTTCAAGTACCCAGACATGAAGTTAGCACCCCTGTCTGATACTACTTCCTTAGGAAAGCCCACTCTTGAGAAGATTCCCAGGAGGGCCCTTGCCACCACAGGTGCTGTAGTGGTCCTGAGGGGAATAGCTTCTGGGTACCTGGTGGCATGATCCACTACCACCAGGATAAACCTGTGCCCAGAGGCTGTTTGGGGATCCATGGGACCAACAATGTCAATCCCTACCCTTTCAAAGGGCACCCCCACCACAGGTAGTGGTATCAGGGGGCCTTTGTAGTGCCACCTGCTTTGCCACTGGCTTGGCAGGTTACACAGGAGCGACAAAACTCCTTACTGTCTTCAGACATGTGGGGCCAGTGAAAGTGAGGGACAATTCTGTCCCAAGTCTTGTTCTGGCCCAGGTGACCTGCTAAGGGAATATCATGGGCTAGGGTCAATAGGAAGCCCCTGAACTTCAAAGGTATTACCAACCTCCTGGTAGCACCAGGCTTGGGGTCTCTACTCTCTGAGTACAGGAGTCCATCATCCCAATACACTGTATGGGGACCACTAGCTTTCCCAGCAGCCTCAGCAGCAGCTTGCTGTCTGAGGGGTTCAAGGGAGGGGCAGCTCTGCTGCTCCTGGCTCAGATCTGCCCTAGAAGGTCCCCCTGTCCCCAAGAACTCAACCTGGTCAGGTTCAAGTTCCTCTGGGACAGTTCCTTCTTCAGGGCTGAGATCATCCCCCTCAAGGGACTGATCTTCCTCCTGAGCCAAGGGGAAGGCACTGCCTTAACCCTACTACTCCTCCTCTTGGAAGGCACTTGGTCCATTCTTCCAGAATCCAAGGCCTGTTCAGTGCTAGACATTTTGGCTTGTGACCTGGTCACAGCAAACACATCTGCAGGGATCCCCAGCATTTCTGCATGGGTCCTGAGCTCCACTTCTGCCCAAGCAGAAGTCTCTAAGTCATTGCCAAGCAAGCATTCGACTGGTAGGTTTGCACTTACCACAACCTTCTTAAGGCCAGTTACCCCTCCCCAGGAGAAGTTAACAACTGCCAGAGTATGGTCTGTTCTGACATTGCTAGCATTGGTCACTTGGTACATTTCACCAAGCATAACTTGCCCAGGTAGCACAAGGTCTTGTGTCACCATTGTGACACTTGCCCCTGTGTCCCTAAATGCCAAAGCCTCACGTCCATTGATTAAAGGCTGTTGTCTGTACTTGCCCAGATTACTGGGACTCACAGTGGAGGCCACATCCATGCCTCCATCACAGACTAACACAGCCTGAGTCAGTTCTCTGACTAAGTCAGAGCCCAACTCAGTTCCCAGGGTGAACCCTACTAAACCCTTTGCTGGAGCACTTCCACCAACTGTACTAGGGGGAACAGGTGCCTTAGGGGCATTGGTGGGTGCTGGACTGGAGTCTTTGGACTTGGTGCAATCACTGGTCCAGTGGGTCTTTTGCTTACAGACCTTGCACCATGGTTTTCTTTGGCCTTTACCTTTGGTAGACTGGGAATCCCCACCAGAAGAAGATTTTTGGGGGCCTGATGAAGACTTTTGATCTTTACCCTTCTCCCCACCCTTGTCAGAGTTCTTAGCATCTTGCTTCTTGGTTTCCCCACCTTGGTTCTGTACCTTCTGCTTCACCCTGGTTCTGACCCATTTGTCTGCCTTCTTTCCCAATTCTTGGGGAGAGGTCAGATCAGAGTCTACCAGGTATTGATGCAACAGCTGATTTTGACAGTTATTAAGAATCTGCTCCCTCATTATCAGATTATACAATCCTGAGAAGTCACACACCTTACTGCCCATCAACCAGCCTTCCAGAGCCTTGGCAGAACAATCCACATAGTCTACCCAGTCTTGAGTCTGTGCTTTTTGGGTATCTCTGAACTTCAACCTGTACTGTTCAGTGGTTAGGCCAAACCCATCAATAAGAGCACTCTTCAAGACCTTGTAATTGTCAGCATCCTCCTCTCTAACAGTGAGGAGCTTATCTCTACCTTTGTCAGCAAAGGAGAGCCACAAGATTGCTGCCCACTGCTCCTGAGGGACCTTCTGTACTTTACAGGCCCTCTCTAAAGCAGTTATCCATTTGTGGATATCATCCCCACTCTGGTAGGGAGGGACAATCTTGCTCAGGTTCCTATGGTCATAGGACCTTTCCCTGTCTCTAGGGACATGGCTGCCACCATGGGACTCTAGTCCCAACTTTCTTCTCTCTCTAAGGAGATCTAGGGATTCCCTATCTAAAGCCAATTGCTTTTTTCTGATCTCCAGCTGAGTTTCCTCATACTGGACCAGTCGGTCTCTCCTCTCATGAGAGGATTCCCTCCTGTGAGAAGAGACAGAGCTCCCTATAGAGGTGCCAGAGTGGTTAGACTCCTGAGAAGGAGATCTAGACTTCCTGGGCACACTCTTAATCCTTCCTGGGGGGACAAAGAGGGCATCATCTTGATCATCCTCATCATCATCCACAGGAGGGATTTGGTTTTCCAGGTCAGGGTCATTGTCACCCTCCTGGCCAGTTTCAGAGGGGGGCTGGGGGTATTGGTACCCCTAGCCTCGTCCTCTTCGTCTGCCCCACCCTCAGCTCCTACCCCTTCAGTCCCTACAGGCTTACTAAGGTCATAAGCCACCAACAACTCCTTGAGGTGTTGGGTGGTGGGGCTTTGGCCTGTCCTTAATTTTCTCAAGTTACATAAAGCTCTCAATTCCAAGAATGGGAGTGTATCATACTTGGAGGGTGGAAGCTCAATGGCTTCCTGCAAGGATTCTTTGGATCCTGCCCTTAAAGACATTACTAGTGTGGTGTGGTGTATGCACTACCTACTCTAGTGTGGCCTACTAAACTCTCTTGAGTTGTAGAAAGGGTTGTGCTATCCCTTAACACACAACTCTAAGTTCAGTAGAACTTACTGTTATTCTAAGCTTAAATTATATGTACCTTAGGTACCTTTAGTGGTTTTCAGTTGATCAATTCAATTGAGATTATCTGGTAAAACAATAGCAAGCTGGAATCCCACACGCTGCACACCAATGTGAGAAGTTGGCCTGGCATATGCTGTCCACTAATTATAGTGGGCACCTTGCACCAGTCCAAACAACCCCTTATTGGAGATAGGTTAAAGACAACCTTTATTGAAAGCTATCCTAGTGGTAGCTATGGAGAGCAGCCTTCAGGCTAAGTCTTGAAGGAATGTAAAGCAGCTTGTTTTACCAGTCTATAATCTCTTGAGTGACCAAATGAAAGAGCACCACACCAGGTATATATTCAAAATATCTGTATTTATTGCTAAACACACCCCTCTAGTCTCTTTATGAGGCTAGAGTTCGAAGTACATAAGTTATAAGATATTAAATCACAGTAATAGCACAAATACACGTTTGGGCCCTAGGGGCGTACCAAACCATATACCAATAAAGTGGTATGCGAACCACGACTGAACTAGACACTAGGCCTAGAGCCTCTAGAAGTGCTTGGACCACAAGGAACCACCCAAGGTAGTGACACAGGGGACCCACGGGAGACGCGTGCAGTGTAAATACACAACCGCGATACGCCGTTAACTTCTATGGAGAAAGTCGGGATCGGGAAAATAGAGGAAAGGGACACTTAAAAGAGGACTAGGACAAAACCCTTTGAGATCTAGGACTTTGAAGAGTCTCTACCCACGGGAGCACCGGAGTACTCGTGTTACCTCACCCAGGGAAGCCGGGTGCATAGGTGCCTTTCGGGGTCGGGTTTCGTCGTCGATTCGAATGGCGATCTGCTGCAAAGTGCTGCTGGCGGCCAAGAGAAAAGTGTCCGGGTGGATCCAAGAGTGGATCGGAGTTCTGGTGAACCTGAAAGCAGAGGGGACAGAGTCTGGGTCACTAGCCAGTGACCAGGAAGGCGATGGACAGATGCCCACCGATGTCCAGTGCTTCAGGTGCGTTGACGGTCGTCTTGACTCTTCAGCCACGAGGTCCGGGAGGCGTTGTCGGCGACCAGGAGCAGGATTCGGGCTGGTACACGATGTCTGTCGAGTGCTGAGGTGTCGGCGACCGGATTGGACCCAACAAGCCTTGGCAACGGCAAGTCTCGATTAAGATGTAGATCGTCGATGGTGCAGACCAGCAAGGTCTGTGGAACTCACCCAGCGAGGGTAAGTGAGGGCAGGCCTGGAGCAACCAGGATGCCAAGTAAGAAAAGGATTGGCCTTCGTTAAGGGCTACTAGCCAACGGGCTAGCGACCGCGAAGGAGCCTCGTGACGCCGCACGTGGAGCTGGCTTACAGGACACTCGTGGAGTGGGGGCCAGTGATCTTCGGTGCAGGTGGTGCTGGAGGCTAGGGCTACTCGGAGCCCAAAGCACGACTTCTTGGGAGACCCAGAAGATGATGCACTTGCAAATGTGCTCGGTGTCCAGGGGTCACGGTCTCAAGTCACCCACGATAGCCACGGGCCTCAGCTTTGCTGGGGACTCAGGGTAGCCTCGGGGAAGTCTGAGAATCCACCTCTGGTGATGCGATGACTTCGGCGTCCGACGGGAGCTTCAGAAATGCGAACCGGACAGATGCTTCTTTGGTGCCTGCCAAGCAGGGGAGTCACTCCTTGACCCCAAGGGAGATTCTTCAGTCCTCTAATCTTGTCGTAGAGCGTCGAAGGTCCAGGATTCAGTTTCAGAGTTTCGTCCAGGTATAATCTAAAGTCCTAAGGACTGGGTTCCTACCTTTATTCTAAAAATAGGGGTTGGACTACTCTGTGGCCCCACCTATGGGTGGGTCAGGGCAGAGGGGTGGCTACTCCCCTTTCCCTTTGTCCAGTTCGCGCCAAAGCAGGGGCTGCAAGCCCCTGATCCGGTTTGAACTGGGGTATGCACAGGGACACCAAATGTGCCCCCAGTGCAGGACTTCAAAGCACCCGAAAGTGCTCCCGCCCAGCCCCAATACACATTATCCTGTCTGGGGAGGTGGTCACACCTCCCTGGGACAGGAAACCTATTGTCCAGGCCTCCCCTGCCGGAGTTTCGTCCAGCAGCAGGAGGCCAGACTCGTGTCTGTGGCAGCAGCATCCATTTTGTGATGCCAGGGCTCTGGAAAGAAGTTACCGGACTCGTCAGAGTTAACATGTCTTTCCCTCTAGAAGGGTGGAATGCTACCCCCGCTGCCAGGATTGGCGGGGGGTAGTATTCCAAGATGTTTGACACCAAACACGACATGTTTAGGTGCAGCCATTCCAAAGTTAGCATTTTACCGCGAGGATATAATGCGCTTAAGAGTATATGGTCAGGCTGCACTACAAACAGCATCAGAGATGGTCTCCGAACGCTGCAGAGGGGCCCTGCTCATGCAGGGGCACCCTCTCACATAGGAACCATGCACTCTGCCTTTAGGATTGATAAGGCCTGCCTTAGGAGTGACTTATAGGTTTATATGTGTGTATGTATTTCGTGATATAGGTAACCTACATCACAGTAAGGGGTGCATGCACCACCTTACCCAGGCTGCAGTAGCAGACCTGTGGTGTCAGTTTGGATGGCCTTCCAGGGGTGGCATAATACATGCTGCAGCCCCTGGCAGGCCTCTGAGGTACCTATGCCCTTGGTACATAGTATACCATATACTAGGGACTTATAAGGGCACTCCAGATCCCAATCAGTGATGTGCCTAAGGCACATGGAAACCATTTTAGAGAGGAAGCAGCTAGGCTGGGGTTCTGATTAGCAGGGCCCCAGCCAGACTAATGTCGGAAAACAGTGAAGCATCAGCAAAAAGTGGGGGTACCCATGTGAAGCAGATCCTACTCTCCTACACAGGGGTGGTGTTTCAGGGTTTAGGGCAGTGCAGTGGTGTTCGGGCAATGTAGGGGGTCGTGCTGGGGCTGGTGTTTCAGGGTTTAGGGCAGTGCAGTGGTGTTCGGGCAGTGTAGGGGGTCTTGCTGGGGGTGGTGTTTCAGGGTTTAGGGCAGTGGTGTTCGGGCAGTGTAGGGGGTCTTGCTGGGGGTGATGTTTCAGGGTTTAGGGCAGTGCAGTGGTGTTCGGGCAGTGTAGCGGGTCTTGCTGGGGGTAGTGTTTCAGGGTTTAGGGCAGTGCAGGGGTGTTCGTGCAGTGTAGGGGGTCGTGCTGGGGATGGTGTTTCAGGGTTTAGGCCAGTGCAGTAGTGTTCGAGCAGAGTAGGGGGTCGTGCAGGGGGAATGGTGTTTCAGGGTTTAGGGCAGTGCAGTGGTGTTCGGGCAGTGTAGTGGGTCATGCAGGGGGTGGTGTTTCAGGGTTTAGGGCAGTGCAGTGGTGTTCGGGCAATGTAGGGGGTCGTGCTGGGGCTGGTGTTTCAGGGTTTAGGGCAGTGCAGTGGTGTTCGGGCAGTGTAGGGGTTTTGCTGGGGGTGGTGTTTCAGGGTTTAGGGCAGTGGTGTTCGGGCAGTGTAGGGGGTCTTGCTGGGGGTGATGTTTCAGGGTTTAGGGCAGTGCAGTGGTGTTCGGGCAGTGTAGGGTGTCGTGCTGGGGGTGGTGTTTCAGGGTTTAGGGCAGTGCAGTCGTGTTCGGGCAGTGTAGGGGGTCGTGCACGGGGTGGTGTTTCAGGGTTTAGGGCAGTGCAGTGGTGTTCGGGCAGTGTAGGGGGTTGTGCTGGGGCTGGTGTTTCAGGGTTTAGGGCAGTGCAATGGTGTTCTGGCAGTGTAGGGGGTCGTGCTGGGGCTAGTGTTTCACGGTTTAGGGCAGTGCAGTGGTGTTCGGGCAGTGTAGGGGGTCATGCTGGGGCTGGTGTTTCAGGGTTTAGGGCAGTGCAGTGGTGTTCGTGCAGTGTAGGTGGTTGTGCTGGGGCTGGTGTTTCAGGGTTTAGGGCAGTGCAGTGGTGTTCGGGCAGTGTAGGGGGTCATGCTGGGGCTGGTGTTTCAGGGTTTAGGGCAGTGCAGTGGTGCTCAGGCAGTGTAGGGGGTCGTGCTGGGGGTGGTGTTTATGGGTTTAGGGTAGTGCAGTGGTGTTCGGGCAGTGTAGGGGGTCGTGCTGGGGCTGGTGTTTCAGGGTTTAGGGCAGTGCAGTGGTGTTCGGGCAGTGTAGGGGGTCGTGCTGGGGCTTGTGTTTCAGGGTTTTGGGCAGAGCAGTGGTGTTCGGGCAGTGTAGGGGGTCGTGCTGGGGGTAGTGTTTCAGGGTTTAGGGCAGTGCAGTGGTGTTCGGGCAGTGTAGGGGGTCGTGCTGGGGGTGGTGTTTCATGGTTTAGGGCAGTGGTGTTTGGGCAGTGTAGGGGGTCTTGCTGGGGGTGATGTTTCAGGGTTTAGGGCAGTGGAGTGGTGTTTGGGCAGTGTAGGGGGTCTTGCTGGGGATAGTGTTTCAGGGTTTAGGGCAGTGCAGTGGTGTTTGGGCAGTGTAGGGGGTCGTGCTGGGGGTGGTGTTTCAGGGTTTAGGGCTGTGCAGTGGTGTTCGAACAGTGTAGGGGGTCATGCAGGGGCTGGTGTTTCAAGGTTTAGGGCAGTGCAGTGGTGTTCGGGCAGTGTAGGGGGTCATTCTGGGGGTAGTGTTTTAGGGTTTAGGGTAGTGCAGTGGTGCTTGTGTAGTGTAGGGGGTTGTGCTGGGGGTAGTGTTGTAGGGTTTAGGGTAGTGCAGTGGTGTTCGGGCAGTGTAGGGGGTCTTGCTGGGGGTGGTGTTTCAGGGTTTAGGGCAGTGGTGTTCGGGCAGTGTAGGGGGTCTTGCTGGGGGTAGTGTTTCAGGGTTTAGGGCAGTGCAGGGGTGTTCGTGCAGTGTAGGGGGTCGTGCTGGGGATGGTGTTTCAGGGTTTAGGGCAGTGCAGTGGTGTTCGTGCAGTGTAGGTGGTCGTGCTGGGGCTGGTGTTTCAGGGTTTAGGGCAGTGCAGTGGTGTTCGGGCAGTGTAGGGGGTCATGCTGGGGCTGGTGTTTCAGGGTTTAGGGCAGTGCAGTGGTGCTCAGGCAGTGTAGGGGGTCGTGCTGGGGGTGGTGTTTCTGGGTTTAGGGTAGTGCAGTGGTGTTCGGGCAGTGTAGGGGGTCGTGCTGGGGCTGGTGTTTCAGGGTTTAGGGCAGTGCAGTGGTGTTCGGGCAGTGTAGGGGGTCGTGCTGGGGCTGGTGTTTCAGGGTTTTGGGCAGAGCAGTGGTGTTCGTGCAGTGTAGGGGGTCGTGCTGGGGGTGGTGTTTCAGGGTTTAGGGCAGTGGTGTTCGGGCAGTGTAGGGGGTCTTGCTGGGGGTGATGTTTCAGGGTTTAGGGCAGTGCAGTGGTGTTTGGGCAGTGTAGGGGGCCGTGCTGGGGGTGGTGTTTCAGGGTTTAGGGCAGTGCAGTGGTGTTCGGGCAGTGTAGGGGGTCGTGAAGGGGGTGGTGTTTCAGGGTTTAGGGCAGTGCAGTGGTGTTCGGGCAGTGTAGGGGTCGTGCTGGGGGTGGTGTTTCAGGGTTTAGGGCAGTGCAGTGGTGTTCGGGCAGTGTAGGGGGCCGTGCTGGGGGTGGTGTTTCAGGGTTTAGGGCAGTGCAGTGGTGTTCGGGCAGTGTAGGGGGTCTTGCTGGGGATAGTGTTTCAGGGTTTAGTGCAGTGGTGTTTGGGCAGTGTAGGGGGCCGTGCTGGGGGTGGTGTTTCAGGGTTTAGGGCAGTGCAGTGGTGTTCGGGCAGTGTAGGGGTCGTGCTGGGGGTGGTGTTTCAGGGTTTAGGGCAGTGCAGTGGTGTTCGGGCAGTGTAGGGGGTCGTTCTGGGGGTAGTGTTTTAGGGTTTAGAGTAGTGCAGTGGTGCTTGTGTAGTGTAGGGGGTCGTGCTGGGGGTAGTGTTTTAGGGTTTAGGGTAGTGCAGTCGTGTTTGTGTAGTGTAGGGGGTCATGTTTTAGGGTAGTGCAGTGGTGTTTGGGTAGTGTAGGGGGTTGTGCTGGGGGTATTGTTTTAGGATTTAGGTTAGTGCAGTGGTGTTTGGGTAGTGTAGGGGATCGTGCTGGGGGTAGTGTTTTAGGGTTTAGGGTAGTGCAGTGGTGTTTGTGTAGTGTAGGGGGTCATTCTGGGGGTAGTGTTTTAGGGTTTAGGATTGTGCAGTGGTGCTTGTGTAGTGTAGGGAGTCGTGCTGGGGTAGTGTTTTAGGGTTTAGAGTAGTGCAGTAGTGTTTTTGTAGAGTAGGGGGTCATGTTTTAAGATGCAACGCTCCAATACCTGACCAGTCTGCACTACATAAAACTGCAAAAAAACTAAAAATAAAAGTGTTTTGCACACTTTTGTCATTGGGCTATATGTGGGCTACATCTGGGTAATATTTGTGCTACATTTGGGCTCTTTTTTCTCTGGTGGCCATCTTGGAAGACTTCTTTGTTATGAAGTTTCCTAATTTCCTCATTTACTGCAGTCTCCTCAGTAGGAAATGCTTTCAGTTTTTTACTTTGATTCCATCATGAAGGCATTCAGATGTGTCTCACATTTGCCATAAATTCAGAATGTTAGCACTCTAGTTGCTCATTAGATCACTGTACTAAAGCTACTGCTCACCAGGGGAGTTAACTGGAAGTCTGCTGCTGGTATTGAAAGTGATTGTTTCAGTCTGCATGTCAGAATTTTCTAATGAAATAGAAGAGGATTTGAGATCTCACTTAAAACATGCCCTCATTTTTCTTTCTGCAGCACTAACCATAATTTCTATTTAAAAAAGAACCCCCTCATTTTGTTCCTTTTTAAATTAAATGTTTTAAGTGTTACCAGTTTATTCCAATCAAGATGGCTTCAGGTGTGCCATACTTTTGTCATAAGTAAGGCTGTTAGCACTCTAGTTGTTCTTTAGAACACTCTGGGAAGCTGCAGTAGAACACAAAGGCATCAACTGGCAGGCTGCTCCTGTTGAAATATAACAGGAAGATATTTGAGATCACACTTGAAACATGTCCTAATTTTTCTTTCTACAGCACTAACCATAATTTCTATGACAAAATGAACCCCATCATTTTGTTCCTTTTTAAATTAAATTGTTTAAGTGTTACCAGTTTATTCCAATCAAGATGACTTCAGGTGTGCCATACTTTTGTCATAAGTAAGGCTGTTAGCACTCTAGTTGTTCTTTAGAACACTCTGGGAAGCTGCAGTAGAACACAAAGGAATCAACTGACAGTCTCTGCCCTTGTTGGATGTACATGTTTTACTGAGAATGTCAGACTTCATTCTCACATGAGTGAGAAAGATAATGTGAATTTACAGAAAATATGCTCTCATTCTATATATATGGGTGTATCAAGTGATCAAGGCCACTTGTACAGCCAAAGCGTGTTATGGCGGAAGGTGAATAATGCAAAAATGAGTAACTGCATTGGTGTTTGTCTCGTTTCGTCTGAAGGCAATTTGAGAGCAATGCAGGAGCGATATATATATATATGTATAATTATATATATATATATGTATATATATATATATACACATATACATACACATACACATACATATATATATATATTACCTACCGGTGATCGCCAATAGGTAGTTATAGTTAGGACCTAGTTTCCATAGGAAAAGTGTTTTTTGATTTGCCAATAACTTTGGCACGGTTTGACGAATCTTCGCAAACATTTCAAAACTAATGGGGCGGTCAAGTCAGCTGCTGTGTTTAACATTTTGGGTCGATTCGTCAAGTGGGGGCCGAGAAAAAGGGGGGTCCCAAAATGCTCTTTCTCTATGTTAATTTCCATAGGAATCTTTAGACACGGCTACAGGCCGAACTGCTGAACGGAATTACACCAAATTTGTCAAAAAGGTAGCTCTTGGTTAAGAAAGCACTCTTTTTGTTAAATGGTGTAAATTCGTTCAGTAGTTCCTGAGAAATTTGCCATGGAGGATCCGCGAATCACCCCGATCTCAAACCTGCAATCTGATTGGCTGCCAACACTTCAAACCAGGAAGTGTTGGCAGCCATCTTGTGACTTGGTTCAACCAGGTTAAAAAACCTGAAAAAACAAGAAAAGAAGTCAGGGTAGAAATACCCTGACCCCCTAGGCCTGCTCAGAAGCATTTTTTTTTTTAAATATTCAGCGGGATTCGCAGTGGATCCACAAATCCGGCTGAAAATGTTTATAAAAAACAAAGTGCGGTCTCCCGCGCTTTGTTTCCTTTAGGCTCCCGGGTGGGCTAGGTCCCAAGGGCAATGATAAAAAGAGATGCGGGGGACCGCCACCTCCCTGGGGCTTATACATTGAAGTGCAGGGGCCACATGGCCCCCCGCAGCCCCGGGGACCACCACCTCTCCGGGGCTATGTAAGTGAAATGCAGGAGGGCCACGGGGCCACTCAGCCCCGGGGACAGCTACCGCCCTAGGGCTATGTAGATTATAATGTGTGGTGGGGCTCCTGCCAGCCCCAGGCACCACCACCTCCCTGGGGCTATGTTTTAAAAATGTATGGGGGGCTCTAGCCCCCCACACAGCCCCGGAGCATGCCACCTCCCCACTGCTACTTTCCAAATGGGTTGGGGCAGCGCGGACCCCCTCCTTGAGCTGTAAATGGCCCTGGGGACCGCCACCCCCCAGGGCCGGCTCGAGCAATGTTCCGGGGTGCCCACCCCAGGGACATTGCAGTTTGCTATGGGATGGCGGGAGCATTGCTCCCGCCATCCCATAGCACACAGTGTACTCACTTTGAACAAGTGAGACCACTTTGCTCTCGCTTGTTCAAAGCGAGCGCACTTTCCTTTTTACCCCCAGGGTGCTGCATGTGAGCTGCTCCCTGGGGGTAAAAAGCCATGCCAGCTCCCGCAGGAGATGGAAGCTGGCTGGGACCGCGGGGGCCTTCAGGCTCCCCCGCAGTTCCTAACCAGCTGGCCATACCCCCAGGGATGGGGTCCCCGGGACCGAAGTGGATCTGGGGAGAGGGTCCGCCTAGCCCCCCTTCCTAAAATAAGCTATTTTTAAAAAACAAAAACAAAATGGCCTGGCCCGGGGGATTGGGGTCCTTGTGGCTGAAAATGGCACGTGAGGGGGTCCACTCTGCCACCTCCCTTGAAAGTCCAATAAAAAAGGTCATGCCCCGAGGGATGGGGTCCCCAGGGCCGAAATCGACCTGGGAGGGGGCCACACAGCCCCCTCCCTTGCTAAATAAAAATAAAAAGAAAGGCCTAGCCGCGATGCATGGGGTCCCCGAGGCTGAAATCGGCCTCTGGAGGGGGGCCACGGAGCCCCCCTCCTTTTTTATTTTAATTTTAAAAAATGGGTCAGGCCCCGGAGGGATGGGGTCCACGGGGCCTAAAAGGATTAAGGGAAGGGGGGCAACAAAGCCTCCCTTACTAAAATACAAAAAAATCGGAAGCCGGCAACTCACTGGATGCCCCGCCCCCTTTCTCCACTACTCTGTAAACGCACCTCCTGGCACGCTCTTGATTGGGGGATGAAGTCCCCTTCGCTCCTGAGCGTCCTTGGGGGCTAACTAGCCCACCTGTTACCTCCAGTAAGCCCCACATAGTGGATTGCTGAGAGGTGGTCGGAGGCCATGCCCCTTTTTCCACCACTTTGCAAACGCACCTGTCAGCGCACTGCTGGTGCGGCGATGAGGTCCCTTTAAGTCCTGAGGGGCTCAGGACTAAAGTGGACTTCATACCCCAAGCAGCAATGCACCAGGAGGTGCGTTTGCAGAGTGGTGGAGAAAAGGGCCGTGGCCTCTGACCACCTCTCAGCAATCCAGATGTGTGGGGCTTACTAGAGATAACAGGAGGGCTAGTTGGCCCCCAGGGACCCTCAAGAGGCAAGGGGAATTCATCCCTAACAAAGAGTGTGCCAGGAGGTGTGCTTACAGAGTGGAGGAGAAAGGGGCGTGGCCTGTGACCGCCTCTCAGCAATCCCACTGTGTGGGGCTTACTGGAGGTAATAGGTAGGCTAGTTGGCCACTAAGGACCCCCAGCAGCAAAGGGGACTTCATCCCCCAACCAAGATCGTGCTAGGAGGCGTGTTGGGGCCAACTACCCCTCTTGTCACCTCAAGTAAGTCCCACAGTGGGATTGCTAAGAGGTCTTCAGAGGCCATGCCCACCTTTCTCCACCACTCTGAAAACACACCTCCTGGCACACTACTGGTTGGGGGATGAAGCCCACTTTACTCCAGAGGGACCTTAGGGCCAAGATGCCCTCCTGGTAGCTCCTGTAAGTCCTACGCAGCGGAATTCCTGAGAGCTGGTTGGAGGCCCAGCCCCTTTTCTCCACCACCCTGCAAACGTGACTGCTAGTTAAAAAACCTTAGAAATTCACTGAAAAAAAGCCAAAGGTTACAGGAACGTTATAGTTAGGAATTAGCATTTAGAAAAACCTTAGAAATTCACTGGAAAAACCACAGGTTTCAAGGACGTTATAGTTAGGAATTAGCATTTAAAAAAACCTTAGAAATTCAAGGAAAAAACCACAGGTTACAGGAACATTATACTTAGGCTTACATTTCACTTGTAAAAAACCTGTGCAATTCAGCCATTATAGTTAGCTGAGCTAACTATAACTCATGCCCCCGCAATGCACTGCTGATGCCGTCACATATTACATCACTCATGACATTGCCAGTGACATCACCTATGTTTCTACTTACTGTGTCACAAAACATTTGGATGTAGATACCACACTTCCACCAATAACAATGTTCTCTATTTCACAACAGGTCAATCTGCCAGAGCACCTGCCCAGGGCTTGGCCACCGAAGACACACCCACTCCACCCCCCTGGATCAAGACCTCAGTGATGTCAACACTCCTGGAGATCTGGATGTGGATGACAGTGCTTTTCCATCTGGTCAGCCTGGGCAGATGGCAACAGTGAGTCTCACAGGGGCCATAACAACACTTCCCACCCCAGCTGCAATACCTCAGCCAACCTCAGTCCCCACAACCTCTGTACCTAGCACAGATTAAGCCACTGTGTGCCCCCCGGTCCTGGATCCTGATGTGACACTCACCACCCCGCTAGAGAGGAGTCAGGACCCAGTAAAAGAGGGCACCATGAGTCAAGGGCACAGGCTCATTGGGTAGGGGTTGTGGAAGGGTAACTGTGGGCTGGCAGAGTGAGGCCACTGAGGTCACTCACACCCAGGCACCCATCAACCAAGTCTTGGGAGCCTATTAGGAAACCTAAGGAGTGATGGGCCAGGTACTCACCAAAATCCGGGATATGAAGCAGCTGCAAAGGAACATACACCATGAGATGCAGGCCCATACCACATACAAATGGGCTGCCTAATTGGGGTGCTGCAGGTCATTAACACACAAATGTGCATGGCTTTTCAAGCACAATCTACCTCTTCATGTGGTCCAACAACATCAGGCCCATTAACATCTGCAGCAGCCATAGGAAGGGAGGCCGTGCCAGAGGAAGACACACTTGCAGACACTCCTGTCCCCACAGCTGTGGATCCCCCAACACTGCTAAGCGGGGACGTCCAAGCGGATTTCCAGGAGGTGAGGATGGCAAGACCTCCATCACCGCCATCAAAAAATCTCAAACCTAATTTTCTCCAGTGTGTGTAACAGATTCACTATGTGGACTATTTCTGGATACATTTACCTTTCTGATGGGAGTAGTATTTTGGATATTGAACTTCAAACTATATGGCATATACAACTATAGTTTCATTCAACATGACTGACTTCTTTACTTTTCTGTTTTCCTGTTTGGGTTTGCACAATGTTTATTTTCTCCTTGTTTACTTAAATAAATCCACTAGTCTGAAACTCATTGCCTGCTGTAGTATCTGAACTTTACAATGCCAAAAATATCAACTTGTGTAAGCATGGATATGTTGCATGTACACAATGTTTAGCTCAGGATCACAACCGTGTCTCACCAACACATGCATACAAGTGTATTCTCACATACCATCTTTATTCATGTGAACCAACAATAGGCTGGCATTATGTCCGAAACATAGCAAATCATACATGACTCAGATATTTTGTGCCAGTGATCACTTTTTCAGTTGCAGACCTTAACAACATGAAAGGAAGGGATACGTCAGACAATTTCTTATTGAATAGGCAAAATAAAATTGGTCAATGTCATCCGCTGCATCCATATCGCCTAGCTCACAAATGGAATCCCTCATAAATAACACCAATAGGCAAACACATGGCATGTCGTGTAGTTCCTATATTACCTATACAGGATCTGCACGTTCGGATAACAAACTGTGGGATTGGTGGCGGACGGATTCCGTGCACCCCCACCGGATACGTTAGCCTGTTTGTATTAGCTAGCTCACAGTGCCACTAGAGTCTCCTCTTATCGGGGAGCGAATAGTTCTTGGCAACCTCAGAACATGACAACCCTGATCCCCCAGGATCGTGGAAACAATATACTACCTTTCGCTCAGTCACTGGTGCTTACTTAGTTTGTCTCAGAGAGATACACAGAATAAACAGTCTGGCCGTTTCAATAAGTATTTATTGAACAGTTGTTATTCTAGTGTAAAATATATGAGCTGCAACAGCCATTAGACAGTAGCAGAGATATATGATTAGCAATATTATGAAAGTAAAAGGATGGTATAGCTCTACCATCTTGCAGGAATCATGAATATATACATGTACATAAAACACATGATAAAAATGCGTACTCCTACGATGCCTCCCTAACTAGATGTACCTAAATGTACCTAGCATCTATGTAGGTGTTATGCCAAGAATCCCTCTAGGATCTAGTCCACCCCATTACCTGAGAGTTTAGAGAATGTGGGACCCCGTCCTGGTCTCGAGTTGGACACCCCGCGAGGGATGTTAGACCATTGCTAGCTGGAGCGTCTGCATGAAGGAACCTCAGCGTCTCTGGTTAGTGTGTCAGCCGGGAAGTCACGGTCTCCTCTGTCTGTCTAAGCAAGACATGATGTATATATACCCATAGGTCTCCCCAGGGGTCCTACCTTGCTGTGTTACTGTGTCGGCCTAAAGGATGATGTCAGACCTGAACTTTATACAGAGATATTATACAGGAGATGGTAATCCTATTGTTAGTCCTGCTGTGCTTCCAAGAAGCCTCATGCATAATGTATGAGAATCGAACCAGGGAAAAACCTGCGATCTGAATGCAGTGCCATATCTGGGTAAAAGGTCAGTGACTAAGAACCGTTATGTATGTAATGTAGGGAAGGATATAGGTGAAAGGTTGCAGTGTCACCTGCACCTATATAGGGTACCTATATGGAATATAACAGGCAGTACTACATTTTCTGATCACAGGATCATTCCAATATATTGTTGCAGTATCTGATGGAATGTCCCAAACAAATTTCAGTGGTGTGCCTCAAAAACTTTGGCCTACAATGAGGAGACACATCAACAGCTCCATACACTTTACACACAATGAGGATTTAACCAATGTAAAGGGAGAATAACATGATTTGGCCCCACAACAACATTTTGTTGGAGCACATGATGGCACACATATTGCATTAGGACCAACACATGATAAGGAACAAGTCCAATGGATTCCTCATAACTTCCATCCTATCACTGTGCAAGTGGTCTTGGTACAGGATGTGTATACCCAAAGATTGGGACAGTCATTCCCAGGAACAACCAAAGTCTCCTTTGTACTTCCAAACAGCATCATATACCCACAAATGTCACAACTCTGAAATGTCCAAATGAAGATGCATGGTGAAGGTACCTAAAACAGACCAAAACAAAGAAAATAGCTTTCAAATCATACATATAAGACAATTCACATAGGCAACTTCTGGAGAACACAGTCCATGATAAAAATCAAAGCAACACAAACAAAATGACCATGTGTCTAAACATTACTCAACAAACACAGTTCACCTGGATTTACCAGAGCTTCACCTTCCTAATATTTTACCCTAACATGCTCCTCTAATCTCCACAAGAGTTGCTGTAACAGTCAAAGTCATGACATTTCACAAAATACTTACACTCATGAGAAGAAGTTGTTGATGACATCTTGACGCAAGTCAGTTCATTCCTCTTCACCACTAGCATCATCATGTGCCATTTCAGGATCCTCACTCAGTGGCACCTAATGGTCCCCATTGTGATATAAGGAATGTTCCGTCGCAGAGCGATGTTGTAGAGCATGCAGCAGGCCACGGTGATTTGACACACCTTCCAAGATAACTAGAGGAGGGCTCCCCCAGTCTTGTCCAGACATCTAAATCTGGCCTTCAGGAGCCCAAAAGCCCGCTCCACAGGCTGCCATGTCCTTCCATGGGCCTAATTGAAGCAGACTTCCCTGGCGTTGTTGGATTCCTCAGCGGTGCCGACAACCATGGACAGTTGGTATACGCTGATTCTCCTAGATGGAAGACAGGCATAAGTGCAACAATAAGTTACACACTTTCTGATTCCAGTACCTGACATTACCAACAAAAATTTAGGACAGATCATACTTACCAACAAGCCAGGTCCTCTCTAGCAGTAGTTGTGACACCAGCTGGGGTATGGTCCTGTTCCGCAGTATGAAGGGATCATGGGCTCATCCTGGGAACTGGGCACAGATGTTTGAGATATACAAATCTGGCAAGCAGACAACTTGCACGTTGATAGAATGGAAGTGCTTCCTGTTACTGTAAAATTGTTCCCTGGCTTGCGGTGGTACCAAGGCAAAATGGGTGCCATCAATGGCTCCAACCACGTGTGGGAGGTGACCAAATCCATAGAAGTCAACCTTCACATTGACTAAATCATCATGTCTGGGGAACTGGATGTAGCTGTCCATGTGTCTCATTATTGCTGAAAGTACGTCTTGTAGTACACCGCTGAACATTGGTTGTGACATACCACCAGATATTGCAACAGTGTATTGAAAGGACCCTTTGGCCAGAAAATGCAATACTGCCACAAGTTTCCCAATTGGTGGGATACATGTGAGATTAGTGCTTTGAGGAAGGAGCTCTGGCTCCAACTGATTATGTAAATCCAGTATGTATGTAGCCATCTATGCAATCATGAATTTCACTGTCCCTGTGATGTTGATACAACTCTGATAATGCTAAATGTGAAGGCAATTGTATAGCCTTTACAACATGAGCCGTGTATGTACTCTGGAGGAGATGAGATTACTGTTAGCTATGTGTACAGTCCCATATATCACTCACCCAAAATCAGGGCTCTCCAAACAGTTGGCTGGGAGATAGCAATAGATCACAGACCCTTCAGAGTTCCACACAGCCTTGAGGGCACTTATTGAACAGCTCCAATCGGAACTTTTTAATTTAGAAATGTTGTAAATGTGCTGGTCATGTGGTTCAGTATGTTCAGACTGCAGAGAGCAAGGTCTGACAATAAGCTTTGCACAGTCAGAGCCATGTGCCAGGCTGGGGTTCAATCTCTGTGGCAATAAAACTGATGCAGAGTTACATTCCAGTTGACCTGTAGGTCCTTGAATGCTCACAAACTGAGTTGTCACAAACAATACTCCTCCAGATTGTTATCACATGGACTACATTTGGAATGGTGATTGCGGTTACCCCATGACCTGATACTTCTGTCCATTGACCTACATTTCCCAGGTGTGTGATTTCCTATTGTCAGATCTCTTACTTCCACAGGTCTCTTTTCGCTGTTCCATGAGTATTGCTTGACTGTACAGCCCTGTCTCACATGTGGCACATTAACAGTGCAGATAGTTGGTTACTTCATAACAGCTTTTTTATATTCAACCAATCCAACAGGTCATACAGTGGTATGTTGAGGTCATCCCTGTAACAGTGCCACATATGGCAAAAGGTGTGTCCTCTGATGCTAGTACATGCCACACACACTCCATCACTCGTAGTATGATCCCCCATCTATCAGTACGCATGTCCACACATCCCCAGAGAGCTAGCTCTCACTGACACACATTGATGCCCTTTCATAGTGATCTCAGTCATAGGCTGTAGTCTATACTAAGGTACCAGGCTCTATGAACCGTAGCCAACAAGTCAATGGGCCTGGCTGTAAAGGTGTCAGTACAATAATGCAAAAGATGGTTAGCCTCTAATAGGCCACATTGTTTTCTCCAGTGCCATAGTAACTCATATCACAGTACATGTAAGATGGGCCTGGCCTTCATGATGTTAGTGGGCTGCCTTAGTCAGTTTGGGACATGACCAGGTATAAGGATAATCAGAATATTGATACAAAGTATGTATCCATGTATTAGTAGTGCTCAGCATGTAAAAACTACACATGTTGTGTATTAAAGTTTGAGTAATGAGTGTGCTAGATGTATTCGCAATGTATCACATCACAACTGATATATGAAAAGTTTCATTTACATTCTGGTTTTTCCTCTCTTGTATCCATACAGGTCAACGCCCATCAGAAGAGGTACATATGGAAGGGCATCACCAGAAAGGTTTGGAGGCTGAGGGTCTACAAGTGGTGCAGCGTCTATTGCCGAAAGAGGTGGGAGGACCTGAGGCGCTGGGTGCAAAAGTTAGCAGAGGTCAAGCTGGGGAAGTCCACTCAAAGCGGGCAGGGTGTGCACCACACCCTAACCCCCCTAATGGCCTGCATATTGGCGGTGGCTTAGCCTGAGCTGAATGGTCAGTTGTGGCCCAACAGCAGCTACGAGGGGGTAAATCCTGACCAGAAATCTACATGTTACATTGTCATCTTTTTTGGGAACAGGCAGCCATTTCCCCCATTAACATTGAGGGTGACTCATGTCCAAAGCACTAGAAGAGTTGTTAAATGTGTAGGTCTGGTAGTAGGTGCATGATGATGTACTTTGCCTGTTGTCTTTTTGACCAGGAACAAAGCAGAGTCTAGTCAACTACCAATTTTCTGACTTGAACAGACACATGACTGACTAAAGTCATAAAACACCTAAAGTTGTTTGATGCTCTGGGTGACAGTTGTCCCAAACAGCCCACTTGTCTTCATTGTGTCAGGAGTGATACTCCCTCACTACTGTATCTCATGTGATGGTGGTCCTCTTACATGTGGCATGGCATATAGTGCACTTTGGATGCAGTGACTGGGCAATACTTGACATTGGTAAATTGGGAATCTACAGTAAATGAGAGTGCATATATCACTGGTGTCACCAGTATTAGTCCCTATATGTTGGCATGTGTACCTTTTCCTGCTGTAGTATCACCTGCACTGCTGTTTCAGACCAGAGCTAAGTGTCTTCATAGCTTGATGTCTGATTTCATCACAAATGTTTGTATAGGCCAATCTGTATTTGGAAATAGTTATTTGTGATAGGTGTACAGTTCATGTATTAACACAGACATGACAGTGTACCCATTGGTGTGTGGGTGACACATACCCTAAGCTATTACTCAATGACATTGGTTTGGTACAAATGATGAAGCAATGCAGGACATGACAGGTAGACTTACAGTACTTTGTCACTATTGAAATTTCCATGGCATAGATGTGGGAGTATTCAAATATGTGAACTGCACATGTCGATTTGGCAAGGTTCATTCACTGACTGGTGACATGCATCAGGGAGTGACATCCAGAAATGTAGGGATCATATGTGTGTCTCTACACTCAGTATTACAAGGCAATTTGTGTTTGCGATACACAAAGAGGTGCCTTTCCATTAGGACAAAAGTGAAACCACCTTTTCGTGTAATGGAGATTCCCTGAGCCTCAACAACCTTCAATGGTCTATTGGCTTTTAGGTATACATTGTAAGAATGGTGTTCTCATCAGTACCAAGCTGGATTGGGGATGTGCCTAGGTGAATTCTTATGCTGTCTCCAGTCCACGTTTCTGTGTTACATGTGATACATAGCAACGATAGTTAAGTACGGCGTTAATTAGACTATTAACAGTGGATATGTGAGAAGTTTTAATTAGGAAGTGTCAGTAGTGTGAAATGAGCATTTGCAAGTCACGTTATTTCTGCTAATGCATATATTGCTGCAACATAGCTTTATTACTTGACCATCCTTCATCATGATGTGGTTTTAGGTATATGACCATTTGCTGATTGCATGGCCTCTGTTGAAATGATTTTATCATAGCATCCTATTTGATGGCATCAGGTCACTAACGTGTACTACAAGGGCCAAAGTATACAAAGCGTTCAAGTATCCTACTAGATAAATAAAGATAGAGTTAAGACAAGTTCACTCATGCAATTGGAGCTAACTGTGATTAAGACATCACTATGAGCAACTGTTTACAGGTCATGTAGCATGCATGCATGTGCTCATGCTGATGTTGAAGCCACTATAGTGGATGTTGTAGCTGGAGTCTGTGCACTTTAGGAATGTTCTGTGGTAAAAACTCTTGGTCCAGTGTGTTCACACAGATGCAATACACCTATATTAAATGTAATTTCAGCATCATCCCAGGCAAGCAGAGGAGACAGGGGCAACATAATTGGGGAAGCAGCTGGCCACAGTGGCTCCCTGTCATGACAGTACAGACATAGAGGGAGTCAGGGGCACATAGGGAGAGGAGAGTGCCACGAAGGATGCAGACTTAACATCATCATCTGCAGAATCAACCTTCAAGTGATCACTCCCTAGTGGTGACGGAACACAGAGGAGCAGTACCAACACCATCTTTGTCTTCCATCCTCCTTTCCATCTCCACCCTCCCTGTTGCTCCCCACCCAGTTGGCTGTCCATGCTCCCCTAAGAGGGGAGCCATTTCCTTTGTTCCAGGCACCTCAGCCCCTTCCCCTGTCCCCCGCTGCCCTGAGTGAGTAGGCTATTGGCCTCCTGAGGCACATCTAGATAGGGTAGATGGCACTACTGAATGCCATCCAGGGGCAAGGCAGCCATCTGCAACAGATGTTGGCCTACCTGGAATGTATACACAGTGCTATGTCTGGCCTATAGAGAACTTTTCAGGCTCTGGCCTCCTCACTTCCGGCAGCCTTCCACCCATCCCAATATTGTGCCCCCCCTCCTGCCTCTTCCGCATCCCCATCCATTCCCTATTCCCATGCCTGTCCAAAGCACACTCACACATATGCACATACCCACTTCAACAGCCCCAAGCAGCACACGCAAACAGAAACACCAAAAAATACAGAAGCATGCAACCACTCACCTGATAGTCAACCCCCTCACCACCACCACCCCTATCATATCCGCAGACACCACACCTGCAACTACAGACACATCCACAACACCCAGCATACTATCAGATACCACACCTGCAACCACAGACACATTCATATCATCCATCATACCCAGCACCTCCAAATCACTCCCCAAAAAAAGCAAATGCCAATGCTAACCCACAGTACAGACACCTACAAAACACCTCCCAAACGTGCACAAGATACATCAGACACACAGTCACCTGCACCAACACACACACACACCCACACCTGACACTTCCACTCCCTCTATCTCCCAACCCATACTCCCTCCTCAACATCCTACCCATTTTCCCTGTGGGAGCTTGTTATTTGTCCTTGCCCTTACCCCTGTCACAGCTGAACCCCCTCCTAAAGCCAACAGTACCCTTACATTCCCAAACCCATCCCTTCCACATCTCAATCCACCCCTCACAAAACTGTTCCCCCACTCATGAACCCAGACATACCCCTAAGAAAAAAACAAAAAACCCTCCCAAAAGCAAATCCACCCCTCCCAAAACCAAGTCCACTCTTCCAAATCCTGAGGTGCCTCCACTGCCCACTAGATGCCCCTTCCTGGGGAGGTTCCTCTGGCAGTGTTCTTGGAGGCAAGCGTGCCACAGCACAGTAGTCCACAGGACTTAGACATTTGCAATGGATTGCCATTTGGCTTTATTTTTGTTCCCTTTCTTTTGGACTTATTGAGAGAGGTATTTCCATTGTGCTAATAAATCACTATTTTGATTTTCACCAAGTTAGTCCTGCCATTCATTTTGCTTTGCAATTGTTTGAATTCTAGCAATGTTTCATTTAAAGATCATTAGTACATATGTTTGTTTAGCATGATAGCAGAAAGTACTGCTTACTTTTTAATGTCTACTATGTTAAGTGCATACGCTGGTTAACTTGGTGTGTAATTGTCATTTGAATTTATTTGCAGCCATTCAACATAGTGGCTCGTACTTGCTCCAAAAATGAGTTGTTGTCAATTGCTTTAAGGATAGTTTACTACAGGTGTGTTTGATTCAGCTTGTTTATTGATAGGTATGTACATATAAGCATTGCACCTTGTTATACAATGTGACCACTGAAGTAGTATACAATACAGGACTTACTGTAGACAAGGGGAATAGTTACATGGATGATATAGTAAAGTGTGGCTCATAATTGGAATTGCCATTTTTTTCAAGGTAAAGTATGGCTGATGGTTACCTACATGAACTTACATTGCACTTATCCCAATGATGTGTGATGCAAAATTTTTCCATGAGAAAATGTAAGTAATTATTTTAAACACACCTATAGGGTGAGTTTTTGCTTTTAGATTTCCTATCCCATTTTCGTTTCAAGTGTGTCTTATTTTTATGGCAGCTAGCACCAACGTTAGAGACACAATGTGGTTGTACAGGTAAGTTACTTTAAATTTCGGAAAAGTCAGCATTAGAGACATATGCATTGCACATTGATATGATTTTGCTTGTGTGAGTGAATTAAATTACACGAGTCCGGAGCTAATGTAAACAGCCAAGTTGATAGGTGGCAGGTATTAGAGTCACTTACCTTCAGCTCTGGTGACAACGGGGTTGATTGGTAATTTGTTCAACCAGCTGCAGCAGAGGCAGGATGTGCAGGACCGGCTCCATGGCGGAACAGGAAGTCTGAAGGGGAGTTCAGGTGAGTTTGTGCCTCCTATACATGCCATTCCGCCATCTCTTGTGTGGCGTTTGACCGCCACAGTACCGTCGGAAGGAAGGAACATCGTGATTGGGCCGGCGAAGACAATAGAGGTCTGCCCTTAGACAGACGCATTGGCCTATCCCACCGCGGTCGAGATTTACTTGTGCCGCGAAAGTCTTTCTTCTACGGAACCGCATGCATCGTAATCAGCACCTTAGTAACTTTTCTTTTCTGTGATGTTATGTATTGGGCTCTCTCTGTCATTGAATCTGAAAGTAATGTAATAGTATAAATATATACAATATTTTAAAGTTTGTACATTTGCTATTTACGCCTAAAATTATGCAACTACTTCTATTTTGTATACTTACATGTATGTTCTATTTAGATGCTTTACCCTGTTTTACAGCTTCTGTGTTGGAGTGTTTTAATGTGGAGCAGGTGCTTTCTTTTTTATTTTATAATTTGTATTAATTTCTGTATATATATTTTTTTTATATTTTTGCTGGTTTATGATGGTTGTTTTTTACAGGCAGTTTATCACTGTTCTGAGTCGTTCGTGTTTTCTTCTAGGTAGTACATGTAAAGAGAGAGAAGCTGGAGACTGTTTTATTAATTATTTGCTATTTTACATTTTTAAGTTTATTTAAAAGTAAGTTTTAGTTTAAATAGAAGTTTTACTTACTTGGTTAGGTAGTTGTGGAAATGTGTATATATCTTCTTTGATGGCGTATTCAGAGAGTAAGACAGAGTTTCCTCGTCTTGCAGCGTTTGTCGCTTTTGAAGTATTTAGTTTTTTTTTAAAGTGTGCCTTTTATATTGTTGATTTAACTCTTTGTCTTATTTTATTGGTTAAAGGTGTTTAGACTTTGATTTTATTGGTTGGTTTAGTTTTATTTTGAATGTTTTTTATCAGTTATGTCTTTCTATGGTAAACACTAATTTAGGTTTTATTTACAATGTACGTTATATAGGTTGATAGTTTTTAATGTCATTGTATTTATATTTATTTATAAATATTTAGGTTGCTGTCTTAATGTTTGTAGTTAATGCTACTTTTTTGGTTGTATTGCTATGATTTTAGTTATATATTTTATTGGGGTGAATTGCAAAGATTTTGTTGATGTAATGTATTTATATTTAATTTAAATAAAAAGTGATTTTTTTAATATTTATTGATAATAATGTAATTATTTTTGCAATATTGCATTAATTGACATTTTTGACATATGATATGTTTATTTAAAGGTGACAATATTTTTTTTCCAATATTTGATTTTTGGTATAAGCAAAAATCTATATTTTTAACATTGATATTTGTGTTCTCGATACATGTGGTTTTACTAGATAAATATAAGAAATCAATAAATTTGTGAACAATATTTATTTTCCAATATTTTTGTGTTTCAATATTGTATGCATTGATATTATGTCAGTGATCTACAGGCATACAATTATTGAATAAAAAGCTAAACTCTGTTATAATGCTAACACATCTGGCAAACTTTGGTCAACTATCATCACATTAAAAAAGGGAAAAAAACAATTCATACTATAAACTTTATCAAACGCAATATTTAACACATTCAGAAGACATTAATAGTGAATTCTTAACCTTTTACACCAAACTATATAGTAAGCCTACATTGAGCCAAAACATACTCTTAGATTATTTTTTATTGTTTTGTAACACCCTGCTGAATTTCATAAGGTGTCTTCTTGTCAATTGATGTCACATTTACTAGTATTATATGAATAACTTCAAAATAATATTTCGACTGAGAATTTCTTTTGAAGTAACCCTCATTATTCACTAGCCAGACACAGATCCTTTATTTGTTTCAAACTATAAGCCATTATCTCTCTTGTCTCGGGATTATAAAATATATACCAAAATGATATATGCCAGAACTAACAGACTTTCTAATGTTTTGCTCTCTATAATACTTCAGTATCAAACAGGGATTATTGAAGGATGATTCTCATCATACAATACTAGAACAATGTGTCACGTTTTATGGAATATAATCTTCATCCCTTCCCCCTTGACCTACTAGATCTTGATGGTGAAAAAAGCATTCAATTAAATCCACTGGCAATTTTTGTTTAAATTAATGTTGTTTTATTATTTATTGAAGACCCAATGATTACTCTGCCATATTTTACAAATTAGAAATACTTATTCTCAGTTATCTTGATATACCTTAAATATTAATAAATCAGATTTTTGTTTCCTTAAATATTTATTTCACTCCTAATATGAAACATTATTTCAGCATCACAATGGTTCATGGAGTCAAAATGCAGTTAAATATTTAGGGCCTTATTATGAGTTTGGGGGTCTTCCTACAGGACTGCCAACGTGGTGGTCCTAGGAAGAAGGCCAAGCCTGTGTTGATCCCCCCCACCGGATTACAAGTAGAATCCATGGTGGGACGGTGCTGCAGCGGCGGCATGTTAGGCTCATAGGAGTACCTAAACAGCATACCGCTGCCATGACAGCGCCGACTGCTCATCTGTGTATGACGTGGCATGTACGATGTTGTGCATGGCACACAGTGCACGCTCGACCATACACTTGTGGGGGGGCACATCATGTGCCCCCTGAACCCACCCCCATGGGCTGCTTTACCCAGGGTCCCTGTTGGGGCCCCCTCCTTGCCTTTCTACCAGCTTTTTCAGGGTGGGATCACTACCATGAAAATGCTTGCGGAAGGGCAAGTCATAATATGGACGACACTGCCTCCATTCCGCCCCACTTTACTGGCATCGTGGGATTCAGGATCCTGGTGGTGTCGGTGGTGTTGTAGCGGGCTGGTTGCAGTCCTACCACACTCGTAATTCGGTGGTCTGACCATGGTGGTCGGACCGCCACCACGAGTACGGCGGGCCCAGGACAGCCATACTATTAATAAGCCCCTTAGACATTTCTTTTTCAGAACTATCAAAGAAATAGGAAAACATAATTGAAAAATTATTGTTTAGAAAGTTAAAGAAATTTTACAAATGTTCTCTCCTTTGTCTTACATGGTGAGGCAAAATTTAAACAGTAAAAAAATTATCATTATTCTGCAGATGTTATCTATACTTTCAGTGCTTACCACAATTTACTAATGCCTTCCTTTTAAAACTTGATAAATTGATTTTGAGATTCATTTGGAATAACAAGAAACTAATGGGGGTGCTGGGATTACCAGATTTCTTCAAAAATCTCTATACTTTCCTAATCACTACTCTTGCAATGTGGTTCCAAGTCACTCGTCCCGATATATCACCCAAATGGCTTGAAACAGAAAGAAATCTGGTTAAGTTTTTTGCTCTGAATGCGCAGCCAGCTATTTCTAATAATAAACTAACCTTATAGTATTTAATAATTCAGATTAGTAAGAATTTCAATTCCATTTTATATTTTGCACAAATATTAAATGTTCTAAAAATATTTAATTATGGAGTAATCCATAACTAAGATTGAAAAGTACCATCTCTTTTTGGAAACTATGGGCCATATGTATCAAACAAAATTGCGATCGCAAACACTGAAATTCGCAGAATTTCAGCGTTTGCGATCGCAATTTGGCTTAGTGGTATGTATGAAGGAAAAACTGCCTCGCAAAATAAGGAATCGCAAAATTTGCGATTCCCTATTTTGCGAATGCATTTAAGGAATTGCAAATTGCGATTCCTTAAATGCAAGGTAAGAAGCACCAAAAAAGTGCAATTTGGCCTTAAGGAATCGCAAATTACCACCAACTTTAAGTTGGGCATGTATGTGCACCACATGTGCACCCATGCTTATTTCAGGGGTGCAACAGGGTG
The DNA here is from genome assembly GCA_963921515.1 of Calotriton arnoldi. Lineage (NCBI taxonomy): Eukaryota > Metazoa > Chordata > Amphibia > Caudata > Salamandridae > Calotriton > Calotriton arnoldi. The sequence goes on along the minus strand of CAWUFW010004947.1, from coordinate 1,371,457 downwards.
TCCTTTTGACACCCTTGCAACCTTGAAATTGCATTCTCAATTTGCGATTCTCTAATTGCTAATCGCAAATTGAGAATGTCTTCCCATTCATTCCTATGGGCCTCTAGGCCCATAGGAATGAATGGGGAGGGATTTCTTAATTGCGAATCGCAATTTGCGATTCGCAATTAAGGAATATGTAGGATTCGCAAATTGTTTTGCAAATCCTACATACATCTCGTTTTACGATTCTCAAATAGCGATTCTCAAAAATTCGCTATTTGAGAATCGCAAACCTAACTTTGATACATATGGCCCTATGTATTGCTGCAGGAATTTTCTTTTAAAATGACTTTTGTCAAAAAAATATTTTACTTTCTTATCGAGAACTACAATTTGAATATAAATTACCATCCTGTGAATTTTAGAAATGTGAAACGTAAGTAATTTATTCATCCATGTTCGATTAATTAAAACCATTACATAACTAAGGACTGTACAATACATTTTCACCTGGAATAAAACAATGCCTACTACAACCAAAATGGAGTTTAGAGAAATTAAAAGCAATGTCAACTAAATAATTTCATTAAAAAAACACAGTGAAAACCAACCCTACATGATTAAGATAAAAAACAGTGTCCAAGATTTTACAAATGAAGAGTTAAAGTACAATATGCCGTATGCATGCTAATAGGACCTCCAAGTGGAAGGGCTGGGGTTACTGAGGTCTCAATACTCCAGATGTTTGTGTGCAGCAGATGATCATATTTTGTGGGTTAACAATCCCCATATCCCAGGGCCGCCGGGCCATGGAGGATGCTGCACATGTCCCTTGAGTTTGCCAAGTCCCATTGGTGGCTCTCCTAAGAGCTAGCTTCTAGTTGCTGTTCTGGGTTCTGTGGCCATTGACTTGTGTCCTTGCTTCAATAAGTGAAAGGCGATTAAAACTCATAAATTTCCCCAGTCTCGCTAAAGTGCTTAGTATTTTTTCAGTAGAGCACATATACGTTACCTCCTTACAGCACTTAACCCCTTTTGAATGACATAGCGGGAGGAGCAGGTGGCGTCGTTCCTCTGACAGTTTAGGGCAGCAACACAAAAGATGAAGCCAGGATTCTTTTCAATAATTGATTAACCTACATGAGGTTCCATCATCTTGTCCAACCCGACCAGGATGGAAGTCTGAAGTTGGTAGTGCAATTAGCCTCATAAAAATAATTTTTTTACGGGCCTGGATTGAGAGTGCTTGTTTAAAGTATGACTGTGCCTTCCCAGAGGTATAAGATGCATTGAGCGCTTTGGTCAGGGTGCTAGGTCGGAGACTGCCAATGTCCCATTTAAAGGATGTTGATTGCACTTGCCTGTTCAAGACTTTTTTCCAAGCAGAGTAAGAGATTTCTTGGAGATGTAGGCTCTCTGTCCTGATTTTCAGAGTGCTGGTTGCTGTTGCTAGCTGCAGCTGCCAGGGAGATCCTGCTACCTCGAAGATGGCTTTCAAATGATATTTGATCAAAGACTCTGAGGTCTGCAAGACCCTGAGTTAGAACTTTATTAGATCCCCCTGGACCACAAGGTCAGGGCACCCGAGGCCCAACTCTAGCCTCAACCTTCTTCTTCTTGCTTGTCGAGGGATAAGTAAAGTTCTCTTGTATGCCTTAATCTAGGAATTTATTAAAATTGTGTCCAAGGTGCCGGGGAACGCCAAATGACCATAGTTGAGGACTGGGATGAGTTTTTTGCTTAAAACAGTCAGCATGGGCCCTGCAGTTGGGCTTTGTAATCGGTTACTCAGTCTCTTCAGTAAGTGGATCACAGTGGTGGCCTTTGTTCTAAGGTGCTTTAAGTGGACGGCTGGTTTGGCGCTTTCAAAAAGCCATACTCCAAGGTAGTTGTAGGCTGAAGTTGTCGTAATTTGGAGGTCTCCCACCTGCCACTGATGTTGCTTTTTGTGTGGGAATTTCCCAAATATGACAACCTTAGTTCTGCCCAGATTCACCTAAAGATTATTAGCTAGGTTGTAATAATGAAGTGCTTTGAGGGCTCTCTGCAGGTCAACTCTGGTATGATCCAGGATGACAGTATTTTCAGCATAGTGGAGGATGGGAAGGTGTAGCCTTCCCAGCCTTGGTGTCACTAATCTGGATCCTTCAGGAGCTGCTCCCATATCTGCAGTATAAAGGTTGAAAAGGAGGGGAGCCAGCATGCAACCCTGCTTAAACTCGTTATTGGTAGGGACACGGGTGGTGACAGTGGCGGGCCTGTTTTGACCCGAACCCATGTTCCCTGATAAAGTGATGTAATTGCCCTGAGAAGCGGGAGCAAGGTCCCCAAAACACCTAGCTTCTCTTTCCCTTTCTTGTGAAATGCTTTGTGATTCTGTTTTACATAGTTTTCTAATGCTTTACAATTTGCTAAGGTTTCTGAAATGTATTTATTCATATCTCTCAAAAAGTGATAATTGAACCTCTAAAATTACAAATTCAATATCCCTAATATCCCTAATTTACCCAAAGTACTATCTGTTTCCCCTTCCTGGAATGAACAGCTGTCTATTAATCTCTGAGCTGGGCAAAGGCAACCATTTGTCTTTATAACATAACATGAATAAATCCAGTTGCTCTATTTCAATCTAATGTCTAGTCTTTAAAAGATTTTAGGCACCTGAAAAATTATATAAAACTCACTATATCATTTTTGTGGTGGCATTTTAATATTAGTAATGACTCTCAGAAACATATGTTATTTAATTGTCCTAATATATATGGATTTTGGAAAAAAATTTGGCAAGCTATTGTTAACATTTTGCAATTTCGGAAGATAGTTAATTTCAAATAATAATATCTACTATACTTGCTTCCCCTCATTCAACAATTTAGGATACATTCTTTTTTTCTAATCTATCATTAAATCTGTCAATTCAAACTGAAAAAGTTCAACTTTACTCTCAATACATATTTGGTGGTCATCAATTGTATTCTATAGGAAGCGTTCTGATATTTTAATGACCAAATTGTTTTAAAAAATCACCTTCCTATCAACAATTTTAAAAGCCATTAGGTACATATATTTTACATGATAATTGAAAATTGCATTTTGAAATAGTCGACTTTTAAATAAATTCAGAATATATTATAGAATATGTACTAATGCTACGAATATATTTTTTCTCTATTTTATGGTAATACCCACATAGTTATTAACTGTTTTAACTGTTACATATTAGTGCATAAGGTAATCTTTTTAAAATGTATTATATATTTTATTCTATGATTATACAATATATGTTTTTGTATTCTGTGTTCATTGTTTGTAATTATATATTAAACAAAGAAATCTGAATACACAAATGAAGCAGCAATTTCCTCAGATTCATTGGAGCATGGTGTGTCCAAATAAGGCGATTCTGTTGCCAATATACCTACATTGTATTACAGATGCAGGTGCACAGGCAGTAGACCACTGGAAAATGCTTCAAGAGTGCACCTCCCAGGAAATGACCAATGCTCATCACTCACCCTGCCCCCATGCTTATCACTCACTCCCATGCTCCCTTGAAGATGGGGTACTGAGCTTCCAACAGGAGGGGTGTGCAAAATGTGAAATTGAGATGTGTGCCTGATCAGAAATCATACCAGCATGACAAAGGGAGAAGCTTCATCGCTTCTCCATTGAAAGTATGGAGGAGCGTAGGAGTTTCCTGCATGCCCTTGTGCCCCTAAAAGGCACACTGATTGTCCAGAATAACTGTGCACCATTATCTGAGTAGCACACAGTTAAAGCACTTTTCAAAGCCTTTTTACCTTGTGCATGGAGCATAAACAATACCAACCTCTTAGATCCCACTCAGTACAGTTTCTGAGCTGCTCACAGCATGGAGACTGCCTTAGTGGCAGCCTCAGAAGAACTGAGAATGATATTGGACAAAGGAGGGAGGGCTGCCTTGATCCTATTGCATTTGTTGGCAGCTTTCGACACCGTCAATCATAACATTCTAACTAAACGGTTCATAGAACTTGGAATAAAGGGCACAGCTCTGTCACTACTCACTTCCTTTCTGTCTGACAGAGTGCAACAGGTCACAATGGGGCCTTTTTCCTCTGACCCCTTCAGACTACCATGTGGAGTACTACAGAGCTTGTCTTTGAGCCTTACCCTATTCAATCTTTATGTGACCCCACTAGTAAAAATGATTAATCAGTTCAGTTTTTCAGTGGTGTCATATGCAGATGATGCCCAGCTTGTGGTCTCGATTTCAAGTAACCCAGTGGAAACAGTAGAGGGATATAACACCTGTATGGCCCAGATCAATAAATGAGTGACTACCAACTGCCTCAGTTTTAATTCCGGAAAGACCAACGTCCTCCTCCTGGGCAACAATACCTCCTTCTGGTCTCAAAACTGGTAGCCGAAAGATCTGGGTACTCTGCCTCTCCCCGTGAAGAAGGTGAGAAACTTAGGGGTCATCTGAGATGACAAACCGACCTTTAATGACCATGTTAATTCCCTGACACCCTCAGTATTTTTTACTGTAACCAAAATAAGGAAGATCTGCCCTTTTATTCCCTCAGACCTCCAAAAAACAGTGGTCACGGCATTAGCCCTTTCTAAACTGAATTAGGGGAATGCTCTATTCATTAACATCTAAAAAAGACTACTGCAGAAATTACAGATGCTTCAGAATGCTGCAGCACGTCCACTATTGGGAGTCTCTAGGTACCAGTCAGTCCCATGGCTTGGCCAAGCTGCATTGACTTTCAATAAGAGAAAGAATCAAATTTAAATCTTTATGCATAGCTTTTAAGGCAATACATAATAAGAGTCCACCCTTCTTCAGAAAGAGCTTCATTTGGTACTCTCCAACGAGGTAACTGAGGTCATCCAATGCTAAAACTTCTGGTCGTCCCTAGGATTAAAAGAGCTCAGTGGGGTGGAAAAATATTTATTGTAGGGACTGCAAAATGTTGGAACTCTCTCCCTTTGGAGCTCAGGGAATACTCAAACATCCTGCTTTTCAGGAAGGCACTAAAAACCTGGCTTTTCAACAACTAGTTACTGGGTTAATCTTTACAGTTTTAGAACTCGCTTGTAAGCAGCGCCAAAACGCCCCCGGGCAATTGAGCGATATATAAACTATCAAATCAAATCGAATCAAATCACCTTAGAGCTCCACGAGGCAGTTTCAGCTTACCTGCAGACAATGCATAGCACTTAAACAAAGTTTCTTCTGAGCCCTTTGGAGTTTGAATTGGGCAATGACAAAAGGTGCAGAGTGGAGGCACCCCTTGCTGGGCTTGTTGCTTGGTGCAAAAGCCACAACCTTGTCCATATCTGCACCTACAAAGAGGTACTAATAGATGCAGAAGGTGTTTCTTACGAAACATCGTCTAATATATGTAGTGCAACAGGCACTTCAGCTGACATGCTATCACTGATTCAGCAAACCTAGCAAGGCACACTAGGGGCCCCTATATCAATTGATAATAATCAAGCATTTCAAACACCCATATTGGAAGAAATATGTATTTGAGTTGATAGATATTAAAGAAAAAGGTCCATCATGGAAGACCACTCTCTTCCCATAGATGGTGGTTCTATCCAAGGGCAGATTAATCAAAGCAATCAACAAGATCAGGAGCTAATAATGCGGAATATCTCCTTACAGACATATGGCTCTCGCAATTATATGTTAATTACCGATCATGGTTAACGGACTGGGGTGAAAGTGGTGCAAATATACTTCAACTGCAAGGCCTATAGATTAATTGTTTTTGGAAGTAAAGAAAAGAAAACTGTAAGGAAAAATGATGGTATTGGAAAACATTTGGATAATTGGATATAGTTTTGCATATAGGGGTTAATTCTACAAGACATCTCTTGTATTCTATTTGTAAGGTGAAGGTGACAGGACTCCATAATGCTCCCTTAACAAAAGAAATCTGGGGCTTATTAATTTGTGGGATTTGATAGTATGAATCAAGTGAATATTAAAAGAGGAAATAAAACTGCAAGATCAGAGCAGTATAATGAGAAAGGATTGGGTTGCTGGTTGAGGGGGTAAAACCCTACTCAAGCAGAAACCACAACTATTGTCAGGGTGAAGTTACAAGTAAACCCTAAATTAACCTGTGCTGAACCCTGGTTGCTTGGCACAGAGCACTCAGGCTTAACTTAGAGGCAATGTGTAAAATATTTGTGCAGTACTTCAAACAGTAATACAGTGAAAACATACCACAAAAGGATCCCACACCACTTTAGAAAAAAGAGTAATTTTTAATATGTAAAACAAGATAAAAACTAGAAAATACCAATCAGTAGAACCAAAGATATGGAGGTTTAAAGATTTCAGGAAAAGTAGCGCCAAAAAGCACAAAGCACCAACTGTGGATATTTGGTCGTGCCATACTGGGACAAAGTCACAAGTTCAGGCCAACCATGATGGAGCGCAGGCCAGCTACAGGGACCCAGTGAGGCCTGTGGAACAAGAGTACCTTAAATCCTAGTTTGTGGAGCATTGCCATGTCCTGCACGGAGGATGAGTCTCTCAGCCGAGACGATGCATCACTTCTCAGGAGCTGAGGAGCTGCGAAGTGAGGTCCTGCATCATCATCGAGGATCACGTTGATGAGGGCTTGCATTGTGAAGTCCGGTGTCGAGGATGCATCGTGGAGTCAGTGAGGTTCGTTGGTTCCAAAGAGCTGTGATGCTGTGATGTGAGAACCTGCATCATCGTCGAGGCTGCCGTCAATGAGAGATTTGTGATGTGAGGGCCTGTGTTGGTGAAGCTTTGCACAGCAGCAGTTCTGATGTGGGCTGCAAGGTTGATGTAGAGTCCCTTACATTGGGAGAACCCCTCGCAGCAAAGGCGATGTTTTGTTTCTGCTCATGAATGCGCTGCACAGCAGAGGAGATGCATTGGTTCTGCTGGGCCCGGGTTGGGCTGGCAGGGAACCTTCAGGCTCACTTCCAAGGGTCCAGGACTAGGGTGTCACAACTTGGCAGTGTAGTACTCACAGATGGCAGGGTCTAGGTGCTGGGTTTAAGGTTGTTAGAGCTTGTCCCTAAGGCTCTGGACAGGAGGCCAGACAACTAGCCCTTGGAATCACTTTGGGGTCCTGGGTTTAACAGATGCAGGTCCAGCCCTTTTCACACAGGCAAGAGAGCAACCAGTCAGAACAGGGCAGCAATTCCTTCAGAGTAGCAGTCCATCAGAGTGACAGTCCTTTCAGCAGCACAGTAGTCCTTTGTCCTGGCAGAGTATTCATAGGTCCAGTAGTGTGCTTAAGAGAGGATGTCTGGGGTCCAATATTTATACCTGGTGTCTTTCCTCCGGAAGGTCGGAGTAGGCTCTAGAAATTCTCATTCAATTGCACAGGCTTCCTGTCTTCCCTTCCCTGCCCTGGCTCCAGACTAACTACAGGAGGTATGCAGCCCTATGTGTGAGGCACGGGCAGCCTATTCAAGTGAAAGTAGGCCTGTGCGCAGCTCCGACCTCCCATTGTGCCAGTGATGGCCTATCCAGTCACACCTAAGCTCTCTATTGTGTGGCTGTCTAAGTAGAATACACAAAGCCCAACTGTCGGCTACATCCAGTCATGTGACCCAGAGAAAGGCTACAGGCACTAAATGGCTAAAGCCAGGAAAACGCCAAGTTACTAAAAGTGCCATTTTCAAAATTGTAAATCCAACTTTACCATGAGAGAGGATTTTTCATTACAATACAAAAGACACCAAAAATGAACTGGTTACATGCTCCCATTTGGAAATGATCACTTATTAATTGTAGGCCTCCGCGCAGTGACCGAAAAACTCAGATGAATTCCGTGGAGTTCAGCTCCGCAAACCATGGAGGTTTAACACTCTGATCCTCTGGTTGTTCCCACGGGTCCACGGCATTACACTGTAAAATACCTCACACCCTGTCCTCTGTGCCAATGTGCACCCATGCCACAGAGGTGAGGCGAGGTGTAAGGGGGTGCATGTGCTGTGAGGGCCATCATAAGTAAAGATGAATAAACATGTACACTTACAGTCTGGAAGCTGGTGAGTGGTGATAGTGCTGTGGTTGTGGGGTAGCGCGGAGAGTCCGATGTCGAGCAGCAGTCAATACTGTGCAGTGCCTTGTCCCACTCCCAGTGGCAGGGGGTCGAGCAGCCCTGGGCGGGAGTGAGCAGGCACAACAGTAGCACAACCATGCAAGGCTTCATGGCTGGCATGGAGGACAGCGTGAACTTCGGTGTAGCTGAAGCGAGACAGTGCGGTGCCCAACCTCTCAATGTGACATCAGTGATGCTAGCAGCCAATGAGGCTGTGGCGGTCGATCGTGGAGTGCATCAGATAATTCTGTCCCTAGGAAGCGAAGCACTGGTTAAAAAAACAATACCTTCTGGAGGCTAGAGGACAGGGAGGCAGGTCTATTCTTTGCAGCTCCCTTTCACTTTCAAGCTACTAAGAGCTGCAGACACTGCAGATGCGCTTGTACCCTCTCCCCTGCATGGTAAATGGTGTGCTCTGTGAGTGGGGTATTACATCTGTGTGGTGTATCTGGCACATACAGAGTGAATGGTGTTAATGATGTATAGCACAGTGATTTGATTAGCTGGGGCTGGGTGCTTGAAACTCCGCTACGTGGCGGTGGGTGGACATTTACCTAACTTTGTGCCCCAAGCGGAGCACAGAGTAGGCAAAGCTCCACAAACTCCGCTGGCGGAGCGGAGTTTGCTGCCCACTGCTAATTAATTGTAATAAGGTAACTCCAATGTTAGCCTATGGGAGATGTAGGGCTTGCAGTAGTGAAAAACAAATGTAAGACTTTTTCACTACCAGGAAATGGAAAACTAAAAAGTACATGTTCAAATTTAAAAATACCCTTCACCCGGCCCACTGGGCTGCCCAGATTTTCCTTAGGGGTGTCTTATATTATATCTAGTAAAAAGGAAGGTTTAGACCTAGAAAAAGGTATATTTTGCCAGGTCGAAATGGCAGCTTAAAACTGTGCATACAGGCTGCAATGGCAGTCATGAGACATGTTTAAATGGCTACTTAAGTGGGTGGCATAATCAGTGCTGCAGGCCCAAAAGTAGTCTTTAATTTACAGGCCCTGTGCATGGAGTATCACTGTAAAATGCCAATTGAGAATAAGCCAATGGTACCATGTTTTAAGGAGAGGGCACCTGCATTTTAGCACTGGTTAGAAGTGATAATGTGTGCAGAGTCCTAAGGTCAGCAAAAATGAGATCAGTAAAAATAAGGGGAGGAAGGCAAACAGAATCAAGGAAGACCACACTAAGGCTGACAGGTCTAACAGCACCTTTTCTTATTTGAAAAAACCTTTATAAAAATATTGTTGCTTGTTTTGTGTGGCAACATGAAGAAGCATACAATTTGCTCACCTGAATGAAGTAAGGTACTTAAAAGTATTTCTAGTCTGAAGGGACTAATAGAGACAATTTAAAGCAGGCAAGCTTATTGAATGGGAAAGTAAGAGAATTAACCAAGGTGACTCTGATTTTGTAATGGCTATTATGCAACTAGCTGTCTGGAATTGCCTGTCCATGGAGCTTTTCTTCAAACAAGAAATTGACCCTATATTTATAAAGGTTATTTTATATCTAGGTCTAAAGAGATTACATCAACAACAACAATAGGGTTTAGTGACTATTCTCAAAGTATTGGGCGTAACCTTCAATTCCAGTCTCCTGCTTTGGAATGTCCATGATTCTGCTGATGTGTGGCAGCCCAGAAAAGTAACTATACAATAAAATAATATATGGTTGTTGTTTCAGGAGACCCGGGAGCAGCAAAGCTGTAGGATTAATAGATTTGTGATTTTTTTATCAATTCGCCACTGTTAGAAAGACGGGGCGCTCCCCAAGAGGGGTCATTATGCAAAGAGAGCATGTATGGCAACAACTAAGTGTGAATGGTTACTGTAAGAAAATACTACTTTTTGCATGATCACCCCCATTTTCTTGGACTGATCATGCTGTTTGGTTTTTTTTTAAACTTTATTTTTCGTTTTTAATTGTTTAAACAACCAACATTACAGCATACAATAGATCGTAGGTCTCTGGTGCAGAACCCCTAGCATGCCAAGGCCATCATCTTAAAATAAAGCAGTAATCCACTTGACAATGAGGGATACATTATAGGCGTCATCGTGGTTCACTGTAAGCAATGGAGAGGCATTCATTCCACTTGCACCCCTGAGTCATCCCCTCCCTGGTTTTCAACTGCATCTGATCCACTCCCACTGGAAGCAGTGTCACTCTGCTCGCTCTCCACCATCCCTGAGTTGAGGGCCAAATTACACAGCTCTCGAAACTCCGTGAGATCTGCCTGAAGTTTATTGTCCTTGCGATTTAATTTCATGTGTAGTTCTTCCGCTAGGGCCCAATCCCTGATCTCCCGCAGCCATATTGATATATCTGGGCTTCTCCAAGCTTGAAAGGACATGTTAGCACTCATGTCTCTAATAGGGGCCAATATCCAAATGGGGAGCTCTCTATGGATTGGCGCATGTTGCAGCACCCTTTCTACACACTGCTGACATATACTCGCAGTTTGGCGCACCGGGTATGGCAAGTCCTCCTCTACCCCCCTCCCCCACATCAGCGCCATTGGGAGGGCTTCTGGGTCTACTCGGCCAGCTAAGAGCTGCTTTTCCCAGTTGTCCCTTTCCTCCAACCAGCGGGATGCGTGTTGGAGCTGGGCAGCAAAGTAGTATAAATCAAAGCGTGGGGCCTCTAGTCCCCCTTCTTCGTGTCTGTGTGTCAATGTTTTGAGAGCTACTTTGCTACGCTGCCCAGCCCACAGTAATGAAGTAAGAATCGTGTTCAACTGCTTAAAGATTCGTGCCAGAACCGGGCAGAGTGATTTCTGGAGTGCATAAAGGTACCTGGGGAGCATCACCATTTTGGACACTGCGAGCCTACCCATCAGGGACGTGTTTAGAGAAACAATGGTTCTTATGTGGCCCAAAAAGGTCCAAACTGAAGTGACCCAGTTAGGGGGCACTAGGTTATTGAATGGAACTTAATTCTTAGAAGAGAGCAATAAGTAATATACTAGGGACATGTAGGTCAATGTATGACAGAAATTTATTCCACAACAATAATATATAGGTGCTCACACATCAAGTGACAATAAGCGTGACGTGACAGGTGAAAGTGAAATTAAAATAAAGACATCGCATTGACAACAATACTAGAACATCCTTTAGAACATTTTTACAAAGTAAAAGGAGTTCTTGTTGTAGGGTGTCGACGGCGTTTCGAACTCAATTATTTGAGTTCATCTTCAGGACATACAAGGTGAGCAAGTAGAATTGATCGGTATTGCTGTAGCGGGAAAGGTTCCTGGGATACAATGAGCTCAGCTGAAATTAGTATCAGGGACTCGAAGAATGGAAGGGCGGCTGGCCGTCAAGTGATTCCATGCAGCGCCGGGGTTTTCGAAGTTTTGATGAACACAGGGCTGTTAATGGGAGCCTGTGTAGAGAGAGCAGAGCCTGTCCTGCTGCTACTGTAGTCTGCGCTGAGTGCACCGGGTATGGCAAGTCCTCCTCTACCCCCCTCCCCCACATCAGCGCCATTGGGAGGGCTTCTGGGTCTACTCGGCCAACTAAGAGCCGCTTTTCCCAGTTGTCCCCTTCCTCCAACCAGCGGGATGCGTGTTGGAGCTGGGCTGCAAAGTAGTATAAATCAAAGCGTGGGGCCTCTAGTCCCCCTTCTTCGTGTCTGTGTGTCAATGTATTGAGAGCTACTTTGCTACGCCGCCCAGCCCACAGTAATGAAGTAAGAATCGTGTTCAACTGCTTAAAGATTCGTGCCAGAACCGGGCAGAGTGATTTCTGGAGTGCATAAAGGTACCTGGGGAGCATCACCATTTTGGACACTGCAAGCCTACCCATCAGGGACAGCGGCAAAGTATTCCAAAAAATCACAGAGCGTCTCAGGGCCTTCAGGACCCTATCCAGGTTTAGGGCTATTAACTGGCCATTGTCTAGTGCAATCTGGATCCCAAGGTACCAGAAGTGAGCTCGTTCCCATCTAAGTTCCAAGTCTGGGAGGCCCTCCAAAGGGCTAGCGGCCAAGCCCGCCAGCGGGAAGATCAGCGATTTATCTCAATTGAGTCGCCGACCAGAGACCTCCCCAAAGTGTTCAAGGTACTGGAGGAGTCTGGGTACAGCCACTCGGGGATATACTAGGTAGAAGAGAGCGTCGTCTGCGTATATGGAAACAATATGGATCTTGTCTCCTACGTGTATGCCCCACTGTTCCATTTCGGCTCTAATCCACACTGCCAAAGGCTCAATGGCCAGGGAAAAAAGGAGGGGCGAGAGCGGGCACCCCTGATGAGTGCCTCGCCCTAGAACCCATTCCTCAGACCAAACCCCTCCCAGTCTCACCCGCGCACGAGGCTCTGTGTACAATATTTTGGCCCAACGGCTGAATCAGGGTCCAAACCCCACAGCTCTGAGGACCTGTAGCTAGGTCTATCGACACGAGTGCCATTTCCTCTTCGTGATGTTTCACTTCCTGCATGACGTGTGTTAGGCGACGTAAATTCATCGCTGTATTGCGGCCCGGGAGGAAGCCGCATTGATCCTCGTGCACGAGCTGCGGCATCTGGGGTCCCAAGCGAGAAGCAAGGAGCTTGCATAGTATTTTCACATCTGCGTTGATTATGGTAATTGGGCGGTAGGAGGAAAGTTCGCAACTGTCCACACCCCGCTTCAGGATCATACATATTTCACCCTGCCTCATGGTAGGAGGGAGGATTCCTTTGTCAAAAGCCTCCTGATGTACCTGTAAGAGTGCCTGTGTCAGTGTATCAGCGTATGCCCGGTAGAACTCAGGCGGGAATCTATTGCCACCCGGAGACTTAGAGCATTAGAAGCGCAACCTGTATTTCCTCAGTGGTAAGCGGGCCTCGAGTTCTTCCCTGGCTTGTTCGGGGAGTTTTGTCAGGTTCATGGTTTGCAAATGTAGAAGATAAGAGTCAGCCCTTATCCTCGGGTCTGCTGTATATATGGTTTGAAGATGGCGCTGCAGCTCCTGTAGGATTGTAGCCCTGGTGTGAACCTCTGTGCCCGTAGGGGTACACAGCACCACTATTGGGGCCGTGGTTTGTTCCCTACGGAGGATCCAAGCCAGTAATCACCCCGACTTGTCTCCCTCCCTGTGTATTCGTTGTCGTGCCAACTGAGTGCGTACTTATCGAGCCTTTCCCAGATATCGCTAATGCGTGTCCAAATTTCCCATTCTCGGGCCGCATCGGTAGGATCAGCCCGGTCCTGGGTTTGTACCTCAGTCAAAGCCGCCTTCTCTGCCCCCAACTCACGCTGCAGTTGCCTTCGAAAACCACAAGTTAGACTCAGGCAGGCCGATCTTAACACTGCTTTCAGGGCCTCCCATTTTGTAGCCCGGGTAATATCCGACCCTTCCCTGTTAATTGTCATGTAATAAGTCAGTGCCCCCACTATGTGCTGCCTACCAACAGCGTCTTCCAGTATGTCCGAATGCATCTGCCATACTCTTGGGAGGTGCTCGGGAGGCCCCCAACGGACCATGCAAGCGACCGGAAAGTGGTCGGAAAGGAATCGAGCCTGATGGGTCACCTCCACATCTAAGTCAGCGTCTGGAGTCGCAACCAAGACTGTCAAGCCTACAATGTGTGTTGTTGGTGGGGGAGTAGCAAGTGTATACCTTCTGAGTGGGGTGCCTAATCCTCCAGATATCCTGTGCTCCCAAGTTCCCCATTACCTCCCGGAGTCTCTCTGTCATTCGGGGCTTCTTACCACGGAGGGGAGGGTGTCTATCCAACTCAGGGCCCAAAACACAGTTAAAGTCTCCCACCCAAAGGATCGGAGAGCCCAGATCCGCGGCCAACACCTCCTGAAAGGATAGGTAGAAGTCAGGGTTGTCTACATTCGTGCCTATATGTTTAATATACCTATGTCTCGGCCATCTATCTTAGCCCTCAGCAGTATATATCTACTATTAATGTCAGCTTCCATGTAACACAGTGAAAACGGTGTCCCTGGGGACACCCATACGAGCACGCCCCTGGCATAGGTAGAGTATGATGAGTGAAAAATCTGACCCCTCCACTTGCTCGCCAGCCTCTGGGCTCCTGCATCATCTAGGTGAGTTTCCTGTAGACATGTCACAGATACGTGGTGCCTCCGGAGGAATAAGAGAACTCTATACCACTTGGTGCAAGTGCCCAACCCCCTTACATTCCAGCTCATGAACTTAGTCCCCACTGCCATGGTGGTAGTCTGCTCTTGTGTCCCGTGGCCCTGTGTCCTGCAGCGTCACCCTAGCCATTCCATGCTGTATAACACAAGTGAAAACATGCAATGTAAACAAATCCCAACGTCCCCCTCCCACGGGCAATGACCTGCAACAGTGCATACGGCTAAGCCCTCCCCTTGCTTGTGCCAGGACGTGCACAGCCTCCCCTTCAGCCCAAACTGGGCCAAGAAAACTTGATCATGCTGTTTTTTTACTCTGTCACTCGGACTCTGCTAACCAGGCCACAGTGTATGTGCTCTGACCCCTAAAACATGTCGAAAGTGGCATATTTAATTTACCTATAAGTCCCTAGTATATGGTACAAAGTGTACCCAGGGCCTGTTAGTTAAATGTCGCTAGTGGACTGCAGCACTCATTGAGCGACCATTAGAATGACATTGCAAAACATGATTGCAGCCCTACCACTGTAGCCGGTCACTGTATTTTTAAAACTGTAGATTGGACCAGCAAAAATAGCCCATTTCAACAGGCATAATTACTCCTTTTAAATATTATTAGATTACGGCCTTAGATGCACATAAGGTAGGGTGCATCATATTTAAAAGTAAGACATGTAAAGTTTAATGTTAAACATGTACTTACAGTGACGAGGCCCAAAAAGCTATTTTCACCATAGCAGGGTTAGCTGTTCCTAAAGAAAGCATTCGGATACAATCTTAAATATATAATTATACCTCGGGCTACAAACCACCTACAAAGTTCATTCTTGGACTTGCAGGCCCAATTCACTGAAAAAGTCAGATTTGTAATAAATATTTCACCATAGGTACTTATTAAAAGTAACCTTATACCTGATTAAAGCCTCTAGGGCTTCTATCTGTCAACCAGGATCTGAATAGCTCCCTGATGAGGTAAGAACTTGCTCCCAGAGCTGAGACAAAGGCCTTGGGTGTGAGGAGGTGTTCTGTTCCTCTCAATCAATCAATCAGGGGTTTGTAAAGCACGGTTACTCACCCATGAGGGTCTCAAGGCGCTGTGGGGGAGGGGGGTCTGCTGAACCATGTGGGTGTGGAGGTTCAGTTGAAGGTCCTGAACTGGGTCAACAACGTGGATTGCCTGAGTACTTGGCGGCGAGGTAGGAGAAGGATCTTCCTCCAGATCTGGTCTTGTGGATCTGTGGGACAGAGGCCTGGGCGAGTTGGGCAGAGAGGAGTTATCTGGCTGTGTGGAAAGCGAGGTGGTGGTTCAGGTATTCTGGTCCTGTGTCATAGAGGGCCTTGTAGGCATGTGTGTGGAGCTTGAAGGTGATTCTCTTGTTGAGAGGGAGCCAGTGGAGTTGTCGGAGGTGTTGTGTCATGTGGCTGCGGCGGGGGATGTCGATAACTATCCTGGCTGAGGCGTTCTGGACGTTCTGTAGTTTCCTGAGCCGTTTCTAGGTGACGCCGGTGTAGAGTGCATTGCCATAGTCCAGTCTACTGGTGATGAGTGCATGGGTGACCGTCTTTCTGAATTCTGTGGGGAGCCATCTGAATGTCTTTCGAAGGAGGCATAGCCTGTGGAAGCAGGATGAGGATACTGCATTGATTTGGGGGTTCACTGAGAGTGGGGAGTCTAGTATGATGCCAAGGTTGCGTGCATGGTCCTTGGAGGATAGTGGTTCCTAGTGCGGTGGGCCACCAGGAATCGTCCCAGGCTCAGGAGGTGGGTCCCAGGATGAGTACTTCGGTTTTGTCCAAGTTAAGCTTGGGGCAACTGTCTTGCATCCAGGTAGCCACTGCCTTCATTCCATTGTGAAAGTTGATTCAGGCTGCTGTGGGTTCGTTGATGAGGCAGATGTTCAGCTGGATGTCATCAGCGTACGAAAGGATGTTGAGTCCGTGGCTTCTGACGATAGCTGCGAGGGGAGCCATGTAGATGTTGAAAAGGGTGGGACTGGGGTACTCCGCAGCTGATCTCTGCAGGTTTTGAGAGGAACAGGGGGTAGTCCGACTCGCTGTGTTCGGCTGGTCAGGAAGGAGTGGAACCAGATCAGTGCATTGTCACAGATGCCAGTCTCATTGAGTCTTTTAATTAGGGTGCGGTGGGAGATGGTGTCAAAGGCGGCTGAGAGGTCCAGTAGGATGACGGCTGTGGTTTCGCCCCGTTTGAGGAAGGAGGGGTTGTCGTTGGTGGCGGCGAGGTGTGTGGTTGCTTCAGAAACCAGATCGGGAGGTGTCCAGGATGTGGTTCTCTTCGATGAACTTAAAGAGTTGGGCGTTGATGGCCTTCTTGATAATATTGACTGGGAAGGGGAGGAGGGAGATGGGTCTGAAGTTCTTGAGGTCTGTCGGGTCAGTGGATGGTTTCTTAAGCTGGAGGTTGATCTTGGCATGTTTCCAGTCATCGGGGTGTTATGGCCGATAGGGTCATTGTCGACATTGCTAAGTTAGCATGAGCTCTGCTGCCATGATGCTGCTTTTGCGCACGTTACTACATGACATGAGCGAAAGGGTACGTCTTGCTTCCGCGATTCCTGAGAGAGTCGGGAGTGTTGTCTTCTGGGTTGTCTAATCATTTGCGACTTCGTGATTATGTAGGAGAGCAAATAAAACACTATAGCTAGTCGGTTTGGGGATTTGGGTTCTAAGGCGGTAGGAAGGCTTAGCCCTTACACCGAGGTCCTGTTTTCTTATGCATAGTTCTGTGTATGAGCAGAATCCCTGCAACATGGCGCCGCCAATGTTTGGTCTGGTACTTAACTGCGAGACTCCTGAGTAGTGCTTGTGCTTGTCCACAATACTCTCACTTCTGTTTCCGGAGACAGTTGTTGTTAGAAATGGGATTTCTGGTTGGCTAGGGCAAGATGCCTAAGCCAGGCAGAAACCACCACTCTAGTCAGGGCAAGGGAGTTACACACCGAAGATAACCCCTGCTCACCCCTTGGTAGCTTGGCAGAGCAGTCAGGCTTATCCCAGAGGCAATGTGAAAAGCGTTTGCGCAACACACACACACAGCAGCGACACACTAGGCACACCACAAAAGAAACTACACACAAGGGTATATAAAAAATAGCCTTTGTATTACTCATAAACACATTAGAGCATAATCACAAATATGTACACTGTGCCACCTGGCACTAGATATAACTTTACAGGGGATTATATATAGGACAGGGCCAATCGGCCACTGTCATCACCATTAGAATCACAAGCAGTGAAAATAAAACAACCAGTAATTACTGGTACAGGTACACTTAGCATAAATACCTTAGGCATGAATACCCTAACATCACCTAGTACAGTATATTAGGTAGAACATGATCAGCAGTAGAGCAGTGCATCACTATCCTTGCCCACGCGGATACTCACCCTAGCACATTATGCCTTAGCATCAGAAACAGTGTACCAAAGTAAATACATGCAACGTACACGCGTTCATAAAGTCCCCATCATGGTACAAGCTGTCCCACAGTGGTACTCAGGGCCCCGTCCTGGGCTTGCCTCAAAAATGCCCCTTCCAACATGAGGCATCCAACTGGCCCCTTAGCTGCCGGTGCAGCAGAGACAATGCCCGTAATGCAAAGGGGGTGCAACTCACCCTTATCTCCTTCCTTGGAGACTGTCCCCGACGTTGCAGCTGCCCGCGAGTCTGCGGTGCAGCTGTAACAATATTTAGGCAGAAAACAAGTATGCCTCGCTGGCCCTACTCACCAGGGCCTCTCTAGTCTCCTCAGGTCCCTCGCAGCAGACTGTCCGCTACGGGAGAACGGCAGGAAGTGGCAGAGGGGAGCCCGCGAGGCTCCAGTCCTTCCTCCTTGTTGTCCTGTGAACCTGGGAGGCTCCGCCTCACTCTTGCCACCTACCTCATCCACAGCAGGCCCAGAAGCTACGCAGGGCGCTTTTCCCTATCCAGCCAGTTTAGGCAGCACGCGGGGCTCTCCTTGATACCCCGGGAGCCCCGCCCACGAACAGGCGTCCTTCGCCTGACTTCTGGCTCCTGCTTGGTTTCCTCTGGCCGGCCCCGCCCATGGGCAGGCTTTCCTTGGCAAAGCCCCCGCCCACAACCAGGCAACACGGAGGAATCCCAGCGCCGGTATTCCTTCTCAGCAGGATTTCGTTTACGGCACGGCTGCTATCGCCGCATTTTCCCAGAAGGAGCCCACTTCTCGGCTCAGGGAACAATCGGCAAAGCACCCACCACACGCAGCACTGAGAGGGGGGGTGCCGACATGCACACTGGCTATTCCCACGATAGGAGCCCCCTCCTTGGGCTCAGGCAGTAAAAGCGCTCACCACGCGCTTTCTATAAATCACCTCTCATGAGTCCAGGCAGTGCTGTTCTCACGCCGAGCGCGCTCCCCAGAGGCAAAAGGCACCTGGTTCTCCCAATGCAGGGAGAAACTCCAGTGTGTACCCTGCACTGAATCCCAAAGTCGCACAGGGCAGAGCTGGGCCCAGGCAGGCCAGCTCACAGGGCCCTCCAGCAGAGGGGCAATCCCTTGTGGCGGTTCCTCCTGGCACCCAGCAGTCGTTCAGCAATTCAGCTCCCAGCAAGTATACTTACATGGGGTCACAGCCCCAATATTTATACTAGCCATGACTTTGTTCTGCCCTGGCACAGGGCTTGGGGATCCAGCCAAAACCAGTTCTGGGGGGCACTCAATATTTTATCTACAGTGCGCAACAGTCCCCTTTGACATTGCAGGTCCTAACCCCGGACACACCACATGGGGGCGGAGCCAGCATTGTACAAGGTAGGCACATACCTATTCAGGGTCAGGGGCTTCTCCTCCTACTACTCTAAATGCAGATCTGCCTATTCAGCCTAGCGCGGACTCACCCAGCCCCTCTTGAGCCACGGCACCTCCCCAGCCCCTGTCACTCCAGAGCCAGACATGCAATACACATCAGGCAGGCACAAAGACATGTAGTACACAGAAATGCCAACTTCTAAAAGTGGCATTTCTAAAATAGGGATAATAAATCTGCGCACATGATTACGCAGCATTTATTACCACTATTCCAAACATACCAAACTTGATCCCGCTACTCCTCTCAGATCAGGAATTACCACTGAAACACTTATCAGGGAGTCCCCAATGCATTCCTATGAGAGGGCAGCCTCACAGCAGTGAGAAACCAAAATGGCTGTTTGTCACTACCAGGACATGCCACACAGTTAAGCCACATGTCCTACCTTTTACCTACAATGCACCCTACCCACAGGGCTAGCTAGGGCCTACCTTAGAGGTGACTGATATTGTCAGGACCCCACAAGTCTTACCTGGTATACTCGTGGAGCTATCTCGCAGGGACGACGTGAGCAACCTCCACCGTCCCCCTCCTTACCCGATCAAAGGTGAATCTACAGACCTAGGCAAGGATGGGACCAGGGAAAGATGCCTAATGGTGTTTGGAAGGGACGTCGTCTGTGAAGATAGGTGAGGAGCTTCTCTAAGCGGAGGGCGCTCTCCTGGGCATCGCCAGCTAAACAAGGGAACAATCAAGCAGTTAGTGCATCTGCTCTCCCTTCGTACTTGTTATACGCTTACAACAGCCATACAGTATACGTAAGAGATACTATGGTATATAGTCACCTGAAAATTGAAGGCTAAGCTCCGATAGGAGATCTCTCAGTATAAGTATGACAGGGAAGCAGGGAGAGCCGGCTTTAGAACCTGCCACGCCAGAAGAGGGCGGTCTCTGGGCTCCCGACTCCTGTGCCAGTAAGGTGAAAGGAACTCCTTCGTGGTGGTGGTTGAAAGAAAACAAGGGCGCTCCTGCGCTGGGAAATGAACAAGAAGCAACCGCGACCACGCTTCCCTGTGCGTGTCGCGGGTTAAGGAAATCAGTGGGCGCTCCTGCGCCGAGAACGAGCACAACTCAGCCGCGACCACGCTTCCCTGTGCGTGCCGCGGGTGAAAGGAAAACAATAGGCGCTCCTGCGCTGGAAATGAACAAAAGCAACCGCGACCACGCTTCCCTGTGCGTGTCGCGGGTGTCGAATCTAGCGAGGGTGCTCCGGTAGAGGGTCTATCTATCAGGGCGATGCTGCAGTGCGTCTGGGTAGGCAAGGAATCAGGAAGAATCCGTTTGGAAATCCGTGGTGCTAGCGGGCCGGCATCTGACAAGGAACAGTACTGGAAGCACTGACGGGAATGAGCGCCGCAGCTATATGCGGTCTCACCCGGAAGTGCTTCTCGTCCGATCAGGTGCGCTTCCTATTCTGAGCGCTAGACCGCTGATCTGTCTAGCTGTGCGCTCTACGAGTACCGGAACCCACCACACACACATACCGCTATTCCCCTTGGGACGGACCCATGACAGATATGTAGTAAAAGGCGAGTCACAGACGTGGCACCCACTTTATGTGCCACGTCACAGCAGCAGTAAACTGCGCGTGCAGGCCCTGCAATGGCAGAGGCCTGAGACAGGTTTGAAAGGCTACTTTGGTAGGTGGCGCAATCAGCGCTGCAAGCCCACCAGTAGCATTTCATTTACTTGCCCCGGGTATATGAGATACCACATTACTGGGGACTGATAGGTAAAATAAATTAGCCAAACAGGTGTAGACCAACCTTACCACGTTTTACCATAGAGAGCACATGCACTTTACACTGGACAGCAGTGATAAAGTGCCCAGAGTCCTAAAATCACCAACACCAGGTCAGAAAAAATACTAGGAGGAAGGCAAAAAGTTCAGGGATGACCCTGCAAAAAGGGCCAAGTCCAACAGTTGTGATGGTGTAGCCTCCTATATTGTGAAGTTATAGGTTTTTCAAGCTTGAATTCTAAAAGGTCTTTCTCTTTTCCTAACCCAGTGTTGCGCTGCCGCGAGTAGGTCATTTCATATTTTTCTTCCAATATGGCAGTTGCCATAGCGCCACTGAATCGCGCTCCTATCACCGCTTATTTGACTCAATATGGAGTACCTAATGCCGGTGACTATCTTTTCTTTGTTGTTGAAGTGACTGCTGAATTTCGTTTCGAAGTGTTTTACTCGTGGGTCACCTTTCCGGCAGTGGATGGAAATGATAATTTCTTTCACGAATATACTGCCACCGCGCTTCTGTGGGAATATCGACCTTATCGATCTCTTGAAGTTCCGTTAATGGCTTGGCAGCACACCATATGGTTTAATGGCGCCCTTCCTCACCCTATGACAGCGGTCCGTTTAGGCCCCTTATCGATTGATGGGGCCACGTGGCCCTTTTTGGCTGGTTATACCCCACACCCTAATTATCTTAATGCTACAGTCGCAGAGCTACGCGTATTGCATACTTCGTTAATACGTGTACATAGAGCTGTTATACATTTCATTTTGTGCAACATGCAGGTGGGACCACCTGGAGTTGCTGCATAACCACCGGGGCCCGGTGGTGTAGTTATCAGTCCTATCATGATTAATTCGGTGATGGGCAAGCGTCTGCAAAATAAGGACAAACTTCCTTATTGGCTTGCTGAAAAATTTGAGCAACTCAAAGCTGTTTTTCCAAATACCACACCTGTGGAGAAGCACAGGATTCTGACCATAAGCTTATCTAAAGGCCTTGTTCCCGAGTTGGCTGATTGTAACACTTGGGGTAGAGTGTTTGCAGCGGTGTATTTGATGTGCTTTGGCACTCCCTCAATGACCGTTCTCCCTTCCATGATAAAACGTGTTCAGGATGAACATGGGGCAGAGGCGGCCCTGGAGTTGGGGATGAGACTGGTGGTGGTGTTCGATATTGTTTGCGGTATGATCCTTGCTAATGTGAAGGGTGAAGCTGTAGCTTACAAGTGGCACAACGGTTGAAGGCTGTTGCTGATGCAGACAAACAGCGCAAATTGCCAAAGGTTATTGCTAAAGCTTATATAACCTTAGGGCGCAATAGTCTGGGAATTAAGCCTTTTACTCAAACTCAAGCTCAAACTCAACAAAAAGCCCAGACTGTTAAGGATGGGCGCCCGTTCTTTCCTAAAAAGAACTGGAGAAATAAAAAACAGGGGCAGCAACAACTGAAGCAAGGTTCGCGTGCTGGTTCACCGACACCTGATTATTCTGAGCAACTTTATGATTTGAGCGACCGCACGAAAATTAAGACTCCTGATCGATTTCAAGTCCCTGATCAGCGCTCTCCTCATTCTTTACAGGACACATCGGACTCTCAAGTCGGTGGTGGGGAATGCCAGGATCGCAGCAAAAGTGCGGCTACTCAACTGGGAAGGGATCAACCTCAGCAGTTTGACGTGAAAGCCAAACAGGAGGCAATACCACGTTTTCGACCCCCGTATCAGAAGAAAAAAGTTGCCGCTTTAACAGCGAAGTATGCCTCAGACGGTGAGAACGCGGCTCCTAGATTGGACATGGGCAGTGGCTCTGCTCGACAGCGCAGCGGAGGTTACCATAGTGCGGGAGGCACTGCGTCCCTGTCTGGAGGCGAGAGAAACTGATACTTTCATTACAGTAGAAACAGCCGATACTCGAGTTGCTCCCCCGGATAGACTCTATGAAATTGTCTTAGAAATTGAAGGTGATATACAGCATACAATTACCGCGGTTTTCTGGGAAAATCTGACCTCCTCATATGACATTTTGTTGGCGGAGGCAGATTGGCCTCCCCCATTTGTGCTAGGTGCTTCTAGAGGGGAAGACGTGATACTTCCGAGTTTTTCGCGTTACGTCCCTGAGGAACATGCAAAGGCTTACGCATCTGAGTAGGCATTGGCACTTGCCCCGGCTGTGTACCGTAAACAGGTGGGCTGGGATAGAGATTCACCAGAGCATGAAATACCATTACGGTCTGTGCCACAGCCACAACCGCAATATCCAATCAAACGCGAGGCGAAGACTCACGTTTGTGACATTCTGACACAATTGGAATATCAAGGAGTAATTGAATCTTGTGCACCACCGATGAATAATCCTCTTTTTCCGGTATCGAAACCGGACGGTTCTTATGGCATTGTATTGGATTATCGAAATTTGAATAGTCATTGTCGTACATTTGTGGTACAGAACACACACAGCTTTGCGCTAGTGTACAATCTTGTTTGTAAAAAATACAAAACAACTTTGGATATTTCCAATGGTTTTTACAGTCATAACTTGGCTCCTGAGAGCTGTGACCTGACAGCATTTAGCGCCGTCGGAAATCAAAAAAGATTTCGGTGCTTGCCTATGGGGTATACGAACAGCCCCGGAGCTTTTGCTGCATGTGTTGTGTCTTTGTTGCACAGCATAGATCCGGATGTATTCTCGTACGTAGATATTTATCTCACGGACGACAAACTGATACCGCATCTTGTCCGAGTCGACCAAATTATTCTGTCGTTTGCCGACTATGGATACAAATTCAATTTTGCGAAATCACACATCGCTTGTTTTGCGGTGCTCTTTTTGGGCTACGAGCTCAATAATGAAGGTAGGGGATTAGCTCATCACTTTCTGGAGAAATGTGCACAATTGCAACCTCCGTCTACACTGAAGAAGCTTCAGTCTTTGCTGGGATTTTTAAATTTCGGGAGGACCTACATCCCCGATTATGACCAGGTATCAAACCGATCTATGCGCTGATACAACCTACATATTCATCTGCCTTCTGGCTTCCGGAACATTTCTCTATTCTACAATCTTTACAGTCAGATTTGCTGGTGACTACTTGTTGACGCGTGATAATTCCACGAACCTGGTAATACGTATGGTACCGGGGACGGTGGGTTTCACTTACTTGACGTTTCAACGAGGGAGACACAGTACCTATTGCATACAAATCACATTTATACACATTGGCTGAAATGGGATTTTTGAATGTTGAATTTTTTTTTACTGCGGTCCAAATGACGATTCTGAAAGAACGCTCGCTGGCACAGGGGAAACGCATTCTGATAGTCACGCCTCTCCCTGCTTTAGAAGCAGTGACTAAGGCAAGTGTTCCGAACTCTAAGGAACTACATCCACGTTGGATACAATGGGCTACTTCTTTGACATCGTCAGATGTCACATTTATCTTCGATCCTGCGCTTCAGACACAGGAGTTTTTACAGTATGAACATGTTCATCCTCCTCCGTTGTCGTTGCTTCTGTTGGGCGAGTACAAATGCGTCATTTACACCAACGGCTCGGCTCAACTGGCCATCGGGTCCAAACATGCTTATTCCGCAGCTTGCGCTATTGTGGCTGGTTCAATTGTAAATGGTGAATTTAAGTCTTCTATTGTGCATACACAGGCTCTGGGGCACTGTACAGAGCAATTAACGGAGCTACGTGCTCTCATTCTGGCTCTCGTAGATCCTGATGTGAATACTCTTATAGTATGCGATTCTTTCTACTGTGTCCAGTCTTTTAATGACAACTTATTCTTTTGGTTTCAAAATGATTATCGGGACTCTAAAGGCAGCGCAATAAAGCATAAAACGCTTTGGTTTGAGTGCCAGAGCTTAAAGAACGTCTGCCTCTCACACAGGTTATACATAATCTTGGCCATCAACGTGTGGGAGCACATGCTGTTGGTAATTCTTTGGCTGACGAGGCAGCCAAATCTGCAGTAGCCACATGTTCCGTGGCAGCAGTTACAAGATCCATGTCTAAGATAGATAATTAAATCTTGGCAGCTACAGCTGCTACAATGGAAGGAACTGCTTACCCGCAGGGCTTCCCTTCAAAGTATTCTTATCATTTATCTCCCGAACAAGTTCAGTATGCTACAATTCCGTCAGTTGGGGATCGACTGATTCCCAACATGGACCGTAGACTTGCTTTGATCATAGCTGCACATGAGGGCATGGCTTCTGCACATGCCGGTGTGTCTGCGACTGTCTCGATTTTACAGCAACGTTACTGGTGGCATGGTTTATATAAACAAACCCGCAATTATGTGCTTTCTTGTAACATTTGTCAGCAAATCAAACCATCTACGGTTTCACGACCACCACAAACACAGCTATGTATTTCCGATGAGCCGTTTGGCTGTGTATATCTTGATCACTGCGGTCCTTTGACTTCTGATACTGCATATAAATATATTTTTGTTGCAGTTGATTTGTGCACTAGATTCCTATGGGTTTGGCCACAAGGCAGAGCTGACGCTCCAAATGTCATTAGGGATTTGCATGTCTTTGTTGGGACGTTTGCCTGTGGCACTTTCCATTCTGACCAAGGTCCAGCGTTCGCCTCTAAGGCATACAAGGACACGATTAAGTCTCAGGGGGTGCTGGTGCCGGTTTTTGTCTCCTTACAGGCCTGAGGGCAATTCGATAGTGGAGTGAATGAACTGCGGCTTAAAGCAATCTTTGACAGCTAGAGTCTTAGGTACTGGCAGGAACTGGCTGGCCCATTTGTATGGAGTTCAACATGCACTTAATAATCTCCCTAGAAGATCTCTGGGTGGGCGGACCCCATACGAAATGCTCTTTGGCATTAAAATGTTTGTGCCAGACCTTGATGGTCTAGACGTCGTGGCGGCTGCCGCAACCTTTGACGTAGATAACCATTCTACTATGTTACAGGACCTACAAAAGACCCATGACAGCTACGCAACTGAACATTTGCCCTCTTCCAATGACACAGCAATGCTGATTCTGGTCGCCGGCTGGCTTCCTAAGATTGGAGATCTGGTCCAAGAAAAGCTGGAGAACAAGAAAGAATTTAATCCCTCTTATCGTACACCAGTCCCAGTTCTTGGATTGAAGGGTACTCGTACAGTGATACTACCACCTTTGCCTGGCCTCAAAGAAAACAGATACATTTCAATCGACAATGTCAAGCTACACCGTCTGGCTGATTCTGAATAGTGTGACTCCTGCAGTTTCCTGCAACACTATTTCTTTGAATCCAACGGCTTCATCCTCTGCAAATCATGCCTGTGTTGTTACGGGTGAGATGGAGATTACTATTGACCTTTTGCCTGTTCTGCCTTCATCCTCTTCCAACGCAGAGGTCGAGTATGCTTATCCTGCGGATGAGTCACACATTAACGTGACAGAAAGTCCTCTACAACATCAAGTGGATCCTGCGCTACCACCGTTAATGCACATGGATGCAAGCGGTTATTTTGGGGACCGTGCAAGCTTCTCATATGTCTCTTCCTCCTCGTCCTCATCTGGGACAATTCTATCGACAAAAACGAGTATTTTTATCACTTGGTTTAAAAAGACTTACCTGGTGCCCCCCGGACATACATCTGGTTGGTCCTTATCCTGATTTTCCTCTGCATGTCAATTGGATTTGTGACAGTATTTTTCTTGCTCATTAATGGTCATTATTTGCCAGAACGCTCCGCAGTAAAATTGGTCGACGGAGTCCTGGCACCCCATACATCGTCCCATATCATGAAACGTGATTTAGCCCTTGTGAACATTTCGGCTTTCCCAGTTGCAGATGGCATCATTTGGGATAAAGTAGCATTCGAAATTCACGGCCCAACGAAAGTCCTCAAGATACCATACATGTTTCGCGTTTCATTAGGAGATGTGGTAACACAGGACATACATTCCGATGATTTAAAGTATTATGCTGCTTTTGATGCTGAAGATTTATATTTAAATTCTGCCAATTATGCTGATTTATTGTGTTATCAACACTATGGACATCATTTCTTACACAAAACAAACACGTTAAGACCTGTTTTTAATTATACACAATGGGAACATTGTCCAACTCCCTTACAGGGGAGTTCTAAAACCCTTAGGAATAAGTTCACCTATTTCACTGATTATAACACGTCCAATCCAGAATCCTATTTCTTTAAATTAAGATTGCCGTCTCCATCCAAATTTATTCTGACCCACACGAAATTAATCTATTCCAATTCCCTTAGAACTGAATTGGCCATACAGGGTTATGAAAAAATCAATAGGGGAATGGATCACTTGTAACCACTTTACCAGGGTTTATTAGTTCGTGGTTCCGTCTTAAAAAACCCTCATATACGTATGTAACTGGATTTGAGAAAAAGGCGGTATATCTTGGTTCTCCGCCTATACGTAACGTAACAACATAGTCATGGGTTTTATTAGGTATGTTGACCTCCACCCGGAGGTTTAACCACTGGTATTCGCAGTAGTGTCCAGAAACAGAAACGTTAAAAAATGGTTGTGATAAGGTGATGTTAAAATTCTTCAAACATCCTCACTAACGCGCAAAAAAAATTTTATTAGCAAGTGGGAGTTAAAGAAATTAAAATGGTGAGTGTGCTTGACATTATTGAAGTAAGGTTTCTCTTTTAAAAATGTCTCTTTACCCCTCACAGCAAGCAAGGATAAACTTGCCAAGCACTGAAGACGCTATAACAAGTGTCTTTAAGGTAATTTCAACTTTAGAATGGGGTCTTATTTCAGAAGGCAGCATCTGGCTTTCTCACCTTTCGTTTTTCTCCCCCTTTTTTTTTTTTCTGTGACTGTGCCTCGTGACTTTATGTAGCAATATAAATCCAGAGCATATTTTGAATTTATATTAAGATATCTAATGTACCTTATCATTACGCACGATCCCTGGAAATTAAGCCATAGTTTTAAGAAGTATATTTTAGAGCGAAATGCGCCATTTGACATATTAACACGAACTTTCATTCTGATAAATTATCTGATTGTTACGATGTAAACCCAGAATGTTAAAAATAAGGGATTCTGACTAAGTTTCTCTTTTTCACTATATTACAGGTACTATTGACCTGATTGTCTACAGCGGACTAATATTACCCCGCTGAGAAGTGCAATACAAATGGTAGTTGCACTGATAAACTCTTTCTGGTCCTGAAGAAAGCCCCATAGACCCGGCTGGGCATACGGGGCAGAAACATGTCGACCGAATAAAAGGACACTTTTTCAGTGTGTTTAGACATACTAACATGGTCTAAAAAACACACGCTCACCATTTTAATTTCTTTAACTCCCACTTGCTAATAAAAAAAAAAATTTGCGTTAGTGAGGATGTTTGAAGAATTTTAACATCACCTTATCACAACCATTTTTTAACGTTTCTGGACACTACTGCGAATACCAGTGGTTAAACCTCCGGGTCGAGGTCAACATACCTAATAAACCCCATGACTATGTTGTTACGTTACGTATAGGCGGAGAACCAAGATATACCGCCTTTTTCTCAAATCCAGTTACGTACGTATATGAGGGTTTTTAAGACGGAACCACGAACTAATAAACCCTGGTAAAGTGGTTACAAGTGATCCATTCCCCTATTGATTTTTGTATTATCCTGGAAGATGAATGGATCATTACTTCCCTTCTCTCTCCCCCCTCCTTTTGATTGAAACATACAGGGTTATGATCACTGGAGAGATACCATTGATTTGAAATCAATTTGGGGCACTAAGGCCTGGCAGGTTCAGGGAACTGAAGCTTTGCATCATGCATGCCTAATTCCAACTCAAATATTGTTTTTAAATGACAGTGCACCAGACTACTTGTTTTGGCTTGGGTACTGCCAAGAATCTGAATATTCCCTCCATTCCGTCATTGGCAGAGTATGAGGATTGGTGTGAACACACAAATTATACCATTGTTACAGTACAAGATCTATTTTGAAATAACGGTTTCAATATCTCTGATGTTGACCTCTCAGGATGGTTATTGTGGCAAACCAATTCCAATGCGTGTCAACTGCGTTTTATAATGCAACAGCCGGTTTTACACAAACTAGACCTGATCCCCGTTTTCCCCATTTACACTCGTCACCACATATGCAGTGGGAAAATTGTGCCAACAATGGTTGGAACACTCTACTCTTACTTCAGTGAAAGAGCACCTGCCCCTCTTGTCGAGCGATATTAATTTGGCTGATTTTATCTTGGGTCCTAAATCCCCACGATCCAAACGGTTTATCTATGCAGCTTATAATGAATTATGGAAACTTTCGCAAATGGAAGCAGCGCTCCGCCTGCGCCAAATTGAGCAAGCAAATTTGGAGAAGTTTCTTGCAGTTGTTGACAATAGCATAAATACATTGTCTTCCCGCATTTACACCTTAGATAACATTGTTTCATCTGTTATTGATATTGTTCAAAGTGATGTATCTGTGTTATAACATGGTCAAAATCAATTGCGATCTGTAAAGCAATTTGCTTGGAAGTTGCAAACTCTCAAAATGGGCAAAGTACCATGGGATTATTTGAACGCTTCTACTTTGTTTTTACCATTTAATCTAACTGATAAACAGAGGTTTATGTCCATGAAAGATGCTACATACACGCTGTTACACATTGAACAGTTAGAACACTTGCCATTCTCGGTGGCGGAAACTGATTCGGCTGTGTGGTTAATTCATGGCGTTATTTCTTTGCCTTTCTCACTCTTTTAATTTAAGTCTTGCATGAAACATTTCCCAATAGGCCACTTTGAACCCCTGGGTAGTACGTTTCTCATGAATTATGGTCCCTACCTTTCACCTACAGATGTCAACGGGAGGATAAGGACGTTTTCCTAACAGGCGAGGACTGCAATTCCACAGTAGGACATTCCCTGGTTTGTAAACATGTTAAGTTGCACGGGGCTTGTAATGTATCCGCCCCTAATTTTGCTTGTTTTTTGAGAGGAACTCCCATCCCAGCCATAATTCCCACTCTCACGTTGCTTACAAATGGCAGTTATCTTATTTTGAATAACCATTACTGCTGTGGCTTACGGGCTGGCATCCCGTATATAGTAACAGTTTCACAACATGTTACTTGTTGTAGCAATGTGCTTTTTCCACCCCCGCATGGGATTGTAGATAGTTCCATTTGGCCTTCCATTCCAACTTTGAAAACAGACTTCAATAAACTAAGCAGGCTCAAAGCGCTATTATTTCAACAAGAAGTGGCTCTCACTTCGGCTCGAGAGACCTTCAAATTGTAGGTGGCTAGAACATCTAGTGAGATTCAGTCACTGCTGAACACGAATCTCCCACTTCATTTTGGGGAGCTGATACATCAAATATTTAATGCGTCTGACACCAAAGGCCTTGCTCATTTTTTTAAGCTTGTGGGATCAGGCCTTGTGACCTCTTTTCAGACGATATTTGGAGTAATACCAGCTTTTATCCATTCTATTTTTTCCAGCATCTTTGGAGGGTTCCCATTATTACTGGTGCTAGCTTGTAGAATTCTGATTCTTCAGCTCCTGCTACCCACTGGCTGCCCATCATGTGGTAATGCACAGACCAGGCTAATTGCAACTGTACCGTGACCGAATGCAACAACTTTTTGGATGCTTGCCATTAGCAACGCTTAGCGTGAGTTATGGACTAACTTTTCGCTTTGCCTACTTCACTTGCGTGCAACCTGTGTTCTACTGTCAGCGGTGCCCTTTCTCTTGGGCATTGGATTTATGCCTCTCCAATACGTCATGCACTGACCTGGATTATGACCGGTTGATGGGTCCATTAACAACCCATGACCAGGCCTGCTCTCGGGGTGGCCATATGGCACGTGCAGCTGCACTTGGAGTGCTGGCTGAGTGCAATATCTGTGCGGCTGCACAGAACATCTTGCAACAAAGTTTCATTGAATATCACGCAAGTTGCCCGGATATGCTTTTGGAGGCTTCGGATTATGAGGAACAAGAGTGTTCCTTCGAGCTACTTGATTGGATGCCATCCCTTTTTGCTACGAACGACAGGGTTGACCTTTTGGAACAAATTGCATTCTTAAGTTCACGTACTTTAATAGATTTTCCACCTCAATGAACGACAATTTTTTCAAAGCAAAGATTTTTTTTTGCAGTTTTCAATTTGGCTTTTTCAAGCGCTTCTAGATTCTGCTTACCTTTGAACTCTGTTTGGGTGTTTTGTCTATATACTCCGACCTTACCAAGGGGAGGGTGTTATATGGCCGATAGGGTCATTGTCGACATTGCTAAGTTAGCATGAGCTCTGGTGCCATGATGCTGCTTTTGCGCACGTTACTACATGACTTTATTTTGCAAGACTCTGTTTGTGCCTTTCACATGAGCACCGTCTGCTTTTTGCATTCTCTGCCTGTTCCTGGAGTTTAGTCTGAACACGATGTTCAAGGTCGATAAACAATGCCCCTTGTTATTCTGTTCTGGTCAGTCCCTAGCACCTAGACAAAACATGCTAACACAGCTGCTACTGCTGGAAACTTGTGCTTTGATATTATGGGGATGCATGTTATTCTGAAAGACACTTGGAGAGGGACCTTTCCAGGGAGAAGGTAGAAATACCATCTAGACACTAAGGTATGGGGTCTGCTGACAAAGCCCAGAGATCTTCTTTTATATAATAAATCTTCTCTTACAAAGGGGAGGGTGGTTAGGCCTTATAGTCCTGCATCCACTGTCAGTAAACGATGACATCCCCCTTTATACTCAAAGGAATTGCAACAATGCTAACTGTATTAGGTTTATGCGGTTTGCTGCTGTTAGTGGCTTGTAAACTGCATTATAGAGCACTTTAGTTAGAATAAACATTTTGAACTATAATAGTGTCTCTGTCAATTCTTATTGTGGACAAGAACGAGTGAGTGAGCGAAAGGGTACGTCTTGCTACTGCGATTCCTGAGAGAGTCGGGAGTGTTGTGTTCTGGGCTGTCTAATCATTTGCGACTTCATGATTGTATAGGAGAGCGAATGAGACACTATAGCTAGTCGGTTTTGGGGTTTGGGTACTAAGGCGGTAGGAAGGCTTACCCCCTACACACCGAGGTCCTGTTTTCTTGTGCATAGTTCTGTGTATGAGCAGAATCCCTGCAACAGGGGAAGGTGGCAGTTTCGATGGAGCATTTGATCATGCGGCGAAGCTGGGGGGCAATGGAGGCAGCTGTTCTGTGGAGGATGTGGTACAGGCAACGATCTGATGGGGCTCCTGAGTGGATGCTTTTCATGGTGTTGAGTGTGTCGTCTGTGGTGAGGGGAGTCCAGTTGAGCATGATCTGTTGGGGTGCTGCGTGGTTGTGTGCGGAGGTGGTGGGCATAGTGGTGGGGTCTTGGGTGTCGAAGCTGACATAGATCTGCCTGATCTTCTTGTGGAAGAAGGTGCTGAGTTTGTTGCAGAGGTCTTGGGAGGGTGGGATGTCTGTGGTCTTGCTGTTTGGCCTGGTGAACTCCTTGATGGCCAAGAGTTCTTTGCTGTTGTGTGCGTTGGCATTCTGACGGACTGACCATCTGTGCTGTGCCTATGAATCTAATTAAATTGAAAGAGGCCTACCCTGTCACAGGAAGCTGTATCTGACACCTGGGCCTGCCCCAATACTTTTGTCCCCAAGTCAATAAGGCACCAATGGCAGTGGAAATGAAGCTGCCCCAAGAACCATTTTTTGTGGCCACAGAGGAGGGGTTGCCTATTTCCTTGGGCACACTTCTAAGGTGGGCTCAGGAGTTTTGCACAGTGGAAGAAGTGTTCTGCCAGGCTGGGTTTAGGTAGAGAGTGGCTCTGTGGGATTGTTTGCAGTAGGTCATACAGGAACTGCTCCAAAAGTGGGTAGAGTTACCCATGAGAAGGTTTTCCTTATTGGTTATTGAGGGTTTAGGAGTCACCCCTTCCCACAGGCTAGTGCCAGGTATAAATGTGGCACCCCTGCTCACCCTCTTCAGAACACTACTGGACCTGTGGAAGATAGAAGAAGGACTGCACCTCCTGTCAAGACCTGTGAAGAGACCTGAAAGCTTGGACCTACTATCACTTGAAAAGAAGTGGACTTTAAGGGTTAGTTGGCTGACCTTCGGTTAAGCCACAGGGAGACAACAAGCATCAAGAAGCCCAACTGGCCAGTTCCAACTGGACATGCCTTGGACCCTGCAGGGGACTTCTGCTTGAATGAGTCTTGAACCCCCACCTCCAAGGGCTGTTCCTGAGGCCTTGGGGGCCTTGGTGGTGTCAAAGTGTACTCCTCGTAACACACTGAAAAAACCTAGGGCTTAGAAACATTTTGGCTCCAAAGACCTCAGGAATACCAGTACAAACCTGCCAAGTCAATCTAATGAAGGTGCACAGCCTCTAGGCCAAAGATTCAGGCTGTTCAAGCTCAGAGCTTTTCTATAGCAGCAAATCCATTCCAGATAGAGGTCACGGAGAGATAATCTGAACTCATGGAGCCCTGTTTCAGCCTTGCCCCACCAGAGGAATTTGAGGTCCAAAAAAGTGAGTCTAAAGGTGAAATCTTCACCGGGCAAAGGCACTAAAAGTATCTGACTGAGCTCCATTGCAGTCATCCTTATATTGCGCCTAAATGCCGGAGAAGTTCGGCCAGATGATCACAGTGTGCACTTAACTCTTTTTGGCACTAATTTTAAATTTCAACTTTGAAGATCCATATCTCCGGTTCTCCCTTATGGATTTTTGGTGTTTTGGTGTTATTTTGTTCATTAAATTATTCTCTATCGCTATAATGTAGACTGGGGTTTTATTGCATTGTGTTTTCAACTTTTAAACTCTTTTTGTACTTGTAAATGCTTTACATATTTTCTTAAATTAAGCTTGCCTGCTCTATGCTTTAGCTACCAGCTCAAGTTTAATTTACTGAAACCTTTGCTGGACATAACAAGACTAGTGACATTATTACTTGTGGCTCGACTGCCATCCACCCCAAGTAATAATCCACTTTCTCACAGTTTCTAGTTGGAATGATGGAAATGCCTTTGGATAATGGGTAGCAGTTATTTGTATATTATAGAACAAATTCATACATCCAGTGTTGGAGTGTGTTGAAAAAATTTATCTGAAAGAGACCATTAGATATAGATTCCTTACCTTAGAATTAACCCCAGTCATGGTCGCCGGGATGACATTGCGGTGTGTACTTAGATGCCGCCCCCTGCGCGCTGACATCAGTTCTTTCTTTCTCCGCGCCTGCCAGCGCAGATCCAGAGAAAGCGTGCCCCTTAGTCACTTTTTGACTAAACCTTTTTCGACTTGTGTCGACCACTTTTTTTTGAGTCTTCGACACCTGGTGCATGAGGGATGTCCAGTCAATGGCCTGGTTTCAAGCCCTGTGACTCCTGTCACAAGTTGATGTCGGTCACCGATCCACACCTCCTGTGTCTCTAGTGCCTGGAGCGCAACCACGACCCGAAGTCGTGCTCCGGCTGCCGGGCCGTGAACCCAAAGTCTTTGCGGGAGCGGTCTCAAAAGCTTTTGGAGGCCCAGCAGTCCGCTCCGCGCCGTGCGAGGTCCCGGTCGTCCTCGAAGTCTTCACACTCCTCGGTCGAAGGAGTATGTCGAAGCACAAGAAGAAGGCGAAGAAGCATTGTCGCTCTGAGCCTTCTCCCCGTCCGTTGGCCGACGTGACGCGGGACTCGGAGTGTCGTCGCTCTCCGGCTCCTTCCTCGCAGCCCGCTGGGACGACTCCGCGCTTCCCTTCTTTTCCCGGAGCCGGAGCGTCCCCTGCCCAGCTTCGTGCATTTTGCGAAGCGCTGCACAGCATCTTTGGGCAGCCGGACTCCACAGGCACGCCTTCGGGTGCCGCAGACTCGGCTGGGGGCTCTGGGCCTTCAATGCCGGCGGTACCGGCCCCGGTGCTGCAGGGCCCCCCAGGATCCAGGCCTGGATCCGGATCGGCGCCGGTCGACCTCAGGGTACCTTCGCCAGCGCCAATTCCAGTGACGACGCCACCGACGTTGGTTGCACCCCCAGCCGGCATCGACCCCAGCCTCACCCCCGACTTGGACACGGCGCAGGACTGACGTCGACCGATGCCGGTACCAGCGCCGGAGAGTACTTTTGTACTGCTGTTCATCCCTGGCGTTCCCTACCACCCTGAGTGGCAGGGCAGCCAGAGGAGGGTGAGGAGAACTGGGAGGGGTCTGTTGACCCTCTAGCACCAACTTGAAGAGCCGGACATGAGAGAAGAGTTGGATGATGCCAGTAGTCTGGACACTTCCCCAGACCTTGGTATGCTTTCTCTCCCTACCGTGGCTACGGAGGAGGGAGCTTCCTACGCTGTGGTGTTGCATAGGGCGTCTGAGGCCCTGGGCCTTGAGCTTCCTACGGTGGCAGTCAGGACTAACCTCCTGCCACCTGCTTCAGCCGGCAGCAGCCTCTTCAGAGCCCCTGCTGACTTTCAATGAGGCCCTCACTGACATCCTTCTGGGCACTTGGTCCAAGACCAGCACAGGGGCTCCTTTGGACAGGATAATTGCCCGGCGCCACCGCCCGGCCCCGGGCGACCCACTCTTCTTCTCCCAACACCCTACCCCTGAGAGCTTGGTGGTCCAAGCCTCATCCTCAAAAAGCGCATTCCCTAAAGCTCCCCAGATAGGGAATTCAAGAAACTGGACCATCTTGGGAAGAAGATGTTTTCTTCCGCCAGCTTACGACTGTGGTCGGTGAACACTGCATGTCTCTTGGGCCGTTATACACACACGGTGTGGGATACGGTCATGCAAGTGCTGCCACAGTGCCCGGAGGAGGCCCTGGCCGTGCTCACCCGCGCTGTTGCTGAGGGTCGAGACGCAGCAAAGTTCACCATTTGGTGTGGGCTGGATACCGCCGACCCTCTGGGTAGGACGGTTTCCACGACGGTAGCCCTGAGGCGCTACGCCTGGCTGAGGACATCTGGCTTCTTTGGGGATGTCCAATCCACAATTTTGGACATGCCCTTTGATGGCCATCTCCTGTTTGGTGTCAATGCAGACAATGCGCTCGAGCGCGTCAAGGACTCTAGGGCTACGGGCAGATTCTTGGGCCTCGCAGCAACTTCCCGCCCCACCCAGTCCACCTTTTGCCCCTTTCGTGGCTACGGAAGGGGTGCCCCGCCATGTTCCACCCAAGCTGACCACAGGGCCACGCATGCTACCCAGCCTCTGTGTGGCCTCAGACGTGGGACCCGCGACGCGAGTCAGGGGGCTAGCGGGCAGGCCAGTCCACCAGTATCCCCCTGCAGCAGCCTCCAAACCCTCCTAGTCCAACCTTTCAGAGCCACCGGAGGCCAGTGGGTGGCAGGATTCGCCATCACCTCCCCCACTGGCAAACCATCACGTCAGACAGGTGGGTTTTCCGGATAGTCCGAAGGGGCTACTCCCTCCCCTTTGAGACTCCCCCCCCCTCCATGCCACCAACACTCCATCACATGTTGGAGAATCACTTGGCCCTTCTCCGTCAGGAAGTTACAGCTCTCTTGGCCAAGGGGGCTATCGAACGAGTCCCTGTGCCAGAAGTAGGTCGTGGTTGCTACTCCCACTACTTCCTGGTACTCAAGAAGGACAAAGGCCTGCGTCCTATCTTAGAACTCAGGGACGTAAACCGCTTCCTCCGGAAGGAGAAGTTCAAAATGTTAACCTTGACTCAGGTCTTGTCTGCCCTTGACCCTGGTGACTGGATGGTAGCGTTGGACTTGCAGGACGCTTATTTTCACATTCCCGTCTTGCCTGCCCACCGGCGTTACCTGCGGTTCACAGTAGGCCGTGAGCACTTTCAGTTTACCGTGCTCTCCTTTGGCCTTACCAGCGCCCCTCGGGTGTTCACGAAAGTGATGGCGGTGGTCGCAGCTCATCTGCGCAGATCAGGGGTTCCAGTCTTCCCTTATCTCGACTGGCCGTTGAAGGCGGGCTCACCCCAGGCTGTTGTTTCCCACCTCCAGACTACGGCGGACCTCCTGCACTCACTGGGGTTCACTATCAACGTGCCGAAGTCGCACCTGATTCCCTCTCAGAAGCTCCTTTTCATCGGAGCAGTTCTGGATACAGCGCAGTTTCGGGCCTGTCCTCCCGAGCAGTGAGTCCGGGATATTCGGGCTATGATACTGATGTTTCAGCCTCTATTCCGGAGTTAGGTGAGGATGACCCTGAAGTTGCTGGGCCATTATGGCCTTGTGCATCCTGCTGGTTGATCATGCCAGATGGCATATGCGGGCTCTGCAGTGGGATCTGAAGTTCCAGTGGGCGCAGCATCAGGGGAATCTTTCCAATGTCATCCAGATCTCAGAGGGGACTGCACGTCAGTTGCAGTGGTGGCTCACGAACCAGGATTGGGTCAGCGGCAGATCCCTCTCCCTTCCCCAACCAGAGTTCACAGTGGTGACAGATGTGTCACTCCTGGGATGGGGCGGCCACATGGGAGAGGCGGAGATCAGAGGTGTGGAAAGTTGTGTCAGAACTGACATCAGCGTGCAGGGGCGGCATCTAAGTAGACACTGCAACGTCATCCCGGCGACCACGACGCCGATGACTGACGCAGAGTCGACAGATGCCACCTACCGACACACAGGGGTACTGCTAAGAAAACATTTCTCCGGTTCCAGTCTGATGCCTGGGGGTAATTCTAAGGTAAGGAATCTATAACTAATGTATGTCTCTTACAGATACATCATTACCAAAGGTAAATAACTTGTACTTCAAGTGTTATGTACAAAGACAATTAATCAGAGGCAATCAGGTTGACCGCTAGTGATTTTAATGTAAAATAAATCCAATCCTCTTTAAATAAGCTTTGTTCAAAGAGTTGAATTTCTATGGTTTTCCAGAGTCTGTGGTTAGGATATTCTCAATGACTGCTCAAGCCAAACAAATAAGCACACTTTTAGCTCAACTAAGTCTAGTCTGTTTAAATGCTAGAGCTCCTAAAGGTTGTCTGACTAAATCTACTTTTCAAATTGGGAATGCAGTAGTTTCCTCTTGAGTATTTATTTGTCTACATCATCTAAAAAAAAAATTCTCCAGATTTTAAAGTCACAAATAAGCTGGCAAGTGACCATTTTATTTCAAGTGTGATCTGTAAAAAGCTTCCTGCCCCAAGGTTAGCACTATTTATTGTTTTCAATCACTAATTCACAAAAGTTAAGCACATGAGTGGAGTCTCAGATTTTTTCAACTTAATTCCATGGCTAGAGGTTATGCCAGGGCACTCAAATTCCAGTCCCATGTAACCATAGCACTTTATTATATCCTCATGAGTTGGTGCTTAGCAAAAGGAGTAAGCAGCCACTAACACTCCTCAAGTGGAACAGAAAAGTCCCAAAACCTATATTGCAAAATGCAAGCACTCACAAAAATCAAACGTTTTCAAGGTAAGTTACCGATGAGCTGACTTTAATGTCACACTTTCAATGTTTAAATATTATTGTCTAGCCAACACGTTTCGTCATGTTCATGTCAATAATGTCTTCACCAGGGCTATGGCAATAAATTATCCTTGACCGGTATGAAAAGAAAGGTCTCGCAATAGGTCATGCAAAGTCCTAAATTACAAACTATACAGTCCAAAATGGTATAGGTGTGCGGGTCGCACATTTTAATATCAATTCCTTTGTGAATTCACATCAATAGGAAAGGTAACCTCATTCAAAATCAACAATCATGCCTTTATTAATGGCTCGATTACCTTGAACACATTTTATTTTTTTGAATGCTCGCATTTTTCAATACTCATTTTCAACTTGTTTATTCCAACTTGTCAGATACAACAGAGATGCTTTTGGAGTGATGCTCATCCATTATATTTAAGGTGGTGGACTGTTTAGTTTCAGCCAACAATTAAGATGTCAAAGTAATGCAAAAACTAATCAGGATTGTAATGACATGAAGGAAGTGACTCATACATAGTGAGATTATAGAAAGAACGATAACTTGTTGACATGTACTGCTTATATGGAAATAACATGAAAATATCGAAGACTGATTTGTGAAAGAAAAGCAGAATGTAGAGCATGAAAGTCTACGTGGGACCCGTTTTTAGCTAATTATACAAAAGCTGAGGATTTGGAATAATGATGAGACCTATTTGGCTGATCCTACTAGACTCATTTAAGGTGGAGGCAATAAAAGACATAACTTAGTGAAACATTCTTGGGTGGGAAGTTTGGATTCTGTCAAGGGTGATATGTACAAGCTGTTCCTGGTGGGCATCCATGTTATTCCCCTTTTTTAGAGGGATTACCATCAACAGAGTAATTCTGAATTCAAGGAGAAGTGTTTTAATCAAACCATTAGAAAAGAAGGTGAGCAATGTTGATCTGTCGAAATATCACTTTATTTTCCTTCTTGACACTATGACCAAATAATAGGTCAGACTAGTGCATCAACATTTCATATCCTGGTCTTTAGAAAATGGTATAGTCCCTCATGAACAGAGGGATTGTTAAAAAAAACTATTCAACATTCAATCATTGTTGTCCCTATGGGCTTTTGCTCGGAGGTCCACTGAAGTGGAAGGTAATTTGTGCTCCTTCGTGGACTTCTGATCAGCATTTGATTTAGTTGTCTGTGAGTTACTGTGGCATAAACGTCAGGGATTAGAATATCCCACTAGGTCTTTTAGGAATCTTACAGAGGCTTCACAAATGTAGTTGGCACAGGTGGTATGTGATTTAAATGAAAGTCTTATAGATTGCATTTCTATTAAAAATGGTTTCAAACAGGGATGTGAGCTGGCGCCTGTTTTTTTCGTTTTGATGTAATTGGGTGTTCCACTTGAGACATTGATTGACTTTCAGTCAGTTTCACTCAAGACTTTCAGTCAGTTTCACTCAAGATGGGGGCCATGCAGAGTCCCAGCTTTTTGTAAGCAGGTGACTAAGGGCCTGATTACGACTTTGGGGGTGCAGCACCGGGTCTTCCCCGCCACCACACCACCAAAGCCATGGTCAGACTGCCTGCCAGATTAGGAGTTTCCTCCTGTCTGGGGGGCTTTTGTTTTGAAGTTCCCATGGCGGTGCCCTGAAAACGGGCACCGCAATGAGAACACCAAAAACAGTTCCAGCACGGCATGGACTAAAAAGTCCATGCCGTGCAGGAACTGATGTGCATGCACACAGGGGGGCATGTGTTGTGCCCCCTGTCTGCATCCACAATGCAGAGGAGGCACAGGGGGCCCTGAAGAGCCCCCTTTTCTTCCTCTCTGCCGCGGGGTTCATGGAAGAGAAACCTCCATGGCACCCCTGGCCGAGAGGAAACTCGTAATATACTTTGTGGGACCGCGGTGGTCCCGATAAGCATATTGCGGCCTCCTGATATGACGCAACACCACCAAGGAACAGTGGTTCCCTTGCGGCAGGGCTGTAGATGCCGATTCGTAATAGGGCGGTAACAAGACTGCCACTGCCGCGCCCCCACAAGTCTGGCGGTTCACGTAATCCGGATCTTAGTAAGCATGGAATACAAACCCCTAGGTCTCAAGTGTAAATTGGAAGAACCTCAAAACATTGTAGTCAAAATAAAGTCATCATCAGTACAATGTAGGAGTTGTAATGTCATCTATTGGCTTTCAAACAACATACTTCAGTCAATGGAATTTTGCAAATACTAGGAACTGACTATTTTATCAAATTTGAATTGGGAGGCCCTTATGAGCTCAGAATGAACTAAGTATCAGCTATGGTGAATGGTCTCCAGCGTTTCAATAGACTCTTTGGAGGTCGTTCAACAGATCCTTTATTGATTGCATTCAAGGAGAAGGTAATTCCCCAGACTCTGGTTGTAGCAGGAATGTTAGTCCTCAATCCTAGTGTGAACTGGCAAAAAATAAAATCGAGGGACAATGTTTAAAGAAGTAACTTTCTATCTTTTCAACTTTAACTCTTTCACTACCTAACTGGCGTTAATGTACATCATGAAGTGCTGTCCACAATATGCACTTCTGATATCTGTATATGTCAATGGTGGAAAAGCCTTCCACCCCCCGGCAGCCATTAATCTTTTTTTCTCCCATCTGACAACATCTTTCACTGCCTGAGGATAGAGGGAAGGAGTTTACCGATGCTTGATCCTTTCTGGACACCAGCAAACTCATTAGGGATACAGCCCAGTGATCAACTACCAGACTGTTTCATTATGAATGTGAAGTCACTAGTGATATCACACATATATCGGATGGGCATGGGAGGTAGTCCCTAGTCCCTCCCAGGTCCACCCATGGATTCAGCTGGTAGGCAAGGCTATAGGAGGGGCTAAAGGCAGCTTGTTCTGCCCTCAGGTCCTCCCTGTCCATGCCGACTATGTTGTACCATGTTTTTCAGTTCGTAGGATAGAGGGATTTGGGAGGGAAAGGATGGATAGGGCAGGAAGGGCAGACCAGCTATCCCATTCTTCCTCCCACCACCCCTAAAACCTGCCAATTGACAAAAATGAACCAGGAGATGGGAACTGGAAGAGGAGGGACAAGGATTGTTCCTAGTCCCTCCCTTTCAAAACTGTACTTCTTGATTCCATTTCAGATAGATACGCAGTCTCCCAATTTTTCTTTGTCCAAGACAAGAGTTGGGAGAGGAAGGAGCTGTGTGTCCATATCCTAGTAAGGAGCTAGATGCTATTTGTAATTTCTTTAGCCTTAGAAAAAAATCTGAATACTGTCTTTCACCTTTCTGTAACAAATGTTTAGCAGGTCTATCATGAGTACATTTGAGTGCATTACAATATTTAACAAATTAGATTTTGCATTGGGGTTGCGCCAAAATATTGACATAACCCAGAAGCAAAATCTTTTTTTTTTTTTTTTTTAAAGCCTGCCACACAGAAATTGGCAACAAGGAGAAATGTGACAGTAAATCTGTACTACTTAATTGGCTGCAATGTCTGTATTTTGAAATACCTTATGGGGTTCAGGCACCGGCTGCAGAGATCTTTGTGTGCCAGCTAAATCTCAGGGAATAACAATAATGGTAAGATAACTCTGGAGGATAATGTATTTGCTGGAGAGATCTGTGTTTTTCCTAGTCCTAGTTATGAATAAAAGTAGCATAGAGGGTTAATATGTCTCCTGCAAAGCACATCATTAAACAAGCAGATGACAGATTTTTATTTTACGTAACTGGGTAAGTGGGTTACTGCTTTTAAGACAGAGATCCTTTTGTTACTTGCAGCTCAAAAATTGTAATCTTTCTAATATAACACAGTGATGTATGAATGACATGTGGCTCACACACCTTGTAACCCTCACTGTCTTATGTAATGCATCCTTGTTATTGATGTACACACATATGATTTATTGTCAATGTATAATCTGTATATGAGATTTAAAGACAGACATTCATGAGGGCCCGGCGTGCTATTAGTACTATAAAGGGATAGTGGGAAAAGGCTCAGAGAGCCTGGTGGTCTAGTGGAAGAGCCTGCTCTTCTGCTAGTCCACTCTGTGGGTGTCATCCTTTTCTGTTTTACCTTTTCTGGTTTGCCTTTCTCTTTTGCCTTTTCTCTTCTGCCTTTTTCTCTTTTGCCTTTCCTCTTTTTGCCTCTTTTTGTCTGTTTTCCTTTTCTGTTGCCTTTTTTCCCGCCGCTGCTGCCCCCGTGGCCCCTCCCCCAGCATGTTCTCGCTCTGGCCTCCCGCCTCCCAGCTTCTTACCCTCCCCTACCCCTACTTAATGGCGGCCGTTGCATGTCAAGGAGAGCAAGATCTCTGACCTTCTGGTCAGAGTCACTGCTCTCCTCACGCGCAGCTCCAATGTTAAAGCACTGCCCTTAGCATCCCTAAGCTTCAGGTAGGTGTTTGAGGACCTCTTCCAGCCGCAGGTTCCTGCCAGTGCCTCATCCCTGGTGGTCTAGTGGAAGAGCCTGCTCTGTGGGTGTCATCCTTTTCTGTTTTGCCTTTTCTGTTTTGCCTTTCTCTTCTGCCTTTTTCTCTTTTGCCTTTTCTCTTTATGCCTATTTTTGTCTGTTTTCCTTTTCTGTTGCCTTCTTTCCTGCTGCCCCCGTGGCCCCTCCCCCCAGCGTCTTCCCGCTCCCGCCTCCCAGCTGCTCACCCATCCCCAGACCCCTACTTAATGGCGGCCACTGGCACGCCAAAGGCAAGCCCATCTGCGCCCGTCCGTGACCCGACCACGACCAGCGACAGAAACCTTGGTCCCCCGACCCCCCACCCCTACGACCCCAGCACTCTCCATGCACTAATCCCTGGACGCAACAACA
Source organism: Calotriton arnoldi (assembly GCA_963921515.1). NCBI lineage: Eukaryota > Metazoa > Chordata > Amphibia > Caudata > Salamandridae > Calotriton > Calotriton arnoldi. The sequence continues at coordinate 1,328,478 of CAWUFW010004947.1, read as the reverse complement.
ACTGCCAGCTCTTGATGCTGAGCAACACCCATGGCCCGATCTCCTGCCGACACTGCCGCCACACCTTCACCCACCTCTGGACTCAGACAGCCACCCCCAACCCACCGAACGGCACTGCACACATGCCCCTGAGCTGCATCCTCCTCAATGTAAGCTCTCTGCACTGACACGCCGTAGAAACCTCCTCAACTCTCACTCGCCCGACGTCTCCTTCCTCACAGAGACCTGGACCAACACCAGGTCCGCTCCCGACATCGCAACCCCCATCCCTGACGGATTCAAGATCCTGAGGAAGGACCTCCCCAACCGCCCAAGAGGAGGCCTCGCCATCGTACACAAAAGCTGCCTCCGACTAACAACCACCAACTCGGATGCCTTGCGCCTCATGGAACACATACACTTCCAGATCCAGCCCAACCCTAGAATGACGCTCTGCGGAACACTCGCCTACAGACCCCCCGGACCCCGCACCCTTTTCACCAACGTCATAGCAGACTACATCACTCCCCACACCCTTGCCCCCACAGACTACATACTGCTCGGAGACCTGAACTTCCACCTAGGCAACCTCAGCGATCCCAACACCACCGCCCTTCTGGAGAACCTCACCAACATAGTGCGGAAGCAACTGGTCTCCATCCCCACTCACACAGCAGGACACACACTCGACCTCATCTTCGCCGGAGGAAACAACATTCGCTTTAGCCACACCATGGAACCGCTCTGTACAGACCATCACTGCATCAATTTCTCCTTCTCCAAACCCACCACACACAAGCGCACCCCACGCCTCCCACGCAGAAACTGGAACAAAGTCCCCGAAGAACTCCACACCTCCGCCCTCAGCTGCACTCCTCCCCCTACTACGACAGACACCAACACTGCAGTGAACAACCCCCACCAATGGATCGCCAACTGCGTCAACACTCTCGCCCCTCTCCAGAACACCACGAGACGACACAACACGAAAGCCACCTGGTTCACCACGACTGGAGAAAACATGAAGAAACCGCAAAACCCCAGATGCACGCTCCGCCTACAAAGCGGCCACCACGACACACCACCAACTCATCAAATTAACTAAGGGAAACTTCATCCAAGACAGAATCCTCTCCAACTCCCACAACTCCAAAGAACTCTTCACCATCATACAAGAATTCGCTAGACCCAAAAGCGAAACAACCAACGTCCCTCCCTCCCAAGACCTCTGCAACAAACTCAGCTCCTTCTTCCACCTCAAGATTAAGATGCTCTACGACAATTTCAACAACCACGGCACAGCCTCAACACCCCCTTCAGCGATGCTATCCAACAGACCCTCATCACCTGGACCCCTCTCACCACAGAAGACACCGCAAAGACAATGAAAAGCATCCACCCCGGAGCACCTACTGACCCCTGCCCGCCGCACATCTTCCACAGGGCCGCCACCACCATTGCACCCGAACTACGACGAACTATCAACTGCTCCCTCGAGACACCACATACCCTGATGAATGGAAACAGGCCAAAGTCAAACTCCTCCTTAAGAAGCCTTCTGCAGACCCGACGGATCTCAAGAACTTCAGGCCCATCACACTACTTCCTTTCGCCACCCAAGTCATCGAGAAAGCCATCAACACCCAGCAAGCACACTTCATAGAAACTAGCAACATCCTAGACACCTCTCAATCCGGATTCCACAGAAACCACAGCACTAAGACCGCCCTCATAGTCGCCACTGACGACATTCGCGTCCTTCTCGACCAAGACCACACAACAGCGCTCATCCTCTTGGATCTTTCAGTAGCCTTCGACACCCACCGCACACTAGCCACCAGACTCCACGACGCCGGTATCCAGGAAACAGCCCTAGACTGGATTTGACCTTTCCTCTCGGGCAGAACACAAAGAATAAGACTCCCGCCCTTCCTCTCCAAACCAACAGAGTTCAGATGCGGAGTACCCCAAGGATCCTCCCTCAGCACCAAGCTCATCAATGTCTACATGGCCCCTCTCGCAACCATCGTCAGAAAACACAGACTCAACATAGTCTCATATGCCAACGACACCCTGCTCAGCCTCTCCCTAACCAAGGAACCCGACATCACTAGGCGCAGCTTCCAAGAAGGCATGAAAGATGTCGCATCCCGGATGAGCAGCACCTGCCTGAAGCTCAACTCGGAGAAAACAGAAGTCCTTATCCTCGGCTCCACTCCCTATGCATGGAACAACACCTGGTGGCCTCATGCCCTCAGAAACCCTCACACCCCAACAGACCACGCACGCAACCTCAGCATCATACTCAACTCTTCACTGACCATGAACCACCAGATCAACGCTGTGTCCTCCACTTGCTCCAACACCCTCCGCATACTTCGCAAGACCTTCAAATGGATCCCCCCGACGCCAGGAAGACCGTCACCCAAGCACCCATCACCCGCAGACTGAAATACAGAAACACCCTTTATGCCGGAATCAACAAAAACTCCTCCATAAACTCCAGACCGTCCAGAACGCCGCAGCCAGACTTATCCTCGACATTCCACGACATGACCATATCACCCAACACCTCCATGACCTCCACTGGCTCCCAGTCGAAAGAAGAATAACCTTCAAACTGCTCACACACGCCTACAAAGCCCTCCACAACACCGGACCCTAGTACCTCAATGAACGAATCTCCTTCCATGCCCCCAAGAGAAACCTCCGCTCTGCCGACCTCGCCCTAGCCATGGCCCCCCTCATCCACAGGACCAGAGCAGGTGGCAGATCCTTCTCCTACCTGGTGGCCAAGACCTAGAATGAACTCCCCCTCCGTAATCTGACGAAGCACGACACTGCGCCAATTCAGAAAGGACCTCAAGACCTGGCTCTTCGAATGAACCGCGGAGCTGCTCGCCCCCCGCGCCTTGAGACCCTCATGGGTGAGTATTGTGCTTTAAAAACCCCTGATTGATTGAGGGACTTTCAAAATGGCGATTTGAATGAGCATATGAAATAGGTACAAGTGATGGGGGGGGATTTACACTTTGAAACACCACTGAGTTGAACTTGCAACTAACATTGGTGTCAGAATTTTAAGAGCTAAGAAACCAGGATCCTAAACACAGGCAGCAAAGATTTAAATATATCTTTAGAAGTGGGCACTCAAAAATACCTAGTCAACCAAGAAGCCCGAAATCAAAAAGTAAAAGGTGATGTAGGAATGACAATTTGAGTGGAGGATTTGCTAGTTATGGCTTTCAAATTATTTAAAACAGGTCAAACCATAGTGGAAACTGAAAAGACCATATACTTGACAATCACTCTCCTTCCACTCTTGTTTTATGCCTGCATCAGGTGACAAACCACAAGGATTATAAATGTATAATGTGTTAATGGAAAGCTTGATGTGGAAGGTTTCCCTCTCAGCATGCTTGACAAGAGTGCAGCAGAGTGATCCTTGAAGATGCTGGCTGAACGCTGATTAGTGTGTACTTCTAACATCAATTAAGTCATACCTGGATCAAAGGACTTGCACTAAGCCATAATATGAAAAGGAAATCAGTTTGAGCAATTTGTTTGAGGCTTGTTCAGCCATAGAATGACTTGTTCCCTTGCATTCTGAGGACTTTAGATCCCACCCCAGTGGCGCACTTCCACATCTAGAGTGCATATATAAGCAGTTGCTCATCTGCCAACAAACTGTAATGCATTACCAGAGCTGGAAATGGTAAGCATTTATTGCTGAGGTACTAAAAGTCTTGTCTTAGAGTAATTTGAACCCTGTTACTCATGTGGGCTACTGAGGCAATAAACTGGGGTCATACAAAAGGATATACTTCTTGATAATGAGGGAACATATAACACTGTATACCATACCAGGCTGCTACTTATGTGTCAACTTTGCAAAGAAAGCCTAATATCTGCTGCAAAGGTTCCTTCAATTACACTTTTTAGCTGCTACAACCTAGCACAGAATAAAGACCTGAAGACTAGATTCACACTGTTCAAGCAGGAGATATTATTTCTGTGCAAATGCCAAATTATATTTTTGGAAAAACATAAGTAAAAACGTCTAAATGATGTTGAATGTGGCTTCGGAAAGACAGCCTCTGGTAGAGGGAAAACAGTAATGCACAGATCATTTACTTTATCCCTAGGGCATAAGTTGGAAAGGTCCTTGTATATAGATACACAGGTGAAAAAAGCCACCTTACAGCTATGAAACAGATTCCACTCCACAACTAGTAGCCAAAAATAAGAAACAATGAAGGAATATAAAGGAGAGGTGTAAGATGGCACAGGGTTGGCCATCAGCAGTAGACTTCAAGTATGGTATCTGCATTGTGTCTTTCTATAATTTTCAACAATGGTAAGAACCGATCGATATTATAACTACAGTTCAAACAGAGAGTGGAACAATGAATAAAATTGTTAAGTGTCGAATGTGCCCAAACAGTACACATTCACTGTCCCATGCTGTAGTATGTGAGAATTGCAAAATGCATACCAAATCTTACATTTTAAGAACTATTTGATTCAACAATCAGTACACTGAAAGAAGATACCTCTTACGATAGATTAAATCATTTGCCATGGAATGAGACTAAAATTGTACCTGAGATGTCCCCATAATGTCTGAGCCAGATGCACGTTGTAGGCATACATGCGACACATCAGTGAGACAGAATATGATGGTTACATTCCTGTATTACTCGTAGGACATTCCTAAGATGGGAATGAAGACAAATGAGGAAAATAAGATCCAAATGCATACGTCCCCTCTATCAAAAAGAAATGTCAATAAAAATCTAAGTGATTTGCTATTAAAACAAAATGCAAACCTATGGCACATGCTTTGTTTTATGTTTTTAAATACAAAAATTTAAAATGGATCAGGGAAGTAGATGAACAGAAATGATGGCAAAAACTCGGTAAACAGCAGTTAAGAATATGTGTCTTCCCTGCAAATGGCACGGACCCTAGCGGTAGGCACCCATTTGAATTTGGGAATTCCCTCATTAGAACAGTGGTGCAGCCTATGCAAACAAGGGAATGTATTTGCCTTTCCATCTGCTACATATTAGCAAAGCACAAGCACCGGTAGACTACCCAGAGGGTGATGCAATATACCCAATGAATGCACCTTTGGAGGGGGCAATGATAGCATATTGGGATCTCCACTAGTAGAGCAGTTACTTAGGTGGCTTACTGGTCTCCTTTCCAAATAGAGTCTGAGGTTGACCCTCACTGTTAATATTTGGACCAGTACATTTTGTGCTCTCACCCTTAAAGGGGATCCTTAAGGTGCCTTGGGGAACTGCACCATTCCTCTTGGGAACTTTTCAGACCCTGGTCAAAGGTTAGAGGCGCATGCTCTCAAATTTGAAGTCTTCACTTTCCCTGAATAAGAACATGGCAAAGTATGCACGTGGCATTGACCGTTTAGGTATACTCTTGCAAATTGAGTCACCCGGCTGATAATGTAGTCCCAGCAAATATAAAGATGGCTACATGAAGGTTCACTGTGCAATCAGATACACTATCAACATCATTGGCACCTTTATCTGGAAGACTCAAAGATAGATCTCTGGTTGCATCTGCTTTCAGAGCGTGGCAGTTATTCTCGAGTTGTCATTTAACCCTTACATAGCTCTAGTAAAACAGATAGAAAATTTCTCCTGCATCTATGATTTGAGTGAAAAACTATTGCTATAAAACAAAGACAGTAAACCAATAAACAGACATGCCAACCCACACGGTGCCACTGTGTGTCACAGGATATCGACTCTCTTCACAGGGTCACAGAGTGAGGAGGCGATATCACACAATGGCAGGGAAAACGAGCTTGAAACCAATGCAAAGAGTGGATTACCAGCTTGTTTTGGGAGGCTTCTAAAAGCTGGGGTCCATCGAGGAGTTTGAAAATACCCCAGGACATTGGCACCAGCCTCAGCAAGCTTGTTTTTTGGAGGAGGGGGTTGGGTGGGTCTTAGGTAACTCTAGGCACAAGGCCCCACCCCCTCCAGGGACATGCCCTCTCCTCACATTAGAAATGTTTTCTTCAAGGTGGCATGTCTTAAAAAAGATCGTTAAAATGCTTCAGTTATTTAAAAACAATCATAACCTGCAACTTCATTTCTTGGTCAAAAACTAAGGTGGCCGTTTTTGACAATTCTATGGTCAGACAATAGAAGAAAAGTCTGAACAGAGGGTACAAGCGAAAAATAATTCTATTGCAGTACATTTTAAGTATCACGTATAAGTGCAGAACCTCAGAAGTGTTTTAAAAGTAGCTTATAGCAACGTTTTTCTCTTAAATGTACCTTTGACATACTTCTCTCCATGCCCTGCACCTAGAGTGACACTGTCACACATCTGGTTGGAGACTTTTTGTTTCAAAATGGATTCCACAAGCTACTTCTCAAACAGTGACTGCCGCTGTTTTGTAATGGAATATAGTGAAAGCAATTTACTGTGTAAACATGTATTTAGATGCCCAATAATATGACATGTTTTCAAAATTTGTGATTAAGGTTTTAAAAGTGAAAACTCAGAGTAAAGAAACAAGAAGCCTGAAGAACACTTAAATCATAACTTAAGTACTTCTTCACATAGGTCATCCCTTGCAAGATAAACAATCAACTCACGTGGTTCACTTAAAGTATTGCTTACTGTCAAATATTCTTACACCCAAAACCTGAAACGCATCTACAGCATTTATGTGTTGTATTGTCTTGCTGAGCATGGTCCAGACTAGATGAAAAATGAGAGCTTTGCACAAGGTGTAGAACATATATGTTGATTCACGTAGGCAGTATCCCTTACACTTATGTTTTGTTTTTTTTAAACAAAAATGTAGAGTAAAATCACAAATGTATTTGATGTGGTTGGTCCAATCCAAAAGTACAACAAAAGTCTGAAACACCAGATTCCATATACAAGATATACTATTCCCGGTTTATTCCATATACAATGCTACAACAAAAGTGTGACAGCATTAAAAATTTCCAGAACGTGTGCTTACATTACACATACAATAACTTCACTTACAATCCTTAGTTTCTTTTTAAGACATAGAGGCCTTAACAGGATTCCTCCCAGTGACAACCACTTAGGTCAGACTGGAAGCAAATGAATAGAAATTTGCAAACTGTCCACTCCACACTCAAGTTAAGTTTCTGTGATCATTTTCCATATCTAAACTTCAGCAGTTGTTTCCTTAGCGCATTACCCTTGAGGATTGTAAAGAGCTTTGGGACAACACACAGCTAACACTAAACAACAAGGCATAAAGTATGAATTTCTTTGTGATACATTCATAAATCAGGAAATGTAGCTTCATACCACAAAATCTTTGGTACTATTCTCACACAAAATCTTTGACATTATTCTTTCTAAATTCTAAATTAACACCACAATATTTCTAACAACCATAATGGAGCATTAATTCATCCTCTCTGTTTCTTCCTTCCACTATTTTATTACAAATTCTTAGCATGGACCAGTGGCTTACAAACCTTTTAGAACTGCAATCCACTTTTTAAAACAACAAACTTTCGCGACCCACCTACATTTAATGGACATGAGGCGGGGCGATTTTTTGTAATTAAAGCATAGTGTGGTAGCGCATTGTCATTTAAAGACAGCACATTATCCATTGAAATTGCCAGTAAATTTGCACAGACATACAGTCTTACTGATAAATCTAAATAGCACACCAATGATAATGTGTGGAAATGTGGTTTCTGTGAAAATTTATCATTTGTGCATCACCAAGTAAGTGCAGTGATTTGCTCTGATCCTCTTAAAATATCTGTTTCCAGCACACATCAGAAACACAAAAAAAGTGCTTCCTTTTTTGCTTTCCTAACTGCTAGATGTATGCAGTTCATTTACAGTTATTTACATTTTGTTGTGTAGTGCATAAACAATGTCCTAAATTGTCACATAATTTACTTTAAAAACTCCTCTCACTTTGCAGTCAGAGAAGGAAAAATAAACACTAATCCCCATGTTAAAACATAAAGCAGCCTGACATTTGACTTGTGTTTTTGAATCACTGGCAAATGTGACAAGTTAAACACAGATTTTAAAGGCATCTTTATTTACTGCTCTGACGTTCGCGACCCACCAAAAATCAGCTCGCAACACACAGTTTGGAAAACACTGCTCTAGACAATAATTTGCAATGTTTTAAATGCCACCAATTTTTCATAGTGAGTTTGTTGGAACTCTTAAAAATGTGAACGGTGGATCAGTTTACAAATGGCATCACAGAGTTGTTTTGCAAATCAAAAACTGCTTTCTCCTACTTACCTTTTCTTCACGTTACAATGAAACTGAAACCTGCCATCGAAACTGCAGCTCATACAGTACATAGGGAATGATTTTTTAATATGTATTTTTTCCCATGGCATCCGGCACCTACATTCAGTAAAGGAAATTAAACAATCTCACCACCCAACTTACCCTACTTTCCATATGCATCACGTGCTCCTTTCGGCACAAAACAATTCATAGTTGAGTGTAAGAGTGAACCAAAAGGCTGTCGATAGTCATGAATTGGCAACTTTATAATTCTGAAAGCAATGTTCTAAGTTTTAGCTGTAGGCCCGATACAAGAATATGTTTTTTTTCCTGGACAGCATCCCTGCATAAACCATTAGAGAATAGACTCAGTTGATTATCAGTAACTTTCAGTAAAATCACTCCAGGAACAGCTTAAAGCAGAGATAGATCATCCACGTACGCACAAAAAAGAAGTGGCCAACACACATCTCTTACATAATCCATTGGCCTATGGGATTACAGTTATCACCTCTTTCAACTCCCACATGAACGCTACCCAAGTATTAGATACAGCAAACATCTGATCCCCTGCCTGTGTCATGAGCATCAGAAGAAAGTAGGACAGCGAGAAACAATGGGTGTTTCTTAAACCTAATTTATTTTTACATCTTTACAGTGTCATTTTCAGACAAAATAGAAATTATATTATATAAACTTGGACCAGTTACTTAAGCCTTTTAGACATAGAGGAATGACTTCTACACTTTTAGAAATTGAATTAAACGATGTTCAGTCATAAATATTTAATTGAGGTGTTGCTGACTATTTACTTATCTAAAAAAATGCGAATTTAGGTTTTCAAAGACAACTTTCAGAATCCCATGGAACACTTACACATAACTTCTTCATGAAGCCCACACCCTCACCATGGACATTCAGTTTATTTGATATAGGTCAGAAATAGTCAACTAACAAACATTTCAAACCCCATTGCATTATACATCAGGAATAGTTCAGTTATAACCTACTGGCTGTTATTTTTTATAAAGTGTGAGTAGAATATCAACAATATTACTATATGGTCAGGCTGAGCATGGCCCATGATGATTCAGTTATGAGATTGTTGTACAAGGTCTAAGACATATCTTGAGTCTTCATAGACAACATGTACAGAAACAAGTTATGGAGGGATAAGCATGTAGTCGTGGAACACAGCAATAACTCTTTATACTTAAAAAATTCTGGATGCAATCACTCACACTGCACTAGTTAAAATATCAGTCAATGTCTTTACTTTCAATCAGCCTCAAACAGTGTGCAATCGGCATTTCCTGAGATAGCAACACACCATCAGAGTGCAGTACAATGTATGGAGAATCTCATTTTAGGCCATATACATGTGCAGTCAAAAATGCTATTTTGTTGTCACATATCTCCAAAAGGTGGGCTAAGCGTGAAGTCTAAATGCAGAAAAGCATTCAACTGTGTGCTATGGCAAGTCTGATGCTGCTAATTCAGGCATTATATTTCTATCGTCCCTAAGCAACCCTTGCCAATATGTGTATTTTGAAGCATCTAAAATAAAATGTTGAGCTCAGCAAGGAAAGCCCTTACTCTGGCATTATTTACTTTGAACACAGAGTCCTCTATCATCAATAAAAGGGTTCATAAAATTCTGGTAGGCTCCCTCATATCCATTTATAATGCACTGCATTTTTTAAAGAAAATTTAGCAGACCGGAAAGTGTAAGAAAAAATGAGTCTGAAATAATTAGAGTTTTCAGGTTTTATAATCAATACAGAGATTATAAAACTTGGTGGAGAAATGACTTCTGATGCCCCTTCTGCATACAACGAGAGTTTCCAAAAGTAATCATGCAAGACGGTGGCATGTATCAACATTTCCGAAAACCTTAGACTTTTTTAACTACAACAAATCAATTAATTAACACATATACTACAAAATCAAACACAATGTACTGTATAAGCCAGATTTTCCTGCTCCTGAAGAAACCTACACTAGACCCTGACAACCTTGCCTACTACAGGTCCATCACCACTCACCTCAATGATAACCATCTCCTGCATAACCATCAGTCTTGTTTCAGATCACGCGGCAGCATGGAGACTGCTAGCTTACACATCATAGACAATGTCCTCCTGACCACAGATGAAGATGATCACTGCCTCCTGATAATTTTAACCGTCTCAGCTGCCTTCAACACAGTCAACCATCCCACCCTCATACTCACCCTTGAGTCTTGAATGAGATTCACTGGTAATGTCCTTCACTGATTCTCCTCCTACCTATCCAACCGACAGCAGTTTATTCACATGGACACATCCAGGTCCCAAAATATTCTTCTCTCCTATGGAGCCTCCAAGGCTTCCATACTGTTTCCTGTCATCGTCTAACCCTACCTGTAATCACATGGTGCTCAAATCACAGATAATAGCATCAAGATTCACCAATATGCATGATACAGAACTCTACTTAAAAGTCTCCTCTGCTTCTGACATCCAACATCTCAAACAGTGCCAGCACATCATCCAGATCCGGATGCCCAGCACCCACCTGAAGCTCAACCCAATCAAAGCAGAATTCCAAGAGCAACAAATAAGAAACAGTACAAACCTAGCTCAATAACATGAACCTTGACTGGTTTGAGCCCCATCTTTCACTGAATACCAAGTCACTTGTATTTACCCTGGGCACCAATCTCACCCTCAAGGAAAACCTTTGTAAAAAACACAAAGATGGCCTGGTTAGAGCTCTCTCTGTTCTAAAGAGCATGAAACTGTTTCTTCTAGAAAGTGACTTCAGAATTTTGGGTCAAGCCCTTGTTTTCTTGCATCTGGATAGTGTAACAAACACCCTGCTCCATGGCCTTTCAGACTCCACACTGGCATCGCTTATGGGCATCCTACATGCTGAATGTACATCCAGGGCCTGAAGAAATATGTTCACATCAACCCCATCCTGATGGAACTCTATTGGCTCCACCTCTCGGACTGCACCATCTTCAAATCTAACTGCATAATATACAAAGAACAACAGCCCTGCTTATTTTTCAGACACCTTCACCATCTACAGCCAGGACACCATCAGATTACAGAGTAAGAAGTGTAAAGATAAAAAAAACAAGGCAACAGGCCTTTTCCATTTAAGCACCCAGAATCTGGAACATACCCTCATCCATCAGGACTCCCCCAACACTGCTCCTATATAGGAAAGAGTTGAAGACTCACTTCTTTAAAGAACTCTACATCACAATGCATTAACCATCCATAACCCAGCTACCTCTCCTCTTGCGCATTGAATTTATGCTCGTCTGTAGCTCTGCAGTGCCTTTTGGGTAGGTTTGCGCTATAGAAATACCATATTCATACACACATGCATACTTAACATAAGCTAATTGGAATTAGAGAGCATATATAGTGAAAGCAAAGTTGAGTATAGATACAAACAAGCATCAGCAAAGCCAATAGGTCTAGCATTGGCAAGCTAGTGTGGTGCAAACATGTCACAAAGATTTTTAAAAAAGGCAAAATGCTTGCAGTACAAATTTTAAATATATACATAAAAAATTCACAGATGTCTACTTTCAGTTGCACTGCACATTTTATTGTTTGTGAAGGAAGCAAGAATATATCACCGCCTCACCAAGGATTCAATGCTCAGGCAGCTACAATGTTACAATGTCACTTGAAATGATAGAAAGTAGATCTTCTAGCTGGGCACCCGAATTTCAGGCAAAATAAAAAGCTGGTATTTAAAGTTAATATAAAGTAAAAAGGCACACTTTGATCTACATTTTTCACTGAACAGGAAGGAACTAATTTTGTGTGAATGTGAAACATGGGCATAGGCTTTATGAAGTCACTCAAATTGCAGAGAGGTGGGAAAAGTGGGATTTGTGTCCACCACAAGTAATAAAGTCAATATCCTGTTAGGTTCAGTCAAACATTACAGTAATTTAAACCTGAGCTTAACCTCTGGTAGCTATGGCACAGAGCAGACCGGCAGAACTTAACGACAGTGTGCAAAACATTAAAGCACTTAGCAGAACCAAAACAGTTAAAAAGTCAAACACAACACAATTAAAAAAAAGACTGCAATATAGATACCTAGAGTAACAGAGTAACATTCAAAAATCTAATAAGTAGAACTGGAGATATGAATTTTTTAATGTTTGAAGGGAAGTAGCGCACTGACTGCCCACTTTTCAAATTATCTACACAACACAGTCACTCAAATAGTACCAAAATAAATAAGAGTTTGGACTCATAAGCAAGCATTGATGGAAAAATAATCTCATCATTTAAGCTGTCATGAGTAATAGGTTCATGAGAACTTTCTAATTTGTATTTTGTGACTGTCAAAGATGCAAAAGTTCATTTTCAGTGTGCCTACGTCATCATGATATGTAAAATGCATGATATATTCTACTAAACCCTCTGGGGAATAGCTTCAGGCTTACTGAAGAACATCTATTACCATGGTTACGGGCATCACAATGATAACTTGAGGCACTGGCAAATGAGATCAAAAACAAAAGACAGAAATGAGTTTTCACAAGTCATCCAAAAGGTCCAACAACATGCCCTGTGGATTAGTTATTTCACAGAGATACCCCAAAGAAGAATGCTGCATGAGCCATGGAATTCGCCACTCTGGTCAATATGTACTTTTATTTATTTTATTTATAAAGTCTAAGGTGCAAGCTATCAATGAGAATACTCACGGTATGAGTGCACACCAAATACCTTAAGGAGAGGGAACTAAAACCAGGAAAAACCAACATTGTGGAAAATAGGGAAACATGGTGGACTAACATCATCGTCTCACCCAGAAAAGAATCAGTGCAAAGTTAGAGAATACAAAAGATTCACACTATATATGTATCAAAGAAGAGTCAAATAAGAAGTGTTGAAGACAAAAGAGGCAGTACTTCACATATTTTTGACTCATCATTTCGTAGCTTCAATGAGCATTTGTGTCGTGCCATGGCGAGCAGCGAGACCATCATGTTGGTTTGTAATTCTGCTCTCCCTAATGAAGCAGAGAGGTGTGCGCTATTCACCTCTAGTTGGACAGTCGCATTGCCTGAGTTTCTGGCCATGCAGTTCAGGTACAGCAGCTCCTACTAGCAAAAGAGAGCAGGAAGATTTTGGAATCCTTTTATAGGAATCACTTCCTGAAGTCAGATGATGTAATTTCTGGTCCCAATCCAAGATGGTTGATCTCAAGGTTTCCTCTTGGATTAGACCATCCCAACATGGTGCAACTTCTTGTTCCTGCCTGATACATATAAAAGGACCCATTTTGTGACGCACATTTCTCGTAATGCAGTCCGAGATCTTCAACAGTTCCATGTGTTTAGAAACTTTTCTAGTTTTCTCTCTAGTACTCTGCCTGACTCAACACCTTTCTGCTCATTCCCCACATTAAGTTTTCTGGTGATCTGCACAAATTAAAGGATTTTTTCAATTGTCTATCAGTTCACTTGCTTTTCACCCTGGCCAGTTTTCTAATGATCTGGCTAAAGATGGGTATTTAGTTGGATCCCTAACAGGGCAGCTCTAGCTTGGGGAGTCCTAAAGTGTCAGCTGGAGATCATAGTCTAATAATTATGCTTATTTTTTGGAACTGTTAAAAAGAATGTTTGAGACACCTGAGTGAGGGGTTTTCTCTGTAGAAACCCTCTGCGACATCTCCCAAGGGAATTGGGAAGTAATCAGCAATATAAACAAATTCAGCGAATTGCCTCCAGAGACTACATGGGTAGAAAGAACCCTGACAACACTCTTTTGTAGAGGGTTAAGAGGATTAAATAAAATGAAATAAATCTTTATTTGATTGTACAAATATAATCTTAAAAGAATAAAATATATGACACAAACTCAACGATAATTTCATGTCAGACATGGAAAACGTTCCTTTGTATCAATCATTTATCTAAAAGAGCGTGTTTAAAATCACTAGACATGTTAAAAAATGTATGCAAGAACATGAGCCAAAATCGATTAAATATATATCCTCTAGAAAACATTAGATCAAGCATTAGTTTTCTAAGGTTAAAATGTCCACCAATAAAATCATGTGTTGGATTGGAAATTGCAAGTGGAGAAAAAAGTGCACAGACAGATTAGGAAGCATCATTGAATGTCCATTAAGTTTCTACTGCACATTCCAAGAAAGCTTCCCACTTCGTAGCATGCATTTGGATCAGGCGACATATGGAGTAAGTAAAAAGCAGGCCTATATTGATAAAATCCATGAAGTTTTAAAACAGGTGCCAGGTATTTACACCTGCAAAAAGAACAATTGATGGACGGAATGCAGAACAATGTTAAACACTCACCCCAGTCAAAGATCTGGGCCTAAATCCATTGGTTTTTAGCTCAACACGCCATTCCAGTTTGGACCCAGCCATATGCAAATCAGTCTTAACCCTGCTCCCCATGGGAACAGTACAGCCTGAACTGTCAGGCCCTCCGATTTTGGGGTATCAGTGGGATAGATAGCACGGGACCGTCATCTGGGCATATCCGTCCCACTTGAGGTGACATATGCAAAAAAAATACTAATGGACAGAATGTTGAACAATGTCAAACACTCACCCCCAGTCCTAAATCCATCATTTTTTTGCTCACCATGCCATTCCAGCTTGGACCCAGCCATATGCAAATTGGTCTTGACCCGGCTCGCCGTGGGATCTGCCCAGCCCGTACTGCTAGGCTAGGTCCTCCCTGAACTGAAAACAAGCATCCTAGGACCAGGTTTGGGGTATCACTCCTCATCCACCAGGATAGCTTGAATCCAATAGCATGGTGAGCACGGGACCCAGGTCTGGGCATACCCATCCCACTTGGGTTGACAAATGCAAATGTTATTTTTGTTTTATAGCCCTAAGTGGGATGGGCATGCCCAGACGCAAGCGTTAATTAGCCATCCTGCACTCCCTTTCGAACCAGCCAGCCTTTTTGTTTTTTGAAGGCCATTAGCATATCAGTTGCATGGCAATCAGGTGCTAAAAGTTGATCATGAACCAGACAAAGGTTAGCCTTGACTATTGCAATCAGCAGGGTATGGCTTTCACCGCCTCCCACCTCAGCCTAAGACCACTGCCCTTGGCAATAAAATCAGACAACCCTTTGCAGGCCAGTGATGCTGGGTCTTCCAGGAGGTATAAGACTAATTTGCTCTGGTTATGATCACTGGACCCATTTTCTGTTGTGCCCCCATTTCCACATGCTCTGTGATTCGCTTGGAAATATAGTCGATGATGGTTCGCTGCCCTCATCCCACAAAGGTCAGTATTTGCAGCTGTAGTTCACCCACAATTTCTATCAGGTTGCAAAGATTGAACTGCATTAAACTATGCAACAAAAGCCAACCCCAATGATCTGCCTTTCGACTGGGTGGGGTAATGTTAGAGACCAGGAAGGGATCATATCTAGTCAAGTTATGGCCTATTTTTGCATTAAAGTCCCCTCCAACAATCACATGAAGTTAATTTGAGAAGAATCTGGCCTTAGCTGATAACATTCCCATGACTTCAAATAGAATAGAAATTTGACAAGACATCTCCACCACAGGATTGTAAAAACTGATAGGAAAAAAATGTAATCTTTTTGATAACACTATCCATAACTGCTGAATACAAGGGTGACTGCAAGCAACAGGAAAAACTTTAAAATGTTTTGAAATTTGAACCATTTTGACCAGCCCTTCCCCCATGCTCTTTAATCCAAGCGGATGAACAGCAAGTTTGACAAAAGTTTCAAACCCATACAAAATAATATCACATGATGCCAGGTTTCCTGCAACATTACAATATCAGATTTAGAGAAATAGTTGCACCAGCTTGAGTCTGCGCATTTGGCACCTGGACCAGCAATGTCCCAACATATTAGAGGTACATATCTCCATGAAGGTCCGAGCCGTGGAGAAAGGCTCCGCACATACAAGATCTGCAGAATTGCTATGAACCTCGTTTGAGCCTGCTACTGCTTTGAAGTATGACAGATACTAGATAGCCATTCAACATCCTCAAGGCTTGTTAGATGTGCAAACCTGTTGGTGGTGGAGATATATAGGTGAGCTATTGTTTCAAATTCAGGATACTTAGGGGGCAAAAAAGGGTTAAGAGAAGAAAATAAAGACAAGTTTGCTTGGTCCCATAGACCAAACACCTTTGAGCAACTGATTGAGTCAGGCCTTCCAACTGAACATTGTTCATTGAAAGAAGAGCAGAGAGACCAAAGTCACCTTATCAGCCTACCTAATTGGTTTGAAAATCTACAGGTGTATTCTGCTGATCATCAGGTGGAGCCAGTGCATATTGGTACAACCAGAGCCACTATCCAGGTTGGAAAAGGAGAACCGAAGAAGGGCAGGCTTGTGCATGTATTGTTGAACCTCTGGTCACTTAGTTAAAGATTGTCCCATTAGGCCTGCTATGGTCTTCAGCAACTGCCAGTGCCCATCTTCTCTGAGGGAGGAATCACATCAAGTCAACCAATACCATGGAATGCGACTCCAAGTTATTCCTCTGAAATGTTCACTTGAGGAATGAAATAGGTCTTGACATATCAGTTTCAGCTTTCTTAGATTCTGGAGCCATTGGATTACATATGGACCAAGCTTGGGTTGACAAATCGTCTATACCTGTGATGGAGAAGGTAGTTCCCGGACACATCCAGACAGTGGATGACTCACTTTTATCTTCTGGATTGATCACCAACATGCCTTTTCTCTTGACTATGGCAATGTGGTAACATAAGGAAACCTTATAATTTGATTTGATATCATGGCTTTACTACACTGTTTTTCTGGGGTTACCTTGGTTGATAAAGCAAAACCCTCATGTTAACTCATCTACCCATGTAGTTTCCATGTCTTCTCATTTCTGCCAAGAGAACTGTTATTTTCTGGGGGATATTCACCTTCACTTGATCTACCTACGAGTTCCAAAAAATATCTTTACACTGTTGCTTACCTTTCTTCAATATCAGACCACTACAAACACCTCCTGGGTATATTAATTTAACCAACTGAGTTGATACTTTCTCCACACAGGGAGTTTGATTGTTCAATTCCAACTACAGCAGAAACTCTAATACCAAATGACAGAGTATTCCTTATCCAAAGAAGAAAAAAATTGTGTCAAAACAATATATTGAAGAAAATGTACAGAACAGTTTAATTGCAAAATCAACTTCTCCAGCTAGAGATAAACTATTTATTGTGTAAAAGAAGTCAGGATACTTAAGATTTTCTATTCAATCCCAAAAATTAAATAAAGTCACTTTTAAGGATTGGTATCCTTTTCCCTCGATTAAAGATATCCTAGAAGCTGTCAGAGGAGCTACCATTTTAACTACATTTTTACTGAATTTGATCTCCAGAGGGTGTACCATCTGGGAAACACTGTCTATTTTGGATTAAAGAAGGAGAGGAGTGGATGACAAATTTCAGAACAACCTTTGGCCACTTTCAGTACAGAGTCATGCCCTTTGGCTTTTCCAGCACTTATGCTGAGTTTCAAAGGTTCATCAATTCAATCTTTTCGAATATCCTTCACCAGTTTGTGGCAATTTATTTGGACAATATCTAGTTTTTCTCTAAAAATCTTCTGGAACATGTCTCTTTTGTACTTTCTAGATTATGACAAAATTCACTGTCATGCAAAGCTGAAGAGTGTGAATTAGAGAAAAGAATATATCGAGCAGCTGGGATATCGAATATCAGCAAAAGCATTGGCTATGGGTCCAAAGAAAGTTTCTGCTATCCTAGATTAACCCTCTCCAGCTACCTTAAAAGAGACCCAATGTTCTGGGGCTATCAGATCTTTATCACATTTTTGTGAAAGATTTTAAACATAGGACTAGTTTTATTCTTCAAACCTTGAAGAAGAAGGGTCTTTCAAAGGGTGTTTTCTGGAGCCCAGAAGCAGACAGAGCCTTTCAAGAATTAAAGCAGACCTTTACTCAAGCACCAATACTTTGACACCCCAATCCTACTAGATAGTTCAAAGTAGTGATTGATACTTTGGGAAAGACTAGAGGAGCTACATTATTGCAGACTCAGGCAGACAACTGTCTAGAACATCCTGTATTCTATTTGTCTCACTTCCTAAATCCCTGTGAACAAAATTATTCTGTCTTAGAAAAGAAACTTTTATCCACGAAGAAGGCTTGTGAGGAATAGAGGCATTTATTGATGGAAACCAGCAAACCTTTGGAAATAAGAAATGACCTCAGGAATCTCCAATTCCTCCAAAACATGTAATGCAAGAATGGATAGTAGGCATGTTAGACTTATTGTTTTTCACTATTTGACTTCTATGTGACATTTATTCCTGGATCTCAGAAACAGATTTGGACTGTAAAGACTTTCCGTTACTTCTGCCCAATCCTGTCTTTTGCCTTGTACAGCCATGTCTTCACAAGATCCACGAAGCTTACACAACTATAGATCAAAAGACGTTGCAAGAACTCATCAGGAACTTTATTTTTACCAACATGCCTTATTTGTAACTTCTAATAAAGTGCAGCGCAAAGTACTTCAGATGTGTCATGACTCAGCCATCTTTGTAGCACAGGTATAAAATAAACAGCAGATTTGGTGCTACATTCATTTTGTTGGTCAAATGTTTTTCAAGATGTGAAGGAATATGTTCAATCCTGTCCTGTTTGCGCTCCAGGTAAGGTTGTTCCTTTTGCCCTCCATAAACCCCTTTTAGTTCCTCTTCAACTATGGCACAATATTTCAACTGATTTTATGGTGAACCTGGCCCTTTCTCAGGGATTTCGAGTTAGAATGATCACAGCTGATGTCTTTTCCAAAATGGTACATTTTTCCACCTTTCAGTCAATCTATCTGCTCCTGAAATGGCCAGGAGATTTATTTCTGACAACTTTTGATTGCATGGGTTGTCAAGAGTGATAAAAACAAATAGAGGGTGCCAATATGTACCATGTTTTTTGGAAGGCCCTTTGATCATCATTACAAATCAAAGTATTTCTTCTGGGTTCCATCCGTCAGACTAATGGAAAAAACAGAAATGGTCAATCATAATCTGGAGCAGTACTTTCAGCAGCTTCAAGATTTAGTGAACAACTTCTGAAACAATGAAAGTTAGTTACGGAAAATGTACTTCAATCTAAACGAAGTATGAAGAGGGGAGCATATTTACACCAAAGACCAACACATTCCTTTCAAGTATGGAATAAAGTGTGGTTGTCTTCTAAGTTTCTGCCTACTAGAAATCTACCCACACATTGAGGCCACAATTTTTTGACCTTTTTTCTATCACTAAACAGATCAATCTAGTTGCTTTATGTTTACAGTTAGCTTCCTCATGGAAAGTGCATCCAACCTTTCATATATCGCAACTGAAACTATACATTCCGGATCCATTTCATTGGCCTAGTCTTCCTCTGCCTCCATTTGTAGAGATTGACACCCTGAGTATGAAGTCAGTGAGATTCGTGATTCATGTTATTTCTGAAAACAGTTACAGTATGTGGTTCTTGGAAAGGCTACTCTCCCAGTGAAAGATCCTGAATGAAGCACCTTCCTTCCACGCCCCTCTTCTACTTCATATATTCTACAAGTTTTCCAGGCAAACCAGGCGCTCCATGGAGGGGGTATACTATTGTGCCACGGCGAGTAGTGAGATAGCCACACTGGCTTGCAATCTTAGTCTGCTTAATGAAGCAGAGAGGTGTGTGCGCAACTCACCTTTGGTCAGACTGGCCAAGCTCTTCAGGTGCAGTAGCTGCATCTAGAACAAGCATTTGCAATTCAATCGGTCTCGCCTTTGGGACCTTATATGTGTTTAGCTATGCAGCACATTAGCCTGGGTGCTGAAACATCTACTGTTCTTTAACATGGAGGGAAAGTAAGCACCAAACTGCGTGACACGCCAGGTATGGGAACACATGGAGAGAAATATTGCCTTTCAGCTGAAAATGGTATAGTCCAAAGCTCTGTTTTTAATATAAAATCATGGCCTTCAGTGGACATATCACTGAAAATACAAAAGTTGAAAAAATACAATTTCTATGGACTGGAATCTAGAGAATGCTAAAGTGATTCTGGTATTTTACTGACCTCTGCAAGTCGTTTTCTATCAAGAAAGCTAAATAGAGGCAGTTGCCAGAAAATTTAAAAAAGAAAGTCCCTCAGCAGAAAGCAATTCTGGTATTTTACTGACCTCTGCTGGTCGTTTTCTATCAAGACAGTTAAATAGAGGCAGTTGAACTGAAAAAAAAATCCCTAAGTGGAAGCAGACAAGTTCTAGGGCTGATCTCCAGAGCCCACAAAGTACATACACATATAAATATATCATAAGTATATACTAAACTATATACAAGAGGTCTCGAATGCTCGACCTAAAAAGGGAGCAGGGTGTTTCTGGAATCCTTTACAGGAATCACTTTGTGAGGTCAGGTGAGGTCACTTTCTATCCCAATCCAAGATGGATGAACTCAAGGTTCCCTTTGGATTAGACTATTCCAAATCGGCACAAGTTCCAGTTCATGCATGGATCATATAAAAGAAGCCATTTTGTGACACACGCACTTACTCATAATTTAGTCGGACTCTTGGAAAGTTCCATGCTCTTAGAGACTCTTCTACTTTTCTCCCTGTTATTCTCTTTGATCTAATCCCTTTCTTCTCATTACTTGGACCCTTTTTCTGTTGGAGAATCAACTTTTCTGCTCCTGGGATCATATTTTTGCCACCCAAGATTTTTCCTCCAAGATCAGTGATTTTCTCTGTAGCAGTCACCAACTCTTCACAAATCTTTCTATCGAGTAACGGGACTGTGGCTCCTGGAAGGAGCCATCCATATCTAGGGAGAGTCAGAGACAAACTACAGAGTGTACATTGGACCACATCAGTTGGGTCGAGTCACTCTTTTGAAACCCTTGCTCTACATTCTGTCAATGCTTGCATTTGAGGTGTAAATTATAAGTACAAATATAATACTTGTCCAGATTGCAAATTTTACGTTGTGATATCTCCTGGTAATACATGATCAGTATTTAAGTAAGGTGTGATAAGAGCACTGCATGATATCTTTGCTATTCTACATATCTAATGTGCTACATCTCATCAAACGCTGATGGGCTAAATACTGAGGCACAGAGCACTTTCTGTTTGGCCTCTATGCTTCATCTATTTGCATGTTTATTGAAAAATAAATTTGATTTATTAAGTGCAAAGTGTGGCCTGGAAACGCATTCCAGTTCTAGCGGCACACTGCGACTATTGATCGCCACAATGAAGTTACACGGGTGCTGTAAATCGACAGGTTTCAGAGGTTTAGAAAAAGTTGCCAGTTAGAAATTGGTGTATTTCAACAACTCAGTCAGTACAAAATAAGCTCTATGCAAACCGTCTCCTGAAAAATAGCCGTAGTCTGCTGAGCATATTTAATGATGTAGAAGTGGGCGACATAAAATCTAAAATGCTGACTTGGAACCTTGTAAACAGTGCAACTATAAGAAATTGGGTTGTTGGTTGAGTGGGGTGTTAACCCTGCTTAAGCAACAGCCACAGTCCCTGCCAGGGTAGACCACAAAAGCCACTAACGTAACATGTGCTTAACCCTTTGTTAGCTTGACGCAAAAGCAGTCAGGCTTAACTTAGAGGCAACACGTAAATTATTTATTTAGCACACAAACAATAATACAGTTAAAACACAACACAGGAGTAATCCCACATCAATTTTGAAAAATAGAGTAAAATGTAGTAAATAATTTGAGACCAAAATGACAAAAATCCAATCAGAAAAACCAGAGATATGAAATTTCAAAGGTAAGTAGGTACGTACAGCACCTAAAAGCACAAAGCACCATTCGCAGTCATCTGGTTGTGCTAGACCAGAGGGAAATCACAATTTCAGGCTGATTGCAAAGGTTCCAATCCGGATACAGGAACCAGGCTAACAAAGAGCAGACGACAGACCAAGGTCCAGCTCAACCAATCCACATGTACAATCAATTGAGGGGTGGTGCAGAAACACTTCCTGCACCCGTCGTCCAAAGGTGCAAATCACAACCAAAGATTTTCAAGAAAAAGCGGAAGGTGCACTCGCAGGGAAGTCAAACACGTGAGCAGTAATTCCAAAGTTATTTCCTTTATTCAATCAGTCTTTAAAACTGGCACACAGCCAACACGTTTCGTTCCCAATAGTGCCAAAAGGGAACTTCATCAGGGCTCTTCGATATCCAACTATTCCGTAGTGAATAACAAATATTATTGAAAAAATAACAACTCAAAAGGCACGGTCCTAGAGGAGGCATGCCAGGATCCTTATTGCAAATAAGCAGTGTTTTTGAACTATGCCCATTACCATTAAGGCTTTGAGCCATCTCTATCACAACATATAAATTACTGATTCGTGCTATAGCTTTATATACCTTGCCCCGGGCGGATCGTGCCTTTTTTGGAGTTGTTATTTTTTCAATAATATTTGTTATTCACTACGGAATAGTTGGATATCGAAGAGCCCTGATGAAGTTCCCTTTGGCACTATTGGGAACGAAACGTTGGCTGTGTGCCAGTTTTAAAGACTGATTGAATAAAGGAAATAACTTTGGAATTACTGCTCACGTGTTTGACTTCCCTGAGAGTGCACCTTCCGCTTTTTCTTGAAAATCTACAGGAACCAGGCTAATCCAGCTGAAAAAGTTGTGTTCTCTAAGTCAGGAGTGAAGAGAAAATGTTCGGTGGAGGAGGCCACAAGGAAAGCATCGTGGATGGTTATTGTTGTAGCGTGAAGAGCAAGCCAGGTATTGAGTACGTCATCGCTGTAGCATGACGATTTGGTCAGACGTCATGGACAGGCAGTGCTGAAGCTTCGTGTTAGCAGTCACAGCAGGCTGTCAACAGTGTAGCGCAAAGAGCACATCTTGCATTGCTGGTTAGTGTATAGGGAAGAGTCAGGTTCACCAGCGCTTGGCTTTGGTGGTCATTGCAGGCAGCAACATCATGGCGTGAGCAGGCCCACTCACGTTTGCAGATTCAAAAACTTCAGGAATACTCCCTCTTTTCACAAAAGGAGCTTAACTGATGCCAGCCAAGGGTCCAGGACCAGGGAGGCACTTCTTGGTGATCAGGAACTCACTCCAGCAGAGGCCAGCAGGGCTCAGGCAGGTCCAGTTGCAGGTCCAGGTAGGACTGGTGCAGCAGGTCAGTTATACAGTTGAAGGGAGGCTTCTGGAGCTTGTTGGGTCCCTGTGGCTCAAACCAGATCAGCCACCTGACACTGGGAGCCACTTTGGTAGTAAAGGTAAGGGTTCAAGTCAAGCTTCAAGCAGCAGGGCAGTCCTCTGAAGTACAAGCAGTCCTTCTGGAAGGTCCTCCTTAGGTCCAGAAGTGAACTGATGAGTGGGTCTGCGGGTCCTTTTTTAAGTCTGGCAGTAGCTGAGGTCTTTTGATTTTACTACAATATGTATAATTCACGTACATATAGGGGCTTTTAGCCACCTCTGTTCATCCGTTCGTCTGCTGTTGTATCATTCACATTTTGCTTCTGCCGACTACAGCATATAGCATGGGGCAGTGGTCAGCCTACTTAAACTGCTGGTTAACTTCACTCTGAGTGACTGCATTTTTCTCTCACAAGGAGCACATCCACACACAAGCTAGTTCCCTAGAGTGCTAGTGTATTTGTTGTTACTCTATAATTACTTTAGTGTTGCCTTTGTTTTTAGATGATGTGATGGCAGGATGCTTCTGATATGAACGCAGGGCACATTCCATCTTTGCTAGATCCCATCTCCTACCAATGCTGTAAAAAATTTGTTTTGGAGTGTTTTGCTTTTCTGACTGTTGCTATTTCACATCATGCCAGATTGTGTCCATTTGAAACTGCTCTATATTAGGTTATCATCTTTTCCTTTTTTTCTTTCTCTCCTTATTTCTTTCTTTTTCTTCCTCTTACCTTCTTCTTACTGTCTTTCATTCTTGCCTTTTTTCATTCTTCCTTTTCTTCCTTTTTTCCTTCTTTCTTTTCTTTCTTCTTTTTTTCTTGCCTTCTTTTCTTCTTTATTTCTTTCCATCATTACTTCTTTCTTTCCTTCTTCCCTTCTTTCTTCAGATATATTCCCAAGCAATAAAGTTTTTCAAAAACCATGACAAAACAAAACAAGAATTGCCAGAAGGCTAGTGGCGTATACTAGACCTATTGGCTTTGACAGTGCTTTTTGTACTTGGTGTCAGCTTTGAAGTGAATTTTTTTTTAAAGAGTTTCACCCTAGAGATGGCTTTGGAATTTCCTTCCACCCTGCCCAGGCTCCGAGGAGTCGGGGAGACAAAAGAATAGTGTGAAGTTGTTTGTGACTGTACTAAGGCAGCTCCTTTGAAATTTAAACGTGGCAGAGAACTGCTCCAATTCACACCTCCTGGGTGGATAGCCCATCATTCCAACATCTAGTCCCCCTTTGTCTCACTGTCTGGGAGAAATACAACTGTCACTCTAATAATAGTCATGTGACCCAGGACATAGACACAGGCTGCAGGCACCAATTAATTAGGACAAGAAAATGCCACTTTTCTAAAAGTGGTTTTTTCAGAATTGTGAAATTAAAGAGGGTTTCAAATGATAACTCTTTAGCAACCAAACATCACATTTCTACCTGTTTCCCAAACAAAAGTTATCACTTATTATATGTAATAAGGTAATCCAATGTTATCCCATGGGAGCGGTAGGCTTCACGGTAGGGAAACATGAATTTAGGAGTTTTTCACTACCAGGACATGTAAAATGTATAAGCACACTCTCACTATCTGCTCGGCGTTTCTGGCAGATCGAGCACCAAACAACATTTACGGGACCTTCATTAGCTCCCTGTTGCGCAGCGTGTCCAGTTTAAAGCTCTTACGCTTGCCCATGGAGCCCTTCACAAATCTGGCCCGCCCTATCTCAGGAGACGCTTTGATTTCTATGTCCCCCGCAGACAACTGCGTTCAGCTGCACAGCGACTGACAGTGATTCCCCGCTTACGTCTTACTCGAAAGGGGGGTTGCTCTCTATCTTTTAGGGCAGCCAAGGCCTGGAACTCTCTCCCATTCGAGCTACGGAATATTCAAGATTCCAGGCTATTTAAGAAGCAGCTAAAGACTCTGCTTTTTAATTAACTCGTAGCTTCTGTCCGCTCCGTTGTTCTCTTAGTTGGCTTCCGCGCTGGGACACTCTTGAGTATCCATGCGCGTTATAAACTTTCAATAACATAACTATCCTATGGGATGTTTAGGGCCTACCTTAGGGGTGGGATATATGTATTCAAAAGGGAGTTTTAGGCTTGGCAAAAGGTTTATTTAGCCAGGTCAAAATGGCAGTTTAAAACGGCACACAGGCTGCAATGGCAGGCCTGAGACATGTTTTAAAAAGCTACTTAAGTGGGTAGCACAATCAGCTTTAATCACCAGGCCCTGGGTATCGCTTTACTAGGGACTTACAAGTAAATTAAATGTGCTAAATGGGTGCAAGCCAATTCTCCCATGTTTTAAGGAGTGAACACAAACAGTATAACATTGGTTAGCAATGTTAAAGGGCACAGTCCTAAATGCCAACAAAAATGCATTTCAGCAACAGGAAGCTGTGCGAACAAAGAGTTTGGTGGAAGACCACCTGTTACTGGGCAGGGGGGAAAAGACAGATAGGCTTGTTTCTCCTTCGTTTAGCTTTCTTTATTGAACAAAAATATGCGTCCTTTGATGCAACACAAGGAAAGGAACAACTTTGGCGTCTTCTATTCGCCTCTTAGTAATGGGTGGTTTCCCCGGGAGTCTTCTTGCTTCAGATCTCTCGGGCAGGGAAAAGAAAATAACACATGGAACCGAATTAATGACCGACTTTTGGAGTCCTTGTTTTCAGGGAGGGAGTGAAGGGAGCTTCTGCACCTTAACCCAAAACAAATCCACCAAGTGTGAGGGGAGGGCTTTGCAGGCAGGTAGTGCGTGCTATTGCAGCTCTTATGTCGTGTCTGCACCCAGCCTCCCCCTAAGTGCCCTTATACGAGCCCGTACCTCTGTCAGCCATGCTCCTCCAGGAACGTGGCTCACTCCTGCGTGGTGTCACTGGAGTTCTCTCCCTTCTTGTGCTGCGTCGGACTCGACCCTTGCAGCTCCGGCTTCGGCGTTGTTCCTGGGGTTCGTGTTCTCGTCTCCTTCCTCCCGCTCTGACCCCCACTGGTTCCGGGACTTCTCGACGTGGGTTCCGTTGGTCGCGTCTTCTTCCGGCGTCTTCCTGTAAAAACCACCACCTAACAGGCTTCTTCCGGGGGCTTTGATTTCAGTCTCGCGGTTCTCCATTGGCTTAGGGAACACACTATATGTGACGCACTCATTGGGGCCGGGGTTTATGTCCCAAACTTGATTTTTGTTAAAGGGGCCCACATGCTTTCTGGATACGAACGGAAGAGTCGGAAAGTTGCCGCTCTGTAGGAAGATGAAGGGCAGTGCATGGTCAGGTAGGGCGATCTCCTGTTCAATATAGTCTTGTTGGGCAGTGGTATCGTGACACCACCCTAATGGCTTCAGGTCTAACAACATCTAATAAATGTTGTCACACTTGTTATATTTTGGAATAAGGTTCCACTGTAACAATATTCTCTGTATTATCATAATCATCATTCTTCAATATTAGAACTGCTTGACTATAAGATTAGATTATTTCCCCTTTAAAAATTCAGGACATTTTAGTTTTTCAAATTTAGGCTGATCCATAATTTGCAGGACCCATGATTCAAGCAATCAGTTTGCTAGTCGTCAAGATAAATAAATAAATATATACATACAAATTACTGAAAATGGCCATGGAGAAGCAAAATCTTACCTGGTCCTGTCACCTGGGATTCACATAGCTCACAACATCCATCATGTACAAAGACATCATGATCAACAGCCGTGCCTATATTGCTGAGAAGCTTACCATCTCCACTGGCTCTTGGCACATTCACGGCCAGGAACACACAAGGACTGTGCTAAACAAATGCAAAAATGCAAAAATAAGGTGTTGGGATAGCAATGTCCCCTGCATAGTGTGCAGTCATGTGCCCCTACCCTGAGTGCCCTACTGCAAGCATCTGGTATCCTGGGTTTTAATTCAGGTCCAGCCTCACTCTAATCTAGTGTACGCCCAGGACCTCACCCTTGACATGTGTGAGGTCCTGGTCTTGCCCCCATTTGTTTATCAGTGGACTACCATCCCTGTCATGGTTTTTGCATATGGAGCAGTGGTGGCAGCGTACTCTGTTTTGTGACTCAACTGTGACCAGGACTTTTTATCTGTGTCATGGGAATGGAGTCCTACGGGTCCACTCATGTAAAGAACTACTGCTATTTGCTAACCCATATCCTAGCGCTAAGATCCCAGTGCATGTTTGCATGTCTGTATGTTTGTGGTTTGAGTGGCCCATACTTTGTGTGTATGAGTGTGTTCCATTTTGAAAGCCCTAGGCCTGTTTATGTACACAAGATTGTGGTGAGATTGTTTCCAAGGACATGTCTTGCTAACATTCCTGAAGCTAGAGGAAAAACTGAAGTGAGGAAAGACGAGACAGGGTTCACTTTAGAAGTTTGATTATGGATATTTTGCTGTAAGAAGCTGATAGTCTTCCTGAGCACTGCCATTCAGTAGATGGTGGGGGTTAAGGCTGGGACTGCAGTCTCTGTTGCTCAGAGTGTGAAAGGTACTTCAGGGAGGCCAGTGTTTAATGTGTTTTCTAGATCACTGTTCAGAGTGGTAATTGATAGCTATGTGCAGAAATTTCACACTTCTTTGTGCCTTTATTGTGGGTGCTCCAAAATGGAGTTGCTGCTGCTGTGAGAAACATCACTCTGCAGAAAGACTGTGCCTGGAAGTCAGCCTGGAAAGGATACTTAGAAGAACAACCCAAAACGGTTCTCAGAGTTCAGGCAGAGGATCCACATTCTCTGTCAGCTTTATCTGTACAAAAGTGTGAGCTTGTGACCCACTTTTTGTTCCAGTTGCAAATTTCATTTCACAACAATACTGGTACCAATAGGACTACTGTGCACCAAAGCTGATGCCTGCCTGACAGCTATCATCCCAGAGTTCACCTGAAGTCTGACCTGGAAGGAAAAGCGGTCTCCATGTTCTGAAGAACTTAGAAGCTGAGAGCCCACTGCACTGATAAACTTGAGAAAGAGCGACCAGTGTGGTCCCAGATGGAAGCATCAAATTTCTTACCTGAAGTGGCTGCAGTGGTGCACTGCTGAAGTGTGCCAAAGTGGACTTCAACACAGTGACCTTGAACATTTGTTCCCAAAGTGGACCATGCTGCTATAAGTCAGGAAATGAAGGCCAAGTAGATTGCACAGCTGTGACAACTGACCAGACCTGAAGGACCAATCAACTGTTCCATCGCCATGAGTGGAGTCAGAGCTGCACCACCACCTTGAGAAGTGCCTTCAGTGGCCCTGTGATATCTGACCCCACCCGATGCACCCTGCACACAGAAGAACACCTGCAAAAGCCAGGAGATTGCCACCAACATGAATGTCTGCCCACCAGCAAGAGTGAAGGTAGCAGACTCCACAGCTGCTGCTTCCGTTGATGGGGCCGGAATGCCGACACACTCGTATCTGTTGCTCCTTTGCCCCAAAGGTGGGACCTGATGCAAGCTGCTGTCCCAACCACGACCAGCTAGAATAATTGACTCACATTAGTGAGATTTACATACTCGGACCAAGAGTGCAAAACTGAGTGCATAAATGCCAAACAGGAGGTGTAGCACTGCACCTGTCACTGAAGCCTGCCATACCATATCTTACACATAGTTACAGGAAGGTGAGGGCAAGAGGACCTTGAACCCTGTGAGCAGTGGCCCATGTCAGTGAATATTGACACCTGCATTTTGAGATGTCTAGCATTTCATGCTTGAGTGTATTAAAGAATTTTCTTTCTATAAAAAACAAGCACTAGGTTTAACAATTAATTATTGCAATGTGTATGACGAAGTCTGAAAGTCCCACACAATGGCCAAGGGTTAATATTAATGGTTGAAATCTGCAACTAGCAGGTTCTTCCAGCAAGAGAATAAGCACAGGTTGTGGCCAAAAGGCACATCGAAAGGTCAGATTGAAGCCTGGGTGAATGGATTCCACCCTCATCTCCTGCAATCCGCTGGTTATGGCAGAAGGCCAAGTACAGAGGACTAATAGAGCAAGAGGACTGGATGCATGAAACTGCTGAAGGTCATACCTTGAACACTAACTTGCTTAGAGGCAACTGGACACAGCTGACAATCATTTTTAGTTGGCTTTGGGGTGTAGGGCTAGGTGTAAAGTGTGGCCTAAGCTCATGCCCTACACTCACAGATCACCAGGCACATCCATAAACCATGCCCAGCAAATTTTGAGGTTAGCATAACTGGGAGTTGGGTTATGCCTTGAAGTCAGGAGGGAGCAAGGTCCCAGGGCTCACATCATAGATGAATATTGCATCTCATACAATGGCATGCAGGCTCCAGAGTCAACTCGTACTGGCCAAACACCATGGGCCACATATATGTACCTTTTTTAATGCCACAAACGGCCCAATTCGCAGAATCAGGCCATTTGTGACCTGAAAAATGGCTTTTTCAATGTACCAAACCATATTTTGCCATTCGGTAGCTTGTTACCGAATAGGAAAATGGGTTTGCACTTCGGTATTTGTAAGGGGCGTGTTTAGGGCATCACTTTCAAATACCGAACCATAACGGTATGTATAAATGTTTACTGACCCCGAATGCGGTCGCAAAACATTCGCATTTTACCACCTACTTCAAGTAGGAGGTAACCCATTAGCAAATGGGAAGGGGGTCCCTCGGGGACCCCTTCCCCTTTGGGAATGGTAGCCGAAACATGTTTTCGGAGCAGGCAGTTTTCCTAATGGCCACTGCCTGCTCTTAAAAATTTTAAAGAAAACTTTTCAGTTTTCTTTTTTAAACGCAACCCATTTTCCTTTAAGGAAAACAGGCTGCATTTAAAAAAACGTTTTGCTTTATTTAAAAGCAATCACGGACATAGTGATCTACTGACCCCAGCAGGCCACCATCCCTGTTATTTTAGCGATTCCTAGGAGGTCGCAAATTGCGACCAAACTCATTAAAATTAATGAGGTAGGTAATTTGCAACCCACTAGGAATCGCTGAAAGTATTCAACACTTTTATACATGCCGTTTTGAGATTTCCTAATTGAGAATTGCAAGGATTTGCAATTTGGGAATTGCAAAACGGTTTCTTAATACATCTGGCCCTAAGCCCTAAAGGCTCAAGATTAAAGGGGGCAGGGCACAGCTTCTGAAGACTACAATCTCTGCCTTGAACCCACTGAGAAATTGATGAAGGCCTCAACGCATCGGCTCTGTGGGCAAAATAACTCATGGAGAGGTAAGCTGCAGCCCACCTCCTTCATCTGAACTCTCCCATAAACCATGAGTCATGGTTCAGTGGACTATGAAGGCAGAGGTACAGGGCGCAGTGCCTAGCCTAAGGCCACAGCCTGCACTCGATTCCACTGGACATTGATAAATGCTGTTCGTCTTATCCTGTGCAACCTGAATCCAGACAGACAATGCATAGGCTGTGGTCAAATGGTTCACACACTATTAAAAGGTATCCGGAGGTAAGCGACTGGGCAAAGGGTGTTGATTTCGGGAACTGGATGAGGTTTTCAAGACATTCAGCGCTCAGCACCCAAAGCTTACTGTGCATTGCTTTGTCCAAGCACAGCACCCATTCCCACTGTCTTCAGTACTAATTTAGGACATGGAATGTCTCTGAATTTTCTTTCAAATTTGCTGTCCTTTAGCTGGAATCTGGGAACGAGCACCATTTTAGAGGGCTCATGGTCAAGTGAAAATTGAAGTAATTTATAAATGGATTACAAATCAATGATATTTAAAAGTCATTGCAATCTGTTCACAACGTTATACTGATCACCATAATTTTAAGTTTGTAATAGGAATCCAAATTGGAATTCATGGTTGATTAATCAAATGCTAAGGTACATAAGAACCTGTGTCAATTTTTCTTTCATTGAAGGAGATTTTGCACCGCTCGAGTGTCTCCTAGTACACCCAGATATTCACAAACCCAATAAATGTTTCTCCTGAGCTGAAGTGAGTGAAGCACACAATGGATTCACTATCTTCTGAGCTGTTTCAAGAGCCCACTATTTTGAAGTTTTTATTTTTTTCACAACACATTTTATTAGGTTTCAACAATAAATGAAGGCCTATGTGGCCCACAAATATACGCAGGAGATTGTGATAAGAACCCCCTTGACCAATAACAACACAAAAACTTGCACAGTCAGTCCCAATTATCCCACCCAAGTACCAAATGCCACTATGAATGCTCTTTATTGTTTTCCATTAGACAGGTACATCAGTCCCCGGTGCCTTGGTGCCATAGGTCTGTATTTCTGCATCGGGCAGTAGAGCAACCTGGGGCCAGAACTATACCCATATAGTCGGCCCATCTCTGCCAAATATTGGGGTGTTTTGGGGGACATTCCCTTGCCTGATACACAGCTATTACGCGACGCATACAATAGTCCATCCCCTTTTTCCATGCCCCAATGGATGGAGGCGTATCCGCCTTCCACATTCTGGCTATGTCACTTTTCACCATTGTGAGACCCAGGAACAAAAGCTGTTGTTTACATCTATTACCCAATTGCCAGTACTTAAAACCAATTCAAACCAGATGCAATAGTACTTCAGTGCAAGGCCTTATTTCGCTCCTTAAATCACCGCCTGATGAATTTGTGTGTTATAATTTGTTTAAATTTTCTAAAACTTTTTTAAAATTGTATTGAAATGATTATCTTATTAATGTTTTATAACAAATGCATTTTTAAAATTCGTTGTTCTCAGTAGAGAACTAAATCAAATAAAAGTTGTACGCTTGTACATCTAATACCCCCATGCCCTCTGGTCTATGAAGAAGGATCAGCTTAGGATCAAATGGAATAACACAGGAGAGGACCTCCCCGAGGCAAGACACCACCCCCTGCCAAAAACGAGTCAATGCCATACAGCTCCACACTGTGTGGAAAAAGGTATCATCGTTGGCTTTACAGTAGACTCACATGGGGGAGTCGATCATACCCATGCCCCAGAGGCAATGTCTCATGTAGTGAGCTCTATGTAGATATTTTAGTTGTATCAAGTGGAGGCAGGCTGATATCATCACAGTCTGGGAAGCTCCCAGAGCCAATGACCAATCATCATTGTCTAGAGTGTCGATGTCCGCCTCCCAAGCCACCCTGAGTGCAGGTAATATGTTTGAGCTGTTCGTGACTAGGGATTGGTATATCTTTGTGATCTTGTGAGTGCCCAGGTCTCACAGTAGAAGTTTACCCTCTAGTGGACTAAACTCTGGCAGTTCTGTGAGGTCCCGGAGATATGGGGATATAGCGTGGGGGAATTGCAGGTATTGATAGAATTGGCTATGGTGTAGTTGATATTCGCTTTGCATCTCCTGAAAAGATTTCAACACTGTGCCCCGCATAACATCTCCGAGCATTGAGATTCCATTGATGTCCCATTTCTGGAAGCCTTCTAACTGAGCCACCTGCTTTGTCACAGAGGCATCCACTTTGTTAATTTCCCCCACCACTCCATCACCAGAGGGAGTGTCTCCATGTGTCTATAACAGTGGTGTAACACAGACCCCCGCAGCCCTCAATGTGTTGGGGCCCCCCAAGCTCTAGAGGCAGGGGCAGCACATTACTCTGATTGGGGAGCTCATGATTTAGACCAGAGGGGGCCCCTCCACGTGCCTTGCAGGGGAGCCCCCTCAAGTTTCGTTACGCCAGTGGTCTATAACTACTTGTGTGGCCGGTGGAAGGAATCCTACCCTTTTCCACTATACAGGTATTTCAACAGGGATGCAGTATCCATCACCCATCTCTCAGCCTCACTGACCAGGTCTCTCCGAGGGGCATACCACCAGCCATTTATATCAGGAGATGGGAGGCAGCGTAGTAAGAGTATATGGCTGCAGCTGCATATGTGGACTGGAAGCATGTCCGCATGCAGCTCCTCCCCCATTCTGGAGCAGGTACAGCAATTGAGGCAGTGAGTCCTGGTTAAATATGGCTGATCTACCCAACAGGGACATCAGCAACAAGGGCCAGACCTTCACTTCCTCCTTGACATGCAATAGCATTGAGGCTAGATTATGGGTCCACAACAGTGCTGGGTCTGGAGAGACATATACCCCCAAATATTTGATGCCCCCTGTGGCTAGCATCAGCCTCAATGCCCACTCTTTGTCCGGGTGGACCAGATCTGGAATGTGCTTCATCAGCCTATTGGCCAAGGTTTTGGCCAGGAGTTTCAACTCCATGTTTAGAAGGGACATTGGGTGGTACAAAGAGTGTTCCTCCTGCGGGCAGTCCAGCTCATGGAAGACTACAATTCCGGCATGTCGCCAGTTTGGCAGGAGCAATGATTCCTCAAGTGCCTCTAGAGGTGTCTCCCAAATTGCGGCATAAATGTTTTAAAGAACTCACTGGGGAATCCATTGGAACCTGGGGCCTTTCCCATCTGCAGTTCCGCTAGGGCCAAGGGGAGCTCCTCTTCAGTAATGACCTCATCCAACTTGGCCCGTGCAGTGTTGGCCATGAAAACAGAGGCAGGGCCTCTACAAATTCAACAATTTGATCTACATTCACCAACTCCCTTCGAGCACACAGTTCTCCAAAGTCGGTGACGAAACTTGGGGCCACCTCCCGGGGGCCCGATAATAACTTTCCCTGTGCGACCCGGATCACCGGCACTGGAGAGGCACCTTGAGTGGTCTAGCAGAAGCTATATAGCATCCTACTTGATTTATCACCCCACTGGTATATGCGGCTCTGTGCAGTCTGCCATGCCTTTTTGGCATCATTTAGGAGTAGCGGTTGGTACTGTTGCTGAGCCTGGCCCAGCTGGCACTGCACACCTCCGCCGACCACCTGACAGCCATGCTCTTCCAGCGTCTGCATCTGTGCCTTGAGGTAAACTAGGTTGCGGGCTCTGTGTCTAGGCTCTCCAGTGCAATACCTAATGTCTACACCTCGAAGCATCGGCTTTAAGGCTCCCATAATATTGTCGTAGAAGGTGCCATAGCAGTATTAAGGGTGAAATATTCTTCAATGGAATGAGTGAGGTGTGCTTTGTATGTAGGATTCCACAGATGCCATGGCAATAAGCGCCAGCAAAAGGCGGGCTGCTTTGGCCCCTCATGGAGCCTGAGGACCACCGGGGAGTGATCAGACAACCCTCTGGCCAATTTGTCCACATCAGATAGTCTATGGAGGAAGCCACTGGGGACCAGAAAGTAGTCCAGTCTAGAGAAGGAGCCGTGGACCACCGAATAGTATGTGTACCCAGTGCCAGTTGGATGGTATGCCCTCTAGGCATCTGCTCAGCCCAACGCGAACACCAGGGAGTCCAGCTATGACCCATCCGTCTCTGCACCACTCCCACCATCCACCTTAGGATGCATCACATCATTCCAGCCCCCTTCAATCACTAAAAGGCAACCGGGCAGCTCTCCCTATAAGCATATCACCAGATCTACAAATGTCTGTCCCAGTGGAAGGGGGCATACACACTGCCAAGTGTGAGAGGTTCTCCATATAGGGTGCCCGTTACCAGTGCATATCTACCATAGCTGTCTACCCAGGTTTTGGTGGGTTGAAAGGGGACATTACGATGGATCAGGATACCCGTACCCCATGATCCCCCCCATGATCCCCTAGTGAATCCGCAGTAGAATAACTTGGTGTAGCCATATCTGGCCAGGCAAGGGACTTTGAAGCCTAGCAGATGTGTCTACTGTAAAATTAGGATGCCTGCCCTCATTCTCTTGGCCTGCTTCCAGACCGCGCCCCATTTAATCTTGTCAAGAACCCCTCGCGCATTGCACGTAATCACGCAGAGATGTCCTGTGGGACTGGTGGTGACAGTGTGATACGTGAGTTTGGGCCTCTGCATATGGACCTAGGGAGACGTGTGTTGGGTCTGTGCATTACAACTGAAAAAACTCAAACAATCCCTTCCTCCCCACCCTACCCCCATACTTCAAGGAACAAGTACCTGTTGTGGAAGAGACCCACCCTGAGCCCCAACAGGGGGCACCAAGAGGGCATTGCCAATGGATCACTATTTCCCCCTCCAACTAAGAAACCGTACTAGAGAAAATGAAACCTGTTTCTCTAGGGGTTGCAGTCGTACATGTATATCCCACACTACAAACGCATAGGAAGTACCAACCACCCAAGTGGTACCAGTGACATAGTAACATTCAACCATTTGCTGGGTTCTGCAGGCCCTGCAGGGTGACCAAGTTCCAACTAGGGTGCACTATCTCAACAAGTGCTCCTCCAGGACGATCGGGATCGGTTACATCATTTCACTGTAGACCTTGCAGGGTGGCTCCTTCTATAACTCTGGGATGAGTTGGAGTCTATACGAGGCGGGGTGTGCAGCTTCAGTGTCAAGGGATAGGAATTTTGTAGCCAAAACTAGGCAACACTACAAAATGACTCTAAAAAAATGTAAGCTGGCCCTCAAGGAGGAAGCCTGGACTTGCCTTGTTAGTTCATATAGGGAAAAAGACACTAGAGGCTTTTGGACTATTGAGAATGGGAAATGGCAAACTGAACCCGAAAGTGATGGGTTGGAGAGTAACATGAATGTTGACAGCGGGGTTAACCACTTTAAACACATTTACTCCTTTGGCAACTGCCACATTATGCACCCCACCAAGGTTTCCCCTCTCTTTCCCTTAGATAAAAGATTTGACTTTGAAGGGGTAAATACTGCTATTTCCACTAGTCCCTCTAGAAAAGCACCCGGCCCAGATAAGGTCTGTTAGAAATGGGGGTCTCTAGTTGGCAGAGGTAGGTACCTTTGTCCAAATAGGGACCCTTGCTTCTAGTAAAGGTAAGGGGTACACTTCTAAAATAACCCCTGCTCACCCCCTTGGTAGCTTGGCACGAGCAGACAGGCTTATCTCAGAGGCACTGCGTAAAGCATTTGTGAACACATACAGTAATACAGTGAAAACACTACAAATGGGCACCACACCAGTTTAGAAAAATAAGTAATCTTTATCTAAACCAAAACAAGACCAAACAACAAAAATCCACAGTACAGCTATCAAGATATCCTTAAAAATAGGTTATTCACTCAAATAAAGTTTCTAGCAACAAATAACTCCACCTGGCGTTATTACAACGTCGTGACAGATGAAAATCCCAAAGTACAGCGCCGGCCGCGTGGTGCGCGGCGTCGGGCCCGGAGTCAATCAGACCCACAAAGAACAGTACCTTGGAATTGATGAAAGCAACGGCGGTGCACGGAGTCGGGGAGGTGATGCTTCGTTGGCGCCTGCGGCATCGGTTCCTTACGACCCCAGGGGAGGTGAAGCCTCTGTTCCTTACTGCGGTGCAGGGGAGGTGAGACGCCTGTTCCTTACTGTGTCGGGGAGGTGACGTCACGATGGCGGCAAGGCAGCGGTTTCTTACGACGGTGCGATGTCGATGAATTCAGGAGTCACCCACGTCGAGGATCGGCTCCATGTTGATGAAGCACCGGCATCGGTGCTGCGGTGCGAGTCGGGACGTTGCGTCGTGGACGTCACGAGCGGTGTCCTCGGCTCCGGTGCAGGCAGTGGCCTCGCTGGTGGCTTCGGAGTCAATGTGGCACAGCGTCAGCAGGCGTCGGGCCTACGGTGCAAGTCAGGGCGGTGCGTGGTGCTCTTCATGAGCGGTGCCCACGGCATCGGTGCAGGTTACGGCGTCGCTCGCCGGCATCGGGGTTGCAATTTCCTTCTGTGGCAGCTGAAACAGCAGTTCCAGATGCAGAGAGACAGAAGGGATGAAGTCTTTGTGTCCCTGAGACTTCAGAACAGGAGGCAAGCTCAGTTTCAAGCCCTTGGAGATCTTTTTCTTCAAGCATTTAGCAAAGTAAACAGCAAAGTCCTTTTCTCCTTTCCTTGGCAGCAAGTAGCCACTGCAGGCCAACCCCAGACAGCAAACAGCACTGGGGCAGTATTCCTCCTCAGTTTCTCCGGCTCTTCTCCTTGGCAAAGGTTCCTCTTGATTTCCCAGAAGTGATCTAAAGTTCTGGTGTCTGGGCCCCAATATTTATACCACAAACTCCTTTGTTCTGTGAAGGCAGAGAGTGTCTGTACCCAGCCAAAATCAGTTCTGTCTTCACTGGTGCAGCTTCCTGGCAGGAGGTGGAGACAGCATTGTTGAAGGCAGACCAGGCCCATGCAGTTGAAAGGAAATCTCCTCCCCCTACTTTAAATGCAGCCCAGGTCTATTCAGCCCAGCCCTGACTCAACAGACTTCTGGAGCCACTGCCCCTCTCCAGCCCATGTCATCCAAAAGCCAGACATGCAATACACAAACCTTGGAGAGGCACACTGGATGGTTAGGCAAGAAAATACCTACTTTCTAAAAGTGGTATTTTCAAACACAGAATGCAAAAATCTCCCTCACTAAAAGATGTATTTTAGCATTCTGAGTTCAGGCATACTAAACTTTATTTGTATACCTTGTTCCCAGGGCCAGTTATGTTTATAAGATGTTATAAACAAACTCCCCATTCCGTCCTATGGGAACAGGTAGCCTTGCAATAGTGAAAAACGAAATTGGCAGGATTTCTCTATCAGGAAATGCCACACACACTAGGGCATGTCCTACCTTTCACATACACTGCACCCTGCCCACAGGTGTACCTTGGGCCTTCCTTAGGGGTGACTAATATGTAGAAAAGGGAAGGTTAGGGGACTGTCAAGTGTGGGCACTTGCCAAGTCGACATGGCAGTCCCAGACTGCCCACAGGCTCTGCAATGGCAGGCCAGAGTCACATTTTACAGGCTGCTTCTGTGGGTGGCACAATCAGTGCTGCAGCCCACTATCAGTATTTGATTTACAGGCCCTGGGCACACACAGTGCACTGTACTTGGGTCTGACAAGTAAACCAAATATGCCAATCATGGAATCACTAATCCATAACAACAATTTACAAGGAGCACTTGCACTTTGGCACTGAACAGCAGTGGCAAAGTGCCCAAAGCATCTAGACCAGCAAAAACGGAGTCCAACATACAGCAAAAACACAGGAGGCAAAGGCAAAAAATGTAGGGGAGACCCACGCCAATGGTGCCAGTTCTAACAGGGTCCAACTGGATTTCTATAAAGCGAACACTGCTTTGTGGGTGCCAGTAATTACTAACATCTTGAATGATGCAGTATCCTGTAAGATCCCTGCAGGCTGTTATTGTCCCAATATTTTAGAAAGGCAATAGGCAGGATCCTCGCCGCTACAGACCAATCTCACTTTTGGATTCAGGGATTAAAATGGTCGGCCATATCATCTTGTGAAGGATAGAGGCTTGGATCCAACAGACTCGTGCCCTTAGCAAGGTGCAATATGGATTTAGAGAGGGATTGAGGACTCAGGAACAGTGCCTTAACCTTAGCCTATTGGTTGGTAAATATTCAGTTGCCAAAAAGGGCTCCCTTTACCTTGCCTTCATGGATTCAAGCAGTGCCTTTGACTGTGTGAATCGCTCTAAATTATGGCTCATCCTTATCCGGAAGGGCATGTCCCAAACCTTGGTGGATTTTTATGGGCACTACACTCTGGGATTTCAGCAACGGTCAGGTATGGCACGAATGGGGTGTGTATTTCCTCCTTTGCCATGTCCTGTTGCGTTCACCAGGGGTGAGTGTTGGCATCACTTTTTTTTCATTTATTAATGACCTAAACTCATTCCTTACCGTTAAAGAAAAAGATCTACCAATGGTTAACTCTACCCCAGTGCCATCTTTACTTTTTGCCGATGATGCGGTCTTGCTCTCTCAAACATCTAATGGATTACGGGCCCTGTTTGAGAACTTTGTATTTTTAATGGATAATCTGGATTTAGATAAGAACACTATCAAAACTCATTACATAAAGTATGGTCTGCAGAGCAGTAAAGTCAGGTCTATTTTTATAAAGGGTAATAATATCACCTGAGTTAATGAATTTTCTTATTTAGAAGTGACCTTTGATTCCCACACCAGTTTCCTGACTTTTTTTCATATATTAATGACCTAAACTCATTCCTTACTGTTAAAGGAAAATATCTCCCGATAGTTAACTCTACCCCAGTGCCAGCTTGTCTCCAGAGAGAGGAGAACCGTTTTTGCAGACGCTTGCTATGTTTAGGCCCAGGCAGCTCCCAGCATGTTTTGCATGAAGAATTGGGCTTGGCCTACGTTACTGACCTAGTGGGGCGCGCCTCACTCCTCCTCTGGGTTTCTATATAGAGTAGCCAGAAAGCAGAGAGGGCAGGGGGATCATGTAGCCCAATATGAGGGAGCTGTTTAGCATTCAAACCGTAATAGGTGTTGAGAAATGCACTTTTGATGAACTTTAGCATGGGGACCATTAGATGCCACCTTTGCTTTCCCATAGGTCAATTTGATTCTAAGTCCA
This sequence comes from Calotriton arnoldi, assembly GCA_963921515.1. NCBI lineage: Eukaryota > Metazoa > Chordata > Amphibia > Caudata > Salamandridae > Calotriton > Calotriton arnoldi. The sequence goes on along the minus strand of CAWUFW010004947.1, from coordinate 1,288,690 downwards.
TCTTACTTTGCCCATGAGAAAAATCCTCCCCTGAAACTATGGATCATTTTTTATTTTTCTGTAAATTTTATCAATCAGGCATAAATACCCAGTATCAATTCTAAAATCTCATGGTTTTTATCAGCATAAGCCTGCCCTTTATTTTCTCCGTATGCTGCCTGACTATTCCGTGTTTTACTCTGTGGAAGCTTTCTTAAAAAATTCCTTAAGCTGGCGCAAGTCCATTGATTTCTCTTTCAAGTTCGAATGTTCATTTTACTGTACATGTACTACATTGGAGCACTTTAATTGCTATTGATTTTACTTTCGTGCACAGCCACCTATGTGGAAGATGGCTGAATCCCAAAGTGTGCAGCAATGTAGAATGAGCGTGTTCTTAACGTTGTTTATATATCATTGTATTGTATTTTAATGTATTGTTTATGTTTGTTCTTTAATATTTATGTGTTTACAATCGAGTAAAGATTAAATCTCTCTAAATTGCTCCCCTTTTTCAAATATTACTAATATTAAGATTTAATGTAAAAGCTGCATTTATGTATTTTCAGTGTTTACATTTACAACGGCATTCTGATGATCTTTGCTCTGAGTGGTTATTCCAAATTCAGATGCAATATTATGGTAGTCAAAAGATGCCCCACTTTGTTTTTCAAAGAAGCCAATAGTGGTCTTTATGCAACCAAAAAACTAAAATATAAGTGATTAACCTTCAGTGCATGAGCTGTGTCTTTAATGTTAAGTAGTCATTTTAAAAATGTTGGGGCAGCGGGCAGTACATCATTGAAAGACTGAAGAAGCACATGTTTATTAAGAGAAACCCCCCAAGGGGTTGTTGTTACAATCAGTTGGGATTGCAGCCAATTGTGAGGCATCAGAGCATTAATCAGGTAGCTACACAGAAAGAGGAACTTTGTGCCTCGACCGTAAATTGGATAAACGTAACAATTTACAGAAAATCCTGATGAACTCAATCAATCAATCAATCAATCATGTCACTTATAAAGCGCACTACATACCCGCGAGGGTCTCAAGGTGCTGGGGGAAGAGGGGGGTGGTGCTGCTACTGATCGAAGAGCCAGGTCTTGAGGAGTCTTCTGAAGGCCAGTAGGTCTTGGGTCTGTCGGAGGTTGGTGGGGAGGGTGTTCCAGGTCTTGGCGGCGAGGTGGGAGAAGGATCTGCCGCCGGCGGTCGTTTTCCGATGCGGGGGACTGTGGCGAGGGCGAGGCTGGTCGAGCGGAGCTGGCGGGTGGGGGTGTAGAAGCTGAGTCGTCTGTTGAGGTAGGCTGGTCCGGAGTTGTGGAGTGCTTTGTGTGCGTGGGTGAGGAGCTTGAAGGTTATCCTCTTGTTGACAGGGAGCCAGTGCAGGTCTCTCAGGTGGGGTGTGATGTGGCTGCGTCGGGGGATGTCGAGGATAAGACGTGCAGAGGCGTTCTGGATGTGTTGCAGCCGTCTCAGGAGCTTAGCCGTCGTTCCTGCGTAGAGGGCGTTTCCGTAGTCCAGCCTGCTGGTGACGAGGGCCTGGGTGACTGTTTTTCTTGTTTCGGTGGGGATCCACTTGAAGATCCTGCGGAGCATTCGGAGGATGTTGAAGCAGGATGAGGAAACGGCGTTGACCTGCTTAGTCATGGAGAGGGTGGGGTCGAGGATGACCCCTAGGTTGCGTACGTGGTCGGTGGGTGGCGGGGCTGTTCCCAGTGATGTTGGCCACCAGGAGTCGTCCCAGGCTGAAGGGTTGGAACCAAGGATGAGGACCTCCGTCTTGTCCGAGTTCAGCTTCAGGCGGCTGGTCCTCATCCATTCAGCGACGGCCTTCATTCCTTCGTGGAGGTGGGCTTTGGCGGTGTGAGGGTCTTTGGTGAGGGAGAGGATCAGCTGGGTGTCGTCGGCGTAGGAGATGATGTTGAGGTTGTGCTGTCGGGCGACGTGGGCGAGGGGTGCCATGTAGATGTTGAACAGCGTTGGGCTGAGGGAGGAGCCTTGGGGTATGCCGCAGATGATCTTGGTGGCCTTGGATTGGAAGGGGCGAGGCGGACGCTTTGTGTTCTGCCGGAAAGGAAGGATGTGGTCCAGTCCAGGGCCTTCTCTTGGATCCCGGCGTCGTGAAGGCGTGTTCGTAGTGTGTGGTGGCAGACCGTGTCGAAGGCGGCTGATAGGTCCAGGAGGATGAGGGCTGCTGTTTCTCCGTTGTCTAGCAGGGTCCTGATGTCATCGGTGGCGGCGATGAGGGCGGTTTCGGTGCTGTGGTTGCTGCGGAAGCCGGACTGGGAAGGGTCCAGGATGTTGTTCTCCTCGAGGTAGCGGGTCAGTTGTTTGTTGACGATTTTCTCTGTGACCTTCGCGGGGAACGGGAGCAGAGAGATGGGTCGGAAGTTCTTGAGGTCCTTGGGGTCTGCCTTGGGTTTCTTGAGTAAGGCGGTGATCTCGGCGTGCTTCCAGCTTTCCGGGAAGGTTGCTGTCTCGAAGGAGATGTTGATTATTTTCCGGAGATGGGGCGCGATGGCTGTACTGGCTTTGTTGAAGATGTGGTGAGGGCACGGGTCTAGCGGTGAACCGGAGTGGATGGTGTTCATGATCTCGCTGGTGTCCTCGTCATTGATGTTGGTCCAGGAGAGCAGGCGGTTGGTGGTTGTGAGGGCAGTGGTCTCGGTGGTTGCCGGGCGGTCGTGGTGTTGAAGCTGTCGTGGATGTCGGCGATTTTGCAGTGGAAGAAGGTGGCCAGTGAGTCGCACAGGTCTCGCGACGGCTGGATGTCGTTGGTGTTGGAGCTGGGGTTGGAGAGTTCCTTCACGATGTTGAAGAGCTCTTTGCTGTTGTATGCGTTGTTGACTAGGCGGTCTTTGAGTGAGGCCCTTTTGGCGGATCTGATGAGGTGATGGTGACTGCGGGTGGCGCTCTTGTGGGCGGCGTAGCTGTCCGCTGTCCGTTCGTGGAGCCAGATCTTCTCCAGTTTTCGGCATGTTCGTTTGGAGGCCTGGAGGTCTTCGGTGAACCAGGCGGCTTTCTTGCTGGTGTGGCTGTTGGGCGGATTCTTGAGCGGGGCGAGGGTGTTGGCGCAGTCGTCGATCCACTGTCTGAGGTTGCGGGCGGCGGTGTCGGGGTCGGAGGGTTCGGCGGGTGGGCTCAGGGCGAGGGTTGTGGTTAGCTGGTCTTCCGTGACTCTGCTCCAGCAGCGGCGAGGCATTTGTTCGGTGCGGTGGTGCGTGGTGGGCTTCCTGTAGGTGAAGTGGATGCAGTGGTGGTCAGTCCAGTGGGGTTCGGAGGTGTGGTTGAAGGAGACGTGTGGGCTTGCGGAAAAGATGGAGTCTAGCGTGTGGCCGGCGGCGTGGGTGGGTGTAGTCACGAGCTGTCTGAGTCCGAGGGTGGCGAGGTTGTCGATCAGGGTGGTGGAGTTGGTGTCCTTGTTGTTCTCGAGGTGGAAGTTCAGGTCCCCGAGGAGGATGTAGTCCGTGGAGGCGATGGCGTGTGTGCTGACGAAGTCAGCGATGGAATCGCTGAACTGTGGTCGGGGTCCGGGGGTCTGTAGATGAGGGTTCCTCTGAGGGTGGTGTTGGGATCGGTGTGGATCTGGAAGTGCATGTGTTCGGCGGTGCTGAGGGTGTCGTCGGTGTTGGTTGAGACTCTGAGGGTGTTCCTGTGGACGATGGCGATGCCTCCTCCGACTCCGTTGGTGCGGTCCCTGCGGGTGATCTTGTATCTGTCCGGGATGGCAATGGCGATGTCGGGGGCTGAAGCGGGATTCAGCCAGGTCTCCGTCAGGAATGCGACGTCTGGGGAGGTTGAGTCGAGAAGGTCCCAGAGTTCGATGGCGTGTTTGCGGGCGGAGCGGGTGTTGAGGAGGATGCATCTGAGGTAGTTGGGTTCTTTCCTGGGCGGTGGTTTGGCGGGGCGGGTGCTGGCAAAGCTGCAGTTCCGGCAGGTGAAGGGCCCTTGGGTGCGCTTCAGGGTGGCCTGGTAGCAGGCGTGATCTTTTCCGGGGTTGAGTGCGTGGAGGGTGCTGGCGTCGTATCGGCGTCTGTTGATGTGGCGGGCGCGGGGGATGCCCGGACCAGGGGGTCTGGCGCTGGGCGCGGTTACGGCGCGGACGGGCGCAGACGGGCTTGCCTTAGCGGCCGCCATAAATGGGGAGGTGGGAGGGAGGAGCAGGGAATGGGGCAGCGAATGGGCAGTGAGGGGGCGGGGCCGCAGGGGCGCAGCGGCGGGAAACAGGCACAGAAGGGGAAAACGAGCACAATCAGGGCATCAAGGGGGCACAGAAAGGAAAAAACGAGCACAATCAGGGGCAGCAAGGGGGCACAGAAAGGAAAAAATTAGCACAATCAGGGGCAGCAAGGGGCCACAGAAAGGAAAAACGAGCACAATCAGGGGCAGCAAGGGGGGCACAGAAAGGAAAAAACGAGCACAATCAGGGGCAGCAAGGGGGCACAGAAAGGAAAAAACGAGCACAATCAGGGGCAGCAAGGGGCACAGAAAGGAAAAACGAGCACAATCAGGGGCAGCAAGGGGGCACAGAAAGGAAAAACGAGCACAATCAGGGGCAGCAAGGGGGCACAGAAAGGAAAAACGAGCACAATCAGGGGCAGCAAGGGGGCACAGAAAGGAAAAAACGAGCACAATCAGGGGCAGCAAGGGGGCACAGAAAGGAAAAACAGAGCACAATCAGGGGCAGCAAGGGGGGCACAGAAAGGAAAATCGAGCACAATCAGGGGCAGCAAGGGGGGCACAGAAAGGAAAAACGAGCACAATCAGGGGCAGCAAGGGGGCACAGAAAGGAAAAACAGAGCACAATCAGGGGCAGCAAGGGGGGCACAGAAAGGAAAATCGAGGCACAATCAGGGGCAGCAAGGGGGGCACAGAAAGGAAAAACGAGCACAATCAGGGGCAGCAAGGGGGCACAAAAAGGAAAAACGAGCACAATCAGGGGCAGCAAGGGGGCACAGAAAGGAAAAACGAGCACAATCAGGGGCAGCAAGGGGCACAGAAAGGAAAAACGAGCACAATCAGGGCCAGCAAGGGGGCACAGAAAGGAAAAACGAGCACAATCAGGGGCAGCAAGGGGGCACAGAAAGGAAAAACGAGCACAATCAGGGGCAGCAGCAGGGCACACAGACGGAGCTGTGTGGTGGGGGAGCGACCTACCAGTCAAGGTAGGTCTAATCGTGTGCTCTGAGTGTCAAGGCTTGTTTACAGAATGGGCGCAGACCTCGAATGTCTGACCTGTCAATGGTCAGACTCATTTCCTCCGCTGGTGGCTCATCTGATAGCTGTGGTGCTTCGGATGATGGCTCAACTTATAGCTGTGACCCCTGGCCTAGTGGCTCATCCAGTGGCTGAAAGTCCTAGGGTGACGACGAAACTTATAGCTGTGGTCTTCGCTTGGTTGCAGATTTCGCAGTTATGGGTCTGGAGTTGACACATTTTGATAGCTTGTTATGATGCTCAATTAGGGAGTTACCATCATCATCAGTAACCTTATTTCGGCCATTGTGGCCATAAAAGTGCCGTATGCATACGAATCAAAAATACAGAATAAAAGGAGCAAGATATACAAAAACTATTTTCCAAGGGCAAGCTAGGTAGTGTTTAAAATGATAATGCGGCAACCCCCACAGGGCAGTAGTAACATGGTGGGGTGGTCAGTTACTTTATGATATATAAAAACAGACATAAATATATAATAAAAGCATAAAAGAGCAAGAAAGTGCAAATGCATACAGTACAAGTGATTCCTACCTCACTAGTTAAAAATCCGGGCAAGGGAATAAGGAAAAAAAGGTTAAAATCTACAATGAAGGACAAGCTTGTTTAGTGGTGTGAGGGCCATCAAATTACTAGTGCCTAGGGAGCAAATGAGGCTGTGGGGTATACGGGTAGATAAAACAGCTAATTCATCAATTGCCCGCAAAAGTTAATGCAGAATGTTAAATCGGATTAGAAGAGAGAAAGCCAATAGGAACTGTGCCAGCAAAGATCTATGCGGTTCATATTGGACGGCATGACCCGCCATGCGGGCACAGATCTAAAGGTGGCTCTCAACTAATCATAAATGCCTGCATATATAGACACCATTCTTAGAAGGGGTATTGAGGGAGTTAAGTCTGTTACCTAATCATTGCGTGCCTCCTACAAATCCACATTTTGCCCAGGAATTTGGCAACTGCGCATACTATTAGAGTGCTTGATCTGACCTTAGAATGTGCAGGGCATTTTTGTGGCAACGGGTTCCAAACCTTCTACAAACAGGGGCTATCCACCTAGATCTGAAGCGACTATATCTGGGGCATACAAAAAGAATGTGGCTGATTGTCCCATCGGACAGAGCTGTGTGGCGTGAGGGGACTGGCGCCAGGAGGCGGTAAAAGAGTGCACATGGAGGGTTCCAAATCTAAACTGCATATACAGCTTCCGGTCATGTGGATTTGTGATAACCTAGGGAGTTACACCTGGGAAGAACAATTGACAAGGTAGGTTTATGAGCAAGACAGAGTAAATAAGACCCCCTAGACTGGAAGTCTCAAAATGTTGTACATAGCGCAAAAATGCTTTGAACACTGAGAACAATGCTCTTTTTATAGCAAGTGAACATTAATGATGCCAAGAACCTAGCAATAAAGATCGCTGTGGCATGTTCGGAAATCTGCTTAAGGATTAATTAATTACATACACGACAAGCTTTTAATTAGCTGATGTAGGTAAGTATAAAAAGACTGCACAGCAAGACGTTGCTCCATTTTAACTACTACCTTGTTAACTTTAGATGTAGCAATTTATAAAGGGCATGCTTGGGAGATATCACAAGATTTATCCAAGATTGCAAAACCCTAGACTTATTCTAATATGCACCATAAAACTTGCTTACCTATCTAGCTCACTTATTTAGTTTAGAATGAAAAAATAACCAAATCAGTCAGAGCCCTTTTTAGAGGGCCACGGTGCAAGCAGGACCACCAACTGTTGGGGTTGAGGCTTATTGCCCCTGATGTGTTGGGCCCGGCCTACTATGGGTCCTGAGCAACTGGGCCGAGTACCCCCTTCAGCACTTGACTCTCAGTGGCAGTGCGGGTCAAGCAGTCCAAAGCTTTTCTTCTGGGGCGGAGGGGAGGCAGTGACAGGGAGGTGAAAAGAGGCTCACAACTTAAAGTACGTTCAATAGCAGCAATACATGACTGTCCAGTCAAATAATGTCTTTATGTCAAAAGGAGTATTTATATACAAACAAAAAGTGAGGTATGTCATACAAAAACAATACACACAGCCCACTGAGGTCGTGACTCTTGTGATCAATAGGCTGGCCTCTCACTAGCAGTAGGGCTTATTCTCCATTCACTATCAGCTACGTTCAGGTTAGGCCCCACTGGTAGTCTGAGTCTCAGGAGGCCGACTGATAAAAGTAAAAAGTGTTCCAGCGCTCGAAGAGCTATGTAGCAGATCACGTTCCCCTTCCGGCCCTGCAAACAGTCTTACCTGCTCCGGCAAGAATGCTGCAACAAGAGTCTTTGTGGGGAGCAGCAGTGGCTGCTGTTGGCAAGTAGCACTTGCAACTCTGCGGGGTCGTAGCTGAGTGTCCACAGCACTTTGTTTTGTGATGGTAAATTCCTATGGTCCATCCCTCAGGAGAGGGGTAGGTTGTTCCAGTTCCTATCCTGAGTTGGGGCACCAACCTCCCTCCGCACACAGCTACGGCCTGATCAACCAGCCCTAGTCCTGATGAGAATCCCAGCCACCAGGGGTTCGAAACACGTCGGCGAGAAACATCCAGGATTTCTTCTAATCTTCATCAATATGGACAGTGATTAAGATAGTGTGAAACTACCAACCCATCCATATTAGATGATTTTGAAACCCCTATGACAGTACCAAGAAGGTCATGATATTGTAGAGTAACCAAAAATAACTGGACTGGTCAAAACAATTGACTTGAAATGTGTGTCTCCAAATGCACTAGCACTTTTTAACATTCATTTGTTATATATGTTGAGTACCTTCAGTTCAGTTTTGTCAGGAATGAATGTACAATTATTGTATTGTGATTACTGCACCATTCTTATTACCAAGTGTAACGATGCACTGTCATCGTTGTCTTTGTCTTTGATGTGGTACACTTGAATTATGTAAAAGACGAGTGTTTCTCCTTTTCATTGCATGTTAAAACAAAATACCTATGCTAAATGAACTGTGAAATGAACACACAGGTCCAGTTTATTGATTAACTTGTCCTTGTCCTTAAGTAAAGTGACAAGAATCAACACAGTCACCTTTCTTTTTGTTTCTTGTACTTTGTTAGAGGCCCAAGGTGGCTGTTGATAAGGGCCCACCCCCCCATTACTTCACTTTTTAAAAAGTTGGCATTTTCCTGCCTTAGCCATTTAGTGCCTGCAGCCTGTCTCTGGGTCACACAACTAGATGTAGTTGGCAGTTTGTGTTTGTGTATTCCTCCTAGACAGCCATACACAATAGATAGCTTAGGTTTGCCTGGATGGACCATCACTGGCAGGATGGGAGGGCGAAGTTAAGCACAGCCCCACTTACACCTGAGTAGGCTGAAAAGGATTGCATACCCGCTGTAATTAGTCCGAAGCCAGGGCAGAGAAGGTAGGAAACCTGTGCACTTCAAACAGAAACCTCCAGAAGCTTTTCCCACTTCAAAGGAGACACCAAGTATAAATATTGGACCTCAGACACCAACTCTTCAGTGCTGTTTGGGACCTGAGGAAGACTCTGCTAGGAAGAAGGGCTGAGGTGCTGCTGAAAGGACTGCCACTCTGCTGGACTGCTGTGCTGACCTGCTGCTCTTTTGCCTGGGTGAGAAGGACTGGACCTGCAACCTGTACCCAGGACCCCCAGAGTGAATCCAAGGGCTAGTTTCTTGTAACCAGCACCTGGAATCTGCAACCGTGAGCTCTACCCTGCCAAGAGGCGCCACCCAAGTTTTGAACCCTTGGAAGTGAGCCTGAGGGTACTCTGCCAGCCCCTCTGTGGACCCAGCAGAACCAATGCATCTCCTGTGCCGCGTGGCACAACCTCGAGGAGAGCCGATGCATCACCTCTGCTGCGTGGACTTTCCAATCGCAAGGACTTTGCATTGCCGTCGCAGCCTGCAGCCTCATCAGTACCACTGCTGTGCTACACATCCCTGACACAAAGCCTCGTATCAAAAGCCCCTCATCAATGGCATCCTCAGTGATGGCGCAGGACTCTGCATTGCACACCCCACAGCTTCTTCGGAACCGACGCTGCGCGATGCATCCCCGACCCGGACCTCGCTTCACCCCGGCTGCATGACGCACCATCGACCTGGGACCTTGCAACACTCTGCAACCATGATTTAGGGTACTCTTGTTCAGCAGGCCTAACTGTGTCCCTGTAGCCGGCCCATGTTCGATCGTGGTTGGCCTGAAAATTTGACTTTGTCTCGGTCCAGTGCTACCAGATATCTACAGTGGGCACTTTGTGCTTTTTGGCACTATTTTCACTGAAATTTGTAAACTTGCATATCTCCGGTTATACTGATTGGATTTTTTTTGTTTTGGTCTTGTTATATTTACTAAAATGTACCATATTTTGGTGTGGGATCCTTCTTGAGTTGCGTTTTAACAATATTACTGTTTTGAAGTGTTGCACAAATATTTTACACATTACCTCACTGCTCTGTACCAAGATACCAGAGGGTAGAGTACTGGTTAATTTGGTGTTTGCTTGTGGCTTCACCCTGACAAGGATTGTGGTTGCTGCTTGAGTAGGGTTTCACCCCTCTCAACACAGCTTCTTACAGGTGAGTTCAGCACAGAGCAGTGGAACTTTACATGAGTGAGCCTCCCGGGTCCCTGCTCTCCAGCACGCAGCTCCGTGTATCACTCGGGCAGTGCTCTGCCTCTGCAGCCCGTTCAGACAACGGTTCTAGCCCGCAGACTGCTCTTGCTTCCAGCCGTCGGTTTTTTCTCCCCTAAACCAGGCTTGCCAGGTTTTGCCAGGTTGACTTTGTTTTATTAGTTGGGATAGGGCTCTTTTATTTTTATTTTTGTTCCGGGATAGGGCTGTGTGTCTGCCTACCCTGTGCAGCCTTCAGCCCTTAGCCTCCCACGGCTTCCCGCCGCTGCTGTCCCCACGGCCCCTCCCACGTTCTCTCTCCCGCTCTCGTTTCCCGCCTCCCGACCTCTTCTTAATGGAGGCTGCTGCGCGGCCGCGCCAGAGGCAAGCCCGTCTGCGCCTGTCCGCAACCCGGCCGCGACCAGCGCCAGGGACCCTGGATCTCCAACCTTCCACCACTACGACTCAGCTGCCCTCCTCGCACTCAACCCCGGAAGGAAAAACAACTGCAAGCTGTCCACGCCGAACACCACCCACGGCCAGTTCTCCTGCCGCCACTGCCGCCAGACCTTCACCATCGCCCCCGCTGCCGGCATCGGCAATGCCCTAAGGTGCATCCTTCTAAACGTGCGCTCCCTGCAAAGACACGCCGTAGAGATCTGGAAGCTCTGCGACACCCGCTCACCAGACATCGCCTTCTTTACGGAAACCTGGACCAACGTCTCCTCCACCCAGACATCACCATCGCCATCCCGGACGGATACAAGATCCAGAAGAAGGACCGCCCCAACCACCCAGGAGAAGGACTCGCCATTGCACACAAAAGTTCCCTCTGCCTCTCCACCTCGAGCGACGCCTTCTCTGCCACGGAACACCTGCACTTCCAGGTCCAGACAAGCCCTAGAACCACACTTGGCGGCACCCTCGCCTACAGACCCCCCGGCCCAGTGCCCTTTCCCTTTCCAGTGGCGGCTCGCACAGGTAACGCTGTGGGGAGGTGAGGCGGGGTGGGGCGGGGCTGGGTGGGGGGGGTCGTGGAGTGTGACATACGATGGGAAAGTTGAGAGTAAATAAATAAATAAACAAAAGCACTTACATTGCGCTCGCAGCATCGCGGATTCAGCGATGCTGCGAGCACAAAGTAAGTGCTTTTGTTTATTTATTTACTGTCAACTTTCCCGTCGTATGTCACACTCCACTTCCCCCCACCCAGTCCCGCCCTGCCCCACTGCCCCACAGCGTTACCTGTGCAAGCCGCCACTGCCCCTTTCGCCACCACCATCACCGACCTCATCGCACTCCACGCCATCGCCTCCATGGACTACATACTCATCGGAGACCTGAACTTCCACCTCGACAACCCCAGCGACCCCAACTCCACCACCCTCCTGGACAACCTTGCCAACATCGGACGGAAACAGCTAGTCACTACGCCTACCCACAAGGCAGGACACACCCTCGACCCCATCTTCGCAGGAGAAAACAACATCCACTTCAGCCACACCACGCAACCCCCAAGGACGGACCACCACTGCGTACACTTCCTCGTCGACAAACCCAAGCCACCCTAACCTGCTCAGTGCCCTCCGCGAAATAACTGGAGAAAAGTCACTGAGGATCAGCTCAACTCCACCCTCAACTGCGACACCCCCACCACCGCGACCGACGCCAATGTCGCAGCCAGGGAACTGCACAAACAGATCCTCAACTGCACAGACAAGCTCGCACCCCTAGGCGACTCCAACAGACAGCGCCCCAGGAAGGCCACCTGGTTCACCACCTACCTCCAAGAAGCCAGACGCACCTGCAGACCTCTTGAGAAGAACTGGAGAAACAGCAAAACGCCTGAAGACCACACCACCTACAGGAACGCCATGACAGAATACTACCAACGCATTAGAACCACCAAACGGACCGTCATCCAAAACAAAATCCTCGCCAACTCCAGCAACTCCAAGGAACTCTTCAGCATCATCCAGGAATTCACCAAGCCCCCCAGCGAAGCCATGGACATCACCCCCTCCCAGGACCTCTGCGACAAGCTCAGAGCTTACTTCCATCTGAAAATCAAGAGCCTCTATGACAACTCCACCGGCAACGCCAGCCAGCCTACCATCTCCACCTGGACGCTGGCCACGACCGAAGAGACCGCTTCAACCATGAAAGGCATCCATTCGGGGGCCCCCACAGACCCCTGCCCACAGCACATCTACCACAGAGCCGCCATCGCACCAGAATTACGACGCACCATCAACGCCACTTTCAAGACCGGCACCTTCCCCGATGACTGGAAATGCGCAGAAGTCAGACCCCTGCTCAAGAAGCCCTCAGCAGATCCCACAGACCTCAAGAACTACCGGCCCATCTCACTCCTCCCTTTTGCGGCAAAAGTCACTGAGAAGACCGTCAATGCACAACTAACAAGGTTCATCGATAACAACTCCATCCTTGACCCCTCCCAATCCGGATTCCACAGCAACCACAGCACCGAGACCAGCCTACTCACCGCCACAGATGACATCCGCTCCCTCCTCAACCAAGGACACACCACGGCCCTGATCCTGCTCGACCTCTCAGCAGCATTCGACACCGTCTCCCACTGCACACTCGCCGCCACACTCCACGACGCCAGCATACAAGGAACTGCCCTTGACTTGATCCACTCGTTACTCTCAGGAAGAACTCAAAGAATCAGACTGCCACCCTTCCTCTCCAAACCCACGGAAATCAACTGCGGAGTACCCCAGGGATCATCGCTCAGTCCAACCCTCTTCAACATCTACATGGCCCCCCTCGCCGCCATCGTCAGACAGCATGGCCTCAGCATAGTATCCTACGCTGATGACACCCAGCTCATCCTCTCCCTCGCCAAGGACCCCACCACCACCTGACTCAACTCCCAGGAAGGAATGCAGGACGTCACATCCTGGATGAGCAACAGCTGCCTGAAGCTCAACACGGAGAAGACATAAGTCCTCATCCTCGGAACCTCCCCGTCAGCATGGAACAACACCTGGTGGCCCACCGCCCTCTGCAGCCCCCCCGACACCCATGGACCACACCCGAAATCTCGGCTTCGTACTCGACTCCTCCCTCTCCATGAACCGACAGGTCAACTCCGTCGCCTCCAGCTGTTTCAACACCCTCCGCATCCTCGGAAGACTTTCAAATGGATCCCCCCCGAGGGAAGGAAGACCATCACCCACACACTCATAGCCAGCAGATTGGACTACCGAAACGCCCTCTACACCGGGATCAACAAGTCTCTACTCCGCAAGCTCCAAACAATACAGAACACCGCAGCCAGACTCGTCCTCTGCATCACCGGACACAAACACATCAGCCAACACCTACGGGACCTCCACTGGCTCCCCGTTGAGAAGAGAGTTCCTTTCAAGATACTCACCCACGCCTACAAATGCCTCCACTACACCAGACCCCAATACCTCAATGAGAGAATCTCCTTCCACGTACCCAAAAGAAAGCTCCGATCCACTAACCTCACCCTCGCCGAAACCCCGCGCATCCGCAGAGCCAGAACAGGAGGAAGAGCCTTCTCCTACATTGTGGCCAAGACCTGGAAGGAGCTCCCGATCGACATCGGACGCGCCCCCTCCCTGAACGTTTTCAGGAAGACACTCAAGACCTGGCTCTTCGACTGAACGGAGCTGCTCATCCCCCCGCACCTTGAGACCGTTGCGGGTGAGTAGTGCGCTTACAATTCCCTGATTGATTGATTGTGGTCCTCACTCCAGTAACACAGGTAAAAAGGCCTGTTCACTTCTACTGATCACTACACAGTATGCTGCCACCACTGCGCTCATACTGCTTAACTCCTGGTAAAGGTGCTAGCCTTTCACGACTATAAGGGTAGCTCTTTGGGCACCTCTCCTGGTCCAACAAGCCCGTAATCCATGATACAGGCCTATGTCATAATGCTAATACATGATCCATGTTCATCCATGACAGCAACAAATCATCACCAGGGATCCAGACATAGTTGCAGCTGGAGCTTGGGTACTCAGAGCAGGGGTACATGCCTGTCACCGTGCAGGGGACTTTTCCATCTCAACATTCTTTATTCTGTAGACTACTTTGTTCCAGAAAGATCCACTCATGGATTGAGCACTGCCATAAGGGTGTATGTGTCTGTAGCCTCACCTCTACGTTGCTTCCATTTTGGTTGGTCTTTGTAAATGCAGAAACTGAAGGACAGCTTTACTGTCTGTCACATGAAAGTGCCCAGTTAGGAGTCTCACTTGTAAATTGCGGCAACTGCTTCCATAATTTATAGAAATGATACCTTGAAATTGAGTGATACAACAATGTTCCATTGACTAACAGTGGCGGCCACCACAAACAAAAAGTGTGAGGCAGGTGGAAGGGTGTGGGGGGAGCACGGGGGGGATTTTAATAAAAATAAAAAAGGAAGACTTACCTGAAGCTGCCAGCCGCCTCCCGCATCGCGCCTTGATGTTCTTCTTCCTGGTCCCAGCAGACACTGGGACAGCATCAGAGACTCCCTGTGCAATCCCCACGCTGCTCTCATGCTATGAAAGCAGCTTGGGGATTGGCCTGAGCGGGCTGATTTGATGCTCCACTCAGGCACAGGGAGTCTGTGCTGTTTCTCCAACCCAGCTGTTCAATACAGCTGGGTTGGAGAAACCTAAGTGCACATGTGTTTGGCCAGCAAAGACAGCCGGCCAAACACACATGCCCACTTAGAAGTACACCAACCTGTCCTCCTTCCTCCTCCCATGGCCCCGACCCTCCCTACACACGCTGGCTCAACCTGCAGGTGAAAAATAAAATAATGATAAAATATAGTTTTATTTTTCAGCTGCTGGCTCTGAGCCAGTGGGGCTATGCACCTCCACCAATGCGGAGAATATCTCCCCTGTAGAGTAATAATGCTAATTGGTTTCTAAATAGAGAAATGCAGGTCTCAGTTTAATAATATCATGCAGTCTGACATACAAATCCTTATTGCTGCTGTCCAGGAGGACAGATTTGGTTGTAGTTTAATTTTCTTCATATTGCATGTCTTACAATGCTGTAACTCCATCTACTGAAGCTATCTATCTATCCATGCCCCACCTCCAATGAGCATGCAAATGCACCTTTTATGTAGTGACATGCCTGTATTTTCACTCTCTATGCTTGCCAAAACCCTCCGCAAAATACACAAAACTATAGTTATCTAAATACTCTTTGACTAGAATTAGAACAATGATTTTTCCTGTTTTTGAATATTTGCCCACGTTTCTTTGCCTCTCCTCTGATAGAGTATAGAGGTACAGATACGTTCAGAAGGCACAGATATAAAGGGGAGCTTTCACTGTTAAAACATTTAACCACAAAGTAGATTTTATTCTTTTAAACATATTCTTTATAGTTCGACCTGGCCCTTATGGCTTGAGACTGTGCAGTTCTGTGACATCAAAGGGATCTGCTGCAAATATCTATCACTAGCATACAATTCATGGTGATCATTTATACAATACTATGATCTGAGACAATGACCTTATTCATGCAGTTACTTATATAATGGTCATTTAGATGGTGTTAGTCAATGAGTTTGGGCCAGGAGCTTAAAACAGAAGGATGTCAAATAGGAACATGTTTAAATATCAGTTATAAGGATTTAAAGACAGAATAATCAGCTAAAAGGAACAAGAGGGATTTCGGGTTGATGTGAAAGCATAGGGTGTATTTAAGCTTAAATGTCAAAGTGCTGTGCAATGTACAGAAGGCTCTAATGTGATATAAAAATTAAGCTGTACCCATTCTTGTTTTGTAAGGGCAGCAGGGTCATGGAGGTTACAATTTTAGAGTTAGAGGGCCTGATTCACAAAGGTAATTTACTTTTTTGAGTATGTATACACCATAGATACTCGCAAACATTTTCCCAGGGGCCAACATGTGTGGTCAGTGATGTGGCGGAGGGCCTCACTGATGCCTACAGGGTGATAACTGGGGATTGGGGTAGGGTTGTTGGACGGTAAGGTAGGTTTAGGGGAAGTGAAGCATATACATCTGGTGGCTAAACTGCGCAACTTGAAACCAGAAAATCTGGGATTGATCCCAGCTTCTTCACTTGATCAAATTGTGTGTTCCTAGGCAATTCTTTTATTTCACTTTCCTTCCTCTTTCCTCATAATCACGTATAAGTAAACCTTGAAATACATGACTTTAGGATGTGTGCTGTATAAAACCTTCTCCAGTGTTTGAGTTAATAAACGATGATGTTGTTAATGTATAATAGGAACACAAGCCACCCAAACTGTGCATATTACAATTGATTTACCTCTTGGTTCACTGTTGGCATAGTTGTTGGGGGAGTGGGGAGTGGAAGAATGAATGTTACCAAATTATTGTTTGAAAACTATCTCTTTTAAAATGCATTGATATAATCTGATGTACAAAGGTGGAAAAGTTCTACATGCTAGTGTAATACAGTTTTGGAATTTGGAAGACACTGTCTCATACTTCTGCACTTATGCTGAATATGTCTTTAAAAATGAAGGTGTTTCTAAAAC
The DNA here is from genome assembly GCA_963921515.1 of Calotriton arnoldi. Taxonomy (NCBI): domain Eukaryota; kingdom Metazoa; phylum Chordata; class Amphibia; order Caudata; family Salamandridae; genus Calotriton; species Calotriton arnoldi. The sequence continues at coordinate 1,272,347 of CAWUFW010004947.1, read as the reverse complement.
TAAGTGGTGCAGGACACCCTAATTACTTCCTTTCTTTAACTTTCATTAACCTTCAAAAACACATTTGCCTGTTTATTTAGCATCTTTTTAATTGTAGTGCTGTGTTGAGTTAACAGCAGCCCAGTGCTGCTGTTGACCAGGGGGCAGCATGTAAAGGTCAGGAAAGCTCCATGCGGCCCCCCGGGCCATACTTTTAATATCACTGATTTAGAGCATAGCGTAAGTTTACTATTTTTCAGTATTCACAAACTCTGAGTGTAAGTTACTTTAAAAAAAAAAAACAGTAGTAAGTGCAGCACTACACATGGCCAACCTCCCATTGCAAATAATGAAGGTTGCTGTTCCAGTGGTTCACCATGTGTAGTGCTGGACTTCTCCAAAAGTGCAAGTTACTCCAACAGTGCAGTTTGTGAATACAGAAATGTAGCAAACACACTCAAAAGCGTAAACGTGCTCAAAAATGCAGTTTGTGAAACAGGTCCAGGGTATATATAAAGTCCACGTTGGAAAGTTACAGGTCAGTCAGAAGGTACTGGGCCTCATTTATAACAACTTCAGTCATTTGTCTCTGGTGTCCTGGAACCCTCGTAATGTAAACCCCCAAAAGGGAACCATCTCAGCAGTCAAAATCTTGCTCAAGAGAGGTGTTCTGAGCTACAGTCTCAGAACTCAGCAAAGCAACAAACATGAGTTAATAAATTACTGCCAGAATTTTCTTCGTATTCAAAGATAATGTTTTTTATTACACACAGAACTTAATACTATGCACAAACTAGCAAATAACAGAGAATACCAGGTAAAATTACCAATGAGGACACCGTCTAAAGGGCCCCTCAAACTATAGAGTTTGCACAACAAAAAAAGATCACAAAGGTCACGCAACCTCCTAATGTACCCTGGACCCCCTATGCTAGAGGATGTTTATGAGGTGGCAAGTAGAGTAAACACAACCCCGCTGACCCAAGAGCTTGTTGCCGCAATCGGGATTTGCTCCCTTCTTTACAAAATATTGACCACTTTTTCTCTAACTGTGCTTGTGTCCATTTAGATTCTCTTCCCTACACATCAAGAAATCTCTGGTCCATCTCAGACTCTACTAACTGAATTTACCCTGCACATCTAGAAATCTTTTAAACATACTCAATGGGGGTGTTTAATTTTCATCTTACCATAGTCCTGAATATGATCTCACTTAATAATTAACCAAGAGACCGAAACGTTGATGTGTTTTCTCTACTTGCCACCTCACAAACATCGACCACATTTTTTCCATATGTGTATTTAATTACTAAAGGACAACTAACTGCAATGGGTTCTGTCTTCACAAGAGTGGACCAGGATACCTTTGACCCTTATGCATAGAACTAGGCCAATAATGCATTTTTGGGTGATATGAGTGCTGTTAGCTAGAAAAAATAACTCAAGCATTACTTATTGGTTGTACATTTATTATGTGGTGTAACTTGAGATTCATTTTGCACAAGTAAATAATCTACATCACTTGCACTCCTTTTCATATTTTTTTTGACTGTTATGTTTTGTTCTCTTAAGCACTAGCTGGTAACTAAGAGTTTGAAGCACCAATGGGCTATGTAATGAATGCTTAATTCTGTGTCTACAAATTTTGTCTGAAAAGTGTGTTTACTGAATGATCCTCTTGTTTGTATTACCTTTGTTGCTGAATGGTGAGGTGGTACCGCAGAAATTCATGACATTAGTCTTTTCGACTGAGTGTGTCTGTAGAGTACTCATGCTGCCGCCACTGACTCCCGGTGTCTTGGACAAACATAGCCAAGCTATTGCAATACCATGATAGGGACATTATCCTTCAATGTGCCAGACAGAACAGGCTGTTCACCTTTGAAAATGCTTAACCACCATCATGCTCTTAATCTGTGCTCTGTTCCACACAATTAGCGCACAGTATTGTGAGTGGAGAGTGATACATTGCCCCATTAGGATGAGTGCTATCCTGCGCTGAGGATACAAGGGATTGCACATTTTGTTGTTGGTGCTTGCCCGTGGGGTAATGATTGTGGATAGAGGGTCATGTGAATACATGTGATGAATTGTGGGTCTCAACTGCCACAATGCCTAACCAATAATGAAAGCTACTGACCTGGAATGTAAAGAACACAGCCAGTCCAGTTAAACACCATAATGTGCAGGTGGAACTCACCTGATGGAGCAGAATGTGGCAAGCTGGGGAAAAATGGTGAGGGCATATCTTTTGGACTGCCTATTCTGTTTATGTGGTAGGGGTTGATCGGGATTAAGCTTGGGGTTCCCTTTGTAAGTGCAGAGGTGAGGTTAGAAAAGAAGGTTGTTTTGCAGCAGTTAAGGAAAGGCTGGATGGCATTCCTTTATGGCTTGAGTGCCTGTAATTCCAGAATATGTCTATGCTGGCATTTTTTCACCAGACACAATGGCTCAGTTGTTCCTACTGGACGACTCTGTGCCAACTATATGGTTGGTATATGGTTATATATATAAATATTTACAATATTTACATAGAGCTGCATCTACAGGTTTTGATTTTCCACAATGTACATTGTTGTATTGTCAGCACAGTTGCACATATTTTAATGCATTCAATATATATATACGTAATGCGGAAATCACCATTGTTTTAAGTATTCCCATCTCTGAGTGGCCCTTGGTCTCTGCATAAATGCATGACTTATTTACACGTCCCAACTATCATTTGAAGATTAATAGTTTAGGGAGGCATCGATAGACATAGTAAAAGAAATAATGTGCTATGATAGTGGCTGCCAGAAGAACACTGTACCAATAGGTCTGCAATAGACACGAAGGAGAAGGAGAAGGAGGAAAAGACAAAAAGGGGGACAAAAAGAGATGGAGAGTTCGCGAGAAAAGGCCTAATAATAGGACATGATGTGACCCCCTGTGTTTTGCCTTGATGTTAGCTACCCTCCAGATTGTTAACTGGGCCAATTGTTTTCTGAAGCACATGACTTTCTTGGTTGGTGATGTTATCCAACTGTGTTAATATATATATATATATTATCTACTGGCGGTCGCCAGTAGATAGTTATAGTTAGGACCTATTATCCATAGGAAATCCGCGACATTCTATTTGAAATAACGTTGGCGCCGGTTGACGAATCTTTGCGAAAGTTTCCAACTTGTTGGGGCGCTCCGCTCCGCTCCTACCCTGAAAGTCTCGGGTTGATTCGTCAAGCGGGGGCCGAGAAAAAAGGGGGGTCCCAAAACGCGTTTTCCCCATTCATTTTTCCATAGGAACCTTTAGTCGCAGCTACAGCCCGAACTGCTGAACGGAATTACACCAAATTTGGCAAAGAGGTAGCCCTTGGTTCAGACTGGTGCCTTTTGCTTAAATGGTGTAAATCCGTTCAGTAGTTCCTGAGAAAATCAAAAGTAAAGTCACATATATATCTATGGCCGAGTAGGGTCCGCGTACCCTCAGCGCACCCTGCGCGCACCGTCCCGATCACGAGCTGCATGCTAATTGGCTGTCAGCTGGCTGTCAACACTCTAAACCAGGAAGTGTTGGCAGCCATTTTGTCCCTCGTTAGAACCGAGGCACAAAAACAAGTGCGCAAAACGCACAAAGGGGGCAGGGTAGAAACACCCTGACCCCCTAGGCCTGCTCAGGGGGTCCCACAAGGACCCCCTGTGCAGAAAAAAGCATTTTTTTTTTAAATCGGCAGGATGCGCTCAGGGTGCGCGGATCTTGCCGAGAAAAAAAAAAGAAACAAGTGCGCAAAACGCACAAAGGGGGCAGGGTAGAAACACCCTGACCCCCTAGGTCTGCTCAGGGGGTCTCACAAGGACCCCCTGGGCAGAAAAAAACATTTTTTTTTAAAAAAAAAATCGGCGGGATGCGCTTAGGGTGCCCGAATCCCACCGAAAAATAAAAAAATCGAAGCGCGGTCTCCCGCGCTTCGATGTTAATTTGCCCCCGGGTGGGCCAAGTCCCGGGGGCATGGTTGTGGGGGTTTAAATTTAATGTGGGGGCCTCTAAGGCCCCCAAGCCCGGGACTGCCACCCCCGGGGCTTTGAAAAATAATGGTGCGGGAGGGCTCTTGGCCCTCCCGCAGCCCCGGGACCGCCACCCCCGGGGCTTCTTTTTTTAAATTTTTGACCTGTGTGGGGGCTCCAGCCCCCACATGCCCCGAGGACCGCCACCTCCCCGGGGCACTAAAGATTTGAATATGGGGGTCCGTTACGGACCCCAAGCCCCGGGGACCACCACCTCCCCGGGGCTGTGCACTGGATGGGAGGGGGCCGCGCGGCCCCCTCCTGGAGCCCTTGATGGCCCTGGGGACCGCCACCCCCAGGGCCGGCTCCTGCAGTGTCCCGGGTGCCTACCCCCAGGACACTGTAGTTTGCTATGACAGGACGGGAGCCTCGCGGTTCCCGTCCTGTCATAGCAAACTTGTTTGCATTTTGAAAGAGAGGCAGGAAACCTGCTCTCTCTTTCAAAATGCAAACTAATTACTTTCCACATGGGGAGCAGCATGTTAGCTGCTCCCCATGTGGAAAGCAATGCCGGCTCGCGCAGGAGGCGGGGAGCCGGCTGGGACTGTGGGGGATTGGGGACCCCCACAGTCCCCAACCAGAGGCCAGGCCCCGGGGGATGGGGTCCCCGGGGCCATAAGTGGCCAGGGAGGGGGGCCACGCAGGCCCCCTCCCCAAATTAAAATTTTTTTAAAAAAAAGGGCAAGGCCGGCCCCGGGGGATGGGGTCACCGGGGCCTTAAATGGCCTGAGGAGGGGGGCCCCGCAGCCCCCCTCCAAATTTAAAAAATACAAATCGAGGGCAATACAGGCACAGGGAAGGGGGCCCCCTTCCCGTTTTTTTTTAATTTAAAAAAATAAATAAAATGCTCAGGCCCCGGGGATGGGGTCCCCGGGGCCAAAAGTGGCCAAGGGAAGGGGGCCACGCAGCCCCCTCCCATTAAATTTATTTTTTTAAAACAAAAACGACCGGCATCGTGCCGGAGGCCCGCCCCCTCCCAGCAGTACTCTGCAAACGCGCCCCCTGGCGCGTTTTAAGAAAGGGAGTAATTCCCCTTGAATACTGGGGGTCCCTGGGGCCAACTAGCCCACCAGGAACCTCCAGTATGCGCCAGGGGCTGCGTTGCAGAGAGGTGTACAGAGGCCACGCCCCTTTTACACCTCTCTGCAACGCAGCTGTGTGGCGCTTTTAGAAGTACATGGTGGGCTAGTTGGACTCCAGGGACCCTCAGCATTCAAGGGGACGTAATCCCCCAACTTAAAACGCGCCACGGGGCGCGTTTGCACAGTGGTGAAGGGAGGGGGCGGGGCTTCAGGTGACATGTGTGCAAACAGGCCCAGTGGCGCGTTTTAAGATGGGGAATTAAATCCCCTTCAATCCTGAGGGATCTGGGGGCCAACTAGCCCAACAGGTACGTCCAGAAAGCGCCACAGAGCTGCATTGCAGAGAGGTGCAAAAAGGGGCGTGGCCTCTGAACACCTCTCTGCAACGCAGCTCCCTGGCGCATACTGGAGGTACAGGTTGGGCTAGTTGGACCCCAGGGATCCTCATGATTCAAGGGGACTTAATCCCCCAACTTAAAACGCGCCACGGGGCGCGTTTGCACAGATGTCACTTCAGGCCCCGCCCCCTCCCTTCACCATTGTACAAATATTCCTCTAAAATCAGCCGAACTACGAATTCCTATTTACTCACCGGCTATCAGGAGAGACCTCAGTGCTGCATCTTTCAGCCCAGTACTGATCCTGAAAAGTAATTTTAACCGTACTTACCAGTAACTTGAATTTCCTTCCATAGGATATCATTGCCTGCTTTTTGATGAAAAAGTTTCTAAGTGTCGATTTTTGAAACATACAAATATTCCTCTAAAATCAGCCAAAATACGAATTCCGATTTACTCACCTGTTATCAGGAGAGACCTCAGTGCTGCATCATTCAGCCCAGTACTGATCCTGAAAAGTAATTTTAACCGTACTTACCAGTAACTTATATTTCCTTCCATAGGAATCCATTGTCTGGTTTTCAGCAGAAAAGTTTCAAAGTGTTGATTTTCACAAACTACAAATATTCCTTAAAAATCGCCTGAATGACTTAAACGCATTCTTTCAACTGTTTACAGGAGATGCACCAGTGCTGGATCCAGGATCCACCACTGAGTAAGAAAAAGTAACGATAACACTACTTACCTGCTAAGTGAATTTCCTCCCATAGGATAACATTGGTGATTCTATGTGAAAAAGTTTCTGTGTCAACTTTTAAAATACAATAATATTCCTTAAAATTCACTACTGTAACCAAAACGCTTTTACTCAACTGTTTACAGGAGATGTCCCAGGACTGAATCTAGGATCCAGTCCTGTGGTTAGAAAAAGTAATCCATAAAGTAACTAATTGCATTTAACTTGAAATTCACATTGAGCTCAATGTTGCATTGTGTTTGAAATTGTGTTGCCCATTGCAATAACTGTAACTACTGTACTTAAAAGTCTATTATAGTATAAAAGGAAAATCCTTTGGACTGGATTGCTAGTAACAGTGGAACTGGGAGTTTTAACCCTAACAATATCATACAACACACACTCAAATGCTATCACTACAGATATACCTTTGGGAAGACTGATCATACATCTGAAAGACAATCTAAACAATATACCACATTTTTGGAAAAATATCAAAATCTTTTATTAAAAAATCTCATAGATCATAAAAAACCACAGCGACGTAGATCATAAAATTACAGTGCACAACATATCTAAATGAGCTTAAACAAACTTCTAAACATAATTCATACACATATGCATAAAAAAAAACAAATTTTTAAAAAACTTAAAAAGACATATGAGAGTACATGGAAATAGACAAAAATAATATGTCATTGAAAAACCAACCATCCGTGATTACACAATTTCTAGGGCTGGAGCCCGGTATGTCTCACTTCATTAAATACTCAAAGGCCCAGACCATGACACAGATTAGGTTGTATTCAAAGGGGCGTCGACGCGTTTCGATGGCTAGTAGATGATACCATCTTTATCAAGACAAGCAGATTCCGGCTCTCAAAAGATTAAAAAGAAACAATGCTGCAGTCAAAACACACCTATATTCAATGGGGAAGGCCACTTTAACTTCCAGACACTATTATGGTCATGGGAGGATCAAATAAATCCTTCTGTCGTCCAAATGAAAAGGTATATATATATCTGGATTATTAGTATTGACTAGCCGATTCGTTTTTCATACCACCAGGAAGTAATAGTTCAAAAATGAACTATATCTCTCAGTCAATTCCTTAGTCACTGATCAGAGATTGACGCTGAGTCAAGGATTTAAATTTTATGTCCTTGGTAATTATTTTCGTATTTTCCTCTGGCTTCCACGTACCCTTTTATAATTAGGATTTGTGGCAATATTGTCCGTTCACAGTGGCGTCTTCCTGATGGTGTATAATGACGGGGGAAAGTTTATTGCCTATTTGCAAAGTATTTAAACTAAAGTAATTCATTCTGAGAAAGTATATTTTGTAATGTAATGTATAATGTAATTACAATGTATTTAAAAAATAAAATATCTAAAAATAAATAGTTTAAAAAAATGTAGTAAATCAGTATCAAAAAATAAATATAACAATTAATACATTTAAAAATTGTCATTTACAAAACCTTTGAAATTCACTGAAAAAAACCATAGGTTTCAGACATGTTATAGTTAGGAATTAGCATTTAAAAAACCTTTGAAATTCACTGAAAAAACCATAGGTTTCAGGCACGTTATAGTTAGAAATTAGCATCAGTGATGTCATCAGTGATGTCACTGACCATGTCATGAGTGATGTAATATGTGACGTCATCAGCAGTGCATTGCGGGGGCGCGAGTTATAGTTACCTGAACTAACTATAACGGGGGAATTTCACGGGTTTTGTACAAGTGCAATGTCCAACTAACTATAACTGTCCCTAAAACCTATGGTTTTTTCAGTGAATATATATATATATATATATATATATATATATATATATATATATATATATATACACATATATATATATATATATACTGGGTACTTTGCACCTGCCCTTTCTCTACACATTGAATATGAGATAGTCAGTGGCAGTCCAGATGTGGGTGCCTAATTTGGGGATGCATAGCCTGTGTCATCTGGCATTCCTCCCAGACAAGAATTCCCTATATATTAAGTACATATGTACCTGAATGTGATCCTAGTATCATAACTCTGTTGGGCATAGCTGTTGTCATGTAATACCTCTGCAGTATGTTGTCGAACCACTGCTCCTACTGTGCATTGGGGTAGGAAGCTACAGCTCTACGTGGAGACTGCGTTTGATGGTACTAAATGAAGAGACTTTTTTGAGGGAGTAAATATGAAACTCAATTATTAACGATCACACTAACAATGAGGGGGCCCAAGAAAGTAAGGAAATGGAGTAGGAGGTACTAAAGGTGGTCATTAGAGGGACGTACATCAGGATCACTGTAGGAGTTAGAAGGGAGCTGCTGATGGAGATAACTGATATTGAGACATGACTACGTACACTTGAAAGGGAATTAGTTAATGACTTGGCATGTAAGTATAGTTTGCTCACACACAAACAGAAACAGCGAGGCAGTATCTAGAAATCAAAACCTAAACCATCAGAAATTTACAACCAGTAAGCATTCACAGGGGAATAGATTGAACAGGCTGCTGGCACATTTGCTTGCAGCAGAGAACCCCACCTGGCTGTCACTGCAATTATGGGAAAAGAAGAAGTGCTGTATCAGGCACAAACAGATATCAATGTTATATTTGCAGCTTGTTAAACTGCGATTTAGGAACCACTGTTGGACACACACCTTGAGAACATGCTGACTGACCTTCCAATGGGCACAAACGTTTGCTGTGATGACAAAAAGGTGAAGCACATAATTGAGCTAACAACTAGAATAAGACCCGGAGTCCAATGGATACCAGGTGAAATTTTATCTGGTGTTTTTAATGTTACTGGTCTCTAGATATTTGGAAATTTACACAGTTGACCATGATGAGGGAAACTATTGTGGTAGGGGTCCCAAAGCTTGACCAAGATGGAATGGATAGGGCCTCAAATAAACCTCTTCCCATGTGGTGCTTAAATTGTAATACGTTGAGCAAAATTATAGCAAATAGAGTGTTGTCTCTCTTCAGTACTTTGATGCACCCTGATTAGAATGGGTTTGTCCCTGGGAGAAACACCGAACCCATTGTGAGGAGACTGATACATCTGAGCAGACACTGAGCTTGTCACCTTGGTGGCATCACTAGATATGGTGAAAGTATTTGCCACACACTATGATGAGACTCCCTGTATCAGGTGCACGGAAATTTGAACTTTGGTCCTGAATTTCTTGACTGGAATCAGTTGTTTTATGACAAACCAGCTGTGAGGTTTAGGACATGTGATGATAGCTCAAAACCCTCCCAAACGTTAGGGGCACTAGTCAGAACTGGCCACTATCACCTGTGTAGCCATATAACCCCTGCCTGCCACATGCACCAAACAGCCAGTGACAGGGGCATTAAGGTGAAAAACATACACCACAGCATTTCCCTGTATGCAGATGAAGCCTTTATCTAATGTCCAAAACCTAGAGACATATTTGGTCCGGGTTATAGTGGATAACGTCAGCCTAGTGTCAGGCCTGAGAGCAAACTTGGGGTGTAATTACTATTCCCAATAAATACGCAAAGTGCAGATGACCTGCAATTACTGAGATGTGCACCCCTATGATGGTCACTGGACATGTTCAAATATTTGGGAATTTTAATCTGTCAAACCTGGGGCAACTTTAAGGAGGGTAACCTTGGTCAAGCACTGACGGCTCTGAGTAGATCAGTTGCATTCTAGGGTAGGTTACCACTGTTGACCACACGCAAGGCTGTGCTGGCCCGACAGGTTATGCTGCTGTGCCTATTGTACAACTTTATGACTTTACAAATAGCTGCTCTATTAGGGTTTCTTAAAGAGCTGAGAACTCTGCTGTGACTCCTGCAGAGTAAGTAAAGGTTAACTAGAACGAGGGAAGGTATAGCAACCACTGACCAAGGGTAACTGACATTAAATTGTATTATTTTGTGGCCCAACTACTAAAGGTTACCAAATGGTTCTCTGAAGACATGAGTGTGGAGGTGAGATTTCTGCGGGATGAAATCCCCCTATGCACTCTAGAGGCAATTTGTGGGTGAGGGGGTCCGTGAAAGGCTGCTGTGGCTGATAATGCAGATGTTTAGGTACTGCTGGAAGCAGCACCTGATAATGGCTGGAGGATCCGTAGGATGGTGGACAAAATATAAAACTACTGGTTCAGGGCAGGCCTGATGACAGTCTGTGATTTCAATCATTGAGCACTCTGGGCACCTTCTTGGAGGACACGAATGAATTTGGTCTACATCTTGAGCATTTCTTAGCATTTAGGAGTATAGTTTAATCTTCCATAGAAACCTAGCATCAGTAAACTGATGAACCAGGGGCACACCCAATCATAGAAATAGTGCTGACATATGTCTAGATCGCTGGACTGTGACAATTCTGTACCAAGTGCAACTCCATCACAATATGTTAGCTATGATGGATGTAAGAGTCAAAGAAGAGGACAACATAAGTTCCAACCTGCATATAGTAAGTGAAAGACAGCCTAAGAGTTCACTGCAAAAGTTTCCTGCAATACTCAGTTCAAGAATATGAAATTTAACCTCATTCAAAGGACGTACCTAAATAACAGAATAAAATGAATCATGAAATTGCTGATGAATGTTGTAGGTGCAGGCAGCCATAGGCCATGTTCGACCACATAGTCTGGGACTTCCTATGCTGTGACCATATTGGATACTAATACGGTTTTTAAACTGATAAGTCTAAAGTTTGACTGTACGCATGATTGTTGGGCCTCCTACAGAGACCCAAAAGACTGAAATAGGAGTATAGAACTGCTGACTTGGCCTTCCTCACGGTGAAACAATGCATAGCTATGACATGGAAGGCAATAACGGAACAGTGAGGAGGATCTGGTAGGGACAAAGTGTAGCTGGAGGTGGCAGTTTGTGCATCAGTCAGATATGCAACTGTTCAGCAGCGAAGGTCTGAGATGCTAGCTCTTTATTTTAGGTTGAGAGTGCACCAACTGCTCATATATCATGTATCAGTGTGCATTTTAATGTGTAGCAGATTTTAGTAAAAGTACAAAAGAATTTGAATGCTAGTTTTTGCATTTTTCATCATTTATTACAAGGTCCAACCTTTTCAAAATAACCAGAAGATAGTATTTAAATCTGATACATAAACCTCTTTGGGGAGACATATCTTCAGTGTTACATGGGAGCTTCATTTGAGATAAGTACTTCAAACACCTTTCTGAAGGCCCACGGACTATCTGAGCGAGGGCTTATCTGCATATTTTCAGCTTGGGAACTTCATAATAGAAGCATTCTGCAACCATCTCAAAGCATAGTTGCGGATTGGAAACCACATTATTTTCCAGCCAAGGTGTATGTCAGAGGCCACCAAAAACGCATATGGGCACTTTGGTGCTAAGAAGGTTCAGCAAAAGGCTGAAAAGGAAGGGGTTTTATCATGGAATGGGTGTAAGAAATTGGGTTACTGGTTGGGGGTGAACTCTACTCAAGCAGCAACCCCAGTCCTCGTCAGAGTGAATTTACAAGCAAACCCAAAATTTAAATTGTGCTCAACCCTCTGGTAGCTTAGCACAGAGCAGTCAGGCTTAACTAGAGGCAATGTGTAAAGTATATATGCAGCAATTCAAACAGTAATAAAGTGAAACACTACACAAGAAAAGTTCCACATCAATTTTGAACAATAGAAACTTGCTTAATAAATAATTTAAAACAAAAATAACAAAAATCCAATCAGTAGAACTGGAGATATGCAATTTCAAAGATTTAAATGAAAAAAGTGCCAAGAAGCGCAAAGCGCCAACTGCGGTTATCTAGTCACTCTAGGCCGGGTAAAAGTCACAAGTTCAGGTCAACCATGATAGAGCGCAAGCCTGCTACAGGGACCCAGTTAGGCCCACTGAACAAAGCACCTTAAATCCTGATTGCTGAGCAATGCAGAGACCTGTGTCTAGGATGTGTCACTCAACAGAGACGATGCGAGATCCTGGTGTGGAGATGCATTGCACAATGGTGGTTCCGGTAAGCTGCAAGGCTGCGATGCGAGGTCCTGCATCATCGTTGAGGACTTCGTCAATGAGGTGCTTGCAATGCGAAGTCCTGCACTGAAGATGCGTCACTCACGAGCTGGTTCCGAAGAAGTTGCAGGGCTTGCGATGCAGAGTCCTCCGCCGTCATCAAGGATGCCATCAACAATGGGCTTGCGATGCAAAGGCCTGCTTTGAGGATGCATCATGCAGCAGCAGTACCAATTAGTTGTGGGCCTGCAATACAAAGTCCTGCATTGGGGATGCATCCCACAGCAGTTCCGATGCAGAGTTTTGTGAGGCAATACATTGAGCTGAATTGGTTCTGCTGGGACCACAACTAGGCTAGCAGATCACCTTCAGGGCCACATCCAAGAGTCCAGGACTGTGGTGGCACCACTTGGGAGGTCAAGGACTCATAGCTGGTAAGTTCAAGGTTGTTGGAGCCTGTTCTGTCCCTAAGTGTCTAATTAGGAGGCCAGCAAACTAGCCCTTGGAGTCACTGTGGTGGTTCTGGTTTCAAGATACAGGTCCAGTCCTTCTCACTCAGGCAGGAGGGCAGCAGGACACTATGGAAACACAGCAGGATATCAGAGTGGCAGCCCTTCTTGCAGCAAAGTAGCACAGCAGTTCTTCTTCTGAGTCTTCCACAGGTCCAGATGTGTATGGAAGAGTTGGGTGTGAAGGTCCAATATTTATACCTAGTGCCCACTTTGAAGTAGGAGAAGGTTCTGGATGGTTCTACACCCCTGAGTAGTCAGACATCCCCTTTCCCACTGCCCTGTCCCCAGCTTCTCTAGGGACACTAAAGACTAGTGACAAACCCTTTGTGAGTGTGTTCAGGCAGGCCCTTTGCAATGTGCAAGTGTGGTAGGTGACAGCTCCGGCCCTTTGTTAAGTCAGAGTGCCCCAACCTCCCAACACCTATCTTCCCTTTGTCTCATTGTCTGGAAGTAATACACAAGGACCAAATGTCATCTGCACCTCGTCTTGTGACCCAGGGACAGGCTGCAAGCACCAAATGGTTAGGACAAGAAAATGCCAACTTTGCACAAGTGGCATTTTCAGAATTGTGACTTAATTTCCAACTTTATCATTAAAGAGGGCTTTAAATTACAATTCTTTAGACACTAGACTCGACCTGTCTACCTGCTCCCAATGAAAAGTTATCACTTATTAATTGTAATTAGGAAACCTAAAATTATCCAATGGGAGAAGTAGGACTTGCAGCAGTGAAAAACGATTTTAAGAGTTTTTTACTACCAAGACATGTAAAACTTAAAAGTACATGTGCAATTTTTTAAATACACTGCCTCCTGCCCCATGGCTGTTAGGGGCCTACACTAGGGGTGACATATGTATTAAAAACGAAGTTTTGGACCTGGCAAAAGGCTTATTTTGCCAGGTCGAAATGGCAGTTTAAAACTGCACACACATAGGCTTGAACATGTTTTTCAGGGCTACTTAAGTGGGTGACACAATCTGTGCTACAGGCCCACTAGTAGTGTTATGTTTCGTAGGGTACCCCAATATAGGCTTGAGTAGTCACCTGCCCCTTCACCTACATTCACCGTACCATTGTACCACCTAACGGGTTTTGGTATTGACCTTTAACCTAGTTAAGCGCTGCATAAATGTTGTGTGGTTTCCCCCAAAAACTAGCCTCATTAATTATGCATAAGGATTCTCAGAATTACAGCAGGATTACCATCTTCTGCATATTAACTATGTATAAGGGTCATCCCTTCCGTCATCCTCGGCCGACATGACACAGCAAGGTAGAACCCCTGAGGGCACCTTTTGGGTATATATACACCATATCTTTGCCAGAGCAGGCAGAGGAGAAAGACTTCCATGCTGACACACTGACGCGAGACGCTGAGGTTCCTGCACGCAGACACTCCAGCTCTCAGTGGTCTGACATCCATCGCGGGGTGTCCATCTTGAGACCAAGACGGGGTCCCACAGTCTCTCACTTCAGGTAATGGGGTTGGCTTCATCCTAGGGGAATTCTTGGCTCTACACCTACATATGCGCTAGGTACACTTTGGTACATCTAGTTAGGGTTGCATCGTAGGAGTACGCATTATCACTGTCATGTACTTATATGCTTGCATATATACATTGTTTTAGCACTATGGTAGGAATCTACCATCCATATAATCTGTTGGTGCTTATAATCATTTATATCTGCTTCTGTCTTATGGTTGTTTCAGCACACCTATTTTACACTAGAATGACGCTGGCTCAATAAATGCTTATTGAAAACGTCCCCACCGTTTATTCTGTGTATCTCTCTGAGACAAAGTGAGCACGAATGACTGAGCGAAAAGTACTGTTTCCACCATCCCTGATGGGACAGGGTTGTCATGTTCGATAGTTGCCAGGAACTATTCTCTCCTTGGTAAGAGGAGTTTACAGTGGCACTGTGAGCTAGCTGGTATACAGGCGAACATATCCGGTGGGGGTGTCTGGAATCAGTCTGGACACCAATCCCACAGTTTATGTTGCCTAAAAGCGCAGATCCTATATAGATTTATAGGAACTACACGACAGTAGCATGTAATTTGCAGGCCCAGATTACATGGTGTACCACTTTACTGGGGACCTACAAGAAAATTAATGTGCCAATGGGGTATATTCCAATTCAACCATGTTTAGAGGAGACAGCACAAGCACTTTAGCACTAGTAGCAGTGGTAGAGTACACAAAGTTCTAAGGCCAACAAAAATTAGATCAGCAAAAATAGGAGGGGTGAAGGCAAACAGCTTGGTGGAAGACCACCCTAGGGCTGACAGCTCCTACAATGGGTTTAATGTTTTGATTCACTGAACACCATAAAAAATGTTGCAAATCTTTTTAATAAATTATTTGCTAACCTGTTAAGTTTATTTTTATAGTTACATCTATTCATATAATCTGCATTAAATTAGGGTATTGATGATTAATAAAACCGTTTTTTTATTGATATTTTAAATCTGTGACATACATAATGAACGAATACACTTCCATGGTTATATAGCCATTATACAATATGTCAAAGAAGAACTGGCACAATTAAATGCGAGAGGAGTAGAATCCTATTACAACAATTCCAGCCATCTGTGTGTCTGTACAGTAACAGGTATATGGACTTCCCAGTTATAGGCATGTAATATACATGACATCTAACTCAGTTGACACAGGACAGGTTGTGTAGGCATCGTCATAATCCCCCATCGCTCTGGCAACAAGCAGTTATGTCTATATAGTAGGTCGCACTTCAATACAGGTTAACTAAGGATTTATTGGTGGCTATATCTCAGAGGGATGTTGCCGGGGGGGAGGATAGTGCCTCTCTATGCCTGAGCCATCCTGAAGTGGAGCCCATAAGACTTTTGGTCTGGAGGCAGGGGGCATCAGTTCCCAGAAATTGGAGAGTTGGTCCTGACAGAACACAACATCCTTTATCCAGAAGACAGTAGATGGGCCCTTTTGTCCCCCCCACATTTGGCCAGTAGCAACAGCATCGCAATCAGCCTCCAGTTAGCCGGGGGGACTTCTTTGACAAAACCCAGTCGACCTATTAATGGTGTGCACTCTAAGTCAGCACCAGTAATATCTTGCACTTTTCAGAACACTTTGTTGCAGTAACTGGCTGTCAACAGACAGTACAATGCCAAATGTAAGAATGTGGCATCTGATGTCTTGCATTTCCAGCAGTTGCTGTTTGTCCTTGACCCCAAATTTCAGGAGCTGTACAGGGGTTCGATATAGTTGGTGTAGGAACTTGAAATGAATTAATCTTAATCTATAGTTGGGAGACAGCAGTTCCAACTGGCCACAGCAGTATAGCCATTGTTCCATTGTGAGCTGATTCTCAAGATCGGTGTTCCAGATCTCCAGCACACGAGGGTGTGCTACTGGGTACATTTGTTGTGTGGAGGTGTACAGTCGGGTAATTAATTTGCGTGGCGACGGTTCCGTCAGCAGATACTCCAGGGGTGCAAGTGTAGGGGGGGATCGGAAATGTATTGTGTAATTTCTTGCAAGTAGCTCTCAGCTGGTAATATAGCAAAGTGTCTGATAGGTTCGGAGAGTCTCTGTTCACCGATTGCGGGGGTGCCATGAAATCATCATCTGTGTAGAGGTCTGTGAATCTAGTGATGTGGAGATTTCTTGTGTGCCTATTTGCACCACCATCCTGCAGCATGGGGAAGTGCGGGTGTAGTAACAATGGGATGGAAGGAGCGTATAAAATAGACAAACCCGCTCTCCTCCTTAATCCATTCCACGCCCATCTCAAAGTTTCCACTGTATCTATGTCTTTGTTGCAACTTTTGCATTCTGATAGAGGTCTGTGGTCAGTGGGAGTGGAGCGGTGTTGTCTTTTTCTATGGCTACATGAGGCTGGTACAGGGTTGGATATAACCAGTAATGCAGAAATTGGGCTTGTGCACAGTATGCGTATAACTGGAAATCTGGTGCTCCCATCCAACCCTGCCGGAGTGGTAGTGTTAGAATTTCCCAGGCGATTCTGGGTTGTTTACTAGCCCAGACCAAAGTTATGATGTTGGATCTAAGTATTTTAAAAAAGGCTGATGTTAATGGTATGGGCAGGTTTACGAATAAGTATAATAGTTTGGGTAGTACCGCCATCTTTGCAATGACTATGCGTCCTGCAAGTGAGATAGGCAGTTTTGTCCAGATGAGTATTTTCTTCTCTAACCACATCATTGCGCAGCCGTAGTTTGCCTCCCATAGTTCTTTCATATTTCTGCATACCCACACACCTAGGTATGTGACCGGTCCCTCCGCCCACTGTAGTGGGAAGTTCAATGCAAGAGAGTTGACTGAATTTCAACATTTCCTGTATCATGGGATTTAAGTTATCTGATGGATTGGTTATGTATAGTGTGTTCTCATCTGCATATAGGGATGCCACCAGGCCTCTGGTTGTGAACCCCAAGCCTCTATGCGCATGATGTTGCCGCAGTCTTGCAGCTAATGGCTCCATCACTATGACAAACAGCATGGGTGACAGTGGGCACCCCTGTCACGTGCCGCGTGAAATTTCAAATGGTTTGGTCACTACATTGTTAAATGTGATCCGAGCCGTGGGTCTTGTATATGTAGTAGTTGTATCTGCTGTATAAAGTGTGTGCTAAGACCAATACGGGCTAAGAGAGCGAACAGGTATGACCACTCCAATGTGTAAAATGCCTTAGCGGCATCCAGCAGGGCTGCAATTGCTGACACTTGTGGGTGTAGGTAGTGTAATCCTGCGAAAAGTGTCCACAAGTTATGAGAGGTTGACTTGCCCGGTATGAAACTGGATTGGTCCTGCCGGACCACCAGAGGCAAGAGCATCTGCAGATGAGAGGTCAGTAGTTTAGCGTATATTTTGTTGTCTACATTAATCAGGGACAGCGGCCGGTTTACCAGGTTTACGTATAGTGATTATTAATGCCTCCCGCTTTGACGGTGGAAGAGTACCACACCCGAAAGCCTCTTGATATACTTTAAGTAGGTATGGTGCCAGAATCTGAGCGTACGTCTTGTAGAAGGAGGTTGTGACGCCATCTGACCCCGGGGCTTTATCTCTGACAGACCTTGGATCACTTGTACAATGTCGTCCTCAGTAAATGGAACATCCAAATATTCCCTATGTGCCCTGTCTAGCTAAATTATTTCTGTTGTGTTCCAGTATTCGATTAGTGTGGTTGAGTTGCGTGAGGCTCGGGAAGTGTACAATTTCTTGAAGAATCTTGTGATGACCTCTGGGAGAACATACGGATCTCGCACCAGGTTGGAGTCCTTGTCTATAAGTTCGGCAATGTAGGTGGGGGACTGAGGACTTTTCAGAATAGTGGCTAGAGTTTTACCTGGTGAGTCTCCCTCCCCATACCTGAGGGCCTGTATGTTTTTGCCTAGGAATTTAAGTTCCCTGTTTGCCTCCTCTTCGGAGGACGCAGTCTTTTTTCTAAGTGTGGCCAGTAGACTGGGCTCATTGGACTGGTAGTATGCTTTTTCAGTGCCCCGCATGTCTTACTCAATGTGACTTAAAGTGCATCTTATATCTTTGAGGATCCCTCCTTGCTTGGCAATGCAAGCCCCCCTTATCACCACCTTGAATGCCTCCCACAAGGTTGCCGAGGATTGTACAGAGTTTTCATAAATTGTAACGTATTCCAGTATCATCTCTGAAAACCAGGTCCATCAGCGCCTCTTCTGGGAGACGCCACATGAAGGATCTCAGGACTGTCTGGGGAAGTAGCAGTTTAAGCAATACTGGCGTGTGGTCTGATAGTGTGTTCGGCATGTGTTCTACACCAGTAGTACAGGGGGCAGCATCACCTGTCAGCAACCAAAAATCTAGTCTAAACAATGCTTTGTGGTGTGTGGAGAGGCAGGTACCCTCCAGGGTGTCTGGATGCATTTGTCTCCAAATGTCTACAAGGTAGTTCTCCCCCATTATTGACTGCATTTGGGCAGTAGCTCTTGGGTGCAGACAGGGAGCAGCACCAAATCTGCCTCTTTTGTCCTCGAGGATCGCATTGAAATTTCCTCCCCATATTATCGTGTCCCCACCTACCTTTATTACCTCTGCCCACACCTTACAATAAAAACTCAGGGTTTTCCGTACTAGGGCCATACACTGCTACCAGCGTGATGTGCCTCCAACCAATGTGACCATGAACAATTATGTATCTGCCTTCTGGATCCATCAAGGTTTGTACTGTGGTCCAGCCTAGGTCCCTGTGTATAAGTATTGACAATCCCGGGAGTAGTTCGAATATGTTGCTGTATATGCGTAGCCCCAACGCCTTGAACGCAGCCTAGACAGCGATATCAACATAAGGTGGGTTTCCTGCAAGAAACAGATGTCTATGCTGTGCCGGAGTAGGTAAGCTTGTACCAGTCGCACCTTCCTGTAGTCATTTAGGCCACGAATGTTCCAAGTGAGAAACGTAATTGACGTCATTTCTGAATACACGGTGTGTGAGTTATTGTGTCCAGTCTGCGTGATATGTCTGCAAATATATCTTTTGTTACGATTCCCAGACCTGTCATCCAGTGCCTGAACCATAGGTCCATAGAATGTGCTGGAGGTGTACTCGGTCCCAAGATGGCCCTATTATAGGAGCATACATTCGACTCTCCCATAACTTTAGAACTAACTTCAAAAACTGTCCCTATCACCCACCCCCACACACCAACCCCCCCTTCTGGAGTAGACGTTTCACTTGAAAAAAGTCTCTGCAGGCAGCCTGCACTCCGGGGTGAAGTCGGGATAAAAGGCCAAGTTGTTTCCTTGATGTTGGATAGTGCCTCACTATCGTGCAAGGCGAAGGACTGCATCCCGGTCTCTGTAATTTAATACTCATACAATGATAGGCCAAGGAGTGGATCCAACTGGAGGTTTAGGGCCTAGAGAGCGATGGGCTCTCTCTACTATGAACATTGTGGATAAGTCTGTGCCAAATAAGTCTCTGAGCAAGGATTCCACATATTTTTCCATTGTCGACATTGCAGTTGTTTCAGGCACTCCCATGATGCGCAGGTTGTTCCGCTGGGAGCGGGCTTCAAGGTCTTCGTTCTTAGCTCTTATGACCGAGAGGGCCTTTTCCATCTGTAGCATCTGTTCTTTGGTGTCTACTTGGAATTCATGTACATCTGCTGCTTTGTTTTCCAATGTATCCAGTCTAGTTTTATGAGTATCTACTCTTTTCTTCACTTGATCTAGTCGAGCGGTCAAGACATCTAGTGTCCCATCTATTGTCTTTTGGCTAGACTTCACCTCCAGTAGTATAGTGCAGAGATCTGATTCCGATTGCCCGGATTCTTCCAACGATGACGTGTCTGCATCCTGCAGCGCCTCCGCATCCATGTGTCTGGTCTGCCGTTTGTTGTCAAAGCTGAGCCTAGACTGTTTAGTATCTGTTTTCCCCATCTTATAGATACTACAGTGAAGTGCACAACCACTATAGCATTGTGGTGTCTAGTGTAGCAAATGTTGTGCAATATCGTTGATTCAGCTGACATTAGGAAGCAATGATTTCTCCTTTGTTTACAGTTTGCCTTGGTTGGGGCAAGACGAGTCGTGTCTAACGTTTGGCACTCGTACCTATTTTGTGAACTGGAGTCACATCACTGCAGACATCCCTGCCTAGTATTTCTCTCACTGCATTTGAGGGTGGCTGGCCTGCGAGCGCGGGTCTTTATAGCTGGGCTGCGCATGAGGAGATGCACCCCATACATCCAGGTGCAGGCCTGCTTCCTGGTGTATCTAGGAAGCACATTTATTCTATGGCCACCATCTTGCGCTAGGCGCCATTTTTGCAGGTGGCAGCTGCCTGCCGTGTGACTCAATAGCATCTCTTTATTGTTTCTGGCTGGCCCTCTGCCATTTTGTCTCAACCCGCACTGCAAGTCCTAGTCCCCGGCACTTACTTGCGTTTTCCGCAGGGGCCATCTGCACTGCCCCTGTACCGTTCCCTAGCCAACAGGTCGCCCCGAACCAGGGGTCCTGCGAAGCAGCCGCGGTGCCTGTCATGAGACGGGTGGAGGGGTGAGGACAGAGACACCTCCCTCATCTGCTCTGCAGCTCAGTCAGCTGGAGTATTGCGCAGTCGGCTGCACTTGCGGTCGGATCGGGCTCAAGGGCCGCTCCCCGACCATATCGCACATCAGCAGGACTCATAGCATTTCTTTCCTACCCCGCGCTGAGGCTCGGAAGTCCGTCCTCCGTGATGTAGGCCTGTATCGTCTGCAGTTGTTGCAGCTGCACTTAGGTTCATTCCAGAGGGATGTATTGCCGCTACACCTCTGCGTGCCTCATATCACAACTTGGTGCTTTGGATTCTTGCCGGAGAAGGCAGATAAATGCAGGATTGTGTATTTTGGCTGCCAGAGCCTTCTCAGTGAGTGGCTTTTTGCTGCTCGGCTAAGCCACGCCCCCAATGATTAATAAAACTTTTAAAATATGCTGTGGATTTCTTGTGTGTTTCTATCCATGCAGCAACAATTATAGAGATCTTACCGGAAGATCCTGATATGTTATCATATATATCAATGACATATACATTACAGATGAAGAATTGCCAGATCACCTTGATAGGGTGGACAGATTAGTGGCTCCATTAGCTTAAACACATATATAATATACATTATTTTCACATCTTAGACTGCATATCATACACAATGTTCTTTCTTGGATACTTTACAACCTCTAAATACTTTGGAAAAGTTACAAGCCCTCATGGGGTTCCTAAATTTTGGAAGAGCTTATTTGCTATGTTATGGTAAGCGAGTGAAGCTCTTATATGAATTAATGACACTGACATTTTCTGAGAAGAATTGGACAGACAGGCATACTACTATGTGACACAGACGTAGGCATACATGTTAGAAAGACAAAATATCTCCAGTCAAGGGACAAAAAGACAAACCTAGTAATTCGTATTGTTCCTAACACTGCAGTCTACATATATATATAGTTTACAACGAGGGACAGATGACCCCCCCCCCCAAGTCTCCACACTACATTTATATTCTACTGCAAAGGAACAATGCACACTACTCAGGAAAATTCTCACAGTTGTTCAGATGGCCATCTTGAAGGGTATCATAGTTTCCCAATATATCTACACTTGAGGTGGCTACTAAAGCTAGTA
The DNA here is from genome assembly GCA_963921515.1 of Calotriton arnoldi. NCBI lineage: Eukaryota > Metazoa > Chordata > Amphibia > Caudata > Salamandridae > Calotriton > Calotriton arnoldi. The sequence continues at coordinate 1,250,496 of CAWUFW010004947.1, read as the reverse complement.
TTCCTAATGCATGTACATCACATCTGCACTTGGAGCAATGAGCCTCGAAGCAAAATTCAAACAATGTAAAATTGGAGTATGATTCTACACTTAGAATGTCAGTGTTCCTATAGTATCAACAAGCAATACTGCAGACTCCATCCAAACATGAATATAAGAGTGTGTTTCATAGAGGCGGTTCTGCTGGGGCCTCCACTGGCACTAAACAAAAATATTAGGCAGCTTGTGCTAGAGTGCAGATTGGTTTTGAAGATGTTTAGGTGCTACATACACAGACTAAACTGTTCATAAATCCAATGAAAAGGTAGCTTACATCAATGCTCTTTTACATCAGTTTCCATGCTTACAGTTTTAAATTCGTGCTTCTGACTGCAATGTTACAATGCAGACTTACAATACTGGCACCTGAATGGGTTAAGAGATTTAAAAGGTACATTGATAAAGGTGAAACAGCTTTGTAGAAAGGTCAGTGCTCTACAAGCTAAGTTATAGCTGGTTCACATACAACACCCGATTGCCCAAAAAACTGAAGGAATTCATGGGAACAGTGTGGCTGATTAATCTGCAAAGACAGCGGTGCAAAGCTTTAAAGTTGCTGCTGAGACTCAATTAAAAATGAAGATTGATATAGACAGAAAGGTGACAATACAAGCAACATTAAAAGAGAAAGAACCCTGATGGGGAATATTTATATAGCTTCTCCAAAGACAATGTTCCTATGGTGTTTATACCTGGCATTGGGGCCAGGCATACACATAATGAGTGAGTTAGATAACATTTGATTAGGATGGCTAATGAAGGGTTGGTCTCACCTCATGCTATACACTGTAACAGTGATACAGAAATTATATTGGTGGCCATATTTACCAAAGAATGGGAAGAAACATGTACAGCATTGTAATTTTTGTCAACAAATGAAGTATTTTATAGCTGCAGGAGCAGCGCCTACTTAGATGAAGATAACGCAATAAACAATGTTGGGCTATAAGCAGCAGTCAATCAATATAAATGTATAGTGGTTGCGGTCAATACATCGTCTAGATTTCTTTGGGTGTAGCCAGAAAAGAATGCCACTGCTCATGCAGTAATGAGAGGCAGGTAGTGCTGAGTAGTGATTGGAGCAGTACATACTTTTCGTTCAGATAAAGGTCTTGCTTTTGCAGCTAAGGCATTTGTGGGTGCTATGTCTGCTCTGAGACGGAATAATGTGGTCGGGCTTCCCACTGGTAGTCTAAAACAAGTCTTGACTTTAGGGTTTTGAATAAGGATTGACATGGTTTCATAAACCATGTTACAATATTATAGGGCTCAGCAAGCACTCAGCAACTTGCACAGAGGAGTCTTACGTGGCTGTACAATATAGGATGCTTTTTAGCATTCCAATGTATGTGGCAGAACTTAATCTCCCTGGAAAGACAGTTGTGCCTACAAATGATTCTATTACCATATCTTAAGATTTAATTTGTTGCAGAATAACAAGAAAATGAGTGAAAAACTATTAAATACAGAAGACTACAACTCTGACACTGAAGAAAACGCTGTTGTCGGGAGGCTCCCAAATGTGGTAGAGCTAGTTCAGGAAAGGATTCCTGATGAGCAAGTCTTTGGACAATCTTATAAACCACCTATTCACATACTTGTAGTAGAAGGCACACACACCAAAACCCTAACATCGCAGTCTAGTGCAAAGAAAAGAAGGTGCCAATCATTAAAATCAAGAACCACTAAGTGAGCAATTCTGTTCAGCTGCCCGTAGCCGATACCAAAGTCCCTCAAAGCTAGTTAAGTGCATCCTCTCCCTTTTCTGAAGTTGCCCCAAGAACAATACAGCTGAGTCTAAATCATTAATCATGTCATAGACAGATGAACTTACATCTTCAGCTTTAACCCATCATCAATTACTGATCCAGACGAGGTGAAAGAAACATCTTCAAAAATTGAACCTTCTTCAACATGACTGATTGCTGAAAATGCAACTTTATGTGCAGCACTGAGAAAATCTACAATTGAAAGAATGTAGATGCAAAAACCTTTGGTTCCATCATTTAGTACATGACTATATTCATCATACAGTCAAAGGGAAGTATACAATTTCACACAGTGGGAGCATTGTGGAACACCTCCAGTTAACAACCCTAAATGTTTTCAAAAGAGAAATTCTTATTTTAAAAGTGATTACAGGGCAGAACATCTGCATTTCAAGATTTACAAGATTTGAAAAGTTCAAAAAGATTTTCTCTTTCAGATTTGAAGACACAGTCAATTGCAAAAATTAATTTAACACATTTGGAATTTGTGAAGTGGATAGAAAATGTTACTGATAATGATTTAAATTTGTTGGGTTCAGATGGGAGTGACTTATGGCCAATAGATAACAATACGTGTAGGTAAAAGGTTCTGTCTAAAGCTACAGTTCACTAGCAAATAGACAAAATCTTAGGTATAATACATAATCTCCTATTTTCTTCTATGACCATGTCTTCCCACAGTGTAGGAAACGTTTGTCAGAGGTGGTCATCACAATCTAGTCTGAATGCAGTGAAACAACATATGTCAAAATTAAGTGAAGATATGGATTAGAGTGATTTTATTTTTAGACCAGATCCTGTGAAAAACAAAACATTTAAAGCTATCTATGGAGCTATAAATGAAAACGCAAATACATAAAGAGAAACTGAAAAAGGAATCAGGATTGCATAATGTTAATGTAATTTATATGACGTACGAATCACCTCAGGAGGGGTGTATAAAGGAAATGATGCAGGCTGGTTTCGAGTTCTCAATAATAGTTTTTAAACTTTATCTAAACACTCTATACTATCTCTTGTATTACTAGTTCTGATTTAAATCTTTTTCAAGAAGATCTAAGGGGCAGATATACAAGAAACTGACGCATCTGTAGAGATGCGTCAGTTTCCCTGCGCCAGCCTGCGATACCCTTGTGCCACCATGGATGCGCCGTATTTACAATACGGCGCACCATGACGCATGAGATTGACAGATGCGTCAGAAATTCTGACGCATCTGTTGGCCCTAAAGTCACACATTGCTGGAGTCATGCCGCAAGCACGACGCAATTCCAGCAATGCATGGGGAGGCCTATACTCATTGTACTGCGACCCTCCTTATGCCTGCTTCAAGCAGGTGTAAGGTTTTGACGCAGTGGCATCCTAGAAGTGATGCAGTGAAATCTTGTAGATTTCACTGCGTCACTTCTATGAGGCTTTCCTGCGTGGGAACGCCCACCCTGCATACATTATACCTGACGCAGGTATAATGTGAAGCAGGGCTTTACAACATGACGCATCTCCCTAGATGTGTCACGTTGTAAATTGGACGCATTGTTTACACCGCCACTGCGTCACAAAAGTGACGCAACTGTGGCACAAGAGTGTCGCAAGGGGCTTGTAAATCTGCCCCTAAGTTCCTGGCAACAGGGGCAAGCTCAAATGTGTGTACTGACACTATTAGGTTGGGTACTACAAATGCTAAAATATCACTAGGCATCTTGGTCCTTATTAACATGACGGCTATCTTTCTTCTTACAATTTCGCTGCAAAGCAGATAACAATCTGTAAAAAAGGAGCATCCTATGTACTTCCCTAAATCAAAGAGATAGAGAGTACACCTCTATTGCTTGCTCAGGAGCCACATGTGATATGGTTGTTGATGGAGAAATTTCTTTACCTATCACTTCATTTAATTTCTATGGGTGTTTGAAATACACCTCTTTTGAATAGCATGAGCCTTTACACAGTGCATTCTTACAACATGCATGACATTTTCCTTTTAGATTCCATTGCTTGTCCAACTGCAATTGTGCTTTCATTTTCACATCCGATAGAAACAATTATTTAAGAACACACAAAGTTAAATGTCATCAGGCATTAATACAATCATACTCAATGTATTTGAGATCAATAATATTTAATCTTATCGATCAGCATGAAATAATCACGATCCAGTACTTAATCCGGTAAACAGTGTTATGTTATGTTATGTTATATTAAAATGAATTTATAAAGCGCACGTACACCGGGGAGGTTTCATGGCGCTAATTTGGTTGAGATCCAGGTCACAAAAGAGGGTTTAGAAAGCCTGTCGGAAAAGCCAAGTTTTTAAAAGACTTCTGAAACCAAGAAGATTGGTACAGGAGCGAATTTCGGGGGGAAGAGAGTTCCAAAATATGGGGGCCAAGGTGGAGAACCTAGCACCACCAGTGCGCTTTAATCTGAAATGAGGAATAAGTAATACATTTTTGTGAGCTGAGCGAAGATTTCGTGTAGGAGCGTATTTGTTAATCATATTATCAACAAATTTCGGGCTCTTTCCACAAAGTGACTTAAAAATAAGACATCCAATCTTGAAAGCACACCGCTGAACAACCGGAAGCCAATGTAATTGCTTCAAGAGAGGAGTAATGTGATGATGCCTAGGATGGTGGACAATCAGACGTGCAGCCTGGTTTTGTACTATCTGTAAGCGTCTGGAAAGATAGAGAGGATGCCAAAATATAATGAATTGGCATAGTCGACATGAGACATGACCAAGGTGATAATCACCTGAGTCCGGGCATCATGAGTAAGAAATCTACAAATCTTTTTTATTTTGCGAAGTTGAAAAAAACAGGTGGAGATCACAGAACTAATCTGAAGCTTCAGAGTAAGATCCTGACTAATAATCACCCCTAAGCTTTTAGCCGAACTAGAAGGAACAGGGGGCTGACCTAGCTCCATAGGCCAGAAGTGAGGTCCCCATGGATTTTTAACAATGCCACCTGTTAGAACCAGCTCCGTCTTGTCCGGATTGAGTTTTAAGTGGTTCTTGTTCATCCATTGGCTGATGAACAGCATGGTCGATTGAAAAGCATGAACCGACTCTGAGGAGTTACTGGTGGAAAAAATAAGCTGAAAATCATCTGCATAGTTGAAAGTGCAGACTTTGCTCTCCTTCAGAGCTCGGACAAGAGGGAGGAGGTAGAGATTGAACAACAGATGTGCCCCACTCAGAGGGGGAGGGGAAGAATTTGTGTGCACTTAGTGAGGGTTGAGAAAGTGAAAGGAAAGGTAGTGACAATATATCCATCACAACATGGTTTGGAAAATGAAAATGGCTTCATTCAGCCTTTTAGTTAAATAATAACATAATACATGGCCATAGTTTGAAACAATGCCACAGTGAAAAAGCACTGTTGGCCAAACTGGCACAGGACGGTAACACAGTCGACGTTTCGACCCCAATTAGTAGTAGGTTGCTTATGTCCTTACAGCGGGGTCTTCCTCAGGACTGGGTGTGGGGCACCATGCGCCACCCTGATCTGGATGGTGAAGATGTAGTATATGGGCCTGTACGCTCCAAACGCAGAGAGCGGGTTATAGGCACTTTTAATAAATGAAATAGGGATGTTTCCCTTTCAATGCCACCTCTTATGTCAAGAATTAAAATGGTCGTGCCCAAGTGAATTCAACTGAGACGGATGCACGCAGACTGCTAAGAGATTAGAAGCACCCGAGGGGCTTCAGAAAGGTCGCGACTTTGGTCCTGCCTTTGAGTTATTTTGGAACCTTTGAATTCACTTGGGCACGACCATTTTAATTCTTGACATAAGAGGTGGCATTGAAAGGGAAACATCCCTATTTCATTTATTAAAAGTGCCTATAACCCGCTCTCTGCGTTTGGAGCCTGTAGGCCCATATACTATATCTTCACCATCCAGATCAGGGTGGCGCATGGTGCCCCGCACCCAGTCCTGAGGAAGACCCCTCTGTAAGGACATAAGCAACCTACTACTAATTGGGGTCGAAACGTCGACTGTGTTACCGTCCTGTGCCAGTTTGGCCAACAGTGCTTTTTCTCTGTGGCATTGTTTCAAACTATGGCCATGTATTATGTTATTATTTAACTAAAAGGCTGAATGAAGCCATTTTCATTTTCCAAACCATGTTGTGATGGATATCACAACATGTCACTACCTTTCCTTACACTTTCTCAACCCTCACTAAGTGCACACAACTTCTTCCCCTCCCTCTGAGTGGGGCACATCTGTGATACACTGTTTACCGGATTAAGTAATGGATCGTGATTATTTCATGCTGATCGATAAGATTAAATATTATTGATCTCAAATACATTGAGTATGATTGTATTAATGCCTGATGACATTTAACTTTGTGTGTTCTTAAATAATTGTTTCTATTGGGACCTACTGTTTACTGTACTGTCCTTTACCCAGGTTCCAGTGGCTAATTTGGGTTTACCCTTATCTATAACTTCATTTTCACATCTGCATGTACTAACAGGCATTATTTAGGACATTCACTTCTTTGTGAGGACATGATGATCCACGGTTCTTGTAATGCTTTAAAGCTCAGCCTTGCTTGTAAACTCTTTGCAGCACCTGCTTCCATCATTCCTTCTTACCATACTTTGTTAAACAATGGATGCTATGTAATTCAAACAAACAAATAATGTAGTGGGTTAGCCTTAGGTTACATGTATCTGTTCAGAAAATAGCAAAATATTGCGGGGATTATATTCTACCCTCCTCCAGTAAAAGTTTCTGAAAATATTTCATTGCTACAAATTGACATGCTAAATATATGCTTTGATAAACTAAACAGTCCTATGGTGATTATAATGAAAACTGGGTTAACATTGACCTCTGTAGTGGAAAAATATGTTCCTCAAATAGCCCATTCTTTTTCAAAAATTCAACAACTTGTGCAAACTTAGTTTCTGAATCACTTTGCTAACATTCTGCACACTGTGGCCATTGCTTTGAACACAATTAGCATTGTGCATGTTTTTAAAACTATTTAATCTGGATTAATGACTCACTTTAAATCTATTTTTGGGACCATTTCAGCCTTTTTGGTTCTTTGTTTCAAGCCAGTTTGGTGGAATATCAATAATTATCCTCTCTGTGGGATAGGTTTCCTCCAGCGTTGGTTTGTTAAAATGATCAACATGAACAGTAAGACACCCTATCCAACTGAATATCAGTGCTGCAAAGTCATTGCTTTCTATCTGGGTGAAGATCAGCTTGCTAACCTGAGTGCATATTGTACTCTGAACTTTAGCAAACTTCAACCTCCTCATGTGAAATCTAGGTGTTAATCCTTGAACTGTTTACAGACTGTCATCTTGAACATTCTTATGGAACAACAAGCTGTGCTTCCTGTTGTTTGTTGGAAACAAATTTGATGAATCAAAGAGAGTCAAGCATTTTGCAACGCAAGGCAATTGTCCAAGATGCTTCATTTGAGTCATCCCTTATAGTGACACATGTGCCGCAACCGATGTTTGTGGGACTGCCAACTTTACCATTCACTGATGTATCCAGTGTCACTTCACAAATTAATTCCAACACTGTAGCTGCATTTTAAACTCCACTGTTGATGCCATACATGTCTGCAGCTTCTATAGCTTCAATTTTTAATTGCATTCTGGACTCACCATCATCTACAGCTGGAGAATTCTAGCATAAAGCGTTTAAAAATGATAGTGGATTTCTTGTGTGTGTGTCGATCCACGGGGAAATGTGCTAATAAAACAAATAATTCTGCAGTCTCACAGAACTGTTCGTTGTCCTGTACTCACCAGTCTCATGTAATGCATGGGAGGTTTTGGGATACAGTTGTCTGATTTCCTAAATTGGGCTGGGAAGTTGGTTGAGCCTTTACTCTACAGAGGGTTTGGATTTCTAAAACTGGGTTGTACTTGCTAGTGAGCCTGAAAAAAATGTATCAGGGGTTAGCGTGGTGCACTGGGTGGTAAGCAGGAAACATAAGGAAGATAATTAATCCACTAAACAAGGAGCATCAACATTTGTTACTACAAGCAAAACATTCGGATATTGGTCAATCTTGCATTCTTATATCCCATATTGATAGATATTTTCTCCTAAGGTAGATGAATGATCTGCTAATCAGCTAATGGCCTGAAAAATTGTCACTAGCTAAAAGCATTCAACCTTGGATTTTATCTCATAGCTTGCATCATCTTTTTACAAGAGACTCATTTTAGCAAATCAAAAGCTCAGGGTGAGAAGGTGTTCTTTAAATGGACTGGGAAAAGGTGTATTGTTTTCATCAGTGCAGCACATAGAGAGGTAGCCATGTTTATTCCAGTGCCATAGGTATGAAAATGTATAGGCTGAATATGATAACCAATGCCACGTGACCTGGGTGAGCTGTTCAATCTACTTAAGACCTTTTACATTTGCAAATATTTATGCTTCAGATGAAGATGAACACAAGTCCTTAAATGATCTCTGCAGGTAATTGATGCTGTCCAAAGGGAGAGCTTATTTTACGTAACAATTTTAATTTCATCTAGTCAACCAATTTAGACACCTACAGTGTAAATAGGAAACAGAACAAGCTGAGACGACTAAGGACATTGAGACGATTGAGAGCTGACTTAGGGCTGACAGACAATTGGAGGTGCAAAATCACCCTGGCTAGGAAATATATATATATATATATGTATACCTCAGCCACATATAATATGCATATGTAATAATTGTTTATTAATATTAGCATCTTGCATCAAGACAAGGCCAATTTTATCCAAATAGATTTTCAGACCACACGGCTACAGAGCTAGATTGGCCATGGTAAGAACGAAGGTTAAGAGATGGCAATCTAATAAACTTTCATTAGAATATGTAGAATGGGTAAAGAACCAAAGTTATCGATTAGTGATTTTTGTTTTAATAAATGATGTAATGACTGATATTTCAATCATGTGGGATGCATTCAAGGCAATGCTCCATGGGAGAATACTTTGTAAAACTATATTTGAAGTCAAAGCAAAGAAGAAAAAACAAGAAAAACGGAAGTCAAAATTAGAGAAGTCGAATGTAAGTTAATTAGGGATACTTCTTAACAGAACAGATCAAAGCGGCAGAAAGCTAAATGTATATTAAGAGAATATTATTACACTGAAGAAATGCTCAATGAATCAACTTATCTGCAAAGAGGCCACAGGGAGTGAGAGGCTATAAGTAAACCTGTATATTGGTCCGTGAAATAAAAATGAAAAAGAACTTAATGCATGGCATTAGCAAGACAGCTGAAAATATGTTACCCACCCATCCTAATGACATTCAGCAGAAAGTTTCTAATTTGTATTGCTGCATACATAGTTTTGCTCAGGATAGAATAAAAACAAGTTTGAAAAAATTCTTTCCCATTTACCAGTATCTTACATAGGTGAAAATAAAGGCACCTAAGTTACTAGAGCTTTTTTCCCAAAAAGAAATATCCGAATTTCTAATCTGTGAGAAATTGTGTTATTATTATGGATTTGGTGACTTCTCACTCCAAGGAATAGTCACAACCCTGGTCAGCATGAACCCCCCAAGTCACTAAAGTAACCTCAGCTCAACTCCCTGGTAGGTATGGCACAGACCAGACAGGTTTAACCTAGGGCAACATGTAATGCCTTTATGCACAACCAAAACAGTAACAAAGTCAAAATGCTAAATAATAGAAATCCAAAACTGAATTTGAAAAATAAAATGAAAACCAATAATCAAAATGACTGGAGACATGAATTTTTAAAGCTTTAGGCAGAAACAATGCCAAAAATCTCTAAGCACCAATGATATTCTATGGTCAAGGTAGACTATGACCTAGAAGCACATTCAGGCTGACCGCGTTGTAGCTCATGTCAGAAACACCAACCAGGTTTATCCCATTCAAAGACTTTTCCATCTGACTGAGTGTTTTAAGTCCAGGTTTCTGCTACAGCTCTTCTGGTTCACTTCTAAAGCTCCCAGAACTTTACGGGCGGCAAGGTCCAGTCCAATTCCAGTTGCTACTGGTCAGCTGGCACTACAGGGAAAAAGGCTTCTTGCAGATTGTTGTGTCACTGAAGCTACACTGGTCATCAGCCAACAGACCCTTAGAATCTACTTCTTTGCCCTGGAAAAAAGGGGGAGCAGGTCCAGTCCTTCAGGGTTCCTCTCAGGTCACAGACAGATGATCCTGTCTTCTTTTGTTCTTCCACAGGTCCAAAAAGTGTTCAGAAGTTTGTGCCTGGAGGTAAAACATTTATGTCTAGTACCATTTTGTTGGTGGGGGTGACTCTTAGGCCCTCCCTAAACAATGGGGTACTAGATCCCAGCGTCATCCGTACCCACTTTTTCAGTAGTTCCTGTTTGCCTTACAGAAAACAGGTTCCAGTTCTGAGGGCTGGGAGGAGAAGGTGTTGACGTGTCATAGGGAAATCATCAGTACCCTCCAACATCTAACACTAAATTCCAGTTTGAAGCAGACACTGTCAACCACAAAAAATCCAGAGACAGAAGTCTGGTAGGACAAAAGCAGGGTCCTTCAGCAACCAGAAACAAGAGTTGCATTGGTATCTCTTCCTTAGAAGTGTGCCCCAAGTGTTACATATGACTTATCAGACATGTCATGTAGAATTTGACAGTGTGGTGCCACAGGATTCTCTGGAGTTCAGAGGAGTCATCTCAGCACATTCAGCTCAGACTATTATTTGCTCCTGGGACAAAATCACATCTCATCCACACCATATTCAGGTCAAGTACAGGATGAAGGAAAGCAGACAGCTAATGCAAATTAGCCTACAAGAACTTCAGGTAAAAAAAAGATCACTTTTCAAAAGTTACTTTTCTCAATATTTACTCGAAATCTGACTTTATCATTAAATTGGATTTTGATAATTATTATAAATAGTTGTTTATTATTTTTCTAGCTGGTCCAATTCCTGAGATACAGTATTAGTATTTTATATGTACTCTTGTTTTTTGCATAAGGCAGATAGGCTTTCAACAGTGTAAATAGGTTTTTGGGTCTTGTCACTGTAGGGTCATGGTGATGATATTTTATTTTACATATCCTACTTTTAAATACCATGAATCCTAGCTTGTGGGCTTTAAGAACTACAATGGGGTAACTTACTTATATTTTACCTGTAAAAAAAGTTATTTTAGCAGGTAGTACTTCAGGTTTTACATTACAGCAGTATGCTACAATGTGACCATGTTTATTTTGAAGTTGAAGCCAACCGTGAGAGTCACTACCAAGTGGCTTTGGTTCCCTTTGAGTGGAGAGGGCACCTCAGTTTCTCTTACAATAGCTGTGAGTCCTGCCATGCCTGTTCACTGTCTGCTTGGGAATGTTATGTTATGTTATATAGCTTATAAAGCGCACAGCTGCTCCAGCAAAGGGGCGTCCCGGCGCTAATGACAGTCAAAAAGGAGAGGGCCACCAAAAGGCATAGGAACCTACAGTGGAGGGAAAAGATGAGTCTTGGTGGCCTTACGGAATGCCAAGTAATTGTTTAGGCTACGAATGGACAGTGGGAGAGAGTTCCAGAGTTTGGCCGCCAGTGTGCAGAAAGCACGTCCCCCAGCCCGTGCTCTCCTCACCCTCGGAACCACCGCCAAGTTTTGGCCCATCGAACGAAGTTGGCGGGGGGGTGTAGGGTGAGAGCAGGGTGGCCAAAATGGCCGTTGAGGAGGACTTCAGGATCTTAAAAGCAATGCACAGAGATTTGAATTCCACACGTCTGGCCACCGGCAACCAATGTAGTCGGCGAATGGCAACAGAGGTGGAGCAGGTCCTCGGGAGGCCAAGGAGGATTCTGGCCGCCGCATTCTGGACTCTATGTAATCTTAGGATCTCTGACTTGTTGGTACCCAAATAGAGCGAGTTGGTGTAATCCAATCTCGACAGAATGGCAGCCTGAATGATAACTTGCCGAGTAGATGGGTCAAAATAACCTAGCAATGGTTTGAGCCCACGCAGAATACCCATGCAGGTCCCCGCCACTTTCTTGATTTGGGCCTGAAAACTGAGAGCGGAGTCCACCCAAACACCCAGATTCTTTACTATTTGTTTGGGGGTGGGGACACAGCCCAGGGTGGTGGGCCACCACTGTTCACTCCACAGCTCACCGTCCCGCCCAACCAACAGGATTTCGGTCTTGCTTGCATTAAGCTGCAGACAGTTGGCAGACATCCACTCAGAGATAACCATAAGATTGCTCCGAAACATACAGGCATCCTGCGCTGGATTGCCAGAAAGTGCCACTACCAACTGAGTATCGTCGGCGTACGATACCAGTGTCAAGCCTCTGCTCCTAGCCACCGCCGCCAAAGGTTGAACGTACAGATTGAACAGCGTAGGGCTCAGTGCTGAGCCCTGTGGCACCCCTTGATGAATATTATGGATCCGAGAGGAAAAAGGGGGAGCCGACACCTGAAAGGTCCTCTCAGAGAGGAAGGAGGCGAACCAGTCGAGGGCTAAGCCCGAAATCCCCGCCTCCTCCAGCCGTTGCAACAGAATCTGGTGAGAGACCGTGTCAAACGCGGCACTGAGGTCTAATAAAATCAGTGCCGACGTACGTCCCTCATCCAATGCAGCCCTCAGATGTTCAGTCACTACTAAGAGGGCTGATTCCATGCTGTGGCCAGGGCGAAAGCCATTCTGAGAGATATCCAAGATGTTATTGTCTTCTAGGTAGCCTGTCAGAATGGAATTGACATGGGACTCAGCAATCTTAGATATCCATGGCAGGAGAGAAATGGGACGAAAGTTCTCCAATTTGGTTGTGTCCAGGGAAGGCTTTTTTAACAGGGGAGTCACCCTCGCTTGCTTCCATGCTCTAGGAACAGCTGCTCTGGACAGGGACAAGTTGATCACCTGACACAAAGGAGACAGGAGCATGGGTAAGGAGTTCATAAAATGCTCAGGTTTGAGGGGGTCGGCAGGGGAGCCTGATTTCACCTTGCTGCATAACACACGCAGCTCGTCCTGAGAAATTGAAGGAAAGGACGCAAGAGTGTAGGTGGTACAGGGGCTGAGTGCTGGGCCCAAAGCTGAGGGAGCTGGTGAGAAAGAATAGTAGATATTTTCCACCTTTTCCACGAAAAAGGTGGCCAGAGCCTCACATTGCTCATCTGATGTAATGCGGGGTGTTGGGGGTAGCCCTGCCTGTTTAAGATCTTTGAGTATACCAAAGATACATTTAGTGGGTTTTTTACTGCCCTTGATCTCAGCTGCGTAATAGGCTGCCCGCTCTGACTGGATAGCCCTGTGGTAATCCTTGATAGCTGCCTGATACTGTCCCTTGGAGAACGAATCATAGTCACGTCTCCATACCCGTTTCAACCTTTTGCAGATTTTACGCATGCTGGCAAGCTTGTCACTGTACCATGGACTGGACTTGGTGTTGCGGCACTTGGACCACCTAGCTGGAATGAGCACGTCTAGTGGCTGACGGATCCAGTCTGACAGAACTTTGTCAGCCTCATCCGGCTCATCTGGTAGATTAAGGGCATTTGTAGACAGAAGGGCATGAAATTGTTCGATCTTTAGTTTATGCCAAGGGCACCTGAAGGAGGAGTGCTGAGCCACCTTCTGAAAGGGCTCTACCCCCGTGAGGATCATAGATATCAGGCAGTGGTCCGACCAGCACACCGGGACTGGGGGATTGACTGTGAGGGAGCAGAGATTCAAGAAGACTGGATCCAACAAGTGGCCGGCACAGTGAGTGGGGCCTTGGACCAGTTGAACCAGCTGACAGGCCTCAAAGTCCGCCAGAAAGCTACCTATCTCCGAATCCAGAGGACTATCCAAATGCAAATTCAGGTCACCAATGATAGTAAAGTTGGCTGCTCTCGTTACCAACGAACTGACTGATTCTATGAGAGCTGTCCTGAACTCTTTAGAGGAGCCTGGGGGCCGGTAGATCAAAAGTCCCGACATGGTAAAGCCTGCGTTAAAAGAGATCCCAAAGCGTGCGCACTCACAACCTGCCACAGCCATTTTGGCGAAGGTGCAAGTATAGCGGGATTTAAAAACTACTGCAATACCGCCCCCCTAGAGTCTCTGTTAAGAGTCATAATATTAAAGCCATTGGGGAGCGCCAGGCTGGGCTCAGCTACCGTATCGGCTGACAGCCAGGTTTCCGTTAGGAAGAGAGCATCAGGATCTTCGTCCTGCAACAAATCATAAACATCGAGAAAGTGTTTCACCAGCGAGCGGCAGTTCAGACTGCAAATCTTAATATTGCGACCCTTCGAGGAGGATTTTGTAAGAGGCAGGTTAATGGCCCAAGAGTCAAAGCCGCAGTGTAAACAACAGAAAGGACCTTCAGGCACCTTGCCCAGAGAATGAGCACAAGGTTTCACTGCCTCCCTGATAGCCAACAGGTCACCGCTGGTATAGGTGGGCTTGTCTCTGCCCAAACTGTCAGCATGTCTGGCGTCTGGCGGCGGGCAGGCGCGGACGGGCGCAGACGGGCTTGCCTTAGGCGCGCCCGCTGCACGCGTCCGCTGCGTGTCCGCGGCCCCACCATACTAAATAGGTGAGCGCTGATGGTTAGTACCGCCCCCTGCCCCCTGCAACCCGGAAATGCGTCACCCTGAAGGGAGGCAGTGTGCTCCAGGAATGACCTGGAGCACACTGTCTGGAAGGAAGTGGAGCTCAGGTCCCACCTGGAAATGTTAGGGTTGCCTGAGTGGGTTTACCTGACCACAAGGTTCCGTGGCAGCCCGATAGGGGAGTCAAGGAGGCCTGGAACCTGGAAAACAGCTTAAGCAGCTGCCAAAAAGAAGAAAGGCAGGAGGCATGGGAAACCATCCCCTGAAAATCTCATGGCCCAGGTTGAAGGAGCACCGGAGGAGGGCCTCTGTAGACTACTAGGGAGGGCAATGTGTCAGGCTCTTACCAGTCCTTATTCGGCGGAGTGAAATGGTTACACTGAAAATTCTCGACTTCCCTATAGGCCAAGGGGTCGGATGTATGAACCCTACCAGACTCAAGGGGATGAAGGGACGCATGCTGGTTGTATCTTTAGTGTATCACTGCAAGGCTCCTATTGGTCTTGGCCTCTTTCCTTCTATAGTACAAACAACAGTGTTTTAGTACCTAAGTAATATTGTAAGCTGACTGTGTAATATGTGACCTGTTCTAATGACCTAATATCCCTTCCTCTCTTGTCGGGTATGCTGATGGCGTCAAGCGTATAGTTCTGTATCTGTAAAAACTACAATGTAAGTCCTATTATAACCTTCTCACTTATATGATTAATATACTAATCTAACACTCATGACTCATACCTATATATATAGGGCCTTATTTAACGAAAACTGACGCATCGCTGCGTGAAAACGGCGATGCATCACTTTTCATTGCGCCCTCCTTGCTACATGACGGATGCGCCGTGTTTACAGTCCGGCACATCATGTCGCAAGGGGTTACAGATACGTCAGTATAACTGATGTATCTGTAGGCGCAGTAATGATGCATTGCTGGAGTGCATTGCAAAAGTAACACAACTCCAGCAATGGGTCATTACACATGGGCAAGTCCCATGTTAAATGCACCTGCGTCAATCTTACTCCTGCTGTGAGGCAGGCGTAAGATATTGACTCAATGGCATCCTAGAAGTGGCGCACTGAAATCTTATAGATTTCAATGCGCCACTTTTACCAGGGTATTTGCGGGGGAATGCCCACCCTGCAAACATTGTACCTGGCACAGGTAAAATGTGGCGCACAGGTTTACAAAGTGATGCATCTGCCTAGATGTGTCACTTTGTAAATATGGCGCGAAATGGCGCATTTTTTACGCCGCCGGTGCGTCACAAACAGTGACGCACCGGCGGTGCAAAACTGATGCAAGGGCTCATAAATAAGTCCCTCACTCTCAAATGACTTCTTGCTCATGAAATTCTTCTTCAGAAAATAACACTTCCAAAACCATAGAGGATTCCGATCTATCAATAATTAATCAATTACTTGATGTAAAACAGCATTTTTGATTAAGAATTACAACCACTTTCAACTGCTCAATTACAACTGAAGGCAGATGCTGTTGCATGTCCATGTCAAAATAATAATATTCATGCATGTCTCGCATTCAAATCTACAAATAATGCAGTTCATATATTGATCACATTTATGTAAATAATATTAAATCCAATTGTTTATTTTCTCTTTTAGGTATTTTCCAAATGTGTTGCCCATTTCCTAGCAATTCTCCACACCAATCTATCACAATTATCAGATATGTTTCTCTGTATATTGGCAGTTAAAGTGGTAGCAGCGCATTACCTAAATAGTTTGCCGCTTTGAATACTTTCCTCCATTTCTTTACAGGAGCCACAGTAGGCTTCCAGTGAACGCTGGCAAGGAAGATGGCAAGACCGACATGCTCGTATAAGCACGATAATCCAACTGGAAGAAGCTGAGAAACGGAAATACTGGAGAACAGGATGCAACAGAAATGGATGCGGAGGACCCAGACATCATACAGGTAAGTGGGCAGGAACTCAGAACGACGAGCAGTCATTTGTGGTACAGCGTGCAATCCTAAAGGCTGCATGTTCTACCCATTAAAGGGGCAGCTCCGCCGGAATGTCAAGACCGGAGCGTGCCTGACACATTGCAGTCCTGGGAGGCCTGTCTGAGCTTGCCTGATGGCAATTTGAGGGTGGGCCCACCATGGGGGAGTTCTGTAATGCTCAGAAAGAGTGCCCAACTCTAGAGGGCTTGAATCAACAAGCTGAGGCCCAGGCAGCTGGTAATACCTCTGGAGATCTCTACTGGGAAAACGACCTCATGTATAGTGAGTGAGGCCAAGGTTCCTGAGCATAGGGCTACTCATGTTTTTGTGGTCTCCCAGAGCCTTCCTACTGGGATTGACTGATGATACACCCCTGGCAGGATTTCGGGCAGGAAAAGACCATTACCAGGCTTGTCAACCACTTCTATTGGCCCCGGTAGAAAACAGCCTCATATGCATCCTGCAGGTCATATTCCACTTGAAAGGACAGAGGGAAGTCATGGAAAAAACTAAAGGGTCCTCTGGTTCCCCTCCCCAGTCCTTGGCACCCCTTTTGATAGGGAAGGCATCAATATCATTGGGCCTCTGTACATCAAAACTGCTTTGAGCAACAGGATGGTGGACCATGCCACTAAACACCCAGATGCCATACCTCTGAGATCTGTGATTTACCCGAATGAGGATTTTTGCCATGATGGGTTTCTCTGAAGAGGTGGTGTCCAACAGGGGCACCAATTTCATGTCTGCATACATGAAGTCCATGACTGATGAGTGTGGGTTAACCTATCACCTTCAGACCAATGTGTGTGTTGAAAGGTACAACAAGACCCTGAAAGATGTGATCATAGATCTACACGTGCCCATGAGGAAGACGTGGGACATCCTCTTACTATGCTTGCTTTTTGCCTACACGGAGGGACCAAAGAAGGCAGTTGGTTTTAGCCCATTTGTGCTAGTCTATTGTCACCTTGTTAGGGGACCTCTCAGTTTGGTGAAGGATGGGTGAGAGCCAGCTCCCAGGAAGCCCCACCAGGATGTAATTATCTATATGCTGGCTCGTAGAGACCATATGGAAAAGCTCTGGAAGAAGGTTTCTAAGAACCTAGAAGCCAACCAGAAGGTAATGAAACTCTGGCATGACCAGAAGGCCACCCAGGTTGAGTTTAAGCCTGGGCAGAAAGTGTGGGTGAAGAAGCCAGGATACCAGAGCCCTACCAAATCGCAGGTCATGGCCTTATGAGCTGAAGGACAGAAAGGGGGAAGTCACCTACCTGGTGGACCTTAAAGCACCCTAGGATCTCCTGAAAAGTACTCCATGTCAATCACCTCAAAACCTATTTAGAGAGGTCTGAAGTCACCATGCTCCTGGTGACAGATGATGGGGTGGAAGAGGACAGTGAACCTCTCCCCGACCTCCTATATTCCAAGGAGCAGGATGAGTCAGTAAAATATATCAACTTCTCTCCAAACCTTATCCCAGAACAGCATAAGGACTGTCACCAGCTGTTGAGAGAGCTTGCCTCTCTGGTCTCCATCACCCCTAGTCTTACACATTTAAGTACGAATGATATTTACATAGGAGACACTATGCCTGTGAAAAACAACATTTACAGGCCATCTCCTAAGGTGAGGGCTAGTGTTAAGGAGGAGGTAGCAAAGATGCTTGATTTGGGGTTGATTGAGCACTCCAATAGTCTCTGGTCCAGGCCAGCAGTGCTGCCACCCAAAGCCGCGCCTCTGGGCACAATCTCAGAACTCAGGTTTTGCGTGGACTATAGGGGTCTCAACTCAGTCACCAAGACTGATGCCCACCCACTCCTGAGCTGATGAGTTCATACATAGATTAAGGGCTACGCAGTCCCTCATTCCCTTTGAACTGATGTCTGAGTTCTAGCATGTTACCCTGACTGAGGGGCCTAAAGAGAGGTCTATATTCTCTACTGCAGATGTCCATTTCTAATTTAGGGTTATGCCCTTTAGGTTGAAGAATGCCCCTGCCACCTTCCAGACATTGTTAAACAGGGTCCTAGCTGAGCTGGAGGCATTCAGTGCAGCCTGCCTTGATAATATAGCTGTTTACAGTTCCAGCTTAGAGGATCACCTGTTCTACCTTCAGAAGGTCAAGGCCAGGAAGTGCTAGACAGGGCAGGGGTCTGTGGTGTATCCGGGACACCTGGTGGGCAAGGAAAAGGTCCAGCTCCTCCAGGCCAAGAATGAGACTACCATGACCCCTAAAATTCAGACTGAAGTGAAGGCCTTCCTGGGCACTATAAGAGGTTTGTTAAGGGCTATAGGACCATTATAGTCCCCTTAACTGAGCTGACTTCTACGAAACAGCCCAAGAAGATGATCTAGACAGAGGCATGTCAGAAAACCTTTGACACTCTCAATGAGACCATGTGTAATTCACCAGTACTCAGGGCTCCTGACTTCTCCAAATAATTCATAGTGAAGGAAGATGCTTCAGAGCATGGCATCGGGGCTGTACTTTCACAGTGAAATGAGGAGGGCCAGACCAACCTAGAGCCTTTGTGAGTAGCAGGTTACTCCCCAGGGAATAGAGGTGGAGTGCTATTGAGAGAGAAGCCTTTGCTGTTATCTGGGCACTGAAGAAGCTGAGATTATACCTGTTTGGGGCTCACTTCTGAACTCAGACAGACCACAGGTCTCTCAGATGGCTCATGCAGATGAGAGGTAAGATTCCCAAACTTTTGAGGTGGTTATCTACAAAGAGGGAATGGACTTTATGGTGGAGCCCTATCATAGGCGACACCATTCTAATGCTGATGGTCTATAAAGGTTCTTCCACCTTAGTGATGAGAACTGCAAGGTGATTGTGTAGTTCCCCCACTTTCAGACGGGGGGAACACATGTAGACCTGTCATCCTTAGGGTGGTCTGCCCCCCAAAGCTTTTTACCCACTTCCTTCCTGTTTGCTGAAATTCATTTTTTACTTTGCTTAAAAACTTTGTATGTAATTGGTGAAAGGATTGTCGCTTTCTAGCTCAGCGTGGATGGCACTGTGCTAATCCTATTCTTAAAAACTCTGCTAGAAAAACAGACATTTGAGGTGAACAGATTTGAAGTGATGGTTTTATTGAAGATCGTTTCATACAAATGAGCTGCTCCCCACCTAAAACTCAGGAACTACTCAGGGTTCCCTGCTTCCTTTTCTTACATAATTTATGCAGTACTATAATGCTGAAAGGGACATCCTTGACATGGTATTCCCCCAAACATTTTTCCTTCACTCCTTCTGTTTTGCTGAAATTGTTTTTGTTGGCTTTAGGATTCTGTGCACTTTAACACTGCTAACCAGTGTTAAAGCACGTGCGCTCACTCAAATTAGCCTATATCTGATTGTCACATTTAATTTACTTAGACTTCCCTTGTGCAGTGGTACAACAGGTACACAGAGCTTATAAATCAAATGTTACTAATGCTACTAGTGAGCCTACAGCACTTATTGTGCCACCCACTTGAGTATCCTTTTAAAACGTGTCTCACACCTCCATTGCAGCCTGTGTGCAGTTTTAAACTGCCAATTCGACCTTGAAAAATGTACCTCTTGTCAGGCCTAAAACTCTCATACAAACCGGTCTCCCCTAGTGTAGGCCCTAAACTGCCCATAGGGCAGGGTGCATTGTATTTAAAAAGTTGGACATGTACTTCTACGTTTTACATACACTTGTAGTTTCAAGATACTCACCCACGCCTACAAATGCCTCCACAACACCGGACCCCAATATCTCAACAAGAGAATCTCCTGCCACTTACCCAAGAGAAACCTCCGATCTGCCGACCTCGCCCTCGCCGAAACCCTGCGCATCCGCAAAGCCAGAACAGGTGGAAGAGCCTTCTCCTACATCACGGCCAAGACCTGGAACGAGCTCCCGATCGACATCAGACGCGCCCCCTCCCTGAACATCTTCAGGAAGACACTCAAGACCTGGCTCTTCAACTGAACGGAGCTGCCTACCTCCCCCCCACGCCTTGAGACCCTCACGGGTGAGTAGCGCGCTTACAATTCCCCTGATTGATTGATTGTAGTGAAAAACTTGCAAATTCATTGTTCACTACTGCGAGGCCTACCTCTCCCATAATATAACACTGTGTTACCTTATCTTTTTTAGTATTTCTGGGAGGGGCTGTTGCACTCCCTGCAGCCAGCCATTACAGTTTTTTAGCACAAAAGTAGGGCCCCTGGCCAGACTGTGGCACCACAATGGAGGAGAAAATATGTAAAATTACCCTTTAAGGACCTTATGGAGCAGTACAGTCCGGGAGCAGTGAATAATTATTGAACGACTCCAGATGTTCATTTCTTATCCTTCATTTTCATTTTTTTTAAGTGGGTGCCACCTGAGGCACACACAACTTTTTTTTTCTTGAAGGCCACGAGAGGAAAACCAATGCACCCTTGGTCCCTGCAGCCTTCCTGGCCAGCACCCAGTGTGGATGCAGGTGGGAGATGGCCACGTTTTTTTGATAGGTGCCCCGGTAACCATCTGGGGCACCCACATCTCCAAATTAATTGGGGTCTTGGGAGAAGCCCCACAGCACTTGCGGCCCCTGCCAGTTCCCCAGCCAGCAGCAATCCTCGGTACTAGCGGGAGCAGGCAATAGGTCTGCTTCCGCCCTGCCAATGCGCTGCTTATGATCTCACATATTACATCACTCATGAAATGTTCCATGACATCATTAATAACATCACTGATGACATCTGAAATGACATAATTGATGAAAACACTGTGCATGGCAGGTAGCGAATTATAGTTTTTTCAGTTAACTATAACCGGTGAGTTTCAGTGGATTTTCAAGTTTAAAATGTCACATTTTAACTGACATTTTCACCTAGCTATAGCATCACATTAACTTTTTTTTTTTTTACTGAAAAATAAAATAAATATATATAAATAAATATAAATATGCACAGTGATATCATCAATGACGTCAAAGAAGATGTCATGAGTAATTTAATCTGTAGGGTAATTAGCAGTCCATGGCGAGGATGTGAGTTATAGTAACCTTAGGGCACAAGTTATAGTTACTTAAGATAACTCTAATTATAACTAATGAATTTCAGTGGTTTTTAGAGTTTTAAATGTTACATTGTTAGTTAACATTTCACCTAACTATAGCCTTCGTTTTTTTCAGTGAATTTCTAGTTTTTTTTAAAATATAAAGTAATATTTAATTACCATACGTTAATCCAAAGCCCCGCCACACATGGCATCCGGCCATGCACAGTGGGGGATTGGCTGTAGGGCCTAGCCTTAGGCCAAGCCACTCAGCCAACCCAATATGCAGCCAACCCCACGCAGCGCAGGGTGTTCGGTCATGCATGGCGGGAGGTTGGCCACAGGGCCTGGTCTGCTGCCACTCCCTGTGGCCATCCCCCAAAGGTAGCCAACCCCACACATCAAGGGGTTGGTCACCAGGCCTTTTTTTAAAGAGGAGGGGGTGAGATGGCCCCTCCTCCCCAAACCTATTATGGCCCTGAGTACCCCATCCCCCAGGGCCATATATATTTTAATGGAGAGGGTTGCCACATTGCCCCCCTCCCTGAGCCTCCTTAGGCCCTGGAGACCCCAGGTCCTTATTGTTTTTAAAGGTGAGGGGGACCACATAGCCCCCATCCCTGAGCTTTATTAGGCCCTGGGAATCCCATCCCTGAGGTCATTTTTTATTATGGAGGAGGGGTCTGCGTGGCCCCTTCCACAAGCCTCATTAGGCTCTAGGGACCCCATCCCCCAGGGCCACTATTAAAATTAAAGGGGGAGGGAGCCGCATGACCCCCCCTCCCTGAGCCTTGTTAGGCCTTAGAGACTCCATACCCCAGGGCTACTATTAACATAAAAGGGGAGGAGGCCACGCGGCCCCCCATTCCTGAGGCTTGTAAGGCCCTGGGGACCCCATCTCCCAGGGCCACTAATTAAACTTAAGGGGAGGGGGGCACGTGCCCCCCCTCCCTAAGACAATTTCGGCCACGGCGACCCCATTGCCTGGAGCATTTTTTAGCAGGAGGAGGGCACACTGCCCTCCTTCCCAGGGCACTTTTGGCCCCTGGGACCCCTTACCATGGGGCCTGACACCATCTGCAAGAGGGGGAGACATGGCTCCCCTCTGGGCCGATTTTGGCCCCAGGGACCTCATCCCTTGGAGACCAGCCAACAAAGAGTGGGTGCCCTGGTGCGTACCCAGAGCACCCATGACACTATCAATGGGGGCCATGGAGGGAGCCCCAAGAATCCAGCGGAGTCCGGCATTGCTCCTGCCCACAGGGAGCTGCTAATAATGCTGCTCCCTGCGGGCAGGAGCAATCTTTTCATCCGTTACCTTGCCCGCTTCAGTGTGGGCAGGGAAAGATGATAAGTCTGCTCCCAGCAGGCAGGAAACATTTTCAAGCTCTTGCCCACTGGGAGCAGACTTAGTGTTTGATTCCGCTTGGTGTGAGATTGGAAATTGCTTCTGCCAAGTGAGAGCAAACACAGGTTTCCCTGCCTGCGCCAGTGCAGGCAGGGAAATCGCTATGTCCCAGGGGTGGCTATGAAGTGATATAGCCTATTAGCTGACCCTGGGGGATGGGGTCCCTAGGGCCATTACTGGCTCAGGGGGGGACATGTGGCCCCCCTCCCCTTTGCGCATACGGCAGAGTCTCGGGGATGGGTTCCCTGGGGCTAAACTCAGCCTGGAAATGGGGCTGCATGCTCCCCTTTACCAATACGGGCGGCCCCCAGGAGATGGGGTCCCGGGGCCGAAATGGGCCCGGAGACAGGGCTATGTGCTTCCTCACCCTTTTCTAATATGGCAGAGCCCTGGGGATTGGGTCCTTGGTGTCAAAATCAGCCTGGGGAGGGGGGCTGCATGCCCTCGCTACCTTTTCTAATAAGTCGGGCCCTGGGGATGGGGTCCCTGGAGCCGATAGCCTGGGAAGGGAGCCAAGCATGCACCCTTCCCCAGGATAAAAGTACAGTTTTGTTTCCCCCGGGACCTGGCCAACCCGGACAGCTTAAAAAAACAAGCGTGGGAGATTGCTTATTTTGCCACGGATTTGCGGATCTCCTGCAAATTTGCAGCAAAAATCTTTTAAAAAAAATGTTTTAGCCCCAGGGAGGGTCCATCTGGGACCCCACCACCATGCCTAGGTGGTCAGGGTATTACTACCCTGCCCCCTTGTGTCTTTTTTGTAGTTTTGTTTTAAGATCAAGTCCCAAGTACTATCATGGCTGCCAGCACTTCCTGGTAGCAGCTAATCTCAGAATGAGGTCTGCCGGAGAGCCTCTGCATCCATAGATATACAAAGTTTTTGAGCATTAATTGCTGAGAAACTGCTGAACGGATTTACACAAAAAGCACTCTTTGATGTAAATCCATTTAGTGGTTTAAGCTGTAGCTGTGTCTAAAGTTCTTATTGAAAATGAATGGGGAAAACATGTGTTAGGACCCCTCTTTATTCTTGGCCACTGCTTGACGGATCACCCCGAACCTTACCATGTACAACCTAGGCTAAAAAGAGCAATTTTCTGCAAAGTTTCATGGAGATTCGTCAAATGGCATCAAAGTTGACTCAAAACATGCATTTCCTATGGAAATATGATCAGAACTATAACTACCCATTGGAGGCCGTCACAGCAGCAAGAAATTAATGTACACATGCACGTTCCTTTTTTATGATAATATAAATAAATGCCTGTGTAGGAACTTTAATGAAAGAGTATTGGAGTATGAAAAGATGCTATTGTAGCATTACAGATATTATACTGCTATACAAACTGGATCATGGGAAGTTTAGTACACGAGCAAACAGGCACATGATGGAATCAGTATTTAAACACCTGGGACTTAACTGTGTTGGTACTTACCTGTAAACATGGCA
This sequence comes from Calotriton arnoldi, assembly GCA_963921515.1. Taxonomy (NCBI): domain Eukaryota; kingdom Metazoa; phylum Chordata; class Amphibia; order Caudata; family Salamandridae; genus Calotriton; species Calotriton arnoldi. Next base: position 1,226,292 of record CAWUFW010004947.1, on the reverse strand, counting down.
CTCCGCCGAAACGCGTCAGGGTGAACAACTTGGGCTGCAGTCTGTGATATTTTTACAAATAAATGCTGCTATCTCTGGATCTGGGCTTTGGCACTTTCTTTCTTTGGATTTTATTACGGAAATGTCTGTCTCCCGCAGTCACGGTTGTCCTGCAGGGTTGGAGACCCCTGATGACAGAGGAGTTGTCCTTGAAGTTGTTGGGCGGTGGCATGGCGGTTGGACTGTTACAGGCATATGCCTGGGAGTCAGTAGCTGCTGGTGAGGAGACATCTTTAGTAGATGTGCTGATGGCAGCAGCACCTTCAGGCATAATCGCCACACAAGCCGCATTGAGTGCACCCCAGCACATGGAGGGCTACATAATGGCAGAAGAGAGGCCAATGTATCAAATGGAGCAACATTGTAGCAGTTTGCCTCTGTCAGCACCAGCACATGTGGCTGTAGTCCAGGATGTTCTTTCACAGGCTTGTGAAGATGTAGAGAAGTTTGTCCCAGCTGCAGAGGATATGATGTCCCTCATCACTAGTCGACTTGACTACGGAAAAACCTTCTACGCTGGAACCACCACCCTCCTCCTCAAGTGCCTCCAAACCATCCAGAATGCAGCAGCAAGAATCATCCTCGAACTGCCAAAGCGCGCCCACATCAACCTCCGCAACCTGCACTGGCTCCCCATCAAGAAGAGATGCCACTTGAAACTGCTCACGCACAAAGCCCTCCACAACACGGGACATCAATTCCTGAAAAACCACCTGACCTTCTACCACCCCACCAGACAGACACCTGCGATCTGCTCCCTGGCTCCTGCGACCATCCCCCAAATCCATTATTCCCAAGCCGGGGGACTCACCTTCTCCCACCTCGCTGCCAAGGCCTGGAACGACCTCCCCATCCAAATCCGAACCTCCTCTTCCCTCGTTGAATTCAGGAGCAGCCTCAAGACCTGGATGGTCGAAAAGCTCCCCCGCCCACGCAGCGCCTGGATACCCCCGTGGTGATTAATGTGCTTTACAAGTACTGATTGATGGCAAAAATGAGACAGCATAAAACTGTGAGTACCCCAGCAGCTTTCGGGACATTGATTGAGCCGCTGGAGGAGGGCCAAGGCAACTAAGACAGCAGCTGCTACGGCCTCAATGCCCCGTGGCAGCCTCTCCTCTGTTCTCCAGCAGCAGTAGCATCGATGACAACAAGTGCAGATTGTTCTCTACTAAAGGAGGAGGGAGAGTGTGGGGTGAACACTAATCGGGGGGAGGAGACGGAATGGGGGCCATCATTAAGGCAGCAGTACTCAACCAGCAGGGGCAACAATAAAAAGCAGAAGGAAATTATAAAGGGCCAACTGGGTAAAAACAAGCCCGCTCAGGTAAAGAACCCGGTTGCTAGCACTGGTTTTAGAGGTAGTCCAATATGCAACTAGGTGAGGTCAAAGGGAGATGTAAAAGCGATTGTTTCAGGTCTATCTAACACCAGTACAGAGACTGATCTGTCTACAAAAGGGAGAAGTTCACTAGGCACAGATCCTACTACAGTGGACAGGCATGAAGGCAATAGCAGGCATGTTTGCTGGCTTTGGGGACAGTAGCTCTCCCAGTCCTTCTGCTATAGGGATTTCAGCAGGCATCTTAACCAGCGCTTTAACTAGTGATGAGATAGAAGAAACTCAGGAGCCATTACAGTTTCTACAGACTCAGCGGGCAGAGGTGAAACAGCATCACAATCAATCAATGAGTGCTTGTTAAGCGCGTCTACTCACCTGTGAGGGTCTCAAGGCTCTAGTGCAGGGAAGGATGGCTGGAAAATTGGATTTGTTTAGTAATGACTAAGTTAAGAATAATATTTTGGAACATTTCTGGGCTCAACTCCTTTAACAAACAAAATCTTGTACAGGTGGAGATTAGGATATCTAAACCACATATTATTGTGTTAACTGAGACACATGTGGCATATAAAGATAGACATCTATATAAACAACTTGACTATAACAAACTGATGGCTACATCTCAGGCTGCCTCTATACGAGGGGTTGATATATGAGCTGCAAAGGGTCTGGGACATAAGGTACTTAAGGCTGTAACCAATATCAGAGAGAGATGGGTGATTGTTCAACTACTGGCAGAGGGACTGAAGGTTGTGCTATGTGCTGTCTATGGGCCGAATGTAGACGATCCTGAGATGTTGAACAGGCTCTGTCTGGAGTTAATGGAATGGTCTGGAGAAATGCTAGTAATGGGGGACTTCCATTTTGTGATGAGTTATGTGCTAGATACAACTAATCATTCTGCTTTTCTACGAATGGCAAAGATGAGGGCATCTGTTACAGAAATTGCACGACTACATGGGCTTACAAACGCTTGGAGAGCACTATATTCCTCAACACCTGGGTACACATACTATTCTTCTCCACACAAGCATTACTCCTGGATTGACATGATATTTGTTCATCTAGGGAATCTTGGGAAAATTGATATGGAGATATGCCCTAAGGTATCATGAGATCATAACCCTAATATTCAAGGCATCAATTTGCTAGGCGCTGGTGGTCAACGATGTCAGTTTTCATTTCCAAGACTGCTTTTCAGTAACCCAGAATACTGTAAAACAGTGGAAAGCTCTCTGACAGGATATTTAGAGGTCAACGGCAGCACAGCACCCCTCTGGTTGTATGTGATGCACTCAAAGCTTATGTCAGGAGGGTAACGACTAAGCTCATCTATGTAGAGAATCGGAATATCCGAAATGATGTAAACAAACTGGCTCAGGAGGTTTTATATTTAAAAAGGTCTCACGCTGCTGTGATTAGGACAGGGCAAATGGGAGAACGCGGTAGATAAATGCAGCGTATCCTTAAGCGGTCAAAGCTAAATCAGGATTTGAGGGAGAACAATGCGGCTACCTATGTTAAAAACAAGGCCATCCAGTATGAGTATGGGGATCAGGTGGTTCGAGTATTAGCCCATCAGGCCTCAGATAGGAAGGCTAGGAGCTCGATTCAAAATATAAACGGTAATGATGATGTAGTTTATACTCTACCGCAAGATACTGTAGAGCAGTTCTCAAGGTTTTATCAAGAACTAGATAGACAAACTCCTACATTTTGTGCAGAAGATGCAACAACATATGTAGCAGGTAGTAGGCTGACAGCGGCTGACGAATCACAAGCTATGGTATTAAATACGGAAAGAACCGCCGGGCAGTTAGAGGCTGCTATATTTGCTCTGACCTCGGGTAAGGCAGCAGGGGACGATTTAATCCCTTTAGAATTCTACAACGTTTTTAAAGATCTCATAATTCCACCACTACTAAAGGTAATTCAGTACATGGAAGAGGCTGGCAAAGTTCCAGACACTTGGAATGTGACTAGAATAGCAATTTTTGCAAAATAAAAGGCAAACCACACAAGGAGATGGGTTCTTATAGACCCCTTTCCCTTATAGATACTGACGCTAAAATTCTATTTAAAGATTTGGCTTTGCGACGGGCCTCGATTCTGCAAGATTTAGTATCAATGCAATAACCTGGTTTCAACTCAGGCAGGAATACTACAAGCTATATACACACTGCAATCAATGCATTCAATGTAGTAGTTAGGAAGTGGACAAAACTGGTTATGATTCTATTGGATGCAGAGAATGTCTTTGACTGGGTTACCTGGGAATTTCTGTGGAGGACGTTAGAGGCTTTTGGCCTCGGCAAAAGATTGTGTAAGTGGGTGCAGGCTCTGTATAAATCTCCATCTGTTAAACTGACATACGCTGACATATCCTCACATCCTTTTAAGATAGAGCGAGGTACACGGCAGGTCTGCCCCCTCTCCTTTATTATTTGCGTTGTATTTAGAACCTTATTTTTCGGCATTACAGAGGAACGCAGGGATTAGCCCAGTGGTATCTGGCGAAAGGGAGTTTAAGATTAGCGCATATGCGGATGACGTGGCAATTCACAGATGACCTAGTGACAGCCATGAAGTGCATTGTAGAGGAGGCTGAGAGATTAGTCTCTGGCTATAAGTGGATATAGCCAAAACTCAACTATTGCTAAATTGTGAGCCAGCCACACCAATACCGGGAGTGCTAACTACAGCTACCTATTTGGGAGTTAATTTAAGTGCTAAAATAGAGCGTATTTTTGGATTGAATTATGAGCCTCTTTTAAAGATTAATTCAAAAGCTGCAGTTCTGGAATAAGCTACAAATAAATATCTTAGGGCGCTGCAATGTGATACCTTTTTCAGGTAATACGATTAAGAGTGCCTAACACATTTTTTAGGAAGCTAGAGGGGCAGCTTTTGCCGGTCGATTGCGCATTTTGCTTGCTTAAGAAGAACTGGATCTATCGGTATTTAGTTATTATTTAGCGCTGAGAGTAAACTTTTTTTTATAGGGTATCAGACCCTAACTACTATAAATGGGTCAAGTTTAAGTTTGTTAAAGACACGGTCATTATATAGCGAGAGATTTGTGCTAAGTATTCTAAAAAGCTAATACACAAGGATGCTCCCTATGGGATAATCCGACATTTCCGGGTTTGTTTCATGACTCTGCCTGTGTAATATGGCAGAGGATAGGCATATCTGTGGTGGGGCAGCTGTTCGATCTGAACGTCCGGGGCACATTTACCAATTTGCAGGATGAGTTTGATCTTCCGCGCCATCACTTTTTAAAATATTTACTGCTTAGGGATTATTATTGAACTGAGGGCAAGGCAATTACGGAGTTTTGTGTAATATTCTTGAAGCTAAGCAGAAATCTCTGCTAGGTATGGTCTATCAAGGATTTTCTGAATATCGGAAAGATGACAGCCAGAGCCTGGCACTTAAATGCTCTCTCAGGAGGTATCACCATTAGAAATATATTGGGTTCTCAAGACTGTGGAGGGCACAGTACATTCTGTGAAGCTAAAGCTGCAGCAGCTCAAAACTATTTGCATGTTATATTATACCTCAGCCTGATTCACAAGGTGGGGTGCATATATAAACTCAGATAAAACCAGATACACTAAGTGTAGATGCCAATCTGCTGATATCTTACATGTGCTGTAGACATGTCCAGCTTTAAAAGTATATTGGGAGGAAGTGGGCCGGATAGCCTCGGCAGGGTTAGGATATGAGCTTCAATTACCTCCTACGGAAGTGATGCTAGGATACAGAATGGAGTTTGACGTTGTGTTGAGGCAATTGTTATCTATATTAATTGTATCTGCCAGGCTTTGCATAGCCAGGTCTTGGGGGTTCAGTAATTGCCCCATGGGCCATTGATTGGTGGGCAATGATCCAGCAAATATATGATCTAGAGCTGTCTCTATACATGTCAAGGGGGCCTGATCACTCGGGAGGCTTGACAGAATTTGGGCACAGTTCAGTTCGGAGTCAGCGACCAGCGCTTAACAAGGCAATTCATTAACAAATGTGAATGTACTGTTTCCTTTTTTTACTCTTGCAATCCCTTTTCTCTTCCTTTCTTTTTGCGATTTAAAATTGTTTATGTGTATGGCATAGTGTACCCATTATTTATTAATGGGGTGTATGACTTGATCATTACTGACTCAATAAAAAATGTAAAAAAAAAAAAGGAAATCTTTATACTCCAGATATGTAGTCCACTATGGTTATGATACGACCTAAGCCATCTAATTTTTAAATTCCCATATCATTGAGTATTATTTTATTGAAGTTGACGTATGATATTAAGGGATTGGAATTTTGAGATTTGCGTATTGGGGGTGTCTTTGAATAATTATCAAATTACAATCATGTGGTAAAGAAGGACTTAAATTTTCAGCAGACCTGAAGAAGAGACAAGATCATGAAACAGGTGTTGGCTGTTTGTCTGGAGCTGGAATTTTAAGTCGATTTGTATTAAGGAGACGATTTCAAATTGGAATAAAGACATTTAATTTGGAAATCAATTCATAGAGAGCATTCTTCTCAGAATTCTGAACATTTCTATGGAGATTATATATATAAATATACATGTATTTATATATACATATATATACTACCTACTGGCGGTCGCCAGTAGGTAGTTAAAGTTAGGACTTTGTTTCTATTCAAAAAGCGTTTTTTCTTTTGCCAATATCATTGGTGCCGTTTTACGGATCTTTGCGAAATTTTCGAAACTAATGGCCCACTTACTTCAGCTGCTGTGTTGAACATTTAGGGGTGATTTGTCAAGCGGGGGCCGAGAAAAAGATGGGGGCCCAAAACATGTTTTCTCCATGTTAATTTCCGTAGGAAACTTTAGACACGGCTACAGCCCGAACTGCTGAACGGAATTACACCAAATTTGTCAAAAAGGTAGCTTTTGGTTCAGAAAGCACTCTTCTTGTTAAATGGTGTAAATCCATTCAAGAGTCCCAGAGAAATTTAAACATTTCTCAATTATATAGAAATATGGTCACGGAGGATCCGCGAACCATCCCAATCTCAAGCCTGTGAACTGATTGGCTGCCAACAGTTCCAACCAGGATATATATATATATATATTACCTACTGGCGGTCGCCAGTAGGCAGTTATAGTTAGGACCTATTTTCCATAGGAAAAGCGTTTTTTGATTTGCCAATATCTTTGGCGCCGTTGGACGAATCTTCGTGAAATTTTCCCAAAAATAGGGCCGGACCGCTCAGTTTGTATGTTGAATGTTTCGGGGTGATTCGTCAAGCGGGGGCAGAGAAAAAATGGGGTTCCCAAAACGCGTTTTCTCCATGTTATTTTACATAGGAACTTTATTACAGGCTACAGCCCGACCTGCTGAACGGAATTACACCAAATTTGGCAACAAGGTAGGTCTTGGTTTAGACTGCGCCCTTTTTGTTAAATGGTGTAAATCCGTTCAGTAGTTCCTGAGAAATTTAAAAAAGAAAAATATCGATATCTGAGCACCGAGGAGGGTTCGCGAACCCTCCGGGGCACGAGCTTCACTCTGATTGGCTGCCAACACTCCAAACCAGGAAGTGTTGGCATCCATCTTGTGACTCGGTAACCGAGAACCGAGTCACAAGAAAAAGGGTGAAACAAAGATAAAAAACATGAAAAGGGGGCAGGGTACAAACACCCTGACCCCCTAGGCCTGCTCAGGGGGTCCCTCAAGGACCCCCAGGGCCAAAAAAAGCATTTTCTTTTTTTTTAAAATCAGCTGAATTTGCGCTGGGGTCGCGAATCCGGCCGAGAAAATTTAAAAAAAACGAAGCGTGGGCTCCCGCGCTTCGTTGTATTTAAGCCCCTGGGTGGGCCAGGTCCCCGCCACCACCACCCCAGTCCCGCTGCTAAAGCAGAGAGTTGCTGGAACGGGGGACTAGAGGAGACGTGATGCCTGCACCCGAGAACTGCTTATGTTCGCAGGACGTGTGCATCAGGCTGACACCCTGGCCCCGGGATTGTGCCAACACCGAGTGAACACTACCGCAGGGGAGTGGAGGATTAATACAGATCCGGCCGGCGGGAAGGTCTTCCGGAAGCAGCTCTGGGACCCTGGCACCTTTGGACTCTCTGGCACAGGTATGCCAGCAAGGAGGGCATGCTGCAGTGGGGGCTGTACTACTTTGGCAATAATACAGCGCTCAGGGGATTGTTATTTTTTTTTACCAGCGGACGTGTCCTTTGAGGGTCCTCAGCATAAGTTTCAGTTGTACTCCGAGTGTTTTCTAAATTAAAAAATTTAATATGTTTTGTTGAGCAGCAAGTTGTCGATCATCCTGAACAGTTAGTTTGTGAGAGTGAACTTGGTGTAGTGAAAGCGGCAACTTTGGTGCGCAGCAACGTGTGGCGCTGGGTCAAGTGCTCCCCTTAATAACCGCACTACTCGTGCACCTTTGGTGCAGTGGCTTTTTTTTAACATAGGACTGCACGATTTACTTCATGTGGTGCAGTTAGCTGGCTTCGCAAGTCTGAGCCCGAGAGGGGGCTGGGTGGGAGTGGGGGGATGGAAGCGGCGCGATAGTTGGGGTTAGCTGAGTAAATGTCTTTACTGCCCGTACCCGGCTTTTAGAATTACATTCTACATGTAGAAGGGGCGCGCACTGTTAAGCCACCCACCCCGCTTCGAAATGCAGGTGGACTGTGGTCATATGAGAGCCCTTCACGAGCATCATGAAAGGCCGGCTCAATTACCAGGGAGAAGAAATATGCTTTCAGACCTAAAATGCTAAAAACTTAAAACACCTGTTTATTACTGCATTTGTTTGGAGAGAAAGAGCCCTCCCGACACCGTTTCCCCTTAGCAATACTGCCTCTTGTCTGTTATTTTCTTGTATCTTAAAGTCTCTCTACCCGCATTCCTCTACATTACGCACTCATCACTGCAAGCAGCCGCCATCCACAACACATCCATCCATCCGAACCCACCCAACCACCAATCCATCCATCAATCCATCCATCCATCCACCCATCCATCCATCCATCCTATTTCCTGTTACTGTTCGGGTGGCAGGATCCAGGGCCCAAGTTGTGCTTTTCCTGTGGCCCTTTCTTTTCACACACAGTCTGGTGTGTTTAGTCCAAAGGACACACGCCTCAGGAAGTCTTGGATTTTCTGTTATCTGCCGCATAATTGCAACAGCAGCCGGCACGTTCGCTCCCTGCAGGATGATTTACTTTTTACAGCTCTGAGCTCATTTTTACATAGCGCCTTATTTGCCTGGAGGCTTTGCAGCCACGAGATTAACATTTGGAGACGGGGCTCTTTTAAAGCTCGCCTACACAAAACGTGTATAAATACTACGGATTGCAACGTAGATCATCGTATTTGGAAAGACATGTTTTTGAAAGAAAATACACATTAACCGTCGAAAGCAATCCTGACCCTTTGTTCAGATCCTATTATTTCTACGAAAAGTGGAGAGTGGCCCGTGGCCTGATGTGCTCCCCTGACACACTTGCAGACAAAAGAGGCAATTAAAACAGCAAGGCACGCCTTCCTAAAACCCAACCTAGGAATTAACACAAACAAATTCGTTTTACAAAAGGAACCAGATAGTTAGTCTACTAGAGAGGGATGTCTTAAGGGATTTAATACACGTTTTTCCCAGCGGCGTAGCCAGTGCATCATCATGGGCCCTTGAAGGACATCGGTCCCCTGGGTGTTTGTTTAAATTTCAAAATGTATCATTAATCAGGGTTCAATGCGCCCCTCGGACCTCTGTGCCCTGGTGCCACTGCATCTGCTGCACCATTGGAAGCTACACCCCTGACTTTTCCGTTTAATAACAAGTTGATCTTGTCAAATTAAACCATGTGATATAATATAGAATGGTTAACATGTATTTTGCTCATTAATACCATGTTGAGGAGTTTTGACATTTACTGCTCCCAACCTCTATACTCCTTGTGTACCTTCATGTTTCCAGAACCCGCACATGAGTTCCTATTGCGCAAAACAGGCAGCACGTCGTACAACTCACAGCCAAATTATACATGATGAACAGGAGGGACCTAGGCTGGCAGTCTGACCACAGAGACACAGGAACTGACAGGTGGGCCGCACAGGGACTGACAGGTGGGCTTCAGAGGCACAGGGACTGACAGGTGGGCCGCAGAGGCACAGGGACTGACAGGTGGGCTGCAGAGGCACAGGGACTGACAGGTGGGCTGCAGAGGCACAGGGGCTGCTAGGTGGGCGGCGGAGACATTGAGACTGATAGGTGGTCTGCAGAGGCACAGGGCTTACAGGTGGGTGGCATAGGCTGACAGGTGGTCTGCAGAGGCACAGGGGATGACAGGTGGGTGGCAGAGACATTGAGACTGATAGGCGGGCTGCAGAGGCACAGGGCTTACAGGTGGGCGGCAGAGACATTGAGACTGATAGGCGGGCTGCAGAGGCACAGGGACTGACAGGTGGGCCGCAGAGACATTGAGACTGATAGGCGGGCTGCAGAGGCACAGGGACTGACAGGTGGGCCGCAGAGGCACACAGGCTGACTGGTGGGGGGCAGAGACATTGAGACTGACAGATGGGTCGTAGAGGCAAAAGGGATGGCAGGTGGGTGCCAGAGATATCAGGGCTTACAGGTGGGTGGCAGAAATATCAGGGCTTACAGGTGGGCAGCAAAGAAACTGGGGCTGACAGGTGGGTCGCAGAGGCACAGGGACTGACAGGTGGGCTGCAGAGACATTGAGACTAATAGTCGGGCTGCAAAGGCACAGGGGCTTACAGATGGGTGGCAGAGGCTGACAGGTGGTCTGCAGAGGCACAGGGGATGACAGGTGGGCGGCAGAGACATTGAGACTGAAAGGTGGGTCGCAGAGGCAAAAGGGGTGATAGGTGGGTGGCAGTGATACTAGGGCTGACAGGTGGGCGGCAGAGGCACAAGGCTTACATGTGGGCGGCAGAGACACTGGAGCTGACAGGTGGGCTGCAGAGGCACAAGAACTGACAGGTGAGCGGCAGACGCACTGGGCTGACAGGTGGGCTGCAGAGGCACTGGGACTGACAGGTGGGCTGCAGAATCACAGGGACTGACAGGTGGGCCGCCGAGGCACAGTGACTGACAGGTGGGCCGCAGAGGCACAGGGACTGACAGGTGGGCCACAGAGGCACAGGGACTGACAGGTGGGCGGCAGAGGCACAGGGACTGACAGGTGGGCCGCAGAGGCATTGAGACTGACAGGTGGGCCACAGAGGCACAGGGACTGACAGGTGGGCGGCAGAGGCACAGGGGCTGACAGGTGGGCGGCAGAGACATTGAGACTGACAGATGGGTCGTAGAGGCAAAAGGGATGACAGGTGGGTGGCAGTGATACTGGGGCTGACAGGTTGGCGGCAGAGGCACAGGGCTTACAGGTGGGCGGCAGACACACTGGGGCTGACAGGTGGGCTGCAGATGCACAGGGACTGACAGGTGGGTGGCAGAAATATTGAGACTGATAGGCGTGCTGCAGAGGCACAGGGGCTTACAGGTGGGTGGCAGAGGCTGACAGGTGGTCTGCAGAGGCACACAGGCTGAGAGGTGGGGGGCAGAGACATTGAGTCTGTCAGATGGGTCGTAGAGGCAAAAGGGATGGCAGGTGTGCGGCAGAGATATCAGGGCTTACAGGTGGGCGGCAGAGGCCCAGGGCTTACAGGTGGGCAGCAGAGACACTAGGGCTGACAGGTGGGCAGCAGAGGCACAGGGACTGACAGGTGGGCTGCAGAGACTTTGAGACTGATAGGCGGGCTGCAAAGGCACAGGGGCTTACAGGTGGGTGGCAGAGGCTGATAGGTGGTCTGCAGAGGCACAGGGGATGACAGGTGGGCGGCAGAGACAATAAGACTGACAGGTGGGCCGCAGAGGCACAGGGGCTGACAGGTGGGTGGCAGAGACATTGAGACTGACAGGTGGGTGGCAGAGGCAAAAGGGGTGACAGGTGGGTGGCAGTGATACTAGAGCTGACAGGTGGGCGGCAGAGGCACAGGGCTTACATGTGGGCGGCAGAGACACTGGAGCTGACAGGTGGGCTGCAGAGGCACAGGGACAGACAGGTGTGCTGCAAAGGCACAAGGACTGACAGGTGAGCGGCAGAGGCACTGGGGCTGACAGCAGGGCCACTGGAATTATGAGCAGGGCCCCTGGAATTATGTGACTGTTTGGCTGCACCGACTTTTGCACAATTATACATTTTCTGCATTAGCCACATAATTCATCATCTGCACCCTAATATGCAGATTTGAACAAAAAAAGCCTTGTTTCTAGCTGAAACGGGTCAAACGTTACCAAAAATGCAGCGACAAGTGTTACAGCGTGGTGGAAGGCCCTTTGAAAACCTAAAATGGCCACCTGTTACTTTTTGCTAAATGTGGGTGTTAAATTGGTACTAATGGTGTGCAAGCCACTCTTGCTTCCCTCTGCACCTCTCTTGCCTCTTTCTGCATTTCTGTTGCTTCTTTATGCACGTTTCTTTCTTTTTCTGCACTTCTCTTGACCTCATTCTGCAAATCTCTTGTACTTTCTGTACTTTTTTTTGTAATCTCTTCCCTCTTCCTGCACATCTGTTGCCTCTTTCTGCACCTCATTTGCTTTTTTCTGCACCCCTGTTGTCTCTTTCTGCACTCGTCTTCCCACTTTCTGTACCTTTCCTGCCTCTTTTTGCATCTCACTTGCCTCTTTCTGTACTTTTCTTGCTTCTTTCTACACCTCTGTTGCTTCTTTCAGCAATTCTCTTGCATCTTTTGTGCACTTCTCTTGCCTGTTTCTGCACCTCTCTTGCCTCTTTTTGCACCTCTGTTGGCTCTTTCTGCACCTCACTTGCTCCTTTCTAAACTTCTCTTGCCTCTTTCTGCACCCCTGTTGCTTCATTCTGCACTTTCCATGCTTCTTTCTGCACCTGTCTTGCTTCTTTCTGCATCCCTGTTGTCTCTTTATGTACCTCTTTTGCCTCTTTCTGCACTTTTCTTGCCTTTTTCTGCACCTCTCTTCCCTCTTTCTGCACGTCTGTTGCCTCTTTCTGCACCTCATTTGCTTCTTTCTGCACCCCTGTTGTCTCTTTCTGCACTCGTCTTCCCTCTTTCTGTACCTTTCCTGCCTGTTTTTGCATCTCACTTGCCTCTTTCTGCACTTTTCTTGCTTCTTTCTACACCTCTTTTGCTTCTTTCAGCAATTCTCTTGCCTCTTTATGCACTTCTCTTGCCAGTTTCTGCACCTCTCTTGCCTCTTTTTGCACCTCTGTTGGCTCTTTCTGCACCTCACTTGCTCCTTTCTACACTTCTCTTGCCTCTTTCTGCACCCGTTGCTTCATTCTGCACTTTCCATGCTTCTTTCTGCACATGTCTTGCTTCTTTCTGCACCCCGTTGTCTCTTTATGTACCTCTTTAGCCTCTTTCTGTACTTTTCTTGCCTTTTTCTGCAGTTCTCTTCCCTTTTTCTGCACGTCTGTTGCCTCTTTCTGCACCTCACTTGCTTCTTTCTGCACCCCTGTTGTCTCTTTCTGCACTCGTCTTCCCTTTTTCTGTACCTTTCCTGCCTGTTTTTGCATCTCACTTGCCTCTTTCTGCACTTTTCTTGCTTCTTTCTACACCGCTGTTGCTTCTTTCAGCAATTCTCTTGCCTCTTTGTGCACTTCTCTTGCCAGTTTATGCACCTCTCTTGCCTCTTTTTGCACCTCTGTTGGCTCTTTCTGCACTTCACTTGCTCCTTTCTACACTTCTCTTGCCTCTTTCTGCACCCCTGTTGCTTCATTCTGCACTTTCCATGCTTCTTTCTGCATCTGTCTTGCTTCTTTCTGCACCCCTGTTGTCTCTTTATGTACCTCTTTTGCCTCTTTCTGCACTTTTCTTGCCTTTTTCTGCACCTCTCTTCCCTCTTTCTGCACGTCTGTTGCTTCTTTCTGCACTTCTCTTGCCTCTTTCTGCACCCCTGTTGTTTCATTCTGCACTTTGTATGCTTCTTTCTGCACCTCTCTTGCCTCTTTCCGCACCTCTTTTGCTTCTTTCTACACTTCTCTTGCCTCCTTCTGCACCTCTTAGTTAGAGGTAGTTTTAATCCCCCTGCCCTATTATGTACTAGGGCCATACAGGGGAGGTCATGCCAATCACAGGGGTACCCCAACGCATAGTGTACCCTAGTGTATGTAGGTGTTTTCACTGTATTCTAAGTGTCTTTCAGCATAGCACTGGCTCCGGGACTGGTTAGTCAGAGTCACTTACCACCAGTACCCGTCAGCAAAACGTTGGGGGCACAGGATGACTTTGCAACAAGGCCTCTTTCTGCTCCTCTATTGGTTCTTTGTGAACATCTCTTGCTTCTTTCTGCACCTTTCTTCGTCTTTCTGGACTTCTGTTGCCTCTTTCTGCATTTCTCTTGCTTCTTTCTGCGCCTTTCTTCCTTTTTCTGCATGTCCTACCTCTGTAGACATAGTTAGAAATTAGCATTTAAAAAACCTTTAAAATTCACTGAAAAAAACACAGGTTTCAGGGACGTTGTAGTTAGAAATTAGCATTTAAAAAACCTTTGAAATTCACTGAAAAAACCATAGGTTTCAGGGACGTTATAGTTAGAAATTAGCATTTAAAAAACCTTAGAAATTCACTGAAAAAACCACAGGTTTCAGGGACGTTATAGTTAGTTGGACATTTCACTCGTACAAAACCAGAGAAATTCGGCCGTTATAGTTAGTTCAGCTAACTATAACTCGCGCCCCAGCAATGCACTGCTGATGACGTCACATATTACATCATTCATGAAATGGTCAGTGACATCACTGATGACATCTCAAATGACATCACTGATGACATCACTGATGACATCATCCAGTGACTGTGTGTTTCTGTAAAGTTTAAATATGTTTTATATATATGCCAAGGTGTATTGAAGAATGAGTGGGTGTAAAGTGTCTGGATGAACGATTTAGTAGGTGCGTGACTGACTGTATAAGTGAGTGATTAAATGTGTCTTACTGAATGCATGGGTTAGTGACTAAACTGTGTGAATGTCTGTATCAGTCTGTCTGTTGTTGTGTAAGCTGCTGCATGGGTTGGCGAGTAGCTACATATATATATACATATATACATATATACACAAATAGACATATATACACATATATATATATATACATATACATATATATATATACATATACACATAGATATATATACATATACACATAGATATATATACATATACACATAGATATATATACATATACACATATACACAGATATATATACATATATAAATACATACATACATATATATATATACACATAAATATATATATATACATATATTGAAAGAAGGTCCTCAAATTTTGCCCCAAATAGCAAAAAAAACAGGATGCGGCACACCAGGAGACAGCACAATGTTTTTATTGTGCACCAATTAAAGGACGACGCGTTTCGGCGTGTAGCCTTTGTCAAGTGATTTCCTGTACATCGAATTCCTTTAGAAATAGACTTCAAAGTTCATAGGCATAGAAAACATGCTTGGCATATTGCACAGTATTGTAATCCACAGCACATTTTAAACTCATGTATCAACAAATGGCAATTCATTCTTTGACATTGCACAGTGTGCTCAATTAATTCGCATTGAGAAGCAATCATCAATGTTTATATAGACAGGAAGAATACTAAATAGTATTTGTCATTGTTCCGTGCAATAAAGTTTTCAGAATCAAAATCAAAACATTACGCGGCGAATACTTCAATTCATTACAATCATAATTTCAACATAACATTAAACCACCAATCTATACCACATAAAATTATAATCCTAATTATTTGGGTATGTAGGTGGCTCGAAGCTTCCTGTCAGTGATTTGCTCTGTATAATAAAGTTTTTTTGTGTGTTCACATATACTACAACACCAGTTACAATATGAACATAATTGTACCATCATAGCAGATCAACGCATGTTGCATGGTCTGCTTTTAAATTGCTTCATTCTATAATGGCGGCGTAGCCAGTGCATCATCATGGGCGCTTGAAGGACATCGGTCCCCTGGGTGTTTGTTTAAATTTCAAAATGTATCATTAATCAGGGTTCACTGGGCCCCTCGGACCTCTGTGCACTGGTGCCACTGCAACTGCTGCACCATTGGAAGCTACACCCCTGACTTTTCCGTTTAATAACAAGTTGATCTTGTCAAATTAAACCATGTGACATAATATAGAATGGTAACATGTATTTTGCTCATTAATACCATGTTGAGGAGTTTTGACATTTACTGCTCCCAACCTGTATACTCCTTGTGTACCTTCATGTCTCCAGAACCCGCACATGAGTTCCTATTGCGCAAAACAGGCAGCACGTCGTACAACTCACGGCCAAATTATACATGATGAACAGGAGGGACCTAGGATGGCAGTCTGACCGCAGAGACACAGGGGCTGACAGGTGGGCCGCAGAGGCACAGGGACTGACAGGTGGGCTTCAGAGGCACAGGGACTGACAGGTGGGCTGCAGAGGCACAGGGACTGACAGGTGGGCTGCAGAGGCACAGGGACTGACAGGTGGGCTGCAGAGGCACAGTGCTTACAGGTGGGTGGCAGAGGCTGACAGGTGGTCTGCAGAGGCACAGGGGATGACAGGTGGGCGGCAGAGACATTGAGACTGATAGGCGGGCTGCAGAGGCACAGGGAGTGACAGGTGGGCCACAGAGACATTGAGACTGATAGGCGGGCTGCAGAGGCACAGGGACTGACAGGTGGGCCGCAGAGGCACACGGGCTGACCGGTGGGGGGCAGAGACATTGAGACTGACAGACGGGTCGTAGAGGCAAAAGGGATGGCAGGTGGGCGGCAGAGATATCAGGGCTTACAGGTGGGTGGCAGAGATATCAGGGCTTACAGGTGGGTGGCAGAGACACTGGGGCTGACAGGTGGGCCGCAGAGGCACAGGGACTGACAGGTGGGCTGCAGAGACATTGAGACTGATAGTCGGGCTGCAAAGGCACAGGGGCTTACAGATGGGTGGCAGAGGCTGATAGGTGGTCTGCAGAGGCACAGGGGATGACAGGTGGGCGGCAGAGACAAAATTACTGACAGGTGGGCCGCAGAGGCACAGGGGATGACAGGTGGGCGGCAGAGACATTGAGACTGACAGGTGGGTTGCAGAGGCAAAAGGGATGACAGGTGGGTGGCAGTGATACTGGGGCTGACAGGTGGGCGGCAGAGGCACAGGGCTTACATGTGGGCGGCAGAGACATTGAGACTGATAGGCGGGCTGCATAGGCACAGGGACTGACAGGTGGGCCGCAGAGACATTGAGACTGATAGGCGGGCTGCAGAGGCACAGGGACTGATAGGCGGGCTGCAGAGGCACAGGGACTGACAGGTGGGCCGCAGAGGCACACGGGCTGACTGGTGGGGGGCAGAGACATTGAGACTGACAGATGGGTCGTAGAGGCAAAAGGGATGGCAGGTGGGCGGCAGAGATATCAGGGCTTACAGGTGGGTGGCAGAGATATCAGGGCTTACAGGTGGGCGGCAGAGACACTGGGGCTGACAGGTGGGCCGCAGAGGCACAGGGACTGACATGTGGGCTGCAGAGACATTGAGACTGATAGTCGGGCTGCAAAGGCACAGGGGCTTACAGATGGGTGGCAGAGGCTGATAGGTGGTCTGCAGAGGCACAGGAGATGACAGGTGGGCAGCAGAGACAAAATTACTGACAGGTGGGCCGCAGAGGCACAGGGGATGACAGGTGGGTGGCAGAGACATTGAGACTGACAGGTGGGTCACAGAGCCAAAAGGGGTGACAGGTGGGTGGCAGTGATTCTAGGGCTGACAGGTGGGCGGCAGAGGCATGGGGCTTACATGTGGGCGGAAGAGACACTGGAGCTGACAGGTGGGCTGCAGAGGCACAAGGACTGACAGGTGGGCTGCAGAGGCACTGGGACTGACAGGTGGGCCGCAGAGGCACAGGGACTGACAGGTGGGCCGCCGAGGCACAGGGACGGACAGGTGGGCCGCCGAGGCACAGGGACTGACAGGTGGGCCACAGAGGCACAGGGACTGACAGGTGGGCGGCAGAGGCACAGGGACTGACAGGTGGGTGGCAGAGGCACAGGGACTGACAGGTGGTCTGCAGAGGCACAGGGGCTGACAGGTGGTCTGCAGAGGCACAGGGGCTGAAAAGTGGGCGGAAGAGACATTGAGACTGACAGATGGGTCGTAGAGGCAAAGGGATGAAAGGTGGGTGGCAGTGATACTGGGGCTGACAGGTGGGCAGCAGAGGCACAGGGCTTACAGGTGGGCGGCAGAAATATTGAGACTGATAGGCGGGCTGCAGAGGCACAGGAGCTTACAGGTGGGTGGAAGAGGCTGACAGGTGGTCCGCAGAGGCACACAGGCTGAGAGGTGGGGGGCAGAGACATTGAGACTGTCAGATGGGTCGTAGAGGCAAAAGGGATGGCAGGTGGGTGGCAGAGATATCAGGGCTTACAGGTGGGCGGCAGAGGCATAGGGCTTACAGGTAGGTGGCAGAGACACTAGAGCTGACAGGTGGGCAGCAGAGGCTTTGAGACTTATAGGCGGGCTGCAAAGGCACAGGGGCTTACAGGTGGGTGGCAGAGGCTGATAGGTGGTCTGCAGAGGCACAGGGGATGACAGGTGGGCGGCAGAGACAAAATTACTGACAGGTGGGCCGCAGAGGCACAGGGGATGACAGGTGGGCGGCAGAGACATTGAGACTGACAGGTGGGTTGCAGAGGCAAAAGGGATGACAGGTGGGCGGCAGTGATACTGGGGCTGACAGGTGGGCGGCAGAGGCACAGGGCTTACATGTGGGCGGCAGAGACATTGAGACTGATAGGCGGGCTGCATAGGCACAGGGACTGACAGGTGGGCCGCAGAGACATTGAGACTGATAGGCGGGCTGCAGAGGCACAGGGACTGACAGGTGGGCCGCAGAGGCACACGGGCTGACTGGTGGGGGGCAGAGACATTGAGACTGACAGATGGGTCGTAGAGGCAAAAGGGATGGCAGGTGGGCGGCAGAGATATCAGGGCTTACAGGTGGGTGGCAGAGACATCAGGGCTTACAGGTGGGCGGCAGAGACACTGGGGCTGACAGGTGGGCCGCAGAGGCACAGGGACTGACATGTGGGCTGCAGAGACATTGAGACTGATAGTCGGGCTGCAAAGGCACAGGGGCTTACAGATGGGTGGCAGAGGCTGATAGGTGGTCTGCAGAGGCACAGGAGATGACAGGTGGGCAGCAGAGACAAAATTACTGACAGGTGGGCCGCAGAGGCACAGGGGATGACAGGTGGGTGGCAGAGACATTGAGACTGACAGGTGGGTCACAGAGGCAAAAGGGGTGACAGGTGGGTGGCAGTGATTCTAGGGCTGACAGGTGGGCGGCAGAGGCATGGGGCTTACATGTGGGCGGAAGAGACACTGGAGCTGACAGGTGGGCTGCAGAGGCACAAGGACTGACAGGTGGGCTGCAGAGGCACTGGGACTGACAGGTGGGCCACAGAGGCACAGGGACTGACAGGTGGGCCGCCGAGGCACAGGGACTGACAGGTGGGCCGCCGAGGCACAGGGACTGACAGGTGGGCCACAGAGGCACAGGGACTGACAGGTGGGCGGCAGAGGCACAGGGACTGACAGGTGGGTGGCAGAGGCACAGGGACTGACAGGTGGTCTGCAGAGGCACAGGGGCTGACAGGTGGTCTGCAGAGGCACAGGGGCTGAAAGGTGGGCGGAAGAGACATTGAGACTGACAGATGGGTCGTAGAGGCAAAGGGATGAAAGGTGGGTGGCAGTGATACTGGGGCTGACAGGTGGGCAGCAGAGGCACAGGCCTTACAGGTGGGCGGCAGAGACACTGAGGCTGACAGGTGGGCTGCAGAGGCACAGGGACTGACAGGTGGGCGGCAGAAATATTGAGACTGATAGGCGGGCTGCAGAGGCACAGGAGCTTACAGGTGGGTGGAAGAGGCTGACAGGTGGTCCGCAGAGGCACACAGGCTGAGAGGTGGGGGCAGAGACATTGAGACTGTCAGATGGGTCGTAGAGGCAAAAGGGATGGCAGGTGGGTGGCAGAGATATCAGGGCTTACAGGTGGGCGGCAGAGGCATAGGGCTTACAGGTAGGTGGCAGAGACACTAGAGCTGACAGGTGGGCAGCAGAGGCTTTGAGACTTATAGGCGGGCTGCAAAGGCACAGGGGCTTACAGGTGGGTGGCAGAGGCTGATAGGTGGTCTGCAGAGGCACAGGGGATGACAGGTGGGCGGCAGAGACAAAATTACTGACAGGTGGGCCGCAGAGGCACAGGGGATGACAGGTGGGCGGCAGAGACATTGAGACTGACAGGTGGGTTGCAGAGGCAAAAGGGATGACAGGTGGGCGGCAGTGATACTGGGGCTGACAGGTGGGCGGCAGAGGCACAGGGCTTACATGTGGGCGGCAGAGACATTGAGACTGATAGGCGGGCTGCATAGGCACAGGGACTGACAGGTGGGCCGCAGAGACATTGAGACTGATAGGCGGGCTGCAGAGGCACAGGGACTGACAGGTGGGCCGCAGAGGCACACGGGCTGACTGGTGGGGGGCAGAGACATTGAGACTGACAGATGGGTCGTAGAGGCAAAAGGGATGGCAGGTGGGCGGCAGAGATATCAGGGCTTACAGGTGGGTGGCAGAGATATCAGGGCTTACAGGTGGGCGGCAGAGACACTGGGGCTGACAGGTGGGCCGCAGAGGCACAGGGACTGACATGTGGGCTGCAGAGACATTGAGACTGATAGTCGGGCTGCAAAGGCACAGGGGCTTACAGATGGGTGGCAGAGGCTGATAGGTGGTCTGCAGAGGCACAGGAGATGACAGGTGGGCAGCAGAGACAAAATTACTGACAGGTGGGCCGCAGAGGCACAGGGGATGACAGGTGGGTGGCAGAGACATTGAGACTGACAGGTGGGTCACAGAGGCAAAAGGGGTGACAGGTGGGTGGCAGTGATTCTAGGGCTGACAGGTGGGCGGCAGAGGCATGGGGCTTACATGTGGGCGGAAGAGACACTGGAGCTGACAGGTGGGCTGCAGAGGCACAAGGACTGACAGGTGGGCTGCAGAGGCACTGGGACTGACAGGTGGGCCACAGAGGCACAGGGACTGACAGGTGGGCCGCCGAGGCACAGGGACTGACAGGTGGGCCGCCGAGGCACAGGGACTGACAGGTGGGCCACAGAGGCACAGGGACTGACAGGTGGGCGGCAGAGGCACAGGGACTGACAGGTGGGTGGCAGAGGCACAGTGACTGACAGGTGGTCTGCAGAGGCACAGGGGCTGACAGGTGGTCTGCAGAGGCACAGGGGCTGAAAGGTGGGCGGAAGAGACATTGAGACTGACAGATGGGTCGTAGAGGCAAAGGGATGAAAGGTGGGTGGCAGTGATACTGGGGCTGACAGGTGGGCAGCAGAGGCACAGGCCTTACAGGTGGGCGGCAGAGACACTGAGGCTGACAGGTGGGCTGCAGAGGCACAGGGACTGACAGGTGGGCGGCAGAAATATTGAGACTGATAGGCGGGCTGCAGAGGCACAGGAGCTTACAGGTGGGTGGAAGAGGCTGACAGGTGGTCCGCAGAGGCACACAGGCTGAGAGGTGGGGGGCAGAGACATTGAGACTGTCAGATGGGTCGTAGAGGCAAAAGGGATGGCAGGTGGGTGGCAGAGATATCAGGGCTTACAGGTGGGCGGCAGAGGCATAGGGCTTACAGGTAGGTGGCAGAGACACTAGAGCTGACAGGTGGGCAGCAGAGGCTTTGAGACTTATAGGCGGGCTGCAAAGGCACAGGGGCTTACAGGTGGGTGGCAGAGGCTGATAGGTGGTCTGCAGAGGCACAGGGGATGACAGGTGGGCGGCAGAGACAATAAGACTGACAGGTGGGCTGCAGAGGCACAGGGACAGACAGGTGTGCTGCAAAGGCACAAGGACTGACAGGTGAGCGGCAGAGGCACTGGGGCTGACAGCAGGGCCACTGGAATTATGAGCAGGACCACTGGAATTATGTGACTGTTTGGCAGCACCGACTTTCGCACAATTATACATTTTCTGCATTAGCCACTTAATTCATCATCTGCACCCTAATCTGCAGATTTGAACAAAAAAAGCCTTGTTTCTAGCTGAAACGGGTCAAACGTTACCAAAAATGCAGCGACAAGTGTTACAGCGTGGTGGAAGGCCCTTTGCAAACCTAGAATGGCCACCTGTTACTTTTTGCTAAATGTGGGTGTTAAATTGGTACTAATTGTGTGCAAGCCCCTCTTGCTTCCCTCTGCGCCTCTCTTGCCTCTTTCTGCATTTCTGTTGCTTCTTTATGCACGTTTCTTTCTTTTTCTGCACTTCTCTTGACCTCATTCTGCAAATCTCTTGTACTTTCTGCACTTTGTGTACTTTTTTTTTGTAATCTCTTCCCTCTTTCTGCACATCTGTTGCCTCTTTCTGCACCTCATTTGCTTCTTTCTGCACCCCTGTTGTCTCTTTCTGCACTCATCTTCCCTCTTTCTGTACCTTTCCTGCCTGTTTTTGCATCTCACTTGCCTCTTTCTGCACTTTTCTTGCTTCTTTCTACACCTCTGTTGCTTCTTTCAGCAATTCTCTTGCCTCTTTGTGCACTTCTCTTGCCTGTTTCTGCACCTCTCTTGCCTCGTTTTGCACCTCTGTTGGCTCCTTCTGCACCTCACTTGCTCCTTTCTACACTTCTCTTGCCTCTTTCTGCACCTGTTGCTTCATTCTGCTCTTTCCATGCTTCTTTCTGCACCTGTCTTGCTTCTTTCTGCACCCCCGTTGTCTCTTTATGTACCTCTTTTGCCTCTTTCTGCACTTTTCTTGCATTTTTCTGCACCTCTCTTCCCTCTTTCTGCACGTCTGTTGCCTCTTTCTGCACCTCATTTGCTTCTTTCCGCACCCCTGTTGTCTCTTTCTGCACTCGTCTTCCCTCTTCTGTACCTTTCCTGCCTGTTTTTGCATCTCACTTGCCTCTTTCTGCACTTTTCTTGCTTCTTTCTACACCTCTGTTGCTTCTTTCAGCAATTCTCTAGCCTCTTTGTGCACTTCTCTTGCCTGTTTCTGCACCTCTCTTGCCTCTTTTTGCACCTCTGTTGGCTCTTTCTGCACCTCACTTGCTCCTTTCTACACTTCTCTTGCCTCTTTCTGCACCCCTGTTGCTTCATTCTGCACTTTCCATGCTTCTTTCTGCCCCTGTCTTGCTTCTTTCTGCACCCCCGTTGTCTCTTTATGTACCTCTTTTGCCTCTTTCTGCACTTTTCTTGCCTTTTTCTGCAGTTCTCGTCCCTCTTTCTGCACGTCTGTTGCCTCTTTTTGCACCTCATTTGCTTCTTTCTGCACCCCTGTTGTCTCTTTCTGCACTCGTCTTCCCTTTTTCTGTACCTTTCCTGCCTGTTTTTGCATCTCACTTGCCTCTTTCTGCACTTTTCTTGCTTCTTTCGACACCTCTGTTGCTTCTTACAGCAATTCTCTTGCCTCTTTGTGCACTTCTCTTACCTGTTTCTGCACTTCTCTTGCCTCTTTTTGCACCTCTGTTGTCTCTTTCTGCACCCCTGTTGCTTCATTCTGCACTTTCCATGCTTCTTTCTGCACCTGTCTTGCTTCTTTCTGCACCCTTGTTGTCTCTTTATGTACCTCTTTTGTCTCTTTCTGCACTTTTCTTGCCTTTTTCTGCACCTCTCTTCCCTCTTTCTGCACGCCTGTTGCTTCTTTCTGCACTTCTCTTGCCTCTTTCTGCACCCCTGTTGCTTTATTCTGCACTTTGTATGCTTCTTTCTGCACCTCTCTTGCCTCTTTCGGCACCTCTATTGCTTCTTTCTGCACTTCTCTTGCCTCCTTCTGCACCTCTTAGTTAGAGGTAGTTTTAATCCCCCTGCCCTATTATGTACTAGGGCCATACAGGGGAGGTCATGCCAATCACAGGGGTACCTCAACGCATAGTGTACCCTAGTGTATGTAGGTGTTTTCACTGTATTATAAGTGTCTTTCAGCATAGCACTGGCTCCGGGACTGGTTAGTCAGAGTCAGTTACCACCAGTACCCGTCAGCAAAAAGTTGGGGGCACAGGATGACTTTGCAACAAGGCCTCTTTCTGCTCCTCTATTGGTTCTTTGTGAACATCTCTTGCTTCTTTCTGCACCTTTCTTCGTCTTTCTGGACTTCTGTTGCCTCTTTCTGCATTTCTCTTGCTTCTTTCTGCGCCTTTCTTCCTCTTTCTGCACATGTCCTACCTCTGTAGGCATAGTTAGAAATTAGCATTTAAAAAACCTTTGAAATTCACTGAAAAAACCACAGGTTTCAGGGACATTATAGTTAGAAATTAGCATATAAAAAACCTTTGAAATTCACTGAAAAAACCATAGGTTTCAGGGACGTTATAGTTAGAAATTAGCATATAAAAAACCTTAGAAATTCACTGAAAAAGCCACAGGTTTCAGGGATGTTATAGTTAGTTGGACATTTCACTCGTAGAAAACCAGAGAAATTCGGCCGTTATAGTTAGTTCAGCTAACTATAACTCGCGCCCCCGCAATGCACTGCTGATGATGTCACATATTATATCATTCATGACATGGTCAGTGACATCACTGATGACATCACTGATGACATCTCAAATGACATCACTGATGAGATCTCTGATGACATCATCCAGTGACTGTATGTTTCTATAAAGTTTAAATATGTTTTATATATATGCCAAGGTGTATTGAAGAATGAGTGGGTGTATAAGTGTCTGGATGGAGGATTTAGTAGGTGCATGACTGACTGTATAAGTGAGTGATTAAATGTGTCTTACTGAGTGCATGGGTTAGTGACTAAACTGTGTGCATGTCTGTCTCAGTCTGTCTGTTGTTGTGTAAGCTGCTGCATGGGTTGGTGAGTAGCTACATATATATATATATATACATATATACACTATATGTATATATATTATCTACTGGCGGTCGCCAGTAGATAGTTATAGTTAAAACCTATTATCCATAGGAAATCCGCGACATTCTATTTGAAATAACGTTGGCGCCGGTTGACGAATCTTCGCGAAAGTTTCCAACTTGTTGGGGCGCTCCGGTCCGCTCCTATCCTGAAAGTCTCGGGGTGATACGTCAAGCGGGGGCCGAGAAAAAAGGGGGTCCCAAAACGCATTTTCCCCATTCATTTTTCCATAGGAACCTTTAGTCGCAGCTACAGCCCGAACTGCTGAACGGAATTACACCAAATTTGGCAAAGAGGTAGCCCTTGGTTCAGTGTCGTGCCTTTTGCTTAAATGGTGTAAATCCGTTCAGTAGTTCCTGAGAAAATCAAAAGTAAAGTCACATATATATCTGGGCGGAGCCTAACCACACATGTCATCGTGAGATCTGATTGGCTGTCAGCACTTCATCCTGGAATTGCTGGCAGCCATCTTGGGACCAATATAAATGATAGTACCTCATTGAAATGCATTGTAGTGAATAGAAGATTTTGAGGGTCACCAAAAGGAGAACTATAAAGGGTGATAACAGGCTTTAGTTACATTAGAATTTATTTGTTGATGGTACCATACTAATTTTAGGAATTGTGGTGTATTCTAAGGTGATTTTACCATGTGAAAAACCTTCTGCTGGGATATCATGAATCATGTTTGAGAGAACACTATTTTCTCATGCTTGTCCCATGGAGGTTTGGAAGGTGCTCCAGAAGCTAAAATGAGAGCATATTTTCTGTAAATTCACATTATCTTTCTCACTCATGTGAGAATGAAGTCTGACATTCTCAGTAAAACATGTACATCCAACAAGGGCAGAGACTGTCAGTTGATTCCTTTGTGTTCTACTGCAGCTTCCCAGAGTGTTCTAAAGAACAACTAGAGTGCTAACAGCCTTACTTATGACAAGAGTATGGCACACCTGAAGCCATCTTGATTGGAATAAACTGGTAACCCTTAAACAATTTAATTTAAAAAGGAACAAAATGATGGGGTTCATTTTGTCATAGAAATTATGGTTAGTGCTGTAGAAAGAAAAATTAGGACATGTTTCAAGTGTGATCTCAAATATCTTCCTGTTATATTTCAACAGGAGCAGCCTGCCAGTTGATGCCTTTGTGTTCTACTGCAGCTTCCCAGAGTGTTCTAAAGAACAACTAGAGTGCTAACAGCCTTACTTATGACAAAAGTATGGCACACCTGAAGCCATCTTGATTGGAATAAACTGGTAACACTTAAAACATTTAATTTAAAAAGGAACAAAATGAGGGGGTTCATTTTGTCATAGAAATTATGGTTAGTGCTGTAGAAAGAAAAATTAGGACATATTTCAAGTGTGATCTCAAATATCTTCCTGTTATATTTCAACAGGAGCAGCCTGCCAGTTGATGCCTTTGTGTTCTACTGCAGCTTCCCAGAGTGTTCTAAAGAACAACTAGAGCGCTAACAGCCTTACTTATGACAAAAGTATGGCGCACCTGAAGCCATCTTGATTAAGCCTGGGCGTAGTTCGCGAGTAGCACTACGCGAAGCTACGCAAAGTGCAGTTCGCACTACGCGAGCTACGCGTAGCACTACGCGAACTGCGTAGTGCACTGTTCGCAATGATTGCACAGTGCCGGATGCTTGTCCGTACTGTGCAATCATTGAAAACGGCAACTTGCACAGTGCGAGCTGTCTTTTACTGCCGCTCGAGTAGATTTTTACTCGAGCGGCAGCTTCTCAACGCGGACTGGTAGTTTCTCATCGCGAGCGGTCGCGAGCATACGCGACCACTCGCAATGAGAAACCTGACCTCCCGCGTTGAGAATCTCGCCGGGATGTTTATTTTCCACGCTCGCGATCGGCAACTTGATGTTGCTGATCGCGAACGAGGAAAAGTCTCGCCGGGATGTCATTTTGCTTGCTCGCGTTCGCCAACTTGACGTTGAGGACAGCGAGCAAGCAAAAATGACCGCTGCACTACGCTACGCTACGCTACGTGTGTTTGCACTGTGCTACGTGCAATTCGCGTTGTGCGAAGTAGCGCAAACTTCGCAAACTACGCGAGCGTAGCGTAGTGCTTTGCCCAGGGTTAATCTTGATTGGAATAAACCGGTAACACTTAAAACATTGAATTTAAAAAGGAACAAAATGAGGGGTTCTTTTTGAAAAAGAAATTATGGTTAGTGCTGCAGAAAGAAAAATTAGGGCATGTTTTAAGTGAGATCTCATATCCTCTTCTATTTCATTAGAAAATTCTGACATGCAGACTGAAACAATCACTTTCAATACCAGCAGCAGACTACCAGTTAACTCCTGGTGAGCAGTAGCTTTACTCCAGTGATCTAATGAGCAACTAGAGTGCTAACATTCTGAATTTATGGCAGATGTGAGACACATCTGAATGCCTTCTTGATGGAATCAAAGTAAAAAACTGAAAGCATTTCCTACTGAGAAGACTGCAGTAAATGAAGAAATTAGGAAACTTCATAACAAAGAAGTCTTCCAAGATGGCCACCAGTGAAAAAAGAGCCCAAATGTAGCACACATATTACCCAGATGTAGCCCACATATAGCCCAATGACAAAAGTGTGCAAAACACTTTTTATTTTTAGCTTTTTGCAGTTTTATGTAGTGCAGACTGGTCAGGTATTGGAGCATTGCATCTTAAAACATGACCCCCTACACTACAAAAACACCACTGCACTACCTTAAACCCTAAAACACTACCCCCAGCACGACCCCCTACACTACACAAGCACCACTGCACTATCCTAAACCCTAAAACACTACCCCCAGCACGACCCCCTACACTACCCAAACACCACTGCACTAACCTAAATCCTAAAACACTACCACCAGCACGACCCCCTACACTACCCGAACACCACTGCACTACCCTAAAACATGACCCCCTACACTACACAAACAACACTGCACTACCCTAAACCCTAAAACACTACCCCCAGCATGACCCCCTACACTACACAAGCACCACTGCACTACCCTAAACCCTAAAACACTACCCCCAGCACGACCCCCTACACTGCCCGAACACCACTGCACTGCCCTAAACCCTGAAACACCAGCCCCTGCATGACCCCCTACACTGCCCGAACACCACTGCACTGCCCTAAACCCTGAAACACCACCCCAAGCATGACCCCCTACACTGCCCGAACACCACTGACCTAAACC
Organism: Calotriton arnoldi; assembly: GCA_963921515.1. Classification (NCBI taxonomy): domain Eukaryota; kingdom Metazoa; phylum Chordata; class Amphibia; order Caudata; family Salamandridae; genus Calotriton; species Calotriton arnoldi. The sequence continues at coordinate 1,198,728 of CAWUFW010004947.1, read as the reverse complement.
CTGAAACACAACCCCCAGCACGACCCCCTACACTGCCCGAACACCACTGCACTGCCCTAAACCCTGAAACACTACCCCCAGCACGACCCCCTACACTGCCCGAACACCACTGACCTAAACCCTGAAACACCACCCCCAGCACGACCCCCTACACTGCCCGAACACCACTGCACTGCCCTAAACCCTGAAACACTACCCCCAGCATGACCCCCTACACTGCCCGAACACCACTGCTCTGCCCAAAACCCTGAAACACCAGCCCCAGCTCGACCCCCTACACTGCCCGAACACCACTGCACTGCCCTAAACCTTGAAACACCAGCCCCTGCACGACCCCCTACACTGCCCGAACACCACTGCACTGCCCTAAACCCTGAAACACCACCCCTAGCATGACCCCCCACACTGCCCGAACACCACTGCACTGCCCTAAACCCTGAAACACCACCCCTTCACGATCCCCTACACTGCCCGAACACCACTGCACTGCCCTAAACCCTGAAACACCACCCCCAGCATGACCCCCTACACTGCCCGAACACCACTGCACTGCCCTAAACCCTGAAACACTACCCCCAGCAAGACCCCCTACACTGCCCGAACACCACTGCACTGCCCTAAACCCTGAAACATCACCCCCAGCAAGACCCCCTACACTGCCCGAACACCACTGACCTAAACCCTGAAACACCACCCCCAGCACGACCCCCTACACTGCCCGAACACCACTGCACTGCCCTAAACCCTGAAACACTACCCCCAGCATGACCCCCTACAATGCCCGAACACCACTGCTCTGCCCAAAACCCTGAAACACCAGCCCCAGCACGACCCCCTACACTGCCCGAACACCACTGCACTGCCCTAAACCTTGAAACACCAGCCCCTGCACGACCCCCTACACTGCCCGAACACCACTGCACTACCCTAAACCCTGAAACATCAACCCCAGCACGACCCCCTACACTGCCCGAGCACCACTGCACTGCCCTAAACCCTGAAACACCAGCCCCAGCACGACCCCCTACACTGCCCGAACACCACTGCACTGCCCTAAACCCTGAAACACCAGCCCCAGCACGACCGCCTACACTGCCTGAACACCACTGCACTGCCCTAATCCCTGAAACACCAGCCCCAGCACGACCCCCTACACTGCCCGAACACCACTGCACTGCCCTAAACCCTGAAACACCAGCCTCAGCAGGACCCCCTACACTGCCTAAACACCAGTGCACTGCCCTGAACCCTGAAACACCAGCCCCAGCACAACACCCTACACTGCCCGAACACCACTGCACTGCCCTAAACCCTGAAACACCACCCCGTGCATGACCCCCTACACTGCCCGAACACCACTGCACTGCCCTAAACCATGAAACACCACCCCCAGCGCGACCCCCTACACTGCCCCAACACCACTGCACTGCCCTAAACCCTGAAACACCACCCCTGCACAACCCCCTACACTGCTCGAACACTACTGCACTGCCCTAAACCCAGAAACACCATCCCCAGCACGACCCCTATACTGCACGAACACCACTGCACTGCCCTAAACCCTGAAACACTACCCCCAGCAAGACCCCTACACTGCCCGAACACCACAGCACTGCCCTAAACCCTGAAACATCACCCCCAGCAAGACCCCCTACACTGCCCGAACACCACTGCCCTAAACCCTGAAACATCACCCCCAGCAAGACCCCCTACACTGCCCGAACACAACTGCACTGCCCTAAACCCTGAAACACCAGCCCCAGCACGACCCCCTACACTGCCCGAACACCACTGCACTACCCTGAAACACCACCCCCTGCACGACCCCCTACACTGCCCGAACACCACTGTACTGCCCTAAACCCTGAAACCCCACCCCCAGCATGACCCCCTACACTGCCAGAACACCACTGTACTGCCCTAAACCCTGAAACACCACCCCCTGCACGACATCCTACACTGCCCAAACACTACTGCACTGCCCTAAACCCTGAAACACCACCCCCAGCACAACCCCCTACACTGTACGAACACCACTGCACCGCCCTAAACCCTGAAACACTACCCCCAGCAAGACCCCCTACACTGCCCGAACACCACTGCACTGCCCTAAACCCTGAAACATCACCCCCAGCAAGACCCCCTACACTGCCCGAACACCACTGCCCTAAACCCTGAAACACCACCCCCAGCAAGACCCCCTACACTGCCCGAACACCACTGCACTGCCCTAAACCCTGAAACACCACCCCCAGCAAGACCCCCTACACTGCCAGAACACCACTGCACTGCTCTAAACCCTGAAACACCACCCCCAGCACGACCCCCTACACTGCCCAAACACCACTGCTCTGCCCAAAACCCTGAAACACCAGCCCCAGCACGACCCCCTACACTGCCCGAACACCACTGCACTGCCCTAAACCCTGAAACACCAGCCCCAGCACGACCCCCTACACTGCCCGAACACCACTGCACTGCCCTAAACCCTGAAACACCACCCCCAGCACGACCCCCTACACTGCCCGAACACCACTGCACTGCCCTAAACCCTGAAACACCAGCCCCAGCACAACCCCATACACTGCCCGCACACCACTGCACTGCCCTAAACCCTGAAACACCAGCCGCAGCACAACCCCGTACACTGCCCGAACACCACTGCACTGCCCTAAACCCTGAAACACCAGCCCCAGCACGACCGCCTACACTGCCCGAAAACTACTGCACTGCCCTAAACCCTGAAACACAACCCCCAGCAAGACTACCTACACTGGCCGAACACCACTGCACTGCCCTAAACCCTGAAACACCACCCCTCAGCACGACACCCTACACTGCCCGAACACCACTGCACTGCCCTAAACCCTGAAACACCACCCCAGCACGACCCCCTACACTGCACGAACACCACTGCACTAAACCCTGAAACACCACCCCCTGCACGACCCCCTACACTGCCGGAACACCACTGCACTGCCCTAAACCCTGAAACACCACCCCCAGCATGACCCCCTACATTGCCCTAACACCACTGCACTGCCATAAACCCTGAAACATCACCCCCAGCACAACCCCCTACACTGCCTGAGCACCATTGCTCTGCCCTAAACCCTGAAACACTAGCCCCAGCACGACCCCCTACACTGCCCGAACACCACTGCACTGCCCTAAACCCTGAAACACCAGCCCCAGCACGACCCCCTACACTGCCCGAACACCACTGCACTGCCCTAAACCCTGAAACACCAGCCCCAGCAAGACCCCCTACACTGCCCGAACACCACTGCATTGCCCTAGACTCTGAAACACCAGCCCCAGCAAGACCCCCTACACTGCCCGAACACCACTGCACTGCCCTAAACCCTGAAACACCAGCCCCAGCATGACCCCTACACTGCCCGAACACCACTGCACTGCCCTAAACCCTGAAACACCAGCCCCAGCACGACCCCCTACACTGCCCAAACACCACTGCACTGCCCTAAACCCTGAAACACCAGCCCCAGCACGACCCCCTACACTGCCCGAACACCACTGCACTGCCCTAAACCCTGAAACACCAGCCCCAGCACCACCCCCTACAATGCCCGAACATCACTGTACTACCCTGAAACACCACCCCCTGCACCGCCCCCTACACTGCCCGAACACCACTGCACTGCCCTAAACCCTGAAACACCACCCCCTGAACGACCCCCTACACTGCCCGAACACCACTGCACTGCCCTAAACCCTGAAACACCACCCCCTGCACCACCCCTACACTGCCCGAACACCACTGCACTGCCCTAAACCCTGAAACACCACCCCTGCACCGCCCCCTACACTGCCCGAACACCACTGCACTGCCCTAAACCCTGAAACACCACCCACATCATGACCCCCTTTACTGCTCGAACACCACTGCACTGCCCTAAACCCTGAAACACCACCCCCAGCATGACCCCCTACACTGCCCGAACACCACTGCCCTAAACCCTGAAACACCACCCCTACACGACCCCCTACACTGCCCGAACACCACTGCACTGCCCTAAACCCTGAAACACCACCCCCTGCACGGCCCCCTACACTGCCCGAACACCACTGCACTGCCCTAAACCCTGAAACACCACCCCCAAGACGACCCCCTCCACTGCCCGAACACCACTGCACTGCCCTAAACCCTAAAACACCACCCCCAGCACGACCCCCTACACTGCCCGAACACCACTGCACTGCCCTAAACCCTAGAACACTACCCCCAGCATGACCCCCTACACTACCCGAACACCACTGCACTACCCTAAACCCTAAAATACTCCCCCAGCACGACCCCCTACACTACCCGAACACGACTGCACTGCCCTAAACCCTAAAACACTCCCCCCAGCACGACCCTTACACTGCCCAAACACTACTGCACTGCCCTAAACCCTGAAACACCACCCCTCAGCACGACACCCTACACTGCCCGAACACCACTGCACTGCCCTAAACCCTGAAACACCACCCCCAGCACGACCCCCTTTACTGCTCGAACACCACTGCACTGCCCCAAACCCTGAAACACCACCCCCAGCATGACCCCCTACACTGCCCAAACACTACTGCACTGCCCTAAACCCTGAAACACCACCCCTGCACAACCCCCTACACTGCCCGAACACCACTGCACTGCCCGAAACCCTGAAACACCACCCCCTGCACGACCCCCTACACTGCCCGAACACCACTGCACTGCCCTAAACCCTGAAACACCACCCCCAGCACGACCCCCTACACTGTCCGAACACCACTGCTCTGCCCTAAACCCTAAAACACCACCCCCAGCACGACCCCCTACACTGCCCGAACACCACTGCACTGCCCTAAACCCTAAAACACTACCCCCAGCACGACCCCCTACACTACCCAAACACCACTGCACTAACCTAAATCCTAAAACACTACCACCAGCACGACCCCCTACACTACCAAAATACCACTGCACTACCCTAAAACATGACCGCCTACACTACACAAACACCACTGCACTACCCTAAACCCTAAAACACTACCCCCAGCACGACCCCCTACACTACACAAGCACCACTGCACTACCCTAAACCCTAAAACACTACCCCCAGCACGACCCCCTACACTGCCCGAACACCACTGCACTGCCCTAAACCCTGAAACACCAGCCCCTGCATGACCACCTACACTGCCCGAACACAACTGCACTGCCCTAAACCCTGAAACACCACCCCTAGCATGACCCCCTACACTGCCCGAACACCACTGTCCTAAACCCTGATACACCACCCCCAGCACGATCCCCTACACTGCCCGAACACCACTGCACTGCCCTAAACCCTGAAACACTACCCCCAGCAAGACCCCCTACACTGCCCGAACACCACTGACCTAAACCCTGAAACACCACCCCCAGCACGACCCCCTACACTGCCCGAACACCACTGCACTGCCCTAAACCCTGAAACACTACCCCCAGCATGACCCCCTACACTGCCCGAACACCCCTGCTCTGCCCAAAACCCTGAAACACCAGCCCCAGCACGACCCCCTACACTGCCCGAACACCACTGCTCTGCCCTAAACCTTGAAACACCAGCCCCTGCACGACCCCCTACACTGCCCGAACACCACTGCACTACCCTAAACCCTGAAACATCACCCCCAGCACGACCCCCTAAACTGCCCGAGCACCACTGCACTGCCCTAAACCCTGAAACACCAGCCCCAGCACGACCCCCTACACTGCCCGAACACCACTGCACTGCCCTAAACCCTGAAACACCAGCCCCAGCACAACCGCCTACACTGCCTGAACACCACTGCACTGCCCTAAACCCTGAAACACCAGCCCCAGCACGACCCCCTACACTGCCCGAACACCACTGCACTGCCCTAAACCCTGAAACACCAGCCCCAGCACAACCCCGTACACTGCCCGCACACCACTGCACTGATAACAGGGTGATAACAGGCTTTAGTTACATTAGAATTTATTTGTTGATGGTACCATACTAATTTTAGCAATTGTGGTGTATTCTAAGGTGATTTTACCATGTGAAAAACCTTCTGCTGGGATATCATGAATCATGTTTGAGAGAACACTATTTTCTCATGCTTGTCCCATGGAGGTTTGGAAGGTGCTCCAGAAGCTAAAATGAGAGCATATTTTCTGTAAATTCACATTATCTTTCTCACTCATGTGAGAATGAAGTCTGACATTCTCAGTAAAACATGTACATCCAACAAGGGAAGAGACTGTCAGTTGATTCCTTTGTGTTCTACTGCAGCTTCCCAGAGTGTTCTAAAGAACAACTAGAGTGCTAACAGCCTTACTTATGACAACAGTATGGCACACCTGAAGCCATCTTGATTGGAATAAACTGGTAACACTTAAACAATTTAATTTAAAAAGGAACAAAATGATGGGGTTCATTTTGTCATAGAAATTATGGTTAGTGCTGTAGAAAGAAAAATTAGGACATGTTTCAAGTGTGATCTCAAATATCTTCCTGTTATATTTCAACAGGAGCAGCCTGCCAGTTGATGCCTTTGTGTTCTACTGCAGCTTCCCAGAGTGTTCTAAAGAACAACTAGAGTGCTAACAGCCTTACTTATGACAAAAGTATGGCACACCTGAAGCCATCTTGATTGGAATAAACTGGTAACACTTAAAACATTTAATTTAAAAAGGAACAAAATGAGGGGGTTCATTTTGTCATAGAAATTATGGTTAGTGCTGTAGAAAGAAAAATTAGGATATATTTCAAGTGTGATCTCAAATATCTTCACGTTATATTTCAACAGGAGCAGCCTGCCAGTTAATGCCTTTGTGTTCTACTGCAGCTTCCCAGAGTGTTCTAAAGAACAACTAGAGTGCTAACAGCCTTACTTATGACAAAAGTATGGCACACCTGAAGCCATCTTGATTGGAATAAACTGGTAACACTTAAAACATTTAATTTAAAAAGGAACAAAATGAGGGGGTTCATTTTGTCATAAAAATTATGGTTAGTGCTTTAGAAAGAAAAATTAGGACATATTTCAAGTGTGATCTCAAATATCTTCCTGTTATATTTCAACAGGAGCAGCCTGCCAGTTGATGCCTTTGTGTTCTACTGCAGCTTCCCAGAGTGTTCTAAAGAACAACTAGAGCGCTAACAGCCTTACTTATGACAAAAGTATGGCACACCTGAAGCCATCTTGATTGGAATAAACCGGTAACACTTAAAACATTTAATTTAAAAAGGAACAAAATGAGGGGTTCTTTTTTAAATAGAAATTATGGTTAGTGCTGCAGAAAGAAAAATTAGGGCATGTTTTAAGTGAGATCTCATATCCTCTTCTATTTCATTAGAAAATTCTGACATGCAGACTGAAACAATCACTTTCAATACCAGCAGCAGACTACCAGTTAACTCCCTGGTGAGCAGTAGCTTTACTCCAGTGATCTAATGAGCAACTAGAGTGCTAACATTCTGAATTTATGGCAGATGTGAGACACATCTGAATGCCTTCTTGATGGAATCAAAGTAAAAAACTGAAAGCATTTCCTACTGAGAAGACTGCAGTAAATGAAGAAATTAGGAAACTTCATAACAAAGAAGTCTTCCAAGATGGCCACCAGTGAAAAAAGAGCCCAAATGTAGCACAAATATTACCCAGATGTAACCCACATATAGCCCAAAGACAAAAGTGTGCAAAACACTTTTTATTTTTAGTTTTTTGCAGTTTTATGTAGTGCAGACTGGTCAGGTATTGGAGCATTGCATCTTAAAACATGACCCCCTACACTACAAAAACACCACTGCACTACCTTAAACCCTAAAACACTACACCCAGCACGACCCCCTACACTACACAAGCACCACTGCACTATCCTAAACCCTAAAACACTACCCCCAGCACGACCCCCTACACTACCCAAACACCACTGCACTAACCTAAATCCTAAAACACTACCACCAGCACGACCCCCTACACTACCCAAATACCACTGCACTACCCTAAAACATGACCCCCTACACTACACAAACAACACTGCACTACCCTAAACCCTAAAACACTACCCCAGCACGACCCCCTACACTACACAAGCACCACTGCACTACCCTAAACCCTAAAACACTACCCCCAGCACGACCCCCTACACTGCCCGAACACCACTGCACTGCCCTAAACCCTGAAACACCAGCCCCTGCATGACCCCCTACACTGCCCGAACACCACTGACCTAAACCCTGAAACACCACCCCCAGCACGACCCCCTACACTGCCCGAACACCACTGCACTGCCCTAAACCCTGAAACACTACCCCCAGCACGACCCCCTACACTGCCCGAACACCACTGACCTAAACCCTGAAACACCACCCCCAGCACGACCCCCTACACTGCCCGAACACCACTGCACTGCCCTAAACCCTGAAACACTACCCCCAGCAAGACCCCCTACACTGCCCGAACACCACTGCACTGCCCTAAACCCTGAAACACCACCCCCAGCACGACCCCCTACACTGTCCGAACACCACTGCACTGCCCTAAACCCTAAAACACCACCCCCAGCACGACCCCCTACACTGCCCGAACACGACTGCACTGCCCTAAACCCTAAAACACTCCCCCAGCACGACCCCCTACACTACCCGAACACCACTGCACTGCCCTAAACCCTAAAACACTCCCCCAGCACGACCCCCTACACTACCTAAACACCACTGCACTGCCCTAAACCCTAAAACACTACCCCCGCATGACCCCCTACACTACCCAAATACCAATGCACTACCCTAATCCCTAAAACACTACCCCCGCACAACCCCCTACACTACCCAAAGACCACTGTACTACCCTAAACTTGACCCCGTCTTCTCCTCCAGCAAGGACATCTCCTTCAGCCACACCACCGGACTCCACTGGACAGACCACAGCTGCGTCCACTTCAGCTTCAGCAGGACCACCACGCACCACCACCCGCAACAGCTCCCGCGCAGAAGCTGGAACAAGATCACCACCGACCAACTCACCACATCCCTGAGCCAGAACCCTCCCGCCAGCTCAACGAACCCCAACCAAGCCGCCAGCAACCTCACAAGATGGATCACCAACTGCGCTGACATCCTCGCCCCATTGAAGACCCCCCAATCAGACCCGGCAACAAGAAAGCACCCTGGTTCACCGACGAACTCAAGAAATCCAAGAAGAACTGCCGGGCCCTCGAGAAAGCATGGCGCAGAGACCCGACTGCAGACAACATGACCACCCTCAAACACGCCACCCGAAAACACCACCAGCTGATCCACACCACCAAGAAAACCGCATTCAAGGAACGACTGGACAACAACGCCCACAACAGCAAGGAACTCTTCATCATCGTCAAAGAGCTCTCGAACCCCAGCGCCGGAAACAACGACATCACCCCTCGCCAGACCTCTGCAACTCGCTCGCCTCGTTCTTCCACAGCAAGATCGCAGACATACACAACAGTTTCAGCACACAGCCGACGTACCCTACAACCGTTCCAACGTCCCCCACCTCCACCCTCCGAGCCTGGACCCCGATCAACACCGAAGACACTATCCGCACGATGAACTCCATCCACTCCGGATCACCAACCGACCCCTGCCCTCACCACATCTTCAACAAGGCCGACGCCGTCATCGCACCCCACCTCCGGGACATCATCAACACCTCCTTCGACACCGCCACCTTCCCAGAGAGCTGGAAGCACGCCGAACTCTGCGCCCTACTGAAGAAACCATCAGCGGACCCCACCGACCTCAAAAACTACCGCCCCATCTCGCTCCTTCCTTTTCCTGCCAGAGTCATCGAGAAGACCGTCAACAGACAACTGGCCACCTTCATCGAGACGAATGGATCCCTCGACCACTCACAGTCCGGCTTCCGGGCCAACCACAGCACCGAGACCGCCCTCATCGCAGCCACCGACGACATCCGAGCCCTGCTCGACAACGGGAAACAGCGGCCCTCATCCTCCTGGACCTCTCCGCAGCGTTCGACACAGTCTGCCACCGCACCCTAGTGCAACGCCTGAACAACGTCGGAATCCAAGAGAAGGCACTGGAGTGGATCATCTCCTTCCTCGCCGGAAGAACCCAGAGAGTCCGCCTCCCCCGTTCAGTTCCGAGGCCACCGAAGTCATCTGCGGCGTACCACAAGGATCATCACTCAGCCCCACCCTCTTCAACGTCTACATGAGCCCCCTCGCAGCCATCGCACGCCAACACAACCTCAACATCATCTCCTACGCCGACGACACCCAGTTGATCCTCTCCCTCACCAACGACCCCACAACCGCCAAAACCAACCTACATGAAGGGATGAAGGACGTAGCCGAGTGGATGAGGAACAGCCGCCTGAAACTGAACTCAGATAAGACGGAAGTCCTCATCCTAGGATCATCACCCTCCGCCTGGGACGACTCCTGGTGGCCCCCTGCCCTGGGCAACGCACCCAAACCAACGGACCACGCACGCAACCTGGGCTTCATCCTGGACTCCTCCCTCTCAATGACCAGACAAGTCAACGCCGTCTCCTCGTCTTGCTTCAACATCCTACGCATGCTGCGGAAGATCTTCCGGTGGATCCCCACCGAAACCAGGAAGACGGTCACCCAGGCCCTCGTCACCAGCCGACTGGACTACGGCAACTCCTCTACGCCGGAACCACAGCCAAACTTCAGAAAAGACTCCAACGCATCCAGAATGCCTCAGCTCGACTCATCCTGGACATCCCCCGACACAGCCACATCGCCGGACACCTGAGAGACCTGCACTGGCTCCCCGTCAGCAAGAGAATCACGTTCCGACTCCTCACCCACGCACACAAAGCTCTCCACAACCAAGGCCCCAGATACCTCAACAACCGTCTGACCTTCTACACTCCCACCCGCCAGCTACGATCGACCAACCACGCCCTCGCCGCCGTCCCCCGCATCCGAAGAGCCACAACGGGAGGAAGATCCTTCTCCTACCTGGCTGCCAAGACGTGGAACTCCCTACCCATCCACCTCCGCCTGACCCAAGACCACCTCTCCTTCAGGAAGCAACTCAAGACCTGGCTGTTCGAACAGTAGCGGACCCCCCTCCCCCTAGCGCCTTGAGACCCTCCGGGTGAGTAGCGCGCTATACAAATGCTTGATTGATTGATTGATTGATAAACTCTAAAACAATACCCCCCGCACGACTCCCTACACTACCCAAAGACCACTGCACTACCCTAAACCCTAAAACACGACCTCCTACACTACACAAACACCACTGCACTACCCTAAACCCTAAAAAACTACCCCAGCACGAACCCCTACACTACCCAAACACCACTGCACTACCCTAAACCATAAAACACTACCCCCAGCAGTACCCCCTACTCTACCCAAACACCAGTGCACTACCCTAAACCCTAAAACACTGCCCCCAGCAGTACCCCCTACACTACCCAAACACCATTGCACTACCCTAAACCCTAAAACACTACCCCCAGCAGTATCCCCTACACTACCCAAACACCACTGCACTACCCTAAACCCTAAAACCCTAAAACACTAACCCCCGGCACGACCCCCTACAATACCCAAACACCACTGTACTACCCTAAACCCTAAAACACTCCCCCCAGCACGACTCCCTACACTACCCAAACACCACTGCACTACCCTAAACCCTAAATCTACCCCCAGCATGACCCCCTACACTACACAAACACCACTGCACTACCCTAAACCCTAAAACACTACCCCCAGCACGACCCTCTTCACTACCTAAACACAACTGCACAATTTGTTACAGGCGTTGCAACGCAGGCCTGTGGTGCTTACTGGAAGTACCTGGTGGGCTAGTTGGGCCCCAGGGACTCTCAGGATTCAAGGTGACCTAATCCCCCAACTTAAAACGCGCCACGGGGCGCATTTGCACAGTGGTGAAGGGAGGGCGGGGCCTCAGATGACATGTGCGCAAACACGACCTGTGGTGCGTTTTAAGTTGGGGAGTTAATTCCTTTGAATCCTGGGGGCCAACTAGCCCACCAGGTACCTTCAGTAAGCACAACAGAGTTGCGTTGCAGAGAGGTGAAAAAAGGTGCGTGGCCTCGGAACGCCTCTCTGCAACTCAGCTCTGTGGTCCTAACTGTAGGTACCTGGGGGCTAGTTGGGCCCCAGGGACCCTCAGGATTCAAGGGGACTTAATCCCGCAACTTAAAACGCGCCACGGGGCGTGTTTGCACACATGTCACCTCAGGCCCCCTCCCTTCACCACTGTGCAAACGCGCACTGGCTCTGGTTAGTCAGAGTCAGTTACCACCAGTACCCGTCTGAAAAAGTTGTGGGCACAGGATGATTTTGCAACAAGGCCTCTTTCTGCTCCTCTGTTGGTTCTTTCTGCACATCTTTTGCTTCTTTCTGTGCGTTTTTTCTTCTTTCTTCACATGTCCTACCTCTGTTGGCATAGTTAGAAACTAGCATTTAAAAAACCTTTGAAATTCACTTAAAAATCATAGGTTTCAGGCACGTTATAGTTAGAAATTAGCATTTAAAAACCTTTGAAATTCACTGAAAAACCATAGGTTTCAGGCACGTTATAGTTAGAAATTAGCATTTAAAAAACCTTTGAAATTCACTGAAAAAAACATAGGTTTCAGGCACGTTATAGTTAGAAATTAGCATTTAAAAAACCTTTGAAATTCACTGAAAAAACCATAGGTTTCAGACACATTATAGTTAGAAATTAGCATTTAAAAAACCTTTGAAATTCACTGAAAAAACCATAGGTTTTAGGGACAGTTATAGTTAGTTGGACATTGCACTCGTACAAAACCCGTGAAATTCCCTGTTATAGTTAGTTCAGCTAACTATAACTCGCGCCCGCAATGCACTGCTGATGACGTCACATATTACATCACTCATGACATGGTCAGTGACATCACTGATGACATCACTGATGACATCTCAAATGACATCACTGATGACATCATCCATGTGATAATTTCATGCATCTTCTCACACCCTAATATAACTTTTGATACACCCACTCTAAATTACAGACTGCCATTCTCAAAACCATAGAGACTCCAACACAAAAACTACATACCCACTCACTGATTCTTAGGTCTACACACACATCCACTCACTCACCTGTACAGTCACTCATACTTACAGTCACTCAGTACAGGACTATCATATGCACTCATACACCTATATAAACACTCACACACCGCCACTCATCCATAGAGGTACTCACACACCTAGTCAGTCATGCAAAAATTAATCACACACCCATTTACTCACCTATACAGTTATACACACACCAGCTCACTTACTCATACAGATACTAGCACATTCTTACGCTCTTATACAATAACTGATACAAGCACACACGCATCCATACAGCCACTCTCACAATAACACACTCTCACTTATAGCCATTTAAATACTCTAACACACATATATACTGCCTTTTACATATGTAGTTACTCGCACATGTACCACTGAGATATACATTCACTCACTAACACACCCATACACACACTCACCCACCCAAGCAGTCCATCACAGATGCACTCTTGAAATCAAGCACCCAGTGAATCACCCACTCACACATCTATGTATAGAGTCACACACACCCCACCCACACAAACACTCAGGCAGCCATACAGATACTCAGAGAACCAATCAATAACCCATATAGACACTCATGTAGCTATTCGCAAATCCATGCATCCACTTACACACCAACAAACAGACGGATACAGACATTCACACAGTTTAGTCACTAACCCATGCATTCAGTAAGATACGTTTAATCACTCACTTGTAGAGTCAGTCACTCACGTACTAAATCATCCATTCAGACACTTATACACCCACTCATTCTTCAATACGCCTTTCCCTATATATATTAAACATATTTAAACTTTACAGAAACACAGTCACTGGATGATGTCATCAGTGATGTCATTTGAGATGTCATCAGTGATGTCATCAGTGATGTCACTGACCATGTCATGAGTGATGTAATATGTGACGTCATCAGCAGTGCATTGCGGGCGCGAGTTATAGTTAGCTGAACTAACTATAACAGGGAATTTCACGGGTTTTGTACGAGTGCAATGTCCAACTAACTATAACTGTCCCTAAAACCTATGGTTTTTCAGTGAATATATATATATATATTAATATATATACATATATATATATATTCACTGAAAAAACCATAGGTTTTAGGGACAGTTATAGTTAGTTGGACATTTCACTGCATACAAACCATAGAAATTCCCCGTTATAGTTAGTTCAGCTAACTATAACTCGCGCCCTGCAATGCACTGCTGATGACGTCACATATTACATCACTCATGACATGGTCAGTGACATCACTGATGACATCACTGATGACATCTCAAATGACATCACTGATGACATCACTGATGACATCATCCAGTGACTGTGTGTTTCTGTAAAGTTTAAATATGTTTAATATATATAGGGAAAGGCGTATTGAAGAATGAGTGGGTGTATAAGTGTCTGAATGGATGATTTAGTACGTGAGTGACTGACTCTACAAGTGAGTGATTAAATGTATCTTACTGAATGCATGGGTTAGTGACTAAACTGTGTGAATGTCTGTATCCGTCTGTCTGTTGGTTTGTAAGCGGCTGCATGGCTTTCTGAATAGCTACATGAGTGTCTACATGGGTTATTGATTGATTGTCTGAGTATCTGTATGGGTGCCTGTGTGTTTGTGTGGGTGGGGTGTGTGTGACTCTGTGCATAGATGTGTGAGTTGGTGATTCACTGGGTGCATGGTTTCAAGAGTGCATCTGTGATGGACTGTATGGGTGGGTGAGTGTGTGTATGGGTGTGTTAGTGATTGAATGTATATCTCAGTGGTACATGTGTGAGTAACTACATATGTGAAAGGCAGTATATATGTGTGTTGGAGTATATAAATGGTTATAAGTGAGAGTGTGTGATTGTGAGAGTGGCTGTATGGATGAGTGTGTACTTGTATCAGTGATTGTATAAGAGCGTAAGAATGTGCTAGTATTTGTATGAGTAAGTGAGCTGGTGTGTGTATAACTGTATAGGTGAGTAAATGGGTGTGTGATTAAGTTTTTGCATGACTGACTGGTGTGTGAGTACCTCTATGGATGAGTGTCGGTGTGTGAGTGTTTATATAGGTGTATGAGTGCATATGATAGTCCTGTACTGAGTGACTAAGTATGAGTGACTGTACGGGTGAGTGAGTGGATGTGTGTGTATACCTAAGAATCAGTGAGTGGGTATGTAGCTTTTGGTGTTGGAGTGTCTATGGTTTTGAGAAGGGCAGTCTGTAATTTAGAGTGGGTGTATCAAAAGTTATATTAGGGTGTGAGAAGATGCATGAAATTATCACATGGATGATGTCATCAGTGATGTCATTTGAGATGTCATCAGTGATGTCATCAGTGATGTCACTGACCATGTCATGAGTGATGTAATATGTGACGTCATCAGCAGTGCATTGCGGGGGCGCGAGTTATAGTTAGCTGAACAAACTATAACTGTCCCTAAAACCTATGGTTTTTTCAGTGAATTTCAAAGGTTTTTTAAATGCTAATTTCTAACTATAACGTGTCTGAAACCTATGGTTTTTCAGTGAATATATATATATATATATATATATATATATATATATATATATATATATATATATATATATATATATATATATATATACCCAAAAAATCCTTTTCTTACACGGTTCAATGCATTTAGAACCCGAAACAGGAACGGACTCCTCTTATTTTGTGCAAAGTTTGTTTATTGTTTCTTTTGCTTTGTGCGCTGTGCCGCCATTAATATATATATATGAATATAGATATTTATATGTGTATATATATGTATATATATATGTATATATTTATCAAGGAACTGTTGCTTCTGCAGCAAGGGCGCACTCGAGAGACAAGACATCATGCACAGGTAGGAACGAGCACTTCAGCAGCCTGACGCGTTTCGGGTATGTATCCCTTTTACTTGTCTCTCGAGTGCGCCCTTGCTGCAGAAGCAACCGTTCCTTGATGTATATATATATATATGTATATATATATGTATATATTGACGGAGACGCTGTGCTTAGCGGATCCCCGCCTACGGCGTTGGTGCCAGCTTAGCGGCGACAGCAGCCACTCGAATTTTGGCTTACAATCCACAACAGGTATTTTTCTGTTTCAAGGCCATGTAAACCTCATTCACTGCGCAGCCATTATAGAATGAAGCAATTTAAAAGCAGACCACGCAACCTGCATTGATCTGCTATGATGTTACAATTATGTTCATATTGGAACTGGTGTTGTAGTATATGTGAACACACAAAAAAACTTTATTATACAGAGCAAATCACTGACAGGAAGCTTCGAGCTACCTATGTACCCAAATAATTAGGATTATAATTTTATGTGGTATAGATTGGTGGTTTAATGCTATGTTGAAATTATGATTGTAATGAATTGAAGTATTCACCGCGTAATGTTTTGATTTTGATTCTGAAAACTTTATTGCACGGAACAATCACAAATACTATCTAGTATTCTTCCTGTCTATATAAACATTGATGATTGCTTCTCAATGCGAATTAATTGAGCACACTGCGCAATGTCAAAGAATGAATTGCCATTTGTTGATACATGAGTTTAAAATGTGCTGTGGATTACAATACTGTGCAATATGCCAAGTATGTTTTCTATGCCTATGAACTTTGAAGTCTATTTCTAAAGGAATTCAATGTACAGGAAATCACTTGACAAAGGCTACACGCCAAAACGCGTCGTCCTTTAATTGGTGCACAATAAAAACATTGTGCTGTCTCCTGGTGTGCCGCATCCTGTTTTTTTGCTATTTGGGGCAAAATTGGAGGACCTTCTTTCAATGTATGTATATATATATATATATATATATATTGATATATATATATATATATATATATATATATTATCTACTGGCGGTCGCCAGTAGATAGTTATAGTTAGGACCTATTATCCATAGGAAATCCGCGACATTCTATTTGCAATAACGTTGGCGCCGGTTGACGAATCTTCGCAAAGCTTCCAACTTGTTGGGGCGCTCCGGTCCGCTCCTACCCTGAAAGTCTCGGGGTGATACGTCAAGCGGGGGCCGAGAAAAAGGGGGTCCCAAAACGCGTTTTCCCCATTCATTTTTCCATAGGAACCTTTAGTCGCAGCTACAGTCCGAACTGCTGAACGGAATTACCCCAAATTTGGCAAAGAGGTAGCCCTTGGTTCAGACTGGTGCCTTTTGCTAAAATGGTGTAAATCCGTTCAGTAGTTCCTGAGAAATTCACAATTAAAATCACATATATATCTATGGGCGCGTCGGATCCGCGCACCCTCCTGATCACGAGCTGCATGCTAATTGGCTGTCAACACTCCAAATCAGGAAGTGT
This sequence comes from Calotriton arnoldi, assembly GCA_963921515.1. Classification (NCBI taxonomy): domain Eukaryota; kingdom Metazoa; phylum Chordata; class Amphibia; order Caudata; family Salamandridae; genus Calotriton; species Calotriton arnoldi. The sequence continues at coordinate 1,181,272 of CAWUFW010004947.1, read as the reverse complement.
TGGCAGCCATTTTGTCCCTCGGTAGAACCGAGGGACAGAAACAAGTGCGCAAAGCGCAAAAGGGGGCAGGGTAGAAACACCCTGACCCCCTAGGTCTGCTCAGGGGTCCCACAAGGACCCCTGGGCAGAAAAAGCATTTTTTTTTTAAATCGGCGGGATGCGCTTAGGGTGCGCGGATCCCGCCGAGAAAAAAAAGAAACAAGTGCGCAAAACGCACAAAGGGGGCAGGGTAGAAACACCCTAACCCCCTAGGCCTGCTCAGGGGGTCCCACAAGGACCACCACCTCCCCGGGGCACTAACAAAATTGAAAATGGGGGTCCGTTAAGGACCCCCGGGGACCACCACCTCCCCGGGGCTGTGCATTTGGATGGGAGGGGGGCCGCGTGGCCCCCCTCCTGGAGCCTGTGGTGGCCCTGGGGACCGCCACCCCCCAGGGCCGGCTCCTGCAGTGTCCCGGGGTGTCCCGGGGGACACTGCTGTTTGCAATGACAGGATGGGAGCCTCGCGGCTCCCGTCCTGTCATTGCAAACTGCTTTGGATATTGGAAGAGAGAGCAGGGAAACCTGCTCTCGCTTCCAATATCCAAAGACAATTGCTTTCCACATGGGGAGCAGCATGTTAGCTGCTCCCCATGTGGAAAGCAATGCCGGCTCGTGCAGGAGGCGGGGAGCCGGCGGGACTGTGGGGGTTTGGGGACCCCCCACAGTCCCCAACCAGAGGCCAGGCCCCGGGGGATGGGGTCCCCGGGGCAAGTAGTGGCCCGGGAGGGGAGCCACGCGGCCCCCCTCCCCGGAAATAATTTAAAAAAAAAAAAGGCCTGCTCCGGGGGATGGGGTCCCCGGGGCAAAAGGAGGCCTGAGGAGGGGGCCACGCAGCCCCCTCCTTAAAAATTAATGAAAAAGTGTGGCCATGCCCCGGGGATGGGGTCCCCGGGGTAGGATTCGGACAGGGAGGGCGGCCATGCGGCCCCCTTCCCGTATAATTTAAAAAATTAAAAAGGGGATAAGGCCCTGGGGGATGGGGTCCCCAGGGCCCAAAAATAGGAAAAGGAAGGGGGCCACACAGCCCCCTTCAGGAAAAAAAAAAAAAAACGATCGGGCCGCAGGCCCCGCCCCTTCCTTCACCACTCTGCAAACGCGCCCCTGGCGCGTTTGCAGATGGGGAAGTAATTCCCCTTCAATACTGGGGTCCTGAGGCCAACTAGCCCACCAGGAACCTCCAGTATGCGCCAGGGGCTGCGTTGCAGAGAGGTGTAAAGAGGCCACGCCCCTTTTACACCTCTCTGCAAGGCAGCTCTGTGGCGCTTTTGGATATACCTGTTGGGCTAGTTGGCCCCCAGGGACCCTCAGGATTCAAGGGGAGTTAATCCCCGACTTAAAACGCGCCACGGGCGCGTTTGCACAGTGGTGAAGGGAGGGCGGGGCTTCAGGTGACATGTGTGCAAACAGGCCCCGTGGCGTGTTTTAAGATGGGGGATTAAGTCCCCTTGAATCCTGAGGGTCCCTGGAGTCCAACTAGCCCACCATGTACTTCCAAAAAGCGCCACAGAGCTGCCTTGCAGAGAGGTGTAAAAGGGGTGTGGCCTCTGTACACGTCTCTGCAACGCAGCCCCTGGCGCATACTGGAGGTTCCTGGTGGGCTAGTTGGCCCCAGGGACCCTCATGATTAAAGGGGACTTAATCCCCCAACTTAAAACGCGCCACGGGCGCGTTTGCACAGATGTCACCTCAGGCCCCGCCCCTCCCTTCACCATTGTGCAAATATTCCGCTAAAATCAGCCGAAGTACGAATTCCGATTTACTCACCTGTTATCAGGAGAGACCTCAGTGCTGCATCTTTCAGCCCAGTACTGATCCTGAAAAGTAATTTTTACCGTACTTACCAGTAACTTGAATTTCCTTCCATAGGATATCATTGCCTGCTTTTTGCTGAAAAAGTTTCTAAGTGTCGATTTTTGAAACATACAAATATTCCTCTAAAATCAGCCGAAATACGAATTCCGATTTACTCACCTGTTATCAGGAGAGACCTCAGTGCTGCATCTTTCAGCCCAGTACTGATCCCGAAAAGTAATTTTAACCGTACTTACCAGTAACTTGAATTTCCTTCCATAGGATATCATTGCCTGCTTTTTGCTGAAAAAGTTTCTAAGTGTCGATTTTTGAAACATACAAATATTCCTCTAAAATCAGCCAAAATACGAATTCCGATTTACTCACCTGTTATCAGGAGAGACCTCAGTGCTGCATCTTTCAGTCCAGTACTGATCCTGAAAAGTAATTTTAACCGTACTTACCAGTAACTTGAATTTCCTTCCATAGGATATCATTGCCTGCTTTTTGCTGAAAAAGTTTCTAAGTGTCGATTTTTGAAACATACAAATATTCCTCTAAAATCAGCCAAAATACGAATTCCGATTTACTCACCTGTTATCAGGAGAGACCTCAGTGCTGCATCTTTCAGTCCAGTACTGATCCTGAAAAGTAATTTTAACCGTACTTACCAGTAACTTGAATTTCCTTCCATAGGATATCATTGCCTGCTTTTTGCTGAAAAAGTTTCTAAGTGTCGATTTTTGAAACATACAAATATTCCTCTAAAATCAGCCGAAATACGAATTCCGATTTACTCACCTGTTATCAGGAGAGAACCCAGTGCTGCATCTTTTAGCCCAGCACTGACCCTGAAAAGTAATTTTAACCGTACTTACCAGTAACTTGTATTTCCTTCCATAGGAATCCATTGTCTGGTTTTCAGCAGAAAAGTTTCAAAGTGTCGATTTTCACAAACTACAAATATTCCTTAAAAATCGCCTGTATGACTTAAACGCATTCTTTCAACTGTTTACAGGAGATGCACCAGTGCTGGATCCAGGATCCACCACTGAGTGAGAAAAAGTCACGATAACACTACTTACCTGCTAAGTGAATTTCCTCCCATAGGATAACATTGGTGATTCTATGTGAAAAAGTTTCTAAGTGTCAACTTTTAAAATACAATAATATTCCTTAAAAATCACTACTGTAACCAAAACGCTTTTACTCAACTGTTTACAGGAGATGTCCCAGGACTGAATCTAGGATCCAGTCCTGTGGTTAGAAAAGTAATCCATAAAGTAACTAATTGCATTTAGCTAGAAATTCACATTGAGCTCAATGTTGCATTGTGTTTGAAATTGTGTTGCCCATTGCAACAACTGTAACTACTGTACTTAAAAGTCTATTGCCTATTTGCAAAGTATTTAAAGTAAATTAATTCATTCTGAGAAAGTATATTTTGTAATGTAATGTATAATGTAATTACAATGTAATTTAAAAAATAAAATATCTAAAAATAAATAGTTTAAAAAATGTAGTAAATCAGTATGAAAAAATAAAAATAACAATTAATACATTTAAAAATTGGCATTTACAAAACCTTTGAAATTCACTGAAAAAAACCATAGGTTTCAGACATGTTATAGTTAGGAATTAGCATTTAAAAAACCTTTGAAATTCACTGAAAAAACCATAGGTTTCAGACATGTTATAGTTAGAAATTAGCATTTAAAAAACCTTTGAAATTCACTGAAAAAACCATAGGTTTCAGGCACGTTATAGTTACTTGGACATTGCACTCGTACAAAACCCGTGAAATTCCCCCGTTATAGTTAGTTCAGCTAACTATAACTCGCGCCTCGCAATGCACTGCTGATGACGTCACATATTACATCACTCATGACATGGTCAGTGACATCACTGATGACATCACTGATGACATCTCAAATGACATCACTGATGACATCAACCATGTGATAATTTCATGCATCTTCTCACACCCTAATATAACTTTTGATACACCCACTCTAAATTACAGACTGCCATTCTCAAAAACAAAGACACTCCAACACCAATAACTACATACCCACTCACTGATTCTTAGGTCTACACACACATCCACTCACTCACCCGTACAGTCACTCATACTTACGGTCACTCAGTACAGGACTATCATATGCACTCATACACCTATATAAACACTGACACACCGCCACTCATCCATAGAGGTACTCACACACCTAGTCAGTCATGCAAAAATTTAATCACACACCCATTTACTCACCTATACAGTTATACACACACCAGCTCACTTACTCATACAAATACTAGCACATTCTTACGCTCTTATACAATAACTGATACAAGCACACACGCATCCATACAGCCACTCTCACAATCACACACTCTCACGTATAGCCTTTTAAATACTCTAACACATATATATACTTCCTTTTACATATGTAGTTACTCGCACATGTACCACTGAGATATACATTCACTCACTAACACACCCATACACACACTCACCCACCCAAGCAGTCCATCACAGACGCACTCTTCAAATCATGCACCCAGTGAATCACCCACTCACACATCTATGTACAGAGTCGCACACACCCCACCCACACAAACACTCAGGCACCCATACAGATACTCAGACAACCAATCAATAACTCATATAGACACTCATGTAGCTATTCACAAACCCATGCAGCCACTTACACAGCAACAGACAGACGGATACAGACATTCACCCAGTTTAGTCACTAACCCATGCATTCAGTAAGATAAGTTTAATCACTCACTTATACAGTTAGTCACGCACCTACTAAATCATCCATTCAGACACTTATACACCCACTCACTTTTCAATACGCCTTTCCTTAAATATATTTTAAACATATTTAAACTTTACAGAAACACACAGTCACTGGATGATGTCATCAGTGATGTCATCAGTGATGTCATTTGAGATGTCATCAGTGATGTCATCAGTGATGTCACTGACCATGTCATGAGTGATGTAATATGTGACGTCATCAGCAGTGCATTGCGGGGCGCGAGTTATAGTTAGCTGAACTAACTATAACGGGGGAATTTCACGGGTTTTGTACGAGTGCAATGTCCAAGTAACTACAACTGTCCCTAAAACCTATGGTTTTTTCAGTGAATTTCAAAGGTTTTTTAAATGCTAATTTCTAACTATAACATGTCTGAAACCTATGGTTTTTTCCAGTGAATATATATATGTATATATATGTCTATATTATCTACTGGCGGTCGCCAGTAGATAGTTATAGTTAGGACCTATTATCCATAGGAAATCCGCGACATTCTATTTGAAATAACGTTGGCGCCGGTTGACGAATCTTCGTGAAAGTTTCCAACTTGTTGGGGCGCTCTGCTCCGCTCCTACCCTGAAAGTCTCGGGGTGATACGTGAAGCGGGGGCCGAGAAAAAGGGGGTCCCAAAACGCGTTTTCCCCATTCATTTTTCCATAGGAACCTTTAGTCGCAGCTACAGCCCGAACTGCTGAACGGAATTACACCAAATTTGGCAAAGAGGTAGCCCTTGGTTCAGACTGGTGCCTTTTGCTTAAATGGTGTAAATCCGTTCAGTAGTTCCTGAGAAATTCACAAGTAAAGTCACATATATATCTATGGGCGCGTCGGATCCGCGTACCCTCAGCGCACCCTGCGCGCACCGTCCCGATCACGAGCTGCATGCTAATTGGCTGTCAGCTGGCTGTCAACATTCCGATTCAGGAAGTGTTGGCAGCCATTTTGTCCCTCGGTAGAACCGAGGGACAGAAACAAGTGCGCAAAGCTCAAAAAGGGGGCAGGGTAGAAACACCCTAACCCCCTAGGCCTGCTCAGGGGGTCCCACAAGGACCCCCTGGGCAAAAAAAATCATTTTTTAAATTTTTTTTTTAAATCGGCAGGATGCGCTCAGGGTGCGCGGATCCTGCCGAAATAAAAAATCGAAGCACGGTCTCCCGCACTTTGATGTTAATTGGCCCCCGGGTGGGCCAAGTCCCGGGGGCATGGGGGGGGGGTATTTATAATATGAGGGGGGCCTCTAAGGCCCCCAAGCCCCGGGGTCCGCCACCCCCGGGGGCTTTAAAAATAAATGGTGCGGGAGGGCTCTCGGCCCTCCCGCAGCCCCGGGGACCGCCACCTCCCCGGGGCACTAAAAATAAAAAATGGGGGCCCGTTTTGGACCCCTGAAGCCCCGGGGACCACCACCTCCCCAAGGCTGTGAAATTGTTGGGAGGGGGGCCGCGCAGCCCCCCTCCTGGAGCCCTTGATGGCCCTGGGGATCACCACCCCCAGGGCCGGCTCCTGCAGTGTCCCGGGGTGCCTACCCCCGGGACACTGTAGTTTGCTATGACAGGACGGGAGCCTCGCGGCTCCCGTCCTGTCATAGCAAACTTGGTTTGCATTTTGAAAGAGAGAGCAGGAAACCTGCTCTCTCTTTCAAAATGCAAACCCACTAGCTTTCCACATGGGGAGCAACATGTTAGCTGCTCCCCATGTGGAAAAGCAATGCCTGCTCCCGTAGGACGCGGGGAGCCGGCTGGGACTGTGGGGGTATTGGGGACCCCCCACGGTTCCCAACGTTGTATATAGGCCCCGGGGGATGGGGTCCCCGGGGAAAATACAAATTAGTGCAAGGTGCAAATTTTTTTACTGTAAAATTAGGAGACGCGCATCCAGCGCGGCCCCTGGTGTGCACGTGTTGGATGCGCGACCTGTTACACGTTTGGTACACGAATCAAACGCGTTGGGTGCGCGAATCCAAGGAGACCCTGGTGTGCACGCGTTGGATGCGTGACCCCTAACGCATTTGGTGCACGATTCCAACGCGTTGGGTGCGCGAATCCAAGAAAAACAAATGTACAAAAATTTCAGATATAAATGAAGTTTAGGTGTTTAGGTCTTGGGTGGCTCTAAAAAGAGCCGTTCTGTTTTTTGGGATATTTTGGTACCTACAAGTAAGTACCGATGCAGAGTCTAAAGTTGATGAGGAAGACTCTGTTACCCTCATCTGTAAAATGTACACCATCTCTCCTATAGATGCCGTCCATATTAAAACGCAGATTGTTGTTGTAAATGGAGCCCATTCTATAATCTCTGAGATAAGCAGAAACAGCTTTATTGACATGTTTCCTAGCTTTCTCAATCTGTGGACAAAATTGATTGGACCAGTTCCATTTCTGTCTTTGACATATATTAGAATATACAAAGTCAGTTTGGGGGAAAAGTGATATCAATTCTCCAAAGGTGTCCTTCATAAGCATTTCCAGACCTACCCCAGTCAAAGTGCCTAGGTCATTGCCACCAAAGTGCACAATTATGAGGTCAGGGTGTTGGAGATGCAAAAGGATTTAACCAATGGCATCAATTGGTGCCACTTTAATCCTCTCTGTCCAATCCATTTAATGTCTACATTTGGCAAAGCTAGGTCTTTGTCAATGCCACTGTTTTCTGCATACCTTTGGCTCCAGAAAATATAGCTGTGTCCCACAATCCACACTCTAAGCATCTTGAAAGGAGGTCTGGATGCACTCAGAAGGTGTCTGTATGTGAAATGGCAGTTTGACTACTAAAGTTTTTCTAAAATGGTGGATAAGATGCAGTTTAAAAAAAACTGGAAAAAAAATGATTGGCTGTTTGAGAAGATTATAGACTAAAAAGTAGGGTGCATGTTTCTGAGTTTCAAAAGCACGTTTCTTATTGGTTAATGAAAAGCGTTTGAAAGGAACATTAGACAGGATAAGCTGATATTTTGAAAAGTCAAGCGCACTTGTTGTTTGGATTAGCAACATTGTGTGCTGAACTTGTGACCTGTGAGTTCAGTTGAGTGTTCCATGAACTGTTACTATGGTAACAGGCTGTAAGCAGATTGGGGGTAGGGTTGAAAGTTATATCAATTGGATAGGCTTGAAATGTGTAACCAATAGAAATGTGTGTTAGCTTTTGAATTAATGTGGGAAGTAATGTGATTTGATATTTACATGTATATGTGTGCAGAAAGAGAGGGAAAGTTTGCCATTTTTTGGTTTTGCTAAGAGCAGTGCAGTACAGACATTTGGTTTAAGAACATCTGGTGTGTGACTGACATACTTCTTAATCAACAAATTAATTTGAAAGGTGAGTTATTAATTTGTGAGGTGTTGTATGTTGTGTCTTTGTTTTTAATAAGACTAATGTTTTTCTCCTGCTAAAGTCCAGGGAGTAGTGTTGCTTGTCTAGAATCACACTGTGAGTCTGTGTGCATTTGGGCAACCACTGTGAGAGAAGCATTTGGGTACTTCATGTCTTTGCAGACAGATAACCGCTTTAAAACATGTGATGTTGTCAAATTTTCGTAGTATTAGAAGCCAGTCATTGCTTGTGCATTCGCAGAAAGAGACAGTCATTCACAGTAGACTGCAGTAGTGAATTTTGTAAAATGTGTACAGTCACCTTACCCCTTCCAGACTAGTGAATGTGTTTTGGAAAGGTCCAAGGAACTGTGTTGCTTGTCTAGAATCACACTGTGAGTCTATCTGCATTTGGGCAACCATTGTGAGAGAAGCATTTGGGTACTTCATGTCTTTGCAGACAGATAACCGCTTTAAAACCTGTGATGTTGTCAAATTTTCGTAGTATTAGAAGCCAGTCATTGCTTGTGCATTCGCAGAATGAGACAGTCATTCACAGTAGACTGCAGTAGTGAATTTTGTAAAATGTGTGCAGTCACCTTACCCCTTCCAGACTAGTGAATGTGTTTTGGAAAGGTCCAAGGAACTGTGTTGCTTGTCTAGAATCACACTGTGAGTCTGTATGCAATTGGGCAACCACTGTGAGAGAAGCATTTGGGTACTTTATGTCTTTGCAGACAGATAACCGCTTTAAAACATGTGATGTTGTCAAATTTTCGTAGTATTAGAAGCCAGTCATTGATTGTGCATTCGCAGAATGAGACAGTCATTCACAGTAGACTGCAGTAGTGAATTTTGTAAAATGTGTACAGTCACCTTACCCCTTCCAGACTAGTGAATGTGTTTTGGAAAGGTCCAAGGAACTGTGTTGCTTGTCTAGAATCACACTGTGAGTCTATCTGCATTTGGGCAACCATTGTGAGAGATGCATTTGGGTACTTCATGTCTTTGCAGACAGATAACCGCTTTAAAACCTGTGATGTTGTCAAATTTTCGTAGTATTAGAAGCCAGTCATTGCTTGTGCATTCGCAGAATGAGACAGTCATTCACAGTAGACTGCAGTAGTGAATTTTGTAAAATGTGTGCAGTCACCTTACCCCTTCCAGACTAGTGAATGTGTTTTGGAAAGGTCCAAGGAACTGTGTTGCTTGTCTAGAATCACACTGTGAGTCTGTATGCAATTGGGCAACCACTGTGAGAGAAGCATTTGGGTACTTTATGTCTTTGCAGACAGATAACCGCTTTAAAACCTGTCATGTTGTCAAGTTTTCGTAGTATTAGAAGCCAGTCATTGCTTGTGCATTCGCAGAATGAGACAGTCATTCACAGTAGACTGCAGTAGTGAAGTTTGTAAAATGTGCGCAGTCACCTTACCCTTTCCAGACTAGTGAATGTGTTTTGGAAAGGTCCAAGGAACTGTGTTGCTTGTCTAGAATCACACTGTGAGTCTGTATGCAATTGGGCAACCACTGTGAGAGAAGCATTTGGGTACTTTATGTCTTTGCAGACAGATAACCGCTTTAAAACCTGTCATGTTGTCAAGTTTTCGTAGTATTAGAAGCCAGTCATTGCTTGTGCATTCGCAGAATGAGACAGTCATTCACAGTAGACTGCAGTAGTGAAGTTTGTAAAATGTGCGCAGTCACCTTACCCTTTCCAGACTAGTGAATGTGTTTTGGAAAGGTCCAAGGAACTGTGTTGCTTGTCTAGAATCACACTGTGAGTCTGTATGCAATTGGGCAACCACTGTGAGAGAAGCATTTGGGTACTTTATGTCTTTGCAGACAGATAACCGCTTTAAAACCTGTCATGTTGTCAAGTTTTCGTAGTATTAGAAGCCAGTTATTGCTTGTGCATTCGCAGAATGAGACAGTCATTCACAGTAGAATGCAGTAGTGAATTTTGTAAAATGTGAGCAGTCACCTTACCCCTTCCAGACTAGTGAATGTGTTTTGGAAAGGTCCAAGGAACTGTGTTGCTTGTCTAGAATCACACTGTGAGTCTATCTGCATTTGGGCAACCATTGTAAGAGAAGCATTTGGGTACTTCATGTCTTTGCAGACAGATAACCGCTTTAAAACCTGTCATGTTGTCAAGTTTTCGTAGTATTAGAAGCCAGTCATTGCTTGTGCATTCGCAGAATGAGACAGTCATTCACAGTAGACTGCAGTAGTGAATTTTGTAAAATGTGTGCTGTCACCTTACCCCTTCCATACTAGTGAATGTGTTTTGGAAAGGTCCAAGGAACGGTGTTGCTTGTCTAGAATCACACTGTGAATCTGTGTGCATTTGGGCAACCACTGTGAGAGAAGCATTTGGGTAGTTCATATCTTTGCAGACAGATAACTGTTTTAAAACCTGTCATGTTGTCAAGTTTTCGTAGTATTAGATGCTCCAGGAATCACGCTGTCACTTCCCATGCACTCCTCTAGTCAGCAATCCAGCACCATGTGCTAATGCAATCAGTGCGTCAAAACTCAAACACTTATAAATTCCCCTATGCACACTCCTTGCAGTACTCTAATTATTCAGTCACTACCCAAGTACTCATACAAGTACCCAGGCCTTAGCACATAGACTGCTACAAATCCCTATCTTCTACGCATGAAGTCCTCTAACCACCTACACACTTGTCTTTCACTCCTTCAATTCTCAGGCAGTATCCATACACTCCAATAAAGACATTGTTACTCCCCATGCACTCCTCCAGTCAGCTATCCAGCACATATACTAATCCAAACACTGTGCCATAACCAAACACTTATAAATTCAGCCAGGCACTGACCTTAAAGTACTCTAATCATTCAGTCAGTACCCAATTACTCATGCAGTGTCCCAGGCTTTAGCACATAGACTGCTTCAAACACCGAACAAGTACGCATGTAGTCCTGTAACTACCTACACACTTGTTTTTCACTCCTTCAATTCTCAGGCACTATCCATACACTTCAATAAACACATTGTTACTCCGCATGCACTCTTCCACTCAGCCATCCAGCACATATACTAATCCAAACACTGTGCCATAACCAAACACTTATAAATTCAGCCAGGCACTGACCTTAAAGTACTCTAATCATTCAGTCAGTACCCAATTACTCATGCAGTGTCCCAGGCTTTAGTACATAGACTGCTTCAAACACCTATCAAGTATGCATGTAGTCCTGTAACTACCTACACACTTGTTTTTCACTTCTTCAATTCTCAGGCACTATCCATACACTTCAATAAACACCTTGCTACTCCGCATGCACTCTTCAACTCAGCCATCCAGCACATATACTAATCTAAACACTGTGCCATAACCAAACACTTATGAATTCAGCCAGGCACTCACCTTGAAGTACTCTAATCATTCAGTCAGTGTTCAATTACTCATGCAGTGACCCAGGCCTTAGCACATAGACTGCTTCAAACACCTATCCACTACGCATGTAGTCCTGTAACTACCTACACACTTGTCTTTCACACCTTCAATTCCCCAGTCAGTATCTATACACTCTAGCAGTCTCCTCTAGTGACCCATTCAGCTCCATGTACTAATCCATTCAATGCGCCAAAACCCAATCACTTAAAAATTCACCTAGGCACTCTCCTTACAGTACTGTTTACATTCAGTTACTATCCAAATACTCATTCAGTGATTTAGAGCCTTAACACATACAGTGTTTCAAACTCCTATCCACTATACATGTCGTCCTCTAACCATCTACGCACTTGTGTTTAAGGCTTTTAATTCCCCAGTCAGTCTCCTTACACTTCAAGAAACACCCTGTCATTCCCCTTGCAATCCTGTATTGACCCATTCAGCACCATGTACTAATGCATTCACTCTGCCAAAACCCAACCGCTTATAAATTCACCCGGGCATTCTCTTTGCAGTACTCTAATCATTTAATCAGTACACAAGTACTCATGCAGTGATTCTGGCTTCAGCACATGGACTGCTACAAATCTTTATCGAATATGCATGCACTCCTTTAATCACTTACACACTTATCTTACACACCTTCATTTCCCCAGGCAGTATCCATACACTAAAGCAAACATCCTGTAACTCTCCTTGCAGTGTTGTAGTGACCCATTCAACACTATGTACTAATCCATTCACTGTGCAAAAACTGAATCACTTTTAAATTCACCAAGGCACTCTCCGTGTACTACTCTAATCATTGTTTTGCAACCCAACTACTTATACAGTGAGCTAGGTTTTAACACGTGCAATGTGTTTCTATAGTAATAGAAGGGTATCATTTGTAAATTTATTAAAATTAATTTATTTATAATTATTTCTTACAGATATTGTTTATCATCATTAAAACAAACTTATCATGCCTCAAAAATCAAGAAAGAGAAAACGACAGCAAAATGAAAATTATTTGAACAAATCTGCAGAAAAAGTATTGGATGACCAACATCATGTGGCTAAAAAGAAAAAGTCTTTCGGTAAGACAACAAAAGAATTCCTTAAAAAAATTTCAAAGCCTAGAAATAGTGTACAAATTGTACAAAGTAAAAACAATGCTTCAACTAGAAAAAAGAATATGAGTAAAAAGAAAGGAGTAAATGGAAAATTACATTCAAACGATACAATGAATGGTAAAAGAAGGCAAAATCAGTATAAAGAAATCAGGAAAAAATGTTTTTATTATAGAGTTGTTTTTAACTTGCTTAAAGATGTTAAAAAATATAGAAGAAGAGCACTATTTTATAAAAAGAAAAAGTATATTGAATCCATTGTTCAAAAAGCTTTGGAATTAAAAAGGAAATTATTTATTTTAGTTTTAAATAGAATTCGATCACTACATAAACCAATCCATTTTTTGAAGGCCAAAAGTAAGAAGAAAAAAGTAATTAACAGAACTAATTTTTGTGAATTTTTTTGGGTGAATGGAAACATAGTTCAAGTTCAGAGCCGTTCTTTAATGAAGAGAGTTATTTTCAGACCAATAATTTATTGCATGCAGTTGATACCAGTGGTCGTGCTTATGAGGTTAGAAATGGTTGTGCAATTGAGAAAGAGAAGATGGTTTCCAGAAATGTAGAAGAAGTGATAGCTGATGATGCTCTAGGGAGACGTCCTAAAGCCCCAGTGTATACTTGGGATTGCAGTAGTATTTGTAGTGTACGACAGGAATCTATTGATATTTTACGCAATTTCTTACGAGAGTATACTAAAAAAAGTGTTAAACAAAAGATTAAGATGTTGCAAGGACTAGACCCTTCCAGAGTGAGAAAAATACTGGTTTGCAAGGTCATTCTCTGGCTTGTCTTTCTAGAAAAGTATGTGAAAGTGTTTTTCATCATTTTAGGATGTTAGCAGTACATCATTCTCAAATGCGGTAGTTAGTTAGAAGATTGTATTATGCAAAAAGTCCAGCACTTAAATTAAATGAGTTGAACAGTGCTCTTTTGTGTGGGTCAGTATCTGATGTGAAGAAGGTTTGTGATGAAATTGAGTTTTGTTACTTTGGTCCGGAAGAAGAAAGTGCAGAAACTGACACATTAATAGAAGAAAATGTTGAAGAGAATGTGCAACATACTACTCCAAAAAATTTGAAGAACAAGTTACAAAGTTTAAGGTGATTTCAGGTGAAAGGCCAAATTATTCTTGTATTTGTTGCCGGCGAACTCACTATAGAAATCAGACTAGGAGTGTTGATCTGTATTTTAAAAGTGAAAAACAAAATAATGATGAGTGGAAGAATTTTGCAACTTATTTGTGGGTAGAGAATTGTTTTGATTTGGGTACTGATCAACGTATTTGTAAATATTGTTATAACAAATTGGATGAAAATAAAATGCCTGCTAGAGCTGTTCATAATGATCTAGAGTTGATAACTATTCCTTCGGAACTAATAGATTTAAACACGTATGAGTCTATTTTGATTCAATGTGTACACCCATTTCAGGCTATTGTTCGTATGGAGCCAAAAACAGGTAAATTGCCTCCGAGTGATTTACAGAGAGGATTAAAAGGAAGAGTTGTATATTTACCACTGGATTTAAAGAAAAATATTGACACTATTGGTGTAGAGAATGTAGAAAGTGAACCATTAGTTATTCTAGTTAATGGTGTTCCTACTAAGAGTAAGAAAATCTGGCAAGAATTAGTGGATGTTAGAAAAGTGCAAAAGGCAACATTATATCTAATAAAAAACAATGAGTACTATAAAAATGTGTATGTGGAAGAAGAAGAAATACTTTTAGATGATGACACTGAAACGTCAAGTGGTCAAATTGAAAAAGTGGACATGTCGAAAAATGAAGAAATCTATGAACATTATAGTGTACATCCACTTCATTCAAAAGAAGTGATGGGAAATACTATTGAGTTATTCCAAATGAAGGAAGCAAAGGGTACTCCCATCAGTGTATGGGAGAAAAGTTTGGAAGCTCGTTGTTTTCCGCAGCTTTTTCCAACTGGAAAAGGTGGACGATATGATGAACGACCTGTGCAGATTCCTGCATCTGAATATCGGACAACAAGATTGTATGCAGAAGATCCAAGGTTTCGACAATGTATCCCATATATATTTCATCTTTTGTTTGAGAGTGACTTATCTGGACTTTCATATGCAGTTAACCACATTTTGAAAACAGGAGTACATTTTCAAAATGTTTCTGCAAAGCAATTTATGGATAAAGTACATCAGAGAGACGATCATCTAGAATCTCAGTTGATTAATTTGATGGCATGTCAGCGTGGTACTAATGAGTATTGGTACCGTCGTCATGGAGAACTTAAATGCATGCTAAGGAACTTAGGAACTCCTACATGGTTTCTTACCCTAAGCTGTGCTGAATACGCTTGGGATGATTTACTTGAATTTCTTCGTGAGGCAAATTCAAATGTAAAAAAATATTGAATACAAGACACCTGGAGAATTGTGCTCTTTGGATCCTGTTAATGTGTGCAGGTATTTTAATCATAGATTTGAAGCTATGATGTCTTTTATCTGCAATAAAAAAATCCTCCTCTTGGAGAAGTTCTGGATTTTTTTGGGAGAAAGGAGTATCAAGCTAGAGGTGCTCCTCATATACATATGCTGATATGGATCAAAGATGCTCCTAAATTCGGAACTGATTCTGATGATACTGTTTTGTCTTTTATTGAAGAATATGCCACATGTGCTATACCCAAAAGAACAGAAGAAAACAACTTAAAAGAACAAGTTTTACGATTCCAAAGCCATCGATGCGGAAAATACTGTCGACGAAAGTACAAGTGTAAGGAAAAGTTTTATACCTAATGTCGTTTTGGATTTCCACGTCCTGTAATATCCAAAGGAAGAGTAAACAGTTTTATGTCAGCTATGAGACATACCATCACTAGAAAGTCTCCAAAAAATACATACAATTTGAGAAGAAGTGAAGAATCAAAATATATAAATGATTATAATCCTGTTATTCTCTCAATGTGGAATGCTAATATGGATATTCAGGGGTCGATTCCGATTCGGGCCGGAAATCTCTCCGACCGAGCCGGACCCGGAGAGATTTCCGACCGAATCGGACCCGTGCAGTCCGACCGAACGAGTACGATGCGTCCGTATGTTATCGGACTCGAGTCGGTCGGACTCCCATTGATGTCAATGGGAGCCGGTCATACAACGCGTACGCGGGCTCCCATTGACTCAATGGGTGCGAGTCGGACAAGGGCGCCCCTACAGCGGGTACGCGGCGAGGCGACTCGCGCCGTACACGCACAGGTAGGGGGACCCATGGGTCCCCCTGTGTGCGACTCGCGGGGCTACGCGTACAGGGGGTCCGACACGGACCCCCAAAGTACGGCTCCGACAGCTCTTACGAGCCGGAGTGCGCGGCTCGGTCGGACTGCTCGCGGCGCGCATCGTACTTACCCGGCCGGGAAGCGTCTCCATTGCGCGGTGCGAGTCGAGTCCGAGCGAGTCGGTCGGAGCGGTTCGAGCCGGGAGCGAGTCGGTCGGAGCGGTCGGGACGCCCGGACGAGTCGGTCGGCGATTTCGCATCGTACTCGCTCGGCCGGACCCGCGTACGGTTCGGTCGGGAAACAGGGCTCCGAATCGGATCCGGTAAAGCCGAATCCGATTCGGAGCCCTACCGGCCGAGATCGGAATCGGCCCCTCAGTATGTTGCGGATAATTCCATTGCTGTTGCCCGGTATGTGACATCTTATATAACAAAATCTGAAAAGACAGAATTGAAAGAAATGTGGGAAGAGATTTCTCACGAGAAGAGTCTAAGTAAGAAATTATACAGTTTCAGTTTGAAGATGTTATCCCATCGAGAAATTGGAGCGTATGAATGCTCAGATCGGTTATCATCTGCAAGTTTATACTCAAAATCTAGAAGAATCATTTGGGTGAGTCTAGGTCTTGCTGCAACGCGAAATCGAGTACTTAAATCTGTTCAAGAAATTGAATATTTAGCAGAAAAAGAGCCGGAAAGTACAGATATTGTGAAAACAAATATGTTGGACACATATTATCCAAATAGAAGTCATCATCTTGAGAACATATGTCTCTATGAAGTGCTGCAAAACTACACTTTTAAACGGAATACTACAGAAAACATCACTGATGGAAAATATGCAGTAATTGGTTCTGAAGGATGTTTGGTGAAACAAAGGAAAGGAAATTTGATTAATCACAGAAAACTGAGTTGTGACACTACTGATAAAAGAGAATTTTACTATTTTGCACTTTTGCAACTGTTCAAACCGTGGCGTTCAGAATTGGAATTACTTGGAGAATTTCAGAGTTATGAAGATTCCTTCAATGCTTGTAAAGATACCATACAATGCACTGTTTTTGCAAATTATGTAAAGATGTTGAACGATGAAATTGACCAAGAAGCTACTATTGCAGCTGAGATTGCTAGAGACAGTTCTCAAGACAGTCAAACTTCTGCTGCGATCAGTGAAGATCCACTAGGACAACCAATTGTTGAAAATGAAGCAGCAATTGCTATGAAGGAAGTTGAAACAGCAATGCTTCAAGGTCGAGAAGATATTATGGACTTAACAAACTTGGAAGAACAACTAAATGTTGAACAGCAAGAAATATATCAGCAAGTGAAGCAACAGATTGACCATGGATTACTTCATGAAAACAAAGAATGCTCATGCACATCTTTTGAACCTATCCGGATGTATGTGAGTGGACAAGCTGGAACAGGAAAAAGTTTCTTAATAAAAGTAATGACCAGTTATCTACACAAAATAACTGAGTCACATTTGTCTTGTGTTGTAACTGCTCCTACTGGGTTGGCAGCACACAACATTAAAGGAATTACATTACATCGTTTACTGATGCTACCTGTGGAGCATGAAAACAAATTGGAATATCATAAGCTATCTGGAGAAGCTTGTTATGAAGTTTCAAGAGTGCTGAAGAAAATGAAACTTCTGATTATTGATGAGGTAAGCATGGTCTCAAACTTAATGCTTGCTTTTGTGCATTTAAGAATGCAGCAAATTCTTAAAAACAGAGTACGATGTGTTATTTGGAGGAAAACATGTTATAGTTTTTGGAGATCTACTGCAACTTACTCCAGTAAAAGGACAACCAGTATTTAAAACGCTTGTGCATGAAGACACCAGAAAGTCTATGGGTAGTGTTGGAAACGTTAACATTTGGTCATATTTTGAATACAAAGAACTCATTACGAATATGCGACAGGCAAATGATGTTGATTATGGAACTATTCTTCAAGATTTAAGAATTGGAGTACTGACAGAACATGGGAAAGAGGCTTTACAGAGTCGGTTACTTTTGAATTTGTTTCCAAATGAAAATATAGTTCAGGAGAAAATATATAAGAAAATTGCAGAAACCAAATCTGTAATCTGCTTAATGCCAACACTGCGAGAGTGTTCTATATTCAACATAGAAGTTTTGAAGCTCGAAAATGAAGAAATAATAAAAATGGAGGCCATTGATAAAATAGAGCATGAAGGAATCACTATTATTTTGACGGAAAAATTGAAAACAAAATTGCATTCTTTAGAAAATTCAATATCTAAAACTGCTGGTTTAGAAAAGAATCTATATGTATGTATAAACTGTCGGGTAATTTTAAGGCGTAATTTGGATGTAGAAAAAGGTTTAGTTAATGGAGCAATGGGTAAACTTGTGGATTTTGTAAATTATCAAAAAGAGATGGAATTGAATTTTTAAAAATCAAATTTGATGAAATTGAAGAAGTAAAACAAATTGGTCGTTGTTCAGTTCGTTTTTGCTTGTAAAAGATTTATATGTCCGTAGAAAACAATTTCCACTTTCTTTGGCATATGCAGTGACTATTCATAAATCTCAAGGATTAAGTGTAGATAGTGCTTTGGTGAACATTGGAAGTACCATGTTTAAAGAGGGTATGGCATATGTTGCTTTGTCCAGAGTCAGAAGTTTATCTGGTTTGTTTTTGATTGATTTTGATGACTCAAAGATTATTGCAGATACAAACTGTGTAAAAGAGTATAATAGATTAAGAAGAGCGTATGCTCCCAATTAAGGTCAGTTTCCTGTATTTGAAAAGCGTGTGGTAGGTCGAAAAAGAACACATGACAATATTTGTAGTAAAGTTATAGCAAAGAAAAAAATAAAGATAATGTTGTAATTGCAAGCAAGAAGACAAAGGACGCTAATGAAGACATTGTTGGTTATCAGTTTGAAAATAGTTCAGGTATCAACTGCTATGCTAACGTAGTAGTTAATGTTGTTTTTTTTCTTGAAAGTTTGCAACAACAAATTATGGAGAATCGGGAAAAAATATTTTGTTCCTTGTTGTATTCTGTTTATGAAAAATTGAGAACTGATAAAAGTAAAATGCAAAGCGTTTCTGATATTCGTCAAGTTTTGGATATATGTTGTGGATCAACACAATTTAGACAAAATATGCAACAAGATGCTCAGGAATTTTTAATGTATATGCTTACTGTATTGGAAAATGAAGGGATAGACATTGAAAATCTTTTCGGCCTTTGTTATAAATGGGAACATGTATGTGAAAATTATATGTTTACATGTACCACTGATATAGACACAGAAAGATTTATATATTTGACATTACCAGAGTGTAAATCAGTATCTTTTAATAAACTAGTTAAAGCAGCAAATCAAAACATGAAGTGTACCCAATGCAAATCTGAAATGTTATCAACATTATTTATACAAAAATATGGACAATATATAATTTTAATGATGCAACGTTGTACAGCTGATGGAAGAAAATTGGACACTTTCATAAAAAAAATTGTAGCAACTCAACTATCAATATCAGGAAGGACTTTTGTTGCAGTAGCAATTATTTTCCATCTTGGTGCTTCCACTACATCTGGACATTACACTGTGTATCTAAAATGTAATAAAGGCTGGACATATTGTAATGATGCTCAGTTGGTTTTTAAACAACGTTTGCCAAGTGAATTACCAAATTCTTACCTAATATTTTTAAAACCAAAGTTTTAGGAAGATAATTTGGCCTCTGAGGAATTTATTAATATGTATTAATACCATTACTATTGGACAATTTTAATGTAAAGGACTTCAACAATACCATTTGGCCAAGAGGAAAGGTGTATGTTTCAATTATGGACTTTTTCTTGCACATTCTCTCTGCATATATTTTTAACCAACAACATTTACAGTGTATATAAATTTACGTTTGAAAATTTTCTTAGGAGTTAGCATTTTTATATATATGTGATTTGCATTATATGCTATGTTATTTTTGGATGTAGTCTTGGGTTTTTAAAACAATATTATTTACTGTTTTTTTTGCCCTCTGTTATGTGATGAGTATGATTGAAAACACTGTTTCTAGTGAATTTCAATTTATTCTGATGACAGTAAAAAAGACAAACAAAATAATTTGTAAAATGATAAAATTATGCTGTATTGTAAAAAATATAATATTATATATTATAACTATTTTTTCTTCTCTTTCACAGATCCTAATTCTAAAATAACATTATTAGAAATTTATTTTATAAAAAACAATTGAAAAATAATGTGTACCATTTTTTATTTGTATTACTGTGAAGGTAAGTTTAACTAAGTATTAAAATGCACAATAGCCTGTGTTTGCACAGAGGTGAAGAAAGGAGAGATGGATGTAGTAGATATGTGTAGAAAGATGCTCTGTGCGTGTTTTAAGTTACACGATAAAGTTAACATGAATACTGAGTGTCACTGGGGGCCAACAAACCCACCAGATATGTGCAGTAACTGCCAAAGAGTTGTATTTTAGAGACATATAAAATGGGATATAGTTTTAGAACACATATCTGCAAAATAGGTATATGGGGGCAGATTTACAAGCCCCTTGCGCCACTTTTGCGTCACTTTTCCCATGTTAAAGTGATGCAAAAGTGGCGCAAGGGGCTTGTAAATCTGCCCCATGGTGTTCAATAGAGAGACGTAGTGGCTACTAGGGTTTTGGAAGCTTCAGGATTTAAAGAGACTAGGGGGCATATTAGCAAGACCCACGTTAAAATTATCACCGTTTTAGCGGCAGGAAACTGCCGCTAAAACGGCGATAATGGGCTTGCTAATATGCGTTATAGAATTCAATCGAAGCCCAGGTTAGATGTGTAGGACATCTAACCTGGGCTTCTATTGGAATGCCAATACGCATATTAGCAAGCCCATTATCACCGTTATAGCGGCAGTTTCCTGCCGCTAAAACAGCGATAATTTTAACGTGGGTCTTGCTAATATGCCCCCAGGTTCTTTAATTTAAAACATGTCACAGAATGTGTTTGCACATGTTACATGAGGCCCCATCCCTTCCCTTTACAACTCTATAAATATGTCCTATCACTTTAAAAAAACATAAATACTTATAAATTTACCTTGATCTGTCTTTACACTACTGAAATTACTCTACTTATTACTCATATAGTTAAGTATTGGCCTAGCCATTAACCTTAGTATAAGTATGTTAATTTTTTATATATTATGGGAGTAGATCTGCAAGAAGCTAAAAAGTATTAATAAGTCTTCAAAACGCCCAAATGTGGACATGTGTGTGAATGGTGCACCATTCTTCAATTGATGAAGGAAGGCACAACTTGGAGAATTGGTTTTATTTCTCTTCATTTACTCACTTTCAATATATGCTACAATGCACAGCATACATAGAAGGAGAGAAATGCCTTCATTTATTGATTTTTGTGCAGGAATTTGTGTCTTCCTGCACAAAAAAACTCTACACGACACAGCTATCCTTGCACCGTGGTGCAAGGGTGCCTGTGTCATCACATGGCTGCAGTTTAAGCCACAGTGCAGAAGGAAGCAGAAACTTGCAACATATTTATGTACATATGTTGCATGCCTGTGCTTCGGAAGTACTGCAGTACATTGCAGCTAAAGAGCTTACAGTGTCATGCTGCAGCATTTCCTTATAGTTCTGCACTTATACATTCACCATACACCACAAATGCATTCTTTCAGTCAATTATGCACTACAGATACATTCTTCTAAACTTTCACACACTAGGATAAAAATTTAGCTCTTTTTTTAACCAGAGTAGGTAGTTCTGAAAAGAACTTTTTTTTTTGTTTTGTTGTTTTATATATATATATTTTTTTTGAACAATTTTTTATTTTTTTATTTATTTTTTAACAGGAACAAAAAGTCAATGGGACCAACAAAACCATGAAAAAAAGCCAACAAGATGAAAAAAACTGTCATTTTAGAAAAACAAAACCCAAAAAAATCAGCATCGGTGGTTTCTTTGTGCTGTGCAGATTAAGTCAATAGACTGCTCCCCATAGCATAAAAGTTTGTTACATTTAATGCAAACAATTTTTAACTGGCCAAATTCAGGACGGATATCAGGATGGCCAGGTGAAGAGGCTGCCGTAGATGTACTGGCCACTGCTGCAGTTGGAATAACACGCAGTCTTCGGCACTCCTCTCTTGCTAGGTTCACTGGATGCAGTGTCTTGAGATGCTTAAGCATACTTCCTGTTCCACATGAATACTTTTTTGTGGGGTCTCCTCTCGATAATACTCTGCTGCATATTTTGCAGGTCACCTTAACTGCATTGACTTTTTTTTGCCCCTCAGGTATGGTGAAAAATTTCCACACCACAGAGGTGTATTTTTCTGGTCGTGGTGGTTCTGCAACAAAATCATTGTGATGGTTTATCCCTACAGGGTCTCCTGCCCACGCCCCGTTTCTTAGCGGTAGATATCAAGTCGGGACGTCGATATGGGTACAAGGTATTTATTTGGGTATTCAGGGTTTGGGTTCGGGTAACAGAAATGTTCAATAACACGGGCTTTCCACTGTTCTTCCGATATTGTCTCGGTTGCAGCCAAAACAAGGGGGGGGCTCCTCTTCCTCCTTCAGTCCTTGAAGGTCTCAGGCTGTCTTGTCCAGATGGCGACAGTCGAGGGATACAGGTATGCCACCAAAATAAAGAAAGAGAAAAGGAAATCTTTAGGAACACCGTCCTGTTGCTATCTTTCAAGAGGGGAAGGGTAGTGCACCTCCACCAGTGTCCCTACTCGTGAAGTGCCTAGGTGAGGGGATGTCAGGGTGCCGTACTTGGTGTGGTCCTCAACCCTGCCCACCACCCCTTTAAAGTAAATGGAGGTGCCCCAGCCACTTGCCTGTATCCACGACCCTCCGGGGCCGTGGCTTGGTGAGATCCGGCCTCCGTTTGTTTCCTCGAAGGGTCGGTCTCGCATGCGGTCACTGGGGTTTCGAATCCCGGGTCCTGGGGCCGGTCCGCCCGTGGTCGCTGCTCTCGATGTCCTCGGCTATTCCTCCGTCTTCTTCGCTCGCGTCCCTCTTCTCTGCCTTCCTCCTCTCCTCCGAACTCCATTCGCTCTCTCCCTTGTCCGTCTTCTCTGAGGCTTTTCTCGGATCGAGGGGCGTGGTCTCGGTATTCTGAGCCGAGGAGACTAGTCCGTCGCTGTCGCTTCCTGTTGGGTCATTCCCGGCGGCCATGTTGGATTGTCCGGCGTTCCCTGCATCATCGAGGGATGGGGATCCGGAGACACCATCACAATCATCATCTGATGAATGATCAGAGTTGGAGGCAGGTTGCTGTCCAGAAGCCATTGTAAAATCAGCAGTACAGGTGTCCAACACAAAAGTATGGAAGTCTTGTAACTGAAGATGTTGTCCCAAGGAAGATCTAACAAAAGTGATTAAAATGGGTGGGGTCCTTCAATACTTAGAATAGGAAGTGTTATGAACCAATCAAATCTCTTTTTTATGGTCACATGGGATCCAGCGTACAGTGCACGCACGCAGCACGCACCCAGCGCGACTTCGCGAAAACGGATTTCAAAGTAATGTTTATTAAAAACCCCCAAAATACTATTTATATAATTATCTCAGATAATCTCTTGTGTTAATATTTAGGTTAAATACATATATATATGTTTAAAGAAAATAAAACATTTCGCGGGATTCGCGCACCTACCGCGTAGAAGATATATATGACGTCACGCGGAAACGTGCAAGCGTCATGTAGCGTAAACGTATTATGTGCGTATGCGCTTGAAGTCGCGTACGGATCGCGTTACAAACGCGCAGTAAAATGCATACCCAACGCACACCGTACGCGGATCCACTCAAGAATCCTAAAATGGAGGTTAGGTTCCGCGTGGTAGTCGAGGAAGGTGCGCTTTGGCTGCGCGTCTTCAAAAAATTAAAAAAAAATTAAAAAAAAGTAAATATAATATTTAAAAAAATATAAAAAATAAAAAATGAAAAAGAATATCAACATTTTTTAAAACATTTTTTTTTCAATTTATAGAAAATTATAAAAAAATTTTAAATAAAAAATTTGAAATTAAATAGTTTAAAAAAATGTAGTAAATTAATATCAAAAAAAATAAATTCAATAATTAATACATTAAACAATTGTCATTGAAAAAACCTTTGAAATTCACTGAAAAAACCATAGGTTTCACGCATGTTATAGTTAGAAATTAGCATTTAAAAAACCTTTGAAATTCACTGAAAAACCATAGGTTTCACACACGTTATAGTTAGAAATTAGCATTTAAAAAACCTTTGAAATTCACTGAAAAAACCATAGGTTTTAGGGACAGTTATAGTTACTTGGACATTGCACTCGTACAAAACCCGTGAAATTCCCCGTTATAGTTAGTCCAGCTAACTATAACTCGCGCCCCGCAATGCACTGCTGATGACGTCACATATTACATCACTCATGACATGGTCAGTGACATCACTGATGACATCACTGATGACATCTCAAATGACATCACTGATGACATCATCCACGTGATAATCTGATGCACCTCCTCACACCCCAATATAACCTTTGATACACCCACACTAAATTACAGACTGCCATTCGCAAAACCATAGACACTCCAACACCAATAACTACATACCCACTCACTGATTCTTAGGTCTACGCACACATCCACTCACTCACCCGTACAGTCACTCATACTTACGGTCACTCAGTACAGGACTATCATATGCACTCATACTCCTATATAGACACTCAAACACCGCCACTCATCCATAGAGGTACTCACACACCTAGTCAGTCATGCAAATAATTAAACACACTACCATTTACTCACCTATACAGTTATACACACACCAGCTCACTTACTCATACAAATAGTAGCACATTCTTACGCTCTTATACAATCACTGATACAAGCACACTCTCATCCATACAGCCACTATCACAATCACTCACTCTCGCTTATAGCTATTTATATACTCCAACACACATATATACTGCCTTTCACATATGTAGTTACTCACACATGTACCACTGGGACATACATTCACTCACTAACACACTCTTACACACACTTACCCACCCATACAGTCTATCACAGATGCACTCTTGAAACCATCCACCCAGTGAATCACCCACTCACACATCTATGCACAGAGTTGCACACACCCCTCCCACACAAACACTCAGGCACCCATACAGATACTCAGACAAGCATTCAATAACTCATATAGACACTCATGTAGCTATTCACAAACACATGCAGCCACTTACACAGCAACAGACAGACGGATACAGACATTCACCCAGTTTAGTCACTAACCCATGCATTCAGTAAGATACGTTAAATCACTCACTTATAGAGTCAGTCACGCACCTACTAAATCATCCATACAGACACTTACACACCCACTCATTCTTCAATACGTCTTTTCCTATATATTTTAAAAATATTTAAACTTTACAGAAACACACAGTCACTGGATGATGTCATCAGTGATGTCATTTTGAGATGTCATCAGTGATGTCATCAGTGATGTCACTGACCATGTCATGAGTGATGTAATATGTGACGTCATCAGCAGTGCATTATGGGGGCGCGAGTTATAGTTAGCTGGACTAACTATAACAGGGGAATTTCCACGGGTTTTGTACGAGTGCAATGTCCAAGTAACTATAACTGTCCCTAAAACCTATGGTTTTTTCAGTGAATTTCAAAGGTTTTTTAAATGCTAATTTCTAACTATAACAAGTGTGAAACCTATGGTTTTTTCAGTGAATATATATATGTGTATATATATATGTGTATATATGTATATGTACGCCCTCAGGGGCACCCATAAAGCGCTGTATGATACCCATGTCCTACATTGGTGGCGCTTTATTGACGATGTGTGTGTGGTTTGGAAGGGTTCGGCTGAATCCGCCCAAGGATTTGTGAATAGTATTAACAATAACAATCTTAACCTAGAATTCACTGCACACATAAGCAATGAGGTAGCCCAGTTCCTGGTTGTCGAACTTTATATCAAAAACGGGGCCGTGCATACAAAACTTTATAGAAAAAGTACAGCGGGGAACTCAGTTCTCCATGCTACCAGCTCGCACCCTAGACATCTAGTTAGGAGTATCCCTTACGGCGAGTTCCTCCGTATAAAAAGGATTTGTAGTTCTGAGGCTGATTTAAAAATGTGCCAGAATGAATCATTTCAGAGATTTCAAGCCCGAGGCTATTAGTTGATCGATCTTAAAAGAGCAATGTCAAAAGCTAACAACTATGAGAACACGACAGGCACACTCAATTTAGACAATACATGTACAGAGATTCTGCCAGCTATCTCAGCAGTTCCCCCTGTGGTATCAGAACCAATCCGGTTGATAACCACTTACAGCAGTCAGCATAAACAGATAAGAGGGATTATATACAAAAACTGGCCCATCATTAAAACAGATTTAACATTATCTCAAATAGTGCCAGAAGTCCCTTTGATTACATTCAGAAGAGCACCATCAATGAGAGATGCACTGGTGAAATCAAGTCCAGAAGTAAGCACTACTGCTAACTGGATGTCTAGCAGAACAGGGTTTCGCAAGTGCTCTACATGTAGGGCTTGTAAATTTGGTATCAATACCATCGACTATACCAGCACTTTTGATTCCAAACCTACAAAAATTAAAGGGTTATTTACCTGCCGTACAGAGTATGCAGTCTACATTCTACAATGTTCATGCCACCTTAGTTATGTAGGCAGCACAAAGCTGCAAGTGTATAACCGCATCTTGCAGCATCTACGTGCAATAGTGATTTCTGACCCTAGCTACCCTGTTGCCCGTCATTTTAAACTTGTGCACAACAACAACCTCAACGATTTAAAATATTATGTTATTGATGCTGTACCTAAATCACCTAGGGAGGTAATTGTGAAAAGAAACTCCGCCAGCTAGAATCTCAATACATTTTGATCCTTGACACTAAGATGCCAAATGGGCTTAACACGGGAGAGGATCTGCACAATTTTTTATAAGTGAAATTATCTGGACAGTGCATTACTCGATAATCCATGAATTATTTCCTAATCTCTATTTTGAGTTTTTACTTTTGGATGTATAGTTTTAAGCCTGATTTTTTTAGCCCGGAAATGAGACTCGTGCGACTTAGTGTGCTTGGTTTTACCTGTTTTTATCCAGTTTTATGGATTTTAACTGGGTTTTACTTGGTTTTACTGGGTTTTACGAAGTCTTATGAGGGTTGGGGTCTGGTTTTTAACTACCTTTGTAATTACTGGTTTACGTGTTCTCAATATAGTTGCTAATAGCTGGGTGATACCCATCTGGTATTTGGATGATAATTTAGAACTTGAAGGACATATATTTTTCAACCTTTATTTAATGATTTCTCCTTTTTCATTACTGTCTACTGTATATTTTAGCTATTATAGGTTGTTATGATGGTGGGATATATTAGAGTCTCTTGTATCCCCATCTCCCATTCCTAGGTCTGTATATTATAAGTGCACTTGCACTTTATTTTGTCCATATTAGGAAAGGATGTAACCGACATACTATGGTACCCAATATAAGTGTTATCCCTTCTGAATTCATACTGTATATGCACTTGCACTTTAGATGTAATCATTAGTGAGCATCTTGGGCTCCATGAATTTTAAGCAGGCTGTCGACTATGATTTCAATAGTCGGCACCACAGTATTATTATGAAGCACTAGCACTTTTTTGATTCAACGTCCTCTCCTCGGTTCATGTGTTTAGCATATGTCTACACGTGCTTTTTATATATTGGGAATTTTTCCTTGTTTAATCTGTACAGTTTAAATGTATTATACCAGATTTACTGTTTATTTTAACAGGTTGGATATATTTATTATGAAGGGTTACATCTTTTACTGTGTTGACCATATGGGGTTCGATATGTCTAAGCAACATGTAACTCATAGTATGTTTTCCTTGTTTACTAGAGGGGAGGAGTTGGATCTGCACTGTGTCACTTTAAAAATGTTCAATGCTGTTCAGTGTGTCGTGTGTTCATGCTTGCGGAAACGCAGGCGAAACGCGTAATGCTGGGCACTTGCCAAAATCATTTTTGATGCACTGATATCACCGAATAAAAGCACCTTTGAAATCCATGGATTTGCCCCGTGTGGTCCGTACCTGCTGTGCTGCTGTGAAGTTGGCGCTTCAAGGACTTTGGTTTTTCCATTTAATCTGGTGAAAATACGGCTGTTTTTCACGTATACGGACTCCCTCTCTACTTTGTTGGCTGACAAGGATTGCAGTCGATATCGCGGAAGCGATCATTTGGTGACTCGGAAGGAGTTTTCTTTGAAGTCAGCCCCCCGCAGTCGAAAGTCGAGTACAAGGTGATGACCGGCGTTTCACTAATGAGCGCGGCGGATCGGAGGAGTCGGAGGACGCCAACGAACCAGCTGGTGTGATTAGTGGTAAGCGAGGTTTTCATCTGTCTCGCAGACTAGAAGCGGGTGAGAGGTGATGGCATTGTTAAAGACTGTGCTTACTTAACTACATTGTTGCAATTCATATTCGGTGGTTTAAACATCATGACAACGTCGGCGAATGCGCTACGAGACCGGGAGGCCGTAGCAGATGCTTTGTTTTTAAATATACCGGAATTCAACGACGGGAAAATTAATGAGAAATCAAACACCAATACTGCTCATAATGATGTGAAGAACTTGCTAAAAGATTAGAAAAGCTTTTAAAAACAGAAATGACGAAGTGGTGGGAGAAAACATCTTTAGATAAATACAGGGAAGCCGGCAGGATACCGCGAGGACTGCGAGTGATGATAGCTCCGTCCTTTGAGAATCCAAACCCTCTTATGCTGCAAGAATGGGCAGCGAATAATCTGGCAGCCAGTATGAATATGGTCTGTATTTTAATTAAGTATGCCGAGATCGACAGAGTCAAAATATTGAAGGAAATAGATGAACTGAATCAATTACTTGAGCAACACGAACAAAAGGAGCAAATTAAAAAAGGCAGGGAGGAAATTGACAAGCGGTTAATCAAGCATGAGGAAACCATCAAGTCACCAAAGATCTATAAATTTGCTTGTGACAAACGAGATTATGAACGAGGAAGAATCTTTACGTTTTCAAAGAAATTTGACTCTGTTAAACGCCAAACACTCATATCACGAGTTTCAACAAATGGAGCTCCTATTCAGCAAAGTAATGAACTTTCAGATTCTGAAGTCAGTTCAGTAGCTACCAGTTCTGACTCTGAAGATGGGAGAAGAATAAATGAACAAAATCAAACATTAACTAATCTCTCACCATCTGAAGAACTCGGTTTTTTAGTCGAAGACCGTCGACAAACATTACGACCGCGAAATCCTGCGAAGAAAAGCGGAGAAGACGGAACAAACGCAGGCAACAAAGGAGAAAAATCAGGAAGCGGCAACAGAGGGAGAGGTTGGAGAGCGAAGAAATGGCCTCAACAACAGTAAAATCAACTAGCACTGACAACACAGTGATCAACCTGTCTGATGTTGAATTATCAGCAGCAGAATTACAACTGTTATCGCTAGGACTTTCTTTTTGTCCCACCAATGGCTTCAAATATATCCAAACCAGGATTGACATTTTCAAATTTTCAGGAAATTGAAACTAAGGAAACATTTTAAACTCAACAAGGCTTCAGAAAAAGCTGTGTCCATTTTGAAACAGGGAACTTGTGCAAGCAACCTTAAGGTATCTGACATTGATACGCTTAGATCTCTACATTCTTTGGCGCTCAATAAGGAAGATGCCATCACCTCGACACAGGAAGATTTAAGTGAGATGAGCATATGTAGCAATATCCGTCCAATGAGTCCATTTCGCGCTCCGTCAACCTTTATTCCCATGATGCCGAAGGACGCAATAGATATATTTAATGATGTGGTCACAGATGATTTAAAAATCTTGAACCGGAATACTCTTAACAAACAGCGTCAAAGAAAATTTTCGGAAATGCAATATACCACTCTTATGCGGAAATTACAAGACAACAATGAGATCATTATAAATAAGGCGGATAAAGGTGGTAATACAGTGATATGGCCCAGAGCTCAATATATGGCGGAGGCTCAACGGCATCTAAATGATGGAGCATGCTACAGAAAAGTGACCTACAATGATCTGCGACTCATCAAAGACATCGTCTTCAAAGAACTGGCCCAATGGAAGCGAGAAGGTTTGCTTAGCAAAAGTGAGTTTAGTTTCCTCAAAAATGAACATCCGATTACTCCTGTACTTTATTTTATCCCAAAGGTACACAAACAAGTAACACCAATTCCGGGTAGGCCCATCATATCAGCCCAAAGAAGTCTATTGGAAGCAATGTCAAAGTATGTAGACTTCTTTTACGTGGATTTGTTGAGGACCTTCCGTCATACATCAAGGACACGGGTCATTTTCTAACAAAAGTTAAAACAAGTACCTGGGATGAAAACTGTTTTTTAATTGTAATGGACATATGTTCATTATACACGAGTATCCAACATTCTGATGGACTTGAAGCAGTGAAGTATTACTTGAGTAAACGTAATATTGATATGTATCAACACAATAACATGCTCCTGAAAATGATTGATTTATGCCTTAACAACAATTATTTCCTTTTCAATAAGGAGGTTCATCAGCAGCTGCGGGGTGTAGCCATGGGGGCATGCTTCTCTCCCAGCTATGCGTGCTTGCACGTTGGTTGGTGGGAGGAGCATGTCCTCAGGGGCACCCATAAAGCACTGTATGATACCCATGTCCTACATTGGTGGCGCTTTATTGACGATGTATGTGTGTGGTTTGGAAGGGTTCGGCTGAATCCGCCCAAGGATTTGTGAATAGTATTAACAATAACAATATTAACCTAGAATTCACTGCACACATAAGCAATGAGGTAGCCCAGTTCCTGGATGTCGAACTTTATATAAAAAACGGGGCCGTGCATATAAAACTTTATAGAAAAAGTACAGCGGGGAACTCAGTTCTCCATGCTACCAGCTCGCACCCTAGACATCTAGTTAGGAGTATCCCTTACGGCGAGTTCCTCCGTATAAAAAGGATTTGTAGTTCTGAGGCTGATTTAAAAATGTGCCAGAATGAATCATTTCAGAGATTTCAAGCCCGAGGCTATAAGTCGATCGATCTTAAAAGAGCAATGTCAAAAGCTAACAACTATGAGAACACGATAGGCACACTCAATTTAGACAATACATGTACAGAGATTCTGCCAGCTATCTCAGCAGTTCCCCCTGTGGTATCAGAACCAATCCGGTTGATAACCACTTACAGCAGTCAGCATAAACAGATAAGAGGGATTATATACAAAAACTGGCCCATCATTAAAACAGATAGATTTAACATTATCTCAAATAGTGCCAGAAGTCCCTTCAATTACATTCAGAAGAGCACCATCAATGAGAGATGCACTGGTGAAATCAAATCCAGAAGTAAGCACTACTGCTAATTGGATGTCCTAGCAGAACAGGGTTTCGCAAGTGCTCTACATGTAGGGCTTGTAAATTTGGTATCAATACCATCGACTCTACCAGCACTTTTGATTCCAAACCTACAAAAATTAAAGGGTTATTTACCTGCCGTACAGAGTATGCAGTCTACATACTACAATGTTCATGCCACCTTAGTTATGTAGGCAGCACAAAGCTGCAAGTGTATAACCGCATCTTGCAGCATCTACGTGCAATAGTGAATTCTGACCCTAGCTACCCTGTTGCCCGTCATTTTAAACTTGTGCACAACAACAACTTCAACTATTTAAAATATTATGTTATTGATGCTGTACCTAAATCACCTAGGGGAGATAATCGTGAAAAGAAACTCCGCCAGCTTGAATCTCAATACATTTTGATCCTCGACACTAAGATGCCAAATGGGCTTAACACAGGAGAGGATCTGCACAATTTTTTATAAGTGAAATTATCTGGACAGTCCATTACTCGATAATCCATGAATTATTTCCTAATCTCTATTTTGAGTTTTTACTTTTGGATGTATAGTTTTAAGCCTGATTTTTTAGCCCGGAAATGAGACTCGTGCGACTTAGTGTGCTTGGTTTTACCTGTTTTTATCCAGTTTTATGGATTTTAACTGGGTTTTACTTGGTTTTACTGGGTTTTACGAAGTCTTATGAGGGTTGGGGTCTGGTTTTTAACTACCTTTGTAATTACTGGTTTACGTGTTCTCAATATAGTTGCTAATAGCTGGGTGATACCCATCTGGTATTTGGATGATAATTTAGAACTTGAAGGACATATATTTTTCAACCTTTATTTAATGATTTCTCCTTTTTCATTACTGTCTACTGTATATTTTAGCTATTATAGGTTGTTATGATGGTGGGATATATTAGAGTCTCTTGTATCCCCATCTCCCATTCCTAGGTCTGTTTATTATAAGTGCACTTGCACTTTATTTTGTCCATATTAGGAAAGGATGTAACCGACATACTATGGTACCCAATATAAGTGTTATCCCTTCTGAATTCATACTGTATATGCACTTGCACTTTAGATGTAATCATTAGTGAGCATCTCGGCCTCCATGAATTTTAAGCAGGCTGTCGACTATGATTTCAATAGTCGGCACCACAGTATTATTATGAAGCACTAGCACTTTTTTGATTCAACGTCCTCTCCTCGGTTCATGTGTTTAGCATATGTCTACACGTGCTTTTTATATATTGGGAATTTTTCTTTGTTTAATCTGTACAGTTTAAATGTATTATACCAGATTTACTGTTTATTTTAACAGGTTGGATATATTTATTATGAAGGGTTACATCTTTTACTGTGTTGACCATATGGGGTTCGATATGTCTAAGCAACATGTAACTCATAGTATGTTTTCCTTGTTTACTAGAGGGGAGGAGTTGGATCTGCACTGTGTCACTTTAAAAATGTTCAATGCGGTTCAGTGTGTCGTGTGTTCATGCTTGCGGAAACGCAGGCAAAACTACGTAATGCTGGGCACTTGCCAAAATCATTTTTGATGCACTGATATCACCGAATAAAAGCACCTTTGAAATCCATGGATTTGCCCCGTGTGGTCCGTACCTGCTGTGCTGCTGTGAAGTTGGCGCTTCAAGGACTTTGGTTTTTCCATTTAATCTGTTGAAAATACGGCTGTTTTTCACGTATACGGACTCCCTCTCTACTTTGTTGGCTGACAAGGATTGCAGTCGATATCGCGGAAGCGATCATTTGGTGACTTGGAAGGAGTTTTCTTTGAAGTCAGCCCCCCGCAGTCGAAAGTCGAGTACAAGGTGGTGACCGGCGTTTCCCTAATGAGCGCGGCGGATCGGAGGAGTCGGAGGACGCCAACGAACCAGCTGGTGTGATTAGTGGTAAGCGAGATTTTCATCTGTCTCGCAGACTAGAAGCGGGTGAGAGGTGATGGCATTGTTAAAGACTGTGCTTACTTAACTACATTGTTGCAATTCATATTCGGTGGTTTAAACATCATGACAACGTCGGTGAATGCGCTACGAGACCGGGAGGCCGTAGCAGATGCTTTGTTTTTAAATATACCGGAATTCAACGACGGGAAAATTAATGAGAAATCAAACACCAATATTGCTCATAATGATGTGAAGAACTTGCTAAAAAGATTAGAAAAGCTTTTAAAAACAGAAATGACGAAGTGGTGGGAGAAAAAATCTTTAGATAAATACAGGGAAGCCGGCAGGATACCGCGAGGACTGCGAGTGATGATAGCTCCGTCCTTTGAGAATCCAAACCCTCTTATGCTGCAAGAATGGGCAGCGAATAATCTGGCAGCCAGTATGAATATGGTCTGTATTTTAATTAAGTATGCCGAGATCGACAGAGTCAAAATATTGAAGGAAATAGATGAACTGAATCAATTACTTGAGCAACACGAACAAAAGGAGCAAATTAAAAAAGGCAGGGAGGAAATTGACAAGCGGTTAATCAAGCATGAGGAAACCATCAAAGCACCAAAGATCTATAAATTTGCTCGTGACAAACGAGATTATGAACTAGGAAGAATCTTTACGTTTTCAAAGAAATTTGACTCTGTTAAACGCCAAACACTCATATCACGAGTTTCAACAAATGGAGCTCCTATACAGCAAAGTAATGAACTTTCAGATTCTGAAGTCAGTTCAGTAGCTACCAGTTCTGACTCTGAAGATGGGAGAAGAATAAATGAACAAAATCAAACATTAACTAATCTCTCACCATCTGAAGAACTCAGTTTTTTAGTCAAAGACCGTCGACAAACATTACGACCGCGAAATCCTGCGAAGAAAAGCGGAGAAGACGGAACAAACGCAGGCAACAAAGGAGAAAAATCAGGAAGCGGCAACAGAGGGAGAGGTTGGAGAGCTAAGAAATGGCCTCAACAACAGTAAAATCAACTAGCACTGAAAACACAGTGATCAACCTGTCTGATGTTGAATTATCAGCAGCAGAATTACAACTGTTATCGCTAGGACTTTCTTTTTGTCCCACCAATGGCTTCAAATATATCCAAACCAGGATTGACATTTTCAAATTTATCAGGAAATTGAAACTAAGGAAACATTTTAAACTCAACAAGGCTTCAGAAAAAGCTGTGTCCATTTTGAAACAGGGAACTTGTGCAAGCAACCTTAAGGTATCTGACATTGATACGCTTAGATCTCTACATTCTTTGGCGCTCAATAAGGAAGATGCCATCACCTCGACACAGGAAGATTTAAGTGAGATGAGCATATGTAGCAATATCCGTCCAATGAGTCCATTTCGCGCTCCGTCAACCTTTATTCCCATGATGCCGAAGGACGCAATAGATATATTTAATGATGTGGTCACAGATGATTTAAAAATCTTGAACCGGAAAACTCTTAACAAACAGCGTCAAAGAAAATATTCGGAAATGCAATATACCACTCTTATGCGGAAATTACAAGACAACAATGAGATCATTATAAATAAGGCGGATAAAGGTGGTAATACAGTGATATGGCCCAGAGCTCAATATATGGCGGAGGCTCAACGTCATCTAAATGATGGAGCATGCTACAGAAAAGTGACCTACAATGATCT
This sequence comes from Calotriton arnoldi, assembly GCA_963921515.1. NCBI lineage: Eukaryota > Metazoa > Chordata > Amphibia > Caudata > Salamandridae > Calotriton > Calotriton arnoldi. The sequence continues at coordinate 1,146,427 of CAWUFW010004947.1, read as the reverse complement.
GCGACTCATCAAAGACATCGTTTTCAAAGAACTGGCCCAATGGAAGCGAGAAGGTTTGCTTAGCAAAAGTGAGTTTAGTTTCCTCAAAAATGAACATCTGATTACTCCTGTACTTTATTTTATCCCAAAGGTACACAAACAAGTAACACCAATTCCGGGTAGGTCCATCATATCAGCCCAAAGAAGTCTATTGGAAGCAATGTCAAATTATGTAGACTTCTTTTTACGTGGATTTGTTGAGGACCTTCCGTCATACATCAAGGACACGGGTCATTTTCTAACAAAAGTTCAAACAAGTACTTGGGATGAAAACTGTTTTTTAATTGTAATGGACATATGTTCATTATACACGAGTATCCAACATTCTGATGGACTTGAAGCAGTGAAGTGTTACTTGAGTAAACGTAATATTGATATGTATCAACACAATAACATGCTCCTGAAAATGATTGATTTATGCCTTAACAACAATTATTTCCTTTTCAATAAGGAGGTTCATCAGCAGCTGCGGGGTGTAGCCATGGGGGCATGCTTCTCTCCCAGCTATGCGTGCTTGCACGTTGGTTGGTGGGAGGAGCATGTCTTCAGGGGCACCCATAAAGCACTGTATGATACCCATGTCCTACATTGGTGGCGCTTTATTGACGATGTATGTGTGTGGTTTGGAAGGGTTCGGCTGAATCCGCCCAAGGATTTGTGAATAGTATTAACAATAACAATCTTAACCTAGAATTCACTGCACACATAAGCAATGAGGTAGCCCAGTTCCTGGATGTCGAACTTTATATCAAAAACGGGGCCGTGCATATAAAACTTTATAGAAAAAGTACAGCGGGGAACTCAGTTCTCCATGCTACCAGCTCGCACCCTAGACATCTAGTTAGGATGTTAGCTGTCGACTATGATTTCAATAGTCGGCACCACAGTATTATTATGAAGCACTAGCACTTTTTTGATTCAACGTCCTCTCCTCGGTTCATGTGTTTAGCATATGTCTACACGTGCTTTTTATATATTGGGAATTTTTCCTTGTTTAATCTGTACAGGTTAAATGTATTATACCAGATTTACTGTTTATTTTAACAGGTTGGATATATTTATTATGAAGGGTTACATCTTTTACTGTGTTGACCATATGGGGTTCGATATGTCTAAGTTACATGTAACTCATAGTATGTTTTCCTTGTTTACTAGAGGGGAGGAGTTGGATCTGCACTGTGTCACTTTAAAAATGTTCAATGCGGTTCAGCGTGTCGTGTGATCAAGCTTGCGGAAACGCAGGCGAAACGCGTAATGCTGGGCACTTGCCAAAATCATTTTTGATGCACTGATATCACCGAATAAAAGCACCTTTGAAATCCATGGATTTGCCCCGTGTGGTCCGTACCTGCTGTGAAGTTGGCGCTTCAAGGACTTTGGTATATGTGTGTGTGTATATGTATCTATGTATATATATATATATATATATATATATATATATATATATATATATATATATATATATATATAATAACCAATGTGCCCAAAGCAATGAGAACGCATTCACTTCAAAAGAAATCTTCCGATTTATTCATAAGGAAAACAAGCTGCAGCATTCATGAAAGTTCTTTATCCGACGTGTTTCGAGGCTCCTGCCTCTTAATCATGGATCACTTTCACACGCTCAGCAGATGGCTCTGACTCAGCTTGCTAATTTAAATACCCCCAGTGGGTGTCGCTTCAGTGCGTAATTATATACAATACAGGCTGGTACTTGGAGTCAAGTTCAGAGTTCATTTTTACCCTCCAGTGGGCTCTGCTTTACGTGTGAAAATTCTTTTTGTTACCCTCCAGTGGGCCATGTTTGCTTAGCAAGTTGATTTAATCCTCTTCTGAAGAACTGAAATGAGTTAAGCACAGTTCCTACTCACAGCCTCCCAATCGTAACTCTGGGGATGGTGCAGTTCTCCACGGCAGGGCTTCCGTGTAATTAGTTGTAATCCAATGTGCCCAAAGCAATGAGAACGCACTCACTTCAAAAGAAATCTTCCAATTTATTCATAAGGTAAACAAGATGCAGCATTCGTGTAAGTTCTTTATCCGCCGCGTTTCGAGGCTCCTGCCTCTTAATCATGGATCACTTTCACACGCTCAGCAGATGGCTCTGACTCAGCTTGCTAATTTAAATACCCCCAGTGGGCGTCGCTTCAGTGCGTAATTATATACAATGCAGGCGGGTACTTGGAGTCAAGTTCAGAGTTCATTTTTACCCTCCAGTGGGCTCTGCTTTACGTGTGAAAATTCTTTGTGTTACCCTCCAGCGGGCCGTGTTTGCTGAGCAAGTTGATTTAATCCTCTTCTGAAGTACTGAAATGAGTTAAGGACAGTTCCTACTCACAGCCTCCCAATCGTAACTCTGGGGATGGTGCAGTTCTCCACGGCAGGGCTGCCGTGTAATTAGTTGTATTCCAATGTGCCGAAAGCAATGAGAACGCACTCACTTCAAAAGAAATCTTCCGATTTATTCATAAGGAAAACAAGCTGCAGCATTCATGCAAGTTCTTTATCCGACGCGTTTCGAGGCTCCTGCCTCTTAATCATGGATTACTTTCACACACTCAGCAGATGGCTCTGACTCAGCTTGCTAATTTAAATGCCCCCAGTGGGCGTCGCTTCAGTGCGTAATTATATACAATGCAGGTTGGTACTTGGAGTTAAGTTCAGAGTTCATTTTTACCCTCCAGTGGGCTCTGCTTTACGTGTGAAAATTATTTTTGTTATCCTCCAGTGGGCCATGTTTGCTGAGCAAGTTGATTTAATCCTCTTCTGAAGTACTGAAATGAGTTAAGCACAGTTCCTACTCACAGCCTCCCAATCGTAACTCTGGGGATGATACATATATATATATACATATACACATATATATATATACATATACATATTATCTACTGGCGGTCGCCAGTAGATAGTTATAGTTACAACCTATTATCCATAGGAAATCCGCGACATTCTATTTGAAATAACTCTCTTGCCGGTTGACGTATCTTCGCGAAATTTTCAAACTTCGTGGGGCGCTCCGGTCCGCTCCTACCCTGAAAGTGTCAGGGTGATACGTCAAGCGGGGGCCGAGAAAAAGGGGGGTCCCAAAACGCGTTTTCCCCATGCATTTTCCCATAGGAAACTTTAGACACGGTTACAGCCCGAACTGCTGAACGGAATTACACCAAATTTGGCAAAGAGGTAGTTCTTGGTTCAGAAAGAACCCTTTTGTTAAATGGTGTAAATCCGTTCAGTAGTTGCTGAGAAAATCAAAAAGTAAAAGTACATATATATCTATGGGCACGGAGGATTCGCGCACCCTCCCGATCACGAGCTGCATGTTAATTGGCTGTCAGCTGGCTGTCAACATTCCGATTCAGGAAATGTTGGCAGCTATTTTGTCCCTCGGTAGAACCGAGGGACAGAAACAAGTGCGCAAAGCGCACAAAGGGGGAGGGTAGAAACACCCTGACCCCCTAGGTTTGCTCAGGGGGTCCCACAAGGACCCCCTGGGCAAAAAAAAAATTTTTTTTTTTAAAAATCGGCAGGATGCGCTCAGGGAGCGCGAACCCTGCCGAAAAAATCGAAGCGCGGTCTCCCGCGCTTCGATGATAATTGGCCCCCGGGTGGCCCAAGTCCCGGGGGCATGCTGGGGGGATAATTTTATGTGTGGGGGGCCTCTAAGGGCCCCCCAAGCCCCGGGGACCACCACCCCCCGGGGCTTTATGTACAATGGTGCGGGAGGGCTCTGAGCCCTCCCGCAGCCCGGGGACCACCACCTCCCCGGGGCTTCTTTTTTTATTAAAACCTGTGTGGGGGGCTCCAGCCCCCACACGCCCCGGGGACCACCACCTCCCCGGGGCACTAAGAAAATTACAATGGGGGTCCGTTTGGACTCCCAGAGCCCCGGGGACCACCACCTCCCCGGGGCTGTGCACTGAATGGGAGGGGGGCCGCGCGGCCCCCCTCCTGGAGCCCTTGATGGCCCTGGGGACCACCACCCCCAGGGCCGGCTCCTGCAGTGTCCCGGGGTGCCTACCCCGGGACACTGCTGTTTGCAATGACAGGACGGAGCCTCGCGGCTCCCGTCCTGTCATTGCAAACTTGCTTTGGATATTGGAAGAGAGAGCAGGAAACCTGCTCTCTATTCCAATATCCAAAGTCGATGCTTTTCCACATGGGGAGCTGCATCTTAGCAGCTCCCCATGTGTAAAAGCAATGCCGGCTCCCGTAGGACACGGGGAGCCGGCGGGACTGTGGGGGGATTGGGGACCCCCCCACAGTCCCCAACGAGAGGGCCAGCCCCGGGGGATGGGGTCCCCGGGGCAAGTAGTGGCCCGGGAGGGGGGCCACGCGGCCCCCCTCCCCCAAAAAAAAAAAAAAAACGATCGGGCCCGCAGGCCCCGCCCCTTCCTTCACCACTCTGCAAACGCGCCCTGGCGCGTTTGCAGAGGGGGAACGAATCCCCTTGAATACTGGGGGTCCCTGGGGCCAACTAGCCCACCAGGAACCTCCAGTATGCGCCAGGGGGCTGCCTTGCAGAGAGGTGTACAGAGGCCACGCCCCTTTACACCTCTCTGCAACGCAGCACTATGGCGCTTTTGGAGGTATATGGTGGGCTAGTTGGACTCCGGGGACCCTCAGGATTCAAGGGGACTTAATCCCCCAACTTAAAACGCGCCACGGGGCGCGTTTGCACAGTGGTGAAGGGAGGGCGGGGCTTGAGGTGACATGTGTGCAAACAGGCCCCGTGGCGCGTTTTAAGATGGGGAATTAAATCCCTTCAATCCTGAGGGTCTCTGGGGGCCAACTAGCCCAACAGGTACATCCAGAAAGCGCACAGAGCTGCGTTGCAGAGAGGTGTAAAAGGGGTGTGGCCTCTCTACACGTCTCTGCAACGCAGCCCCTGGCGCATATTGGAGGTTCCTGGTGGTCTAGTTGGCCCCTAGGGACCCTCAGGATTCAAGGGAACTTAATCCCCCAACTTAAAACGCGCCACGGGGCGCGTTTGCAAAGATGTCACCTCAGGCCCCGCCCCTCCCTTCACCATTGTGCAAATATTCCTCTAAAATCAGCCGAAATAGGAATTCCGATTTACTCACCTGTTATAAGGAGAGACCTCAGTGCTGTATCTTTCAGCCCAGTACTGGTCCTGAAAAGTAATTTTAACCGTACTTACCGGTAACTTGAATTTCCTTCATAGGCTAACATTGACTGGTTTCACTTGGAAATTCTTCTAAGTGTGGAGTTTTGGAACTTTAAAATATTCCTCTAAAATCAGCCGAAATACGAATTCCAATTTACTCACCTGTTATCAGGAGAGACCTCAGTGCTGCATCTTTCAGCCCAGTACTGATCCTGAAAAGTAATTTTAACTGTACTTACCGGTAACTTGAATTTCCTTCATAGGCTAACATTGACTGGTTTCACTTGGAAATTCTTCTAAGTGTGGAGTTTTGGAACTTTAAAATATTCCTCTAAAATCAGCCGAAATACGAATTCCGATTTACTCACCTGTTATCAGGAGAGACCTCAGTGCTGCATCTTTCAGCCCAGTACTGATCCTGAAAAGTAATTTTAACCGTACTTACCGGTAACTTGAATTTCCTTCATAGGCTAACATTGACTGGTTTCACTTGGAAATTCTTCTAAGTGTTGATTTTTGAAACATACAAATATTCCTCTAAAATCAGCCGAAATCCGAATTCTGATTTACTCACCTGTTATCAGGAGAGACCTCAGTGCTGCATCTTTCAGCCCAGTACTGGTCCTGAAAAGTAATTTTAACCGTACTTACCAGTAACTTGAATTTCCTTCCATAGGCTAACATTGACTGGTTTCACTTGGAAATTCTTCTAAGTGTGGAGTTTTGGAACTTTAAAATATTCCTCTAAAATCAGCCGAAATACGAATTCCGATTTACTCACCTGTTATCAGGAGAGACCTCAGTGCTGCATGTTTCAGCCCAGTACTGATCCTCAAAAGTAATTTTAACCGTACTTACCGGTAACTTGAATTTCCTTCATAGGCTAACATTGACTGGTTTTCAGCAAAAAAGTTTCAAAGTGTTGATTTTCACAAACTACAAATATTCCTTAAAAATCGCCTGTATGACTTAAACGCATTCTTTCAACTGTTTACAGGAGATGCACCAGTGCTGGATCCAGGATCCAACACTGAGTAAGAAAAAGTAACGATAACAGTTTTTACCTGCTAAGTGAATTTCCTTCCATAGGATAACATTGGTGATTCTATGAGAAAAAGTTTCAAAGTGTCAACTTTTAAAATACAATAATATTCCTTAAAAATCACGACTGTAACCAAAACGCTTTTACTCAACTGTTTACAGGAGATGTACCAGGACTGAATCTAGGATCCAGTCCTGTGGTTACAAAAGTAATCCATAAAGTAACTAATTGCATTTAACTAGAAATTCACATTGAGCTGAATGTTGCATTGTGTTTGAAAATGTGTTGCCCATTGCAACAACTGTAACTACTGTACTTAAAAGTCTATTGCCTATCTGCAAAGTATTTAAACTAAAGTAATTCATTCTGAGAAAGTATTTTTTGTAATGTAATGTATAATGTAATTACAATGTAATTTGACAAATAAAATATGTAAAAAAAAATTGTTTCTAAAAATGTAGTAAATTAGTATGAAAAAAATTAATATAACAATTAATACATTTAAAAATTGTCATTTACAAAACCTTTGAAATTCACTGAAAAAACCGTAGGTTTCAGGCACGTTATAGTTAGAAATTAGCATTTAAAAAACCTTTGAAATTCACTGAAAAAACCATAGGTTTCAGACACGTTATAGTTACAAATTAGCATTTAAAAAACCTTTGAAATTCACTGAAAAAACCATAGGTTTCAGACACGTTATAGTTACAAATTAGCATTTAAAAAACCTTTGAAATTCACTGAAAAAACCATAGGTTTTAGGGACAGTTATAGTTACTTGGACATTGCACTCGTACAAAACCCGTGAAATTCCCCCGTTATAGTTAGTTCAGCTAACTATAACTCGCGCCCCGCAATGCACTGCTGATGACGTCACATATTACATCACTCATGACATGGTCAGTGACATCACTGATGACATCACTGATGACATCTCAAATGACATCACTGATGACATCATCCACGTGATAATCTGATGCACCTCCTCACACCCTAATATAATCTTTGATACACCCACTCTAAATTACAGACTGCCATTCGCAAAACCATAGACACTCCAACACCAATAACTACATACCCACTCACTGATTCTTAGGTCTACACACACACATCCACTCACTCACCCGTACAGTCACTCATACTTACGGTCACTCAGTACAGGACTATCATATGCACTCTTACTCCTATATAGACACTCAAACAACGCCACTCATCCATACAGATACTCACACACCTAGTCAGTCATGCAAATAATTAAACACACTGCCATTTACTCACCTATACAGTTATACACACACACCAGCTCACTTACTCATACAAATAGTAGCACATTGTTACGCTCTTATACAATCACTGATACAAGCACACAATCATCCATACAGCCACTATCACAATCACTCACTCTTGCTTATAGCTATTTATATACTCCAACACACATATATACTGCCTTTCACATATGTAGTTACTCACACATGTACCACTGGGACATACATTCACTCACTAACACACTCTTACACACACTTACCCACCCATACAGTCTATCACAGATGCACTCTTGAAACCATCCACCCAGTGAATCACCCACTCACACATCTATGCACAGAGTTGCACACACCCCTCCCACACAAACACTCAGGCACCCATACAGATACTCAGACAAGCATTCAATAACTCATATAGAAAATCATTTAGCTATTCACAAACACATGCAGCCACTTACACAGCAACAGACAGACGGATACAGACATACACCCAGTTTAGTCACTAACCCATGCATTCAGTAAGATACGTTAAATCACTCACTTATAGAGTCAGTCACGCACCTACTAAATCATCCATACAGACACTTAGACACCCACTCATTCTTCAATACGTCTTTTCCTATATATTTTAAAAATATTTAAACTTTACAGAAACACACAGTCACTGGATGATGTCATCAGTGATGTCATTTGAGATGTCATCAGTGATGTCATCAGTGATGTCACTGACCATGTCATGAGTGATGTAATATGTGACGTCATCAGCAGTGCATTGCGGGGGCGCGAGTTATAGTTAGCTGAACTAACTATAACGGGGGAATTTCACGGGTTTTGTACGAGTGCAATGTCCAAGTAACTATAACTGTCCCTAAAACCTATGGTTTTTTCAGTGAATATACATATATATATACATATATACATATACATATATACATATACACATATATATATATATTTCCACACAATCCTTCCAGCCGGAAGGAAAAACGGGATGCACTCCCGTAGTTAGATGCAACAATAATTGTATTCTTTTATTCCTTCATTTGCAGGGATAGCAAGATGACCTACGCGTTTCGGTTTTACAAAAACCTTGTTCACGATCAACTGAACGCTTGTCACCGTCCAGTACAAATATTCAAACAGTCATTACCTCATTTCCTGTTTGGTGATTACCAACGTCCATGTGTATCACCCTTTATACATTCTCCATTTTGTGACACTCAAAACCTGCCATTCAGTGCAATAGGTGCTATCATGTATATTGGACCCAGGATGGCTGTCAACACTTCCTGGTTTAAGTGCTGGCAGCCAATCAAATTTCAGTAGGATTTTGGGCTTCCAGATATCTATAGTTTTTAAACCTAAATATCTCTCAAACTACTGAACGGATTTACACCAAATCACAAAAAAACAAGCTTTCTGAACCAACATCTAGCTTTCTGCCAAATTCGGTGTAATTCCGTACAGCGGTTCGGGCTGCAGTCGTGTTCACAAAATTAAAAATCCCCATAGACATAACATGGGACAAATGTGTTTTGGGATCCCCTTTTCTCTCTGCCCCCACTTGACAAATCACCCCGAATCTTTCAACACAGCAGCTGAACCAAAAAAGGGAAGTTTGTGAAACTTTCCTGAAGATTCGTCAAGCGGCACCAATGTTATTGGTAAAACAAAAACCCCTTTTCCTATGGAAACTTTGGTCCTAACTGTAACTACCTACTGGCTATTGCCAGTAGGTAATATATATATGATATATATGTGTATATATATATATATATATATATATATATATGATATATATGTATATATATAAAATATATATTGTAAAGAAAACTCTGCTCCTGGTTTCTTTCGTTCTCCTTTCTTTATTTTATTTCACAGCATCCCAGCTACATACAGTTGACTCTTCAATACTTCCTAGAATCTTCCCTCCACATTCCAAATTCCATACAGTAAACTCTACACATCTCCTTTGCAACGCATTTATAATAAAATTCAAACAATAATAAAAACATAAAACATTACACAAGGATCAGAACATACAAGAATCGAACAAGGATGATAACATCAATGTTACAATCACATCTTGGCATATTATCAATAACAACGTAATCACTCATTGCTGGGCATGCCCAAAGGTTGATTTACTTTACAAACATTTCCAAAACTCCACGTAGACCCATCAGATAGAACCACCACATTACGTTTCACTTCTTTTACTCTCTATGGTCCAGTAAATCGACTCTCACCTTTACACACAATTCCACCCTTCCTTTCTACCACCTAATCACCTTCTTTTAACCACTGTGTCTTTACCCTTTGGGTATGATCATAATACTTCTTAGATTTGTCTTGAAAATCCGAGACTCTCTCTTTGATGATTTTGCAATCCACACATACAACACGAGTATCACATAACCACACTGGACACACTTTCCTTCCTGGCTCTCTTCCCTTCAATAAAACAAAAGGAGACACCCCAGTTACTGAAGGTGGTGTTGTCCTATGTGCCCAGATCATTTTCCTTAATTCTTTCTTCCATGGAAGTTGGTTACTCAGTGAAAGTTGAATATTCTCCATAACCATCCTGTTGACCCTTTCAACCAATCCATTAGCCTGTGGCCTGAACAAAGCCACTCTCTCATGAATAATGCCCATCCGAGCCAGATAGCTAGTCATTTCATTGGAAACAAATTGGACCCCATTATCTGAAACCAGGGTCTTAGGAATCCCTTCTTCCATAAAGACTCTTTCCAAAAATTTGATTACGTTAGCGGTCGTGATCTGCTCAAAAGTTTCCATAACAAACCACTTTGTATGATAATCCACTATAATCAACATAAATCTGTTCCTTGCCCCTAGTTTAGCCACAGGACCGATAAAGTCAATGGCTACCCTTTCCCAAGGCTTCATGGGAAATTCTGAACACTCCAGAGGTGGCTGTCTGACCACCTTGGTTTTGTCACTATTTGCACATGCCACGCACTTTTTTATAACAGCTTCGACATCACAATCCATCCCAGGCCACCAATAAGACTGACGCACCCTTCTCTTTGTCATGTTTCTCCCTGGGTGTCCTTCATGAGCTAAAGCAACAATTCAATTTCAAACACCAACAGGAGGAACAATCTGGCTCCTTCTCAACACCTTATCCCCTACAACACTCAACTCATTCCTCAACTTGTAGAATTCCTTAAGATCACTACTCGAAACATCATCTTCGTGCCAACTCTGAACTATTCTACTGCTCACTTCAGTCAAAACTAAATCTCTGTTCATGGCTAACTTCCATTCCTCACAAACTAGAGCCATTCCACTGTCTTCACAATCTGAAATCACCTCACCTTCTCCAAATTTTCCTTCCAATATCTCTCCCTCCTTGTATTCTCCACCATTCACAGGCAGCCTAGATAAACAATCTGCAACAACATTCCTACAGCCTTTGACATATTCTACTTCAAAATTGAAGTCAAGAACCAATAGTATCCATCTTGATATCCTCGGTGTGATATTACCTTCTAATCCACGGCCCCCTTTAAATATGTAGGTGAGTGGCTTATGATCGGTTTTTATCTTGAAAGGAATGCCCCACAGATAAAACTTAAAATGTTTGATGCCCCAACAACAGGCGAGGGCTTCTCTCTCAATGACCGAGTAAGAAGTCTCCGCTCCTCTCAACCTCCTAGATGCGAAACCTATCACCCGCTCCTCACCATTCACACACTGCATCAACACTGCTCCCAATCCAACACCACTAGCATCAGTCGCCATGTAGGTTTTTCCTGACACTTCAAAGTGTCCCAAGGTAGGCTCTATCACTATACACTCCTTAATTTTTCTAAAAGCTTCCATACAATCTTCACTCCACACAAACAATGCATTTTTTGCCATAATCACTCTTAATGGTTCTACAATATCTGTAAAATTCTTAACATATTTTGAACAATATTCAGCGAGACCAAGGAAAGATCTCAACTCATCTTTGTTGGTTGGTTCAGGTGTATTCTCAATGGCCTTTACAATACTCTCCTTGGTCCTTACTCCATTAGCATTGAGGACATGTCCTAACTATATGACACTTCCCTCTTTCTCAACTGACATTTCTCTCTCTTAATAGTTAACCCATGATTTTCCAATCTTTTCATCACCTCATCAAACAGCACATAATGGTCTTTTTCATCCTTCCCCAATATAAGTATGTCATCCTGGAAGCACATGACTCGATTGATGTCTCCGAATATGTTTTTCATCACACTCTGAAAGACAGCAGAGGCTTATGCTAATCCAAATGGCATCCTCCTATAACGGAACACCCCCAAAGGTGTTACAAAGGAGGTTAAGTGGCGTGACCCTTCGTACAAATTCAACTGATGGTAGGCAGACGACATGTCTAGGACACTAAAGATAGATCCACTCCCCATCACTGCAATGGTCTCAGATATATTAGGAAGAGGTTGTCTGTCCACCCATATACTCTTATTCAGATCACGCAAGTCCACACATAATCGAATCTTTCCCCCTTCCTTCTGTGCAACCACCACAGGGGCCAACCATTCCGATGCCTCAGTTGGCTCAATTATGTCCTGTTCCAACAGCTTATCCAATTCTTTACCTAAAGGCTCTCTCATCATATTCGGCACATTCCTTACCTGTGCACAACAGGTCTAACTCCTTTCTTCAATATTATTTTATGGGAAAATCCCTTCAACAATCCCAATTCATCTGTAAACACTTTAGGGTACCTTGACATAATGAGGCATTCATCAGTATCAATGGCTTCAACCTTCTTTATAGGTTCCACCACCATCACAGGTTCTTTGGCATTTGGATTTATTACAATATTCAAGTCTCTCTGATGACACCAGCCCAAAAGGTCTGACCCAAAGTTAGTTACATACACACGTCCAAAAACCCCTTCAGACTTAAATTTGTTAGTCATCCATTTAGTTCCCAGAATTTCAATTCTCACACCGCCATAGCCCATTGCCTTTATATTGGGTTCATTCAAGGACATATTTTCCTCCATCCCACTTTTATATAGGGATTTCTTACAGATTAATGTGTACAAACTGCCAGAATCTGCAAGTACTTTCAACATTTTGCCATCAACGAAAATTGTACAATGTGGTTTCTCCAACCTGTCAACACTCTCCAACTTCACCCTATCTTGCATTTTTCAGGTCCATTTCCTTTCCCTTTAGGCTGATATTGTCTTCACCATCAATAGAAAGGAGAATATTGTGGACATTTTCACACACATCATCAATATCTAGTCCAACTTCTTGTACCTTTTTACAACGTATATTCATCCTACATACCTTGGCAAAATGTCCTCTTATTCCACAATTTCTACATATTACATTTCTTGCCCCACATCTCAAGCTAGAAGATATATGTCCTGGAGCTCCACACCTAAAACCTTTTATTTCCCTGGAACTTCTCTCATGACGCTTAGTAGAGTTATCTAAATTAGTCCATGGTTCTTTCTGTATTTATTCATAACGCTTCCCTGAGTCTTTGATTTCATCTTGTTTTCATTCAATACTTCAGCAACCACTTTACGCTGATCACGCCAGCCCAAAAGGTCTGACCCAAAGTTAGTTACATACACACGTCCAAAAACCCCTTCAGACTTAAATTTGTTAGTCATCCATTTAATTCCCAGAATTTCAATTCTCACACCACCATAGCCCACTGCCATTATATCGGGTTCATTCAAGGACATATTTTCCTCCATCGCACTTTTATATAAGGATTTCTTAGAGATTAATGTGTACAAACTGCCAGAATCTGCAAGTACTTTCAACATTTTGCCATCAACTAAAATTGTACAATGTGGTTTCTCCAACCTGTCAACACTCTCCAACTTCACCCTATCTTGCATTTTCAGTTCCATTTCCTTTCCCTTTGGGCTGATATTGCCTTCACCATCAATAGAAAGGAGAATATCGTGGACATTTTCACACACATCATCAGTATCTAGTCCAACGTCTTGTACCTTTTTACAACATATATTCATCCTACATACCTTGGCAAAATGTCCCCTTATTCCACAATTTCTACATATTACATTTCTTGCCCCACATCTCAAGCTAGAAGATATATGTCCTGGAGCTCCACACCTAGAACCTTTTATTTACCAGGAACTTCTCTCATGACGCTTAGTAGAGTTATCTAAATTATTCCATGGTTCTTTCTGAATATCCATTTTCTTATTCACAACGCTTCCCTGAGTCTTTGATTTCATCTTGTTTTCATTCAATACTTCAGCAACCACTTTACGCTGATCACTGTCTTCGATTTCTTTTCTCCATTGTGCAGTATGCTCCATACTTTTTGCAATTTGTATGGTTTCTTCCAAATTATTTTCTTTCATCAAAAGTTTCTCTTTCACATTCTTGCTCTTTGTACACCTGACTATTTGATCTCGTATTAATGAGTCAGATAGTTCTTCAAACTTACAAGATACTGCCAACCCCCTCAGTGCAGCTACATAGGATGCAATGTCTTCATCCACTAGTTGCACCCTGGTAAAGAATTTATGTCGCTCAAGAACCACGTTAGTTTTCGGCGTAAACTGCAAATCCAACATTTGTAAGGACATTTAATAGACATTGCATGGCTGATCATCCCCCATCCCAAAGGACAACTCCGGCAGTTCTTCATATACTGTTCTGCCCTCTACACCTAAATGGTGAAATAAGATTGCCTGTCTATGCAATGGCCCATACTTATCACCCCCACTTACCAAAATATATGTTAAAAACAACTTCTTTCACTGTGTCCATGGTACCGGGGGATCACCTGGAGCAGACAAAAATGGTGGTGGTGATGCCATTGCTTGATCTGCCATACCTGCAACAATACCTAAAATAACAGTCTAATACAATTAACTAATATAAAAGATTAAAAAAATTAACTAAAATAACAATACAATCTAATAAATCCTGACTCGTTCAAGGATTTACTATTCCCAGGGACCATTCCTCTGACTTTGGCAAGGTCCTTTCTTCTAATTTCCTATTTTTTTTTTCTTTTCAAGACTCCCAGAATGCAACACAGTGAATCAAGACGATTGGCACTTCGTGAGCCTCAGGTAAGGGATTTATTGGTGCCGCTTTCCTTATAATGGAATTAGTCTTTGCTTCAAGACACATCGTTGTGAGCATACGCGCTAGAGTAATGTTATTTGTTGCTAGGTTGCTTCAAAGATGGCCTCGTGCGAAGCATCTCGATAGCCACTGCTTCACGATCCTTCGCGCAGATAATGTTCGTGGTAAACAAAAGCGGCTTCACGAGCTTTTCCTCACACGGATAGTTCTCGCGCGCCTAACGTCACAGCTAATAAGCTCCCTGCCGTGCACTTGCTCGCGCGCAGCCTCACTAGCTCCTTCATGCGACCTCCCTCGCAATGAGCCAGACTCGAGCCATCTACATTCGCCGCAATAACAAATAAATATCGGTACCTGCTAAATGATAATGTGGAGATCTCGATCACATCAGCAGTCAGAGCACTCACGGTTGTAGGTCCGGCCAGTTGAAATCCTTAGTGATTTTACCCTCTATGGTTCCGATTCAGTTTCCATCCACATTTCAACATCCAGGGATGGGAATGCCTGTTGTCTGTCCCCTGCCAGACCAACTTGTCGCCATGTAAAGAAAACTCCGCTCCTGGTTTCTTTCTTTCTCCTTTCTTCATTTCGTTATTTCACAGCATCCCAGCTACATACAGTTGACTCATCAACACCGAGTCAAGCCTCCTTCTACCTTCCTAGAATCTTCCCTCCACACTCCAAATTCCATACAGTAAACTCTATATATATATATATATATATATATATTCACTGAAAAAAACCATAGGTTTTAGGGACAGTTATAGTTAGTTGGACATTGCACTCCTACAAAACCCGTGAAATTCCCCGTTATAGTTAGTTCAGCTAACTATAACTCGCGCCCCGCAATGCACTGCTGATGACGTCACATATTACATCACTCATGACATGGTCAGTGACATCACTGATGACATCACTGATGACATCTCAAATGACATCACTGATGACATCACTGATGACATCATCCAGTGACTGTGTGTTTCTGTAAAGTTTAATTTTGTTTTATATATATGCCAAGCTGTATTGAGGAATGAGTGGGTGTATAAGTGTCTGTATGGAGGATTTAGTTGGTACGTGACTGACTGTATAAGTGAGTGATTAAACGTATCTTACTGAATGCATGGGTTAGTGACTAAACTGGGTGAATGTCTGAATCCGTCTGTCTGTTGCTGTGTAAGTGGCTGCATGGGTTTGTGAATAGCTACATGAGTGTCTATATGAGTTATTGATTGGTTGTCTGAGTATCTGTATGGGTGCCTGAGTGTTTGTGTGGGTGGGGTGTGTGCGACTCTGTGCATAGATGTGTGAGTGGGTGATTCACTGGGTGGATGGTTTCAAGAGTGCATCTGTGATAGACTGTATGGGTGGGTAAGTGTGTGTAAGAGTGTGTTAGTGAGTGAATGTATGTCCCAGTGGTACATGTGTGAGTAACTACATATGTGAAAGGCAGTATATATGTGTGTTGGAGTATATAAATGGCTATAAGTGAGAGTGTGTGATTGTGAGAGTGGCTGTATGGATGAGTGTGTGCTTGTATCAGTGATTGTATAAGAGCGTAAAAATGAGCTAGTATTTGTATGAGTAAGTGAGCTGGTGTGTGTATGACTGTATAGGTGAGTAAATGGCAGTGTGAATAATTATTTGCATGACTGACTAGGTGTGTGAGTACCTCTATGGATGAGTGGCGGTGTGTGAGTGTCTATATAGGAGTATGAGTGCATATGATAGTCCTGTACTGAGTGACCGTAAGTTTGAGTGACTGTACGGGTGAGTTAGTGGATGTGTGTGTAGACCTAAGAATCAGTGAGTGGGTATGTAGTTATTGGTGTTGGAGTGTCTATGGTTTTGCGAATGGCAGTCTGTTATTTAGAGTGGGTGTATCAAAGGTTATATTAGGGTGTGAGGAGGTGCATCAGATTATCACGTGGATGATGTCATCAGTGATGTCATCAGTGATGTCATTTGAGATGTCATCAGTGATGTCATCAGTGATGTCAGTGACCATGTCATGAGTGATGTAATATGTGACGTCATCAGCAGTGCATTGCGGGGGCGCGAGTTATAGTTAGCTGAACTAACTATAACGGGGGAATTTCACGGGTTTTGTACGAGTGCAATGTCCAACTAACTATAACTGTCCCTAAAACCTATGGTTTTTTCAGTGAATTTCAAAGGTTTTTTAAATGCTAATTTCTAACTATAACGTGTCTGAAACCTATGGTTTTTTCAGTGAATTTCAAAGGTTTTTTAAATGTTAATTTCTAACTATAACTGTCCCTAAAACCTATGTTTTTTTTCAGTGAATTTCAAAGGTTTTGTAAATGACAATTTTTAAATGTATTAATTGTTATATTTATTTTTTGGATACTGATTTACTACATTTTTTTAAACTATTTATTTTTACATATTTTATTTTTTAAATTACATTGTAATTACATTATACATTACATTACAAAATATACTTTCTCTGAATGAATTACTTTAGTTTAAATACTTTGCAAATAGGCAATAGACTTTTAAGTACAGTAGTTACAGTTGTTGCAATGGGCAACACAATTTCAAACACAATGCAACATTGAGCTCAATGTGAATTTCTAGTTAAATGCAATTAGTTACTTTATGGATTACTTTTCTAACCACAGGACTGGATCCTAGATTCAGTCATGGGACATCTCC
Organism: Calotriton arnoldi; assembly: GCA_963921515.1. Taxonomy (NCBI): domain Eukaryota; kingdom Metazoa; phylum Chordata; class Amphibia; order Caudata; family Salamandridae; genus Calotriton; species Calotriton arnoldi. The sequence continues at coordinate 1,129,171 of CAWUFW010004947.1, read as the reverse complement.
TGTAAACAGTTGAGTAAAAGCGTTTTGGTTACAGTAGTGATTTTTAAGGAATATTATTGTATTTTAAAAGTTGACACTTAGAAACTTTTTCACATAGAATCACCAATGTTATCCTATGGGAGGAAATTCACTTAGCAGGTAAGTAGTGTTACCGTTACTTTTTCTTACTCAGTGTTGGATCCTGGATCCAGCACTGGTGCATCTCCTGTAAACAGTTGAAAGAATGCGTTTAAGTCATACAGGCGATTTTTAAGGAATATTTGTAGTTTGTGAAAATTGACACTTTGAAACTTTTCTACTGAAAACCAGACAATGGATTCCTATGGAAGGAAATATAAGTTACTGGTAAGTACGGTTAAAATTACTTTTCAGGATCAGTACTGGGCTGAAAGATGCAGCACTGAGGTCTCTCCTGATAACAGGTGAGTAAATCGGAATTCGTAGTTTGGCTAATTTTAGAGGAATATTTGTATGTTTCAAAAATCGACACAAACTTTTTCATCAAAAAGCAGGCAATGATATCCTATGGAAGGAAATTCAAGTTACTGGTAAGTACGGTTAAAATTACTTTTCAGGATCAGTACTGGGCTGAAAGATGCAGCACGGAGGTCTCTCCTGATAACAGGTGAGTAAATCGGAATTCGTAGTTTGGCTGATTTTAGAGGAATATTTGTATGTTTCAAAAATCGACACAAACTTTTTCATCAAAAAGCAGGCAATGATATCCTATGGAAGGAAATTCAAGTTACTGGTAAGTACGGTTAAAATTACTTTTCAGGATCAGTAATGGGCTGAAAGATGCAGCACGGAGGTCTCTCCTGATAACAGGTGAGTAAATCGGAATTCGTAGTTTGGCTGATTTTAGAGGAATATTTGTATGTTTCAAAAATCGACACTTAGAAACATTTTCATCAAAAAGCAGGCAATGATATCCTATGGAAGGAAATTCAAGTTACTGGTAAGTACGGTTAAAATTACTTTTCAGGATCAGTACTGGGCTGAAAGATGCAGCACTGAGGTCTCTCCTGATAACAGGTGAGTAAATAGGAATTCGTAGTTCGGCTGATTTTAGAGGAATATTTGTACAATGGTGAAGGGAGGGGGCGGGGCCTGAGGTGACATCTGTGCAAACGCGCCTTGTGGCGCGTTTTAAGTTGGGGGATTAAGTCCCCTTGAATCATGAGGATCCCTGGGGTCCAACTAGCCCACCCTGTACCTCCAGTATGCGCCAGGGAGCTGCGTTGCAGAGAGGTGTTCAGAGGCCACGCCCCTTTTGCACCTCTCTGCAATGCAGCTCTGTGGCGCTTTCTGGACGTACCTGTTGGGCTAGTTGGCCCCCAGGGACCCTCAGGATTGAAGGGGATTTAATTCCCCATCTTAAAATGCGCCACGGGGCCTGTTTGCACACATGTCACCTGAAGCCCGCCCCCTCCCTTCACCACTGTGCAAACGTGCCTCGTGGCGCGTTTTAAGTTGGGGGATTAAGTCCCCTTGAATCCTGAGGGTCCCTGGAGTCCAACTAGCCCACCATGTACTTCTAAAAAGCTCCACAGAGCTGCGTTGCAGAGAGGTGTAAAAAGGGGCGTGGCCTCTGTACACCTCTCTGCAACGCAGCCCCCTGGCGCATACTGAAGGTTCCTGGTGGGCTAGTTGGCCCCCAGGGACCCCCAGTATTCAAGGGGAATTACTTCCCCTTCTTAAAATGCGCCAGGGGGCGCGTTTGCAGAGTACTGCTGGGAGGGGGGCGGGGCCTCCGGCACGATGCCGGTCGATTTTTTTTTTTTTTAATTTTTTTTAATGGGAGGGGGCTGCGTGGCCCCCCTTCCCATGGCCACTTTTGGCCCTGGGGACCCCATCCCCCGGGGCCTGAGCATTTTTTTTAAATAAAAAATAAAAACGGGAAGGGGCCGCGTGGCCCCCTTCCCTGGGCCTGTGTTGGCCCCGGGACCCCATCCCCGGGGCATGCCCTCGATTTGTATTTTTAAATTTGGAGGGGGGCTGCGTGGCCCCCCTCCTCCAGGCCATTTAAGGCCCCGGGGACCCCATCCCCGGGGCCGGCCTTGCCCTTTTTTTTTTTTTTTGTTTAATTTTTTTAATTTGGGGAGGGGGCTGTGTGGCCCCCCTCCCTGGCCACTTATGGCCCCGGGGACCCCATCCCCCGGGGCCTGGCCTCTGGTTGGGGACTGTGGGGGGGTCCCCAATACCCCCACAGTCCCAGCCGGCTCCCCGCCTCCTGCGCGAGCCGGCATTGCTTTTCCACATGGGGAGCAGCTAACATGCTGCTCCCCATGTGGAAAGCTATTGGTTTGCATTTTGAAAGAGAGCAGGTTTCCTGCCTCTCTTTCAAAATGCAAACTAAGTTTACTATGACAGGACGGGAGCCGCGAGGCTCCCGTCCTGTCATAGCAAACTACAGTGTCCCGGGGGTAGGCACCCCGGGACACTGCAGGAGCCGGCCCTGGGGGGTGGCGGTCCCCAGGGCCATCAAGGGCTCCAGGAAGGGGGCCGCGTGGCCCCCCTCCCAACCATTTCACAGCCCCGGGGAGGTGGTGGTTCCCGGGGCTTTGGGGGTCCGTAACGGACCCCCATATTCAAATCTTTAGTGCCCCGGGGAGGTGGCGGTCCCCGGGGCGTGTGGGGGGGCTGGAGCCCCCCCACACAGGTGAAAATAATTTTTAAAAAAAGAAGCCCCGGGGGGTGGCGGTCCCCGGGGCTGCGGGAGGGCCAAGAGCCCTCCCGCACCATTATTTTTAAAAGCCCCGGGGGTGGCGGTCCTCGGGCTTGGGGGCCTTAGAGGCCCCCACATTAAATTTAAACCCCCCCCACCATGCCCCCGGGACTTGGCCCACCCGGGGGCAAATAAACATCGAAGCGCGGGAGACCGCGCTTCGATTTTTTTATTTTTCGGCGGGATTCGCGCACCCTAAGCGCATCCCGCCGATTGTTTTTTTAAAAAAATGCTTTTTTCTGCCCAGGGGGTCCTTGTGAGACCCCTGAGCAGACCTAGGGGTCAGGGTGTTTCTACCCTGCCCCCTTTGTGCGTTTTGCGCACTTGTTTCTTTTTTTTCTCGGCGGGATCCGCGCACCCTGAGCGCATCCTGCCGATTTTTTTAAAAAAAAATGCTTTTTTCTGCCCAGGGGGTCCTTGTGGGACCCCCTGAGCAGGCCTAGGGGGTCAGGGTGTTTCTACCCTGCCCCCTTTGTGCGTTTTGCGCACTTGTTTTTGTGCCTTGGTTGTACCGAGGGACAAAATGGCTGCCAACACTTCCTGGTTTGGAGTGTTGACAGCCAGCTGACAGCCAATTAGCATGCAGCTCGTGATCGGGACGGTGCACGCAGGGTGCGCTGAGGGTACGCGGACCCTACTCGGCCATAGATATATATGTGACTTTACTTTTGATTTTCTCAGGAACTACTGAACAGATTTACACCATTTAAGCAAAAGGCACCAGTCTGAACCAAGGGCTACCTCTTTGCCAAATTTGGTGTAATTCCGTTCAGCAGTTCGGGCTGTAGCTGCGACTAAAGGTTCCTATGGAAAAATGAATGGGGAAAACGCGTTTTGGGACCCCCTTTTTTCTCGGCCCCCGCTTGATGAATCAACCTGAGACTTTCAGGGTAGGAGCGGAGCGGAGCGCCCCAACAAGTTGGAAACTTTCGCGAAGATTCGTCAACCGGCGCAAGAGTTATTTGAAATAGAATGTCGCGGATTTCCTATGGATAATAGGTCCTAACTATAACTATCTACTGGCGACCGCCAGTAGATAATATATATATATATATATATATATATATATATTTAGAGCTGTGCACCTACCACAAACGCCAATGACTGCATTTTCATGAAACTTGTAAGTGGTGAAGCAGTCTCATTTTACTCTCCATCTTTCAGTGGTTTTGCATGAATGTATGTTCTTGTAAAAAGCAAAATAATTGGGGCCAAATCAGGTAAAGCAACAGACAGCTTGATGGTTGCAATCTTGATTACAAAATCAATATTTCTAATGTGGTCAAATGCTACTGTTTATTTTCTATCACCTTGAAATCACAATTTCAAGATGTAATGGCAATTTTGGTGTTGTGGAAAAGAACTGAACAGGAATTGGGGTGGGTGGGGTTTATAAGTGTTAAAAGACTACAAAGGGAAATAGGGTAGGCCATAAATATGTGGTAGAGGCCAGAATTCGTTATACTGAGACATACCCTGGAATTCACAAAAATCACAGAGTTTGAGATAAGAAAAGGGTTATTTACAATGTTCAGAAGCACTTTTAAGAGTCATTAGAACATTAGAATGTTGATCACTCCATTGCAGACAATGGAGTGCCCGGGGCTTCTACGGGCCTGTAGAAGCCCGTAGAACAACATTCTAATGTTGTTTTTCATTCACAGCTGTTGCTGTGAACAAAGGTCTCTCTGGGCCTGAGGGGATTTAAATCCCCTCGGGCTCCGAGAGGCCTTTTTTTTTTTACCAATTAGAACAATCTGTCCTCTGGGGCATAATGTTCTAATAGCCTTAGAGCCCTCCTAGTGGGCTCTACCGGCCATTAAAGGCCCGCTCCCTTGTTAATGCTGGAGCGTGCCTTTAATGGCCGGTAGAGCCCGCTAGGCCAGGCTCTAAGGCTATAGAAAAATCTTCCAGACTCATGATGGAGCATTTAGATCTCTCTCAAAGTCACAAATAGGAGGAAACATGAAAGGAGCATCCTACTTCTATTTACATGTCACAAAGGTATGCATCAATGGTTTGTGACTCCAACTGCAATCACAAACCACTGATCAGTTACTTACCCACAAAACACACCCAGCTAAATACATTCATCAGGTGTGTGGCAATGAGAACTGGGTACCCTTGTGTGAAGTCATGAACACTATACGGTATATGAACCATGAACGGTTTTTCTTCTTGCACATAACATTGGTGGCACATTAATTGCAAAGAGCACAACATTTTTTTAGCTATTCGCCATAATCTTACCCTAATGGCTCCTTCTTACAACCTCATTATTTGCTTCCATTTTCTGGCCGAGCAAAAGAATAACGTTTGCTATGTTCAATGTTTTATTACCAATGACTGCAGCTACCTGATTGGCAATGCTGAAGAGGTTGTTCACCTGATCACATTCCCTTTGGCCTTTAAGACCTTTTTGGGGTGTCTCATGAATCGTGTATTCAGTGGCACAAAATCAGCAGGCAGTGTAAGGACGGGAATGCTAGGCAGGCACCATCTCAAAAGTAAGGAGTTGTGAAAGTATGATTGAAGGTCCATCCTCCGGGCCTGGCCAAATTTCAATGGTGGAGGGGGGCCAATTTCAGCCCTGGGGACCCCATCCCCCAGGGCCCAGACACAACCTAATGGGGAAGGGTGCTGCACGGCCCCCTCCCCGGGCTGGTTTCAGCCCCGGCGACCCCATTCTCCGGGACCGGGCCATATCTCCCTGGGTGCGCAGGCCCCACTCAGGACACCCAGTGTACATGCTGGGGACCTTGCAGGGAGCCTCAAGGTCCCAGCCAGCTCCTCACCTCCTACAGGAGCCAGCATTGCTCCCACACACAGGGAGCTGTTGGAAATGCAGCTCCCTGCATGCAGGAGCAATACTTTCATCTCCTTCCCTACCCGCATTTCTGTGGTCAGGGAAAGAGATGAAAACTCCACTTCCAGCAAGTGGGAGTACTTTGACAGCTGATGCTTACTGAAAGCTTGGTGGGACCTGTCAGCTATAACTGTGGCTTTTAAAGTTTTAAAAGCGTATATATATATATATATATTATCTACTGGCGGTCGCCAGTAGATAGTTATAGTTACAACCTATTATCCATAGGAAATCCGCGACATTCTATTTGAAATAACTCTCTTGCCGGTTGACGTATCTTCGCGAAATTTTCAAACTTTGTGGCCCGCTCCGGTCCGCTCCTACCCTGAAAGTCTCGGGGGATTCGTTAAGCGGGGGCCGAGAAAAAGGGGGTCCCAAAACGCGTTTTCCCCATGCAATTTTCCATAGGAAACTTTAGACACGGCTACAGCCTCGAACTGCTGAACGGAATTACACCAAATTTGGCAAAGAGGTAGTTCTTGGTTCAGAAAGAACCCTTTTTGTTAAATGGTGTAAATCCGTTCAGTAGTTGCTGAGAAAATCAAAAGTAAAAAGATAGTGATATCTATGGCTGAGTAGGGTCCGCGTACCCTCCCAATCACGAGCTGCATGTTAATTGGCTGTCAGCTGGCTGTCAACATTCCGATTCAGGAAATGTTGGCAGCCATTTTGTCCCTCGGTAGAACCGAGGGACAGAAACAAGTGCGCAAAGCGCACAAAGGGGGCAGGGTAGAAACACCTGACCCCCAGGTTTGCTCAGGGGGTCCCACAAGGACCCCCTGGGCAAAAAAAAAAAACAATTTTTTTTAAAAATCGGCAGGATGCGCTCAGGGTGCGCGAATCCTGCCGGAAAAAAAAAAATCGAAGCGCGGTCTCCAGCGCTTCGATTGTATTTTGCCCCCGGGTGGCCCAAGTCCCGGGGGCATGGTGGAGGGTTTAATTTTATGTGTGGGGGCCTCAAAGGCCCCCCAAGCCCGGGGACCGCCACCCCCGGGGCTTTTTAAAAATGGTGCAGGAGGGCTCTGAGCCCTCCCGCAGCCCCGGGGACCACCACCTCCCCGGGGCTTTTTTTTATTAATTGAACAACCTGTGTGGGGGGCTCCAGCCCCCCACACGCCCGGGACCGCCACCTCCCGGGGCACTAACAAATTAAAATGGGGGTCCGTTTTGGACCCCCGAAGCCCCGGGACCACCACCTCCCCGGGGCTGTGCTGATGTAGGGAGGGGGCCGCGTGGCCCCCCTCCTGGAGCCCTTGATGGCCCTGGGGACCGCCACCCCCAGGGCCGGCTCCTGCAGTGTCCCGGGATGTAGTACATCCAGAAAGCGCCACAGAGCTGCGTTGCAGAGAGGTGTAAAAAGGGGTGTGGCCTCTCTACACGTCTCTGCAACGCAGCCCCCTGGCGCATATTGGAGGTTCCTGGTGGGCTAGTTGGCCCCTAGGGACCCTCAGGATTCAAGGGGACTTAATCCCCCAACTTAAAACGTGCCACGGGGCGCGTTTGCACAGATGTCACCTCAGGCCCCGCCCCTCCCTTCACCATTGTGCAAATATTCTTCTAAAATCATCCGAAATACGAATTCCGATTTACTCACCTGTTATCAGGAGAGACCTCAGTGCTGTATCTTTCAGCCCAGTACTGGTCCTGAAAAGTAATTTTAACCGTACTTACCAGTAACTTGAATTTCCTTCCATAGGCTAACATTGACTGGTTTCACTTGGAAATTCTTCTAAGTGTGGAGTTTTGGAACTTTAAAATATTCCTCTAAAATCAGCCGAAATACGAATTCCGATTTACTCACCTGTTATCAGGAGAGACCTCAGTGCTGCATCTTTCAGCCCAGTACTGGTCCTGAAAAGTAATTTTAACCGTACTTACCGGTAACTTGAATTTCCTTCATAGGCTAACATTGACTGGTTTCACTTGGAAATTCTTCTAAGTGTGGAGTTTTGGAACTTTAAAATATTCCTCTAAAATCAGCCGAAATACGAATTCCGATTTACTCACCTGTTATCAGGAGAGACCTCAGTGCTGCATCTTTCAGCCCAGTACTGATCCTCAAAAGTAATTTTAACCGTACTTACCAGTAACTTGAATTTCCTTCCATAGGATATCATTGCCTGCTTTTTGCTGAAAAAGTTTCTAAGTGTTAATTTTTGAAACATACAAATATTCCTCTAAAATCAGCCGAAATACGAATTCCGATTTACTCACCTGTTATAAGGAGAGAACTCAGTGCTGTATCTTTCAGCCCAGTACTGGTCCTGAAAAGTAATTTTAACCGTACTTACCAGTAACTTGAATTTCCTTCCATAGGCTAACATTGACTGGTTTCACTTGGAAATTCTTCTAAGTGTGGAGTTTTGGAACTTTAAAATATTCCTCTAAAATCAGCCGAAATACGAATTCCGATTTACTCACCTGTTATCAGGAGAGACCTCAGTGCTGCATCTTTCAGCCCAGTACTAATCCTGAAAAGTAATTTTAACCGTACTTACCAGTAACTTATATTTTCTTCCATAGGAATCCATTGTCTGGTTTTCAGCAAAAAGTTTCAAAGTGTTGATTTTTACAAACTACAAATATTCCTTAAAAATCACCTGTATGACTTAAACGCATTCTTTCAACTGTTTACAGGAGATGCACCAGTGCTGGATCCAGGATCCAACACTGAGTAAGAAAAAGTAACGATAACAGTTTTTACCTGCTAAGTGAATTTCCTTCCATAGGATAACATTGGTGATTCTATGAGAAAAATGTTCTAAGTGTCAACTTTTAAAATACAATAATATTCCTTAAAAATCACGACTGTAACCAAAACGCTTTACTCAACTGTTTACAGGAGATGTACCAGGACTGAATCTAGGATCCAGTCCTGTGGTTAGAAAAGTAATCCATAAAGTAACTAATTGCATTTAACTAGAAATTCACATTGAGCTGAATGTTGCATTGTGTTTGAAAATGTGTTGCCCATTGCAACAACTGTAACTACTGTACTTAAAAGTCTATTGCCTATGTGCAAAGTATTTAAACTAAAGTAATTCATTCTGAGAAAGTATTTTTTGTAATGTAATGTATAATGTAATTACAATGTAATTTAAAAAATAAAATCTGTAAAAAAAAAATTGTTTCTAAAAATGTAGTAAATCAGTATGAAAAAAATTAATATAACAATTAATACATTTAAAAATTGTCATTTACAAAACCTTTGAAATTCACTGAAAAAACCGTAGGTTTCAGGCACGTTATAGTTAGAAATTAGCATTTAAAAACCTTTGAAATTCACTGAAAAAACCATAGGTTTCAGACACGTTATAGTTACAAATTAGCATTTAAAAAACCTTTGAAATTCACTGAAAAAACCATAGGTTTCAGACACGTTATAGTTACAAATTAGCATTTAAAAACCTTTGAAATTCACTGAAAAAACCATAGGTTTTAGGGACAGTTATAGTTACTTGGACATTGCACTCGTACAAAACCCGTGAAATTCCCCGTTATAGTTAGTTCAGCTAACTATAAATCGCGCCCCGCAATGCACTGCTGATGACGTCACATATTACATCACTGATGACATGGTCAGTGACATCACTGATGACATCACTGACGACATCTCAAATGACATCACTGATGACATCATCCACGTGATAATCTGATGCACCTCCTCACACCCTAATATAATCTTTGATAAACCCACTCTAAATTACAGACTGCCATTCGCAAAACCATAGACACTCCAACACCAATAACTACATACCCACTCACTGATTCTTAGGTCTACACACACACATCCACTCACTCACCCGTACAGTCACTCATACTTACGGTCACTCAGTACAGGACTATCATATGCACTCTTACTCCTATATAGACACTCAAACAACGCCACTCATCCATAGAGATACTCAGACACCTAGTCAGTCATGCAAATAATTAAACACACTGCCATTTACTCACCTATACAGTTATACACACACCAGCTCACTTACTCATACAAATAGTAGCACATTGTTACGCTCTTATACAATCACTGATACAAGCACACACTCATCCATACAGCCACTATCACAATCACTCACTCTTGCTTATAGCTATTTATATACTCCAACACACATATATACTGCCTTTCACATATGTAGTTACTCACACATGTACCACTGGGACATACATTCACTCACTAACACACTCTTACACACACTTACCCACCCATACAGTCTATCACAGATGCACTCTTGAAACCATCCACCCAGTGAATCACCCACTCACACATCTATGCACAGAGTTGCACACACCCCTCCCACACAAACACTCAGGCACCCATACAGATACTCAGACAAGCATTCAATAACTCATATAGACACTCATTTAGCTATTCACAAACACATGCAGCCACTTACACAGCAACAGACAGACGGATACAGACATTCACCCAGTTTAGTCACTAACCCATGCATTCAGTAAGATACGTTAAATCACTCACTTATAGAGTCAGTCACGCACCTACTAAATCATCCATACAGACACTTACACACCCACTCATTCTTCAATACGTCTTTTCCTATATATATTAAAAATATTTAAACTTTACAGAAACACACAGTCACTGGATGATGTCATCAGTGATGTCATTTGAGATGTCATCAGTGATGTCATCAGTGATGTCACTGACCATGTCATGAGTGATGTAATATGTGACATCATCAGCAGTGCATTGCGGGCGCGAGTTATAGTTAGCTGAACTAACTATAACGGGGGAATTTCACGGGTTTTGTACGAGTGCAATGTCCAAGTAACTATAACTGTCCCTAAAACCTATGGTTTTTTCAGTGAATATATATATATATATATTGAAAACAAATGCCCTGAAGCTTACAGGACGCACTCAGCCTCCAGCCTGCCATGCGGCCTTCCAAGACAACTCGCATCCCCTTCAAGGTGTAAGTATTCAGCCTGACGCGTTTCAAGACTCGTGGTCCATCTTCAGAGGCAGCTTACATGTGAGTGCGGAAGGCTCTTTATTTATATATATATATTGAAAACAAATGCCCTGAAGCTTACAGGACACACTCAGCCACCAGCCTGCCATGCGGCCTTCCAAGACAACTCGCATCCCCTTCAAGGTGTAAGTATTCAGCCTGACGCGTTTCAAGACTCGTGGTCCATCTTCAGAGGCAGCTTACATGTGAGTGCGGAAGGCTCTTTATTTATTCAAATTTTGCATGCTCAGTGATTGGTTCATAACCCTCAGTGGGCGGCATGCAGTTCCTGACAGAATAAATGCATGATGGGCTTAGTAGTCCAGCATTAAGAACAGTCTATTTTTACCCACAGTGGGTTCCGCACTCACTGCATTCCTTTAAGCACATTATTTCCTTAGTAGGATCCTAAAAGAGAAAGAGAGTTCATTACGTCTGGCTGGCCTCGCTGTATCAGACAGAAATAGTTTCCGCCCCAGCCTCTCAGTTCCCCAAGATTATATATATATAAAACCAGGATCCCAGAGAACGACCGCAGTGGGCCAAACAAGGGCACAGACTCCAGTTGAAGATGCAATAAAGAGAATTTATTGTCTTAGCATGTCAGGATGACGCGTTTCGACCACAAGCCGATGGTCTTGATCACATAGTGCGCTAAGGTGAGAGGCATACAATTTATAGTGACATGAGTGACTTTACTATGTTCATAGTGACAAGGCAGAAAATGTTACTCTTTTGCAGCATGTAGTAAAACATCTTGTCATACAGTGATGACTAGGCGCAGCAATGACCAGCAGTTTTGGTAGCAGGCATAGAAAAAAGACTACCCCTCTATATGTAGGTGTAGATGGCCATATGTTCTGTAACATCAGTTGTGTGTGGCAGACTAGAAGGTAAGCTCGTGTAATGGCGGTGCTGGCTGCATTGTAAAAGATAAAAAATGCTAAATAAATGCAAGAATTGGGTTTGAAGTCTCCCAAATGATGTCTGATCAAACAAAATTAAACGGTATTCCTCATTAATCGTGGGTGTGTGAATACATCCTAGAAACCATGAATGCCATGTGGCACAATTAAATGTGGGAGGAATCCGGTGTACCATCGTAACTAGGAGGGGAACAATGTATAAAACCCATTCATGTTAGTAAAAGCGTGTGGAAGCCAATGCCAAAGTCTCTGTATCTGTCAGCGCGCAACTAATGCGGTTGTATATTGTAAGCTTAGTGCTGGTGCGGACGAAGGGCCTAGATGTTGCTGGAGTTTAATCTTAACATGTTGAGGGCTGAGCCTGATGTATGGAAATCGAGTCAACTGCCAAAAAATATGTCAAATAAGTGAAAAAATGCTGTACAGTGCAGTCACTTATGGGTAAAGTTAAAAATGAGTGCATAATAGTGGGAAAACTTAGTGTTGGTGCCGTGAGATGTGGTGAAGACAAAAATCCAAACAGTCGCTAAAGGAATAGGCGTGATTGGAGCAGAATAGTTCAAAACTGTGTTTGTAGTGGACTAAAAACTGGACATCTAACTTAAAGTCAGCCAACTTCTAAAAAATGTCATATTGGCGAAATTCTCAGAGCGCAAGACTGGAGTGAATATTGTAGAAGGACACTAAAAGAAGTTATAAAAAGTTATAAAGGTCTTCACTGATGTTTAATCCTGCCGGGGCCTTAGTGTTAAGTTCTATTATATATTTCGACTCCAGTTGTCTCAACAATTTCTCTCTGTTGCCTCCCCGTCTGAGTGGCGGAATGCTATCAATGACGCAGTATTTAAGGTGGTCTAAGTTGTTCTGGTGTGTCTCTTTGAAGTGCCTGGCGACAGGGTATGTCGGGTCACTGTTGTCAATGGCTCTGATGTGTTGCAAAATCCGTAGGTGCACTTGGAGCTTAGTGCTCCCTACATATTTTAGTCCGCAGCTGCAAGTAAGAATGTACACTGCAAATTCTGTTCTGCATGTGAGTTTCTGTTGTATCGTTATGGGTTTGCTTCTGAATTCTGCCGAGATTTGGGTGGTGTTAACTCCAAATCTGCAGGCCCTGCAATTGCTGCATTTACGAAAACCTTTAACATTAGTTAACCAATTGGTGGTATTGGTTATTTCAGGGCTGTTTCTGACTAGAGTGTCATGCATGGACCAGGCTCTCCTGTAGGTGATGTCAGACCTAGGGGCAACAATGGGTCCTAGTGTGGAGTCTGTTTTGATAATGCCCCAGTGTTTGTTGAAAATGGATTTGAGTGCTCTTGACTCAGTGTTGTGAGTCATGATGAGGCGTGTAGTTATATATCCCTTAGTGGCCAGGTCCGCTTGAGTGTCTGTATCAACAGTGGTCTCTGCGGATGTGTTCTCTAGTAACAGCTCTCTGGGAAATGAATTGGCTTTGGTGATTGCAGAAGTTGCCCAGGGGAGGGGGGCCACGGGTTCTTGCTCCCAGGAAAAGAAAAAAAAAAACAAGGCCAGGCCCCGGGGGATGCGGTCCCCGGGGCCAATAGTGGCCCTGGGAAGGGAGGCCACGAGCCCCCTTCCTGTTTTTAAAAAAAAAACAGAAAAAATGCTAAGGCCCTTGGAGATGGGGTCCCCAGGGCCCAAAAAATATTAAAAGAAGGGGGGCTACACAGCCCCCTTCTAAAAATATATTTAAAAAAAAAGAAAAGCCGGCATCTCGCCAGGAGGCCCCGCCCCCTCCCTGCACCACTCTGCAAACGCACCCCCTGGCGCGTTCTAAGTTGGGGGATTAAGTCCCCTTCATTCCTGAGGGTCCCTGGGGGCCAACTGGCCCACCAGGTACCTCCGGTAAGCCCCACAGAGTGGCATTGCTGAGAGGTGATCCGAGGCCACGCCCCTTTTTACACCACTCTGCAAACGTGCCTCTTGGCGCACTGCTGGTGGGGCCATGAGGTCCTCTTGTGTCCTGAGGACTTCATCCCCCAAGCAGCAGTGCACCAGGAGGCGCGTTTGCAGAGTGGTGTAAAAAGGGGGCGTGGCCTCAGACCACTCTCAGCAATCCAGCTGTGTGGGGCTTACTGGCGGTACCTGGAGGGCTAGTTGGCCCCCAGGGACCCTCAGGAGGCAAGGGGACTTCATCCCCCAACCAAGAGGAAGCCAGGAGGCGCGTTTGCAGAGTGGTGGACAAAGGGGGCATGGCCTGTGCCCACATCTCAGCAATCCCACTATCTGGGGCATTCTGGAGGTATCAGGAAGGCTAGATGGCCCCTAAAGACCCCCAGCAGCGAAGGGGACTTTAATACCCATCCAAGAGTGCGCCAGGGAGTGCGTTTGCAGAGTGGTGAGGAAAGGGGGCGTGGCCTACTTTGACAACTTTGTAAAAAGAAACAAGGGAACCCTATAAGTCGGAAGGGACCAAGGGTGCAAGTATATTACTAGAGCCCGCGGTCCCTGACACGGGAAGTAGAAGGTTATAACCACAAAACTGGAATCAGCGTTGGGTGTACATTTGTCGCAATGGACCTTATTTCATTTATTTTGCTTATACATAAAGCATACAATAACATAAAGTGAGCAAAGAGTGAAGGGGTTCTGGAAATCAACAAGATTTCCTGACCTCAGGCATGTGGTGATAAGGTGACTGTTCAGTGATAGAGAATACAGTAGTTACGATAGAGAACACGCATCTTGTACTCCTCAACAATCAAGGTTTAAGAGTTGGAGTTAAGATGCTTTTGTCGACGACGTTTCGATTCCCAACAGCGGTTATGGGATCATCATCAGGACAGGTCAATCTAAATGCCTGAGAGGTAGCCTTGGTAAGGCAAAGGGTATAGGGTAGGGAGGGGAGAGACAGAGGTCGAGGTAGGATGGGGGGGTTTAGGGGAGAAAAAGAGAAAGGAGGAAGAGAATTGAGAGAAGTTAGTGAAGGTTCTGGGGTGTGCCAATATACATTAGGTGGGCTGGGTCAAGGTTTGTCAAGGAGTGAATGGAACAGTATATAGTCTGGTACCAGGTTTGTGTATCCCTGTTAGTACTGAAGAGGTCACTGTCATGTGGGGGTATGGCATGCTGGTCAAAGTGCACACGAAGTCATGCATGCTTATATGACAGTCATGCATTAAGTGGTCTAGTTCTGGGTGTTTGCGCCAAGTGCTAATAACTTACTATGGGTCTGAGCTGTAGACTGCAATAAAGGTGAGTACAGGGGATGGTACCCCACTGAGACAGCCTGGCGACCACAGTCACAGTGGTCAGTGGGACGATGCCCTCCCCGTGGATCCTGATCTACATGGGGGTGTGGGATGAGAATAGGGGCTGGAAGAGAAATTGCAGTTATCTAGAGGTGAGAAATCACCTCTCCCAGGAGCAGTTTAAGCAAAAATGCCTGGTGCTTACCTAGCTCTGTGGCCATTAGTAGAAGGCTTGAGGTGCCAAGCTGTTGTCCTCGAGGCTCACAGTGGAGCGCAGTGTGAGGAATGCCTGCAGGAAGACGGGAAAATCGATCAGCCCCAGGGAGACGGAGCGAGGGCATGGCGCACTCAGGGAGTATCGGGGCAAGGTGGCTTACCTATGGCGGTATCGAGGAGCTGGTCCCGGTAGCGATATGGAGGAGGTCTTGGTAGCAAGCACATCTGATGCGTGTGCTGCGTGCATACAAATGCGTACGTGACTAGTGTGGGTGCGCATGCGTGCACCAATAGAAAACTAGAACAGGTCACACTGTGTTTAAAAGTTAAAAGTAGGCGCCATGCTGGAGGGAGCGGAGTATCAGTAGAGAAATGGAGGACAGAGTGAGTGCAAGTATTTTGCACAAAGTGAGTGCGATAATGTAGTAGACATGAGACAGCCTATATGTCTAGTTAAACAGTTAGTCCTAGATCCGACATATTCACTTCTATACACAGGTTGAAACATCTAAATTATACACCAGTATCATGGTCAAGCATTAATGATTTAAATTAAATGAAAACACAGTTTGCATAACGGACAATCCATTAGGGTTGACAGTTATCAAGGTGTCAATACCAGTACCAGGATCAGAAAAGTAACCTGCAGGACACGTCGCACTTCAATTTAAAATGACATGGGGTATAACTGCCAGATGACTCCGAATGTTGTGTTATACACAATGCGGTTGCCCAGAGGTAAAAAGCACAATATTACAGTGATGTATCTGTATTTACATATGCAAGAGTCCACGACAGAGAAAACAGGCAGCTAATTATTACAGTATATTATATGCTCTGACGACAAACCATTAGATAAGGTGCAGAGCAGGGTCAGTCATGGTCCAGTGTCCTATAGAAAATTAAATTTAAGAAGGAACCAACATAGTCATACGGTCACTGGAAAATGTTCTGCGTGAGGCACAGTAGTACTAGATCAGATCAAGTTAGTCCAGTCCTCCATACGGTTCAATCCAGTATGGAGACTGTTAGTGCGTAAAATCCATTTTAGTTCCTCCTTATTCAAGATGCTGCTGATGTCAGAGCTACGGGGGGCGGCTACACCATATTAATGACTTGCCATTTCAAGTCATCCTCTGAATGTCCATGACTTGTAAAGTGTTCAACCAAAGGAACATTTGCTGTTTGGCAACGTAGTCTGCTCCGATGTTGGCAGACGCGAATTCTGATTTTCTGTGTCGTCTGTCCAATATAAATCAGGTTACACGGGCATATGATTGCATACACAACATTATGGCTGTTACAATTGGAGAAATGTGTTAAGGTGACATCAATATTTCCATAGACAAATTTTTTGCTTTCAATAGTGAGGTTACAGACACTGCAACCTCTGCAGCGATAGTGGCCTAGTGTAGGTGGCATGCCCCATATCTCTGTCAGAGTCTGAGAGGTTTTTTTTGGTGCAATGGCAGCCCTGACTTGGTGATCTTTGATGTTCTTATTTTTCTTGAACGCAAATAGTGGGCATTCTAACGTCAGTTTCCCTGCATTAAGTATTGACCAGTGTTTTAGAATACATTTTTTCACAAGGTTAGAGACAGGGGAAAATGTTGTGGCGCATACCATCCGCTCGTCATTGTTTTTGGGTTTGGGAGCAAGGAGTGTTTCACGTGGACAGTACCAGGCTCGTTTTAGTGAGCTCTTAACAAGTTTGCGGGGATATCCTCTATTGAGAAGTTTTTTAGAGAGGGTCTTGGCTTCCATAAAATAGTCATCTTTTCGAGAACAGTTCCGTCTTATACGAAGGAACTGTGAAAAGGGTAAGGAGTCTCGTAATGGACGTGGGTGATGGCTGTTGTAAGCCAGTAGGGTATTTTTTTCAGTGGGCTTACGGTAGAGTGTAGTGTAAAGCTTGCCTCCTTCGGATATGATAAGCAAGTCAAGGAAGGCGACCTGGATCTTGCTATGTGTCAAGGTAAATTTGAGGCCATTACAATGATCATTGAGCCAATTTAGGAACAGCAGCAGAGTAGTTTCTGTTCCCTTCCAAATCAGGAAAATATCGTCTATATATCTCCTCCATTCTGATATATTGGAGGCGAATGGGTTAGCTGTGGACAGAATCTTGTAGGTCTCAAGCCAGTCCATATACAAAATGGCAAAGTTTGGCGCAAAAACAGCGCCCATGGAGGTCCCCTTAATTTGTTGGTAGAAGCAGCCATCAAATGCGAAAAAATTACGTGATAGGCAGATTTTAAGAAGGTGTAAAATAAAAGAAGTGGGTACTGGATGTGGGCGAGGTCTGGAGACAAGGGTGTTTTGGATGACCTCAATCCCCTCATCTTGTGGGATCTTGGTATATAATGACTCCACATCCAGAGTACACAAGATGCATTGCGCAGGGTCAAATGGGAGTCCCTCGACCAAATTAATCATTGCCATCGTATCTTTTATGTAGCATTTAGTGTCAGGGACAAAATCCTTAATAAAATGGTCTACATAGCGGCCTAGTGGCTCCAAAATAGATCCACATCCGGATACAACGGGGCGTCCCGGTGGAGTTTCCGCATTTTTATGCACCTTAGGTAGTGTATAAATCACCGGTGTTCTTGGGGATTTAGTGTTCAAGTAAAGGAACTCATTTTTACTCAGGAACCCCTCAGATTTGCCCTCTTCTGTGATATCGTGAATAAGGCCTTGTATTTCTTTAGTGGGGTCTGATGTAAGTCTTACATAATGATCAGTGTTAGCCAATTGTCGAGGACCAGCCGCCTGAAGCTGAACTCGGACAAGACGGAGGTCCTCATCCTTGGCTCCAACCCGTCAGCCTGGGACGACTCCTGGTGGCCGACATCACTGGGAACAGCCCCGACACCCACCGACCACGCACGCAACCTAGGGGTCATCCTCGACCCCACCCTCTCCATGACTAAGCAGGTCAACGCCGTTTCCTCATCCTGCTTCAACACCCTCCGAATGCTCCGCAGGATCTTCAAGTGGATCCCCACCGAAACAAGAAAAACAGTCACCCAGGCCCTCGTCACCAGCAGGCTGGACTACGGAAACGCCCTCTACGCAGGAACAACGGCTAAGCTCCTGAGACGGCTGCAACGCATCCAGAACGCCTCTGCACGTCTTATCCTCACCATCCCCCGACGCAGCCACATCACACCCCACCTGAGAGACCTGCACTGGCTCCCTGTCAACAAGAGGATAACCTTCAAGCTCCTCACCCACGCACACAAAGCACTCCACAACTCCGGACCAGCATACCTCAACAGATGACTCAGCTTCTACACCCCCACCCGCCAGCTCCGCTCCACCAGCCTCGCCCTCGTCACAGTCCCCCGCATCCGGAAAACGACCGCCGGCGGCAGATCCTTCACCCACCTCGCCGCCAAGACCTGGAACACCCTCCCCACCAACCTTCGGCAGACCCAAGACCTACTGGCCTTCGGAAGACTCCTCAAGACCTGGCTCTTCGATCAGTAGCAGCACCACCCCCCTCTTCCCCCAGTGCCTTGAGACCCTCGCGGGTATGTAGTGTGCTTTATAAGTGACATGATTGATTGATTGATTGATTGATTTTATATGTCTCTATGTGCTGAAGGACAATCCCTCCCCCCTTATCAGAGGGTTTAATCACCACTTGCTCATTCTGTTTAAGCTGCTGTAGTGCGTTTTTCTCTTGCATGGGAAGGTTATATGGAATGAACCTATGTACTTGTTCTAGGCCCATGACTTCTTTTAGGACAAGTTTTTCGAATGTCTGTATCTCTGTTGGTATACTGTTAGATGGTGGAAAGAATGTGGAGGGTGGTAGAAACGAGGTATATGCAGATTGTGGTGCATATGGTTTGTCTTGAAAGAACGCTTGTAAGCGCACCTTTCTGAAAAAGCAGAACAGTTCAGTCTGCAATTCCAGGAAATTGGGTTTAGCAGTAGGAACGAAGGACAATCCTTTGCTAAGCAATGCAATTTCTTTGTCAGAGAGTAGACGGGAGGAGAGGTTGAAGATCGGAATCGTCTTCTGGTCAGTCATATGTCTGGTGTTTGCAAGACTGGTGTCAAAAGTGTGTGTAGATGTGGTAACTCTATTTACCATTGGTAGTATCTCTGCCTCGTCTGTCTGTCTCCTGGGGCACTGTACCATCTGGGAGTGCGGTTCGTACCTCGGTTGTTCTGCCGTCCCTAGTCTTTGTCTAAAAAATTAGCGTTAGTGTTTTTGTTCATTGAGGTGCTTGGTCCCTCGCCAGAGTCTGAGTTCTCCGATGATTCGGCAGATGTGTCTGAGAACCCTACAATGTTCTGTTGTTTGTTAAATCTGCCCTAAGGGCGCTGCCCTCTCAGTGTCGAGTATGTTCTGTTTAGATAAAAATCTTCTACCAAGTACGGGTAGGTTCTCTCGGTTTTGTAATTTTTGACGTCTCTTTTTACTTTAGTTGTTTTCTTATTTTGCTCTATCCTCTGAAATTCTGAGATGGTCTTGTTTACTTTCTCTAGTAAGGACTTTGCATCTGTGATGGCACTATTCTCATTAATTTTCCTCTCTATGCTCTCTATTTCTTTCTGAAGTTTATTAATTTCTTCAGTCGCTATGTCAATTCCAAGAACCATCCAGTGTCTCGAACACGTAGTTCCTATGTAGCTAAAGCCTGTGAGGTATTTCTTGCTGTCGGTAAACACCCCAGGGATGTTACGTACTTGCAGTCCAACTGGTATTGTGTCTGTTTTTAAATACTCTGTCAACATGCGTACCATAAGTTGTAGTCTGATTAATTTCTTTTTGGACTTCTCTAATTGATCGAATATAGAGTCTTCTGTCAGACTAGGGGTTTCTGATGTCTCTGAGAAAAGTGAAGGTCCTTCCAAGATTTTTTTGATGTATTCATCCGAATACAAAGGTGCATGATGTGTTATCTCTCGGGTGTGGGTCGGGGGGGGAAGGGGGGAAAATGCAGTAGAAAAGCAAGGGAGACGGGCGGAAAGGGGCCCACTAGTACATAGCAGGGGGTATGTATTCCCTTGCAATCCAGCGATTGCGCTAAAGTCTGTAAAAAGAAACAAGGGAACCCTATAAGTCGGAAGGGACCAAGGGTGGCAGTATATTACTCGATACAGCGGTCCCTGACACGGGAAGTATAAGGTTATAACCACAAAACTGGAATCAGCGTTGGGTGTACATTTGTCGCAATGGACCTTATTTCATTTATTTTGCTTATACATAAAGCATACAATAACATAAAGTGAGAAAGAGTGAAGGGGTTCTGGAAATCAATGAGATTTCCTGACCTCAGGCATGTGGTGATAAGGTGACTGTTCAGTGATAGAGAATGCAGTAGTCACGATAGAGAACACGCATCTTGTACTCCTCAACAATCAAGGTTTAAGAGTTGGAGTTAAGATGCTTTTGTCGACGACGTTTCGATCCCCAACAGCGGTTATGGGATCATCATCAGGACAGGTCAATCTAAATGCCTGAGAGGTAGCCTTGGTAAGGCAAAGGGTATAGGGTAGGGAGGGGAGAGAGAGAGGTCGAGGTAGGATGGGGGGGGTTTAGGGGGAAAAAGAGAAAGGAGGAAGAGAATTGATAGAAGTTAGTGAAGGTTCTGGGGTGTGCCAATATACATTAAGGGGGCTGGGTCAAGGTTAGTCAAGGAGTGAATGGAACAGTATATAGTCTGGTACCAGGTTTGTGTATCCCTGTTAGTACTGAAGAGGTCACTGTAACGTGGGGGTATGGCATGCTGGTCAAAGTGCACACGAAGTCATGCATGCTTATATGACAGTCATGCATTAAGTGGTCTAGGTCTGGGTGTTTGCGCCAAGTGCTAATAACTTACTATGGGTCTGAGCTGTAGACCGCAATAAAGGTGAGTACGGGGGATGGTACCCCACCGAGACAGCCTGGCGACCACAGACACAGTGGTCAGTGGGACAATGCCCTCCCCGTGGATCCTGATCTACACGGGGGCGTGGGATGAGAATAGGGGCTGGAAGAGAAATTGCAGTTATCTAGAGGTGAGAAATCACCTCTCCCAGGAGCAGTTTAAGCAAAAATGCCTGGTGCTTACCTAGCTCCGTGACCGTTAGTAGAATGCTTGAGGTGCCGAGCTGTTGTCCTCGAGGCTCGCAGTGGAGCGCAGTGCGAGTAATACCTGCAGGAAGATGGGAAAATCGATCAGCCCCAGGGAGACGGAGCGAGGGCATGGCGCACTCAGGGAGTATCGGGGCAAGGTGGCTTACCTATGGCGGTATCGAGGAGCTGGTCCCGGTAGCGATATGGAGGAGGTCCCGGTAGCAAGCACATCCGATGCGTGTGCTGCGTGCATACAAATGCGTACATGACTAGTGTGGGTGCGCATGCGTGCACCAATTGAAAACTAGAGCGGGTCATACTGTGTTTAAAAGTTAAAAGTAGGCGCCATGCTGGAGGGAGCGGAGTATCAGTAGAGAAACGGAGGACAGAGTGAGTGCAGGTATTTTGCACAAAGGTAGTGCGATAATGTAGTAGACATGAGACAGCCTATATGTCTAGTTAAACAGTTAGTCCTAGATCCGACATATTCACTTCTATACACAGGTTGAAACATCTAAATTATATACCAGTATCATGGTCAAGCATTAATGATTTAAATTAAATGAAAACACAGTTTGCATAACGGACAATCCATTACGGTTGACAGTTATCAAGGTGTCAATCCCAGTACCAGGATCAGGAAAGTAACCTGCAGGACACGTCGCACTTCAATTTAAAATGACATAGGGTATAACTGCCAGATGACTCCGAATGTTGTGTTATACACAATGCGGGTGCCCAGAGGTAAAAACACAATATTACAGTGATGTATCTGTATTTACATATGCAAGAGTCCATGACAGAGAAAACAGGCAGCTAATTATTACAGTATATTATATGCTCTGACGACAAACCATTAGATAAGGGGCAGAGCATGGTCGGTCATGGTCCAGTGTCCTATATAAAATTAAATTTAAGAAGGAACCAACGTAGTCACACAGTCACTGGAAAATGTTCTGAGTGAGGCACAGTAGTACTAGATCAGATCAAGTTAGTCCAGTCCTCCATACGGTTCAATCCAGTATGGAGACTGTTAGTGAGTAAAATCCATTTTAGTTCCACCTTATTCAAGATGCTGCTGATGTCAGAGTTCCGGGGGCGGCTGCACCACATTAATGACTGGCCATCTCAAGTCATCCTCTGAATGTCCATGACTTGTAAAGTGTTCAACCAAAGGTGCATTTGCTGTTTGGCAACGTAGTCTGCTCCGATGTTGGCAGACGCGAATTCTGATTTTCTGTGTTGTCTGTCCAATATAAATCAAGTTACACTGGCATATGATTGCATACACAACATTATGGCTGTTACAATTGGAGAAATGTGTTAAGGTGACATCAATATTTCCATAGACAAATTTTTTGCTTTCAATAGTGAGGTTACAGGCACTGCAACCTCCTTATTGTGCTCTACAGCTCAGACCCATAGTAAATTATTAGCACTTGGCGCAAACACCCAGAACTAGACAACGTAATGCATGACTGTCATATAAGCATGCATGACTTCGTGTGCACTTTGACCAGCATGCCATACCCCCACATGACAGTGACCTCTTCAGTACTAACAGGGATACACAAACCTGGTACCAGACTATATACTGTTCCATTCACTCCTTGACTAACCTTGACCCAGCCCCCCTAATGTATATTGGCACACCCCAGAACCTTCACTAACTTCTCTCAATTCTCTTCCTCCTTTTTCTTTTTCCCCCCCTAAACCCCCCCATCCTAAATCGACCTCTCTCTCTCCCCTCCCTACCCTATACCCTTTGCCTTACCAAGGCTACCTCTCAGGCATTTAGATTGACCTGTCCTGATGATGATCCCATAACCGCTGTTGGGGATCGAAACGTCGTCGACAAAAGCATCTTAACTCCAACTCTTAAACCTTGATTGTTGAGGAGTACAAGATGCGTGTTCTCTATCGTAACTACTGTATTCTCTATCACTGAACAGTCACCTTATCACCACATGCCTGAGGTCAGGAAATCTTGTTGATTTCCAGAACCCCTTCACTCTTTGCTCACTTTATGTTATTGTATGCTTTATGTATAAGCAAAATAAATGAAATAAGGTCCATTGCAACAAATGTACACCCAACGCTGATTCCAGTTTTTTGGTTATAACCTTATACTTCCTGTGTCAGGGACCGCTGTTTCTAGTAATATACTGCTTTGACAACTTAGCAATCCCGCTGTGTGGGACTTACTGGAGGTAATAGGAGGGGTAGTTGGCCCCCAAGGGTATCCTTGGGGGCCAACTACATCTCCTATTACCTCCACTAAGTCCCACACAGTGGGATTGCTAAGAGGTCTTCGGAGGCCACGCCCCCCTTTCTCCACCACTCTGCAAACGCACCTCCTGGCACAATACTGGTTGGGGGATGAAGTCCACTTTAGTCCTGAGGAACTTTAGGGGCCAAGAAGCCCTCATGGTACCTCCTGTAAGTCCTACACAGTGGAATTCCTGAGCGCTGGTCGGAGGCCCAGCCCCCTTTCTGCACCACTCTGCAAACGCGACTACCAGTTAAAGAAGCATTTGTAATGTAATAGGTCTCGCATTTGCCAGAGTTAGAGCTATTGGTGTTGTAAATGTAAAAGATTTTTACTAATGTTTTTGGTGTAGAGTGGATGTACGTTGTGGGCAGTGAAATTATGTGAATAGAAAGTATGAGGTATTTAGTTTATAGGAATTATGTGGAGTGGGATTATGTGTTTTGGAGAGTAATTATGTGATATTGTAGTCTGTGTTGTGGAGTGGTAACCTCAGGTTTAGTCTTCCTCGTTTCCATAGAAGCTAAACTATAAATTCAATGAGACACCAAAAAAAAGGAACCACTGAGGAGCACTTCTGGACCTAGTCGGAGGTATGAGCAGGGCCACTGGAATTACGTGACTGTTCGGCTGCACCAATTTTCACATAATTAAACATTTTCCGCATTTGACATTTGAGATGTCATCAGTGATGTCACTGACCATGTCATGAGTGATGTAATATGTGACATCATCAGCAGTGCATTGCGGGGGCGCGAGTTATAGTTACCTCAACTATCTATAACGGCCGTATTTCTCTGGTTTTGTACGACTAAAATGTCCAACTAACTATAATGTCCCTGAAACCTGTGGTTTTTTCAGTGAGTATATATATATATATATATAGAGAGAGAGGGAGATAGAGAGAGAGAGAGATATTCACTTTAAAAGCCACAGTTAAAGATCAGCTACAATTATAAAATAATACAAAAACTATAATTCCTGAGTATTTTTCAATTAAATTTAGCTCCACAATCCGAAGCTTGCACGCTTGCTATACAAAGTCACACACCAAATGCAGTGCTCATAACCTCATCTTTGATGCATCAGATGAGTACACAAATGCTGCATGGGAAAGGAAAGTTTCATATAGAAGTTAAAATAGAAAAAGCTACTTTTTTGTCCCTCCTCCTTTCCTCTGTCCCCTGATGGATCTGTACAAAACTGTGACATCATGATACTCACTCGATATTTAGGAACTTTTAAGTTCTGTTGAGATTCTTCCAACATCGCCAAAATTATAAGGGAAGCAAAAATGTTCTTTTCAATGTAAATGCTATCAGAAGCAAACTACCTGACAGGCACTCATACACCCACTGATTCATCAATACACCTTGGTGTATATATATTTAACACTCAAACTTTTAAAAACACTCACAGTCACCAGACGATGTCATCAGTGATGTCATTTGAGATGTTACCAGTGATGTCACTCACCATGTCATGAGTAATGTAATATGTGAGGTCATAAGCAGTGAATTGCAGGGGCGCAAGTTACTAATTATAACTGCTGAATTTCACTGGTTTTGTACGAGTGAAACCTGAGCCTAACTATAACGTCCCTGTAACCTTTGTTTTTTTTCAGTGAATTTCTATGGGTAGTAATAGCGTTTGCAGAGCGCTGACCAGTTCTCAGGAATCTCTTTGTGTTGGACTTACAAAACATATCAGGTGGGCTTTTTGGCCCCCAAGGTCCCTCAGCATCCAAGAGGAGTTCATTCCCCAGCCAGTAGTGCACCACAAGGCGTGTTTGCAGAGTGGTGAGAAAGGGTGCATGGCCACCGAAGACCTCACAGCAATCCTGCTGTGTGGGACTTAGTGGAGGTTACAGGAGGGGCTGTTGGCCCCCAAGGACTCTCTGCAGCCAAGGAGACTTCATCCCCTCACCAAAAGTGTGCCAGGAAACTCATTTGCAGAGTGGTGGAGAAAGGTAGCAGGACCTTCGGCGACTTGCCGGTTGTTTTTTTTTGTTTTTAGGAAGGGGGCAGCTGGGCCCCCCTTCCTTGGGCCAGTTTGGGCAACGGGGACTGCATCCCACGGGGCCAATGGGGATGCGGGCCCTGCAGCCCGCCTCCCCTTACTGATTTTGGGCCTAAGGACCCCATCCCCAGGTGCCAGGCTTTTTTTAAAATATAAATTAAAGGGAGGGGGGCCGAGCCACCCCCCTCCCAGGCCGATTTCAGCACCGGGGGATAGTGTCCCCCAAGAACATCTCTATATTTTTATTTTAAAAAAATAATAATAATGGGAGGGGGCCGCGCGGCCTCCTTACCATGCCGATTTTGGCCCCGTAGACCATCCCTACATCCACCCTACATCCACCCTACTCCCAGAATTC
Organism: Calotriton arnoldi; assembly: GCA_963921515.1. Lineage (NCBI taxonomy): Eukaryota > Metazoa > Chordata > Amphibia > Caudata > Salamandridae > Calotriton > Calotriton arnoldi. The sequence continues at coordinate 1,103,522 of CAWUFW010004947.1, read as the reverse complement.
AATTAAAGAAACCTAAGTAGAAAACCAGACACTCACTAAAACACTCAGTGAATTAGCAACACAAGTACCTAAACATTCACTCTCACAAACAGACAGAACTTATATGTATGTAGCCCTAAGGGAGGCAGTTGCATAAAACACTTAAATAACTCAATACTCACTAACACACCCAGAAGACAATTCATGCAGCCCCTTATAAACACATTTAGAAAAGCATACTTGTCACAAAGAGAGGCAGTGATTTACTAACAAACTTACATACACATGCAATCATAGCCCCATTCAGATAAGAGGTGAAAACTCATTTAGATATCTGCTTCACAACTGGCACTTTCAAGTCTACCATGCACAGATGTTCACCTTGCATAGCATCATGGGCCTGCTACATTTCAGCTGGTGCATGTAGTTATACTGGTAAGCCAACATTCACATTTAAAAGTTCTAGAGAATGCATAAACTGCTCTCTTACATCGTATAACTCACAACTAAGGTTCGCTGCAGGTAGGCCATAGCGCAGGGTACTATAAGTTTAAACCTTAACATATGTCTTTTGAAGTTTCAGTGCACTCTATGCAGTCCTAAAGATCCATGTGCCCAATTATCCATCCACCCTGCCACCCACACTTACATATGATGTACCAAAATAGAAAAGCAGACAGACACTAAAACATCCATAGAGACTGTCAGAGAAGCACCTACACATTCACTCACCCAGACAGACAGAACTGATATGTATGTAGCGCTAATGGAGGCAGTTCTATACACACTCAAATAACACAATACTCACTAACACACCCAGGAGGCAATCCATGCAAATCCTTGCAGACACATTTAGACAACCATATATGTCACAAAGTAAGGCAGTCATTTAGTAACAAACTTATATATGCATGCAATCACTGCCCAAATAGGAACTGAGGCACTCATTCACAATCTGCTAAAGAAGTAACACTTTCAAGTCTACCATGCAGAAAGGAAGGCCTTCCAGCATGTCTCAGCCTGCAACATTTGAGCCTGTGTACCCAGTTTTACAGCCACAGCTGTCTTCTCACTTAAAACTCCTACACAACCTTCAACCTTCAAACTGCTCTTGTACCATATATAACTGACCAGTAACGTAGGCTATAGCTAGGTTATAGCGCAGGGAGGTATATGCTTAAAAGTTAACACATGTACTCTGAAGTTCTCAGAGGGCTTCTGCTCGAAACCAGCTAAAGTACTTATTAGCAGTAAGCTGTACTATGGTAATGCACTTTACGTAGTAATCTCTGCAAAACTCGCCATGAGAGTCCAGATTCAACCTCCCAACCCACACCCACATATTCTTGCACCTCAAGACCTCCTTTGGCTCCCCGTTCACAATCATGCCCTTTTCAAACTACTCACACACACATGCAAAGCATTGTGCAACCAAGGACCCACCAACCTGAACAGCCACATCAGCTTCCACAACCCGCCCAACATCTTCGCTCTGCCAGCCAGCTGCACGCCCATGTCCCCCTCATGCAAAGAGAAAAAGTCAATGGCTACAGTTTTTTCATACCTGGCTCCTAAAGCCTGGAACAACTTCCTGGCACATTAGAGCCGCCACTTCAGTCCCACAAATAAAAAAAACCCTGAAAACCCAGGCTCTTTCAATAGGACTCAGACACAGCAGCAGCCCCTTCTCCAGATGCCAGGGTACTCCTCCGGCTATACTACAAATACACATTACATAACTTAACATCTGAAAATCAGTGTACAAACACCACGTTGCGATCTCTATGGGGCTAATTACGATTTGGTTGGTAACTAGAAGTGAAAATACGAGGCACGGAGTTACTGATTGCAGCTGGTATCTCTACCCCAGTTAGCTGATTTATGAGGTACCATGCCCAAAATAGGAGAAAACAAACAGGACCCGCAATTTCTAGGTTCATTGCTGCACTGGTTCCCCGATTTCAGGCCGTTCCCCATGTACATTTTCCACCTGCTTTCAGCGCGGTGTTTCAGCAAGGTGGAGGGAGGCTCCTCCAGAGATACCACCGCTCATGACTCGGCGCGTTTGAGTCCTGCAGACAGGGAAGATACCGAAATACACAAGAAGTGAGAGTGAATGTTACAAAATGGAGCTCTTGATGGTGACAGCTTTAGAGATACATATCGAACGAATATGCCTGCCTATCGATACATTCGGTGATCTGAAGTTTTAAAACACGGAGGTATCTGGGTCTATTTTGAGGAATAATAGGACATGAAAGGATTAATTCTTTACTCCCACTTAAAATTGTATTTATGTAATGTGAGTAATCTAAATGAGCTTCCTTTTCGCTAGTTAACACAGGAAACATCCTGCTACTTGTTAGAATAGTCTCAGTGCAAGCCTTGCAGGAGTCTCTGGATGAATTCACAGAGATTATTAGCATGCAAGGATGCAGCCTTGGGTATTGTGTTGCCATATGCCAGCCCTCCAGGAATTGCAAACATCTCACACGTTTTAATAATTTCCTGACTTTACTGCAACAAATATTGCTGAACTACTCAGAAAATATTACGAACACAAACAGAATTTTGCTCTTCCCAGATGTGTTGACTTCTGCAGTCTTAAAAAACTATCCCCTACTACGTTTTTTGCTCTAAAGCAATAAAAGTAGGCATGAACAGCACATGTCAATCAATCAGCTTTAAAGAAAGTGGAACCATTGCAAATGGCAACAGCGCTAGACTGGTTACTTGTGTCATTGTTGGGACTTTCCTCTGTGGGTTCAAGCCAGTGGAGGTTGGTTTTTGAAGGCCCATGGAACCGCAGAAAGAAAGAAATACAGAAGTGAAGGTAAGAGAGAGAGGGTGGAGGGAGGGGAGAGAAGAGCACAGAAAGAGGACGAATGGCTGGATTATTTTCCCATACTAACTACCGTAGGCCAAGACTATGATACCGAATGTGAATTAGTTTAGCTCAGTTGATCTCCCTAGTCCTAATTCTGCAAATCGTTGATAGCTATATTGTTCTACGAAGTGGCATGCTGATGTCATTACTCACATATGTGGAACAAAGCATCTCTTTTCCTGGAAGTTCTAAAATACGTTAAGGCTACCACTTCAAACCCACAAGTGCCATGCTCAGCTCCAAAATTGTGAACCAGCGAAACACTCATATTAGTGCTTCTTTCCTTCCATAAAGCACTGAAGAAAAATGTCCTCAAAGTAACTCTGTTAAACTATCAGGTGTAACCTCGTTTCCACGCTGACTTCTCATGCTTATAGGATCTCTGTACGTCTGCTATGCTAAAGAACCCAGTTTAAGTTACTATGCACCATACACAAGGCTTTCCTTGGTCCTCACTCGTTGCAAAATTTGGCTTCATACTATCATCCTACAAATAGTTTGAAGTGCAATAATGATTCCTGACCTTGCCAAAGCAATGCAATATGAATACAACATGGAAGAAAATAATCAAAGTTTTGGGCACTCTCTTTGGTAAGAACTTGAGAGCAGATGTATTAGTAACATTAGGAATAGTGATTTTCTAATTGTGATTTTCTGCCAGTCTCATTTAGGACATTGTTATTCCTAATATGTGACTCTTATTTTTAAAATAGAGATTCCTAGTGGGTTGGAAATCGGCCTACCTCTCGAATATTGATGAGGTACATCGCAGTTTCCATCCCATTAGGAATGCTAGCCATCATAGGGACGGTGGCCTGCTGGGGTTAGTCCTTGGGACGACTGCCTGCTCTATTTTTTTTACCATTTGGAAAGGGACCCCTTCCAGTTTGCAAATGGTTATCATCACCTTTCAGTAGTCGGTAAAAAATTAAGGTTTTGCAACCGTAATTCGGTTGCAAACATTAATACATGCTACTGTGAAGTAGGTATTTGGAAGGGCGCCATAAACACACCATTTCCAAATACCGATTCCACAAACCCAAACTGCGAGTCTGTAGAATTGCAGTTTGGTTAGTTGTACAAAACATAAAGCATTTTTGAAAAGCGATTCTGAAAATTGGGCCAGTTGCAACCTCAAAAACGCTTCGTACATCTGGCCCTTGATTTGTCCAAATGAGATTAACCACCTCACTTTCAGGAAATACCTAAAAACATTGTATTTAAAACTGCCTTTCGCATTCCAGTGGCTGAATGGGACCACGTCTACTTCCTTTTTCAGGGGCTGGGCCTCACCATCCAACAGAAGCTGTCCAAGACACGATTAGCTATGATATTATTTCTAGGAGAAGAGTCAGAAGTATCAAATTAACCTAGAGTTCTTGGAGTGAACTGAATCTGAGATAGGAACTACCATTGAGTGAAAGCTGTAAAGCAAAATGACTAACGCTATACAAAACTCCTAAATTAAATAAACAAATTAATGCAAAACACAGCTTTTCGAATCTAGTTTATATGAGCCCTGAAGATGTGAAGGAGGCAGTTGCATCCTTTGGTCTGAATCTGTACCAGACTGCTGTAGTGAGTTGCCATGTTAGTATGCTGGAAAATTGTTTTCCACAATAGGACAATTTATTGCAAAAATAGTAGCTCATTTAAACCCAAAATGAGAATAAGCAACATTCAGACTGTGCCAGCCTCCTACTGACTAAATCAAATTTCACACATATATAAGTGGCTCTTTGTCATATTCACACAAACATAATCATTTTGAATATTCTCTTTTTTAACCATGAGTAATTATTTGCCACTGCTGAAAATCCATTAATAAATTACTATTCACATTTAAATAAGAACATACACAATGTCTTTTCACATTTCTCCCTCGCTGGAGTTTAATTAGACACTTTTAAAATAATTAATTCAGAATTTAACAATTAAAGTGTTTGCAATGCAGCGCTCAAGGTGCAACAAAACACATTTATTTCAGTTATTTGAGCACTTTGCCAACATTGAAATTAGACTATTTAATAAAGTGATCCTCCAAAAATAACCACCTTGCAAACTTTAATGCTGTCATCATTAGAGAACGTTTACATGTTGAAGAGAGGACATGTTTAAAGATATAAAACAAATCCGGCGCATTATCTTCTGACACATAAAATATGTTACACATAAGTGCTGTTGTGATGTCATATGGAGTCTGCACCGGGCCTGACTGTTGATGTATGTTCAATGACAACTTGCCATTCAAGGCTCAGGCAAGACCATTAACTGAACCTTTTACTCCTTTGAAGGTCTTGAATAGGCGTGAGTGAAAGTATTTCACAAAGTGCGAAACAAGCAAAATTCACCATTTTTTTTAGGTGGAGCCTGAGCCAGCGCGCAAGCGCTGCTCTGGCGATCTGTTGTAGGTAGAGTACGGAGGAGAAGCCCCTCCCACTACCCACCCATATTTTTCATTGGCTTGTGTCTTTGTCCTTCGTAAATGCTGGCGTCTGATTCCTTAATAGGCTTGTTAGTCCCTCCATAGTACGGCCATGTCGTCATTTGTATCCTCCCACGGCTACTGGCCCCTTTACTTCGGTTCTTACACGGTACGTGTTATTTTAGTGTGGTAAGCACTATATTCTTTATTGAGTTTGTCCTACTTGAGGCACGACGACGTGCTTTGTTTACATTTAGTGCGCTGTGCGCGCTTTCACTTTCGAAGCTGCCGGGACAATCGTGACTGCTTGTTTAAGATATTTCATAAATGTGATTTTGTTATTAGCATTTGCAGGTGAATCAACAAATAATTTAAAGAGCGCCATATTTGGGATTACACAACTGTTCAAATACAATGTCGCTTGAGTGTTTTATAATCCATGTTCGTAACAAATATTGGACATCGACTTTAACATACTAACACAACGCGAACACACAACTACTTGTGCTTATCATAATTGCTCCACAACTGCTTCCCAAAAAGTCGATATTAATAAAAGGAAGTAGATTGGCTACACATTACATCTGTTGTAATCGTCTGGAGTTTATTTCTACAAGCTTACCTTGCACAGTAGGGTATTTTCTAAATTCAACTGAACATCTGAGTAAACGTAAATAACTGCTTTTTAAGACTTGTGAATTAGTGTCACTCAGAAAGCTCGCACATACTAAGATCAGTGGGAACCACGCTTCCAAACATGAGCATTGCGGAATCACAAGACAGGTAAGTCCCACCTGCGAAAGGGGTAGGCTAAGGATCCAATGGGTGGGGTGGGCATTGCAGCCCCTACTGCGGAGGGCAACCTTATTAAGAAGCAGGTAGAAGTTTCACTCACTGCTTTCGTCGCGGCCAAAGCAGAGGTTGTAGGAACAAGGGAGATGGTCCTGGTGAGAGTCGCAGAGATCTACTTCAGCCCTATGGACACAAGGAGCACTCTGCAGCAGCGTAGGGTGGGGCCTACGCTCGAGCAGACAGGCAAAGTGCTCTGAAAGGGGGGGAGGGAAGAACGTAGAGGGCCGCAGGAGATGACGCATGAATAGTGTACGGGCCGGGTGGCGACCCGCCAGAGAAACTGCTACGTAGTGGAATCGGTTGCACGAAAATAAAGTAAATGGATTTGTTTACAAGAGAGATAAGAGTGACTCGCCCAAACCCTCGCAACTGAGCTGTGCCAGGCTTGTACAAAAACAAGAAACAAAGCTGATGGTTACCAGTCTCAGCAGAGCTTTTGTAAATGCAGCGGGAGGTGGAGGTCGGAGCAGGCTGTAGGTTTGCAGCCAAGTGTGCAGGCAACAGATTAAATTAAAAAGTCAGTTTAAAAATAATGGGACGTGTCCCAACAGGACTAATGTCCTCCAGCAAACCAAAAGTGCTTGTGTTCCCTTTACAGCAGATACCGTGACTTCCACAGCAGCTGCTTCCATTTCAGAAAGGATGGGGCTGGCCTGCAGCAGAAGTCTGCCTCAAGTAAAAAGGTTTTGGTGTTGCTTCCCTTCCATGGGGATATGGTGTTGAACAATGCCCATAGTAAAAACAAGCATTTCCAATGCAATAGAAAAAAGGTGCACGGGAACTGGTCAATCTGCCCATGGACCGAGAACTGTCCAGTTCGTTGGCAGCTTGTGCAGTTCTTGTTGTTCTCCCTAGCAAAACAAGGTCCAGAAAGAATCACGGGGTTCGTGGACAGTTCAGGCAGTTCATATTGTTTTCCCCGACTGCAGAGCATGAAAGCTCTTAACAAGGGCACCTTGTCATGGAACAGAAATGTGTTCAACATTATGGCTCAGAAAAATATTTATTTTATTCTGTGATGTGCAAAAGTGAGCTCCAAAACATTTCTGCAAAATGTCTCAAATCTATTCCACCTGCCATGGAAGAAAAAAGGTGCACAGGAACTGGTCAATCTGCCCATGGACCGAGAACTGTCCAGTTCGTTGGCAGCTTGTGCAGTTCCTGTCGTTCTCCCTAGCAAAACAAGGTCCAGAAAGAATCACGGGAGCTCATTTTGCCAGGGGGAACAAGACATTGTACATGAACTATGTTAAATGCCCTTGAAAAGCCCCATGCTACAGTTGGAAGGCGTGTTGGTGGTGGTCTTGTAACAGGTGGTTTTAGCTTATGTAAAGCGTTGCCTATGACTGTTACCAATTTCTTTTAGGGGTTACAGGTTGCATTGCACCTGTATTTATTTCCACTTCTTTTCGTGGCACCTGACTTTGTACTTGGTGTTTACACGCCCTTAGCTGTACCATCCTGCTGAATGTGTAGACCTTATGGAACGTGATGTGATTGAAGTATGAACATCTGCTATCTCCTGTGGCCCTACCATGATGGGCTTTTCCGGTGTTGCGCAGAGCTGAGCCCCTGTTTTATGAGCCTACAGTGCATAAAATGAATTCAGTGCTTAAAGGGAATTAATTAATTGAACCCGATAATTCTCTAAGCTAGTGCTTCGTTTTCAGATAGTACAGCTAGGAAAGAGTGAGCAAGTTTTGCTTCTTTCTGTTTCTGAGCTGTGCTGTCTGAAAATAAAACACTAACTCAGAGAAATATCAGGTTAAATGAATTCACTTTACACACTGCCGACTCATAGAAGAGGCATTAGGCTCTGCGCTGCACCAGCAACCCCATCATGACACGGCCCCTGGAGCGCGCAACTGATATCTCATCAGCACTGAGAATCAATATTCCTACTGGGGTTAGACTGTGCTGCCATGGATCCCAAGCTGTTGTGGACTCTTCTAATTGGACAGTGCTTGGAGTTACTTCTGTTCACTTAAATAGGCTTCCTTTGGAACTATGGCTTTGACTTGAATATAGTCAATTTATTTCTGTGTTTAGCTGGTACCAAAGGGCTCAGTAAGTATTTTTTAAACATCTACTGGGATTCTTTATGGGTCGAAAACCAGTTTTTTAAACTTGCTTTTTAAGGTTTGGTCAGCCAATTGAATCATGCAGTTCTGTCAGAGTGTCCAAGTTAAACAGTCGCAATGCGCAATATTTAGATAAATTAAATAGGCTTCTGAGGGCCAAAGCATCCTTCAATGGTAAGAATAACAACGTTCATCAAGCTATTATGTTTTTTGTGCTTTGCAGAACCTTCATCAGAATTGAGTTTATTAGTATTGTATTGCTCGGGTATGCCAATAGCTCCCCCTACATCACAGTGACAATCGTCTGCTATAAATGGAGCATAAGACTTGGTATATGCTGACAGACTTTCATGGATGCTTCAGTTCAGCAGCTCTGTATCTGCCCATGGGCTGGCGTCATGGCTCCATTGTACCATGATAGACCGAGGGCTGCCTTTATTTTCTGCTTTTTGCATGAAAAGTAACCAAAACTCACCAGTGGCCGTGCTAGACACAGTATTCTACTGATGCCATTCCATAACAACAGCTTGCCTCTTTTGACTCTCTTATTGCCCCTATCATTATTCTTCCACTTACGTGTATAAATAAGTTTCTGTAAGCATGCCTCCTTTAATGAAACAGTGGCAGGGTCTGCTGACGCCTCGCGAACTATCCTCCTCCACGGCGGGACACTTAGGCTAAGGATTTTAACTTTTAAATCTTCTTTTGTGTTAGCATTTTAAATACTTTTAATCGCACTTATTTGTGGTATTTTTTAAGCTTTTTCCGTGCCTCCTGCTCCGGTCCGCCGCGGCTGCATTGCCGATTGTGCAGAGGGCAGGCTCACATCATTTCCGGCATAGGACTTCCGGGCAGGCAGCATTCTAGTTCTTTTTTCTGTTTGCCTATTTAAATCTATGCTGGTGCGGACGCGGAGGGGACAGTGGCGTGGTCTGCTGACGCCTCGCAAACTACGCTCCTCCATGGCAGGACACTTAGGCTAAGGATTTTAACTTTTAAATCTTCTTTTGTGTTAGTATTGTAAATACTTTTAATCGCACTTACTTGTGGTATTTTTAAAGCTTTTTCCGTGCCTCATGCTCCGGTCCGCCTTAGCTGCATTGCCGATTGTGCGGAGGGCAGAGGGCACGCTCACATCATTTCCGGCATAGGACTTCCGGGCAGGCAGCATTCTAGTTTTTTTTCTGTTTGCCTAGTTAAATCTGTGCTGGTGCGGACGCGCGCAGTGGACACACCACTGGTGTGCCAGAGGCAAGCCCGTCTGCGCCCGTCCGCCACCAGCCGGGACCAGGGTCTGACCCTGGTCTTTCCCAACCAGCCCCTAAAGTCTATACTTCACTGGCCCTCCACAATTTAAGACCCAAACTCAATGCCTTATGCCAGACTTTTTCTCCGGAGGCACATCAATTCTTTTGCACATGTTGTCAGTTCAAATGGACGACCTTTCCTACTAAGGCGATGCCAGTCTCTCCTAACCAGGAGGTGGCTTTCCAGCCTAGAGCTAAGAATCTAGCTTTCTCTCCCCGCTTAAAATGCTATGGTGCTTTAATCTAAATTGTCGCTCCCTACCAAAAAATCTGACTCATTTATTTAATTTCCTTTGTGAAATGGACCCTGATATAATCTTCTTAACCGAAACGTGGCTCCATGATGGCTCCTCACCTGATATCATTTTTGGTCTCCCTGCTAACTTTGCTCTTATGGGGATAAATAGACCACACAGAATAGGTGGAGGCATTGCCATTATTTATAAAAAGGATTACAAATGTTATATTAAAGTCCTACAAATCCCTAATTGCGAGGCTCTTCATTTTTCTCTTCTTGTCTCGCCTAAATTCACCCTTTCAGGGACCCTTATTTGCCATCCCCCAGGGCCGCCTAGTAATTGGTGAGCAGTTTTACCAGATTATTTGGCGCCACACATCTTACAGGCAGCTAATTTTACTTTGCTTGGAGACATTAATTTGCATCTGGAGGACCCCTAAAATAAGCTATCCTTAACCCTCATAGATGATTTGGGATCACTTAATCTTTCGCTTTTGAACTCTGTAGCCACCAACACTGCGGGCCATCTTTTGACCCCATTTTCTCCTACCTCTCTTCCCTCTCCGTCGACCCCCCCGCTCCAACTTTGTTGGACTGATCATTACACAGTATCTTTTAATATCACAGTTCCTTTATCTTCTTTCTTTGGTCGGCACGACAAATGACTAAAAGGCATTGGGCTAAATTGGACATGATGGAATTAAACAAACTACTTTTACATACCATCCCAGCTCTGGTTTCTACACCGGATACTGATCAAATTGCTGTACATCACTAGCTTGAAATGGCCACGGATTCAATTCTGCCTCGATTATCTAAAACACAAGGCAGAATGCGTCCTCCGGCACTCTGGTTTAATGACACCCTTTGGTCAGAATAAAAGGGCTGTAAATGCCTCGAAAGGGTTTGGAGGAAGCATTGTGCACCCAAGGCCAAGGCTGAATATGTAGCTGCCTTGAAAAAATATCATGCCTCTTGCAAATCTGCACGGGCAGACTACTATACAAAATTGATTACCAATGCCCAAAACTGTCAAAAAACTCTGTTTAAAATAGTAAATGATCTGTCCGCAGCAAGCACGTTCAGACTGCCCCCCTCCCTTTCTAAACAACAGTGTGATGAACTTGTCTCCCTTTTTCTAAGCAAAGTTGAGCTAATTCATCGGCAATTAGAAGCAGATAAATCTATGTTAGTGACACCATCAATTGCTGACACCCAACCTTCGGGCCTCTGATCCTACATCCCGTAGACGATCAGCCCACAGTTAAGTCAGACGATCCCTTGGAAATCGGTGCCTGGACCCTTTTGGATCTTGCACTACTGCAAACTTTACTGGCTACCATCAAGTCTGGCTCCCGCTTGATCCCCTCCCACCATCAAAACTTAGATTGTTAGATGAGGCTGCCCTCACAGTAGTTCTGGATCTCCTTATTTCATCCTTGACCATGGGTGTGGTACCTCAGAATTGGAAGCATGCCTTGGTACTCCCTCTGCTCAAGATGAATGACCTTGACCCCCAATACTGGTCAAACTTTAGGCCAATTTCGCTTCTCTCTGTTTTCTCCAAAATTCTGGAAAAACATGTTAACACTCACCTCTCTTCCTTTGTCACTGCTCATAACTTGCTGCATCCATCCCAATCTGGGTTTAGGGCTGGCCACAGTACCAAATCCACCCTACCTGGAGTCACAGAACTCCTGAGACAAGAACTCGATTCTTGTGGGACCACCGCCCTTATCCTCCTGGATTTAGTGCAGCTTTCGATACGGTCTCTCACTCCATTCTTCTGGATAGATTGGAGGCTTCAGGCATTGCTGGCATTGCTTGAAGTGTCTATCTTTTTTTTTGAAAGATCAAACATTTCAGGTCTCATCAGCAAACAACACCTCTACGACCCTAACACTGACCTCGGGGGTCCTACAGGGATCTATACTGAGCCCTCTGCTTTTTAACATTTACCTTCGCCCCTTGATGGAAGTGATTGAAGGGTCTAGTCTCACCGTACTTTCGTACGCGGATGACTTTCAGATTATTTTCTCACTATCTGATGCTCAAAATAAAGATCCTTCCCCTCTCAGGCAAGGCCTGTCCAATGTCGCCCTCTGGATAAACAGAAATGCCTTAAAACTCAATGGCAAAAAAAACGAAGTCCTGATACTGGGAAATAACCCTGAACTTTGGGTAGTTAACCACTGGCCTGTCATAATGGGGCCTTTACCCATGCCGGTTGATAAGGTAAGAATCTCGGTTTCAACACTGATAAGAATCTCTCCCTTAAGTCGCAAGTCTCCAAGTTTACAGCCTCTTCCTTTTCCATTCTGAAATGGCTCAAGAAAATCCTTTGGCTGATTCCTCTAAGTACCCAGAGAACAGTGCTACAGGCCTTGGTAACGTCCAGATTGGATTATGGGAATGTACTGTATCTGGGCACTGATAAGGCCTTGATTCATCGCTTGCAGATCATCCAGAAAGCGGCCGCCCGCCTTTCTTTCCGACTGCCAAGATATGCTTCCGTCTCTCCCTTGCTCCACAAATTATATTGGCTGAAGGTTGATAAACGGATTAAATGATACCCAAATGCTAAAAAGTTCTATCCACCTTAGTTACAATTTCATAGTTTCACGCAATTCGATTGGTCCAATTGATGAGGTGATCATCGTCAGTCAGTTCGTCCAGATTTCTTTGTCAAAGTTCTTTGTTAGAATGGGTGTCATCATCCCCTTCGGAAGCAGGAAGAAATAATTGTATTCTGTTCCATGCCCCCGCGTGCACTTCCACATCAGCTTGCAACATTAGTTGACACAATTATTCATTGAAAGAAATACTATAATCATAGGAAGACGAAAAACCTAGTGATTCGCTAAGCACAACTAATCAAATAAATCAGCTTTTTAGAAATAGTCAAGGACAAAATATACTCTTCTGTGGCCTACGTGAGGAAAGGAAATAACTCTAGGAGGATTTTGAATCCTTCACAGAGAAAACATAATTCATAATTTTCTAAGGAAATAAAACACACACATTAATAATTTAGCAAAGGAAAGAATCACATAAAGAAATAAGAAATAAGGATTTATTACCCTAATTAAATCCATAGGCATAATCTGATTTCTAAATGTAAACTTATTAATAAACAATGTTTTCTTGTTAAGAGAAAGGATAACATTCACAAAACATTTTTCTGTAAGCTTTTTCTATTATTACTATTTCATATTTCTACGTGCATGATTCTAAATGCATATTTATTCATGTCTCTCTCCCATAACTTTGTAAAAACACTGCATAGAATTTTCATGCTTTCAGCATGTTAAATGTTGCAGCTAAACAAACTATTTTTATTAAGCATGTTGTGCCATCTTTGCACAATTTCACATTGTACCTACAAATAGCTCTGTGTACGTAAATGTTAAAAAGTCACACCATTAGTCATTGTTTTGTTTGATCAAGCAAGATCATTTTGCAAAAATCATGCTTCATCACTGCTAAAGTGGCTAAAATCTATGATACGTTCCCGTCCAAAGCTAAGTAATGCAGTGATCTACTAGCCAAAAGAAAATACCCGACCAGTCAGGGTGATCTTGTGAATTTCACCAGTCCCTCCGCAAAGGAGTTACATGAACTCATCTTACATATCAAATCGGAATCCCCTCTTGACCCAGCCCCTCTAGAATACTTTGTCTAGGCATGCTCTCCTTTCTCCCCCACCTCAGACAGTTACTTATTATGTCACACCACTTAGGGTGTGTACCCCAGAAATGAAAGCATGCAATTGTGCTCCCTAGTCGCAAGAAACTCACCCTCGATCCTATGATTTTGGATAATCTGAGACCCATCTCACTCTTGCCCTTCTTTGCTAATCTCCTCAAATAATCAGCTAATACATGTCATCAAATCCAGGGAGTTGCTTCACCCTTCGCAATCAGGCTCCAGGGCTGCTCACTCTACGGAGTCCGCTTTAATACTTGCGACTGAAACCTTAAGACAAAGTGCGCATATAGGTCTAACCTCAGCCATAATTCTGCTTGATTCTAGCGCAGCATTTGACACCATATCCCACGACCTCCTGTTTTAGAGGCTTGAGGCGTGTGGTGTCGGCGGCCTCGCGCTAAGCTAAGATGGCTCGCTTCTTTCCTGCTCAATCGTACCTTCCAAGTCTCCCAGAGACCCTTTACATCAGAGACACTTACTCTACCTCAAGGAGTTCCTCAGCGCTCTATTCTTAGCCCTACTCTAATATTTACATTCATCCCCATAGCAGAGATCATTGAGAGACATAATGTGAAATTAGTGTCGTATGCTGATGACACTCAACTGATCGTGACCCTCTCTCAGGGAGGGGATGGTCCGGCGCATCAGCTAAAATCTTGCCTGGTAGAACGTGCCTCTTGGATGGCTGACAGCTGTTTCAAGTTCAACGCCAATAAAACAGAGATCATGATCGTGGGGAAGGCTCCATCCGTTTGGTCATCAGTGTGGTGGCCTGATGCATTGGGCCAGATCCCAGAATACAAGCCTAAAGTTAAAAACTTAGGAGTGTGGTCCAATCCCAAACTCCCCTTTGAAAACCAAATCAGTAGTGTAGCAGGGAAATATTTTGGAACTCTTAAAACTTTAAGAAATACCCTGTACCTGCTCCCAATTGAAGCATGCAAAACCGTGGTACATGCACTGGTAATGTTTCAATTAGACTACTGCAATGTTCTTTACCTAGGAGTAACCAAAGGTAGTCTAATAAAACTCCAAAGAGTGCAAAACGCAGAGGCTCACTTGGTTCTTAATCTTCCTAGAAGGGCATCTGCACCAATGTCTCTTGCCGCCCTTCATTGGCAACCACTGGAGAAGAGAATCCATTTTAACGGCCTTTGTTTCTGCCACAGAATTCTCTCCCAGAAAGGTCCCAAATACCTATGCACTACGATATAGGCTTACTCCCTGTGGTGTTATCTGAGATCTTCGAAGGCCAATTTCTTTAGGGCCAGACTAGGGGCACGCTCCTTCTCCTTCCTAGCAGCCAAGACTTCAAATTCCCTCCCAGCACTGATAAGAGCCGAACCCTCTGAAACACTGTTTAGGAACAGATTGAAAATCTGGTTGTTCAGCTCCTCTTAGTGTTCTTCTATGGCTTTTTCTGACTTAGAATCCTGGTTGTAGCGTAGATAGGTCAGGTCTCAGTGCTGAGACACACCGTTATGGTGTAACCAGGCGCTTTACAAATCCATATATTATTATGCTTTTTTGGGTGCTTAGCTTATGGCCAATTTCACTTATGGAAAAAGAGATTACATCCCCCCCACTACCTCAATTGCCCCAGCATAATATTAATCTTGAATGCAGCACATACATGATTGAAGCGCAGAAACCATCTATCTGCCTTAAGGAGTTAGCTATAGGTTTATTCTATAATACTCAAAAGTCTTGGGGCCTGTTTTATACACCAAATATAACTACATACACAGCTTATGAACTGATCCCTTTCAATTTTCACCACACATGGTGTATAATAATTTTAATGGTACCAGTCCTTCTACAGATCTCTGTTCAAATTTACCTTGATTCCAAAAAAACAAGATCTGACCTTTCTAAACTTCTTACCTAATCACCTTTCTGGGTCTTTCAGATCAGGCTTTATGGATAATGTTAGGCACAGAGACAAACAATGGAAGAAAGGCCTTGTTACTCATACTAAAGTAGTGGACAAGGCTTTGGCCAAGGCACACGCCAACCTACAGGCCCTCAATTTGGGAGCGAGGTCTCACCTATGATCAGCTCATCTGCCTAGCAACTGTACGGACATAGCCTACTTGACACAGCCTTCGGCCATAAGCAACTTATACCATTTAATTTTAGATTGTATTGAAACATCTGTGTAAACGTATAATTCTATTATTTCATAACATTTTATTATTTCACAACAGATTAAAATAACATAAATACCAACAAAAAGTACACAATATTCAACTACACTAGCCAAACATGTTATATATATATATATATATATATATATATATATATATATATATATATATATATATATATATATATATATATATGCTCAAACAGAAGGTGTCCCACCTTTGAGGACGAACTTGAATGAACCAGCGTAATCCTGCACCTTGAAGCAGCATTCCTTTATTCTTTTAAACCGGACATCAAAAGTGCTCAATAAAATATACAGCCCTACGCGTTTCGGAGCTCCTGCTCCTTGCTCACGGGCTCTCGGCAATGTTCAAAGGCAGATTAGCAAGGAAAAGCGAGTCATCCATTACAAGTCCTTTAATAGGTTCCGCCCCCTGATGGGCTGCGTTGACAACAGAGTTCTGGGACTCGTAGTTTTCCCCACGCTTTGATTTATGTCCTCCAGTGAATTCCGCCTTTAAAAACAGCAATACTGCACAAATTAAACTCTCCAGTGAGTTACAAACACCCGATTCCGGCTGCTTATTTGATACCAGTTCAAACCTGCATACGCAAACACAGGCAGTCTGTGCGCGGCAGCCCACATTCTTTTCGTGGTAGTTCAGTCCTCCCGACCGGAACTGGCCGTAATATATGCTCAAACAGAAGGTTTCACCGTAATAAAGAATGCTGCTAAGAGTTGCAGAATTCGTCTGTTTTTGAGTGCATTCTCGCTGTGGGGAAACCTTTTTTTTGAATATGTAAATCCGGCCAGTCCCGGTCGGGAGAATTGCACCACCACCAAAATGTGGACTGTAGCACACGGACTGTCTGTGTTGTGCCAACGGAAAAACAGTATAAATGGAATTAAACCGGAGCTTGGTGATCCATAGGCTCACTGGTGAGCTTTGAATTTGCACAAATTAAATGTTATTGAGGCGGAACCCACCGATGGGCTTTAATTATCAAGCGAAGGAACTACGAGTCCCAGAATGACTGTTCTTATCATCACATGGTCAGCCCACCAGAGGGTAATTAAAGGATTAAGTAAGTGACTCATACCTCCGTTTGTCTCTGCCTCAGTTGCAAGCATATGCCCTTGAAAAAGAGGCAAGCAGCTTTGAAACGCGTTGGGCGCTTTAATATTTCTGGACACAGCATGCCGGTTTCACCGTAATAAAGAATGCTGCTAAGAGTTGCAGAATTCGTCTGTTTTTGAGTGCATTCTCGCTGTGGGAAACCTTTTTTTATATATATATATATATATATATATATATATATATATATATATATATATATATATATATATATATATATATATATATATATACTAAAAATAACAAAGGTTACATGAACTTTATAGTTGATCTGATTTCACTTGTACAAAACCAGTGAAATTCAGCAGTTCAAGTTACTTGAGCCAACTATACCTTACGCCCCTGCAATGCACTGCTTATGACCTCACATATTACATCACTCATGACATGGTCAGTGACATCACTCATGACTTCACTGCTGACATCTCAAATGACATCACTGATGACATCATCCAGTGAGTGTAAGTGTTTCATAAATGTTTCTGAGACGTAAAGATATATACTAAGCTACAGCATAAGTTAAATTACTATTCTTTCTGTACTATTGAGTGAACTGTTGTGTGGGTGTGTGAATGGTTGTATGGGTCTGTAAGTGGGTGTGTGAGTGATTGTGGGTTTGTGAGTGGTTGTATGGGTCTGTAACTGGGTGTGCGAGTGGTTGTATGGGTCTGTAACTGGGTGTGCGAGTGGTTGTGTGAGTATGTGAGTGGTTGTATGGGTTTGTAAGTGTGGGTATGTGAGTGGGTGGATGAGTGGTTCTGTGGATGATGTTATCAGTGATGTCATTTGAGATGACATTAGTGATGTCATAAGTAGTGTCACTGACCATGTCATGAGTTATATAATATGTGAGGTCATAAGCATTGTATTGCAGGGGCATAAGTTATAGTTAGCTCAGGTACCTACAACTGCTGAATTTCACTGATGTTGTACAAGTGAAATCTGGGCCTAACTATAACATCCAATAACCTTTATTTTTTTCTCTGTGGGTGGGTGGGTGTGTGTGTGAGTACCTGTAGGGGTCTATGAGTGGGTATGTGAGTAGCTGCATGGGTCGGTGACTGGGTGTGTGAGTGGCTGTATGGGTCTGTGAGTTGGTGCATGAGTAGGTGTATGGGTGTATGACTGGTTGTGTGAGTGGCTATATGGGTCTGTGAGTGGGTGTGTGATTGGCTGTATAGGTCTGTGAATGGGTGTGTGAGTGGCTGTATGGATCGTTAGTGGGTGTGTGAGTGGCTGTGTGGATCTGTAAGTAGGTGTGAAAGTGACTTTATGGGTGTGTGAGTAGATGTCTGGGTATGTGAGTGGCTGTATGGGTCTGTGAATGGGTTTGTTAGTGGTAAAGTGGGTATGTGAGTGGGTGTCTGAGTAGCTATATGGGGGTGTGAGTGGTTTTGTTGGTGTGAGTAGTAGCTGTATGGGTGTATGAGTTGGTGTGTAAGTGGCTATGTGAGTCTGTAAGTGTATGTGAGAGTGGCTGAATGGGTGTGTGAGTGGGTATCTGAGTGGCTGTGTGGTTGAGTCAGTAGCTGTATGAGTGACTGGGCCAGAACAGAACCTCACCTCCCCATTATTCAACAAGAGTCCACAGTGTTGTACAAAATGTCTACCCAACTGGAGTTCTTTGTACTGGTTAATTAGTAAGTCCTTCCTCTTTGGGTAACAACTAGTGCATATTCTACACTACAGCTGCATAATGGACCACAACAAATGTCTCCAGTGACCTTATGTGTATGTAGTTTCAGCAATGTGATTTTTCCTCGAGCGTCTTGATCCACAAATGGGTGATAACATGAATCCTCTTCTAGAGAACAGGATGAGACTACAAAGAGGGCAATCTCTACCAAACAAGGGTACTTCCTCCTAACTATATGAAGTAAGTGCTTCTTTGTTTGCTGGAGGTGTCCTCAAAATTCCTCTGCATCAAGAACGCATCAACAAAATTGGTGGGAAAACAGACTTGGAGGCCTTTTAGTAAGTTGTCCCTCAACGTAGGAAAAATCGTGAAGACCTTTGCATATTACTAAGGAAAACGGAGCAGGGCCAAATGGGCTGATGATTTGGGGCATTTGCATACTCAAGGCAATTAAAAGGGAGAACCATGGACTCTGCTCTCAAGACAAGAAAGAAACCAGTCATCACAGTCACTAAAGATCAGATTGCAATCCAATAGATCAACAAACCATTCACATTCATTAAGGATTTCAGATTGTTTTTCAACATGGAATACGAGTGGAAACACATTTGTTAGGATTTTTATGCTTTACAGAAGTGGAGCTTCAACTAGGGCACCTTCTGTGTTTATATTTCTCTGAAGTTTCTCTGAAATGAGCATCAGGGCCATAACAGAACCTCATTTTTTCCAGGAAGAGTCCACAATTTTGCTGAAAATGTCTACCTTACTGGAGTACTTTCTACTGAATAGTTAGTAAGTGCTACCTCGTTGGGGTCAATGTCCACAGTGAATTGTATGCATTTAATTTTGGCAATGTGATTGTTTCTTGAGCGTCTTCATCCACAAATCTGTGATAACATGAATCCTCATCAAGAGAAAATGAAAAGACTACAAAGAGGTGAATCTCCACCAAACAGGGGTATTTCCTCATCACCTTAGTTAAGTTAAGGGGAGGGGGCAGGGTGGCTCCCTGCCCAGGCTGATTTCGGCCCCGGGGATCCCTTCCCCTGGGGCCTGGTCTTATGATGCTGGGTGCCCTGGAGCCCACCCAGGGCACCCAGTCTGCTGTGTTGTGGACAGCGGGGGAGCCTTATTGCCCCTGCGGTCCCTGCTAGCTCCCTATCTCCAACGGGAGCCGACATTGCTCCCGTACCCAGGGAGCAGCCAAAAATGCTGCTGCCTGTGTACTGAAGCAATCCTTTCATCTGTTTTGCTGCCTGCTTGAAACCAGGTAGAAAAACAGATGAAGTCTGCTCCCAGCAAGCGGGAGCAGTTTTCCCACCCACTAGAACTTACTGTTTGGTGGGCATCCGGGACATAGGGAGCCAGCCCTGGAGGGTGGCGGTCCCCAGGGCAATTAATGACTCCAGAAGGGGGGGCCAGGTGACCTGGCCCAGTGGAGGTAGTGGTCCCGGTATATGGTCCGGGAGGGGGGCTGCATGATCCCCTCCTTCAATAATAATTGTATTGGCCTTGTCCTGGGAAGGTGGAGGTCCCAGGACCATGAATATTCTGCAGAGGGCGGGCCTTGGCCCCGCAAAGGAGGTAGCCCCCAGGGCCCATTTTGGCAATAGGGACAGGGGCCACATGTGCCCCTCCCTAATTATGTATAAAGATAAGCCCTCGGGACCTGGCCCACCTGCGCTTTGTTTTTTTTTCCTGCAGGGATTTGTGAATCTTTATGATTTTTCCTGCAAAGTATTTTTTAAAAAAAGCTTTTTGGCCTTGGTAGGGACCCTGGGGGAACCCACCACCAGGCCTAGGAGTCCCAAGATGGCTTCTAACACTTCCTGGTTGAAGTATTGGCAGCCAATCAGATTTCAGAAAGAGATTGGTAAGAATAGCGGAGGATCCGCACCTCTAGATATACACATTTTGGTTTCCTTTAAAATCTCCAAAACTACTGAATGGATATACACCGAATACCAAAAAGGGCTCTTTCTGGACTAAGAGCTAGCTTTCTGTCAAATTTGGTGTAATTTCACCCAGCAGTTCAATCAATCAATCAATCAATCATGTCACTTATAAAGCGCACTACATACCCGCGAGGGTCTCAAGGCGCT
Source organism: Calotriton arnoldi (assembly GCA_963921515.1). Lineage (NCBI taxonomy): Eukaryota > Metazoa > Chordata > Amphibia > Caudata > Salamandridae > Calotriton > Calotriton arnoldi. Next base: position 1,083,023 of record CAWUFW010004947.1, on the reverse strand, counting down.
GGGGGAAGAGGGGGGTGGTGCTGCTACTGATCGAAGAGCCAGGACTTGAGGAGTCTTCTGAAGGCCAGTAGGTCTTGGGTCTGTCGGAGGTTGGTGGGGAGGGTGTTCCAGGTCTTGGCGGCGAGGTGGGAGAAGGATCTGCCGCCGGCGGTCGTTTTCCGGATGCGGGGGACTGTGGCGAGGGCGAGGCTGCGGTCATGTTCAAAATCCCTATGGGAAATTGCATGGGAAACGCACTTTTTTGACCCCTCCCCTTTTTCTCAGCCCCCGCTTGAAGAATCACCCTGAAACTTTCCACGCACAACTAGACACGGGTAGGCACTTATTTGGCAAATTTCGTGAAGATTCGTCAAACGTTGCCAAAGTTATAATCAAGTCAAAAAACACTTTCCCTATGGAAACAAGGTCCTAACTATAACTACCCACTGGTGACCGCCAGTAGGTAATATATGCCAACTTAATGCCAACAGTTCAGCCGGAATTATTAGAATCCTCATTAAATATAAACAGATTGATAGAGAAAGAATTATGGCAGAAATTAAAGAATTAGGTGAACCCATTGAAAAGCACTAAATTCAAGAACTGGTACAATCATTAAGCAAAATGATGATGGAAAGACTGAATGCGGTGGAAGAAAATATTATCCAGAAGAAAGCGCGCAAATTTAATCAGGATAGAATAGATTACGAATCTGGCCAAACATACATCTTTGCCAGGAGGTTTGATAAGTTACATGGAAACAGAGACTGGGAAATAAAAGGAAGATCCAACATGAACCTATGCCAAGCGACACCATCACTTTCTAATACCAACTATGACGAGTGAAGAAGAATGGGAAGACACATAATATTGCAGGATGAATTAGATTTTTCAAAAATGGACAGAAGATAAAACCACAGGCCTTGGAGCAGAGGCATAAGGCAAAGAAGAAGAGGCAGTGGACGAAAAGAAGTGGTAGTGAAGGAAAAAGAAAACCCAGAAGAGAACAATGGGAAAGTGACCAGGAGCAACAGGAGATACAGAGAGACAACACCAAGACGGTAATCAACCGGGCTATTGTAGAACTTTCAAAAGAATATTGCAAGAACCTGAACTTAGGGCTTTCATATTGTGAAACCAAGAACTTCGACTACACTGAGAGTAGAATAGCTTTGTTCAAAATTACTAGATAATTAAAACCTTTAAAATTGTACAAAATGAAAGACCACAGATGTCACGTAATTGGTAACCCCAATATAACTGACACTGGTGTGAATCTAATGGTGGGTGACACACCACTAATGAAGGAACTACAAGAGTTAGAGGGTATCGACACCAGTAGTGCCGAACAGGTCAATGTGGTTGAAAGACTAGAAAGAGAAGGAGTCTGGGTCTTGGAAGAAGGAGGTTCTTCCTTGAAGCCCAAGTCCAAAACTATGCCTCCCACCATGAACGGTGGTCTAGACTGATTCTCAGACGTAGTCACAAAAGAATTCCCCTTGACTATTGTGGGTCCTTGGGGGCCATCTACCCCTCTAATTACCTCCATCAAGTCCCACACAGTGGGTTTGCTGAGAGGTTTTCAGTGGCTACGCCCCCTTTTTCCATCACTCTGCAAACGTGTGTCCTGGTGCACTACTAGTTGGTGGTTGAAGTCCCCTTGCCTCTTGAGGGACCTTGGGGGCCAATTAGCCCTTCTGTTACCTCCAGTAAGACCAATGAAGCTGGATTGCTGAGAAGTGGTCATAGGCCATGCCCCCTTTCTCCACCACTCTGCAAACACGCCTCTTGGAGCACTGCTGCTTGGGTCCACTTTAGTCCTGAGGCCCTCAGGAGGCAAGGGGACCTCAACCCCCGCCCAGCAGTGTGCCAAGAGGCACGTTTGTAGAGTGGTGGAGAACGGGGGCATGGTCTACAACCACCTCTCAGCAATCTCACTATGTGGAGCTTACTGGAGGTAACAGGAGTCCTTGTTGGCCCCTAAAGATCCTCAGCAGACAAGGGGACTTCATCCCGCACCCAGTAGCACGCAAATAGGTGCGTTTGCAGAGTGGTGGAGATAGGGGGCGGGACCTCCGGCGAGTTGCCGGTAGGTTTTTTACTTTTATTTTTTCTATTTTTTAGGAAGGGGAGCCACATGGCCCCCCTTACATGGACAATTCTGGGCCCCGGGGACCCTATCTCCTGAGTCCTGGCCCTTTTATTTTGTTTTTAAAATGAAGGGGGGCGTGCGGCCTCCCCCCGGGATGATTTTGGGCCCGGGGACCGCATTCCCCAGGGCCCAGCCTTTCTATTTTTAAATTGTTGTTTTATTTAAAAGGACCTGGGGCCTGCCTCCTTTTTAAAAAAAAAAATCACAGAAAAAGAAAGGAAGTCCACACGGCCCCCCTCCCATGCTATTTTCAGCCCCGGGACCCCATCCTCTGAGGCCTGCACTCTTTTAAAAAACAAATTTTAAAGGGAGGGGGACCGCACGGCCCCCTCTCGGGCTGATTGCGGCCCCGGTAACACCATCCCCTGGGGCCTGGCCTGTAATGTGGCTGCCCTGGTCCCACCCAGGACACCCACATTTAAAACATTGGGGACCGCAGGGGGAACCTCAAGGCCCCCACGGTCCATGCCAGCTCCCTGTCTCCTGCAGGAGCCGCCATTGCTTTGGGATCCAGGGAACTGCGGAACTGCTGACATGCAGCACCCTGGATCCCAAAGCAATGTCTGTTGACCCGCTTTGCTTTCAACAAGTGAGAGCATTTTTGCTCCCACCAAGCCAAGAAGGCTCCAGGAGGGGGGGCATGTAGACCCCTCCTTTGCTCAAACTTGCCCCGGGGAGATGGTGGTACCCGGGAGCAGGGGTCGACAACAGGCCCCCTTAAATATTGTATTTTAGCCCCGGGGAGGTGGCGGTCCCAGGGGCTTCCCCGCTTTTTTTTTTATAAAGTATGTGCCCCGGTGAGTTAGCGGTCCCCAGGGCTGTCCACGTTAATTTAAAACAAAAAAAGTATTCCCAGGAAAGGTGGCGGTCCCCGGGGCAGGGGGGTCCACGGGGCCCCTCACATAATTTCAATTGGCCCCTTGGAGGTGGCAGTTCCTGGGGTAGGGGGGTCTGTGAGGTGCCCCCACATAACTGCAATTAGCCCCAGGGAGGTGGCAGTCCACGGGGCAGCAGGTGGGCCCAATAGGCACACCCGTAATCATAATTCAAAGTACCCCTGGGAGGTGGTGGTTCCTGTGCCTTTATTAAGCCCAAGGAGGGGGGCCCTGTGTGCCCCCTCCTATATTCATCATACGCCCCGGGACCTGGCCCACCCTGGGGTTATTGTTAAACAAGATAATCGTGAATGATTTTTTGATGCAAATTCACAAATATTGCGATTTCGCTGCAATTTGTAAAAAAAAATGCTTTTATACGGTGGCGGGATCCTCAGGGGGGCCACAACATCATGTCTTGGGGGTCAGGATATTCCTACCCTGCCCCCTTTTCTTTATTTTCACTTTTTTGGCGGGGGACTCTGTGAAGTTGAGTCCCAAGATGGCAGTCAACACATCCTGGTTGAAGTGTTGGCAGCCAATCAGAGCTGTGCATTTCTCTGCACGAGCTCGTCTTTTCTCGCAAAAGCTTCATGACCAAAGATATATCTATCTTTTTCTTCTTAAATTTCTCAAAAAGTACTGAACGGATTTGCACCAAATAACAAAAAGCACAATCTGCTTAACAACATCTACCTTTCTGCCACATTTGGTGTAATTCCGTCCAACAGTTATAGGTTCGGCAACATGTTCCTAGGGGAATTAACATTACAAACGCACACTTATTTCACGCCCCTATTTCTCGGTCCCCACTGCATGGATCACCCCCAAACTTTCCATGACTCACAGAACCTACGTTGACACTTTTTTGGGAAAATGTCATGAAGATTGGTCCAATGGACACTAGATCCTAACTATAACTATAACTACCGACTGGCGACTGCTATTAGCTTTTGTGCCATTTCACAAATCTTCAAGAAACTATTTTAAAAAAAAGTTCACCAATCTCAGCTCCTTCCTGGAACATTTTGGGATAATCTGTCAAGCAGGGGTCGAGAAAAATGGGGGTCCCAAAATATTCGATACACTTTTTTGTAGGAATTTTAAGAAGCTTTTTAGAAAAAAAAGGCTGAAGTGAATTACACCAAATTTGGCAGAAAGCTAGATCTGTATTCAGAAAGCGTGTTTTGGAGTGAATTAAAAAAATAGAGTGGTCTGACAGGTTGAGAGGGTTTGTGTGTCATCAGCTGCTTTGGTGCCGCAGGACAGACTGGTTCCATTGTCCCAAGGAATTTGATTGGCTGGCAGAAACATCAACAGTCGCCCCATGATCAAGACCACAAGTCCGTCAAAATGCATCATGAGTTTGGTGCAGTAAACTTTCAGGGCAATCAAGCTGAGTCCTGAGTGAGCGTCTTCTTTTGCAAGCAGCTCTCCTTCAAGACAGAATGCACTAGCTTTCCAGCATTTACATTCATTTGGATAAGGTTCATTACTGCTCATGGCGACCCTGATCATTTCAGCAAAACAAAAATTAAAAATGCACTTTATGGTGAGAGTGGTTTGATATTACACAAAACAGGCTTGAAAACAAAGAACTGAAAAAGGCAGGAATGTTTCCAAAAATAGACTTGAAGTCGGTCAGTATGCCAGATCAAATAGTTTTCAAAACATGTGTAATACTTGTAGCGTTAGGGATAGAAACAGAGTTGTTGTTGAATCTGAAATGCAGAATAGACTGTTTGATGAGCAAATGTTTTGGGCACAGAGGGCAATGGTACCTCTTTCTTAGTTAGAATTGGTATGAGCTTATTTAATTAAGCAAAGCGCATATCTATCATGTCAATGTTCACCAATGAAACACTTTCAAAAACATTTACTGGAAGAGGATAAAATATAATTTCCCAACGTTTCACAACTTTTTGAACAGATAAAAGATATACGAAAGCTTGGTTTACCCCACAACAAGAATCATTTGTCCGCATTACATATCTGTTATTGTTTAATGTGATAGGAGGGAATAAAAGAAGCAGGTATTGCGAGGAGTTTACAAGCAAGGCCAGGATTTAAAGGGTTACAAGCGCCATGGAGGGTCCTAAATAATTAGTACATCAAGATACACTAATGAAAGCACAGTTGCTGTTATCTATACAATAGAAGTCAAAAGGGAGAATCAAAGCCTGTTGTAGGAATGTGCTATGTATTTGTTTGTGCCATCCAAGGGATGTATGGATCTAACATTCATACTCTGTGCAATAGCCACATAGCATGTAGGTCTTCAGTGATAGAAACAGGTGCACTAACTGTTTGATCAAGTGATGTCTATATGATGCCCCTTTTTTAGAGAGATCATCATCTATCCTGAAGGGAGATTATAATGAAGAAAGATAGATGTTTCGTTGATCAACGACCAGGGTACCTTATGTGCTTTCAGTGTTTGTAGTGCCCAGCTTAATTGTGTCAGTGCACACATTTGAGCTTGCCAATATTTATGTTTTCTTTAAAAAGATTTAAAGCAGAAGAGATGATAGTGAAGATAGTATAGATGTGTTTAGATAAAATTTGAAAGCCATTACAGTTTACTGTGAAAGTGGTTTCTATCATTGCTCTGTCAACTTCCCTTATCCTTTCTACAGCCTCTCTTTCTGAATATGCTAGCTCTACTTTATATATGCATATATTATTTCCGCATGGTGTTTTCACACTGGCAACCCCTCGGAGCAGGGGAAGGCGACTAGGAGGGGAGGACATCAGGGTCCTGCTGTGTAACAAGGCTGCTACACCGTTTAGGTTGGGAGGCTTACTGCCATGGCTGGCACAATATCCGGCAAGGAGACAGCTTTGTGGCTGGGGTGGAGATTGTGGTAGGGTTTTTTCAGGTTGGTTATCAGGGGAGCAGGGGATGGTGGTGGGCTGACAATTTGCAGTGAGCCAAAGCAACACTGGATATGATGTCAGCAAAATTATAGAAGGAGGTTGGTGAAGGGAGGATGGTTGTCCCATTATACGACTGGCCTTTGAATGACCCAATCAACTCTCCTTTGGGGGTTGTACCTAAAGAGGTTGAGGGGAAAATTAGGTGGATTCATCACCAGTCTTGGCCGAAGGGTGCCACTCTGAATGACTGCATTTCTGCAGATGCCGCTAGAGTGGGGTATGCTTCAGTAGACAATGCTATCAGGTTGTTCAGGCTGTGTGGACAGGGAGTGGAGTTGGCAAAGTGTGACCTCAAGTCAGCCTTTTCGGCTGTTGCCCATACACCCTGATGACTTTCCATTGCTGGGCATGCAATTGGATGGGGCCATTTATGTTGCCTGGGTACTACCCATGGGATGTGCCATTTATGGTGTTTTGTTTGAAGCTTTCAGCACCTTTTGCAGTGGGTCTTTACTAGGCAGAGTGCACTACTTGGATGACTTTCTCTTTGTTGGGAGGGGTGGGGTCTGCTGAGTGCTGCAGGGCTCTGAGGCATTTTGAATCTATGGCAGCAGACCTGGGAGTTTCCATTGGCCGTGAAACAGACGAGGGCCCTAGCCTGGTGCTGACATCTTGGGCATCGGACTGGACATGGTCAATATGATGGTGGGTCTGCCCAGAGAGAAAGTTTCAATTGATGCACAGTTTTTTGGAGGAGGTGATTGGGGGAACGAAGATTGGAACTCAGGAAGTACAGAAGTTGTTGGGGAATTTTGTATGCAGAGTGGTGCAGGGTGGACGGACAATCAGCAGGAGATTGGACTTGGCCATGTCATGTGTAATATTTGCCCCACCACAGGATATCGGATTTCCAGGGTGAGGAGGGCAGACCTCAGCATGTGGCGGTTTTTTAATCGATGACTTTAACGGAGTGTCAGTGAAATTAAGGAGGAGACCATGGTGTGGCAGGTGTAAATATTTCCAGATGCAGCGGCCTTCGAGGGGTGCTTGGGAGGCCATTGAGTTAGGATCACAGCGGCAGGGAAGGACGGGTTATATGTTTGTTATGTTTTTATTGATAAGGGTTTATCACCCCGGATTAGAGTGGGTAAGTTGGCAGGTTTGTCTTTTTATGGCAAATTGTATTGGGGGTTTGACCCTAACAGGGATCAGTTTCTGGGGAAGATTCTGAAGGGGATGGGGTAAGGAGAGAGATACAACGGGTGGGGAGTTGCAGGAAGCCATCACTCTTGAATTGCTGTTGGAAATTCTAAATGTTTATCAGGGTGTTGGTACAATAGGTTCAAAGTGGACATTGTTCAGGTTATCTATGTAATGGATGTTTTTGGAGCTTTTCAGGGTGTCCGAGCTGTTGGGGTCCGGCTTGTGTCAAGGGTGCTGCGTGATGAAGTACGTTTGGAGCAAGGTCAATAGGGGATTTGACTTTGAAAATCTGAGATGGATCAGGCAGGGAGAGGACAGTGGATATGATTGCAGGAAAGGGGGTGGGAAGGGGTGTGTCAGATGAGTGATCAGTACAGGTTTCAAAAGTGGCCAGGCTGTAGACAGGAGGAAATATTCTGTCACAAAGGAGGGAAGAGGGTCACTGCTTTCCGTATTTTAAATATTTTTATTTCAATCCATAACATGATCAAATACACAATAATTCATTAGAGAAATTCATCCAGGTACAAAGCAATGGTAAAAAATCATCCAAAAGGTAAAAGCAGGATAAAATACATAAGATGGAGATAGTATACATAAATATTCATTCAAAGATATTCATTCTAACCTTTCATATGGTCAATCATTGGGCCCCCAAATCTGTAGACCCACTTTTCGTCTACGTGACCCCTTGAGAGAGTAAAGGCTATATTCAAGATTATAAATAGCATAGAGTCTAGCTCTCCAGATCTCAAAAGTAGGGGGTTCTTTCTGTAACCACATAGAGGCTGAACATAAATGTGTTGTTGCTGTGGCTATAAAAATCAGGTAACGAAACTTGTAGGCCGTCTGTCCCTCTATCAAACCATCCCCTATGCCTAATAACATTGTTATCAGCATGATCTTTATTTCTACCCCGATAATCTCAGATAAGAAAGTTTCAATATACCCCACTAACTGGGTTAAATGCCCACATGTATAAAAAATATGCAAGATATCGGCCTGCTCCACCCCACAGCGGAGGAATTTCCCATCATTCGTCCCACCCCACTTAAGGAGTGTGATAGAGGTTAGATATAGTCTTAAAATGCTATGCCTTTAAATTAGCGGAAATCAAGATCTTTTCAGCAGTGTCAATAGATTGCTCCAAACAAAACCCTTGCCACCCAAATTGAATATACCATTTAAGGTCTTGATCCTCTAGATCGTCTTGCTGTGTATCCAACAAACAGTTATATAAAACACCAATCCGATCCTTGCATCTGATGGGCTCAACCAAGGGGTTTGGCTCTATCACCCTCTGCTTCTGACTTCTGCATAAAAACTCATGAATCTGTAAAAACTTAAAAAATTCGGTTTTAGGTAGGAGATGCTGAACAGCCAGTATTGCAAATGAAGAGAGACCCTCGTTGTTATAAAAATCACCTATCTTTGTGATCCCTTTACACCTCCATCTGGCCACTATCCTATCCCAAAAAATAGTGGGCAACAGCGTTGAGGTGGTCGTGGGTGTGTAATAACAAATCCCCTCCAGTTGTAGCTATGCTCCAAGATCTTAAATAAGCAGTTCTTGGCCTCTGAGCCCAACAACATCTGGTAAATGGATGGGGCCTCAGCCATGTTTCCAACCTCCTCTCCCATTAGTAGAATCCGCATATTTTGTAACATACAAGCATAATAATAAAATGTAAAATTGGCACTGCCCAGCCCCCTCGCTTACGGGCTAGAGTCATAAATCTCATTGCTCTGCATGGTTTCCCCTGTCCCCCTAAAAATCTACCACATAGTGACTGTAACCAGTGGTACTGATCTAAAATAGTACAGTATTTTGGGTTAAATATTCATCTTAAGCACATTACACCTTCCCACCAGTGAAAGGTGCAGACACTCAATCTTATCTAGCTGTTGTTTAATTCCAGTAAGAATAGAACCCCAATTAGCCTCTACCAGTTCTTTCAAGCAGACCCTACTTTTGACACCCAAGTATGTAACCTCATCGGTCACCCTGGGGTCACCACTGCAGGCTTGGTTTGTACAGATAACCTGTGTTTTGGAAGGGTTAATTTTATAGCCAGATACTGACCCAAACGTATGCTCTAACCGTTCTATCTGAGGGATGGCTGTAACTGTGTCAGAGGTTAAAAAAGCTATATCATCAGCGTACGCAAACACCCGAAACTGTTTTTGTCCACAAAGCACAGATTTAATCATCGCACTCCCCTCCAACATTGTTAAAAAGGGTTAATATATAAAGCGAATAAAAGCGGGGAGCAGAGACAACCCTGCCTTGTACCTCTAGAAATAAACACCTGCTCAGACTTTAGGCCCATTATACGTATTCTAGCGATAGGGGTCCTATACATGACCTGAATAGAATTGATGAAACCTGAACCAAACCCCAGATGCCGCAAACCTGCCCATATAAAGTCCAAGGAGACACGGTCAAACGTTTTTTCGGCGTCCAAAAGTACCAAGCCGAAATTGGTTCTTTGCGCATTTGCCACATCTAACAGGGTCACCTTTCTGTTGATGTGGTTGACCGTGCCCCTAGAAGGTATAAACCCATGTTGTCAAATGGAGACCAGTGGGATAATAACCCTAGCCAACCGTGAGGCCAAAATTTTGGCATAGATTTTCCCGTAATAATTTAGCAGGGAAATAGGTCTATAGGACCCCGGTAAGAATAAAGGCTTGTCTTTTTTTTTCAAAACAATGATGTTTGCCTCATCCCAAGACGGTGGCGCATCTCCAAGTTGTGCAGCTTGAAAGGTAGCCAACATATCAATTTTTAATTCCTGAAAGAACGTTTTATAAACTTCCAATGGAAGTTTATCTGGGCTAGACGCCTTACCACTAGCTAGCGTGTTTATTGTTTCCTCAAGCTCTTCCATAGTGATAGGTACAGCCAACATAGCCGAATCTTCATGACCCAACCGTTCAGTACATAAATTCCGAAACAAAGCCTCTCCAGTCTGCCCAGCAAGGTTGCCCTCAGTGTAAAGTGCATCAAAAAATCGTAAAAAACACTTAAGATCTCGGAAGGTGTCTCTACGGTCTTCCCCGTTGGATCTGTCATAGTGGTAATTCTTTGTGCCGCTTCCTTAGATTGAAGCCTCTGTGCAAGGCACCGCCCAGTAGCCTCCCCATACTCGTAACTCTCTTCTCTATATACCTTATATTTGAGGACAATTTCTTTACTCCAGTGTAAATTGATCTTAGCCTTACATCGGACAACCTCAGTTTGCAAAGGGGTAGTGACAATACCTGCCTGTACCCCCTGTATAAGGTTCTCTTCAGCCTTTCTAAGCTCCTCATACAGGTCTTGAACCACAATTTTAAGTTGCCTCTGCTTATACAGTCCAAAATTGAGAATCTCCCCCCAAACCCTTCCTTTAAGGCATCCCACACCAAAGCACATGAGGTTGAATTACAGTTGATATCAAGAAATTGCATAATCCAACTTTTCATATGGCTGACAAACAAGGCATCCAGCAAGTGTTTCCTATCAAACGAGAAGGATCTCGAAGGAGAGAAAGTGCTTACAGCCGGCATATCTATCAGCAGCGGGCCATGATCAGCCGCGATCCTAGGAGAGACCTGAATTTTTGCCCCTGAGAGAAGCGCCGTTGACATAAAGAAATAGTTCAACCTGACAAACTTATTGTGTGGATGTGAATAAAACGTAAAACCAGGGTCTGAGTGCTGTAATGAAGACCACACATCAACCAAACCATGATCAGCCAAAAGCTGCTGTAGTGCCTTAAAGACTTTGGGTTTCCTACCCCTATAATTGTTCAAATCTAACTGTAAACCCCGACAGTCCAAGTGTATGTTAAAATCGCCACACAGAATCAAGGGGGTGGGCCATGATGCCAATTCTATATTAAGCCCCTAAAGCACTAGTGCCTCATCCAAGTTAGACCCATAAACTAAACACAAAACGAGCTTGACTGCCCTACTATACATTCAGTGATGACCCAGCGGCCCAGCTTATCAGCCAATGTTCTACCCGTACCCGTACCCTGAATCCCATGTTTTGCTAAAATAGCCACCCCACGATTCATTGTAGACTGTTGTGTACAGGCAAGCAGCAAATAGCCTAATTCGGTTAAGATCTTCTGTTTGCCCCACGGAATGTGGATTTCCTGTAAACAAACCACGTTGGGTTTCATTATTCGTAATTCAGCCACCACCCGCTGCCTTTTCCCATGGTTGTTCAACCCATAGACGTTAAAGGAGCAAATATGTACCCCTATAGGTCTCATCCTATCCCCCATTGCTCAATACCACACCATTTACAACAACTACCCATCTAAACATCATCACATACCTACATTCCTCAAGCTTCCACATGTTATGGTGTGCTTTTTCTCTGCCCTAGGCTCCCACCCCTCCACCACCCCACAGTGCTCCCCCACACACCCCCAGTGCCCCCCCACTCTTCCCCAGTACCCCCTCCCGGAGCATCCCCTGGAACCCTCTCCCCACCCTCCCACCCAACAACAAGGCCAATGGTCCCTTGAGATGATAAAGCTCCCGGTACTTGGATCGTCATCCCCCTTATGAAACAGCATCAATCTAACCCATCACACCCCATCACGAGATTCTAGAGAGAATAAATAGAACAGAAAGATCCACCTAAAACCTGGTCCCCCTTCTGAATAGATTGAAACAATTATTTAGCCTGCACTTCCGATGTAAAAAAAACGAGCTTGCTCATTGTGAATAACCTTCAGTTTTGCTGGATTCAGCAGACAGGCTTGAGCTCCCTTTCTCTGAAATAGGGAGATGAGCTGCCGCAGCTGCTATCGCTTTTCCACCGTCTGGTGGCAAAAATCCAGCCTAACAAAAAAATCAGACCCCTTTCCAACCCTTTTCCTATCTGGTCGTGCCAGATCATACACTGCCTGGTGAGCCAGAAAGTTATTGGCAGATATCAGGATTGCCCTGGGCCTGGGGGTAGTTTGTCCCAGTCTTGATTGTTGTGCAAAGGGAAATCGATGCGCTCTTTGTATTTCATGATTCCAGTTCCATTGCGAAAGTTCAGGAAAGGCCTCAGAGAAGACGTCAACAATGAACTTTCGAACATCCTGTCCTTCAGCACCCTCTTGGATCCCCAAAACTCTCAAGTAGTTTCACCGCAGCCAATTATCAAGGTCTGTTAATTTCCATTGTGTATCTTCTTTTTGTGAACGTATTGCATCCGTTATCACTTTTTGAGCCGCAAGCTCATCTTCCAAACTTGAAATCTGAGCCTCTGCTTCATTAAACCTTTCTGCAAACTTTGAGCCGGATTTCGCAATATGCCTTATGGAATTCTGAAGTCTGCGACAAGCTCCTTGAGTCCGATGGCTCTCCGTGCGCATCTCTTCTTTGTGCGCCATTATACTCTGATATATGACTGGCAGTGATATATCATCAGGTTTCTCCAGCACGGCCTCCCCATCTGGTTAGGTACAGACCCCCCTCATCTGCCCCTAGTCCCGCTGAGAATGAGTAATCCCATAACATTGTGTCTGTACTAGCAGTCTGTGCGGCGCCCTTAAACAGTTCGTGCTTCTTGCGCACTGTCCTCAAGCCTGTTTCCGAGGTATCAGTACCTGGGTCCTCAGGATGTACACTACTTGCCTCGCTGAGACAACTACCAGGTGACTCTTCCCTCAAGCGAGACCTAAGAATCAACAAAATCTCATCTCCTGATGAGTCAGAGGGATCTGACAGGGAAAAGAAATTGTCCCCAGAGTCACTTTCCTTTACAGAACTCTGGCTGCGGTGACTGCCATGATTAATTGTTTGTCAGGCACCGGGGGATTGTCCATCTTTGCTTTCCTTGTAGTTTATTTGCACCGAGTTGTACTCCTAGTTTCATTGAACTCTGTGTGGTCCTTAGAGGTACCCTCCAATGTAGAAGGTGCAGAGAGGTGTCCTTTGTTCCCCCCAGCCGCACCATTAGCGCCACCATCACTCCCCATTTTAGTTGCCATATAATGTTTAGCTAGCAACTCCTTACATTGGTGAGCAGTATTAGCCTTAGGATGCGGCTGGCCCACTCTTATGGCATAGTTCAACTGCCTTCCAGGTTCTCCTTCCTGACCACCTATATCACTGCCAGGGACAGTATTTTCACTTTGAGGGAGCTGGGGTTTCGCTTTTCCCTTCCCTGCTAAAAATAGATAGGGTGTATATTGCGCTTACCCCCAGCCTCCCCTTGCGTACCTTCATGTTTTTCCCCCGTAACTACAGGGATGCCATTACCATTGCTGCTGTGTTGAGGTGCCAAGCCGCTCCTCACTGTTCCAGAGACGTCCGAAGAGATCCGTGGTTTTCCTCTGGCGGGTTTCGGCGGCATAGCAGCAGCCAGGAGTACAACAGGAGCGGCTCTGTCTCCAGCCACAGAACCGCTCACTGCCACGGCAGCGAAACATAGAGAACGGGGTCCCAAAAACACACCAAATCATACCGCGTGCAATTAGTAGCGGAGTTAGGCTATCCACATGCCATATTTCAGGCACAGGGGGGGTCCGGGAGCAGCGGCTTACGCGTCTGACACCACGAGCGCCATTTTGCCTCCAAAGCACAATTGCTTTTGGTTCAGCTGGGTCACTGCTTTCCAGCGGTTGGCAGTAATACTTATGGCCTTGAAGAAACTGGGTCAGAATACTTCCCATTTTGGGACTCATTCTTTCTGGATTGGGGCAGCAAATGCAACTGCACAATTAAGATGGAGTTGGTCTCAGATTTGCAGGATTGGTAGGTGGATGTCCAGGTGTTGTGAGTGCTATGTGCAGAAATTAAGGTTGGGATTTTGGCTTGAAGGAGAATTTGGGAGGAGTTCATGACGCACACTAATATTTATGTTTCCTGTAGGATGTGTGAGCAGCCCAGGGAGGCACAAGATGGTGACTTCGATTGTTGGATATTTGTTTATTCACTGGGCACCTACATATGAGGAGCGGCAGATATATGGTTGGAACGTGGGATTGCCAGCAACAGGCATGAGGTGCTCTTGTGAGGGAAGTGTGTTGAGATGGGGCACTCTGTTTCCATTTAGCGACCATGGTACCAAAATTGGGTTGTCTGGAAATGCTTGTTATACATCTGGGTAGCAACGATCTAGTTCTGCTATCGAGGCTATCTCTACTGCAATACATGCAATGGGATTTGGTATTATGAAACAGAGACTGGCGGGTATTTGCCTGGTATGGACTGATTTTGTGACTCATAGGAAGTGGAAGGGGAGGATTAAACATGCAGCCATCGACTAGGCCAGGAGGAAACTCATTTGTGAGAGGAGGGTTTTCCATTTGGCAAAGGGCATTAAGGCAGTGGCACATGAGGGCATCAAGGAAGGGGAAACTGAGCTTTTCGTTTGGATGGGGTTCATCTCGCTAATCTGGGCAATGCTTATTATGTGATGGAATTAAGGGACGTGTGTGGGGAGCTTTGGAATGAGAATTTGGTGCAGAAGAGTTGGAGGCCGAGTTGCTGTGTTGCAGTATAATGGGGTGGGGCAGTAAAACGCCCTCCGGGGTTTTCCTGGGAGGCAGTAGTTGGGGGGGTGGAGAGTCAGATATGGGCGTATCCACCCCTTGGGGGGAGGAAGGACAAAGGCAAAGGAAGACAGTGGGCGGGATGCCTGGGACAGGAGAAGGAGGCTTGGGAAAAAGAAGTGAGAATGAGACTGGGAATGAAAGGAGATTATTGAGAGAAAAGTGGAAGGAAGAGTAAAACAAGAGGGTGTTCTGCAGTGAAAACTAGGGGTGATGGGAGAATGGTGAGGTGGAGAAAGGGATTATGTTTAAAGATTTTTTTTATGTTATGATAAATTATTGAAGTGGTTTAAAAGTTTTGCAATCCTGTCCTAACAAATGGCCTTTTATACATTATGGAGTACGGTGTGTGATTACCTCATGATGGAGGGTCCTGGAGGAAGCAAAAGGCGCAGCCTAGTCTTCCCGCAGGAAACTTCATGGGGTTGTGACGAGTTCAGAAGGGATAGGTGGGTTGTGGGAGGGGCGTGGTTTTAGTGAAATTATATAAGGAGACAGGAGAGGGGTTACAGCTTCTTCCTAACTCCTCTTGCACCACCAGGGGGTTGGTAACATTTGGCACACAATCCCCACCCTGCAATATCTAGATGGGATGGGCCTGGTTTGTTTGTGTGCTGACACTTTGCCATGGTAGGACGGGTTGCAAGGCTTGGGTGGTAGTTGGGGGTGGAAAGTTAGATGAGGGTGTATCCTCCTTCCCGCTTGCGAGTGGCTTACCACCCTTTGAAAAGGGTGGTAAACTGCGAGTGTTTTGCGACCGCAAATGTGGTTGCAAAACAATCCTACATAGGTTTGAGACTTGCTAATAGCGAGTCACAAACCATATTTTGCGAGTCGCTAATAGGTTAGCGACTCGCAAAATATGGTTGGTATATTGGGCAGACCTATTCTGGGGTCACAAACGGGCAGAATGCCCGTTTGCGACCGCAAACATCGGTTGTACATCTGGCCCCAAGTTTCATGGCTGGTAGATATGACGTTGCTCCCTCATCAGCTCTTTTTCTAGCTGGTATACTACCATTTCCTGTTGATATGCCCCAAATTTGGGCTCACTGCATTACCTTTGATTCTCTCGATCTTCATATTTCCTATGTGAGGCACATCCCATCCACTTAGGATTCAGAGAACTCTCCAGGCACTCCAGCCAGTCCAAATGGAAGCCTTGATTTTATTACAGAATGTTGTAGATGGATATTGACTTTTTGGGGTTTAGTGCTTACATTTTTTACATCCACCACCATTCACATCTGTGAGAATGGGTTTGTCTGGGGACTAGCGATTTTTAAGTAGTCAATGGAAATTTGTATGCCCTGTTTCTATCAAAATCACATCTTTGGTCTGAGACCAAGTTGGAACCTGAAATCCTCTAACATGTTTTAAGTTGTTTCTTTTGGTCAAGCTGTCTCCAAATCTACCAGTTATCTACCAATACGCCTTGTTGATCTTGGAGTCCTTGGATTCCTAAATCCTGCATTTCATTATATGGGTAATAATGAACTTTTTCTTGTCTTGTAAGTTTAATTTGAGAAGCCCACTCATTATTTCTGACATCAAATTCATATCTACTAACAGTTCGAGTTGGCATAAAGCGGACCCTTCGGGAACCCATTCAGCTTCCCCAAGCCTATGAAATGCCTTTGAATTCCATGCTCTGAGACCACATGACAACTATTAGCAAACTGTGAAGCACTGTTTTGTTTTGTTTTCATTCAATATTTGGCCCAGGCCTTCTATAGAATCTCAGTGACAATTTTCTTCAGTTATTTTTCTTTGCCTTATGAATTGAAATTAATTTTGATTCAATCATATGTGACTTAGTTGAACACAATATAATGAATGTGATTATAGGACTATTCGGCCTTTTGTAATAATTTTGTTTTTACTGTATGTAAAGATTTCATATAAATAATAAATGCATTTAAGCAATCACTCCTTAATATACTTTTTTGACATGTGCTTTTCTATTCTTCTGGGGTCTATAAAGCAGTGACTAAACAGTACTAAACTAATGATCAATTGGGGAGCTATTCTGAAAAGAAAATTATGCATTTATTGCCTCAGGGTTACTCCCACATTTGAGGTAAACATATAATTTTAGAAGATTTACAAAATAAGTTCTTTACTCCTGGGAAGATTTGCCAATCACAACCTTCCAGTAGTACGCACGTTCGTATTCGTAAACATATGCACATGCGCAAATAAAGCAGATATAAATGCTTCACAAAAGTGCATTCGCACTTGCTCTTTTTCCTTTTTACCACAGGTAAAGATAATTATGTTTCTTTAAGGGATGCCTTCCACCTCACCCCACCAATTTTGGGTGCGTTCTCTGCCAATCCTGGATAGAGATTGATTCCTGCCTTTGAAAGCAGCAACTCCTGGACGAGATTCAGGGTACAAACGTACACTGCAAAGTTGTAAATACCCACATACTCGCATATTTCTCAATTTCTAGGAGCCCCTGCTTTGGAATGACTACAGCATATGTCTGTAAGTGGAACTATTCACACATAAACTGCCAGCACGATGGACTCCTTCCTGTTGTATGAGTAAATCAGTTTACAATGATAAATTCAGGTTCTGTGAAATCTACATTCAGAACAAGCTGTTTGTGCACCTAAGCTTAACTAAGGTGCTTAAATGGTTTTGATAAGGACTTTGATGGACGTCTGCTGGATTTGGAAGTTAACTGCTTCATTGAATGCAATCCTTCACTAACAGTACAGTATACTGCCAGCCCAAATCAGGCACTTAATACCCATGACACCTAAGCAGCATCCACGTCATCTATGAGAGTTTCCCTGACATGCTGGTGCAGACATCCTGGGCAGAGGTCTTGCCTACCACTACCAATTGTATGGCCACTCTTTTGGCTTTAAAGGACTCTCCCACATCTATCTACTGGCAGAATCATGATCTGCCAATCCAAATCAGGCACTAAATACAGACGCCCATGACCACTTGAGTCAACCTTGGCCTTCCCTGTGAAGGGCCTCCACAAATGAGTGGTGCTGGCATCTCGTGGGGCCCAAGCTCTATTGATGGTGTGGTCACCATCTTGGCATCCTGGCATAGATAAAGTAAACTCCTCTTTTCCCTCTCACACGAGCAATCCCTCGGAATATGTGATGTTACAACGCGATCAAAATGATCGCGGTATGTAACATCGCAGTTTTTACAACGCAAGTCGTTACAACGACTTGCGCTGGAGGGCGCTGGACTTAGGAGTAGTAAGATTTACTATTCCAACACCAGTCTACGTACAGTAGGTAAGGTGTTGGAATAGTAAATCTTACTATTCCTTAGGTTATAGCGCCTTCCAGTGCAAGTCGATGTAACGCTTGCGTTGTAATGGCAGCGTTCTAAATGCATCGCGGTGTAATCACCGCAATGTAAAGGATGTTTCCCATCCCTCCATTTACATTCTATTTCCCCAGGGTGTCTCAGCATCCTATCTTGGGGCCACAGCAAAAGTCCAATTTGGGCCTGCTCCGGCCCTCTAAGGGCCAGGACACTTGAGTTCCCACTATTGGATAGCTCAACATACTAAATGTGTTAACAGTGGTAACTATCTTTGTATTCTTTTAATGCAAACTCAGTCAAGAAAAGGCTAATCCACGCTCTACATGTAAACTCTGTAAATCTAATTTTCAACTGAAGAAAATGTGATAAAATCTGGTAAAAATCATAACAACATAAATTAATGAGACAAAATAATGTGGTCAAAATTCAAAGAGGCTTAATATCGTCATACAGTTATAGTCCAGTCGAGGCGCTGCCATTCTACTATTATCTTAGCTTCTTTACACAAGGCTTAAATGACACATATAAGATGTCTCCTTATATAATGCTTTTCTTTGCTACAAAATAATTATTCTTCATGCTTTGAATTGTTACAACTAGTGACTATCCATGCTTGATATGTGTGTCTGCTTGATATGTGTGTCTAAATAAAACAAATACAATTTTCCATTGCCTTTAAACTTGAAAAAAGTAAGTTTCAAATTGTTCACTGGAACTGCTTAAGAATATATTGCTAATACCATGTTGCGTACATTTCCTCCACAAAATCGGATTTTATTAAGAATTAGGCTGCCTCCATGTTAGTAACAAGTAGCTGAAAGAATGAATAAGCCTTTTGTAAAGTTTGCAGATACCCAAGGAAGGGCTGTCCTGGCGTTGGCAGAAGAAGCAGATGAGCACTAATCAATATGTAAATAAATGTTTTTTCAGTGGTATTTAAAATGGAGAAAGCACGGCCGCCTCTTTGTGCCCTAGGAACCATCAAAACACAGAAGTGGTGCATTGTAGTAATGTGTTTACTTGTGTTGTCATAGGTTACAGTAACATCCCACTGCATTAGCTTGTGCTTCTTGTTATTGCACGGTTTGATGGAGTGTTATGTTTCAATGGGGGTTCTAAGTTCCTTATGCTTGTACTGAATTATCTGTTCAGTTGCCCAGTGCGTGGGTGCTAATAAAGAGGACTTAAGACATCTTGACAAAGTGTCTTTTTATCACTACCACACGTGTATGACCCTCGTGGGCACAAAATCCTTGAAGTGGGTAGTCATTTAGTTTGTGAAAGAGGCATGGAGAGCCTTGTGACTTAGGCACAAGGCTTTGAAAACATGTTTTGAAAGAAGGAAGTCTAGCATTAAAAACATCTACAGAAGCTATTGTCAGTTTAACCCCATATTTGAGTACATCAGGCCTTAGCTATCTCTACCTTACATGTGTTGAACTAGGACAGATGCATAGTAAATGCACTGGGCGCTCTGATTCCATATTACACAAACTACAGCTAGGGGAAGCTCGTGATTAACAATACATTCACTGATTTTGGCAGAGGAACCTTAATAAAAAGATCGCCATGTATTCGGACCCTACATGGGGGTGTGCAGTGTTTTTTTTAAATAGAGGAATTACAAGAGCTATTTTCCATTCATTAAGAACTTTTTTCAAAGCAAGGAAGTAATTGCACGGTGTAGGCAAGGCTGGGACAATGGAAGGGGCAATAGACTTTATCAGTTTTATCGGGCAGACATCACATGAGGAGCAAGAAGAGATGGACCTGCCTTTAGGTAGGATCAGGCTGTTAGTTGTGGAGGTAAATTAATATAGCGTATGTCCTGCATGATGTGTGGGTTCTATTACCAGTTATTGTAGATCCAGAGCAAAACAATCTTATGAGACACTGCCCCTTTTTGCATGGTCATCACCATATTTTGCTGAATTTTATTGCTGGAGTTTAGACTCTGCAAACTGGGGCACTGCTGTCCAGTGCTCAGTGTATGCGCTATGACTCAAAAAGCATGTAGAAATTGACTAATCCCTTATTGGCTCATTTAACTTTTCTATAAGACCATAGTATCCGGTGTGGAAATACAAGCATGGCATGAAACGTTAAATGTCACCTGTGGACTGCAGCAGCTATTGTGCCATCCACTAGTGTGACAAAGGAAATTATGGCTTCATACCTATCATGGTAGCCTGACTACTGCACTGTAAAACATGCAGTGCGATCTGTTGAAAAAAGCTTCTTAACAGGTAAAAAGCTCCCTTTTAAATATCAGTAAGTCAGCCCTATGTAAACTTTGTAGCCCATAAGGTAGGGTGCATGGTATTTAAAAGTAGGTCATGTAGAAAATTAATGTTTTAAGTGCCTACAGTGAGAAGGCCTAAAAGCTATTTTCAGTGTGGAACACCTAGCTGCCCTATGTAGAAAAACAGAGTACAGATGACAATACTAATACTGCTAACTCTGGAATGGAACAAGATAGAAAAATAATAAAAGCCCTATTTCTAAAAGTTATTAAAATAAAATACAATTCAATGGTGAAGTCACATTTTTAATAAATATTAAGTAAGTATCGTGGCTTGGACGGCAGAGCCGATGGCTGCCTGATTCCGTCGCTCTGTCGGGTGCAGAGCTTCAGCACTGGATTTCCCTTGAAAATGACGCTTTCCAGGTTTGGCAGTAACAGGTACTGACATCGGAGTACTCCCGGCACCTGATACTGCCTTTAGGTGATCCTGAAATGAGCAGTTTCAAGATATCGGACTGCGGCTGAGTTTCCCATGGCGGCGACTTAAAATGGCGGACAGAGCTGCTCGACGGATGGGAGTCACGGCAGTCAAATGAAGTCATTTGGAGTCTTGTCGAGGATTGGCTTCTCAGGACTACAACTCCACTTGAGATCCGGTGAGGCGTTTATTATCTATTTCGTTGCCGAAGAGTCAAACTGCGGAGCTAAGCGATACTTAGCCTGACTCCAAAATGGCGGATTGACGCACTCGGCGAGAAGACCCCTTTGTTCCTTAATGTAGATAGCAGATCAGAACGGTGATAATAGCGAGACCAGGAGCGGGAGGAGGCTATATCGGATGCCACAATACATACGTTTTCGGCCCGATCCCATCCTTATTCTTTGGTGATTATCCCCGGTGGTGCCTGCATATTGGGAGCCTTTATGGATGAAGAGTTGGTTCGTCTGTTTTTCCCCTCAGCAGCGAAGAGTCACGCATGGCGAGCGGACAAGTGTTGGAGTAAAGTCGTAGTGAGTAGGGTTGTGCAGAAGCGAAGGGGAGAAAAGGTGTTGAGAGGTGCGTGTGTGAGGACACCAGCGGTGGGGATTGATTAATGAAGAGCTCAATTGCGTTGCAAGTGATGGAAATAATCATGCAGAGCTGATTGGAGAGAGCACTGTCTTCTTGTATCTGGATTGTTTCCTGGAGGCGCAGCTTTGCAGTTTCCATTACCGCAATGTTGTTTAATGTCTGATCTAGCCATGGTGCTTACACGAAAGAAAGATCAACGTGTATTTGCAGCTTGATTTGACCTGACAGCTGAAGTGTTTGATGCTTGAAGTTCCTCGATGGTAATGGTGAGCTAATCAATGCTTGATTCCTTCTCTGGCCAGCACATCCGATGAGTGAGGAACTATATGATTACTACTAAAATTGTTGGTGCCAATTTAAGTTGAAGCTGTTGCTGGTTTATGAGCCTGTTTTAGTTGGAGGGTCCCTACATCAATAGGTCACATGAGTATGTTTTACAAGTGAGTGATACCTTTAACCATAACTAGAGAGTAACATTGATTTAGGCACTACAGTAAGCCGGACTTCCTCTTTTGTGCATTGCGAGTCTCAGTGGCGGACATCTCTTGAAGAGGAGCTTATTTTAAAACGGTGGTGAACTAAGAAGGAGATTATTGTCTAAACAAATAGAGTTATATAGCCAGTGACCTATTAAGAATATGCACATCTTGAGTAGGAACTTATCCTTCTAATTAAATAATATCACCGTGGCGGAAAAAGAATCTAGGATGCAGTTAAAAAAAACAAAGGGGACCCTTCACCTTCTGATTTAACCCATTACAGGCGAAAGCAGACGTAAGTAGTACAATGGATATGATCCTTAAAAACCTCGCTGAAGTACATGATTTTGCTAAGTCCACAAAACAAAATACAGATACTATGCAGTTAGAACTTACAGCAATTAGAGCAGATATGAGTGCAATTAATACCAAAGTGGCTGCAGCGGAACAAAGAATCAGTGATGTGGAAGATATTGCTATTAAAACCAATAAAGAACTGAAATTCCTCTGTGACGTTACAGCCAATCTTAGGAAACAAACAGCCGAATTGGAAGACAGAAATAGAAGAGGTAACATAAGAATTTTAGGTGTTCCGGAAGGATCAGAAGACTCAGCGGATTCCTGCATTGCCTTTTTGGAAGACTGGATACCTCAATTTACTGGTATAAAATTTGCGAGTCCTTTTTAGCTAGACCGAGCACATAGGGTTCCTACTTTCAATTCTTCCTCACGTCACATGACCCGACCTATTATTTGTAAGCCATTGAGATTCCAACATACTGAAGCTATTCTCAGTTTTGCGTGTCACAGTCGTCAGCTAATTTGGAATGGCCATAAAATAATCTTTACGCAGGATTTTTCCAAACAGACAGTGGATGCCAGGAAGGGATTTCTTGGCTTGAGAGACAAACTCAAAGCCAAGAACATTCAATTCTCCTTTGCTGGCCCAAGTAAATTTAGGATCATATTCAATGATCGTCGCCACTATTTCACGGATCCTAAAGAACTGATGAACTTTCTGGAGAGGTCTCCTGCTCAGGACATGGATTATACTCAATCTACCTCTAATAAAAGAAAGCCATAATACTTATACATTCCTACTAACTGGATAGCAAATAACGCTTGCTCTGTTTCTTGGTCAGTGACTGTAATATTGTCTAAGTATGTTATTGTCTGCTTTAAAAATGATTAGATAGTACGATGTTTAGAATAGGGTGGTTCGACCTTAAATTCATGGATGTGTTTCTTTTTGCTCAATATATGGGTTTGTTTAAGATTACCGCAGTTATTGCACTATAATACATTTAAGTTTAAGTGGAGGGGTCTTTAGGTTTGATAATTATTTGATAGCCTTACATTTGAGCCAGCTGGACCTTTAAGAGGATCTGCTACTTTATTTTATTGAATTCGATTAATTCTGTTTATAAACACTGGGAAATCTTAATAATGTTGATCTTGTTCAATATCCGCTCGACAGGCTGACGCTCCTGTCGTCGTACCTCCCACATTCGAGGTTTGCAGGGTGGGGTGGGTAGGGAGGGGGATGTGGGGTTTTTGGATTTGGGGTTGGGGAATTCCCAAGATGTGAAGTTTTTTCTTAGCCGTGTGATGTTTTATTTAGTGGGGTTTCCCTATTGTTTTTTCTTATTATTTTTTGTCTTCTTCTATCTTGCTCTTCTTTTCATTGCTTTCTCTCTATTATTAGTCGGAATATGTCTTGACCCTACTAGACAAGAGTACATATGGCTTATTTCATATATAATCATGGTTGGTTTTTACAGTATGTTCTTTGCCACAAAATGCGATATCTATGTGGTGCCGGAATTTTCGGATAAAGTCTTAGTATTCCGTATGCCAGTCAGTAACTATTTCTTAAGGTGCGAATGTAAACCAATCTGTTTTCAATTATATTTATGTTGACACAACCTAGGTTACGCAAGATTGCACAAGATCTCAATGTCGTATCATTAAATGTTAAAGGACTCAACCACCCAATTAAGCGTAGGAAAATATTTGATTATCTAGCTAAAACCAAAGGGGATATTATCTTATTACAAGAAACAAAATTGTCTAAAGAGGATATTACCTTCATTAAGAATAAATGGATTTCACAAATTGCTTGCTCACTGGCAGATCATAAAAGGAAGGGTGTGATCACATTGATAGCTAAAAAAGCGAATATTGTTTTAGAGTCACAATCTCATGACAGTGACGGTAGATTGTTAGTTACCCATTTAAGGAAGGGTGAAGATCTTGTACATGTAGTGAATATATATGGCCCCAAAACAGATGACCCAGTGTTTTGGGAGGGTATTTCTCAAACTATAGAGGTTCTTCCCCAGGAGGACCTTATCATAGTGGGTGTAGACTTTAACATACCATTGGATCCAATAATTGACAGACAATCCAATTGTAAATACCACCCTACCAAATCACATGCCATAGTCCATACCATATGTTCTAAATGTAATCTTAAAGATGCATGGTGCCTTCAACACCCAGATTCCAGAGATTATACTTTTTACTCCAATCCTCATAACTCGTATACTAGAATTGATTACATTCTCATTTCAGGCTCGTACACACATTTAATTGAACATTCTGATATTTTTCCTAAACTGGTATCGGATCATTCGTGTATCAGTCTCAAGTTGGCGGGTAGTCATAATGAACCCTCTCCAAAAAGATGGCGCTTTAATAATGATGTCTTATCAGACCCTGAAGATAAAAAGAAAATTGAAGTGGCTATAATAGATTATCTTAAACACAATGAGACTGGGGATATTGATGTCAATACTCTATGGGATGCCTTGAAAGCCACTATTAGAGGTATAATCATTGAAATAAAATCAAAAATAAACAAACGTGGTAATGCTGAACTAGTCGATTTAGAACTCGAAATTAAGACCCTTGAATCCTCTCATGCCAGAGCTTTGAATGATAATTCTATTCTTTCAACACTTACACAAAAGAAATATGAATATAATAAGATTTTGAGCGAACGAGCGGGGGTATGGGTAAATAAATTTAAAGCCCTTAATCTTTGCGAGGCTAATAAGGCGGGCAAGTTACTAGCTTCATATCTCAAACATAAGCAGAACCAGAATGTTATTTCATCTATCAAGGATGTTAAAGATCAGGTGCACACAAAGCGGAAGGAAATACTGAACACCTTTAAATCATTTTGCATCCAATACTTGAACAGACTTAGTTTACCTCAATTATCAGAACATGACAAACTAGCGCTAGGGAATCCGATCAAAGCAGAGAAGATTACGAAGTCAATTACAACCTTGAAGGATAATAAAGCCCCTGGTCCGGACGGCTTTACAGCCAAGTTTTATAAGTCCTTTTCAGAGCAGTTACAACCGATTATGTTGCGGGTTTTTAATAATATAGCTAGTGGAGGACGCATTACAGATTCCATGACAGAAGCCGCTATAGATGTCATCCCTAAAGAGGGGAAGGACCCACTTCTCACAAAGAATTATAGACCAATATCCCTCATCAATGTAGATTGTAAAATTTATTCGAAGATTTTAGCTACGAGACTCAATACTGTTTTGCCAGATTTAATAAGTAATTCACAAGTGGGTTTCCTTAAAAATCGCATGTCTAATGACAATACGCTTTTGTTGTGTCACATTCTAGAAAACGCAGCATTCAAACCAGACCCGGCTATTGCTATCACATTGGATGCAGAAAAGGCTTTTGACAGAGTCTCTTGGGCCTTTTAGAGCAATGTATGCATTCATTTAACTTGGGAGATTCATTTATAAAAATGGTAATGTCCCTCTATGTAGCACCAGTAGCTCGTATAGCGATTAATGGATCTCTCTCTGACACTTTTACCCTTCATCAGGGCACTAGGCAGGGTTGTCCCTTGTCTCCATCTTTGTTTTTGCTGGCATTGGAACAATTAATTCAAGACATTAAACTGAATTGGGATATTGAGGGAGTAGGATTTAAAGATTTACAAGTTAAATTAGCTGCCTATGCGGATGACATATTAATCATGACTGAAAGCCCAGGTCCTTCAATTACGGCTTTGATGGCTACTATCTCAGAATATTCAGTACACTCTGGCTACAAACTCAATAAAGACAAATCGGAAGTAAAACCCTTGAATGTGCATTGTACAAAGGACGTTTTAGGTAACTCATGATTGGCTTGGCAACCGGGATACATGAAGTATTTAGGGATTGAATTTGGCTCCAACATTATGGACACCCTACATCACAATGAGAAAATAACTCTGGAAAAAATCACAAAACTTTTGGAGTCTTGCTCACCAAAATTTATAACATGGTGGGGAAGAGTAGAAACCATAAAAATGATGATTACACCTTTGGTTAACTACCTTATAAATATGCTTCCTCTTCTCCTGACAGAGGACTTTCACCATAAATTAGATATTCTTCTCACAAAGTTTATATGGCGGGGTAAAAAAGCCAGAATTAGCATTAAAAAATTGAGACTTGATAAATCTTTAGGGGGAGTCAATCTAGCGGATTTTAAATTGTATCAATCAGCTTTTCTTGCAAAACAGGGTTCGTATTGGATTTCGCCTCCAGCTCATTATAATCCGGTTAGATGTAGAAAAATCCATTCTGGACAATTTAAACCCTCTAGTATTACTTGCCTCCAATCAGCTTTATCCAAACAGGTCAAAATCTATTTTTAAAAATACAAAAATGGCACTTTTATTGATAGATAAGTAGTCAGACGTAAGTATTAGAGGCTCCAAAATGGAATCTTTATGGTTCAATCGTAGGGTACTCTATAAAGGGAAATCACTTATGCTTGTTGATTGGATTAAAAAGGGTATCTTTTTTCCATATCAGTTAGAACGCTCCCAATATCCAGTGACTTTTGCAGATTTTCAAACCAGCTATAGTTTAGATAACATTGAATTTTATAATTTTTTTAAAGTAAGAGCGGCAATACCTAGAGCCAAACTTCATAATGTGTCTCCATCTTTGCCAATGTTCGTGGCAAAGATTAATAAACTGGGTCATCAAGTGTCACATATGTATAAATTGCTTCGCCCTAAATCCTCTAAGCTTACTGATAATTTGGTCGCTTTTTGGGAATCGCACTCTTCTCCTTCAATACCGAACTCTTCATGGCCACTTATTTGGAACTCGATAACAATAAATAAAATATCCCTGGTGTTATCTCAAACTAAATATTGGCTTCTGCACAAGGCATTTTGGACACCAGCTAGATTACATTCTCTTGGTATCCGGGAGAATCCTTTATGTTGGAATTGTAAAGAGGAAACTGGGGCTCTAGCCCATCTAATTTTACACTGTAAGGCGGTATCGTACTTTTGGGACAAGATTTTTGCCTTTCTTTTCAAAGTATTTAAATGTGAGCTAAAAAGAGAGTTTTCTGTATTAACTACTTGTTTTTTAACGAACAACTCGTGTACTGACACGGACAAATATCTTCTGGACCTTTTACTTACATCGGCAATGAAGATAGTTCTCAATAACTGGAAAGACAAACATAAGACTTCATTCAAAGGATGGATGAACTGGATTACGCATCTTAGAGGTGTTGATAATATTGCGCTGCAGAACTCTCCTTGGAAACCCTTGTTTAGATCACTATGGTCCTCTTTGGATATTTACTTCAATACACACAGACCGCCATGAGTAATTATATTCCGTTTGTTTTCTCGGTAATAACCATGTCGATAATATCTGAAGCTTTGAGTGTAATTATTGAGTTTTTTCCATTATTTACGGTGTATTATTCAATGTATATGTATTAATGATATCAGTTTTTTCTTTTTTCTTTGCTATAGGACTCTCTTGGTGTTTATCATATGGTCTTCTTTTTCCTCATTCTTTTCTTTTTCTTTGTTTTTCTGTTTCTTTAGGGTTTTTCTCCTTTTTCCTTTCTACCTTTTCCTCTTTTTCCTCCCTTTTTTCTTTTTCCTTATCTTTTTTCAGGGTTTTTTCATTGCTTTATTTTGAGTATACATGGTTTGGTTGATCTATTTCGTTACTTTGCATTTCTCTATCACTCTAGTATGTAATCTTAGCTCACTTATTATGCTTGTACATTACGCTAAACCGGTTTCTCTTTTTTTGATTTTGTTGATTTATTGTTGAAAATTCAATAGTCTTTGAAATTAAAAAAAAATCAAAGTAATACTGAGAAGAAAAATTAATTAATATTAAGTAAAAGTAACTTTCAGAAAGTTACCCTTTACTGTCAGAAGACTAATTAGCAAAAGTCTCTGCCAGCTCCCATTATTTGTTGAAACCCAGTAATAGGTGTGAAAGAAGTGTGAAATGCCTCCCAGGGGCAAACAATAGGGTGACCAGAATGGACAGAGATGACTCCTCTGAACTAAACAGAACATTCATAGTGGGGGCTATGGGCAGCCTGTTGACACCACACTGTCAGACCCTGCTCCACAGGTCTTTTGTGTCAGACGTAACACTTGGGGCACACTTGCAAGAGAGACAACAGGATGCTTAGTCAACTCGACTCTGCGATGCGGCGAGCGCAAGGTAACTGGTTTTATTTATTTTTTAATGAATTTTACCTATCCCGTCGTCTGGCGACTGTCCCCCACCCCTACGCCCCCTACCCGCCCCACCGCTCTTACCTGTGCCGGGCACGCCTAGTCTTTCCCCCAATTTTTTGCCTTTTGCCTCCCATTTTTGCTGATTCTGTTTGTTGGCCTTGTGCTAACTGCTAAACTGCTAACCAGTGCTAAATGGCATGTGTTTCTCCCCTAAACATGATGACATTGGTGTACATCTGATTGGCATATTTGTTGTACTGATTCGTCCCTTGTAAAGTGGTATACCACAGACCCAGGGCCTGTACTTCAAATGCTACTAGTGGGCGGCTGCAGCACTGATTGTGAAGGAGCCTTTCAAACCTGTCTCAGGAATGCCACTGTAGTGCCTATGTGTGCAGTGTACTGCCACTTCAACTTGGCATTTAAAACTACTTGTCAAGCCTTAAACTCCCCTTTAATTACCTATGTCTCTCCTAAGGTAGGCCCTAAGTACCTCTAAGGGCAGGGAGCTGTGTAAGTAAAAGATAGGACATGTATCTTTACGTTTTGCATGTCCTGGTAGTGATAAACAGCCTATTTCATTTTTTCACTACTGTGAGGACTACCCATCTCAGAGACCAGCATTGGGAATTACTTAATATACTTTTAAGCTGTAATTCCTGATCAGAGAGGAGTAGATTTTTCATGTTTGATATGTTTGGAATGGTAATGATAAATCCTCCTTACTGGTGAAGTTGGATTTAACATTACTGTTTTAGAAATGCCACTTTTAGAAAGTGGACATTTCTCTGTAATTACTGCTCTTTGTGTCTGACAGCTTGTCTCCAATACACATCTTGGCTGGGTGACAGCTACACTTTGTGCATTCCCTCCAGACAGCCACAAACACAGAAAGAGCTGAGTGTCACAAAGAACTCATCTGTATTTATCTGCATTCCGGTAGCCTTCCTGGGCAGGAAGGGGAGAGATGGCTCACACTTACATCTGAAAAGGTTGTGTCTTGTCCTCACACAAAGCACTGATTTACCCCCAGGGTAGCCTGGCAGAAAGGGCTGGTTTAAAAGGGATTCTTGTGCACTTCAGAGAGTTTCTTTGAGGTCGCCCCCTAAATAAAAGGCAGTTTTGGGTATAAGTACTTGGTCTCTGACCCCCTAAAATCAGACACTCTTTATCTTCAAGTGAACCTCTGTCAGAAGGACTGCTGAGGTGCTTAAAGGACTCAACTGGACTGCTTTTCTGCTCGTTTCACTGCTGTCTGCTGCTTCCTGACTCTGCTGGACTCTGCTCCCCTCCAAGTGCTCTCCAAGGGCTTGCTGGCTTGCCTCCTGTTCTTTTGAAGCATCAGGGACACATTCGTGATAAATTCTGCTGCATCACCCTGAGACGCCCACGCAGTGGCTGCCCGACCAAAGTGGTTTGACAGCCTGCAAGGCTCAACAACAACACATTTCCTTCACTTCAGCGAAGCTCGGCGAAGACGCAGTGACCCAACTGTGTGAAAAAGATGGATGCATTGAGTCCTCAGCTTCGCCACTTTACTCCATCCAAGGCACTGTCTCAGGGGGCCCTGCATGGGTCCTGTAGCCGGCCTGCCCTCCATCGTGGTCGGCCTGAACTTTTGATTTGCATCGGCCCTCTCAACCTCAAGTAACCTTTTGACTGCTAGTGACTTCTAAGCGCTATTTTTGTTTCATTCTATAATAATTCATATCTCAACTTTTCCTTATTGAGCTGTTGTTGTTTTGGTCTAGATTCTCTATTTTTCTAATCCTATGTGGTCTTTCTGTGGTGTATCCATTGTGTTACTGAGTGTGTGTTGCACAAATAATTTATACATTGCCTTTGTAGATAAGCCTGAGTGTTCTGTGCCAAGCTACCAGAGGGTGATCACAGGTTATCTTATTGTGTATCTAGCTTATCCTGGCTAGAGTGGTGGTTCCTGCTGGCCTGAGTGCATACCTTAGCCAACTAGGAATCACATTTCTAACATTCCAGGAACATTTCAAAGCTGAAGAGGACATTTCTGTGAAGAATCACAGTGACTAGTGGCAACAGGATCTAGACTGAACTTTGCTGGTGCTTTCTGCCTGACACCCCAAGAGCAGGGCTGGACTGGCCATAGCGGGCACCAGGCGTTTCCCCAGTGGGCCGCCTGGGTGGGGGCCGGTTTTAGATCCCTAGGGCCGTTTTTGTTACTGTGACGGTTTTGCAGCATAGCAGCAATATCAGCCCCCTGCAACAAAGGCAGCACAAAGCTTTCCACAAGCACCCCTCCCCCCTGACCCCCACCACCAGGCCGGCCAAGCTCTTTGCCAGGGCCGGTTTTGGTTCCCAGTCCGGCACTGCCCAAGAGTCTCTAAATTCTCATCCTGATGTCCTGGGTGCCTTGAAAGTCTACTCCAGTGGGCGTCTGGGCACCAAGAGAAGTTTGACAACTTTTTCAAAACCTTTTGCTCCATGCCTCCAGAGTTTTAAGTGGACTGGCTGTGAAAAGTGTCCAACCATCAGTTCAACAGCGTTAGAATGAATTTGAGGTTTGTCCCGCATGGAGAGGAGTATTTGCTCAGAAAAATGACAAAGTTCCTTTTCTGATTGGGACATAGAAATGTTTTCCAACTTCCCTACTTCTGGTCCCTAGTGGGGCCAATCTTTTTTTTTGTCTTCTTTTTTTTTAGAGTTTTATATAGCACGAACTAGACCCGAGTAATCGGGTATCAGAGCGCTTTACATGAGCACCAGTTTCGTTACAGAAGGACACATTCATTTTTGTTAGGCACAGGGAGATTAAGTGATTTGCCCAGAATCACAGGATGTTGAGCGTCGTTGCCGAGACTCGAACCCGGTTCCCCAGCTTCGAGGTCGACCGCTCTAGCCGTTAGGCTGCATCCTCATTCTCATCCTCTCCTCTCTGCTTGGTGTATCCGGCCCGTGCTCCTTGTCGGTCAGCCTCAGATACCGCCTAGGTTTCAGTCTACCACGACCATTGACTACCATTAGCGTTTTGCCCTTTTTTGTGCTATTTTCACTTAAATGTTTAAAAATACATATCTCTGGTTCACCTCATTGGATTTTTGCCGTTCCATTGTCATTTTGTTCATCAAAGTTTACTATAGTTTTATATGTTGGAGTGGAATTTATATTGTGTTGTGTTTTCAACTTTGTAACTGTTTTTATAATTCTTGATGCTTTACACATTTACTTTTAGTTACACCTGTGTGTTCTGTGCCACAGCTACCAGGGATTGTGCTCAGGTTAATTATTGAAATCTTAAACTGGACCTAACACAATAGTGACTTTCTAACTTGTGGAGGACACCAATCTATAAACTACTTTTTCACAAAGATGTAGCCAGGCTGTGTGCTTTGCTTTGTGAAGAATCTTCGACCATGCCAATAAAACCTCCAAGGATAATTACTTGTGGATTTCAATTTAAGTGAGTTAACCTTCTCTAAAGATTAGGACTTAGAAAACCAGATGAACAATATGCCAAAAAATACTTAATACTGATAGCCAGGCTTATCATAATTTTGATTGAAATATAGTCCACATCAAGACTGGTACCCATAGACAAGGAAGAAAGGAAAAGAGAGACTTTGCTGATAATTGTTGCTCCATTTCCAGGGCGGGAAGAATGATCAGTACGCAAGATTTGAGATCTGGTAGAGACAGCTACAGCAATATCTGGACCACAAGAGTCATTTAGCCACACCTTAGTGACAAATATCAGCTCTAGTTTGTGCTCGGTTATGAAGTCATGATTCTCAATCACAAGCTTGGCCATATAGAGTGAAATATATGAATAGCCTCCTCAGTTTTTCTCATTTATGAGAGATGCATTCATTGTCACGTTCTGCAATTCTTCACTATAGTTAAGAAATACAACATCCTCTAAATTAAGAAAAACTCTCAGTCGAATCCTGAAGCATGCTTCGTTCCACTGTGAACTGTCGGTGTGGGACCTGGCGCCGGTCAGGAGAGTGATGTCCAATATGTCCTTTTGGGCGTGGCAGATGGGGGGGATATACCGTACTCGTGGACCTGTATCCGGGTGAGAGCTTCATTACATATGAACAGGCTTGTGGAGACTTCGGATTGGGACAGGGACAATACCTACAATACGCCGGGCTGTCCAACCTATTCAAAGAAATATGGCCCACAGATCCCTCGATCCCACAACACACTCAGACCCTAGACATAATACTCACATGTGGCGCCGGCAGATATCTCATATCACTACTGTACAAGGCCATGAGAGTAGATGCAAATGATCCTCCCCCAAGGGCGTTCGCCACATGGAACACAGATGTGGAGGTGCCCCTGAGTGACAAGGACTGGAAGGCGGTGGGCGCTCTCACGCACATGATCTCTTGTAATGCCTGCTTCCGGCTCGTTCATTATAATTACACACATTGTACGTACATGACCCCGGAGAGATTACACCGCATGGACCCGGATAGAGACAACTCCTGCCCTAGGTGCCATAAGGCAGGGGCCAATTTCCTACATCTGGCTTGGGAGTGCCCCAAGGTGCGACTCTTTTGGACAGAGGTAATAGAGAGGGTCAGAGGACGCGTTAGAAGTCTGGTGCAATTGACCCCAACCCACTGTTTAATGGGGTTGATATGCAAACCCAAAAAACAAAGCAAGATGGCATACAAACTGCAGCAGTTACTATTGGTACTAGCGCGACATAGAATTGCGATTGTTTGGATGGGGGTGCGGGCGCCTAAGGTCACGGCTTGGATGAGAGATGCTCGTGACTGAAAATTAGCTGAGGAGGTACACAAGAAAAGATGTCGCAAAGACGAGAAACTTGAGGATGATCTAAGGTCATGGAGGGAACTCTGCCATGGCCTACTGGTCAAGGAGCCACAGGCGAGCCCACGAAGTACACCTGAGGGGAGTGCTTGCATGAGTCCTGACTGGGATGAGGATTAGATGGTCGGTAAGAGCGAGAGGGACTCACATGAGATTGTTATGAAGGGTCCAATGGTCGGGAATGTATTTAATGTGTATGACTCTTTTCCTTTCCTGTACGCTAACTTAGAAGTGCACACCTGTATCAAGTTTTATTCAAAATGAATAAATGAAGTTAATAAAAAAAAAGAAAAACTCTCAGTCACAGTTTACGCCCATCTATTTTGTGAATTACACACTATCACATACAACAATGGAAAGCTTGTGATGCAATCTGAAATCGGCCTCCCTCCAGAGGTAATCAATGTAATGATGCCCTATCTTAACACAACCTGTTTCAATTTCCAAATAGCATCTCTACGTGAATCCAGCCTGTGTAGAAGGTCCTATTTTTCGCATTTTATTTGACATTCACTTAGCGCTTACTCTAAATAAGATCCACTACTTTGAGGAACCAAACAAGGCCAAGGTTACCCTGACCTTAATCCCACAAACAATGGCCTCAATTCTGCAAAGTTATCTGCAAACCTTGCTGAGGGTCTAGTTCAAATAGCGGGGATGTACAGGCAAGTTTGTGTGATACGCACTTTAATTGTGCTTGTGCGCAACCTCAGTTTGAATCCAGTAAATTGTTGTGAAATAGATATGGGCTACTTTTTTTTTTGGTCAGGACACTGCGCACAATGCTTATTGTTTTGAAGTGTGTTCTTCATTTGTTTGAATTCAAACATATACATAGTTCAGCCAGCGCCCGTTTCAAACTGCGTGTCGTATCAGCCACCCATGCTCAAAATACAACTAGCTCGGCGGCTGAAGTGTCCAATGTGGGTCGGGATGCAGTCTGGCAGAAGAGTTTACTCATGTCTTGTTCTTAAAGAGGAATACATTCGGTCGCATGACATTGGCTAGGTTGCGTTTTTCTAACTTCAGTTTGTTGCAGGAACTCATTAAAGTCCTTAAGATAAGGATACAAAAAAACTTGGCATTGGATTGTATGAGACATCATTAGCCAGCAAAGCAATATTCCAGGTACAACATCCAGAACTGAGCCAAAACATCTAGATCTCTTCTTGTGAATTTAGAATATGTGAGAGTTTCATCAAACATATGCAAATCATTTCCTCCTTCATGCAACAGCAGACACAATAAATTTAAAAGTCTGATTTTTGAACATGTGGGAATGGGCCAAGGGAAGATCTACAGCATTGTTTTACACCCTGATAAAGGAAATCGCATTATCTATCTGATGGAGCAGGATTTCGCAAAAAGAAACCTGCTCGAATGAATACCCCCATAATATGTACTAACAGTAAGTAGTAATAGAAAATTAACGTGCACCTTAAATGAACACAAGGGAAAACTGCTTTGCGCATGCATGCACTCACGTGAGATAACGCATTAAAGAACTAAAATCGTATTTACATTATGCTTTGAAAGAAACGAAAAACAATGCATAACTAGGCCACATGTGCAGTTTGTAGATTGCATTTTGCAGCTTGCTTTGAAATTATAAATAATATTGTTTTTGCGTAAAGCTATGCTAGGAAAAACGTTAACAGGGAATAGTGCAAAGGTGGGTGGTGAACAGTGAAAACTACATTATCACATCATTAATGAATGTTGATTTTCCATTTGCTATAGTGAGCTGGATGAGACGCCATTTTCCCTTAACTTAGCCGAATAAAGGAGGGGCTAGATAAATGAGTGAAATTGATCTGACAAAGGCACGCTGAAGCGCTGAGCACAGCAGAAAAAGTGAAAGAGTTGAAGGCCAATGTGATGATCGTTTGCCAAGAGATGTGACAGACCGTGGGACAGAAAGACTCCTTCCGTGGACATTGCTTTAATTTATGTACAATTGTAACATGGATTAAATCGTGTGAAAGGAACAATTATGAGTTCACGGGAACGGGTATAAACCAACTAATATGTTCAAAGTCTGAATGAAGTCACCATTGTGTGACATACCACCCCAAAAGTCCACCAATCATCTGTTTAGTTTTGTGAAATGTTTCAATTGATGTGGGACGGACATGTAGGTTTTAGGGTATAACTGGGGTGCCTTTAGGGGTGTGGTTAGACGTTAGGCGGAGAGGCTGAGAGAGGGGAGATGCATCGCTGTCCGTCGGTTTGCAGAGAGGCCTAGCTGTTCCTGTCATGTCCTGTTCCTGTCCCTGAAATCTTTGTTCCCTGACTCTATTTCAGGGGACCCCCACCATCCCTTTGGCCAGAGGGGTGGTTTTCTACAGATCCTTTGGGTTGGTATTATTCTGACTCGTTCTTGCACAATTTATCTGCAAATGTATTTTGTCTCTGAAACTTTTGTCTCTTCATCTATCCACTCCTTCATGCATATGTCATTATTTGATTGATGAGTTTGTCTCTATTTGAAATTGCTGATGTTTTTCTCTCCCTTTGTGAGTTCATTGTTTGCATTTGTGACCGTATGCATTGAGCATTTTATCATTTAATTTGAGATAAAACTTTATTAACTTCAACGAGAGTCTGTGTTCATTTAGTTGACTGAATGACTAGCTAGGTAGTAGTATCATTATAAGTATTCAACTAATTGGTTCATCAACCAAGTAGAAGGAAAGTTGATGTATAAGTTAGATAAGTATTTCTGGAAATGTCATATGTGAATTGTAGGAGGAAGAGAATTGAATATATATAAATTGACCCCAGCGCATCAGGGATTTGGGTGAATGTGTATGGGCCATTGTTCTGTGATATTATTGAGTATTGATCCTTGATCAGGTATTGGCCTCGCGCTGGATCAGTTTCTTGGTAGCATAGGACGGTTTAATTATTGATTAGTTTGGTAATGATTATTGATTATTGATTATATGTTCTTAACACAAAAAGTTAGTGTCCTGTTCTATGTTGTCTAGAAGTACAGGTACGGAGATACCTGAGGAATCCCGGGAATGGTATTAGCCTGAAATAGGCAGAAGAAGAGTGTGGTAAAGAAATCACACTGCAGAAGTACTTTGTCTGTTGTAATAATACCGAAGCTATGAAGGGCTGAAGGTGTTATATTAGGGAAATTTTGTATGAGAGTAGAGTGTCTGAAATAGCGAAGGGTCCACTTCCGAAACTCTAGCCTTATCCCCAGGGGAGTAGCAAGACCTCTTTTCACACCAAAAAGTCCTCTTGCAAAAGTTTGGCCTTATCCCTAGAGGAGTAATAGACCACCCAGAGCTTGTTTGAAGAGTAAAATAGCACTGGACGTTATTAGGACTCGTAGTGAAGAAAACCTCTTGGAAAAGTGAAAACTATCTCTTTATTTAGTGGAACAGACAAGGTAGCATTGTTTTGTGTTGTTACTAATCGAATTCTTTGATTAAAAGTATTTAGAAATACTTTGCTGTATTATTTTGTAAAGGGAGGGTCAGTAGAAGGAGTAATACTGACGTCAGAAAAAGCTGCACTGGCATTGGTCAGGCAGCGGGCGGGTACTGAGCTGTGATTGGCTAATTGGTGTGAGCAGCGCTGACATTGGTCGAGATAGCAGATACGTAGAGAGCTGTGATTGGCTAGTTGGTGTGAGCCGTGCTGGTATTGGACGAGAAGCATCAAATAGAATAAGAATTACGGAAAGGATTCTTAGTGTGTTTTGTTGTGATACATTTGCGTAAAGAGTCCGAAAAATGAAGTTGTTAAAGAAAATAA
The DNA here is from genome assembly GCA_963921515.1 of Calotriton arnoldi. Lineage (NCBI taxonomy): Eukaryota > Metazoa > Chordata > Amphibia > Caudata > Salamandridae > Calotriton > Calotriton arnoldi. Next base: position 1,046,155 of record CAWUFW010004947.1, on the reverse strand, counting down.
AGAATTTCTTTAAGAAGGATAAACCAATAGTGACTAGGGAGGGAATTCTTATTCCCCCTCCAGGAACGCCTGCTTTCTATATGATGTTGGAGCGAGGATACCATACATGTACATGGTTAGAGAATTGGGTGGAATATAAAAAGGATGATGGTGTTTTAGCTTCTCAACAGCATGGTTCGTTTAATATGAGGATTTTGCAGAATTTGAGAAATAGAATGAATTCATTAGAGCCAAATCCCAGACCTACACAGTATGAAGCGTTGGCGGAATGGGAAGTAGAAGCAATGGAAAGAAAGAAATATCGAGGAGGTAGAAGATACAGAAATAATGACTAGGTACCCTTTTGAGAGAAGGGAGGACACAATGAAACGATGGAGGAGAGCTGTGGTAACCGAGGGTTTGTACCTAGTTTTAGTTGCTGACGAACAGACAGGAGGTAAATGTAAAGAGAAAAAGAAAAACATAGAAACTTCAAGTGTAAGAGATGGTGTAAACGATTCAGATGATGAGTTATTAGAGGATATTATGACCAAAAGACCCCCGCCATATCAAGAAAATTCAGTTGAGGTGACTCCGAATGCACCCTTTATGGGAAATCCATTAATCCCACAGATTGCGGACATGGCTAGGATAATGCGAGAAAAAGAATTTGATATGCTAAATAAGGCAAATGTAGAGCAGATTCAGAAAATAAATCAGTTGAGTCTAAATGCAGAAGCATTGACGGTACCGGTTACAATAGGTCCTGTAGTTTCCTTGTTTGGAGAAAACCAGAATATACCTAAAGTACATACATTAGCAGTTCCAAGGAGTAATGTCAGGAGTGGAATGGAGACGGTAGTCAATGAGGATAGACAGGCTGACACAAATATTACATTGTTAGATCTTCCGGTTTGTGAAATGATAACGGAAACCCCTAGAAGAGGTATACAAATAAATCCAAGGAGAATAGGGACAAATGTCACTCCAATGACAGGGAGTTCAGCAGGTCCTTCATCAGAAGAATTGAATGATTGGATAAAGGGAATGGAAAAGAAAGAACCTCAACCGCAGAGTATAAATGTGAGTCAATTTAAAGTAGATTTGGAAGAGATAATTATTGGTTCAATAAGTCCAGACAGATTAGGGACTTACCGAGATGATGAATTATTGTTTTTGTGTAAAAGCATTACTTGGAGAGCAAGGAATCTTCATGAGAAAATATCCGAAGCTGCTAGTGAGTATGGAATAGACATAGAGAAGTCAAAGGTGTTGCAGAAATCGTACAGATTGGCATTTACTGAAAAGGATCTGGAGAGTTTGAATGCATCTGGAAAAAGGTTACAGATAAAAGAGTTGATGAATATTTTGAAGAAATGGGGAGATGTAGATCGATGGAAAAATAGATGGGTGAAAAAGAAGGAAGAAGCAGCTAGTAAAGGAGTGTCTATGTTCCCGTTAAAAGAAACAGAACAGGTTGAAAGAGCGTGTCCAATGAGAGAAGTATCAGGTGGTGGATATGCTCATGTTCCTTGGTCAAGGCAGGATATATTATCTTTTACAAATGATTTCCCCAGATTAAGATAGAAACCAGTTGAATGGTACAAACAGGTAGAAAGGTTTGTGAAGGTCTCGAAGGTTCTGTTAAAGGATTTGGATGGATTGTTTGAGATTGTTGTTCCAGCAGATTTGTGGACAGTATGTAAGATTACTGTCGATTGGCCAAAAGAAGAATATCCTAGAGATCCTAAAACAGGTGCACCATCCGAAGAGGTGATGAAAAAATATAATCAAGTAATCACTTTCTTAAAAGGAAAAATTTCCCCTAAAGAAACAGATTGGGTTAAGATAGACAGAACGACCCAAGAACCGAAAGAGTCAGTGCATGCCTACTATGAAAGGCTGTTACAAGTATTTAAACAGTACAGCGAATTTGAGAATATTGGAGACAAAGATATGGGACATTTTGTGTATCGTTTTGTTTATGGGTTGAAACCAGAGATTAGTAACATGATTCAGCAACATTTGATTTGTTGGCAGAGTAAAACAATTGATGAAATTTTGAGGTATGCGAAGTATTGTAGTGATGACATTGAATCAAGACACAAGAAACTAAAGGAGAAAATGATGTGGGCACAAGTGAAGGTAGCAGAGCAACAAAAAGTAAATAATAATTCCCAGACAGGTTATCAGATGAATGGTCTGAATCAAAATTGTCAGGTATCCAACGGAGGTGGAGGTAGAGGTAAAATGAGTAAAGAAGAGGCTAGGAAGAAATTTCCTTGTCATGCGTGCGGAAAGATTGGACATTGGAAGAATGAGTGTAGATCTTCTCAAAAGAATAATGGGGTAAATCAAAATTTAAAACCACAGATGCAGAATGAGGTGGTTGTGAACCAGCAGAAGCAGCAGCAGGTAGTTACTCCACAGTTACAGGTGCCACAAGCTCCTATGCCAAATAATGTGAATGCTCAGGTGCAGAGGTACGATGCGAACACTGGATTTCACAGAGGTGACCAGATTGGTAAGAATCAAAGTGTGCAAATGGTTCCGCAATATTGGTTGCAGTGCAATGAGAATGATTCAGACTCATCTCAATGACGGTGCCTGAGGGGGAGGAAGAGTGCGTACTTGGCGCATCTTTGGCGGTAGATCAGTCAGGTCCATTTGTCGAAGGAAAGGTGGAAGGTAATGATATTACATTCCTGGTGGACACTGGTGCTACCCGTTCTACTGTGAGAGCAGCAGAAATTCCAAACCTACCCCTCTCGGGAGAAACTATCCAAGTTGTAGGAGTCTCAAATAAGCATATTAGAACCCCAGTCACAAATCCAATAGAAGTTCATATTGGAAACTTCAGAGACATGCATCGGTTTGTGGTATGTGACTCGAGTCCAGTAAATCTCTTAGGTAGAGATTTGTTATGCAAGATGAATTGTACCATCTACTGTACACCAGATGGTATTGCGTTTCAGACACCTGATGAGGACGTTGAATTCAAAATGATGTTAGCGAAACAAGGGACAAAAGTGGATGAGTTGTTTTCACTTCTCACAGAAGAGAGTTTGCCTGAAGAATTAAGAAGTACAGTGAGGTCAGATGTATGGGATTGTACAGGAAAAGAAATCGGCCTAATGACAAATGTAGACCCGATTCAGGTTACAGTGAAAGAGGGAGCTGTGTATCCAAACACTCCTCAGTACAAAATGAGTCCAGAAGTAATTGCGGGAGTCACTCCTGTGATTGATCAAATGATTGAGCAGGGAATTTTGAAAGAAATAATGAGTAGTCCTTGTAATTCGCCCATTATAGGAATTAAAAAGCCAAGTGGAAAATATAGATTAGTACAGGATTTAAGAAAGATTAATAAGATTGTGGTACCTTGCTGTCCCAGTAGTACCAAATCCAGCAGTAATCCTTTACCAAATTCCATGCGATTCAGAATGGTACACAGTGATTGATCTGTGCCAAGCATTTTTCTCGATTCCCTTGCACCCGGAGAGCCAATATCTTTTCGCGTTCCGGTTCGGAGACCGTGTCTTGGCATGGTGCCGAGTTCCTCAAGGGTATACCGAGAGTCCTTCAATCTTTAACCAGATTTTGAAAAGATGTCTGGAGACTTTGATCATGCCAGGAAATTCAGTCTTGGTTCAGTACATTGATGACCTACTTGTGGCATCAAAGACCCGAGAGGCATGTGTGATAGATACCATTGCCTTACTGAACCATTTGGCAGAAGGAGGTCACAAAGTGTCACCAGCAACATTACAATTTTGTAAACAAGAGGTCCAATACCTAGGACACAAAATAGAAAAGGGAGTCAGAAAAGTAACACCAGAAAGAATTAGTGTGATTAAACAGATGAGCCCACCTACCACTCAGATAGAAGCACGAATGTTTTTGGGAATGGTTGGATCCTGTAGGCAATGGATCAGTGGTTTCTCACTGATTGCAAAACCTCTACAGAGGTTGACACAAAAAGATGTAAAAGATCCGATTGTGCTGGATGATGAAAGTATGAAAGCCTTTACTAAACTGTGAAACAGTCTTTGTCGAGCCCCTGCATTGGGAATGCCAGATTATGCAAAGGATTTTGCATTGTACTGTTGTGAAATAGATGGATGTGCACTTTCAGTCCTAACTCAGAAACATGGAATGGCACGACGTCCAGTAACATATTTTTCTGCTACTTTGGATTCAGTGGCTGCAGCGTTACCAGGCTGTTTGAAAACAGTAGCCGCCACTTGTGTGAGTCTGGAACAAAGAGAGGCGATTGTGATGGGATATCCAATGTCAAAGTGTATGTGCCACATTCTGTTGAGATCCTTTTAACTCGAACCCGGACTCATTATATGACCTCTAGTCAGCTGACTAAGTACGAGAGAGTGATTCTGGGTGCTGAAAATGTGACTGTGGTGAGGTGCACAACTGTAAACCCGGCAACTCTATTGCCAAATTCTCGTTGTGAGGAAGTGAGAGAGGAAGCAGATCATGATTGTTTGGATGTGACAGAACTGTGCACCAAACCCAGGTTTGATATAGAGGATGTTCCTTTGGAAGAACCAGACTGTGAAATATTTGTGGATGGGTCATGCCTAAGAAATCAGAAAGGTGAATTATGCACTGCCTATGCTGTTTGCACCATAGCGGGAGTTCTAGAAGCATCCTGTCTAAAAGGGGTAAACTCTGCTCAAATTGCTGAATTGATAGCTCTAATTAGAGCGTGCAAAATTGCCAAAAGTCTGAGGGTGACCATATTCACGGATAGCCAATATGGGTTTGGGGTTGTCCATGATTTTGGGACAGCTATGGATGCAAAGGGGATTTCTGACTTCTTCAGGTTCCCCTATCCATAACAGCAATTATTGGATGCTTTGCAATTGCCCAAAAGAATTGCAGTGGTCAAATGTGCCGCACATAAATCAGGAGATGATTATGTGACAAAGGGCAACAGATACGCTGACCAAATAGCGCGTTTCTGTGCACGAAATTTAATGGCCTTAAACAGAGCAATTGAAAAGGGAAATACCGAATGCCATCTTATGTTTACAACCACATTTGAAACTTGGGATGAAGTGAGGCAGATGCAGGAAGAGGCAAGTGATGAGGAAAAAGAAATCTGGAAAAATTCAGGTTGTAGAAAGCGAGCAGAAAGACAAAGTGTGGGTCTATTTTGACGAAAGACCAGTCATGCCAGACAGTTTACTTTCCCACATGGCCAGGGTGTACCATGGAATTGCACATATTGGAAGAGATGCAATGATCAGACTCTTCAAGCAGTCATGGTATAACCCAAAGTTCAGGGCCATTGCAGAGAGCCTTTGCCAGAGGTGCATCATTTGTCAGAAGCAAAATCCAGGCAGGAAGACAGTTGTTAGTTGGGGACGAATTGGAAGAGCAGGAGGACCATTTACCCGTCTCCAACTAGATTTTATCGAGCTGCCCCCATGTAATGGGCTGAAATATGTGTTGGTTGTTGTCTGTTTGTTCTCTCGTTGGGTGGAAGCCTATCCGACAAGAAGGAATGACAGTTTAACTGTCGCCACACTACTTCTAAGAGAACTGATTCCTAGGTTCGGATTTCCAGTCACTTTAGAAACAGATAGAGGAACACATTTTAATAATGAGATAATTCGGATGATTTGTGCAGCATTACAAATTGAACAGAAGCTGCATTGTGCCTATTGACCCGAAGCATCTGGAGTGGTTGAGCAGTTAAACGGCACAATACAATCTAGGTTAGGAAAGGTGTGTGCATCCACAACACTGAAATGGCCTGACGCTTTACCCCTTGTACTGATGAGTCTTAGAAGCATTCCTGACAAAAAGACAGGTTTGAGTCCACATGAAATCCTAATGGGAAGAGCAATGAGACAAGCATACATACCAGTGAACAAACTGATGAATATATCTGATGATCTAGTGCTTGATTATTGCAGAGGATTGGCTGATCTGGTGCGTTCTGTGTCTCGCCAGGTTGGAGAAGATGCCACAACAACACAGCCGAATCAAGCTCATGATCCGAGTCCTGGTGAGTGGGTTCTCATCAAGAAGAAACACGTAAGGAAATCGTGTTTAGAACCCAGGTGGAGCGGTCCTTACCAAATAATTCTGGTGACGACGACGGCAGTGAAGTGTGGTGGTCTGCCAAACTGGATTCACGCAAGCCACACCAGACGAGTCCCAAGTCCACTTGAAAGACAAAAAGAGCAGCAACTGGTAAACCAAAGTCAAAGACCAGAGGTTGAAGTATGTGAAGCTGAAGAATCTAGAGTAACAGATTCTGAAGAACAAACTGATGACGAACAGCCAAGCACAAGTCAAGTAAAGTGGGCACCAGCTACTGGGTCTCGTGAGACTGCTGTTGAACCAGAGGAAGGTGAGACTGTTGTTGAACCAGAAGAAAGTGGGTACACGGTTGAACCAGAAGAAAGTGGGTTCACGGTTAAACCAGGAGAAAGTGAAATTGCTGTTGGATCAGCAGAAACAGAAGTTACAGAAAATCCAGAATAAGAAGAAGAACAGATAGAAGAAAGGCCAAACAAAAGAACCTGTGAGCCAAATGAAGAAGGTGAAAGGGTAGTACCAACCAAGAAACCAAGGAAAGGTGACAATTGGCCAGGTGGAGTGAAAAGACTGAAATACACTCTTGTAAGGAGAAAGTTGAAGAAAAGACCAGAGCAAAGTAATGAGGTCTCAAGTCACACAGAACAAGAAGAGTCAGGAGAAGAATTAGTACGAAAAACAAGAAGAGTAAGAATTCCAAGCAGAAAATACACAGCACCAGAATGGACTTACGTAATCTTGGAAGAAATTGAAAGCTCAGATCCAAGTGAAGAAAAGGACAATAGTGACACTGAACATGTTGATGAAAGCAAATTGAGACCACCTTAAAAGAACTGTGACAAAAACTAAGGTGCAACATTTGTCAGCTGGAAGAAGAAGTAAGAATTCTGAAGACCTAAAGAAAAGAAAAATAAAAGAAAGGGGTAAAGAAGAAAGTCTGAAATGTAGGATTACACTATTTTCCTAGAATTTAAGAATTTTTATTTTTAGTAAAGTTTAGTGTTTATAGATTTAGATAGATTTTTTTAATATATTTTTAGTAGAATACAAAATGGCTGAAGAAAAGGTGTCTGGACATCCAAAATCTAGTCTAAAATGTAGATGTATTAAAACTTGCTTATGTAGTGTCTTGTTATTAACATTCATGTGGATATTACTAACTGTCCTTTTACCTATTCTAATGGTAACTAATAATGGAAATAATACTAATGATGTAACAAGTGAAAGAGTGAATGTTGTTACTAAAGGAACACCTAATACCAACATAGAACAAATGGATGGAAGCATTCTCCATCATGATAAATCAATTAGTGATTTCTTGTTAAATGTGTTTACTAAATTGCTGTATAAATATATTGATACAATGAATGTGAGTGATTGTTATGTGTGCATGTAATTGCCTTCATCTGTCTCAGAGGGGGTGACGTACCATCACCTTCCCTTAACATATGGTGTGTCTTGCAGTGTCTTAACCAGTTTGTTTTACGTGACGGGGAAGCTCGAATATCACTATTCTAATACAGATCTAGTATTTTCAGAAATACCTGTTATTAAGGAACTAAATAAGGTTTTAAGTAGTAAAAATGCACATTATATGGGAGAGTTCTTCCATATGACTAAGGCTTTAGATGTAGAATATGCTTATAAAAACAATTTAACATGTAGTTTGCAGGTTGAAGAAAAAGTATTTATAGAAATGGTAGAAAGTAGAAGGGAAAGTTTCCAGAGAAAAGCTGCTGAACAGAAGTCACAGGTTCCACCATGGGCTTTCAGGGAAGGAAATTATGAGAAAGGCGAAACATACGCTGCAATATCCCTGGACTGGCATCAGAAGGGAAAAATATGTTTGCTTAGAATGAAAACTAATTATAACAATTATTTCATTGGTACTAGTGAATGTGAGCATACTTTCCAAATCACTGGAGGTTGGGGATTGAAGGGTGGAACTGATCCTGTCTTTCCAGGAGTCTATTATGTGTGTGGTAAGAAAGCCTACTATAGATTGCCTGCACATTGTTATGGTAGTTGGTATTTTGCCATTGTCTTTCCAAAGGTCTATCACATGGACCGAAACAGCAACAGACTAAAGGAAATAAATCATGGACTAACACGTAACAAGAGAGCAAGTTTCTCAGAAATAGTAGGTGATATTTTTGGTGCACTGATACCATCAGTTGGAGTCGTTCTAAATTCGCATAAAATTCGGACGTTATCCACAGTGGTTGATCGTTTATCGACAGATACTGCTGGTGGTTTCTTAATGATTGACACAGAAATGGTTGCAATCAGATCAATGGTTTTGCAAAATCGACTTGCCCTTGATATCTTATTGGCAAAAGAGGGTGGAGTCTGTGGCATGTTGAAGATCCAACACTGCTGTACTTATATCCCTGACAAAAGTAAAGGAATTGAGGGCTATATAAAGAATATTACGAAATTACATGAAGATTTGACCCAACAGGAGGTTGACGGTGTTTGGGAGAGACTTGGTAAGAGTTTCTCCTCTGTAGGTAAATGGTTTACTACTTTTGGAAGTAGCTTATTAGGAAAAATAATAATGCCAATTATTTCAGTAGCTGTAGTAGCTTTAGTGATAATAACAACATACAACTGTTGTAAGTGTAAGAGCGGGAAAAAGGAAATGACAGAATCAGAGAATAGACGAAGAGCGAGAAAGAGAAAAAGAGAGGAAATAGAGCTAGAACAATATTATAATATGATGAAAGATATAGATGAAAGTGCCATAAAAAGAGAGAAGAATACAGAGTTTTAGATAAATGAAGATGGCACTCAGTATGGTAGGTATTTTTTATGATGGCTCCAGAAAGCCATCAAAGAGGGGATTGATGGAGCAGGATTTCACAAAAAGAAACCTGCTCGAATGAATACCCCCATAATACGTACTAACAGTAAGTAGTAATAGAAAATTAACGTGCACCTTACACGAACACAAGGGAAAACTGCTTTGCGCATGCATCTACTAACGTGAGATAACGCATGAAAGAACTAAAATCGTATTTACATTATGCTTTGAAAGAAACGAAAAACAATGCATGACTAGGCCACATGTGCAGTTCGTAGTTTGCATGTTGCAGCTTGCTTTGAAATTATAAATATCGTTTTTGCGTAAAGCTATGTTAGGAAAAACTTTAACAGGGAATAGTGCAAAGGTGGGTGGTGAACAGTGAGAACTACATTATCACATCATTAATGAATGTTAATTTTCCATTTGCTATAGTGAGCTGGATGAGACGCCATTTTCCCTTAACTTAGCCAAATAAAGGAGGGGCTAGATAAATGAGTAAAATTGATCTGACAAAGGCACGCTGAAGCGCTGAGCACAGCAGAAGAAGTGAAAGAGTTGAAGGCCAATGTGATGATCGTTTGCCAAGAGATGTGAAAGACCGTGGGACATAAAGACTCCTTCCGTGGACATTGCTTAAATTTATGTGCAATTGTAACATGGATTAAATCATGTGAACGGAACAATTATGAGTTCATGGGAACGGGTATAAACAATGAATATGTTCAAAGTCTGAATGCAGTCATCATGGTGTGACATACCACCCCAAAAGTCCACCAATCATCTGTTTAGTTTTGTGAAATGTTTCAATTGATGTGGGACGGACATTTAGGTTTTAGGGTATAACTGGGGTGCCTTTAGGGGTGTGGTTAGACATTAGGCGGAGAGGCTGAGAGAGGGGAGATGCGTCGCTGTCTGTCGGTTTGCAAGGAGGCCTAGCTGTTCCTGTCCTGTTCCTGTCCCTGAAATCTTTGTTCCCTGACTCTATTTCAGGGGACCCCCAACATCACTTTGGCCAGAGGGGTGGTTTTTTACAGATCCTTTGGGTTGGTATTATTCTGACTCGTTCTTGCACAATTTATCTGCAAATGTATTTTGTCTCTGAAACGTTTGTCTCTTCATCTATCCACTCCTTCATGCATATGACATTATTTGATTGATGAGTTTGTCTCTATTTGAAATTGCTGATGGTTTTCTCTCCCTTTTTGAGTTCATTGTTTGCATTTGTGACCGTATGCATTGAGCACTTTATCATTTAATTTGAGATAAAACTTTATTAACTTCAACAAGAGTCTGTGTTCATTTAGTTGACTAAATGACTAGCTAGGTAGTAGTATCAATCAGGGGTTTGTTAAAGCGCAACTACTCACCCGTAAGGGTCTCAAGGCGCTAGGGGTGGGGGGGGTGCAGGTTCCATTCCATCAAGGAGGGGGTCTGTCGAAGAGCCAGGTTTTGAGGTTTCTTGCGAAGATGGGGAGCGATGTTGTCTGTCTGAGGTGCCATTACCATCAAGTAATCAACTAATTGGTTCATCGACCAAGTAGAAGCAAAGTTGATGTAAAAGTTAGATAAGTATTTCTGGAAATGTCATATGTGAATTTTAGGAGGAAGAGAATTGAATATATATAAATTGACCCCAGCGCATCAGGGATTTGGGTGAATGTATATGGGCCATTGTTCTGTGATATTATTGAGTATTGATCCCTGATCAGGGATTGGCCTCGCTGGAAATCGCATTATGTATCCTACTGTTGAAACGAGCACTGTAAGAAATGTTCATGCAGTCTTCAAGTTCAAGCTTAAGTGTGGTTTCAATTGTAAAAAAAGCGAGTATTTCTTACCACGCAGGCTGCGGGTCTCCTCTGGTCAGTGACAAGAGCAACATTGAAGGAGCTCGGAGGTTCCAAGAAAAGCGCCAGCATCCTGCCCAAACAAAAACTGCCCGTGAATATTACAAGGATAAAAAAAGCAAGTGCGCCGTTATTAAAGTGAATTAAACAGTTAAAATGTATTTGGAAAAAGGAATCATGGGTTGTGGTAGTCAGCAACTTCTTCTGAGACAGTATCTGAGTGGGAACGGTATACATCATAATTGTAGAGATTCACAAGTACGCCTACAATCAATTTATGAAGCAGGACACATTTTAAAAAACTTCAAAAAGTGTTTGCTGAACAATTGGTTACACGAGAGGAAGCGAAGAAAGAGGAACTGTTGGGTTTACATATATGCACATGGCATGAAACATGAAAAACATAAATGACAGCAACATGTCACATTGGCAGCAGAATTATTTCAACTCGCAGTGAGTACATATCAAAGTGAAAAACGCTTAGAACCTTAAACTTCACCACTGTAGCAATAGCCCTGTGACAAATAGTGGTTTCAGAGAAGAAAACACAAACAAAAAGATTAAACAAGGAAAAAATTAAACGCAAAAGGAAAAAGAGAAAGTAACTAAAGTAGATACACCCTGGAAAGTCTGAAATGCAGAGGAAGACAGTAACACAACTGAAAAGGTGGAAATGAAATTCAGGAAACACCCTCCACAAATACACTGCTTTTGTAGATTAAATTAAAATACGGTTGGTGAAGTGTTATCCTCTGCCTCTATGCACAAGCTTCAGAAAGAGTGTCCAAGTAAGAGATTCAGAAATATAAACAAATAAATAAATAAAACCAAACCAAATATGGCATTTGATTCTGGAAACTGCCATGGTTTAAAGTCGACAAACAGATACAATATGGAGGGTGGATTCGACAAAAGAAAACATTTCTCACACGGTACAAATGTAACTTTGTTAACGCTGTAAAAATGTACTGCCTGAATAGGTACTCGATCATGGCAGGTTCTATTAGAGCATCTCATCACTCGGATAATTGAGGACGTTTTCGAGCATGTCCGGGTATGCGGCAAAGCCATTTAAGAATTGCACTCAGGTACTTCAATACATTTGAAACCAAAAGCAATTATGGCAGCGGACACCTGTCTCTCTGGACAATGGACCGTGAGACTATGTATCCCATGTGGCATCACTGGATTCTGGAACAAATAGTAGGGCAAACAACTGCAGATACATGGGCTTTATCTAACAGTAGATAAACTTTTTGGAGCACGGTTAAGTAAGAGATCTTTAAACCACCTAATCTTAAAGCCACCATCAAGGTCACAAAGTTTATATTGGAATTGAACAAATACTCAGTGTATAGAAACAAGCTTAATCCAATAGAAATCGATAAAATATAACTTTATGAAACTAAATGTGATGTTAGAAAAAATCTATACGCCAGGCGGTGCCATACCATTTTGAGTGGCACGTAAATTGATGTATCAAACCATTCTGTGTGAGCTACGGATCAATGAGAGCGAAGTAATGGGTAAAAGTTTGAAAAGCACGAATAGATTTAGGCTTGTTTTAATACTTATATAAGTGTGATCTGTCTAAAAGCAAGTCCTGAATTAAGTTAAAATCCCCACCTACTATTAACTGACCAGTCTCTAGTTGTAGAAGGGAATGAAGATCATATAGGGGAGAAAGTATGTCCTCAATGGGAACATAATAACTTATTAGTTTATATGTCTTGTTTCCTATTAGTATCTTTATGAAAATCCATTTAGCCCCGGATCACGCACTGCTTTGAGAACCTCTGACTGGGCTGCATGAGTAATTAAGACCACCAATCTTCGATGCGATGCCTGTGAAGAAGCTTAAATTGCGTGTTGTATATATGAGGGAATACAAGGCACGCAGTCGCTATCTTTTAGGTGCGTCTCCTGCAAAAATATTATATCTCCTTTTAAAGACAAAACCAGGCTAACATGTCTTAACACTTCACTCTATTATTTAGACCATTCAAATTGCATAACACTATTCTCAAATTATTACGAGACATTGCGAGATATATTTCTTTGCTCAATTGTCTGCTGCAAGTTTTCCCATTTTCCCTCCCCCCGATCCCTAACAACTACAACCTACCCCCTTTGGTCCTGGAGCCCAACCCGTCCCAAGCTCCCTCCTGTCCCACCAGCCCATCCTGTCAACTTCCCTGTGCTCAGTCCCCCCATCCCACCCCAACCCCACCACCTCTACCCTTAAAGTGGTGCCTTGATATGGCACAAGTAGATCGTCTAAGGCTGCCTAGGGCATCTTGCTGATACAGAGAAAAAGGGGAAAAAAACAGTATGGAAAAGAGGAAGAAGTGTGGTAAATTGCATCCAATCCAAAGAAGTCAGTATATAGAAAATTAAACATAATTTCACTGCAGTAGCAGAATAGTGTCACAGTAGATAATTTCACATTCTTATACCAACTGACATTTCACTAATTACTGCCTCTAAAGCTGGTTGTAGTGCTGGCATTCCTACCTCCCCCCCCTCTTCCACCATGACTGCTGAATTGACCGCAGAAAATCTCGTGCTAGTTCTACAGAATGGAAAATTTGAGAACAGCCTTAAAAAGGACTTTTAGCTTTGATTGCTGGACAATACCAGCAGGCACGCCAGCTTGCTGAAAATTACTAATTAAAATCTTAAAGTCCTTTCTTTGGCGAGCTGACATGGTAGACATATCAGAGAAGATCTTAAAGGAAAATCCCCAGGAATCTGATAAAGCTTATCTTTTATGGCATTGGAGAGATTCTGCTCCTTGATCCGATAGTCCCCAAAATTTACAAGTATTGACCGAGGGTACTTAGTGCTGGGAGATTGTACTGTAGGGACACAGTGTGGCCGTGTGATAGTTAAATCCAGTTTATGGGTCTCTGCTTCTGGATAGACATTTTTTCACTAGATGGGAGATGAGGCTGACAACAGTTTGTCAATTTTCTCACCCTTCCAGAATACCAGTAAACCTTAAGTTCGAGCAGTGCTATTTATTTTCAGTATCATCAATTTTGGACTGCAGGTCAGTTAGCTCGGCTTGAAGTTTAACAACGGAAGTGTCCTGCTGTGATCTTACATCCTCTAAATCTGACACTGGCTGGTCAACCTCAGATAAACGTAATTAAATTCTGCATACATTGATTGATGAGATTCAACTGTTGTTCTGCCTTTTTAATTAACCGCATCCTGAGAGACCTTCATTGTTTTGAGTTCACCTAAAATTTGAAGAAGAAGGGACTCTGTAGAAGAAATGCTTCCATTTTTGGTTTTATCAGCTTGCGTTATTATCTAGAGGCAGCAAAGATCGGAAAGAGACATCATCGCCTGTGGAATTGCTTCATTTGCTCCCTGCTGATTCTCCCACATCATTGACGATGGTGGAGGCGGATCCGTCGTTAACACCTGCTGCAAATGGTATTAAAGCACGGTTTATGAGGAGCAGAGTTACTTCTGATCTTGTCTTGTGTAGAAGAATTATTATCACACCTCTGAGGAGCTGCGTCTTTGGGGGTTCCTTCAACTCGGACACTGCAAACAAGGGGTAGGTCTGGCACTCGTGGCCACCCAAGTGCTACTTGCTAGTTTTTCCATCCCTGCTTCAGCTGCTATGCCAATGCCTTCAGCTTCAGTTGCAAACTTGAAAGTGGGACTGGGACTGAGACCAGGTGGTTTTATGGCAGAGATAAGGGGTGTATTTATTTGCCTTTAACCTCCACCTGAATTGAATCCGTCATACTAGGACCTGCAGCTGATTGAGCCTGAAGCTTCCCTTTGTCCTGCCATGCTGGAGAGCATAATAAAAGATCAGGCGAGGAAGAGGGTGGTTGTATTCTTGTTGCCATGGATGGGAGTCCCTTCTCCACTAAGTTATTACGCTGCTTGCGTGTTGACTTCATGGATGCTTTGGTAGAGATGGAATTGTGGGTTTAATCAGTGAGTCACAAGAAACCAACTACAACATTTACACTTGCGACAACCGTGCTTTGGGATTCGTTCTGGAAGCTACAAGCTGCTCCTGTGACTACACAGGCCACTTCTGCAGCTACCAGAAATCCTCCCCACCCCAGAGAAGCCTAATGCGTTCCACCAGAGCATACTCCAGCAATTCTTTTCCTCGTATCCTGGTAGATTTAGTGCTTTAGTGCAGAGATTGATGTCACAGGATAGTTTCTCTCACCCCCCCTCAGCAAGATCATGTAGTTTACACAAACTGATCCACTGTAATTAGTGCTCAAGCTGCCAAAGCTGCCGATGATTTAAACTCACCCAGCCAGGCAAAAAGGTCCAATACTGCAGCGAGGAGGGGGCGTGATTTCGGGACAGCTATTGGTCCCAGGTTTGGCAGCTGCCAAGATCGATATGGCCTGCAGATAATTTTACATTATTATACCAACTGACATTTCACTAACTACTGCCCCCAAAGCTGGGTCTATTTCTAGTGCTGGCATTCCTACCCCCCAGGTCAATTGGGTAAAAGACGACCGAGGAGCACCGCAGCACGTCCATCTGCCATCTTGAATGCCTTCGGCTGCCGTCAGACGTCTTAGTCCAGGACAAGAAGTCATTACTAGGACAGGCTCACATGGTCATTCCTTGTGGAGGTCCTGGGTTTCCTGATGAACCAAGAATTGTTAGACTTGATTCCCCAGAACAGAATGAACTTCTTCACATTCACAATAGACTCAGAGAGTGCTACAATGGAACTACCCATCGACAAAATTAGTACAATAAAGAAGGGACTGAGAAATATTCTGACAAATAAAAAGATATCTGTTAGACTTGGCACCATTGGCATGGGTCTCCCTTCCATTTTTTGCTGTTGCCTCTTATGTTTTTGCTGGTTTTAGATGCTTTTGGGCACTGTGCCACTGCTGTTCAGTGCCACAGTGCAAGTGCTCCCTACTGTAAATTGATGTGTTGATTAGTGACTCCATGATTGGGTTATTTGATTTACTTGTCAGACCCTAGTACAGTGCACCATGGGTGCCCAGGGCTTGTAAATCAAATGCTGCTGGTGGGCTTGCAGCACTGGTTGTGCCACCCACAGGAGCAGCTTGTAAAGTGTGTCTCAGGCCTGCCATTGCAGAGCCTGTGTGCAGTCTGTGACTGCCATAGTCGACTTGGCAAGTGCACCCACTTGCCAGTCCCTAAATCTTCCCTTATCTTCATATCAGACACCCCTAAGGTAGGCCCAAGGGCAGGGTGCATTGTAAGTATAAGGTAGGACATCCCCTGGTGTGTGTGGCCTGTCCTAATAGTGAATTACAGCCATTTTCGTTTTTCACTATTGCAAGGCTACCTGTTCCCCATAGGCCAGAATGGGCAGTTTGATATTACACCTTATAATCCTAACTGACCCAGGGAACATGGTAGAAAAACGAATTTAGTATGCCTGAACTCGGAATGATAAAATACATCTTTTAGTGAAGTTGGTTTTAACATTCTGTGTTTGAAAATACCACTTTTAGAAAGTAGGTATTTTCTTGCCTAACCATCCAGCTACCTCTGCTCAGGTTGTGTATTGTATTTCTGGGTTTGTGAGTGACAGGGGCTGGGGGATTCCAGGAGGCAGGGTGAGTCAGCACTAGGCTGAATAGGTCTGCCTGAAGGAGGATGGGTGGGAGGAGTTGCACCTGGGTCTGAATAGGGCTGTGCCTGCCTTCCACAATGCTGGCTCCACCTCCTGCCGGGTGTCTGATGGCTCTGCCCCTCACTCTCAAAGGAAAGAAGGAGTCATGTACACAAAGTGCTCCAAGACTGACCAGAACTGGTTTGGACTAGGCAAAGGCCTCTCTGCCTTCAGAGAACAAAGGATGTCTGTGTATAAATACTGGGGCCCAGACCCCATGAAATTAGATCACTTCTGGGAAATCAAGAAACCTGTTGCCAAGGAGAAGAACCGGAGAAGCTGAAGCAGGAGTACTGCCCCTGTGCTGTTTTGCTGATTGGAGTTGGCCTGCAGTGGTTGCTTTCTGCCAAGGACAGGAGAAAAGATTTTGCTGTGCTTATCATCTTGAAGAAGAGAATCTCCAAGGGCTTGAACTGAGCTTGCCTCCTGCCTGAAGTCACAGGGACACAAAGACTTCACCCCTTCTGTTTGCCTGCATCTAGAACTGCTGTTTTAGCTGCTAACAGAAGGAAATTGCAACACCGACGCCGGCGAGCGACGCCGTAACCTGCACCGAAGCCGTGGGCACCGCTCGTGAAGAGCACGACGCACCGCCCCGACTTGCACCGTAGGCCCGACGCCTGCTGACGCTGTGCGACATCGACTCCGAAGCCGTCACCGAGGCCGCTGCCTGCACCGGAGCCGAGGACACCGCTCGTGACGCTCACGACGCACCGTCCCGACTCGCACCGCAGCCCTGACTTCACCGACGCCAGGGCTTCATCACCGCGGAGCCGATCCTCGACGTGGGTGACCCCCAAATCCATCGACACCGCACCATCGTAAGGAACCGACGCCTCGCCGACATCCGTGACGTCACCTCCCCGACACAGTAAGGAACCGACGCCTCACCTCCCCTGCGCTGCAGTAAGGAACCGAGACATCACCTCCCCTGGGGTCGTAAGGAACCGGCGCTGCCGGCGCCAACGAAGCCTCACCTCCCCGACGCCGTGCACCGTCTTTGTTTTCATCGAATTCCAGGTACTGTTCTTTGTGGGTCTGCTCGACTCCGGGCCCGACGCCGTGCACCTCGCGGTCGGCGCCGTACTTTGGGATTTCCACCGGTCACGACGTCGGGATAACTCCAAGTGGAGTTATTTGTTGCTACAAGCTTTATTTTGATTGACTATCCTATTTTTGAAGATAACGTGAACTGTCTCTATCATTTTAAGTCTATTTTAGATTACAGTATTGTGGATTTTTGCTATTGGGTCTTGTGTTAAGTCTATATAAAGATTACTTATTTTTACATACAACCTGTGTGGTGTCCATCTGTAGTGTTTTCACTGTATTACTGTATGTGTTCACAAATGCTTTACACACTGCCTCTGAGATAAGCCTGTCTGCTCGTGCCAAGCTACCAGGTGGTGAGCAGGGGTTATTTTAGGAGTGTATCCCCCTTATCCTGACTAGAAGCAAGGGTCCCTATTTGGACAAAGGTGCAAACCATTGCCAACTAGAGACCCCCAGCTCTGACATTGGTGGTCAGCGGTGAGGATTTGGACTTGCATTTGTGATTCATATACAGTGATTGGTGTACACTACTAGTGAGTGCAGACCAATACGCGACCACATACATTTTGATAGGACTTTTTTCCTTGGAACCTTTATTTTTGTTGAGAACTGCCAATTTTCACAATGAGCAAAAAGGATCCATTGCACCTACAGATATTGAATTTGAAGAAGATAGGGTTGATACCTACACTGTGCCAGAGCTCAAAGCCGTTTGAAAAAGTTTAAAATCTCTATGAGAGGCCTCACCAGGAAGGAGGAGCTTCAAAAGGCGCTGAGGGCCTGGTTGGAAGCACGGAATGCCGGTGGGCAGCCCGAGGAGCCTGTGGAGGAGGCAGAGAATTTAGATGAGCGGCTTGAGGGGCCATTGGGCTTACCTGGGAGGAGAGTGCCTTCCAGGGAGGGCAGCAGTGTTTCTCAAAGGGCCTGTCTCCAGAGGAGCTGGAGGACAGGGAGAAAAGCAGGATGCATGAAATGGAGATGGCCAAACTGAAACAGGGAAGCCATGATAGCCTTGAGCACAAGAAATTGGAGTTGGAAAGTAAGAGGTTGGCCATGGAAGAAAAGAAGATGCTTTTAGAGCATGAGAGAGTGGTGAGGGAGCTAGAGCTAAAGGCTAGGAGCCTAGAAATCACTCCCTCTGGTGCAGCACACCTCCAGTGCCTGTAGAAGGAAGAGTGTACATCCCCAAGGAGGTTATTAAAGATTTCATGAAGGGGGAGGACATTGGGCAATGGTTTAAAGCATATGAGATCGCCATGACATCACACCGGGTCCCTGAGAAGGATTGGGGAGCGGCGTTGTGGGGCCGCTTTACAGGTGAGGGAAGGGAAACCTTGCTAGCCTTGCCCACAGAGGATCAGATGTCCTATGCCCACCTGAAGGAAGCTTTAGTGGCAAGGTATGGGTTAACTCCAGAGCTTTATAGGCAGAAGTTTAGGAACTGCAAAAAGCTGGAATCTAGTACCTGGGTGGAGTATGTGTCTTATTTTTGCAGAGCATTGGATGGATGGGTGAAGGGTAGCAAAGTAGATGACTTGCAGGGGTTCTATGATTTAATTGCATGGGAGCACTTGTCCAGTAGTTGTTTTCCAGAGCTACGCCAGCACCTTGTTGACAGTAAGCTGACTAATCTTAGGAAGCTTGCTGAGGAGGCGTACCGCTGGGTCAGTACCCGGGTCCGCAAGGGTCTTGTGGGAGACTCCGCCAAAGGTGGGCAAGGTCCCCAGCAGAAGAGTGGGGGGGACAAGGGTAAACAGAAGGAGTTCCACAAAAGGGCCCCAATGTAAACCCCAAGGGAACCAAGGTAAGGGTTCCCAGCCTCCCACTGAGAAAAGACCATGGGTCCCTACAGATAAGTCTGTTCAGAAGGGGCACAAGGCATGTTTTAGTTGTGGTCAGGTGGGTCACTTTGTAGGAAGTCCCAAGTGCCCCAATACCATGACCACTGCACCCACTGGTGCACCACCCCGGCAGATGGCTAGTATAGCCCTGGGAGAGGAGTTGGGTGCCCAAGGTGGGTGGGGTCCCGAAGAGATGTCCCTGGTCTCTTTAGGAGACAGTGAGATGGTCCCTAGGACCCAGCTGCCTGATAACACTAAAAAATACAGGCAGTGGGTGACCATCAATGGCCATAGGGTGGAGGCTCTGAGAGACACCGGGGCCAGTGTGACAGCTGTCAGTTGTCGGCTGGTGTCTGAGGAGCAGGTGGTCCCCAACGTATTCTACCCCGTAGTTGCCGCTGACAACTCAGAGAGCCACTGTAAGGTAGCCCAGGTTCCCTTTGAGTGGGGGGGGGTCTCAGGTATCCTTCAAGTAGCTGTGAGGCCAGCCATGCCTGTTGACTGTCTGCTAGGCAATGATTTGGAGAGCTCCCCTTGGGCGAAGGTAGAGCGGAGGTCTCATTTGGAGATGTTGGGTCTGCCAGAGTGGGCGAGTGTGACCACTCGGTCAATGGCAGCCGGTAAGGGTATTCAATAGGACCTGGAGCCTGGAAGAATGGCCCAGGTGCCTGCCTTGAAGAGAGGAGGCAGGGGGCATGGGAAACCGGCCCCTGAAGTTCCCACGGTCCAGGAGGAGGCAGACCTTGAGGGGGATGCCCTGGAACCTACAGGGGAACAAGTGGCTGGACTGGGGGACCTGCCTGAGCTGACCCATTAGCAGCAGGAAGGAGGCCCCTCCAGGGAAGAGTTCTGCGAGGAGCAGAAGAAGTGCCCTTCTCTTGAGGGCTTGCGGCAGCAGACTGCAAGCCAGGCAGCAGGTGATCAGTCTGGATCACACTGGATCTACTGGGAGAATGGTCTCCTGTATAGTGAGCCTAAGGTTGCTGAGCCTGGGTCAGCCCGTGTGCTGGTGGTACCCCAGCGCTTCAGAGCCTTCCTACTGGGTCTGGCTCATGATGTGCCTTTAGCAGGACATTTGGGGCAAGACAAGACCTTCCAAAGGCTTGTCACCTACTTTCATTGGCCCCAAATACGCAAGAGTTCAGATACTCATTGCAGGACCTGTCAGA
The DNA here is from genome assembly GCA_963921515.1 of Calotriton arnoldi. Lineage (NCBI taxonomy): Eukaryota > Metazoa > Chordata > Amphibia > Caudata > Salamandridae > Calotriton > Calotriton arnoldi. The sequence goes on along the minus strand of CAWUFW010004947.1, from coordinate 1,025,735 downwards.
CTTGCCAGGCAAGTGGTAAGAGTGGGAGGAAGCGCAAGGCTCCTCTCCAACCTTTCCCTGTTGTCAGCACCCCCTTTGAGAGGGTGGGTATTGACATTGTGGGGCCTCTGGATCCCAAGACAGCCATGGGCAACAGGTTCATCCTGGTCTTGGTGGACCATGCCACCCGGTACCCGGAAGCCATCCCTCTTCGGACAGTGACGGCCCCCGTGGTGGGACGTGCACTGATGGGGATTTTCTCCCGCGTGGGGTTCCCCAAGGAGGTGGTGTCTGACCGTGGTACCAACTTCATTTCCAATTATATGAAGTCCCTGTGGCAGGAGTGTGGTGTAACCTATAAGTTCACCACTCCTTACCACCCCCAACGTAATGGACTGGTTGAGAGATTCAACCGGACCCTTAAAGGCATGATTATGGGTCTTGAAGAACCCATGAGGCGTAAGTGGGACGTCCTCTTGCCATGCCTGCTCTTTGCTTTCAGAGAGGTGCCCCAGAAGTCCTTAGGGTTCAGTCCCTTTGAACTGCTGTACGGCCATCCTGTAAGAGGACCTCTGAGTCTGGTCAAGGAAGGCTGGGAGAAAGCTCCCAGGAAAACTCCCCAGGATGTATTTAGTTACATGCTGGCCTTCAGGAACCAGACTCGGCGTTTCAGACAACTCGCTGAGGCGAATCTGGAAGCCAGCCAGGAAGAGATGAAACGTTGGCATGATCAGAATGCCACTCTGATCGAGTTTCTGTTACCACCTTCCCACATTATAGTTTCTGCCCTTTATCCTCTCTCTCTCTCTCTGTCTCCTTCTCCATTGACCCTTGGTATTGGTTGCCTCATGTCAGGTGATGAGGGAGGAGGCTATTTATAGGTTGCAGGAAGTAACCTTGGTGCTTGACTTTATTTCCCCATTACAACCCTGTCCGTGTGAGGCTGCAAATCCAAAGCCTCGCATTTCCTCAAGCTAGCAGAACCCGGAGAGGGCGCCTGGGGGCGTGCCTCTCATTTGCTTGGTTTTCACCGCGGCGTTTGAAGCCGCTTACAGTTTCCTTTACCGCGGCCGGAGCAGCGAATCCGCTGCATCAGCGGTTGAAGCCGCCAAACATTCTTTCTTACGTGGCAGGAGCCACGAGAACTTGGTTGCGGCCGGAGCCGCTTACAGTTTCCTTTACCGCGGCCGGAGCAGCGAGTCAGCTGCATCAGCGGTTGAAGCCGCCAAACATTCTTTTTTACGTGGCAGGAGCCACGAGAACTTGGTTGCGGCCGGAGCCGCTTACAGTTTCCTTTACCGCGGCCGGAGCAGCGAGTCAGCTGCATCAGCGGTTGAAGCCGCCAAACATTCTTTTTTACGTGGCAGGAGCCACGAGAACTTGGTAGCGGCCAGAGCCCTTCCTTTTTGCCTTATTTCCCCGGCAAGAACCGCGATAATCTTCTTAGTTACGGCTGGGCCGGTAACTCTTCCTTTATCCCTATTGGACCCGCTAACAGAGGGAGTTGGTGTTGGAAGTCGACACTATCCTTTCCTTACATGGCAGTTTCCAAATGAGAACCAGTAGCGCGGTTCTCCTTCCCACCTACACTCATTTGAGGCGCACGGTAGGAGCCGGCAGCACCGCCTCCTACGCCAGCACGAGTTTTGGTTCTTTCCCCTTTGTTTTCATTTCGTGAGAGTTTCCAGGATCACCAGAACAATTCCTAAAGGACCCACCAAGAGGGTGTTTAATCCCTTCCTGATACGTCACTCCTGGTGAGTGTATGGGCCTTTTTTTTAATTTTATTTTCTTTACGCCTCCCATGTAGTCAGATGATTAGTCTCCACTAGACACTAGATTTCTAACTCTGTTCTTCCTGTCTCAACCTACTCTCCTCTTTCTTTTGTCTTGCAGACCCTCTACAACTTCCTATGCTACCAGGCTCTACCCAAGAGCACTCAGAATACCTCCCATCTGATTTCACCTTGCTCCACGTTCCATTTTGATACCTATTCTTCGTGACCCTACACACCCGAGTTGGTATAATTCTCTTCCTTTTCCCCTGGGGACCAATCGCCCTTCCTGTTATCTTCTGTGTTGGGGATTGGTCCCGAGAGGAGAGGGGAGGCTCTCTTCGCTCCTGCGGTACCGGTTGATCAGGTGAGTGGGGTTGTAACAAAAAGTCAAGCCCACGAACTTTTTACCGCCCGAGCGAAGATGGATCTGGAGGCCACTAGTGAGGACCGGTTTTCTACTGAGTCCATCCCTGGTCCCTCAGTCCAGGAATTAGCGGCAGCCTTAGTAGCACTCCAAACAGAGGTTCAGGGCCTTAGACAGGAGAACCATTCCTTGAAAATCGAATTGCACAGTAGACAGCCAAACGCAACCTGGGGTTCCTCGCCCGGAACTATCCCTAAGACGTCACGACAGGTACTACAGCCGGCCACTTTTCATTATGACAAAACACAAGTAGAAAGTGCAGTCCCTCCTACTAGCATTACGGTTCTCACTCCAGTTCCTGTTCCTTTAGCCAATCCCGAGAGATTTAGTGGGGATAGCAACAAATTCCGTTCTTTCATGAACCAGTGTTCTCTCCAGTTTATGTGTCGGCCCACAGCCTTTCAGAATGACACCGCCAAAGTGTCATTTGTCATATTGTATCTTATGGGTATCGCTGCCAATTGGTCCATACCCTTGGTAGAGTCTAATGATCCTTTGTTGCATGACTATCCCGCTTTCAAGGAACAAATGAGAAGGCTGTTCGACAAACACACCTTTACACAGGCGAGCGACGCGGAACTGCTCAATCTCAAACAGGGTAGGAACCCGCTGTTACAATATGTCACTGACTTCAATAGATTAGTGGCAGAAACCCGCTGGCCCATGGAAAAGAGGACGTCTCTGTTTTACCGAGGACTAAGTGATGAATTAAAAGATGTTCTGTCACAGATAGTAGAACCCCCTGAGGAGTGTACAGAATTCATCGACTTGGTAGTGAAGATGGACCACCGACTCCGTGAACGCCATGGAGAGAAAGGGAAGTCCGATTCACCTCGAGTATTGCTCTATAAAAGCTCTAGAAGAGAAGAACATAAATCTGGGTTCGACGAACCCATGCAAATAGGAGGGGTTCGGGGTCCTTTGACTCGTGAGGAAAGAGAAAAAAGACGTACTCTTAATCTATGTCTATATTGTGGGAAAGGAGGCCATTTTGCCAGAGAATGTCCGGTACGCCCTAAGATCGCCGGGCCAAGAAAGACGGTAGCAATTGTTCAGAACATCCACAGTACTAGAATAGCCAGGGTGCCCAAGCACTTCACGATACGAGTAACGCTAATCTTGACCAATAGCAACCGGGTGTCCTTGTCGGTCCTGATAGATTCAGGGGCCACAGGGAATTTCTGGGACAATCAATTGGCCTCTTCCCTTGGTCTTACCTGTATTCAGAAAAAAGAACCTGAACCAGTGAGAGCGGTCGACGGAAAGGCATTATCTTCAGGACTCATTACGAGACATACCGCTCCCTTAACACTAGTTTGTGACAATGGGCATTCGGAAGAAATCTCCTTCGATCTCATTGACACTCCTGCTTTTGGAGTGATTCTTGGAGTACCCTGGTTGCAGACGCATAACCCAAATATAGATTGGATACGAAGAACTGTAACTTTGAATTCTACTTATTGCATCCAACAATGCTATAAGGAAGCCATGGATTGGGCTTCTCCTTTGATATGTGCGTCTTGTAGTGGATCAGAGTCCGATGTCCTTCCCCAGGTTTATGAACAGTACGCAGATGTCTTTGATAAGGTAAAAGCCACTGCCTTGCCTCCTCACCATAGCTTTGATTGCCGCATTGACCTAGAACCCGGGGGTGTTTTGCCCTGTAGTCGAGTATATGCCCTCTCCGAGCCAGAAACTAACTATCTCAAAGAGTACTTAGATGATATGTTGAAAAGTGGGTTTATCCGACATTCCTCTTCTCCTATCTCTTCCCCTCTTTTTTTATATCTAAACGAGAAGGCGGCCTTCGTGCGTGTATCGATTACAGGTCACTAAATAAGGCCACTATAAAAACAAATACCCACTCCCACTCATCCCTGTCTTATTGGATCAAATCAAAGATGCCACGGTGTTTACTAAAATCGACCTGCGAGGAGCTTACCATCTTATCAGAGTCCGTGAGGGGGATGAGTGGAAAACGGCATTCCGGACTAAGTTTGGTTTATTTGAGTATTGTGTCATGCCGTTCGGGCTTTGCAATGCCCCTGCGGCGTTTCAGTTTTTTATTAACGAAATCTTCCGGGATTTTCTAGATCGTTTTTTAATTGTCTATATCGATGACATCCTGGTATTTTCCAAAGATCGTAACGAACATGAAGAACATGTAAAACAAGTATTACAACGGCTACGCGAACATCATCTTTTTCCAAATTGGAAAAATGCTCCTTCCATGCGTCCACGGTAGAGTTTCTGGGGTTTATCATATCCAAAGATGGGATACAGATGGACAAAAAGAAAGTAGAGGCCATCTTATCTTGGCCTACCCCCACTTGTGTCAAGGACATACAAGCACTATTAGGATTCGCCAATTTTTATAGGCGGTTTATTTCACATTTTTCAGACCTGGTCACCCCAATAACACGTCTTGTCAAAAAGGGGGTGCAGTTTTTATGGTCCCCAGAGGCTCAAAAGGCCTTTGAAGCTTTGAAGAAGGAATTTACTTCTGCTCCTGTCCTAATGCATCCTGATCCCACTCTTCCCTTTTTTGTTGAGGCAGACGCATCACAATATGCTGTAGGGGGGGTTCTATCACAGAGAGACTCTGATGGACAGATGCATCCTATTGCCTTTTTTTCCAACAAACTGCTGCCCGCCGAACAAAATTATACTGTGGCGGAGAGAGAGCTGTTGGCGATAAGGAAGGCATTCCAAGAGTGGAGGCATTATCTTTGGGGGGCTAAACATACCATCACAATCTACTCAGATCATAAGAATCTGGAATTTTTCAGAACTGCTAGAGCCCTGACCCCCAGACAAATGCGTTGGGTGTCGTTCTTTAATGAGTTTGACTTTCTAATAACCTACAGGCCTGCTGCACAACAAGTAAAAGCAGACGCGTTATCCCGCTTATGTGTTTCACCACCTCATAGAAGAAAAGAACCAGATCTCGAAGCATTTATACCTTCGAGTAGGATTATAGGATATGTTTCTTTTGACGTATTCTGTAAAGACTTGGAAGAAACACTAAGAAACACCGATGTGTCCCTTTGGTTAGATCAGCCTCTATGCCACATGATAGGAGGGTTACTGTATCATGGAGAACAATTGTATATACCGGAGCAATTGCGGGATCAAGTGCTCCAGTGGGTACATTCCTCCGCTTTAGTAAGTCACCCAGGCATTCTGAAGACCACAGATATTTGCAGCAGGTGGTTTTGGTGGGAAAACATGGCGAAGGACGTACAGCAGTACGTTTCTACCTGTCCCATATGTGCCACACAGAAAACACCTCGTACTACACCTGAGGGATTGTTACAGCCTCTTCCGGTTCCCCCCTATCCATGGCACACTGTGAGTTTGGACTTTATTACAGAGCTCCCCCCCGAAGAAGGGTTCACCACAATACTTGTCATCGTGGACTCATTTACCAAAGTAGCACATTTTGTGCCCCTTCCCAAGATCCCTACAGCTAGTGAGATGGTGTCCATTTTTATACAGAATGTGATCCGTTTACACGGCATACCCTCTGTGCTGGTATCCGATAGGGGTCCCCAATTTGTATCTAAAGTTTGGCAAGAGGGAGGCTCTGTTTTGCACATGGACCTCCGTCTGTCCTCCGCTTATCACCCACAGACGGATGGACAGACGGAGAGGGTGAATCAAACTATGGAACAGTATTTGCATTGCCTGTTGAGTACCTTAACTAGTAACTGGGTTACGGCCCTGCCTATAGCGGAGTTTGCATATAATAACAGTGTTCACTCTGCTTTAGGTATGTCTCCCTTCTATTGTGCTATGGGTTTTCACCCCAGAACAGTGCCTGTGCAACCCACATATAAAGTCCCTGCAGTGGATTCCCATTGTACTAATCTGAAGGTCATATGGAAAAGTGCACATTCTCAGTTGCAGGCAACCAAAGAAAAGATGAAGAAGACCGCCGATAAACATAGACGTCCTGCTCCTTGTTACGAGATAGGAGATAAAGTCTGGTTGGCCACAAAAAACCTGAAATTAGCAGGGCCAAAAAAGTTACAACCCCGGTATGTAGGTCCATTTGCTATCAAACAGATTATCAATCCCGTGGCCATGAAGCTGGACTTACCGGATGAATACCGCATCCATCCTGTATTCCATACTTCCCTCCTTAAGGCCTTTCTTCCTTCCACTCATCCCATGGTACCACCCCCTCCTATACTGATTGATCACCAAGAGGAGTACGAAGTGAATCGCATTATAGATTCACGTAGGCGAAATGGGAGACTATATTATTTAGTGGATTGGAAAGGTTACCCTATAGAGGAGCGAACCTGGGAGCCAGCCTCGTTTGTACATGCACCCCTATTGGTTCGGAGGTTTCATGCCCGAAATCCGACAAAACCTCGTCCAGTGAAAAGAACCTTGAGGGGGAGGTAATGTTACCACCTTCCCACATTATAGTTTCTGCCCTTTATCCTCTCTCTCTCTCTCTCTGTCTCCTTCTCCATTGACCCTTGGTATTGGTTGCCTCATGTCAGGTGATGAGGGAGGAGGCTATTTATAGGTTGCAGGAAGTAACCTTGGTGCTTGACTTTATTTCCCCATTACAACCCTGTCCGTGTGAGGCTGCAAATCCAAAGCCTCGCATTTCCTCAAGCTAGCAGAACCCGGAAAGGGCGCCTGGAGGCGCTTCTCTCATTTGCTTGGTTTTCACCGCGGCGGTTGAAGCCGCCAAACATTCTTTCTTACGTGGCAGGAGCCACGAGAACTTGGTTGCGGCCGGAGCCGCTTACAGTTTCCTTTACCGCGGCCGGAGCAGCGAGTCAGCTGCATCAGCGGTTGAAGCCGCCAAACATTCTTTCTTACGTGGCAGGAGCCACGAGAACTTGGTTGCGGCCGGAGCCGCTTACAGTTTCCTTTACCGCGGCCGGAGCAGCGAGTCAGCTGCATCAGCGGTTGAAGCCGCCAAACATTCTTTTACGTGGCAGGAGCCACGAGAACTTGGTAGCGGCCAGAGCCCTTCCTTTTTGCCTTATTTCCACGGCAAGAACCGCGATAATCTTCTTAGTTACGGCTGGGCCGGTAACTCTTCCTTTATCCCTATTGGACCCGCTAACAGAGGGAGTTGGTGTTGGAAGTCGACACAATCCTTTCCTTACGAGGAAGTTTCCAAATGAGAAACCAGTAGCGCGGTTCTCCTTCCCACCTACACTCATTTGAGGCGCACGGTAGGAGCCGGCAGCACCGCCTCCTACGCCAGCACGAGTTTTGGTTCTTTCCCCTTTGTTTTCATTTCGTGAGAGTTTCCAGGATCACCAGAACAATTCCTAAAGGACCCACCAAGAGGGTGTTTAATCCCTTCCTGATACGTCACTCCTGGTGAGTGTATGGGCCTTTTTTTTTTTTTTTTTTCTTTACACCTTCCATGTAGTCAGATGATTAGTCTCCACTAGACACTAGATTTCTAACTCTGTTCTTCCTGTCTCAACCTACTCTCCTCTTTCTTTTGTCTTGCAGACCCTCTCCACCTTCCTATGCTACCAGGCTCTACCCAGGAGCACTCAGAATACCTCCCATCCGATTTCACCTTGCTCCACGTTCCATTTTGAGACCTGTTCTTCGTGACCCTACACACCGGAGTTGGTATATTTCTCTTCCTTTTCCCCTGGGGACCAATCGCCCTTCCTGTTATCTTCTGTGTTGGGGATTGGTCCCGAGAGGGGATGCTCTCTTCGCTCCTGCGGTACCGGTTGATCAGGTGAGTGGAGTTGTAACAGTTTCAGCCTGGACAAAAGGTTTGGGTCATGGCCCCAGTGGAGCCCTGTGCGATCCAAGATAAGTGGACCGGACCATTTGAGGTGGTGGAGCGCAAGAGTGATGTCACCTACTTGGTGGACTTGCAGTCTCCCAGGAACCCCTTGCGGGTCCTGCATGTGAACCGCCTGAAGCCCCACTTTGAGAGGTCTGAAGTGGGCATGCTCTTAGCAACAGATGCTGGGATGGAAGAAGAGACTGAACCTCTTCCTGACCTCCTGTATGCAAAGAGAGCAAGATGGGTCAGTGGATGGTGTGAACCTCTCTCCCACCCTGACCCCTGAGCAGCAGAATGACTGTCGCCAACTGTTGGGACAGTTTTCTGATCTGTTCTCCCTGACTCCCAGTATCACTGAATGGTGCGTCCATGATGTGGACACTGGGGACAGTCCTCCTGTGAAGCACAAAACTAACAGAGTGACTGACAGGGTGAGAGCTTGCATCAAGGAGGAGGTCTCCAAGATATTTGCCTTAGGGGTGATTGAGTCCTCTAACAGCCCTTGGGCCAGCACAGTGGTCTTGGTCCCAAAGGCTGCCGCGCCTGGTGCCACACCCGAACTCCGGTTCTGTGTGGACTACCGAGGACTCAATTCAGTCACCAGGACTGACGCGCACCCCATCCCCAGAGCTGATGAGCTCATTGATCGGTTGGGGGCTGCCCAGTACCTCAGCACGTTTGATCTAACGTCTGGATACTGGCAGATCGCCTTAACTGAAGGGGCCAAAGAGAGGTCAGCATTCTCCACACCAGATGGGCACTACCAATTCCGGGTGATGCCCTTTGGGATGAAGAATGCCCCTGCCACCTTTCAGAGGTTGGTCAACCAGGTGTTGGCTGGGCTGGAGGATTTCAGTGCCACCTACCTGGATGACATTGCAGTGTTCAGTGCCACTTGGGAGGAACATCTGCACCACCTCTGGGAAGTGTTGAAGGCGCTGCGGAAGGCAGGCCTCACGATCAAGACGAGTAAGTGCCAGATCGGGCAGGGTTCTGTGGTGTACTTGGGACACCAGGTTGGGAGCGGCCAGGTGGCACCCCTACAGCCCAAGATAGATACCATCCTGGCTTGGGAACCCCCCAAAACCCAGACAGAGGTGAGAGCCTTCTTAGGACTCACCGGGTATTACAGGAGGTTTGTCAAGGGGTATGGCAACATTGTTGCACCCTTGACTGAGCTGACTTCCAGGAAGCAGCCCAGGAAAGTGAACTGGACTGATGCCTGCCAAAAGGCTTTTGATGCCCTGAAATCTGCCATGTGGACGGCGCCTGTGCTTCAGGCGCCCAACTTCTCAAGGGAATTCATTGTGCAGACAGATGCTTCAGAGCATGGTGTTGGGGCTGTGCTTTCACAGATGAATGAGGAGGGCCTAGACCAACCTGTAGCCTTTATTAGTAGGAGGTTACTCCCACGGCAACAGAGGTGGAGTGCGATTGAGCGTGAGGCATTTGCTGTGGTCTGGGCACTGAAGAAGTTGAGACCATACTTGTTTGGGACTCACTTCCGGGTTCAGACAGACCACAGGCCCCTCAGATGGTTAATGCAGATGAGGGGTGAAAATCCAAAACTGTTGAGGTGGTCCATTTCCTACAGGGGATGGACTTCACGGTGGAACACCACCCTGGTACAGAACACACCAATGCTGATGGTCTGTCCAGATTTTTCCGCCTTAGTGATGAGAACTCCCAGGAGGAAGGGTAGTTCTCCCCACATTTCAGCTGGAGGGGACACGTGTTAGACTTGGCACCATTGGCGTGGGTCTCCCTTCCATTTTTGCTGTTGCCTCTTATGTTTTTGCTGGTTTTAGATGCTTTTGGGCACTGTGCCACTGCTGTTCAGTGCCACAGTGCAAGTGCTCCCTACTGTAAATTGATGTGTTAATTAGTGACTCCATGATTGGGTTATTTGATTTACTTGTCAGACCTTAGTACAGTGCACCATGGGTGCCCAGGGCTTGTAAATCAAATGCTGCTGGTGGGCTTGCAGCACTGGTTGTGCCACCCACAGGAGCAGCTTGTAAAGTGTGTCTCAGGCCTGCCATTGCAGAGCCTGTGTGCAGTCTGTGACTGCCATGTCGACTTGGCAAGTGCACCCACTTGCCAGTCCCTAAACCTTCCCTTATCTTCATATCAGACACCCCTAAGGTAGGCCCAAGGGCAGGGTGCGTTGTAAGTATAAGGTAGGACATGCCCTGGTGTGTGTGGCCTGTCCTAATAGTGAATTACAGCCATTTTCGTTTTTCACTATTGCAAGGCTACCTGTTCCCCATAGGCCAGAATGGGCAGTTTGATTATTACACCTTATAATCCTAACTGACCCAGGGAACATGGTAGAAAAACGAATTTAGTATGCCTGAACTCAGGAATGATAAAATACATCTTTTAGTGAAGTTGGTTTTAACATTCTGTGTTTGAAAATACCACTTTTAGAAAGTAGGTATTTTCTTACCTAACCATCCAGCTGCCTCTGCTCAGGTTGTGTATTGTATGTCTGGGTTTGTGAGTGACAGGGGCTGGGGGATTCCAGGAGGCAGGGTGAGTCAGCACTAGGCTGAATAGGTCTGCCTGAAGGAGGATGGGTGGGAGGAGTTGCACCTGGGTCTGAATAGGGCTGTGCCTGCCTTCCACAATGCTGGCTCCACCTCCTGCCGGGCGTCTGATGGCTCTGCCCCTCACTCTCAAAGGAAAGAAGGAGTCATGTACACAAAGTGCTCCAAGACTGACCAGAACTGGTTTGGACTAGGCAAAGGCCTCTCTGCCTTCAGAGAACAAAGGATTTCTGTGTATAAATACTGGGGCCCAGACCCCATGAAATTAGATCACTTCTGGGAAATCAAGAAACCTGTTGCCAAGGAGAAGAACCGGAGAAGCTGAAGGAGGAGTACTGCCCCTGTGCTGTTTTGCTGATTGGGGTTGGCCTGCAGTGGTTGCTTTCTGCCAAGGACAGGAGAAAAGACTTTGCTGTGCTTATCATCTTGAAGAAGAGAATCTCCAAGGGCTTGAACTGAGCTTGCCTCCTGCCTGAAGTCCCAGGGACACAAAGACTTCACCCCTTCTGTTTGCCTCCATCTAGAACTGCTGTTTTAGCTGCTAACAGAAGGAAATTGCAACACCGACGCCGGCGAGCGACGCCGTAACCTGCACCGAAGCCGTGGGCACTGCTCATGAAGAGAACAACGCACCGCCCCGACTTGCACCGTAGGCCCGACGCCTGGTGACGCCGTGCGACATCGACTCCGAAGCCGTCACAGAGGCCGCTGCCTGCACCGGAGCCGAGGACACCGCTCGTGACGCTCACGACGCACCATCCCGACTCGCACCGCAGCCCCGACTTCACCGACGCCAGGGCTTCATCACCGCAGAGCCGATCCTCGACGTGGGTGACCCCCGAATCCATCGACACCGCACCATCATAAGGAACCGCCGCCTCGCCGCCATCCGTGACGTCACCTCCCCGACACAGTAAGGAACCGACGCCTCACCTCCCCTGCGCTGCAGCAAGGAAACGAGACATCACCTCCCCTGGGGTCGTAAGGAACCGGCGCTGCCGGTGCCAACGAAGCCTCACCTCCCCGACGCCGTGCACCGTCTTTGTTTTCATCGAATTCCAGGTACTGTTCTTTGTGGGTCTGCTCGACTCTGGGCCCGACGCTGCGCACCTCGCGGTCGGCGCCGTACTTTGGGATTTCCACCGGTCACGACGTCGTGATAACTCCAAGTGGAGTTATTTGTTGCTACAAGCTTTATTTTGATTGACTATCCTATTTTTGAAGATAACGTGAGCTGTCTCTATCATTTTAAGTCTATTTTAGATTACAGTATTGTGGATTTTTGCTATTGGGTCTTGTGTTAAGTCTATATAAAGATTACTTATTTTTACATACAACCTGTGTGGTGTCCATCTGTAGTGTTTTCACTGTATTACTGTATGTGTTCACAAATGCTTTACACACTGCCTCTGAGATAAGCCTGTCTGCTCGTGCCAAGCTACCAGGGGGTGAGCAGGGGTTATTTTAGGAGTGTATCCCCCTTATCCTGACTAGAAGCAAGGGTCCCTATTTGGACAAAGGTGCAAACCATTGCCAACTAGAGACCCCCAGTTCTAACAATATCCCTACATGTCCTCCCCAGGGTAGTGGCCCTCATTTCATCTTCCATTTAGGTGATCTTTCTGGGACAATTACATCATTGTGCCTTCCAGAGGTTTAAGATCAGACATCTACAAAAGAAACTCTCCTACGTGAAAGAAATTCTACTGTCAGAGGACACCAGAAAGGAGATGGCATGGTGACTGGGCCACATGGAAGCCTGGAACAGCTGTACTATCTTCAGATCAGCACAACACATCATGATTGAGTCGGATACCAGTTCTTGGGGCTGAGGAGCTAGAGGTGGGAATATCTCCATATGGACCTATCGGTCCCAGAGGAAACTGACCCTACGTGTTAACTGCCTACAGCTCCTAGTATGATACTTTGTCATCCACAGCCTTGTGAAAGACAAAGGGGCATATTACTAAGGTCCGGCGATAATTATCGCTCAGCGCGCTTAGCGTGAGGATAATTATCGCCTGACTAACGCTGAATTTTATCACTGAGATAGCGTGCTATCAGCAACGCTCATCTCAACAGTGATAAATTGCAGCGCTAATCTGCCAAATGTGCGATTATCGCTGGAAATCCAACGATAATCACACAACTTTTGGCGATAGCTTGCTGATAGGGCAGGACAGACTCAGCCATGATATCCACCTTCCATTGGATATCATGGCTAAGTCATACTGAGAGCAGGCGTTAGAAAAGTAGCGCTAACCGCGGTTAGCGCTACTTTTCTAATCGCTCTGCATGTTCGCCTGCAGCTTGATAATAGGAGAAATGTCGGTTAGCGACATTTCTCCTGTTATCCTGGGAAGGAACGCCCACTTTGCATCTCATTAGAGATGCAGAGCGAGGCATGGGGAAAACGGGTGCTAACATGCGTTAATGCATGTTAGCACCCGCCTTGGTAATAGGGCGGTAATATTATCTCCGCTTTTTTGGCTCTTAAAGCCAAAAAAGCGGAGATAATGGCCCTTGCTAATATGCCCCAAAGTCTGTTGTTGCATTCTTCTAATGATGGACAACATATCAGCAGTCCAGCATGTTAACAAGCTGAGGGAATCAGATCCATGAAGCTTGTGGACATGGCCATGGATTTCTGACACTACTGTCTAAAGAAGGGAATGATGGTGTGTGGATAAAAGCAGTTCACCTTCCAGGCCAAGACAACTCAGTAGTTGATTGGAGCTCCCACCAGCTGAGGGACTCCAGAAATTGGCACCCTCATCCACAAGTGCTCCTGAGTCTTACACTCAGATTGGGACTTCCCCACACATATGCATTTGTCCTGACTGAATGCATAAGTCTCACAGTTTTTCAGATTGAGGCCAGTCACAGAAGCAGCTCAAATGAATACTTTCCTGCAAGACTGGAGAGAAGACCTGAACTATACCTTACCCCCTTTCATGAAGATGTCCAGGATAGAAGCTCGGACCTGGAGATAACTAGCGGAAATGATGATTACATGGTTCTCTGTATTTTGAAATATATATTGCTATCTTTGGGTCATGCTCCCACAACACGAAGACATCGTTTGGGGTATGGAGGGAGAGCTACACCATATGGTCAAGGACCTTCTGGTCCTCATTCTAATGTGCATTTCAGGCAAAGATACTCACTGCCAGGCATTTCACAAGGAACTGCATTCTTCATACTATAATCTTGGGCATCAGGGACTAACAAGAGATGCAGATCAATCTGGTCAAATTGGTGCTGTTGGTGTACGTAGAGCAACATTAATACCGTGGGGGCTGATGTTGTCTTCATGCATGCTAAACTTCCTGTCTGAGCTAGCTGAAGTAGGCAAAGCAGACAATATGGTCAAATTTTTCAGATCTGCAATGTTGGCAGGTCATCTACCTGAAGAAGGTAGCACGGTAGTAGTAGCTTACCAGGTGTTAGAAATGGTTCCATGACGGAACAACGCAGGTAAAAACATTGCATGCCTTTACAACACATTTTTTACCCCCATATGCTTTGTCGCTGGCGGTGGTCGGGAGGAGCGAGGAGCAGGCCGGGCATCGCGAATGGGTGGGCTGGAGCCTCACATTGGCGGTCCGCAGCAGCGATCACTGCTTGCTGTGTGAAGAGATGGGCTGCCGGTGGCTTGTGCTGATTTTCGGTGTGAGCGACGCGGTTAAGGTGTGAACGGGCCCTTTCACAGTCGCGAAGAGCCCAAAAGCTTGATTTTAAGAGCTTGTGAGACACACTAAGAGTCTAGGGCCTGAGAGGCACCATTGAGGATCAGGAACTTGCTGAAGACAGGGCCTGGAGCTGTTGGGGAGTCTTTTGTGTCCCTGAGGCTCTGAGCAGGGAGCCAACAGACTAGCCTTTTGAGCCACTCTGGGGTCCTAGGTTCAAGATGGGCTGCAGGTCCAGTTCTTCCTCCCCAGGCAAAAAGCAGGCCTGCACAACAGGGCAGCAGCTCCTTGAGAATGGCAGTCCAGCAGAGTGACAGTCCTTCCAGCAGCACAGCAGTCGTTCTTCCTGGCAGAGTATCCACAGATCCAGACGTGTACTGAAGTGGTGGTATCTGAGATCCTGCTTTTATACACAGTTGTGTCTTTGAAGTAGAGAGAAGCTACTAGAGGTATGCCTTTGAGGTGCACAGATGCCCTGCCATCCATGCCCTGACTCTAGACTAACTACAGGAGGAATGCAGCCCTTTCGTGGGGATAGGAAACAGCCCATTCAGGTGTAAGTGAAGCTGGACCCAGCTCCCATCCTGTCAATGTAGGCTAATCTAGTCACACCTAAGGTTCCATCCAAAGTCCAGCCTGGTGCTCCTCTGGGGCATAAATTCTGTCTGGTCTGGGTGGATTATTGTGGAGATAATGGGACTAAGTCGATTTGATAACACCTTTGTAAGAACCTTTGTTTCAGAGTTAAGTAGGGAAATGGGCCAATAAGAACACTGCTCCAGTGGTTTGTCTTTCTTTGGAATGACCACAATTGTGGCCAGCTTTAAATATTCAGGTAGGCTCTCTTCCTGTAATGCGGTGTGGAACATATCTAACATCGGTTGTGCCACCACTGATGCCACACATTTGTAAAGTGCCGCTGGAAGCCCGACTGTAGGTCTCAGATGGCCCCTTCTATTTCTTCCTTCTTCAGGTCCTGTTCAATGTCATCTCTGTCCTCCTTTGAGAGTGTCATCAGAGAAAGGTCTCTGAGCAGTTCAGCACTCTCCTGTCCTAGTTGTTGTCAGTTGATATGGTAATTCATAATAGGACGAAAGGCTTCAGCTATATCCTTGCCTGAACTTTGTACCTTTTCATCTGCCTCTCAAATCTCTGCGACCCAGTTCCACTCCCTATCTCTCCTTTCCAACCACGTGATAAGCCTGTTGGCCTTGTCGCCCAAGTCGTATAACCGCCTCTGGGTGGCCATTGCGTGTTTGCGTGCTGAGTCTTCCTCTATGTCTCTAAGCGCCTTTTGTTTGAGGCATATCCTATGTCTCACTTTGGGGTCATCTGACCCGTTATACTGTAAGGATCTCTCCAGGACATCTATGTCACTTTCCAGCAGCTTACATTTAAATATAGCATTCATCCCTTTCACTTCCTCTTAATGCCACAGTTGTGTTAGTGCTGCGTCTCGCAGCGTGCCTCCTGCTCTGTTGCTTTTTCTGTTAGTATTTTAGCAATTTTCGATGTCAACCATCAGTTGGGGTTCTTTTGGTAAGCTATTGTTTGGTTTTGGGCTTCCTTTTAAGTGGGATCAGGCTTGTTTTTATTATTGTTGCTTCCAAGCTTGTCACTACTGTTTGGCCACTGTTGTTGCTTGTTTACGAATTTTTTTAGTACACTTAGGCCACTGGTCTAAAAACAGCAAAGCGCTACCACACGACAATGCTTTTTTATATTTGAAACTCATCCTCCTCATATCCATTAAAGCTGGTATAAGGTGATATTTGCATACTCTAACGACTGGCAAACCCTTGCTAAGACCTGCTGATCGCGAATTGGTACTTCGGTAAGTAGCGCCTCATGTTCTGAGAATGCGCAGTGCATTATGCAAAATAAAAAAGCTGGTCACTAGCTTGATTACTCGGGACTCGTTGATTGTTTAACAACAACCCAACCATCTTTCATCTAGAAAAGACAACCGCATTTAGTAGAAAAATGTCTCGGTGTCATTCAGGTAAGGTGAGGGTATTTGTCTTTGGGTTCATGTTTATTTTTTCAGTATGCTCTAGTTTCTCTTTCAGAATGTTTAACTCATGTGTGAAATTAGCCTCCTGAATTAACTAATATGCATTCTACAACAAAACCACTAACGTGCTGTAGTGCTAGAGGCACTCTTGTGGTCTGACACCACAAGATGACCTTTGCCTACCATCAATTTAATTGACTTTGGTGTGTTATTTTATCCTAGCCTGAATGTACGAAGTCCTGCATATGTCTTGTTTCTCTTGAAGATTTAGTCTCGTAGTTTTGAAGTGAGAGCTGTCACAGTAGAACAGCTTGCCAAGAACAGAACGTGTGGGATGTGCATTTGAAAGCCTGAGAGAGAGAGAGAGGTGTGGAATGTACTTTTTGGTCTCGAAGTGCGGTGTTATGAGCAGTGGTGCACAAATGTGCACTGTGTTGTATATTGAGAGATCAAGTATGTGATTCTATAGGCAGTGGTGCACAAATGTGCATTGTGTTGTGCATTGGGAAGTATTATGAAGTTCTTACTATTGGCTTTGACATGGCCTCATGTCATCCTGAATTCTGACTCTGCCTTGCTTGAGCTTTTCTGCGCACACAGACATGCTCCCAGAGTTGTTTGGGTTAATCACGTTCAAGGCTTGTTTTGTGAGAGATTGTTTAATGTACCCTGGAAGGCTTTCGTATGCTTCGTCAAGATAAAGGCTGGAACATGTGAGAATGTAGAGGGAATGTGGGAACTTCTCTTGCCGTGGAATGCTTGCCTGGAATCTGGCCAGTTCCAGTAAGTTTCCTTTGCGCAGCGGGAAAGACTCTCGAACCTTCTAGTGTATTTTGAGACTATAAAGCTGAGGGTTGTTGACTTAGAAACCGGGATTTTGGAATCCGAATGGGGACGGGCACGTCTACTTCGTATAGCGGAATCCTGGTTGCTGAGGCTCTTATCCCCGGCAGTTAAATCCCCCGGTCTGGAGTGGGCTAAGATGCAGTGTTTGCACCAGGTGGAGTGTGTGAGCCATTGTGATGTGTGGCCTGTGGCTTTGATCATTTGAGGTGTTTTCTTTGTGATGTGTGAGAGAGTCAGAGTGCACATCCAAAGTAATCATTTGATGTATTTAGTGTATATATATCTTTCTGATCTCTTGCAGGACGTCCAGTATTATTTGCTTGAGTTTTATCTCATGTTATTTGCTGCTTGTATTTCATATTATTATCCATGCATTTAACTGTTGCATTTACCAAGTGTGTTATTATTGCTTGCATATAAATATATATATATCTCTATATACATTTGAATGTGGTTCATTTGACATCTGGGATAGCCTTTCTGTTAGAGAGCATTGCATAAATAAAACTCCAAGCCTTATTCTAAAAAGAGAGTCTTTGCATTTTGTAAAGTGAAACACTTTTCTAGGTGTTGTTGTGTTTTATGTCTCCTGCTTCACTGTGTTTGAGCCACCGTGTGGGAGGGGTATTTGTGGAACTCTGTATTATCTGAAAGGCGAAGCAAGACACGTGCTTTGAACTACTCTATCACATGTGTGTAGTATGAAAAACAGCTCTACTAAGCCCACGCTGAGAAATTACGGGGCTGGTTCCTTGTGAACAATATTTACACATACGACATACTATAATTTCTAAATACCAAATGTGTGAGTATACCAGTTAGCAGAGAAACAGTCAGATAGGAGGTTCTCTGCCTGTGTACAGAATAATATAGTGCTAATGGTCACTGATACAATACCACATGTCTAAAAGCACTGGCCTTCCAAGTTATGATGCACAACGCTTTATGTACCAAAACATATCAAAATGTTATTTATTCATTATATTTTTTTTACAATTAGAATAAAAACATAATAGAAATAGTATCAAGACAAGTCCAGGCACATCCTACCTCACACACAAACATTCGTTCAAGCAAACAGAAACATACCCACACATACTCATACGTCCTGCAGACTCAGGGTTCACTATTAGACAAAAAATGGATATATACACAACAGCACATACCCACACGCAAAATAACAAAAAAATCACATAAATAGGTGCTATACAGGGTAAATACAGTGAAGAAAGATCAATGCACAAATAAAACACAAACACAGATTACTCAATTGATGTTACACTTTGTGTTTAGGATTACAATTCCTTTTCAGGGGGGAATAACAAAGGGTACATGTCATTGCCAATACAAAATGCCAGCGCCGACGCGCGTTTCGGTGATTGACCCTAATATGAGTCTCATCTTCTTCAGGGCGCACTGGTCATAAGTCAGAACACGGGAGGACATGCCTGGAGAAATAAAAAGAACTAGATATGGTACATACAACAAAGAAGAATAAAATAAAATGTTGATATGTTTTGGTACATAAAGCGTTGTGCATCATAACTTGGAAGGCCAGTGCTTTCAGACATGTGGTATTGTATCAGTGACCATTAGCACTATATGATTCTGTACACAGGCAGAGAACCTCCTATCTGAGTGTTTCTCTGTTTTCCCCTGCTTTCTCTGCCTGTTATTTACCTTAGGGGCCCCCTTTTGAATGAGTGGTTATACCAGTTAGCAGCCCTGCATGAATACTCTCAACGGTTCCATAAGTGTTCTCTTTGAAGCAGCCCAACTAGGGTTGTCTCTTTTCTAATAGAAAAATACCAGCAGTTTCAACATCTTTAGAGGTTCACGCTCGAAACACAAGTTGTGTAAAATAATCTGTATTACTATTGAACGTCTTTGGATGTGTTTACTCGCTGTATTTGTTGTCATTTGTTGTTTCAAATTTATACTAAATAAGTGTAGAATAAATACCTGGTTCCATTTACTACCCCCATTTTTTCCTGTTGGCAAGAAAGAACCAGACAGGCCAGTAAAATTATGGTCAGTTTGCAGGAAATCTTACGGCCAGTGTGTGTAATGTGTTTAGTTTTATCAGGTTGATCCCATCCTTAAACCCTTGAACGTTTGTCCCAAATTGTTTTTAAGAAATCTCTGCACTTCACTTCCAAACAACTCTACCTGTCTGCCTCATTCATTTTTTTGTTGTTTTTGCTTTAAGGGGCCTGGTACAGCCATTTACAAGATTAATGACAGATTGGAGAATGTGTAACAGAGGTTGCGATGAATGGCCCTTATGTTCTGTTAGGATAGGGACATAGCTCTTTATTTTTGTTCTATTTCTTTTTTTTTTATGTTGTACAAACTACTGATTTATAATTTGCTTCTAATTGCATGCTTTATTTTGTACTCTTCCCTCTCGTCTTTTTTTCTCCTTTACTATTCTACTTCTCACTGCCTATCTGAAGCTGTGTTGTAAAACAGTGCATAGGGCCAACCATTTTGGCTTTAAATTGTTCGCAGTACGAGAAAATGTGTTTTGTTTTTGGTCTGCTCCCCACTGCACTGCCCCACTGCTTTTATGTATTCCGTCTTGTGTCCAATGTCCTGTCGCTTAGCTGCAGTGCCATCTCCCTTGACGTGACTTTCCTTTCGCATCTGCTGGTTATATTCTGTGATATGTGCCTAGGTTGACAGTGTGACTACACTTTAGTAACCCAAGATACAGCCATGGAAAATTCAGGGTAATTTTTTCAGTGTGCTCATGGCAGGCTTCCCACCATAACCAATTGATGGAAATAAAAAATACCGAAAGCTCACACTTCTATAAAATCGTCAAACACAAGATACTCTCAGGCACAACACTGCTACAGGTTTGTATTAGTTTTTTAGGTCTTGACTATATGAAAGTGCAAGTAGTCTGCTTGTGAAAGACCTATTCAGAATTTACAGTGGGTTTAGAGCCCATCCATTGCTTGCCATTGTTTGGTCTTATTATTTGCTTTTAATTTGTTGCCTTGTGTAGGTTTCCCTTCCTCTTATGTGTTTGTCCCTCCTCTGGCGCATAGACTTTTTAGTTTTGTCCTTGCATTGCTCACTTTTTGGAAATTACACTTCCCTTTTTATCCACTCCCTGAGGATACATGTATTTTCCAGCTTTTCCCTT
The DNA here is from genome assembly GCA_963921515.1 of Calotriton arnoldi. Lineage (NCBI taxonomy): Eukaryota > Metazoa > Chordata > Amphibia > Caudata > Salamandridae > Calotriton > Calotriton arnoldi. Next base: position 1,005,514 of record CAWUFW010004947.1, on the reverse strand, counting down.
GGTGTACTACTTTCCTCTTCCTCTGTAACTGCCTGGACTGCATCAGTTTGAACTTCATAAGAGTTATATTTTAAAAAAATACGCGCAACACAGCGTTGCCCCCAGCAAGGCAGCGCTGCGTTGAGCGACAGGGAGGGAGCAGAAGAGCGCCGGATCTTCAGAGATAGGGCTCTCTCCTCCCCTTTCCCTTGCGCTGGCACTGATTTCAGCTCCCATGTGCCAGGCACACACCTTAGCGCCATAGTGCTAGGGTGTGTGCATGAGTCTAGCATAGGTTTTGTACAGGAAGGGTACCCTTCCTGTACAAACTACTATGCCTAGAAACGATGCAAAGCTTTTCCCACTTTGTATGTGTGCTGCACAGTGCAGCACGCATGCAAAGTCGGAAAAGTACGTAGAAATTAAAGCATTTCTCCTGTTAGCGCCTCCTTTGAAGGAGCGTTAACGTTTGGCGCAAAACCATGTCTACAAATCTTCGTTCAGAAAGTGTGGCTAAATGTCTCCACAAGTCTGTTTAGCGAGTGTCCCGGGTTGATGTCTGGTGAAGGTTGACTCAGCTAAAAAAAGGTCATTTGCACACTGTAGGTAAAATTCTGCAGCATTCCAGTTGGAATGATGCCCAAAGCTTGTGCTATGGCCTTAAATCAATGCAAGTGCAATTTACGGAGAAAATTACTTGATGTAGTGAAAACTGTCCTCCGAGAGAAGTAGTCAAAGCAGGATAGAAACGTTCAGATAACTGCAGAGTTGTCTCATTAAAAATGGTAAAACAAAATAATTTCAGGAGAGATTTGTGACAATACAGTCCAAAGTGGGATCATTCACCTTGAGTTACCTCAGCAGGTGCTTGCAATTAAGAACGTTTGAGATGACGAAAATGCTAAAGTTTGAACAGGTGTAGTCAGAGGCCAAACCAAAATACGTCCTCAGATTTATAAGGCTATCTGCAATGGTCAGCTCTATTGGGGGTAATTAGAGTGTCTCAGGGTGACAATATTAAAGACATCTAATAAGTCAATCCAGCCCCAGTTTGTAGTGAGTCCCCAACTTGGGCCTAATAGGCTCTTTTTTATGACACGCATGGCTCTTGATGCGTTTTCAGCCTTGGTTTTCCATCGTCATCGCCACTATGTCAGATTACATGATCATGTAATGCACTGCTACACTCGTCAATGTGATGGTGGTCAGGGCCGGACTGGCTACCGGGCGTTTTCGTGTGCTGCCAAGCTGGGGGCTGATTTCACTGCGGTGGGGGCTGATTTCGTTGATGGGGACCTGTGTGTGCTTCAAAATAAACAAAGCAAAACGAATGGTTTTAAGCACACACAGGTCCCCATCAACGAAATCAGCCCCCAGCTTGGCAGCACACCAAAACGCCCGGTAGCCAGTCCGGCCCTGATGGTGGTTCCAACTCCCTGCTTATTATTTGTTTCTAGCATAGTGCCTCAAAGAAATGATTCAAAGCTTAATACTGTTTCTCCCTCAGAGGAGGAGCAATAAAATAACAACAGCCATATTGTTCACATATAATAACAACAGCCATATGTTCACATATTTACGTCTTGACTAGCTAGTTACACCACAGCTTTTAGGTCCTGTGCTGTCATATGTTTAGACTCTGAATGCCAGTCCTACAATTTCAAACAAAATAGTCATATAGGTCCTGGTGAAAAAGCAAGGACCAGGCACACATTTCCTGGAGTACAGGGAAAATAAGCATGCCAAGTAAAGCCTTTTGCTAGCTCGCTGTTTTGTACTCCAAAGTGTGTTCAAACTGAGTAGTGTCAGTACTGTGTAGGGATATGAACAGCCTCAGATCGTGGGATTTCTAACCTCTGTGATTAAGGTGGAATCTTTCCTGAACTCTGATAACGTCCTTTGTTCAAGACGGGGGCGATAGGCACGAAAAGATTACCTTACTTCCCTTGACAAACCCATTTTCTGTCAGGAAAGCACAGATACCTGGAAGTCAGCAAGCTTTCTGAGAAAAAGGTTTACCATCCTGTCCTTTAAATCAATCTGCTGATACTTGTATGTTTAAGGATAGACCAAAATCCTTTGCCCCCACGATCTCTTGGAGGGGACATCAGGAATTAAACCAAGGGTTCGCCCTAAAGAACAGATAACCAGTTACACAAAATTCTGTTTAGATAAAATAATAAACTGTCTTTCACCTACACTCAATTTGGAAAGGCTGTAATTAGAATTATAACTTGTACTTACAGTTCTAATGGAGTACCATTAAGCTTGTGGTGAGCATCTTTCAGGCAGGGCTGCAAGCACATTTAAGGTTTTGCCTAAAGGCTTAGATATCAGCAACACTGTGCATATTGCATATGTCTACCTCATAGACTGTGGCGGGGCCTGTACTTACAGCTTCTTGAAATCTCTTAGTGGTGCAGAAGTAAGATGTAACACGGTGTCATATACACAAAACTTGTAGAGTGTGACAACAGGCATACAGCCAGATTGCCTCCTGAGGTCAAAACATAGGAACAGTAGTAAGTGGATCTATTTATAACACATGCCTAACTCTAGCAAAGAGATAGCGAGACTATTCTAGGCTTTCCACTAAATGTTTATAAGAAAAATATCAGGAAGAAGTTTCTGCATTAGATAGCCATCCCTATATTATGTCCAACTGTCATATTTGTCATGTCCTGTGTTCATATATATGAGGCCTCTAGTGGCCCTCGGCAGACGCCTTACAAGTATTACATAATCTGGTAGGTGTTGCTGGGTGTTGTTATTAAAGTTTGTGACCCACTACGTTCAGTTAACGGCTGCATGTTGAAGTATAAATGCATGCAAACCGGAGCTCTGAGTGTGGCGTGGTCTGTTACCATCTCCCGGGGTGGGGAAGATGCTATAACTGGCGACGAGATAGGGGATACATGCCCTCAAACATACCAGACTGCACTCCCTGAGAGGTTCAGCAAACGGCTTGTGCGTGCCACTTGTGCCTCAAGAAACGGTCTACAGGTGGCATATGTGGAGTCAATGCGCAACTCAAGCTTTTGAGAGGCCCTCAATGAAGGCAAAGGGCCTACAGAGGAGCACAGTCAATAAGTCTGTTAAAAATCTACTGGAAAGGCCAAAAGAAGAGATACTGCGCCACAGCTTAACACAGAGCCCTATTGAGCCGCCGATACGTGCAAAGTGGCAAGTAGTATCCAATACACCAAAAGGCCTTCGGAATAGTGAAATTTTTCAATGGCTGCTTAGAAGAGCACCAAATATGGCACAGTTGCGTTCCTGAAATCACTGCCTCAATTCAATACCGCCAAAATACTTAAAGAACCTGGCAGGTGATGGATAAAAGAGGTGATAAAAAAGATACCACAAGCTGACGAAGTATCATACCGTCAAATCAAGAAGATGTTGGAGGCCAAGTTCAAACCAATGTTGAATGTAGACTATGAAAGGTACACTTTCAACTGATCAATAAAGCAACTTGGTGAGACTATAGATGAGTTTGTTGAGAGACTTGATACACATATAAAGCACTGAAAGTTCAATTAATTCAATGATGAAGAATCTAAATATCTTAGGGTTATATATGGTTTCCTCTCCGATGCTTTCCACCAATGCATGCTATGAGAAACCCTCAGTTTGCAGTTTGGAGCCAGAGATAATTGCTACAAGAGCAGAGGAACGTGCTGATCAACAAGCTGCTGATAGGGAAGCTGGAACAACCCAGAATGAATCAGCATTGAGCATGAAGAGTAAGCAGAAACACAAGGCTGAAGCCCACAGAGTGATGTCTTTGAGGAAAAAGAAATTGTGTTTCCGCTGTGGATTCTCTTTTCCACATGAAGGTAACTGTCCTGCCATAGGACAGATACACAAAGGCTGCATGAAAGAAAACCATTCATAATGGTTTGCAAAGCAAAAGAGAAAGTAAGTGTGTTTTGAAGAGATGAGAAGATGAATGCCAGAAAGTTACAGAAGCACTCTAGCCACTCCCAAAAGGCCAAACTGCAACATCGACTAAGGAAAGTGAAATGAAACAAAGTCAATTGTTATCAAATTTATCTTCCAATGGTTTGTTGGTGTCATCATCAAGGGACAGTGAGGAAGATTGATGTGCCGTGGTGATGTCAGTCATAGACTGATGTGTGCATGTAGAATTGGCCACTTGCAAGGAGAAACACAAATCCGAAAAGAATTGCCACATGAAGCAGCAAAGTTCAAGTGGACATTGTCCTAAAGTCATGCTCAAGGTGAATGGTTGACCTATAACTTTCATTATAGATAGCGATGCATCAATAAACATTATGGTGGCAGAAAAGTACAACTGTCTCCAATACCACGTCTCACACCGTCAAAAGCAAAGGTGTACACCTGAGCAGCTTCTAGCCCCTTGCACATCAAAGGATCCTTTGTGCAGCGTAAGAAAATCACAGTGCAAGCCGCAATTCATGTTCTCCCTGGTACTTCGTCAAGTGCATGCTAATTAAGTTTCAATACTGCTGCTGACATGGCACTGATACTAATATTGACAAAGACATGCTTAAGCTCAAGGAAATCATTACAACACAGTCATGGAAAAGAAACATACTTGACCTCTTACAGATGGGAAACAGCATTTACATCGCATGCGGTACAACGCATGCGATTACAACGCGGTCGTTACACCGACCCCGTTGTTACAACGCAAGCCATTACATCGCAAGTCGTTTCTACGACTTGCTGTAGGGGGCGCGCTAAACTAAGAAATAGTAAAATTTACTATTCCTACACCTTCCCTACTGTTGCACACGCTGGAGTTGGAATAGTAAATTATACTATTCCTAAGTCCAGCGCGCCCCCTACAGCGTGTTTCCTCCATTCTCAAATTCGACAAATGTTCGCACCTCAATAGCAGAGAGTTTAAAGACTTTCTTAATCGCTTGAACATCAAACATCAGAAAAGTACCCCTCTCTGGCCACAGGCAAATGGCATTGTTGAACGATTTATGAATACTTTGAAAAGGGAGGCTCAGCGTGCTGCACTGAAAGGCAGCAAACTCAAGTCAGCTTTATGCCCAGCCCTCCCTGAATACTGTTCCACTCCCCATTCCACGATAGGAAAAAGTCCTGCCACCTTGCTGGTCAGGAGAGCTCTTGGAATGAAGATACCACAATGGACCACCAGTCAGTCAATAGACCATGATGAGATTCGTGTCACTGACACCTCTAGCAAACGCAAAATGAAAGCTTATGCCGATAAGCACTGACTCGCTTGAAACACAGTTTTTTAGAAAGGAGACTGAGTTCTTGTCAAGCAAAAGCAGACACACAAGACTGACCCTCAGTTTGATGCTGAACAGCTAAGAGTTGTGGCAAGCAAAGGAAACATGATAACTGCCCATTGACCAAAATCCATAGCCAGAGACTAATCACAATTTAAGCCCTTGCCTCGATGTTCCTCAGCCTAAGAACTCATGAGTGAGGCAAGTCCACCTGAGTGCCCAAGTCAAGCATCCGACTCTTCTCCAGAGATGCCAGGTGAAGGTGCCCCTCCTCTAGCTCGTACTACTCGATCTGGAAGACTGGTGCGAGCACCTTGACAACTCATTGAGGAGTTATCATGTTTGTTGTTTTTTTTTCTAAACTTTATTTATTGTTTTTCATGAAAAAGAAAACTAACCAAAACAGAAAAGACCTTCCAGCAGTAATTACAGAGTACACACCGTGAGGTCGCCGCAGCATGGAAGTTGAACAGTTCAGTAGTAGTTTAGCTTTAACATGTCAATAGATACATTAATTCTGCATTGCATCAAGTTCCCGCCATAAAGAGATGCCATTCTTCCTGTGAGCCTCTATATATACCTGGGCGTTACAGCATCACTTTGTAGCATAACCATCTAAAATGTAATGTATACCCCGCAGGAGTATACCACTCATCCCACCCCAGTTTGAGCCTGCTCTGCCTGGGATTCGTCCGCAACCGCTTTGTCTAGTAGGTATTGTCGAAATGGGCCCCAAATATCTTTAGGTGCGCATTTTACAGGCATCAATGCGTTATAGCTTTCGGATTGTGTGGAACAATACGCTAAATCAGTGTGCCATTCCGCTATGGTAGGTAAGGGACCCCTCATCCATCTCATGGCCACTCTCCATTTGGCCAAGAGTAAGCCAATGGCTGCCAACTTGCGTACTCCTTTTGGTATCTGTCTATCAAACCCTAGCAGAGCCACCAACGGTGTCTCCGGTAGTGCACAATCCAACATTTTAGAAAGGTCATTGAATACCTCCCTCCAAAACTTACGTATTCCCAGGCATTCTCATGCTAAGTGCGTGAAGTGTGCATCTGAAGCAGCACACCTCATGCATCTGTCATCCTCCCTCAGGCCATATCTACATAACCTCACTGGCGTGTAATAGGTTCTATGAAGATATTTAAAATGAAGCAGTCTGTGGCGGCCATTCAATGAGATTGATTTGATGTTGTTGAAGCACCAAGCCCACTGTGCCATAGAGATTACTATCCCAAGTTCCTCCTCCCACTCCAGCTGAAACTTTAGTTTAGTCTGCGCACCCTGTTCTTTGAAGAGTGTATATAGTGTTGTTACGCCGTGTTGCGGAGATTGAGTTTGTAGCAGGTATGTCAGTGACTGCATCCCTGTCGGTTCAAGCATAGCTGGGCCTAACAACTCGCGCAGAGCCCTGCGAAACCTGTAATATTGAAAAGCATCCAGCGAAGTGACCCCTCCCATCTGTGCAGTTACCTGGTCCCATGTTTTAGCAATCCCTTCATGGAAAATGTCACCCATACACTTTATGCCTAGCTTGGCCAGAGTGTGCATCGTGACTTTGTCCTCCTTAAGTGGAAGCCAATCACACCATTGCAATGGCAATTTGGAAGAGTATATTAATTTTATCTGATGCTTGCTGGCTATTTTCGATAACTGGTGTCCGGTGCAGTTCACAGGGTCTATCGTGCGCGGCGTAATCCGCGACGCCCCGGTCAATATCTTTGGCAGTGGGGCAGGGGAGACCATATTATTCTCTATGAGGTGGTGCGGCAAATTATTAGGGCCATGTATCCAGCCATGGGCGTGCAGCGTCTGAGCAGCTCTATAATACCTTTCCATGTCAGGTGCATTCAACCCGCCCTCCGAATATGGCTTTGTTAGAGTATTCCACTTAACCCGCAGCTGTTTCCCTGCCCAAACTAACTGTGTCAGCAGTGTGCGCAGATTTGGGAAAAAGGATTGGGGCAGACTAATGGGTATATTCACAAAAAGAAATAGAAAACGAGGAAGCACCACCATTTTCGTCAGAGCAACACGACCAACCAGAGACAGCGGGAGCTTGATCCATTTTTCTACCACCTCTGTTAATCTGTGCATTGCACATCCGTAATTCTCCGACAATACAATCTCGGCATCGGTGTGTATTTTTATGTCCAAGTACCTTACCAGGTCTGTGGTCCATTCCAGTGGATAAGTGGTCTGCACTGGTATAGTGGCGTCAGTTAACGGGAAAATAATAGACTTATGCCAGTTGATATGGAGCCCTGAATGTTGACTGAAGTGCTCCACTTCTTGCAGCATTGGAACCAAGTTTTGTTCCGGATTACGAATGTACACTAAAGTGTCGTCTGCATATGCAGAAATAGTGAGGTTGTAGTTCAAGGACCGAATACCCCGATATGCATGATATTCGCGCATTGCGCATGCTAGCGGTTCCACCACCAGGGCATTTAAAAGGGGAGAGAGGGGGCAACCCTGCCTTGTACCCCTAGTTATTGCAATTGTTTGAGACAACGCTCCATTGATCCTTACCTGGGCCACTGGCTGTGCATATAGCACCTCTACTAGTTGAATAAAAATATCCCCAACCCCCACCCTACGTAGGACTGCATATAAAAATCTACATTCTACCGAATCGAAAGCTTTCTCGATATCTATGAATAATGCTGCCGCCCTGACCTGTGGGTTGATAAGCGCTATGGTTCCGAATAGAGTGCGAAGATTGCTGGACAATGACTGACCAGGGACAAACCCTGTTTGTTCCGGCCTCACTAACTTAGGTAGCAGGGGAGCCAGCCTGTTTGCCAGCACCTTCGCAAACAGTTTCGTATCTGTATTCAGCAGTGATAGCGGCCTATAGGAAGAGCAATGTTCGGGAGGCTTCCCGGGCTTGAGCAGGGTAACTATAGTGGCTTCCCTCATAGAAGGTGGCATTTTCCCTGTTTTGGTCATTTCTTCAAATAAATTTACAAGGTGTGGAATTAATTTATCTTGGTACGCCTTGTAAAATGCAACTGTTAGACCATCTGCACCAGGGGCTTTTTCATTAGGCATTTCTTTCAACGCAGCTGTTATTTCTGTGGGTCTCAAAGGACCTATGAGTCGTTCCCTATCGCTATTTTCTAACCATGTCATTGCTTTGTGGGCTAAATACTCATCGTCAGAGTCAGGGGCTGTTGCCCCCCTGGAGGTGTAGAGACCTGTATAATAATCAGCGAAAGCCTCCAGAATGGCTGGGGTGCTATCTACCAGTTTGTATTTAGCATTGTAAACACTTGTGATGTGACTATCGCCCCTGTGAGGTCTGACCGTTGCCGCCAGGGTGGCGCTGGGTCTGTCACCTTCCGAGTATGCCCTGGCAACGGCATATTTCCCTAGATGCTTAACCTCGTCTTCGGCCAACTCATTGTATTCACTAAGTTTTGTCCTAATCTGTGCAAGTATCCGTGGGTCGGCAGTGTCGAGTAGCCTGCCCTCCAGTGTCTTTAGTGTAGTTTCTACATTGTGTAATTGGGTGCGAATAGATTTGAGAACACCCGCGTGTTTAGAGATCGTAATTCCCCTTATGTAGAGCTTAAAAGCTTCCCATATGGTGCACATAGTCGTGACGCTGCCCAGATTTGTAAAGAAGAACTCATCAATCGCCGTGCCTATTTCCGCACGAAATACTGCATCTAATAGGGAGTATTGAGGAAATCTCCAAGTGTGCTTGTTGATGATTGCGTCTGACATACCTATCTTCAGGAGTACTGGGGAGTGGTCCGACAGGGTGTGGGCTGTGTGTGAGTAGTCGTCTATTGAGGAAAGCAGTGTGCTGGAGGCATACCAGTAGTCTATCTTGGTGTGGATATCATGTGCAGCCGAGTAGTGCGTGTACTCCCTGCCCAGAGGGGACAAGTGGCGCCAGACATCCCGCAACCCCTCGGTTTGGGCAATGCCGGCTACGGCTCTAGCTGCGCGAGATGGAGGTCTAGGGGCTCCCCTTGACCGATCTAAGTCAGGATTCTGAATACAATTGAAGTCCCCACCCCAAAGTATGGACATGTGGGAGTACTTCATAATCTTATGATGCAAGGAGTGGTAGAATTGGGGGTCATCATAGTTGGGCCCATAAACTCCCACCAAAAGAACGTTGAAGTGCTCTTTACGACACTTTGCCATAACAAACCTGCTGCCTGTGTCAACTTCCATGGCCTGTATCTGTATGCCGGAGTTTCTGCGGACCCAAATAAGCACCCCCCTAGCGTGTGATGTGAACTCGGATGCAACACATATTCCCTTCATCCTTCTTTGGGATAATAACCCAGTCTTGGGGGAAAGGTGCGTCTCCTGTAGAATAGCTACATCTACATTGTGTCTGTACAGATATGCCACAACCTTACGTATTTTTCTCTGGTCATTAAGACCCCTGACGTTCCAGGACAGGAAGCTAATATTAGCTTGATGCTTAATGGGCTTTGACATGTACTAACTTACGTATCCGGAGTGCTAACAATACACGCAGCATAACCTAGCACAGTGCAATTTTCCTGCTGAAACATACAAGTGGACTGGAATGTAACATAGAAAAAAAAAAAAAACAACACCCACCCACACCATATCAAAAGAGAGAGATATGGCACTTATAGTTCCCCCCACCTCCTCTGAAAATTACCTACCCCAATTAGAACAGTTCCCCAATAGTAGGTACCCAGGTGTAATACACACAAAGGCAATGGCAGCCAGACCCGTGATGTTAGTAGATAGCCTGCTACCGCCCACTCTTATCATTACCAACTGGGCATCTGATTAACTATGCTACGTCACATTGTAGTGGTAGTGCAATAACGGGAAATCTCAATGGAATTACAGCGTAATTTTTACAGTTTAGGCATTACAACTTATGGTGTATGTCCAACATCCTTTGTAGCAGAGTGTAGAGTTCCTAGGACACCACCGAAGCCAGTGTACCTGACCCCGGCAGACTCTCCAGTTCAGCGTCCCCTGATGGGGCAACACTCCCCGCCGATGGTGAACGAGTTAATCTGTTCGTCTTTTCTGCACTGTACTTTTTGAGGTCCCGCTGCAACTGATTAGGGTCAGCATACAGTTTGGATTGGCCATCGAAATTGACCCGGAGCCGGGCCGGATATAACATCGCATAATCCAATCGTACCTCCCTTAGTTTGCGCTTCACAGGGCCAAATTTCTTACGTGCTTCTTGTACAAGCAGAGTAAAGTCCGAAAAGAGGGACAGGTCAGAGCCTTCATATTTAAGAACTTTCAGTGGTCTTGCACGCCTCAGAGCGGCATCCCTATCCCTATAGTTAAGTAGTCGAGCAATCAAAGGTCGGGGTGCCGCCCTCGGGGGAGGTCGCGGGCCCAACGTACGGTGTGCCCGCTCGACGACAAAGACTTCGGAGAATGTTTCTCGGCCCACAGTTGTATCAGCAGCTTCTCAACGAATGTTTCCATGTGACCAATGGATGTGGACTCCGCCAGTCCTAGAATACGCACATTGTTGCGTCGAGAACGCGCTTCAAGATCTTTGGCCTTGTCTTTCATTGCTGCCACTAGTTTCTCCATTTGTTTCTGCGCTGCCCCCATTTCGGTCTGAGTATCCTCAGCGTCAGAGATCCTGCGCTCCGCCATATCAATCCTTTCTGTGTGCTTGTCTACCCTTTCAGACATTCTGTCCATGCGGTACACTAGCGAGTCCATCTTAGCATCAATGGACGACAGGCTTCGCTGCATGGCCCCCAGAATTTGCCTTATGTCCCCATCTGGAGCCGCCGGCTCTTCTGCCTGCTCAGCCAGTGTAGGGTCGCGGTCTTCGTCTCTGTGCCTAGACGATTTACGTTGTTCAAACTGAAGTTTCGACTGCATTTTGTCGCCTTTACACATGTCCCCCGCCGTTGGTAGACCCCCGTCAATTGGGAAGCAGTGGTATGGGCCCCAGGCCCGACTGGCATTTTAGCAAATGTTAGTGGGTGGGTTGTGTTTCACTGTGGGACGACTCTGTAGGATAGACAGTATTAATCCTCGCAGCAGCAAGGCCAGCACAGATGCTCCGCAGGTGTCCTACCTCTTCTGTTTCGGTGCGAGCTTCACACAGACACATTCCCTAATGTGTCCAGTGCCTGGCAAGCGCAGCACCGACCACTGGTCCAGATGATCCCGGCCTGCGCAATTCCGTTCCCAGAGGTGCACGGGTGATATATTGACAGGCACACAATGCAAGGACAGCCCAAAGTCATTTATACACTTCAGCTGCAAGCGCCGCCAGAGGGACCTGCACCAGGCCTCTTATTAGCGCCACAGGCCCAGCAGCTTGTACAGAGCACACCCTCTAGGGCCGCAAGGAGGTAGGATGATCGCGGGTGGGCGTTGCACTTATAATCACAGGTCCATGAGACTTGTTCCGCTGGTTCGGGTTCACATAGGGGCCGGGGAAGTGCGATGTAGTTCCGACGCAATAGGTGCCAAAGGCCCAGCGGAGCACTATACTTAGGCCGGCCGGCTCGCGCACTCAGCCGCACACACGCAGTCCTACCGGCACCTCTCCTGAGCCGATAAGATTTCCGCCCCGTAGCGCTTCCGTGATGCCCACAGTCAGTGCGGCCGGCCGGGATCCAGCTGCAGACCGCTGATCAGATGGCAGGCCCAGGATCAGCGCGGGCGCCTCCTCGCCTCAGTGGGACGCACGAAATGGCCGCCACGGGCCTCCGCCAGGGTGCCTCTGCGTATTACTGCCGCTCCGCCGTCAGATCAGGTAGAGCCTCCTGACTTCTACCAATCGTGTAAAGCTACATTAGACGCTGCTACCACTACTTGTTATGCCACCAGCTGTCCCGATGGTGCGAAATTAATGCAGGATATTTGGGGCGGCTGCCGGAGCTCTCTCAGGCTGCGGCCATCTTCGAGTCAGGCAAGCCACTCCCCCTCGAGGAGTTATAATGTTTATATGTATATATATTTGTTTGTAAATTATATTTAACAAAGAGGGAGATGTTGTGTTCTGAGTTCAAATGTATGAGGCCTCTATTGGCCCTTGGCAGACTCCTTACAAGTATTACATAATCTGGTAGGTGTGGCTGGGTGTGGTAATAAAGTTTGTGATGCAGTGTGTTCGGTTAACGGCTGTATACTGAAGAATAAAGATGTGCAAACAAGAGCTGCACCTGTGGCGTGGTCTGTTACCTGCTGCCGAGTTGGGGTGGACGTTACAATATTTAGCTGTTGGTGAGAAAATGCTAACCTCAAACATTTTAGATATTCCCCTCTCATCACTAACAACCTTCTCAAGGCCTGTTCAGCCTGCACTGTGGGTATATGATTTATTGTACTGTGAAGACCCTGTCCTGTATCACGTGATGGATGTGATGGATGCACACTTTCAATGGCTGTCTAGTTTTGCTTTATCTTTAAAATGCATCTTCTGAGAAAAACCACTGGCTCATTGCATCTCTTTACTTTAGCTGAGCTTACACTGCCACAACTCCATGGTGAGAGGCTTTTACTTTGGGACAAATAACTTTTTGTGCATTTACCACCCCTAGATTTTGAGTCTCACTCACTGTAAGCACTGATAAAATGGGTTTGAGTCAGGTCAGTGCTTAATGTTTAGAGTAAGGTCCACTATTGTGCAGCTGGGGTAAGAGGCTTGTGATCATATGTGCACATTTAAACAGGCGGAGCGAGTGGAACTACCATCTAGCTTAGCCCTCTATCTACACACAAGTAGCCTTTAGCAGCTAGGACCTTTAATAAACTGGTAATGGCCTACACAGACCTTACATTCTAAGCATTCAAAAAGAAATACCAGCATTTCATTTTGACTAAGTTGTGAAATCTGGTGCCTCACAGTAAGTATGCAGTGGTTTACTGTATTCATTCTGTAGGCAAAAGCTGCACCAACATAATAATTTTGCATTGGCTCAACCTAGAGAGAAGTTTAACATGTACTGCACTAGGTAGCCAAAGGTCCTAAGTGCAAATACAATATTAATTTAGCCATATCTGCACTCCTTCATGTAGTCTGAGAGTCATATTTCTCTGAATCAGCCCTTAATTAGATTCAGGCATTGAACTCCCCTGCTGGGCCAAGTCATTTACTCTGCCAGCAGGTAGATCAAAGCCTCCTCCAAACAATAGGCTCATTTGGTGAGGATTATGTCTGTCGCTGGGAGAGGAAGAGGGTGGGGGCGTAATCTGAATAGGATAATTATATTCACACTGAGTGACAAGCCTCGGAATGCCCATCCCCAGAGAAACAAAGCAAGTCAATCATGCTTCTGGCACTACTCACAAGAAGGGTTTTCCTCTGAAAATTTGGAGAGAAGAGAGCAGGCTGCTGTGTATGTTAGCTCTCTCAGAGCTTTAAGCTCTGCCCCTATGACCATTAACTACCATTCTTAAATGTCCAAAAATGCTGTGCAGGCAGAATGGGACATGGGCAGCGTAATGATGTTGCATCTTTGGATTGGGCAGAGGTGCTCACTTTATGGAGCTTTCCACCTCCACTTAAACACCCCTTGCACTACAGGGAAACTTTTGAGAGCATTCGGAGACCTCAGTCAAACTACAGCTGAAGAAGAGTGCCGAAACAGAGAAGATAATGGACTCTTTCTGAAGAAAGGGAGTCAAGAACTTGTAAATCCGGAAGGAAAAGAGGACTCAAGTATTTTTTTATTCTAGTTGACACACAAGGACTAAAATTTGTTTCTAGGGCCAGTGGCACTGACCTGCCCAATCCCTATGCGGACCATGAAGGAGAGCGTTCCCCTGGAAAACCTGTGGAATTAGACCTGTGGTGGATGGCCCCTAAAATCCATGCCTCCTGCTGGACACAGAGGTGCCATGCAAGTGAGCAGGAGGCCATGCGGCATGGGAAGTGCAGGCAGAGAATGAAATGTGCGTTAAGGGCTGCATATTCTTCTAAGTAAGGCCCTGGGCCAAGGAGAAGTACCAAGAGCAGGTCGTGGGTCCAGCGGCATCACTAGTGTTGGTGAAAGGCAGCTGGGTGCTGGGGGTGAGGAAGACGCTTCAAGTAGGCCATGTGAAGCTAAAAGGGCAGACGGGCTGGCCCTGAATTCTCCCTAATTGGAGAGAGAGAAGTTTAAACAAGCATTGGCATAGCCAATAGGTCTCGCTCTTGGGACCTTATAAGTATTTAGTTATGCAGCAAAATATCCTTGTTGCAAAAACAGCAACTGTTGCATGGCTAAACACTTATAAGGTCCCAAAGGCGAGACCTATTGGCTATGCCAATGCTTTTTTTTGGGGGGGGGGCTTTTAAAGTTTATTTCTGTTATGGGGTGTAAAAACACCCCAGGACATCGGCACCGGCCTCAGCTGGCTTGTGTTTAGGAGGAGCGGGTTTGGTGGAGGAGGGTGCATAGGTGCCTCCTAGGTAGTTCTGAGCAAAAGGCCCCACACCTCCAAGGCCTCCCCACCCCACCCCACATGGTAATATTTTTCTTAAGGTTGACAGGTCTGCCTGAGACATTGTCGGCCGGTCTCATCGTTAGTTGTATAAGTGATGGTGAATGTGTCCGAGGGTCGCTGTGACGCTACTACAGCCAGCTCACTGCCGCCCGCTCTCTCGCCGGGATCTGTAGCCGGGTTGTCGCGGCCCTGGAGCACGGATGTCAGATAAGCCTGTGCAGCACCTCCTGACAGATGGTGACAAGCGCGGCGCGTAGAGCTTGGTCTGTGAAAGCTTCTGTCACAAACGCTTTAGGCCCGAATGGAAGATGGCGCTCCCTGTGTGGATGCAAGGCGAGTCAGAGGGGTATAAAGGGGAGGGGGCAGAGAGACCATAACAGCACAGCAGAATGAATATATGTAGACCTTTTTTTTGGCATCGGTGTGTGTGCGTGTACACTAGGTACATGCACACATACCCAGGCACATACACAAACTCATACAGTATGCAAAGACACACATGCACACAAACGGGTGCTTGTACATGCACACACAGCCAAACGCACACTGTACATGGCCATTTGTGTGTGTTTGCCTTTGTGTGCATGCTCAAGCACCAGTTTGTCTGCTCTTGGGTTTACATGTGCCTTACTATTTTCTCAGTAAGTTTGTGTGTACATGTATATGGGTTTGTGTGCATATGTACATGTGTTTTGTCTACTGGTATAAGTTATGTCTGTGTCCGTGTTTACATGTGTGCGAATATAGGTGCGCCAGTGTCTGTATATAGGTGTGTTTCCGGGTGTGAATTGTTAGTGGTGTGTGTATATACAGGCATGTGTGTGTATATTTGTGTATGGTGTATGGTATATGTGAGTGATAATGTGTGCTCCCCGTCCATCCCCTTCACAGTTCTCTTCTAGAGATGCCAATAGACTCAAACGGTTTTACGCCTCGTGCTCACTTTGTGTCCTTTAGGCAATTAGCTAAAATCGTGTACTGTCAGGGTTTTTGCTCAGACAATTCCTGCCAGGCCCACCCTGGAGGATATTGTTCAGGGAGCATGCGTGGTACAGGTACTACCTTTCAGAAATTCGGTTGCAAAAAGGGCTTTCTCGCTTTATTTACCATTAGTCCCCACAAAAATAATACCATCGGCCTCAAACAACGCAACGACGTGCGCAAACGCTTTCACTGGGTTTTATTTTGCACCTGTGCTTACCGTGCAAATCGCCATGAGGCACGTGGACTTTCGTCCAAAAACGCTACTCAGTATAAGTTGCAGAAGCACAATCTGAAATATTCATTTTCCAGGAAAAAACGGCAAGGAAAAACAACTGTAATAAATAAAGAACGAAATTAAGAAACAAGCGCTACGTGTCTGAATCCACACGGAAATACAAAAACAGCCTCGAGAGACGCATTGAGAAATGTGAATTTAGGACAGGATCCGACGATTTTCCGGGGATGAAAGGTGGGGAAAATTAGCAGTTGTCAAAAACAATCCCCGTCATACAATAGAGCACGTGTTTTAATAAAGCCAAAAACGAGAACAAGCGAACAGGAGCCAGGGAAGACATCCCACAGTTTTTTTGTCTCAATTAATGATGAAAGGAGTGACTCTCTGCAGAAACACAGTAGGATGAGGAACTGGAACTAGACCAAGAGATGCAGAGCGAATACTCCTTTGAAGTCTGAGAGAGAGCGAGAGGAGCTAGACAAGAGCTGAAACACTTAAAACAACACACAGAAAAATGCGTTATCAAGATAATAACAAGTGCGGCCGCGAAAGTTAAAGCGACGCGCTTGTTTTCCTTCCCAGTAGCAGTATTCCCTGTAGCAGTAATAATGAGGTTTACGTGGAGTGCGGCCGGAAGTCCATGGACAGCCTTTCCCTTGCGGGATCGAGCAGCACCAGGAGCGATAATTGCTAACACATGGCGCCAAAGCTCGCTCCCGCAAGGGAATCGCCAAACGTGCACGCGTTGCCATTGAAAGCAATGCAACGCGTGCACGTTTTTGGGGACAAAATCGATTCCAAGAGGTCCCCCCTATGAAGCGCATGCGCGCTGCGTAGGCGAGACCTAAAATCCAGTACCTAAAGGTCATGAAACGTTAGAGGTCAAGATACCTAAAATGAACGCTCCGGGTGGCTAGAGCCTGCTATTAAGAGCAAAATGCTGCAAACCCCGTGCAATTTGGCCAGTTGGTGCCAGAAAAAAATGCTTAAGATGTTTGCCACTGTGGAGGAAGCTACACACTGGGTCCTCAGTGCCATTAGGCCACAAGTCCCTTCATCGATCTCTGCGGATTCAATCTAGTTCCCAGGGAATATCAGAACCCAGGAGAATTTGTCGCTGATGGTACTGCACTCCCCAAAATTTCTCTACTTAGAATCCCTGGGAATTGCCAGGGCACCTGGATATGTGTGGTGCAGGAGTGTAGTTCTTTTGCTATATCAGTTAGCTATTTTCTCCCAGCGGAGTTCTACAGCTTCTCCATGCTCTGTACCTGAATGCTCCCAAGAAATGCCAGAGCCCCAGGACAGGTACTGAGTGCCTTCCTGAGCTCTCCATGCCAGAGTCTGAGAAGAGATGGGGTGCACCTGGAGTAAAGATCTACACCCACGATAACTGCAAGTGGGAGCCAAATAAAGGCAGCTTGCTCCCATGCCGGAATACGAAGTTGTGTTGGCCGGACAGGGAAACAGCTGTGTCATGTGGGCTTTGGTTTCCATGCCGCACTTGGACTGCCACAACCCAGGTGCCCCACAGGCATGCAGAGGTGCCTGACTTTTGAAGAAAACAAAAATAAAGAAAGTAAACTTTGCAATCAAGAGCACTTTTATTTAAAAATAAAAACAAAAAGGTAAAACTGAAAGTTAAGCGGCTTGTATTTACTTCAAAAGGGTTGCTTTGGACCTGCTGAAGGATTGTCTAATAAGCCAAACTGGCAGGATTGCAAATGTATACGTCTGTCTAGTGGTGCCCAAAGGATGATAGTGGCACTACGAGGAGATTTTGCATAGTGCTTGGGGTGTTGCCATGAGAGCTTTGTTTTTAGATCCTGTGGGTTTTTTGTCGCAAGTGTAAAAGTAGATAAAAAACTCATACATTGCACAATATTGAAATCTTTGACTATTAACAAAGAACCATTGCACAAATTATTGAATGTTACTAAAAGACTGGACCATCCTGAAATGTAATACTGATCACACTGTGCTATGTACTTATAATTCTGCCTTTATCTATTGTGGTTGCATCTTGACAAAGCCAGTAGTTCTGACTTTTAGGAACTGCCCGTTCCTTAATGTGTTAGGGACATCGGGATATTGTAATTTTAGGATACAGGGCTTGCTGGTGCGCAGATTGTTAGAGGCACCTCAGGCGCATGGGGTGCAGGGTACATTTAGGGGGCCGCCTGATCAGTGGGGCATTTCATTAGTGTATGCTCTCGCTTCTTTGTGAGGCTCAATAGAGGTTGGCACCATAAGTATTTCAATCTGCTGTTCTACATATATTAATTTATTATTTAGTACTGTGTGTAATAAAGTGCATTTCCTTTTTATAAGACAAAGCACTGACTGGACAATGGATTATTAAGTGTTGTTTACTGCATTGCTAAGTGGCAAATCTCTAACGAATATCCCCTACCCTGAGTAAGCCTTGGACTTACATGTCTTGCTACCCTGACAGTCAAGTGCTAAAAGGGTGCTTGGTTCCCTGTTAAGGGTTCCACAATACAGAGCCTCAGAACACCAGTAATGAAAGATATCAGTGGTTGCAACTGGAGACAGTACTTTCTGTCTGCATTGGACCCTTCGACCCAGATTCCTGACAACATTTGTGGTAGTTCACTGTCCCAATCACATATCCTTTATAGAGTGCCCTTTTAAGGTCTGAAAAGCCACCTGCTTATTAATGGTTCAAATGGTTTACAGAGGTAAATCTTCTCTTCAGCCACATATTGTGGTAAAAAAATGTTGTCAATGTTGAGAAAATGGAAGCTGTAGTCTTTGTGAGGCACATAAAAAAAAACACTGGCAAATTAATACCTCTGCATTGGAGAATTTTGCCAGATATAAATATTTGTGCATTGGATGCCTTATACAATATGTGCGTGTTAGACCTGTCAATCTTAGGGTGGTCTTTCCCCAAACCTTTTGCCTTACTCCTCCATTTTTGCTGATGTGTTTGTTGGCCTTAGTCATCTGTGCACTTTACCACTGCTTACAAGTGCTAACGTGTGTGTGCTCTCTCCTTTAAACTTGGTGGGATTGGCTTACACCCAATTGGCACATTTCATTTACTTGTAAGTCCCTAGTAAAGTTGTACTACCTGTACCCAGGGTCTGTAAATTAAATGCCACTAGTGGCCCTGCAGCAGTTATTGTGCCACCCACTTAAGTAGCCTTTTAAACATGTCTCAAGCCAGCCACTGCAGCCTGTTGGTGCAGTTTTAAACTGCCATTTCTACCTGGCAAAGTAAAACTTTTGGCAGTCCTAAACCAACGTAAAGTCCCTAAGTCCCAACTCCATTCAGGTCAGGACCCCGACTCCATCTTGGACAACAATTTCCCCAAATTCTGTCAACTCACTGTCATATCTGTTAAAAACAGTGATAACATGAATGTCATCCTCACATATCATTCATAGAACTGAGAGAGTGTCAAGTCATTCTAATAATGACCCAGATATAACACTTGATAAGACACCCAGTCTGGAACAAGCGTTCCCTTATCAATATGCTAGTGCCATCAAGAAACATCCTGAGATAATTCATCTAAGAGGTGTAGTTAGAATTGACGTACCCTCATCTCCCGTCTTCTTAAAGATTTGTCTTGTGTCTGTAATCTGTGTACCACATTCCTGAAACTATATCAGAGGCTTTCATCCCTGATAGTATTTAGATTATCCTACAAGATACCATCCAAAGACGATCTTGGCAATTGCTGGCATTCAGAAAAGATGATGCATCTTGCCTGACACTGATAAGAGCCAATTACTCAAGGGAGGCTGCTACAGCAGCTCATTTGTGGTTTTCATAGGGAACACTTCCTCCACAGCTCCCCCAATAACGACAGCCTGAACTGTCAACAAGGTATGCAGTGTGCTGCTTCTCCCTGAGAAACTCTAGACTGCAAGTTACTCTTCTATATGCTCTCCTAGGGTAGCACATAAAAGTAGGTTTTAGGGTGTTAGGTCTGTAGATTACCTTTTAACCATGTTAGAAACGTTCATTTTATTCTTGTTGTTTACAACGTGCCTTCTTGCTGATTTTATGATATCCTTTGTGATTATTTTAGACGTACTAAGAAACAGGTTTGCCCTGTTGTAATAAATAAGTTTAATTAAAATTGGCCGTTCTTCTTAGCAATATGTGTGTGATACTGTGAAGAGCGAAATAAGTTTCTGTTGCCACAGTGCTTCTGATCCCTTATCGGAGATTGTTAGTAACTCAAATGCAATGGTTGTACTTCAACTATGCATTGAGTTGGCTTCTGCTGGACTACAATAACCTGTCTTTCAATTTCAACGCTGGTGGATTGAACTAAGATCACTTGAGTCATCCACGGGTGGGAAAGCAAACCTTGTAGAACTACACCAAGGATGAAGTTTATGCAAAAAAACCTTCCTTTTTAATGCATGTAAGTCACCCCTATGATAGGCCCTAAGGAGCCGATAGGGCAGGGTGCAGTGTATTTAAAAAGTTGGACATGTACTTTTAACTTGTACAAGTAGTGGTAGTGGAAAATTTTCAAATCAGTTTTTCACTACTGCAAGGCTTTCTTTTCCCATAGGAAATATTGGTTTACATTATTGCATTTAATAATGATGACTTTCAATTGGAAGCAAGTAGGAATTTCGAGTTAGGTGTCTAAAGAATAGTAATTTATAAACCTCTTTAATGGTAAAGTCAGATTTTAAGTCACAATTCTGAAAATGGCACTTTTAGAAAGTGTGCATCCTCTAATCTGTTCTTTCTGCTTTGCAACGTATCGTCCCAATGAGTTTGCACCCTATTGAACAAAGTGAATTTACTACAAATAACAGGAACATGGAGAGTTTATCACTGCGGAGACAGTGAAAAATCGTAGTGGAGCCCATGGAGTTTACAACTGATCATTTGATAAAAACAGCAGCAGCTGATTTCCGTGTTAACAGCGTCTGGACTTTGACATTTAAAAATATGGATTTGTTTCAGTTGTAGTGGATGAAAAATTGGACTCATCAAAGGATTTTGTTTAAATAATTTTAGGACACTGTAATGAGTTTTTATTTTAAAGTTTATATGGTTTAATGATATGTGTGGGTTTAGTGGAGGGGTTAGCATTAGCGTGGGGTTTTGGTTTTCACTCGCGAGGTGCACTGTGGGAGTTTGAGTTTTTAGTTTAGTCTTGGAGATTTTGCGGCACAACCATTGGGTGAAACAGGTCATAGGGTTTGAGTCGAACAGAGTAGTATTACGTATGATCAAGATCACCTGGGTGAGCACAGCTGAAATAAAGGGTCGACCGACAGGAAGGGAGATAACAGTTTGTGTGCTTATGGAGAATAGTACGAGGAGGTCAGGCTGACGGTCGTGGTTCTATATTGCAAGGTAAATGGGGCAGGTGGGGCAGTGGGTTATATTCATAGTAAATGAGGGTAGATAAACAAGAGGGGAATGGGGGTGTTTTGAGGAATGGACGTCACTGTATATTTTTTGCTTTGCAACAGATACGTTTTTGGGTTATAAGGGGTTGAGGAGGGTTAGACTTAGGAAGTCGTTTTTGAGTTATAGCACATGGAATGAGTGAGAGATGGGTTGGGGAACTGGGGTTGGATGAGGTGGGTGTTATTGGCATTTGAGATATTATTTAGAAAATTGGGTTAACATTGAGTGGTGAGCTGAACTGCTTTTTTATCTTGTGTCTTAGAGATCCCTGAAGAAGAGCCTTTGCGCTCGAAATGCATTGGACATGAATAAATGGGCCTACTTTGAGATAAAATTGACCTGTACGTGTTGCTGTGAAAAGCCCGGATGGGCACGCAGGAGACATTAGAAAAAAAATTTGAATAAAGAATTCAGGAGCAATGAAGCTGTCTCCGCAGTGATGATTAGAGTACTGATAAATCAATAAGGAATTGGATAACTATTGGTATCGAGTGATTAAATGAGAGTACTTGGATTAATATGACACATTGGAGGGAGGATTTCCCACATTGCAGTGCGACAGTCGGGTGCGCGATGGAGGTGCCCTTTTTTGTATACTTTTAGAAAGTTGGCATTTTCTTGTCTCAACCATTTGGTGCCTGCAGCCTGTATCCTGGGTCACATTACTAGGTGTAGCTGGCAGTTGGTCTTTGTGTATTGCCCCCAAACAGTGTAACAAAGAGGAATAGTAGATGGTAGGATGGGCCATCTCTGACTTCAAGAGAAGGAGAAGCTGTCACCTACCACACTTTCCCATCACAAAGCATCTGCCCGGCACACTCACAAAGGGTTCTGACACTAGTCTTTTCTGACCCCAGACAAGCTGAGCCCAGGGCAGGAAGGCAGGAAATTCCAAACATCTTTGAGGGGGGAACCTTCAGAACCTACCACTACTTCAAAGTGGACATCAGGTATAAATAATGGACCTTCTGACCCAACTCTTCAGTACACCTCTGGACCAGTGGAAGACTCAGAAGAACTGCTCTGCTGCTCTGCTGCCTGAGTGAAAAAGACTGGACAAGTATCTTGATCCCAGGACCACCAGAGTGACTCCAAGAGCTAGTTGGCTGATCTCCTGAGCAGAGCCTCAGGGACATAAAAGGCTCCAACTACTTTGAACTGTTATATGGCCATTAGGGTCATCCTCGACATTGCTAAGTTAGCATGAGCTTTGCTGCCATGATGCTGCTTTTGCGCACGTTACTACATGACTTTATTTTGCAAGACTCTATTTATGGCTTTCACATGAGAACTGTCTGCTTTTCACGTTCTCTGCTAAGTTCCTGGAGTTTAGTCTGAACACGATGTGCAAGGTCGATCAACAATGCCCCTTGTTATTCTGTTCTGGTCAGTCCCTAGCACCTAGACATAACATGCTAAACACAGCTGCACTGCTGGAGACTCGTGCTTTGATATTACGGGGATGCATGTTGTTTTAACACACACTTGGAGAGAGCCCTTTCCATGGAGAAGAGCTATGCTGTTCCTATGATGTAAACCTTACATCTAGGTTTTAAGGTATGGGGTCTGCTGACAAAGCCCAGAGATCTTCTTTTATATAATAAACTTCTTCCAGTCAAGGGGAGGGTGGTTAGGCCTTATAGTCCTTTTTCCACTGTCTTTATATAATGATATCCCCTTTGTACTCTATGGAATTGTAACAATGCTAACTGTGCTGAGTTTATGCATTTTGCTGCTGGTAGTGGCTCATATACTGTATTATAGAGCACGATAGTTAAAATAAACATTTTGAACTATTACAGTGACTCTGCCAATTCTTATCTGTGGACAAGTACGAGCGAGCGAAAGGGTATGGCTTGCTACCGTGATTCCTGAGAGAGTCGGGAGTGTTGTGTTCTGGGTTGTCTAATCATTTGTGGCTTCTCGATTTTGGAGGAGAACGAATGAGACACTATAGCTAGTCGGTTTTGGGATTTTGGGCACTAAGTTGGTAGGTTGGTACACCCCTATACACCGAGGTCCTGTTTTCCTGCGCATAGTTCTGTGTAGGTGCAGAATCCCCGCAACAGAACCCAGCACCCAACTCTATCTGCTGTGAGTCCTGCCACCCCAATTGGTGCCACCCTAGTCCTGGACCCTTGGAAGTGGTCCTGAAGGTGCTTTTCCAGCCCAGCTGAGGTCCTGTGGGCAGAACCGATGCAGCACAATGCGTCTCATGGCAGCTGCTTTGGAACCACCGCTGCACAACGCATCCCTGATGCAGGACCTACCTTCGCAGCCCACAGCTTCATCTGAAGCGGCGCTGTGCGACGCAGCCTCAATACGGGCATTCGCATCGCAAGCCCCTCATCAACAGCATCCTCAATGAGGACGCAGGATTTCACATCGTTGAAGCGGGATCTCGCAACACTCCGCAAACCAGGACTGCATGTACTTTGTTCAGATGGCCTAACTTGGTCCCTCTATCTGGCCTAGGCTCGATCATGGTTGGCCTGAACTTGTGACTTTGTCCTGGTATGGTGCAACCAGATAACCACAGTTAGAGCTTTGTGCTTCTAGGAATTATTTTCCCTTAAATCTTTTAAATTCCATATCTCCGGTTGTCTGATTGGATTTTTGTTATATTGGTCTCAAATAATTTATTAAATTTACTCAATTGTTCCAAATTGGTGTGGGATTTTCCTTGTGTTGTGTTTTCACTTTGATACTGTTTGAAGTGCTGCATACATACTTTACACATTGCCTCAGTTAAGACTGACTGCTTTTGTGTAAAGCTACCAGAGGGTTAAGCATAGGTTAATTTGAGGTCTGCTTGTGACTTCAGCTTTACAGAAATTGTGGTTGCTGCTTGAGCAGGGTTTCAACCTCCCTCAACAAGTGACCTAATTTTCAACAGTGTCAGATGGGCAGAACTGAAGTTTGTACCAGGGTCTGACACTCCCAGGGCACTTTGGTATCCTAGAGGCAGCTGCAAATGCTTGTGTGCCCCCCTCTATAATACTGATCAAGCCTATGCATGTTTTGTGCCGGCACAATGATGAGGATGCATTTTCTCATGTGCATGGGGGCTTGACCCCACAGGATTGAGGAAACACTTTTACTCTGTACCTGCACCATATTGCAGACACAGGCACTGAGGCAAACAGACTGTTATTACCCCCATCTGCCCTCAAGGGGGCAGAAAGCCCACTAGACTTCAGTGATTTTTTTGTTTTGACTATGTAAGGGTGGGGGCTGCCCAAAATGGGCATGCCAATGCCCCCGCCCACCAAACAAAAAAGGGACAGTCTTTCTGCCTGCCTTGGAGGGCAGATGGGGGTTATTACCCCCGATCTGCCCCTGGGGGGCCAGAGAGCCCACTAGACATCAGAATTAATTTTTTTATAAAAGAGGGGTGGGGGCCACACATAATTGGCGATGCCAATGTCCCCACCCCCCCAAAAAAAATAGCCACAGTCCTTCTGCCCCCAGGGGAGCAGAAAGCCCACTAAGCACCAGAGATATGTTTATGGGCGTGTCAGGGAGAGGCCCCTTATGCAAGGGTTGCTCCCCTTTTTTAGTGCACTCATTTTGACTGCTTCTTCCCCTCCTTAGGGGCAGATCAGCAATATGTTTAGGCACATCTGCTCCCAAGGGGGGCAGAAAACCACTAGACACTAGCGAAAGTTTATGTGTGTGTGTGTGTGTGTGTGAACGGGAGTTCAGCTGATGGTCTGTGTTTACTGGCGTTTGGCTGGCTGTATGTGAACCTGCATTTTGCTGTGTGTGTGAACTTGTGCTTAGCTGGCAGTGTGTGTGGACTAGTGCTTGGCTGGCAGTGTGCGTGGACTGTCCCTTGACTAGGGGCCTGCATGGATGACACTTGTCTGGCAATGTGGGTGGACTGTTACTTGGCTGGTGATGTGCTTGGATGGTGCTTGGCTGGTGGTGTGGATGGATGGTGCTTGGGTGGTGGTGTGCATGGAGGGTGCTTGGTGGGCGGTGTGGCTTGTGTGGATCCTCCAGCGTTTTATTTCCCAGAATCCCCTGCAAACCTCAAATTTAGCTAACAATTCACACTTTCTTCACATTTCTGTGTGGAAAATGTGTTGGATGACTGCGCTGGCACAAATTTCCCACCCCCCAGTGCTTCCTTTAGTCTCCTGAAAAAAATTAGTCCTCACTTGTGTGGATGCCCAAAGCAGAAAACCTAAAAAGTTATAAAATGAAAAACTGAGGGGGAACCAAAGAGGGTCCAAAAGAGCAGTTTTTTCCCATACATTTTTAGCCTGACATTACTTTGGGTACCCACACAACTGAGGTATCATTTTTATTGGGAGACTGAAAAGAATGCT
This sequence comes from Calotriton arnoldi, assembly GCA_963921515.1. Lineage (NCBI taxonomy): Eukaryota > Metazoa > Chordata > Amphibia > Caudata > Salamandridae > Calotriton > Calotriton arnoldi. The sequence goes on along the minus strand of CAWUFW010004947.1, from coordinate 979,879 downwards.
GTGTGGTGGAAAATTTGTGTTGGCGCGGTGATCTCACAACCTTTCCACACAGAAATGTTAAGAAAATTTGACTTTTTAGCTAAATTTGAAGTTTGCAGGGGATTCCGGGTAAGGAAACGTTGAGAGATCCACACAAGCCAAACATCCCTGGACTCCCCATGGGTGTCTAGTTTTCAGGAATGTCTGGGTTTAGTAGGTTTCCCTAGATGTTCGCCGAGCCCCGGACCAAAAATGCAGGTGCCCCCTATCTACGACAAAACAACCTGTTTTTGCAAGGGGGCAGCTGCATTTTTGGTCCCGCGCTCAGCGGCCATGTAGGGAAACCTACCAAACCCAGACATGTCTGAAAAGTAGACATCTGGGGGAGTCCAGGGAGGTGTGGCTTGCATGGATCCTCCAATTATTTTCTACCCAGAATCTTCTGCAAATATCAATATTAGCTAAACATATCACAGTTTCCTCACAGTTCTGTGAATCCCCTGCAAACCTCAATTTTTAGCAAAAAATGTGGGAAAGTTGGGGAATCACCGTGCTTGCACAAATTTCCTACCACCCAGCATTTCCCCAGGTCTCCTGATAAAAATTCTACCTCACTTGTGTGGGTGGGCCAAGTGTCCACGACAGGAAAAGACGCAAAACGTATTGTGGAGGCATCAAAACAACTTGGTTTTTCAATGGAGTCACCTGCATATTTTGTCCAGGGCTCGGCGGCCATTTAGGGAAGCCTACCAAACCCAAACATTCCTGAAAACTACTCACCCCGGAGGAGTCTAGAGAGGTATGTTTGCATGGATCCCCCAACGTTTTCATACCCAGAATCACCTGCAAACCTCAAATTTAGCTAAATAAATGACATTTTTCTCACGTTTCTGTGTGGGAAAGTTCTGGGATCAATGATACGACACAAATTTCCTACCACCCAGTATTCCCCCAGGTCTCCCAATAAAAATGGTACCTCACTTGTGTGGGTGGCCCAAGTGACCGCAGCAGGGAAGGGCCCAAAATATATTGTGGAGGCATCAAAATTATCGATCACAAAACAACCTAGCTTTGCAAGGGGGTCACCTGGGTATTTGGTCCCGGGCCCGGCAGCCATTTAGGGAAACCTACCAAACCCAAACATTTCTGAAAACTAGACACCCAGAGGAGTCTCGGGAGGTATGGTTTGCATGGATCCCCCAACGTTTTCTCACCCAGAATCACCTGCAAATCTCAAATGTACCTAAAAAAAATCACATTTTCCTCACGTTTCTGTGTGGGAACATTGTGGTATCAATGGGGCAACACAAATTTCCTACCACCCAGCATTCCCCGAGGTCTCCTGATAAAAATAGTACCTCACCTGTGTGGATGGGCCAAGTACCCACGACAGGGAAGGGCCCAAAACATATTGTGGAGACATCAGAATTATCTATCACTAAATGACCTGGTTTTGGAAGGGGGGGCACCTGTGTTTTTGGCTAGGCAACCATCTATGGAAACCTACCAAAGTAGACACCCGGGGGAGTTCAGGGAGGTGTGGCTTGTGTGGATCCCCTAACATTTTCTTACTCAAACTCCCCTGCAAACCTCAAATGTAGCTAGAAATATCACATTTTCCTTACATTTGTGTCTGGGATCACCGTGCCAGTGCAAATGTCCTACCACCCAGCACTCCCGTTGGTCTACCGAGTAAAATTATACCTCAATTGTGTGGGTGGGCCAAGGGCCTGTGACTGGGAAAGGCCAAAAACATAGAGATTGAGGGGATGGCACAGCGCTATATATTTTTTATATATGTTTTTAGGCGATTCTGCGTTGGATACCCAAACAAGTGAGGTATCACTTTTATCAAGAGACCAAGGGGAATGCTGGGTGGTAAGAAATGTGTGCTAGCGCGGTGATCCCAGCCAGAAATGTGAGGAAAATTTGATTTTTTTTAGCTAAATTTGAGGTTTGCAGATGATTCTGTGTAAGAAAACATTGGGTGATCCAAGCAAGCTACACCTCCCTTGACTCCCCAGGTATCTAGTTTTGAGAAATGTCTGGGTTTGGTAGGTTTCCCTAGATGGCCATCGAGCCTGGGACCAAAAACGCAGGTGACTCCCTTGCAAAACCAAGTTGTTTAGTGAAAAATAATTATGATGTCTCCACAATACGTTTTGGGCCCTTCCCTGTCGCGGGTAGTTGGCCTACACACACAAGAGAGGAGACCTAGGGGAATGCTGGGTGAGTGGAAGTTTGTGGCTCTCCACAGATTCCAGAACGTTCCATCACAGAAATGTGAGGAAAATGTTTTTTTTCTTTCTACAAAGTTTGAGGTTTGCAAGGGATTCCGGGTAACAGAACCTGGTGAGAGCCACACAAGTCACCCCATCCTGGACTCCCCTGGATGTCTAGTTTTCAACAATTTACATGTTAGATAGGTTTCCCTAGGTGCTGGCTGAGCTAGGGCCCAAAATCCACATCTAGGCACATTGCAAAAAACTGTCAGTTTTCACTGCAAAATATGATGTGTCCATGTTGCGTTTTGGACCTATTCCTGTTGCGGCACGAGGCCTACCCACACAAGTGAGGTACCATTTTTATTGGGAGATTTGGGGGAATGCTGGGTTAGTGGAGGTTTTTGGCTCCCCACAGATTCCAGAACTTTCCATCACAGAAATGTCAGGATAATTTGTTTTTTTCTTTTACAAAGTTTGAGGTTTGCAAAGGATTCTGGGTAACAGAACCTGGTGAAAGCCACACAAGTCACCCCATACTAAATTCCCCTGGGCGTATTAGTTTTCACAAATGTGCAGGTTTGCTAGGTTTCCCTAGGTGCCGGCTGACCTAGGGTCCGAAATCCAAAGCTAGGAACATTGCAAAAAAAGGGTCGGTTTTCACTGAAAAATGTGATGTGTTCACATTGCGTTTTGGGCCGTTTCCTGTTGCGGGCACTAGGCCTACCCACACAGGTGAGGTACCATTTTTATTGGCAGACTTGCGGGAATGCTGGGTGGGTGGAAGTTTGTGGCTCCCTGCAGATTCCAGAACCTTTCATCACAGAAATGTGAGAAAATTTGGTTTTTTGTACACATTTTGAGCTTTGCAAGGTATTCTAGATAACAGAATCTGGTCAGAGCCACCCAAGTCACCCCATCCTAGATTCCCATGGGTGTCTAGTTTTAAAAAATGTACAGGTTTGCTAGGTTTCCCGAGGTGCCCGCTAAGTTGGACCCAAAATCCACAGCTAGGAAAAATGTTATGTGTCCACGTTGTGTTTTGGGCCATTTCCTGGTGCGGGCACTAGGCCTACCCACACAAGTGAGGTACCATTTTTATCGTCAGACTTGGAAGAATGCTGGGTGGGTGCAAGTTTGTGGCTCCCTGCAGATTCTAGAACTTTCCATCACAGAAATGTGAGGAAAATTTGTTTTTTGTTTACAAAGTTTGAGTTTTGCAAGGCATTCTGGGTAACAGAACCTGGTGAGAGCCAACCAAGTCACCCCATCCTGGATTCCCTTGGATGCCTAGCTTTCAAATATGTACAGGTTTGCTAGGTTTCCCTAGGTGCCGGCTGAGCTAGGGCCCAAAATCCAAAGCTAAGCACATTGCAACAAAAGGGTCAGTTTTCACTGGAAAAATTTGATGTGTCCATGTTGCATTTTGGGCCATTTCCTGTCGTGGGCATGAGGCCTACCCACACAAGTGAGGCACCATTTCTATCGGCAGACTTGGGGGAATGCTGGGTAAGTGGAATTTTGTGGCTCCCCACAGATTCCAGAACTTTCCATCACAGAAATGTCAGGATAATGTGTTTTTTTTTACAAAGTTTGAGGTTTCCAAGAGATTTTGGGTAACAGAACCTTTTGAGAGCCATACAAGTCACCTCATCCTAGATTCCCCTAGGTATCTAGTTTTAAAAAATGTACAGGTTTGCTAGGTTTCCCTAGGTGGCAGCTGAGCTAGGGCTCACAATACACAGCTAAGCACATTGCCAAAGAAGGGTCAGTTTTCAGTGGAAAAATGTGATGTGTCCACGTAATGTTTGGGTAGGCCTACCCACATAAGTGAGGTATCATTTTTATTGAGAGTAACCGTGGGCAATGAACTCCGCTCCGCTAGCTGAGGTTGCGGAGATTTGCTAACTACGCATTACATTGAAACCACAGAATTTATGCAAAAACTCCGACTCCGTCATGTAGCGGAGTTAGCTACTGCACCCACAACCCTTTGATAAAACAACTTTACCTTTATTATTATTATCATTAAATTTATAAGGCGCAACAGCTACCCAAAAAGGGTTTCCCGGCGCCGACAAAGACTAGAGGAAGAGGTGTCAGCTTAAATTAGCTACTGGTTAAAAAGCCAGGTCTTGAGAGATTTACGAAATTGTGTATAGACTGTTTCATTCCGGATAGTTAAGGGAAGTGTGTTCCATAATAAGGGACCAAGATATGCGAAAGATCTGCCGCCCATCCGAGACAGTTTAGTTCTTGGCACAACAAATTTCTCTTGGGTCGATGAACGAAGACACCGTGAGGGCACATATGGGCTGACCAAAGACTGCAGATATAAAGGAGCAGTTCCCACCTTGATTTTAAACATGTGGCTCAGGGCTTTGAACTTTATTCTGTTCTCAACCCTGAGCCAATGGAGATCCCGCAGATGACTGGAAACAGAAGCAAATCTGGGGACCCTGCACAGTAATCTTGCCGCAGCGTTCTGCACCGTCTGCAGTCTACGAGTCACTACCTTGTTAGAACCAAGGTAGAGAATGTTTCCGTAGTCCAGTCTCGAAGTAATCAGAGCCTGGACTACTGTTCTCTGAGTTTGCTGGGCAACATCCATAAAATCTTTCTTAGCCACTTCAAGATGGTAAAACATGTGGAAGACACTTTGGTTGCTTGATGGTGCATCGTAAGCGAATCGTCAATAATAACGCCTAAATTGCGGACTTGGCTGGAGGGCTGAGGAAGTGCTCCCATTTCACTGGGCCAATGTTGTGGGCCCCAGAGATCTTTGTTATTACCCAGAATCAAGACCTCCGTCTTCTCTCCATTGAGTTTTAGGTAGTTGTTTTGCATCCATGATGCAATTTTACCTAGGCCAAGCTGAAGGAGGGAGGGCCCGGCCTCGCTTTCCATGGAGAGAGAGAAAATGATTTGGGAGTCGTCAGCATAAGAAAACAAGGACAGTCCAGCCTCCTCCGCGACGTCAGCCAAAGGTCGCACATACAGGTTAAAAAGCAGGGGGCTAAGTATAGAGCCCTGTGGCATCCCTTGTGGTAAGAAGTGATAATCAGAGCAAGATGTTGAAGAAAAAATTTGAAAACTGCGATTGGTTAAGAAAGAAATTAGCCAGTTCAGGGCTGAGCCGCCAATGCCCAAGGAGCTTAACGTTTTTGCCAGTATGGTATGAGACACTGTGTCAAAAGCCGCGCTCAAATCGAGTAAGATGAGCGCGACCGTATCTCCAGCATCCAGGTGTCGCCGTAGTCATTCCGTTACCCCTAATAACGTGGTCTCTGTGGAGAAACCAGCTCGAAAGCCAGATTGTGATGAGTGAAGGAGCTTATTGGATTCAACAAAGGCAGAAAGTTGAGTGTGAATATGTTTCTCCAAGATCTTAGAAAAAGCCGGTAATAAAGAAATGGGCCGGTAGTTTGAGAGTATCTCCGGATTGGCATTTGCCTTTTTTAGAAGAGGGATCACCATAGCGTGCTTCCAGTCTGATGGAACTATGGTTTCCTGCAAGGACATATTTAGTAGGTCCATGATGGCAAGCAGGGATGATGGTTCAAGTTGCTTTAGCACAGAGACTGGCAGGGGATCTTTAGGAGATCCAGATTTGATACTTTTTAAAAGTCTTTTAAGAGAGGCCACATTAAGTAGGGGCCAGGTGTCCAAGTTATTTAAATTGGTACAGAGCGGCGTATCCTGGTCAGGATGAATAAAGTCCGCTGGAGGTAGTACGTGAGCAGTTAATAGGGAATTAGTAAATTGTGGCAAAGGAGGGTTATTGCCCTGTATACTAGCAATATCCAAGTAGATTTTTTCGACTTTCTGGATAAAAAAAAGAGCTAGATCATCACATTTCTGTTTATTAAGAGGGGGGGGGGCCTGGCCAAGGTGGTAGCGCCAGTGAGCTCTTTTACCATATTAAAAAGGGTTTTGGAACAGTTTAGAGCATCCGAAATGGTATTGGAAACATAATCAGCACGGGCTGATTTGCAGAGATTATGGTATTTTTTTTTGCCTTTTTATATATAATTTTAGATTCGAAAGCATACTTGTTTCTCCATCTGCGTTCCAGCACTTTACATTTGGCTTTCTCGACTTTTAAGGTGTCAGTAAACCAAGGTGCTGGAGGGCGATGGTTATTAACCCTATTTTTTGAGAGAGGGAGACAAGCATCTATGGCAGTGAGGAGCCATTTTTGCACAGTATCAGAAAGCTGGTTCACACTCTGTTTAGAAATGGGCACATTTGAGCACAGTATTTTATTTAGAACATTGATGTCGAGTTTTTTCCAGTTTCTGGTTAGAGTCCTTAGGATAGGAGGGATAGGCATAGAATTTGCGGAAGGCGTAAGACTAAACTGGGTGATAAAGTGATCCGACCAACTAAGGGGAAGCGCAGGAAAACACTGAATACTGGGTATGTTAGAGAAGATAGGATCTAACAAATGGCCTGCCTCGTGTGTGGGGCCTGTATTCTGTAAAAATATATTTAGACCTGCCAAATCTGAGACAAAGGTTGTACTAATTTTACACGTAGGATCGTCCAAATGAATATTTAGATCGCCCAAAATAGAGAAGTTGGCAGAGCTCATAAGTAGGGGAGTAATTAGACTGGGAAAAGAAGAGGCCCAAAGAGCCGACGACCCAGGAGGACGGTATACAAGTATTCCAGAAAAGGTCAAGTTAGGAGTTAGTGTCAGTTTGAATAATGCTGCTTCACAGTTCGTGAGTGTTAAAAGCTCAAAATTACACTGGATGTCCTTCTTAAAAATAATAGCTATACCCCCACCTATTTTTAAGCCCCGGTCCTTCCTAACTATGGCATAGTTGGAAGGCAGGGCAGCAGCGATATCTGGACCAGAGCTCTCATGCAGCCATATTTCCGTAAGGAATAGAGCATCTGGTTGATCATTAACCAGAAGATCAAAGATGTCCATTTTATGCTTAGAAAGAGAGCGGCAATTAGTACTCAGGAAAGAGAATTCCTTATTAGTTTGTACAGCCCGTTTATTTGTTATTCTTCCCTTAGTAATAGTTGCCGGTCTCTGGGTAGTACCAAGTGAAAAACCGCAGTGTAAGCATGTTTCATCCCTGTTGCATAAATGTAAAAGCGTGCATGCCTGTGAAGGGGAGGGCCGATAAGTCGCTAAATGGCTTTGTGAATAGACCAATCTATGCAACCTGGCCAGACCAGGGGTCATGGCCCCTGGTCCCGGTCGGGCGTGGACGGGTGCAAACGGGCTTGCCTTTGGCGCGCTGCTGGCGCGCCCGCTGCGCACGTCCGCTGCGCGGCCGAGTAAACATATGGTTTAAATAGTGTATCCACCCGGAAGTATTGAGGGCTGGGGGTGGAGCTGCGTCCCTCCACACAAGCGGCACACAAAGCCGTGGTGGACCGGGGATAGCAGATAGCGGAACTAACGAGCAGTGCGAACAGAATTAAATGCAGTACAAACGTAAGTTATTAAAACAAAATTTCCCTTAAAAACGAAATGCACACGTTTAAAAACACAAGGCTAAAGACTTGTCACCAGCGCGCTTCTATCTACCTTTACATGCTAAAAAACATATAACCAATTCAAAAAAGTGAGCTTTGAAAAATATCAGGCAAAAAGAGAGGTGATGATTTTGGGGTCCCCCATAACCTAGGGGGAGGACCAAGCATATGCCTTGAACACAAAGTGAAAAATAGGTATCAAGAAAACCTATGTATATCTGAAATGATAACAAGATGTTATGGAGTTTAGAAGCAGTGGTTATTTGTACATCTCTGAATTTGTGGGTACCCATATTAGCGTGTGAATTAGAATTGTTCAAAATGACTTCTTTTTTACATACTGTCTTACATTTGGAAGGCAGAAATGCATAGAAAGACAAACGGTATTAACACTTGTTCTACTAATCTGTATTCCGCAAGGTCTCTTAAGGGTGGGCGAACTTGGCGGAGTACCACTACGCGGAATTCTGCGGAGTTGATCAAAAACTCTGTGAAACTCAAAAACTCCGTTCCATCTCATCCCAATTAATAAAACAGAAACCTCACATACCTTTGGTAAAACAAGTAACTCTATCTTTACATGCTAAAGTGAATATTATAGTATTAGCTCTCAGCTGAACGGGAGAGCCGCTGCTCCTTGAGGAATATTTTGATATTGGATACTATAATATTCACTGCACTCTAGAATCTCGTCCCATAATTCTTTGCAGGGCCTTTGGTTGGGATTGTATTTTTGCCCATAACTGTGCTTGGGGTGGTCCTAGGAGGATGGGACCTCCACCGAATCGTTCAGCATGATGTGCTCTTTGTGTTCAAGTCATCTGCTTGGTTCTCTCCCTAGGTTAGGGAGGACCCCAAAATCATCACCTCTCTCACTGCTTGCTATATTTTCATTTTCACTTTTGTGAGATGACTATATGCATTTTAGCATGTAAAGATAGAGTTACTTGTTTTACCAAAGGTATGTGAGGTTTCTGTTTTATTAATTGGGATGAGATGGAACGGAGTTTTTGAGTTTCACAGAGTTTTTGATCAACTCCGCAGAATTCCGCGTAGTGGTACTCCGCCAAGTTCGCCCACCCTTAAGAGACCTTGCGGAATACAGATTAGTAGAACAAGTGTTAATACCGTTTGTCTTTCTATGCATTTCTGCCTTCCAAATGTAAGACAGTATGTAAAAAGAAGTCATTTTGAACAATTCTAATTCACATGCTAATATGGGTACCCACAAATTCAGAGATGTACAAATAACCACTGCTTCTAAACTCCATAACATCTTGTTATCATTTCAGATATACATAGGTTTTCTTGATACCTATTTTTCACTTCTATATTTTACCAAATGAATTACTGTATGCCCAGTACACAATAAAAAAGCATTGCAAGGTGCAACTCAATTATTGGCTCTAGGAACCTCGGGTTCTTGGTGAACCTGCAAGCCTCATATATCTCCACAACCAGAAGGGCCCAACAAACGTAACGGTACATAGCTTTCAAAAATAGTTAGAAGAAGTTACAGGTGAAAATGTAGGCACAAATGGCTGTTTTTTTCAACTAAATTTCAATATTCTTTTATTTCAACTGTTACTTTTTATAGGAAAACCTTTAAGGTTCTACACAAATGACCCCTTGCTGAATTCAAATTGTGCCTACTTTTCAGAAATGTATAGCTATCAAGGATCCATTATTGGTTTTACACCCATTTTACCACTAACTGGAAGGAGGTTGAAAGCACAAAGAATAATAAAAATAGGCTATGTCCCAGTAAAATGCCTAAACTGTGTGAAAAACTTTGGTTTTCTGACAAAAGTCTGCCTGTTCCTGAAAGCTGAGAAGATGGTGATTTTAGCACCACAAAACGTTTATTGATACCATTTGCAGGGAAAAAACAGACGCTTTCTTCTGCAGCTCTTTTTCCCCCAAAACCCCAAATGTTGCTGCATTTTGCCTAATTTCTCGACTCCCTCCAGGGGAATTTGCAAACCCTGGGTACTATTAGAACCCTCAGCATGTTGGAAGAAAAGGACAACAATTTGGCGTGGATGCCTATGTGGACAAAAAGTTACGGGGGCCTAAGCACGAACTACCCCAAATAGCCAAAAAAGGGCATCGCAACGGGGGGAGGGGGAGGCGTGGCAGCGAAAGGGTTATAGTGCAGACACAGGTCCACATCTACACAGGGATCAGCACATTCAGTGTAATGGGGTGCACCTGGAACACCTTGCTAAAAGTGCACCTCACCACAGGTGGGAGCCGTGCACCCTATTTGTAATTAGAGCCTGGGTTGGGGAAAAAAGGAGGTAGTAATCAAAAACTGCCTTGAAATCTATGCGTAATTTTCTTTGTCATTCCTTGTGCCTATTAACCAGGCACATCTCAAACCCGTCATTAGAACTGTTATCGCTCACTGTAAAAATGAAGATAATTCTCATACTAACTCATTGAGCAGAGGCTTTTTATGTGAAGTTGACATTTTTAGAACTTATATTGTGGCATACATATAGAGCTTTATTTGGTTTGTCTAAATCAAATGCAAAATAGATTAGAATTTTGTTCAGAAAAACAATATAGACCCTGGAAGCAGAATGTATTATAGATTTAAAGCAGCAGAGGAGGGTACATTGCAAGCTTATACATAGAATTGTTTGCAGAGATTTGTAGTGATAAGCCATCGCGTTGTTTATTTTTAGCCACTGCCCTTTGCTCATTATCTGTTTCAGAATACTGCAGTGACCTTGCCAGAGTGAGGCCAACTGGGGCCTGTGCCCCAGACTCATTCCGTCAGGCACCTCCTTGTCCACCCCATGTCTATTAAGGAAAGAAAAGAACATTTTAAAAGACAACACAGAAAGCAGGCATCCAGTTGTTTAGCTAAGCTAAGGAGGCAGGATTCTGCAATAGCAATTAAAAAAAAAAACGAGGACAGGAAAATAATGGAAAGAAGAAAGTGAAAGAGATAAAGAAATAAGAGGAGTGAAAGCAGAATGAGTAAAATAATAATTGGGAAGAAATGGGACATGAAATATATAGATCTTCTCATAAATGTTTATACACACACGCACACACACACACACAAACATACACACACGTGGACATTCTTGACATTTACACGTTGTAGGTGGCCCGATCACTTTTAAAGGAGGACCTCTGTATGCTACCCCCCCCCCTCTCTAAAATGATTTATGGGGACTGCACTGGGTCACTAGTATATAGGACTACGTTTGGAAGCTTTTAAAATGAAGGTTCAGAACCAACTTAAATTGATTTCTTGAAGATGTCAAGGACTTCAGATTTTTTTACAAAATCTTTAGTGTGTTGTTTGAGTATAAACTGCATCAGTTGCTTTTCGAACAGTTCCAGTTTTATATTTCACCCCACAGTGGAAGTCTTGATTATCCTCCAATAAATGTAGGTTGTGCTGAATGAGTAATTGAATCATATTTCTTATGCACATGCCCAATATTGACTAAAGGCAGAAGAAAGTGGTTTAAGCTACTGTTCATTTAATGTAACATTTGCAGTAGTTGCAAGCTGTAGGGCCTTATTCCCAAAGGCAATTTACACTTATATTTGCTCACATGTATATTTAGAACTACGCCTAGGTGTATCTATGCACTTTTTTGCTCTTCACTATTTCCGACTGGAGAGTTACACCTAGCTGCAGGCTTACATGTCTCTACCCCATCTATTTAGGGGAGGGCCTCCCATAACAGAATTCACAAGTGTAAAGTTACTACTAGTAACCTTTCATCTGTAAGTGGAGAGTTCCTTATGGGAACATATAGGGAAACTATTAAAATTTACTATTGTTGAAAACACATTGTTAAAATTATGGTAATGTATAAAATGAATGTAAACAAATGTCAAATATTTATTTTTAACCTGGAACTAATAAAATGATACTGCACAATAACTCATCAAATTAAATGTACATTAAATAATATATATTTAAATATATAATTTTAATGTACAATAGTTTTAAAAGACTATTAAAAACGCCCCACCCTCACTCGCATTTTTAACTTTACTGTTATGTCCCGAATAGAGGCACTAATGTAGACCCGTTCGTACATGCCCTAAAATGGACGTATTCATATTTGCCCTAATATGGTCATATTCGTACTTGCCCTATTATGGTCATAGCCGCATATGCCCAATTATGGTCATAACTGTACATGTCCTATTATAGTCATGATTCCTTATATAGGCATGATCTTTCACCTACATTGGTCCTTGCTAGTACACAACGTGCTCTGAGGGCTGAACGTTATCTATCCTGTGGTTTTGAATACAGCAGGGTTTTTCCCAAACACAGGCCCACACTGTACTCATCAATTATGCATGGCTCTCTAGGAATACACCACCTGCATAATATGTATGTACAAAGTTCACCCCTGACGTCTTCCTCATGTCTAACGACAGACCAATACAAACCATACTGAGGACCGAGACTCTTTAGGGTATAAATACACAACATCTTGCCCTGGTAAGACAGAGGGAACCGAGACTTCCATGCTGACACACTGACCAGAGACGCTGAGGCTCCTGCATGCAGTCGCTCCAGCTGACAGCGGTCTAACACAGCCCTTGCGGGGTGTCCAACTCGAGACCAGGACGGTGTCCCACACTCGCTCTATTCAGGTATGGGGGTTCGACTAAATCCTAGAAGGATTCTTGGCTCTTAGGCTTTTAGACCTACACACATATGCTAGGTACACTCAGGTACATCTAGTTAGGCATCGTAGGAGTACGCGCATTCTCATAATGCTTTTATATTCATGTATGTATTCATGATTATTGCAATATGGTAGAACTGTTCTATCCCTTTGCTTTTATCGTACTGCTGATAATATATCTCTGCTATTGTCTGCTGGTTGCCGCAGCACATATATTTTACACTAGAATAACAACTGTTCAATAAATACTTATTGAAACGCCCAGACTGTTTATTCTGTGTAACTCTCTGAGACAAACCGCATAAGTAAGCACGAGTGACTGAGCGAAAGGTAGTACATTATTTCCACGATTCTGAGGAATTTGGGTTGTCATGATCTAAGGTTGCCAGAACCTAATCTCTCCCCGGTAAGAGGAGATTCTAGTGGCAAACCAGGCTAACATATACGGTGGGGGTGCTCAGAGTTAGTCTGCCACCAAGCCCACAGTATATGTTATCCAAACGCTCAGGTCCTGCAGGGGTACTATAGGAATTACATGACATGGCGCCGCCAACGTTGGTTGGGTACTTATTTAACAGTAGAATCTGAGTAGTTCAGTCGTGCTATTCTCAGAGAACCTACTCACAAAACCCCAGAGACATCTGGAGTGGGTGGACACAAAATCCGCCACAGCTGAGTAGTACGAGAATACTATTTATTGGCTGTTGGTTAATCAAGCTTGAAGGACATTTAGTTCCTAAATTGTGCATAACACCTCATCTTAGTTCCCTTGGAAAACTTCCTCGTATAAACATGCCTGATAACGAGGCGGAGGACCAAAGAGTTGACCTGAATTTCTTAACAGGAGAAGAAGATCCTGAGGATGCAATACAGATTGCAACAAAATTCAGAAGGACAGTCACCATAAGACTATTAGAAAATGGCTTACCAGCCTCGGGTGGCATAGTAGTTTTCGTGATTGAGGCATACGAATCAAACAAAACAGAGGTATTCTATTCATGGGTTACACTCCCAGCAGCAAATGCCATAACAAACACATTTCACTACTACATAGCAGGAAATGCACCAAGGGAATATGCCCCGTTCGAGGACATAGAGATTCCACTCACCTACCAGGAAAATTTTTACTGGTTTAATGGCGCCCTACCCCACGTACGAGGAAGAGTAAGATTGGGCCCGCTCGGAGGAGACGGGGCCACAAGGCCAATACTAGCGGCTTACACACCGCATCCTGACATTGGAACAATGCCACAGCCAGACTTACTCGTACAACACAGAGATTTAATTAAAATCTACAGAAACCTGACACAATTCGTCATGAGGACTTTAACAATCCAACCTGCACCAGGTGCAGCAAATAGTACTCCAGCTCAGGGTACAGGAAATAAAATTACTCCACAAACATTACACGCAGTAATGGGCAAAATGCCCGCAAAACGTGAACGCATCCCATTCTGGATAGCTCAGAAAATAACTCAGCTTGAGGCAGTATTTCCGAATACTACCACCTATGAAAAACACAGAATTCTAACAATCTGCTTGCCCATGGGGATCACACCACAAGTAGAGGACTGCACCTCTTGGGGTTCAGTCTTTGCTGCCATATATACCAGAACACATGGTATCCCGTCCTTAGCAGTAGTACCAGACGTATTGAGACAGATACAAAATGAGTACGGAGCAGAACCTGCCCTTAACTTAGGGATGAAGTTACTAAATAACTTTGACCAGGTATCAGCCATAATACTAGCTAACATTAAGGGGGAAGCAGCTTCAGTGGCGATCCACCAACGCCTAAGGGAGTTCAGTCCAGTAGATCAACAACACGAACTACCCAAAATAATTGAAACTGCATATGCAGAATTAGGCAGAGACAGTCTAGGTGGGAAAGCATTAAAACCACAACTAGTGGGCAGTCCTGGAAAGGACACTACAAAGCAGATGCCTACTTCTTCTAAAAAGAAGTGGGAAAATAAAAAACAACAAAAGTCTAAAGACAGCAGATCTCAATCCAGAGGTAGGTCTCCTCAACAGGAGCCCTCTGAAAGGAGGTATAACCTCAGGAATAGGGATAATATTAAAAAACCTGACAGGTATCAGGATACTGATACTCGTTCCTCTCGTTCCTTTCAGGGTTCATCAATAAACTCAGAGAGGGAAGGACGGTCAGAACACAGACAAGAGGAGCGTACAAAGTCCAGAGACCCGCAACGCGCTGCGGACTACGCACCTAAAAAAGAAGATAAACAAAAACAGAAACCTCAGTTCAAAAAGAAGAAGGTAGCAGGTCTCAAGATCAGACAGGCCCAGAATTCTGAGGACACAGCTTCTGAACGGGGAATGGGCTCTGATGATGCTAGACAGCGTGGCAGAAGTAACAATAGCTCGCCAGAACCTGAAGGAATTTCTGGTGACAGCGGAGTTGACTGAGTATATCACGGTGGAAACACCTGATACTCGGGTAAGTGTCCCACATAAGTTACATGAGATAACACTCCGGCTGGAGGGGGACAAACCCAGAAAAATTAAAGGTCTCTTTTGGGAAAATTTGTCATCTGGATATGACATCCTATTAGCAGAACAAGACTGGCCACCAGCATTCGTCATGGAGTGTCCTACGGGAGAAACTGTAATTTTTCCAGCCTTTTCCGACCTCTTTCCCATACATTTAAAACATGCATATGCGCAGGAGTGGGCAGTTGCCCTAGCTCCAGCATTGTACAAAAATCATGTTGGTTGGGATGAGGATTCAACCCACCACGTGATTCCGTTAAAAGTTTCCCCAAATGCTCAAAGGCAATACCCTATAAAGCAGGAAGCTAAAAAACAAGTCAGGGAGATCCTAGATCAACTAGAATACCAGGGGGTGATTGAAAATTGCACTTCCCCTATGAACAATCCTTTGTTTCCCGTAATGAAACCTGACAACACATATCGTCTAGTTTTGGATTACCGACATTTAAACACTTGCATAAAGACATTTGCAGTTCAAAATGCACACAGTGCCGCATTAATGAATAACATTGTGCGGAAAAAATATAAAACAACACTTGATATCTCAAATGGATTTTTCTGCCAAAATATAGCGCCTGAAAGCAGGTATCTGACCGAATTCAGTGCGTTGGGGTCCCAGCGACAATTTTGTCGACTAGCCCAAGGGTATAAAAATAGCCCAGGGTGTTTTCAGCAAGAGTAACAGAGTTACTCCAAAATTTGGATGAAGAAGCTTTGTTCTATGCGGATGATATTTATCTGACGGACGATGACTTACCGAGACACTTGACCAGGGTGAGCACCATTATTATGGGATTCGCCTCTGAGGGCTATAAATTTAATTTCAAAAAATCTAAAATTGCCAACCTCAGTGTTCTATTTTTAGGATACGAGCTGTCAAGTGAAGGAAAAAGCCTAGCAGCTAACTTTTTAGAAAAATGTGCGCTGCTCCAACCTCCAAAATAATTAAAGAATTTACAATCAATTCTGGGATTCCTAAATTTTGGTCGAACATACATTTTGGATTACGCAGAAAGAGTAAAACCTTTCTACAACTTAATAAAACCTGATTTTTCAGTCAGACAATGGACACAGGAACATACAAATATCCTACGTTCCCTACAGGAAGACATGATAGCTTCTAAACATTTACAGACACGCGTAAACACACAGAACTTAGTGATCCGAGTAATAGCGGGTCAATGCGGGTACACTTATTCAACTTTTAATGAAGGTGAAACTGTACCAATCGCATACAAATCACACCTGTACACAAACGCAGAGATGCGTTTTACTTCAACAGAAAAAATCCTGACAGCAGTGCAGACCGCTGTAGCAAGAGAAAGAACTCTGGCTCAGGGTAAACGCATAATTGTCGTGACCCCAGTACCAGCTTTAGAAGCTGTTACAAAAGCTAGCATTCCAAATGCGAAAGCCTTACATCCCAGATGGATACAATGGGCTAATTCTCTTACTGCAACGGATGTTGAATACAGATTTGATCCAAGTTTAAAAACACAAGCATTTCTGCAATACGAACAAGAATATCCTCTACCAAATGAAATTCTGCCTCTAGATCAGTATGAATATATTATTTACACTGACGGTTCTGCTCAACCGGCCATAGGGAGTAAGCAAGCTTACAGCGCGGCATGTGCGATTGTTAAAGGTCGCCTGCACGATGGAAAGTTCCATCCGAGTTGCACTAAAACGCAATCTCTAGGAGACTGCACGGCTCAGTTGGCAGAACTAAAAGCACTGATACTGGCACTTATAAATACGGATCACGAATTCCCCACACTGATTGTGTGTGATTCCTTTTACTGTGTACAGTCGTACAATGAATATCTACATCATTGGGAACAAAACGGGTTCAAAGATGCAAAAGGTGGCACAATTAAACATAAAATGCTATGGTAACAGGTAGTGAAGTTGAGAAACGAACTACCAAGGGCTCACGTGATACATACACTGAGTCATCAGCGTGATGGCGTTCACGTTGAAGGGAATTCATTGGCTGATGAAGCCGCAAAGGGGGCTGTTCGCACAGCCGCCGTAGCTGCAGTTACTCGTTCAAAGACGAGAATAGACGGCGAGATAATGGTAGCTGTCAATGCTTCGCGCAAAGGCAGCACAGCAGAACCAAAGAAATTTCCACTCAAGTACTCCTACAAGTAGATGCACAAAACATTCCATATGCTCACATTCCTGGAGTGGGGGATAGAGTAATACCAAATATGGATCGTAGGCAAGGCTTAATTCTAGCAGCACACAAGGGTTTGGGTTCTGCGCATACAGACGTTACAGCGACTATTTCTTTATTGATACAGCGCTATTGGTGGCCAGGGTTAACAAAGCAGACTAAAGATTATGTCTTGAAATGCGACATCTGTCAGCAGATGAAAGGCTCCACCGTAACACGCCCAGCGCAGACACCATTACTGAAATCAGACAAACCTCTCGCATGTGTGTATTTGGACCACTGCGGACCCCTACAATCGAATGGGTCCAAGAAATATATCATGGTTGAAGTGGATTTCTGCTCTAGATTCCTATGGGTCTGGCCTCAGCGCTCGGCTGATGCTCGAACTGTTATAAAAGATTTGCGAGTCTTTATCGGCACATACGCAGTTGGCACGTTACACTCTGACCGTGGTCCGGCGTTTAGCTCTCGAGCTTACAAAGAGGCCATGGAAGGAATGGGCGTAGCATTGCGGTACTCCTCTCCGTATCATCCAGAGGGAAATTCTGTTGTGGAGAGGAAAAACCTGGACTTAAAGCAATCTTTAACAGCTAGGGTATTAGGCAAGGGCGGTAGATGGGTCGATCACCTTTATGGGGTCCAGCGAGCGATCAATAATCAGCCAAGAAGCTCTCTAGGGGGTGTCACTCCTTACGAGGTCCTATTTGGGACAAGAATGTGGGTACCTGATCTTGATTGTGAAGGCACAGTGGCGGATGAAAAACCATTTGATATCCATGATCGTTTGGCTGTTTTACAGGATCTAAATGAATCCAGAACACAACAAAGTAACGTGCTCCAGAAACAGGCCGCCACTGAGGAAGTCAAGGCAGTAACGGCAAGACCTGTCTGGATCCCAAAGTCGGGGATCTGGTCAGAGAGAAGATTGCTGACAAGAAAGAATTTGGGCCATCATACAGAAAGCCTGTACCGGTCCTTGCAATCCACGGCACAAGAACTGTACTTCTGCCACCTCTTGCCGGGAAAAAAGAGAAAAGATTTGTCTCAATTGACTTAATCAAACCACACTATGTGGCCGATACTCAACAGTAGGCCTCGTGGACTCCACAGTAGCAGACGCCCTCCTCTCGCTACAATCCAAGAAGTTCAAACAGAAAGACTCATCACGTTCGAAGAGCCACCTGTACAGAATGAAGGACTAAGCAACAATGCTATGGAACTCGTTCCACTTCAACAAGAAATTCATCTTCAAAATGAAAATCAACTTAACAACCAAGTTGCATTAAGAACGATTACAGACATCTACGTCAACATGCCTCGTCAAGAGCAAAATCCGATTTCAACAAATCCCGATGCAATTCCAACAATTGATCAAACTGCTTCTGGCTATTTCATGAACTTTGATACGTTTTCATTGGACCCAAGTGAGCCGGAAACGACGCCAGCCAAAAAATCACGCAAACAAAAACTCACTGACTTTTTGAACTTTTTTAGAAAGACTTACCTGGTGTCACCTTGGATTGAACTATGGTATATCACTGGAATTTTCTTTTTTCTTTTCTGGCTAGGTTTAATTATAACTTTTAGTATGCTTATTAATGGAAAAACTGCAGCATTACCGAACAATGAAATGTTAGAAGGTACTTCAGACTATGATACATTGTACTATTACCAACATTATGGTCATCATTTCTTGCACAAATCCATAACACCTAGAAATGTATTTGAATACCACCAGTGGGAACACTGCCCAACTCCTCCAAAAGGTAGTTTGCAAACCTTTGCACAGAAATTCACATACTTTTCAGGGTTCAACACATCTGACCCAAAGTCATTTTATTACAAAGTGTCAACAACACCAGCACAGAAAATTATGTTGACTAACACCAAACAGATTTACTCTGCTTCCTTCATGGCCCAGTTGTCTACACAGGGTTTCGACCTATGGAAGGACACTATAGATTCAAAATCAATCTGGGGTTCTAGGGACTGACAAGTCCAGGGAACAGAAGCGCTATTTAGAGCATGCCTCATTCCACAGCAGATAATATTTCTGAATGAAACTGTGCAACAGCAGTGGCGGCTGGTGACATTTGAAAGTGGTGGGCGTAAAAGTTTGGGATAAGTGCTCGGTGGCGGACAAGCGGAGCGAGCGAGCCCGTCCATTAAATGGGGGGATTCGGGAAGTCCCATGAGCAAATTTTGAAAAAAGTGGGTGCAAATGGTGCATTCTCAAGCATATTTGAGAAAGCAATGTGTGCATCCTCTCCTGCCACTTTTGTGCAGCCATGCACGCACCTGCTGACCTGAAAAGAGTGAAACTCAGGGCAAAAAGCATGCACCACCCCTTAGCTCAGGGGGTTGAGCGAATGTTGTAGTGATCAGTGAGTTAGATGTTCGAATCACTGCAAGGCTGACTCAGTCTTCCCAAAGTCAATTTGACAATAACCATTTTTGCTGCTACATACCTACAGACAAGCTAATTTGTGTCCGGGTTTTTAATATCAGAAACACAAACTGACAAACCATTGACATTGCACTATAGCGGCACAAATTTATTGTTGTAACTATGTATTCAGACTTAAGGAGCTGTTGGGTGTAACTTAAGACGTTTTTAGGTTTTTATTTCAATCAGAACAAGATTTCTTGAACTACAAATTAAAGGTAAACAGTGGTAGCCAAGACCCTCCTGAGTGGGATTCACAGAGTTGAACAGTGATACATCGAAGCTAGGTGCATTATGCTACCACTGTGCTACCATAGAGTCTGCAGTTTGTCATCTAAGAGTTTTATGATGCCTCGTGATACACAGCGCGCTGCCTGTGAAATCTCTACAGAGTACAGGCTTATAACGTGGTCTAGATGGGTCCACGCTTCCTGTACAGGGGGTGGGAACTTTTATAATACAATAGTGACAAACTGCTTCAGTCATAAATTAACAGACAAATTATGTTTTTTATTTGCATGGTAACCCCTACCACCTCAAATATAATGCGCATTCTGTAGCGGAGCCTAAAGTGTTATTGAGCTGCAGTCATAATTTGGTTGCAGAACCAGTGAGTGTAAATTCTAGTCCCGGCTACCCTATTGACCAGGGTGTGTGATCCTGGTTCATCATCAGCTTATTCTTCTGTACGTCTGTCATTTTGGTAAATGGAAAGGTGTGAGAGTGAGGGGTAGGACATTAAAACTTGTGCTGAACATAAAAAATTTAGAAACCAGCTCGTAGTTCCAGCTAATTTACATGGTTTATTTGTGGAAATACACAATGCTTTCACGTTTGGCCTGTTAATGGGTTTAGCGTTAATTAGTAAAAATTAAAACGCATCCCTGAAGACCGAATCAGGCTGGCTCACGAAACAATACACCAGTGCAAGGCTGCTAGTTCTAGCATACACGGTAATGGGTGTCACGGCTGTGCTTCAACAAGAGCAGAAAATGACTAACTACATCAGCAGAGTTTCAGGGCAGTGCGTGACAATACACGGTTTGTTTCTCTCTTTCCAGGCAGACACTGCTTGAGAAAGAGTCGGCGTTAATGCACTTTGTGGACATGCCCGACCTTATATCTCCTGCCACGCAGATACGTAAATAAATACTTGCATTTCACACCCATCACAGAACACCATATTAATCTAATAATTATATACAGCGATTGCAAGTTTTGTCCATATAAATTACATTCAATGCCAAATATTTAGGCAGCCGATATCCATACGCAATGCAAAATTAACTTTTCTATGTGTGTGCTGTCATATCGTGAGTGCAAGTGAACTGAGAAGAGGGATGCCAGCGTGCTGCCATCTTGTCCCGAGGCACACACGAGGTGAAAGGAAGCAAGGACAGGAGTTGTGACTGTAAACGGATCAGAAGCCAGGGAAGGGGTATGGAGATCCGAGGGGCACAGGGCTTCGCTCTCAGCGGGTTCATCGTACCCACTTTAGTTATATTTCAGCTTTAGAACCACATTATATATTGCAGCTGCAGGTCCTATGAAAGTGCATCATAAAATAAGACCTTTTACAATGCAAAGCGGAGAAGCCTTTCATACGAATGCCGCCTTTGCCACCACCTCCCCTACCATGACCCATGTATAGTGTCAACCCCTACTCGTGGTTAGATCTTCTACTCACCCTCTACATCGGCACACTCCACTCCTCTTTATATTGCCCCCGCTCCACCCTTCTCTTTCCTTTCTCAGCATTGTCTCATCTACATATTCTCTTTCTGAACTCCCTTTCATTGTATATGTATCTTTCTGCAGCCTCTCCTGCACATTTCCCATTCTTTACCCCTCTTATCCTATAGGCTTGCCTTTGTATACATTCTCTGCCTGTTCCACGGCGTGCATGGCAGGCTCTGCCCCCTGCTCTGACAGCTGAGGCCGCTCCCTCTGGCTCGCGCGTCTGTGGGGAGGCCCTGGGGTGTCAAGGGCCGGTCCACACGGCCTCACTGACTGGAAGCCCATCCCTATACCGTCACTACACAGCAGCGTCTGTTTACTGCCCTCCTTCCCATCAGGCAACACCTGTGCAGAGCTCCTTCCAGGAAGAGGGCATGCGGTTACTGGAAGTGCGCGTGTGTGTGTGCTGCGCAGGACCGGGCACGTGCTGACAAACAGCGACCGACACAACACAAACCGGCACTGACACACACATGCCATGCACACAGTACTCAGTGACTCGGACGGCGCCGACGAGGGGAGACGCAAGAGCAAAAACTGGCACCACGTACACGCTGTCCTACACTCACATTGACACACAGAGTGCTCCAAACACACATGGACTCATACAGTCACATGCAGACAGTCACACAGCTTTTCTGTACACTCCCGAATGCCTGGAACGATTTGCCAGCTAGCCCGAGGGCAATCACTGATTACGATGCTTCCAGAAAATCCCCATAAATAAAACCCATCTTTTCATTTCCCTGTTTCGTAAGGTTAGCGGGTGAATTATGTCACAATTCTGGTCTATTTTTAGCGCCAAGAGAACGCTGGTTGGTAACAACAGCACACCATAAATATACTATTTAACAATAGTACTGACACATTTCCAGTACTTACCAATCCCCTACGGGGCGGTCCTTAACTTGCAGCACAGCATGGCCTCGTGCTTCTTACCACTTCTGCGTCCACTCAGGGTCATGCGGGCTGTGTGGGCTGCTCAGGTCCGATCTCAGAGACGGGCAGGCTGGCAGCGGAAGTCTGCTGCAACCAGCTGCGGCCGGCATGCTCGCAAGAGGGGGGGAGCCGCGGGTGGGGAATAAAAAAATAAAAAGTTATTTACCGCGCCGCCTCAGCTCCGCTCCTGGCCACCTGGCCGGTGTAATGGTGGTGCAGCCGAAATCGGATCCTGGTGTTCCTACAGGAACCAGCCAGCAGGCAGCCTCCTTCCCCGGCCCTAAGCCAATCACAAAGCTGCAATGGCAGCGTTGTGATTGGTAAGGCGCAGTGGAGAGCGCCCCAGCCGGGAGAGTGCGCATGACTGGGTTGGTCGGCCCTGGGGCCGACCAAACAGTCAGTACCCACAACAGTGGGCAAAGCCACTCCCCCCCTGCCCTCGAGCAGGACCGCCCACCCACCTGCCCACAAGCAGGCACTCCAGGCACTTCTGCTTTCTCGCAGTGCGAGAAGCAGAAACATAAAATGGTAGTTTTACCATTTTATGTTTCTGCCTTCTCGCACTGCAAAAAAGCAGTGGGGCGACGCCCCCATGGAGGAGCCGCCACTGTGCAACAGACATCCAAGACTAGCCAAGAATAAGGAAATTAACACACCTGGGTTTCCTACACCATCACAGATGGGTGGGGGGCAGAATTCAACTACACATGGGGTAAGATTAGATGACATTCTCCAGTACAACAGATCAGATCCTGATTGGACGAAATGGCTGATTTGGCCCATTGACACAAACACCTGTCAACAGAGATTTATGAATACAACCGAAGGGTTTAGTATCCATAGGCCAGATCCACGCTATGTACAAAGACAACACCCAGGGGTAGTGACATCGTATAGTGTTGGGAAGTTGTGCCTTGATTGGCTAGAGACCTCAACACTCACAGAAGTAAAACATCACTTAACCTTACTCACACCTGATGTAGACCTTAGGGATTTTTTACAAGGCCCAAGGAAAACACGTCAGAAATGTTTCATATATGCAGGCCTTTATGCCTACTATAATGAAAACTGGAAAATATCCCAACAGGAGGCCGCAGAAAGAATACGGGAAATAGACCGTATCAACTTAGAAAAGGCATTAGCTGTGGTGGATAATGGGTTAACAACTTTGACCTCCAGGATTTACTCCTTAGGCAACATTGTGTCTTCGGCAATCGACATATTAGAACAAGATCTTGCCTTGTTACACCACGGGCAATCTCAGCTACGTTCTATTATGATGTTAAGCTGGACGCTGCAATCTTTACGTGCAGGCTATGTGCCTTGGCGTTTTATAAACACCACGTCTCTGTTTTCAGAATACAATCTAACTGATAAACAGACAGAAATGGCACAAAGGGGAGCCAAATATACAATGCTGCGTATTGAGAAACTGGAAAGGTTACCATTCACTGTAGCCGAATCACCGTTAACAGAATGGCTAATTCATGGCCAAATCACTCTGCCGGTCACTGCGTTTCAGTTTCAATATTGCCTTGAGCAAAGTCAGGCAGGCAAATATGAAAAAATGGGTAAGGGATACATCAAGGAAACTTGGGAGTTACCATATAGATATCGATGCCGTAATGGGGATCGAGAAGTGTATCTGAGTGGTACAAACTGCAAGAACGCTTTAAGCGGTTCTCTCATGTGTCAGGATATTTCTCTGCACGGAGCCTGTAGCAGTTCAGTAGCGAACTTATCTTGTCACATGTCAGGGACCCCAGCGGCCAAGATCACGCCGGTATTCCAGCTGCTCTCGAATGGGAGTTACTTAATGCTAAATGATCAAGGTTGCTGTGGGATGCTTCCGGGCGTCGCATATCTGGTCACTGTTAACTCCAGGGTTACTTGCTGTATGCAAGTATTGTTTCCACCACTGAACACAGTCAGGGAGGCGCCGTTATGGCCTTCACTGAACGTTTCTTTCATACAATTTGATACTCTGAGCAGATTGAAAGCCATGCTTTTACAGCAACCCGTGCCCTTAACCTCCGCTCGAGAAACCTATGAACTTCAAGTTGCAAGGACCTCGACTGAGATACAGGCGCTTATATGTACAAACTGCCCCTTTCATTTAGTAGAAATGGTGGGACGTATCTTCAATATGCCTGATACGAGTGGTATTGTACACCTATTTAAGACCATAGGGTCAGGACTGTTAAGCACCTTTCAGACAGTCCTCGGAGTAATCCCAAATTTTATACACTCCGTATTGGGAAGCGTATTTGGAGGATTCCCGCTTATCCTATTACTGGTTGCAGGGGTCCTGTTCATAATTCTACTGCTATGCAATGGACGGCCCAATTCCCGAGGGAATGGTGAACACGCTCCTGGAGCGGACATACCGTGACCGCATGGTACAACTTCTGGGCATTCCTTGCCTGCGAGAACTCAATGCCTCCTGGTTTTTGTCGTTTAGACCAGTCTGGGTAGACTGCATCTTACATGTTCTTCGATGCCTGTTCTGCGGAGAAGAATGCACGTTGGATCTCTGTCTAACATTTCCATCAGATGCGCCTCCGGACACGGATGCAATGCTGGACCCCATAAAGGCCCACGTTCTGCGTTGTCCTCAGCGGCTTCCAATCCTGATGAATGCATTCCTTGAGAATCCACAGGTGCCGTTTGCTCCTGCTGGGTTAGGTGACTCCTCCACAGGCACCCAGGTAACAACTGCCACACAAGCTGCCGCAGCACCGACTGTTGGCAGTGCTACGTACCATCTATGTGCGATTGACGTTCTCTGTGAGGCGTTGGATTTGTCGTCTGCAGCAGCTAACACCGATAATATTGTGCTTCCCAGCCAGGACGCTTAATATTGAATTGGCTCATCGTGTCCTGGAAAAGAATTCGGCTTCTTCACTCGTTTCAAAACACACAAACTAAATTTGGAACATTTCCTAAATTGACACTTTCACTGAGAAAAGCATGGCCTTCTCCTGCTTATGGTAAAGCACCTTTTTTAGAGAAACAATATGGACTTTTTCAAGTGGCAACTAGAAATAGCTGAATTTTAACTTTTAAAAACTTTTTAACGATTTTTGGAAACCATGTTTTTACTTGCTTTTAAAAATGTTTTTAAATTGTCCAGATTTTAAGTATGGTCATTGTTATCCAATTCGGAAGAGGAGTGGGTGTTATGTCCCGTATAGAGGCCCTAATGTAGACCCGTTCATACATGCCCTAAAATGGACGTATTCATACTTGCCCTAATATGGTCATATTCGTACTTGCCCTATTATGGTCATAGCCGCATATGCCCAATTATGGTCATAACTGTACATGTCCTATTATAGTCATGATTCCTTATATAGGCATGATCTTTCACCTACATTGGTCCTTGCTAGTACACAACGTGCTCTGAGGGCTGAACGTTATCTATCCTGTGGTTTTGAATACAGCAGGGTTTTGCCCAAACACAGGCCCACACTGTACTCATCAATTATGCATGGCTATCTAGGAACACACCACATGCATAATATGTATGTACAAAGTTCACCCCTGACGTCTTCCTCATGTCTAACGACAGACCAATACAAACCATACTGAGGACCGAGACTCTTTAGGGTATAAATACACCACATCTTGCCCCGGTAAGACAGAGGGAACCGAGACTTCCATGCTGACACACTGACCAGAGACGCTGAGGCTCCTGCATGCAGTCGCTCCAGCTGACAGCGGTCTAACACAGCCCTTGCGGGGTGTCCAACTCGAGACCAGGACGGTGTCCCACACTCTCTCTATTCAGGTATGGGGGTTCGACTAAATCCTAGAAGGATTCTTGGCTCTTAGGCTTTTAGACCTACACACATATGCTAGGTACACTCAGGTACATCTAGTTAGGCATCGTAGGAGTACGCGCATTCTCATAATGCTTTTATATTCATGTATGTATTCATGATTATTGCAATATGGTAGAACTGCTCTATCCCTTTGCTTTTATCGTACTGCTGATAATATATCTCTGCTATTGTCTGCTGGTTGCCGCAGCACATATATTTTACACTAGAATAACAACTGTTCAATAAATACTTATTGAAACGCCCAGACTGTTTATTCTGTGTAACTCTCTGAGACAAACCGAATAAGTAAGCACGAGTGACTGAGCGAAAGGTAGTACATTGTTTCCACGATTCTGAGGAATTTGGGTTGTCATGATCTAAGGTTGCCAGAAACTAATCTCTCCCCGATAAGAGGAGATTCTAGTGGCACTGTGAGCTAGCTAATGCAAACCAGGCTAACATATACGGTGGGGGTGCTCAGAGTTAGTCTGCCACCAAGCCCACAGTATATGTTATCCAAACGCGCAGGTCCTGCAGGGGTACTATAGGAACTACACGACATTACTATTAAGTAAATGTTGTTAAATTGTGTGTGTTTAATTAAATTCATTTTTGTTTTCTAATAAAAGTAGAAAAGCTTACTTTTTTAAAATTAAGAGTATTACATTACAAAATAATCAAATCAATCAATATATACAATATTGGTATTGGTGGTGGTGGTATTGGTGGAGGTGGTGGTATTGGTGGTGGTGGTATTGGTGGTGGTAGAGTTGGTAGAGTTGGTGGTATTGGTGGTGGTGGTAGTGGCGGTGGTGGTGATATTGGTGGAGGTGGTGGTATTGATGGTGGTGGTATTGGTGGTGGTGGTATTGGTGATGGTGGTATTGGTGGTGTTGGTGTTAATAAAACAGGCTTTTGAAAACAACCCATCAGGTGGCTTTAGTACATATGACATGTAACACAGATGTGCTGTTGTCAGCTTCAGCCCATTAGCACAGGAGTATGTGCTAAATGGAATTCACATGACTTAATTTGCTAATCATTTCTAAATCCATTTTATTTGGGGGGGTTGAAACAGACACGAGATAATGCCGGTTATTAAAAGCAGGCACCCATGTTAAAGGGGCGGCCGTGCTGCTTAAAAAAACACAAGCGGTTTCAGCTGAAGCAGCGCGTGTCCGGCCTGCAGTAAGAGAAACTCAATAAAGTAAATAGTGCTTACAGACTAAATAACAGGTCTCGTGTAACAACCAAAGTAAAAGGGCCAGTCGCCATGGGTGGGTACAAATGAAGACAAGGCCGTACTAAGGAGGGACTAACAAGCCTATTAACGAATCCGAAGGCAGCATTTATGAAAGACAATGACACAAGCCAATGAAAAATTTGGGAGGAGAGTGGGCGCACCTTCTCTCCCATACTCTACTACAGCAGTCTCGCAGAGCCGAGCAGTGCATGCGCACTGCCGCTAGGCTCGACCTAAAAAGAGACTCTCCTCAAGTATGCAGTGGAAAGGTACAACTCATCCATTCAGAACACTGAGATCGAATTGCTCCTGTCCAGGACAAACACAAAATAAGGGAACACCATTGAAACAAGAGCAGTCAGCTAAGAGAGAAAACAATGTCATCCAATCATGAGTAAGAGGTAGACCCAACGCCCATTCTAAGTATATGTTTTAGATTGGGAACAATAGATCTACTGTAGCCAAGACCTTAAAAGCAGAGGAAACAATGGAATCTGTAAGGGGAAAAAAAAGAATGTCGTAGAGCCAAAAACTAACCACAAAAGTTAAAGGAAGTTGTCAAAATGTTCAGAACTCATTTTCAGAACCACAAAACTACACATTTATCGGCCTAGATATGTTATTTACATAAAAAAATCACCATTGTTTTAACTGACATATAGGATTTATTCACTGCAATTGCCATTTAAATTAGGAAAAACAGGTGTTTGCATGAATAAAGTGAATATCATGCAAAACAAGAATAGAGAAGCCAATAGGTCTAGCTTGAATGAGCTTACGCAAGCAATCAGCATTTT
The DNA here is from genome assembly GCA_963921515.1 of Calotriton arnoldi. Lineage (NCBI taxonomy): Eukaryota > Metazoa > Chordata > Amphibia > Caudata > Salamandridae > Calotriton > Calotriton arnoldi. The sequence goes on along the minus strand of CAWUFW010004947.1, from coordinate 951,821 downwards.
TTCAAGCTTCCATTTGCTTGTGTTTGCTCATTAAACCCAGGCTTAACTGGGTTTTGCTCCTGATTTTTTCCTATGGATTGTTGCTGAGGCTGTGTATATAATGTCTGCTTTTACAGCTCTTAAACTTGGTAAAGCAAGCACGTTGGTCCTGTACTTGCTTTTTCAGAAATGAGAGATGATTATGGTGCAATGCTGTACAGGATACCCTTTTATCAGAAAAGGAATTGTGAGCAGCCTATTGCTGGATTGTGGAAACTAGAGGTCGACGTCACTATACAGCAGAAGGGAAGTTAAAGCGATATTCATGGACACTGCAGCAACACAACAACGTGGCTATTTCTGGGGAAATATACTTTTATTTAAGAAGCATTTCCACTAATAATTTCGAATTAGGCACGTGCAGCTGAAGAGCATTTAAAACAAACAAACGTGTGATTGATTAATAAACTGCATTTTGAAACTGCTGAATTAAAAATGTACACTTAAAAGTGTGGCATGTTTTGTCTTGCATTTGATGATCAGTTTTTATCAACAACCTGGATTCCTCAGAATATTCCCAAATATGGTCTGACTTTATCAGAAACAGGAGGAAGACTGTCACACTTCGCTTGGAATAGACCAAAGCACAAACCACCGGCTCCAAAGCTGGTGGCTGACTTATGGAAGTGTTGTAGTAATTAATTGAAGTACATCGACACCATTTCTTTTTTGAAGGAGTTTATTTCACAGAGACAAGTAACACCCAACTGTCTGTTAACATGAACTATGCCTGTTCAAACACTGGAATGCTTACACTGTCAATGGAAGGCTCCTTTTTGCAGCAGTCACAGCCTAGCTGAGACTGCCTAATCATAGTATAACACAGTGTATCTCCCACTTCTCCAGTGGCGGCTCCTCCACTAAGGCGGAGAAGTGGCGCCCCACTGCTTTAAGAGCAGTGCAAAGGAAACATAAAATGATAATCACGGAACGTTATCATTATTTTATTTTTAGTATTGAGCTTTCTGTTGCACTGCAGCCAGGTTAGGGCGGGAGGGGCTGTGCTCCTGTGTTCCAGCGGGAGGAGGAGTGGTTGCTGCACCTTAAGTGCACATGATGGTTTGGCCGGCTGTCTTGGGCAGGCCAAACCATCATGCGCACTTTGCATGTTTTCTGGCAGTTGCATTGCACAGCCTGGGTGGAGAACATGCACAGCCTCCCAGTCCCTCTCTGAGCGCCAAACCACAGCACTCAGACCAATCACAATGCTTCTGTAATGCAGCATTGTGATTGGCTAGGGGAGTCTGGGAGCACTATGTGCTTCCTGGTTCCTGCGCCGGAGGAGAGGCGGTGGCTGGTGACTGGCGACCAGCAGGTAAGTTTTCTTTTTTCTTTCTTTTTATTTTCTATGACACCAAAACAACAAAAATCCAATAAATAGAACCAGAGATATGAATATTTAAATTTTGAACTAAAAACAGTGTCACAATGCACCAACCATGGTTATCTGGTCGGACTAGACCAAGTCAAATTCAAAAGTTAAGGCCAACCGCTATGGGTCACAGATCAGATACATGGACCAAGTTTGTTCGAGTGGTGAGTTTACCTTTGGACAGCTGGAAACAAAACATGGCTCGATTACACTGGTTTGCTGCTGAGTGGGGTACACAGTGTGGTTGTAGACGAAGGCGGGAAAGCTCAGAGCGGGCCAAGTCTAAAGTATGTGCCCCGGAAAGGGCACAACGTCGACAAATTGCTGCTTAGCATCAGTCCCAATGAAGCCCTCTACATTCGGACTTAGCAACTTTTCTGGAAGTTAGATCTCCTTCAGTGGGGAAAGCAGCAGGCTGAGGACGACAGCATATTGGACGTCGTTGGCAATGGCTTCGATGGCAATACCAGTCTCTGCCTGTTCTCCTGACAGAAAGTTTCCAAAAAGTTTCGAAGTTCCACTTTTTGCAGTGTGGACAATAGGAGTATACTCTAGCGACATCCAAGAGTCCAGGACCTTGGGGCACCACTTGAGGGTTAGGACTAAATCCAACAGAGGACAGCAGCAGGGTCTAAGGCAGGTCCAGTGGAAACTAGTCACCTGGGCAGTTGCATGGAGAGAGGCCTCTGGAACTCTTATGTTCCTGTCACTCAATTAGGAGGTCAGCCAAATGACCTTTGGAGTCACTGCTGGGGACGGGGTTGATGGCAAGCAAGTCCAGTCTTCCTTCAGGTTCTTCAAACAGCAGGGCAGTCCCTCATCGGATTCTCCACAGGTCCAGGAGTGTTCTGATGAGAGGTTAAGGGGCTGCCACTTTTAAACCTAGTGCCAGCCTGTTGTGGAGGGAAGTCCTTTTCTGCTCCCTAAACCAGTTCTGGTAAGTTCCTCTACCCCCACTAGCTTTGTTCCCAGCCTGACAAGGGAGATAGAGGGAAGGCAGGCCTATTTGTCAGCTTCATCTGCTAGGGACAAGGTAGGTATCCGTTGAACTTCAGGAAGAGGTTGGGCACAGCCTCTGGACCATCCTGTCAAGGGTGTGGTCCCCTCTCCACTCATAAGGCCCTTTGTTCACTGCCTGGGTGCAATACACATCTCACCACAGGGAAGCCATCAGGGTTCAGGGGACAGTCGGACACTGTCAGGAAAGCCTTTTGGTTTTAGGCAAGAAAAATTGTCAATTCCAAATTGATAATATAAAGTCAGACTTGACCATCAAGTTGGATTTTAAAGTACTATCAAAATGAGTCTTAGAACCATTTTCCTAGCTACTTCCAACCTGAATTTAGCATTTATTAAATGTAATAGTGTAAACCAGTGCATGCTTATGGGAGAGCCAGCCTTATCACCATGAAAAAGGACTTTGGAGGTTTTTCAGTGCCTGGACATGTAAAACATTACATATACATGTTCTTTTTAAATATCATGCACAGTGCCTGATGGACATTTAGGTCCTACCTTAGGGGTAACTTATAAGTATTAAAAGGAAGGTTTATGCCTTGCAAAAGGTCTGCTTTGCCAGGTTCAAAAGTCAGTTTTATAACTTCACACCCAAACAGCAGTTGCAGGCCTGGAGACATGTTTTACATTGCTACCATATACTAGGGACTTCTAAGTAAATTAAAGGTGCCAATCATGTCTATACCAGTTTTAGCATGCTTGAAAGGGAGGGCACAAGCACTTTACCACTGGTGTGCACAGAGTCCTATGGCCAACAAAAATGGGTTCAACAAAAGAAGGCAAAAATCTGAGGTAATCTTGCAGACATAGAAAATTTCCAACAGCGGGCCACAAAAGGCTTGAGCCAGGCTTGATACAGGGAGGTCCTCTTTGGCCTAAAAGCCTAAATAAACAGCCTTCATGTGACTTTTGCCTGCCACCCATGCTCTATACCCATGCATGTTTTAAAGACAAAACATCAATTTTTAAAGTAAATGGGAGCCACAAAGAGACACTCATCTGGTGGCTGAACTGCATAATGTGAAATCCGAAAACCTGGGATCAAAACCAGCTTTCCCGATTAACAAAATTGTGTGATCCTACGTGATAGTTTTGTTAAATGGTGCTTCCTTTTTCTTCATTATCACATATAAGAACAGTTTGTCATGCACAAGCTCAAGACGTGCACGTTACACAAATATCTTTTGTGCTCGATTTAGTAGACTATAAAACATGGGAGCTTGCAGTCCATGAATAAAACAATGCCTAATTTGCTTAATACTGTAAAGTTGTGACAACTCTGGTCAGCTGTAATATTGAAACAGCGTAGCTGCTCAACAGTAATAAGTTATTACAGTTGAGTTTTGATATTGCAATGCCTGCTGCCAGCTGCCAGGGTGAATGGTAGGTTGCGGAGTATCTTTACAGCAGCAGTTTAAACTAGGAAAACTGGAACTGGCCTTTCTTATCTCTGGTAAGTTTCTCTAAAAAGAAAAAGTGATCAATAGAAAGGAGATATTTATGGCAGCGTATATTTTCCTGCTATAGGTCACTGCATTTTTTTAATCGGATTGATCTGATTCTATCATCTTTTTACAAAAATTACTAACTGCTTTTTGGTGCATTTATTTTTGCATTACAGATTTTGCTTGTATTTTGCATGTCTGCAATGAGCATGTAAGAGCAAGACACCAAGAGTTTAAGTGGTTTGTGGGAAGAGAGATGATATGACCATTGTTAGAACTGGGGGTCTCTGGTTGGCTGAGGCAGTTACCTTAGTCCAAATAGGGACCCTTGCTTCTAGTCAGGGAAAGGAGGGACACCCTCGTTGATAACCCCTGCTCACCCCCTGGTAGCTTGACACGAGCAGCCAGGCTTATCTTCAAGGCAAGGTGTAAAGTATTTGCAACCACACTCCCAGTGACACAGTGATAACACCACAAATGGACACCACACTGATGTATGAAAATAGCGGTATCTTTATCAAGCAGAAAAATACGGTAAGACCAAACGATAAAAATCCAACATATGCGTATTTGTAATATCTCACTTTGCCGGTTATTAGCCCAACAAACACTTGTAGGTTCTTGCGGTATTAATGAGCAGTTCACGTTGTTCAAATGCAGTCCTAATGCAATGCTATGCAGTTCGTACTGCAGTTCGTATTATCAGACTAATGCAGTTCGTCATGCAAGAATAATGCAATCCTCAATGCAAGTAATCAGGCAGTTCGTAATGCAAGAATAATGCAATCCTCAATGCACGTAGTCAGGCAGTTCGTAATGCAAGAATAATGCAATCCTCAATGCAAGTAATCAGGCAGTTACGTAATGCAAGTATAACGCACTCCTTAATGCAAGTAATAAGGCAGTTCGTAATGCAGGAATAATACAATCCCTAATGCAAGTAATAAGGCAGTTCGTAATGCAAGAATAATGCAATTCCCAATGCAAGTAATCAGGCAGTTCGTAATGCAAGTATAACGCACTCCTTAATGCAAGTAATAAGGCAGTTCGTAATGCAGGAATAATACAATCCCTAATGCATGTAATAAGGCAGTTCGTAATGCAGGAATAATACAATCCCTAATGCACGGAATCAGGCAGTTCGTAATGCAGGAATAATACCAGACAAATCGACGCGATTAGCGCGGGCACCACTAGGCCCCAACCACAGACAACAGTCCTGAACTTCCGAGGGCGGCCCCGGTACTGCCGTGCAGGTCCGGGCCGCTCGAGGACTCAGCGCGTCTAACGCGATGCAGCAGGAGAGAGACGGGAGCACTCCGGTACTCCTCCTGTGGCTCCCCAGGCCATACACGCTTGCGGCTCCCGACCGGAGTCCAAGCCTTACCTGGGTGATGCGCTGCCTCGCTTTCTCTCTCTCCCCGCTCGTCGGATGTCCTGCTGGGCACTCCCGATGACGACGCAGCTCCGATGCAAGGCGACGCTGTAGGCGGACAGGTTACGGTGCTACCTCCTCCGTTGCTGACGATCTTGGGCAGATTCCTCTTGCGAACAATGATCACGATTACCTCACGACTTCCTCAACTTTACGAAGTCCTTCAGCACGTTGCGGCTCGGGCCGGCGGCGGCGATCTTGATCCGCAGCCTCAGTTACGATGACGGCTCAGGCCACAAACAGCTACACAGTAGCGTGGACAATGATTCACGCTGCGGGGGCACTGCAGTCACGGGGCACTTTCCAACCAGTACCACGAACCCCACGGCAGTCTCAGGCTGCACACGCACAAAGCGTCGCTGAGACTCGGTTGGGTTTTGGGCCACACAGTCCCGGTGCAATGCTTACGAAGGTCTCAGGCTGCAAAAGCACACGGACGCAGCGCCGCTGAGACACACTTGGAAACTTTGATGTTCCTGAGTTTCCACAACAGGGAGCCAGCTCTCCTCAGGCCCTTGGGGACAAGTTACTTTGGGACACAGCACACAGCAAAGTCCTTTCAAGCAGGGGGACACAGCACACAACAAAGTCCCTTAGCCTCTCCTTAGTTAAATCAGCAAACTGCAGGGCAGCCCCAGAACACACAGCAAGGGTCAGTCCTTCTCTTCAGTCTCTTCAGCTGTTCTTCCTTGGCAGAGGTTCCTCTTGACCACGAAGTAGTTTTCAATCCTTTTCAGTCTTGATCAGTCCAACGTTCAGGGGCTTCAGCTCTCATAGTTATAACCCTAAATGTCTTTGAAGTCTTTGTGTTCAGGGGCACTGACCCCTGTCCAAACCAATTCTGGGTGTCTTCCTGCCAGCGGTACCTTCTTTCTTTGATAGTGGGGGTCTGGGTCCTCAATCACTCAGCAGGAAAGGGAGCCATTCTTTTATGGCAGCAGCCCAGGCCTCTTCACCTCCAGGGGGCTACTCCTCCCCCCTACACTCCCGATGCAGGTCAGCCTGTTGCTGTCTCACCTACCCCTCCCTGGATCAAGACATTTCCCAGATCCTATCACATTCAAATCCAGACAGTCAATCCACACCCAGGCAGAGACACACAGAATCGTTAGAACAAAAAAACCAGCCACTTCTAAAAGCGGGGTTTCTAAACACACAATTCAAAAACCACCTTCACAAAAAGATGTGTTAGTAAATGGTGAGTTCAGGCACACTAAACTTCACCTCTCCATCTTAAGCCTATGGGAAGATAGGCTGGAAACATATTACACAGCCTTCCTCATTCTGTCCTATGGGCAAGATGGCCTTGCAACAGTGAAAAACGAAATGGAGAGTATTTCACTGTTAGGACATAGTACACACCTCAGTACATGTCCTACCTTTCTGAGACACTGCACCCTGCCCAGAGGGTACCTTGGGCCTACTATAGGGGTGTCTGATGTGCATAGAAAGGGAAGGAGTAAGGCCTGGCAAGTGGGTGCACTTGTCAGGACAACATGGCAGTTAGCAAACTGCACGCAGGCACTGCAGGGGCAGGCCTGAGTTCTCTCTTTAGGGCTACTTGTGTGGGTGGCACAATTAGTGCTGCAGGCCCACCAGTAGCATTTGCATTACCAGCCCTGGCACACATAGTGCACTTTACTAGGGACTTTACTAGTAAGGCAAACATACCAATTATGGACAACCAATTACCATTACACTTTATACAGGGAGCACTTGCACTTTGACACTGATCAGCAGTGGCAAAGTGCCAAAGCATCTAAGTCAGTAAACGCTAATCCATCACAGCATCAAAATAGAGGAGGTAGAGGCAAAAAGTCAGGGGTAACCACGCCAAGACATGCCAGGTCTAACAACCATGTACTATAAGGAGTAAAATATCTTCTGCCACACATTAGGAGTAGGTTGCAAGTCACTCAGAGTTCCATGACTTAATAATGGAACTTGGCCTTCGGCCTCGTTTCTATAAATGGTCATGTAACTCCTCAGTGACTTGCAATATCCTTCTAATGTATGACAGGGTTACTCTTGTCCATATATTAGGTTTCTCCATATCTAATGACATTCCAGGGCACATATAGGGTTTGCATGACAACAACCTTGCCTCTTGATTCACTAATGACATTGTCGTCAGGGAGGGACAGGGGAGGACATAAGTGCTTCTAAGTTCATGTTTAAATAAATACCACTCAATGCGGTGATATAATCTGATGTACCAAGGTGAAATGCTTCTGCATGTTAATGAAATATACCTTTTTAATTTTGAAGTGGGTTTATCATATTTCTAGCATTTTCAAGGCTTAGCTCGGGTGCAAGCTCTTAGATCTCTATACAAAATAGAGGGAGGGAGGAAAATGTATGGATAGTCATCCTAGCTTCCCCTCAGGGGCATAGCTTAGTCAGTGAGACTAGGGGTGTGTGAATCTCAAATTTCGCAAATAAAAAAATCAGTGGGCCACAGGGTGAGTGAGTTAGGTGACCAAGGTTCAGGATAGACTGTTCCCATGAGGAGCAGTGTCATTACTGATTTGCATTATGTGGGCCTCTAGGGCTGATTTAGAGTTTGGAGGTCAGGCACTCTGTTGCAATGGTGAAGGACTACCCTGTCTGCCAAATTTAAAGTCCGCCTGGCCTATTTTGAAGAAGGCGGACCTCAAGTTTTACGCTGAGGGAGCAAACTACTCTGTCTGTGTAAAACTTCCTTCAAAGGCCCGATGGAGTAGGTGCCATTAGAAATAAGCCATCCAATCATCTGCCCTAATTAGAGTTGAAGACTTTTTCTGTCAGTCACTGACAGCTATATCCTGCAGTGAGTGACAGTAAAAAAATTAAGATTATCCCCACAGCATGAGAGAAATGCGGTGTGGGTGTCAATCGTTGTTTTTGAAAATTAAAAAAACTTTGAAAAACTTGTGACTCCAGTTCTTGCAATGTATAGAGATGTCCCCTGGGCTGGCAGACATATCTAAATCTGGCAGGCAAAGTAAAGGCAGTAAAGTCTTCTGCCATCCTGTCTGTCTTTACTTCATCTGCTAAATCTTAAATCTGGCCCTCCGACTACAGAGGCACAATGGACAAAAGACAATGATTTTGAATGCTACCATGAGGGATTGCCAGTGGTAAGACTATTTGCAAGCATTCACTCCATCACCTTTTGGGTGTTTAAGTGATAGTAGTATGCCTTGAAACCTGAGACTGGGGCAGCTTTCGATCCTACTACTGACAATATTTGTGAAGTCTAAAAAGCAGTTAATATGCATCCATTCAAGGAGCAAGCAAAGTTGCTGCACTGCTTTACGTCACCTGAGGGGAGTAGAACTGCGCCATATCTTAAAATAAATGGTGCAGTCCTGCTCTCTTCATGTGCTGGTGAACTTTGGGCTGCCTTGCGCCAACACAGTCACCCTTGCACCATAGTGCAAAGGTGTCTGTGTGTATGTGCTATGGTCAGGATAGTTTGTGTGCAGGAAGCGGTACCTTCATGCACAAAAACTGGGAAGATATGTCCCTCCTTACACCAGCCTGAGGCACGTGCACGTTGTCTACAAACCCATGTCTACAACTCTTTGTAAATATGGGCTTGCATCAAAATCCATGGGTGGATGGACGGAACGCCCATGCATCACGGGGGAACGCCTACCTGACACAAAGTAACACAAGGCATCACAATGTGCTGTGTTGCTGTACTTTTTCTTACAATGCCACACAAATCAACATTGATGTGGCTTTCTAAATACCAAAAATAGTTTTGTCTCAGGCTACGTCAAAACAGTGACAAAACCCAGATGATAAATCTTTGTAAATCTGGGCCTATGTGAATAAGCTTTTGCGTCAAAATCCATCTGTGGACGCTCAGGAATGCCCAGGCAACCCCATGGAATGACTACCGGATCCAAAATAACACAAGGCAGTGCAATGCATTGTGTTATTTTTTCTTACAAGGCTGAGCAAATCAACATTTGCGTGGCTTTGTAAATTCCAAAAAGGATATTGGATCTGGACTGCGTCAAAAAAGTGACCTTACACAGATTCAAAATCATTGTAAATCTGGGCTTAAATATATTTCAAGTTCATAATTTTGAAAAATGAGTTAAAACCTGTAAGTGAAATCAGGATGACAAGAAAAACAAACACAGACATAGCAGACCAGACTCCGGGCCCCCACACCCTACCACCGAATCAAGAAGGTATTTAATTGGGTGGTGTCACATCCCAGGCACCTCCCCTGAAGCTACGCCCCTTCTTTCTCTAAGACTAATCAGTTAGTAATAGAGGGCTTTCACCAAGAGAAATCTATTTCAACTTATCATAGTTCCAACCTAAAACCAAGGGTAGTAAACCCTGATTGGAACCATGTCAAACCGCGATTTTGTAAAAGGACTCTCAACCACACAATTGTTGTGGCATGCTTACGTGGGGTTTTAGGTTGGAAATAGGAAAAGTTGAAATAAATTCTCTATTGGTGACATCCCTCTCTTTCTAACCCAAGATCTTTAATTTGTTGGCTTGCCCGCCTCTATTCAGAACAGCCATTTTGGGATCAAGCCATCTTGTTCTGTCGAACAAAAGGCTATTAAGCTAGCCATGATATTGTCAGGTTTGCACTAACATCCTGACAAATGAATTAAAAATAGGGTGACCACCTGCCCAGTATTTTCATAGACCGTCTGTGAATTCAACTTAAAATCCTTTGCTCATAATTGCTTTTATAACATTTGCCCTTTTGTTCGTAATTTTGGGACAGGAATATTTTTATCTTTAGACTGAACATAGTTGATTTAGTGTGTATTCCGAGAGAGCCTAAACGCTGCAAAATCTGAATATTAACTACATACTTTGCTTTAAGCTGTGGCTCTAAGGACCTGCACGGATGCATGGTCCTCTGTAGGGTTTCATCGTGCTGCGTCGGTTCCAGTTAACCTTCAGTTGCACAGGAAGGAGTGCACACTGACTCCAGCCAAGGGTATACTACTTGGAGTCAGGACCCACCCCTGCAGAGGCCAGCAGCAGGGCCCGGGCAGGGCCAGTTGGTGCCAGTCAGCTAGGCAGATGCAGGGAGGCATCTGGAAGCTTGTTGTGTCCCTGTAGCCCACACTGGAGATCAGTCAACTAACCCTTGGAGTCACAGTGGGTATCATCAGGACGAGGTAAGCAGGCCTACTCTTCCTTCCGGCAGCGCAGCAGTCCCTCCAGCAGCAGGGCAGTCCTTTATCTGAATCTTCCACAGGTACTGGAGTGTTCTGATTCAGTGTCTGAGTGCCACCATTTCTCTCCAGTGTCAGCCTTTAAGTGCAGGGGCAACCCCATGTCCTTTCCTAAACTTGTTCTTCCCAGTTCCCATGTCCTTCCTGTGTTTGGCTCCTAACTGCTTTGGGGCGACAAAAGCAGGTGTAGGTCTGGTGAGAGGTTCATTTGTGTGTGCCGCAGGCAAAAGGTTTAGGGGACTACGAGCCAAGGGTGCCAGGTCTAACAGTAGGCATCCCATCCCTGAAAATTCAAGCCACCACAGAAGTATAGGTGTCACAACTGACATCTTTTACCATCCATCACATAAGGTGGCCTCCCTAACATCCTGCAAAAACAGCAAAAAAATGCACAATTATGCGTCTGTGTCAATCCACTAGCAGGCGCATGTGTGATGATGTATCACATGCATGCTTCACAATTAATGAGCATACCAGCAAATTGACACAAGCGCCATTTTCTATTTTTTTATTTACTGATTCAAGATGAATGGCACTGCTTGGAATGGTAAATTTAAAAAAAAAAATTGTTAGTGCCAAAGAGTAACTATTGAGCCTTGAAAAATGATAAAAACAAACTTTAAGGAGTGGATGGGGAAAGCAATGGTGAGTGGGTGGGAGGGGGGGAAAACTAGGAGTTGGGGAAAAGCAGCACACAAAGGAGAGAAAAACATGGAGCATGGAGAGAATCACAAGAAAGAGCACCACATGAGGAAGGGGGGCAACACAGAGTGTGGGAGCAAGTATTTGGCAACGGGAGAGGCACACAAGGTAGGGAGCAGGGAAAAAACATGCACTTGCATGGAGTGCTTAACCAAAAAGAAAATAAGTTCAGTAAAAGTGAGAAGTGGAAGGATACAAAAGGATGGTAAAGAGGTATGCTCTAGCAGGAGGATAAATGGAGGAGGGAGTCAAAACCTAGAAGACAAATGCTAGCCACTGAACAAAAAGCAACAACAGTGACAATAAATTCCTGCTGCAGTCAAAACGAAAGAAATGTATAAAAGGTACTGATGTCTTAGCATGCATGATTGAGATTAAGGACAAAATATGACAAAAAATGTGATGAATGATTGTTCTTTTCAGATGTAAAATAGTTCTTTGTGCACTGAAATGGAAGCAACTTCCTACGGACTCAAATGATACGGCAAGCATCCAACAGAATTAGCTGAATTATGCTTACTCAGCTCCATGACAAAATATTAACTTATAAAATCTTGATACATAAGGTTCAAAGTAATTTTTACTCGGTCAACAACAAGACCATAAAAGCACATGTTAAAAACAAGTACAACCACATCACACAAATCGGTATCACAAAAATCAGTTACTAAAATTTATATCATCATTGCCCTTCCATATCATCATAGCTGGATCATGCGACATATTTTTTCCGTAAGCTCCTCGCCTGAGTAATAAAATTCAACACTGCATAGCAGGTTGTTGGGGGTCTCACAGCATTGTAGAACCAATAAACCTTCTTGATGTGTTTTGAAGCATTTCCCGGCTAAAATTGGGCATAAAAACCGGGTTCTAAAAGCAGAATATAAAGTGCAAAATAACAAAGTGCTTGTGCACTGTATGAATACTCTGGACCTGATTATGATGCCGGTCGGACTCTTGCCCGACCGGCACCGTGGCGGAAGCAGGACCACCCGACTAAAAGTCGGCGGTCCTGCTGCCTGCGTTATCATGTGACCGCCTTCACGGTGGTCACAATGTGTATAATTTGTATTGCGGCGTGTGCTGCGGGCTGCAGCAAATGCCGCAATACAAAATATACACATTTAAAACATCCCTGCACTATGTGGCAGGCACCATGCAGTAAAAATGTGACCGCAATAGAAATGTGAGTATACGACTAAACAGTGTCACATCATTATCAGGCGGACGGAACCGCCGGCCGGAGGTCGGTCGGTCCCGAGACCGAGATGGTGTCGGTTGGAAGCAACTCCGACTGACATCGTAATAAGCCCCTTAATGTACATAATATTGTTAACAATAAAAAAGATACATGAATAATTACCAATTAAGGTACTGATTTTTTAGCATGCTTGAGTGAGATAAAGGACAAAATATGACAAAAAATGTGATGAATGATTGTTCTATTCTGACGTAAAATAGTTCTTTGTGCCCTGAAATGGAAGCAACTTCCTACGGAGCCAAATGATACACCAAACATCCAACAGAATTAGCTGAATTATGCTTACTCAGCTTCATGACAAAATATCAACTTATAAAATCTTGAGACATAATAATATTGTGTCAAAAATATTGTTAACATTTACATAATTTTTCTATACTTTCAGGCTTTGAGTGTCATATAAATATGCAAAAAAGGAAGCATGGACTTCTGGGCAGCTCCTAAGTTTCAGGTGGAGAGCAGGTCTTTTGTATGGAACGCTCTACAGTACCACTCCAAATTTGCTCACATTAAATGTCATTTTTAGCTTGCTTTTCATGACACTTACTAATCCTATGCTTAAAGAGCAGTCCAACCGGCTGACAACCCTTCGGTTAAACGGCTGGATTAAGATACCGGCGGTCGGACCATTTGCTGTCGGAGGAAGACCACCATCTACAGAAGGATCTAAGATCCCGTTCAGGTGACGGTCGGACTCGTATCCCTACAATGGAGGTGGTGCAAAGGCAGGCACTGGTGTCGGGATTACGATGTCCATTTCCCACTGCCATGAAAAGGCTGTCGGAAAGGGACTTTGGGGGCCCCAAACAGGGCTCCCATCCCTCATGGGCCACTGCAAAGTGGCCCAGGGGGCACATGCAGTACCCCCATGCACAGCCATGCACCATGGTGCATGGGTCTGCACAAAGTGTCCTCCAACAAGGTGGCATGTGCTACGCCCTTTTCCTGGCCGATAGAGCAAGCTGCAGCGTAAGAGAGTACTTTTCCGACTGCCACCATGGCGGTCACTTCGTAATTGGGCAGTCGAACCACCACCTGCCTGTCGGGCGATCCCCAGACTGCCATGATGGCGGGCAGCAGTCCGACTGTCCGGCATCGAAATGATGCCCCTTGTTGTAAAAAAGGTGAAAGGCTTTGACACTTCCTGGCTCGGTGTGGATGGCACTGTGCTAATCCATACAAAGGACCTGATTTAGAGTTTGGCGGACCGGGTTACTCCATCAAAAATGTGACCAACATCCTGCCTGCCGTATAACGAGTTCATTATATCATATGGCACTTGCAATACGGCGGGCAGGATATCTGTCATGTTTGTGATGGAGTAACCCATCCGCCAAACTCTAAATCAGGCCCTTAGAAACACTGCTAGAAAAACAGACATTTGATTTGAGCAGTGGGAACAGTGTTGGGCTCCAGAAGGGTTACATTTACTATTCACACTCCGGTGCGACCAACATTACAGAAAATGTAGTACTTTAGAGGGACTACTAATAATAATCCCGCACCTAATCATTTTGTACAAAATATGTAAATACCAAAAAACAAATTAAATCAAATTATAAGTAAAAATGGCATATTATATACTACTAAAAACATTCAAAATGTCATCAAATTTAAAAATATAACATTTATTGAAATACAATTTACTTATGTACTACAAAAACCTCACTTGCATATCAATACAGCATTGTTTAAAATATTACTTAAAAGAAATTTTAATTGAAAAAATACATTTAACAAATATAATTAAAAATACTTAAAAAAATTATTTAAAAAACAATTAATGTAATAATATTTTCAACATTAAAAATATACATGAATAATGACCAATTAATCAATTAAATAGTATTAACAATGTAAAAAATATTATAAATTCAGTACCTTCCCACCATATTTCCCTACAAAACTAATAAGCTGCTACTAAAACATGCATCACTAACAAAAATGTAAACAGTTAAATATACTGTAAATGTAAAAAATAATATAAGAATTACAAAATTAAACAAAATGCCTAATTAATTATCAGTTATCTAATTAATTAACAGTTACAAATGAATTTGCGTTAAAATGAATTATAATGTAATTAACTCCCCATCCTGCTACCACACACAATTAACCTGCTATTGATATATAAATTTCCAGCAATAATAAGAACAGTTAAATATACTATAACATTTTAAAAATACAAAATGAATTCAATAATTACAAAATAAATTATATAATTAATCATCGATTACATAATTAAAAATTAATTATCATTAAAATAAATACTTTTACATTAATGATCTTCCCACTCTGATTCCCAACAAAAACCAACAACCTTCTACTACAATAAAAATAATCAAAATGTATATATAGACCAAAAATAACAAATTAAACTTAAATGCATGAAATAACTATTAAGCAATTCAAATATTTATTTATCAATTCAATATTTAATTTACAATACAAAATTAACACAATTATATTATTTATAGTTTAAATTACTTCCCACCCTTTTCCCCTACAAACCCAACAACCAGCCACTACCTTATAAATTACTTAATTAAAAAAAAAAATAATTACGGACTGTAGTACAAACAATTAGTAACAAGAATACAAACAATTTGAATACATAAATGTATATTTTAATACATATTATATGAACCAAAACAATATTTTTTACAACTATATTTTAGCAAACAATACTAAAAAAGATGATTTAAAATTATACTATATACCAAAAATACAATATTCTTACAACTATATTCTAGGACATGATATTTCTATATTAATTAAACTTTTGACACCATATTTATGTATCATGATACTAAAAACTCAATACTATGTCCAAGCACTGCTTACTTCTCCAAAGCCCACTTTATACATATTGCTTTCAAACAAAATCACTGTCACACTGCTGTGCTGTCAAGCCAGAACTAAAAAGTAAAAAGGGTCAAGTTAAACAGGAACAATGACATGTACTGCAGAAACGCCACACAAACTTTAGGAAAATTAGGCATATGTATGAAATACTGGTGAATACCCTACACATCTCAGGTAATATATGAGCATGTCTTAGATATCCCAGGATCAAGTACACAGCACTAAATCTCCACAAGGTGTAGGCCAGCACATCAAAAAATTTACAACTTGTTTATTTCTCTGACCCATTGTTTCCCTAAGCTTTTCCTTGCAGAATGACATTTTCATCTCCCATCGTTGTGCCACTCTTCATAGGAGAAGGAGTATTTCAAGTTACTTGTCATTCATTAATCATTGCTGGTGCAAACTAAAATTCAAGGTTGGGTACCAGTGAAGAGTTTACAAATCATTTCTGCTGCTATAGACAACCAATTACATTTTGGATGATGGAGGCGGAAGAGCGTAGTTTGTCTCTGTCAGTAGCGTAGCACACCATGTTATCCGCACCATGTTAGAGGGAACAGGATGTTCTGTTTGGGCATTCAAGATAATTAAGGACTGTTGTATTCGCTCTCTATTAAATTAGCAGCAGATGCTGCTTACTGTGCAAGACACGTGCAGCTAGTCACATACCGTGTAACCAAAAAAACAAGGAAAACGTTTTAATGCACTGCAACCAAAAGGACATCATTGAAGAAGTTACATTAAAAGTAGCTGAGTCACTGGCGTCTCTTTTCTCCAATAACTGATCCACACCTTGCCAGTTGGGTAATATGAACATACACCAAACACATCTTGCACACAGTGATCTACTAGGATCGCAATTCTCTGTCAGAGTTTGTGTCATTAATTACTCTTTAATCTGTGTTCCACCCAGGAGAGTGACTCGTCATGCTTTTAGCATAGCCAGGTTTAACAAAGTGCACAAATCAGACGTTTGCGCGGGTAAAGGTCCATCCCTAATTTGAGTAATGACTGGTTTTTTTCACCCCACAAATAAAATTTGCTAATCCCGTTTTAGGGTGGTGTTCCGGGCATTTCAACATAATTTGGTGACCACTGACAAATTTGAAAGTTGGTGGCTATTCGCTAATATTTTGAGGGCAGTTTTCCACCATATAAAACGTGTGCAAATATAGCAAAAGGTGACAGGAGAAAGTGTGAGGAAAAGCCCCATCCCACAACCTGATGATGGGTAGGATGATAAATTCTTCACTGGTGAAATATTTTCTGTTAGGACAAGGAAACTATAGATAACATGTGCTAATGCCCATTTGTACTAATTCCCCATGCAGGGGTATAAACTGTATTTATATTTTCACAGGCATAAATGATACACATTCCTAGAAACAGGACCCAGTTGTAATTCTGCGTGAATTCTAAAAAAGTTGAATAGTTGCCCTAACATAGCAGTTACCCAACTTTTTTCTCAAACTTTTATGAATGATGTTCAAAATATTCAAGACAAAACTCAGAACTTAGAAATTTCAAATAAAACACAACCAATGACTATTCTTGTTTATGTTTCTTGTCTTGGAGCTTATTGCTTTACTATTTCATATTTGCTATATTTTTAATACTAATGTGAGAGTGAGTACAGAACATTGCTAATGGTCCTGAAATAGGGTTTCATATTCTTTCTGTGACAGTTCCAGTTTAGAGCTATGGTCGTGTGAAGATTTCACTACCTAGGGAAAGTCTTAAAATCATATGCCCATCCATAGCTCCATGCTTTTTTCTCTCACGGTTGTTAGTTGGTCCGATAACTTGTGAATATTTTGTATGCGAGCACCTTCCTGTTTAGCTTTTTCTTGAAAGCACTCTAAAACCCTGTTGCACTGTTAATTCATGAGCATTTTGACTCCACATGCGTACAGTGCTTACCGTTTCCTCACCAGTTGTTACTCAGTACACAACGCATTTGTAAAATACCTGGGGCCATATTACAGTAAGTGCCCCGGAGTGCAACGGGCGTTTGCGCCTGATTTGTGCACCCCCAGGGCACTTTGGTATTACAGAAGGGGGCGCAGACGCTTGTGCGTCCCCTTCAGTGATACCGATAGCGCTGGTGCATTTAAAGCGCCAGCCCTACCTTCATGGGGCATTCCCTCATTTGTATAGGGGCGTGCCCTATGCAAATGAGGGGATTTCTTTATCTCTGCACCCGCGCCATATTACAGACATGGGTGCAGAAGCACAGAAGCTCTCATGGGGCGCACTCACAGTGTGCCACGTTTTAGGTGGCGCACTGTGAGTGCGTCCCCTGAGAGCAGCCCTCTGGAGGGAGGAAAAGAGGGTCCTATGGCCCCCCCCAGACATCCCCTTGCAGGCGGGTGCAGTGACTGACTGCACCCACCTGCATGGGGATCTCTAATCCCCTTCAAAAGTGCAGGCGGGTTACCGCCTGCACTGTGAAACAAGCAGCCACTCCGTGTTTTCACATGAATGCGCTGCCCTGGGGGTAGCGCATTCATGGTAATAGGGTGCATTTTCATTGCTTGCGCCTGGTGCACCTTTAACAAACAATGAAAATGAGCCTACACCATATTACAGTCCCTGTTTTTCAAATTAAAGCACCTCTGATGCTGAACTACTTGTGGTTCATATGGTTTTAGTTTTTTGCTACAATTACGGATGCTTGACGAGAAAATAAGTATGCAACTTTGAGCACCCCAAGTCAGAACATGGGCACTTCATCGAACATCAGAGATACATGAAGCATCCGTACTTTACCCTTGTAGAATATATGAAACGAATAAACCAGGGGCAACTGAGAAGGCTGGAGGAGAAGTTTTACCCCTCTGCGATCTGTCTAAATCAATAGGAAGTAATGAATGAATGAATACTTTATTGTAAGATTAATTGAAATCATTGCAGTTTTCCACCAGTATACTCAGAGCATAAATTATCACGACATAAAGCTGAGATTAATTTATTTTTTATAAAAAAACTCTTATTTAAAAGAAGCAGTCAATATTACCCTATTTACCAAGAAGCCTATCATAGCATAACTTGTCACAACATATGGTCTGAAATCAGTAATTCATTTTTCTTATAAAAGATACTTATTTAAAAAAATAATGATTACCACCTTGTTTACCAAAAAGTCTTTGTGCAAGAAGCTACGTAAAGTCAAGAAAATCCCAGACCTTCCATGCCAGTTCAGTCATATGCTCGTGATTGAAACTTATACAAGGAAAGTTGATCCTGGTTGAAGGATTCCTCAAACGCTTGTTCTTTGCGGGGTATGAGTTCTGAGGGATAAACTCATGTAGGTTTATGGTATTAATCATTGTTAAGTCTTTGTAAAATGCCTTCTTTCAAACAGGTTCTGGCCGGCTGCATGAATTTACCAATTTTGGCCACGTCTGAAGGTGTGGTACTGGTAAAAAGGGCTGTTACCGCTTCTACATAGATCCGTGCCCCCTGAGACAAAAAAGATTAGGTTTTAGTAGTTTCCTTCGAAACTCCTGCAGAGTTAAGCAGCAGCATATGAGATGCAGTGATGTCTCTTTTCTATAATTGCATAATCTGCATCCTGTGTTGTAGGATCGAGATTTCCAAGTAGTATTTAGTTCTTTCATCGGGAGCGGCACCAGCCTAGCCCACAAGATTTCTTTCAGACATTTCTTTCCCAAGGCTTGGTTCAGGTATGGCTGTATTTCATGATTCTCATATGATGTTAGAAGTGCTGTATACCTGAGTTTTCCCTAAGTCCAGCAATGTCGTTTTCCCATGAGAGCTGGTGTGCTTGTTTGTTTATTGAGGCTTTTAGAGGCATGTAGCTTGTGCCGTCAGTGCTCCAATTCTCGATGCCCAGATTTAGGGTCTCCAATGCTGTTTTAAAATAAATGCTCCAGGGATTTTTCTTTGTGGTGTATATTGGCTTTAATACCTCCTTGATGGAACCTGCTGGAGGATTCATGATTCAATAGTAATACTTTGCATGAGTGCCCATGCATGTATTTTCGCTAGACAAGACGGAACTCTAGTGGTAACAGGCTGTTACATGTATATGTTCGTAACCGGAAGATGCGCTTATATCCCTGACATTGGCTTTTTTCGAGCTGAACCTTGTATCACCCTGGGAATGTCTGCTGTACATAGCCCACTGCAGACAACAGTTTTGCCTTAATCACCCTCCTGATAACCCTGGTCATAGGACTACGTAGTTTTGCGTTGTGTTTGGAGTTGTGAATATGGTTGCCTGAACTTTCATCTTCTTCTTGTGCTGTTGAACCGTGGCCTTTCCAGTTACGCTAAACCATGGCCGAGACAATTATAATTCCTTGAGCTTTCTATTATCTGGGGGCCTAGTCTCCATCTTTGTGATTTCTTTCTTGCGTAACGCCCAAATATCAACACTTTAAATTTATTTGGGTTGGCAGTCAGGTCATTACTTTCATTGACGGTGTGTAATACATCTGGCCCTTTCTGGAGGCCTTTTGTGTGTGGTCTAGTAAAAGCAGGTTGTCCGCATATTGCATCGAGTACACTTTGGTCTGACCTATTTTCAGGGTGGATAGATTGGCTTTTTGCAGCTCCTGCACAGATCCGCCATGTACAAATTAAAAAGTGTTGGGGCAAGGACGCATTCTTGTTTTAAGCCCATATCTCTATAGAGGTTTAAAAAGACTGTGACCCCTGCAAGTTTTACTCAAACCCAAGTTCCACTATCAAGAGAGATAATGGCTTTCAGGCGACTACCTGGAATGTTCCAGTTTTGGAGCTTCCTCCACAGGCTGTTGCAAACTACCCTGTCAAACGTGGTGGATTAGTCTACAAAACAAGCAAACACTGGCATGTTGTTTTTGTCGGAGGCCTGCTGTGCGATATAAGATAAAGCAACAATGTTGTCAGTGGTTAATCCTCCCTTACGAAAGCCAGTTTGATAAAAGGGCAGTATTTCTTCTTCAATCCACTTTGTTAGTTTTTGCAGTAATATGTTCTCATATGCCTTCTCCTCAATGTCCAAGAGGGGGGAAAAAGTCTGTAATTTTTCGGGTCAGTGTAGTCACCTTTCTTGAATATAGGGTGGAGCAACAACTCATGCCATGAGTTAGGGACCACTGCGTTAATTCTGCATGCTGAAAACAGTGAGGAGGAGACCCCCCACACAAATGGTCGGGTCCTCTCAACATTTCTCCTGGAAGTCGATTAGGGCCTGGAGCCCCATTTCTTCTTAGTTTTTTTACTATTTTTATTACTGTCTGCTTGTCTGTGAATATTGGATCATTCTTTGTGGACTGCTGGATGCCCTCAATGTCCCTTGTTTTAGATATTTTGGATCCCTTGTGCTTTATCTTTGGTGCATTTCCTGGTTCTAAGTGTAGATATTTGCCACGTGAGTTAACTTCTGCGGCCACTGAGTTGCTCCTATCGGTATGCTCATTAACTAACTAATTTATATATTCCCAAAATTGCTGTGTTTAATTCTTCTCAGTAGATCATACATTTTGGCCCACTTAAGTTGCTGTAGTTTAAATTTAGTGGGATGCTCAGGGCTCCCATCAGCATGCCTATGCTTGGCTCTCGGTGATTGGGGGAACCAGTTTGAGGACTGGCTTGGGAGTGTTTCTTGAATATGAATTTACCTTGAAAAAACAAAAGACAAGAGGCGTTTGGCAAAACAGGAAAAGTTGGTTTAATTAAACACTTCGGCCGGGAGCACAGTTCCAGAAGCAGGTCTGAGGATTGTCTCAAAGTACCATCAATCTAAGCGAGTTTTTATACAGTTTTTAGGCATCATAAAAGTACTTCCGGCTATCCTTGCTTGGTAAAATAATGCAGGCCGTGTCTGTGGAGTCATAAATAAAGCCCCTGATAATAAATCCAGGTGGGCCCTGACCTTGCAGGGACACAGCGGAGGCCAGTGGGTAACGTGTACAGATGTCCTGCATGAGGGGTGCATGATCACTGCATGTACTGTGTGTGCTGTGTCCAGATTGGCTATGTGTTCCTAACTCCGTGTGGCATCAGCCATGTGTGCTTTATTGGGGCAAATCTCCCTGGACCATTGTGGTGTCGCTGCGCTTTTCTGAGGGATGGACCTGAGTTTCCTGTTTGCGTGTTTGTCTGCCGGCTACGTGCCACCCCACCTGTGATGTGTCAATCAGTAACCTCAGGCCTATGCCGCAGAGATTGCCTGACCACGTACTTCTGAGTTGGAGTTGATGGAGAGTTTATGACGAGCGAGTTTGTTAATAGTGATGCGATTTCACTCGTATATGCGAGTGTATCATTATGAACATTGGCATCGATTTTATCAATAGTAACAGAAGTTCAGCACATATGGGTATTTCTCTTCATACTTTTCTTGCACCAGGATATGGGGTATCCTGGTCCTTCAATCTTTCACTCTCTAATAGGATCCTTTTCGACAGGGCTGCATTTTTCCATGTTGTTATTGCTCCGGACTATTGTCTTTGCCACTTGCTTTAAACTGGATGCTAATTTTGTCCTCACTAGTTATTCCAGCTAGTGAAGGGATATTTTGCATTAGCATTAAAATACTTGTGAAACTGAGTATGTCTTGCCTGCCACTTGAAATGTATTAAGGCAGGAACATTATTTTTTGTAATGTTGCATTCCCTTCTAGCCTGTCATCCTTCATTTTATTATCCCTGAAGGGAATGTGTACTGGATGCAGATCCCCTGATTTGTTTATTGTCTGTTTCACCTGCAGTACTGTTTGCGGTACTCTGCTTGCTGCTTCCTGTCCTGGTTCTCTTACGGCACTCTTATTGCTATGTTGTTCTTCAGAGTGATCTAGTTTTGCTCTCCTAGGTCCTGGATAGTCATTGTCCATCCGCTTCTGATGTAGGACTTGTGGACACGTCTGTGTGATTATGTCTTCCTGTGTGGATGATCCTCTATGCTCAATATACTCCTGGTCATGACTTTGAGTCTTACTTGTGTGTAATATCGGACAGAGGTTATTATTCGATTTGTCTTTATCTTTCTGTTTTGGTGGGCCTGTTCATTCTAGTGTATCTTGACATAGCTGTCCTCTACTCCTTCTCACCTGAGCATTTTCTTGAGTTTTTTGCAGTTTCTTTAGTCGCTTTATTTTGCGCCTCATTAGTGGATTAGTTACCAAATTTGCTACCCCAACCTCGCATTCTATTGGATTCTTAGATTCTTCCTGTATCAGCTCAATTTGGTTTTCAATGCCATGAACTGTTTTTGTGGAAAAGTCTTGTTCTTTCTCTTTTTCCAGTCCCCTTTTTTCCATCTTTGGAGGAGATTGTGGGGCTAGTTTTATCGCGGGCGTTTCAAGACGGACCGTCTCTGCCCCATTTGCCACCATTTTTTCTGTGATTACTCCTGACCAGTTGAGGTTTTTTAAATCTGTTACCATTGTTGCGAGCAGTTCTGGTTGGGTAGATAGTTTCTCCTCAATTTCAGAACAGAGGCATTCATTAGATGTGAGCCTTTTGTCGATGTTGTCTAATTTCTCGGCCATGTTTGCAATGCTGAGGGCTATTGATTGTATTGTGTCAATTTGAATTTCAAGTTTATGTGACTGCCATGTGAGTGCGTTTATTGCAGTGGTCAAGTAGGAATTTATAAAAGTAAGAACTTTGTCCTGGTTTATTGTAAAATTGCAGTTCAGTGGGTTGATACTGTCATGCAGATTATCGTGTTGCATGTAATTTGATTGTCCCTTTATAGATTGTACTTGATTGTGACAGTCCACTCCCTTTAGCGCCCTCTTTAACAATGGTCTTCCCAGTGGCAATCCTGTATTTCTGCTAGCTGTTTTCTATTGTCATTGCTCTATCTCGGGCCCTTCTTGGGCCTGTTTCGGTACACACCATTGAGATTGAGGAGAGCTCAATGATTGTAGTTAGTTTCCCCATCTTTAGGCATGAATGGATCCGCCTCCTCTTATTGCCAGTTTGGGAGTTGATTCAAGAGATATTAAGTTGGTTAAATTTAGTATTTCTGTTGTTGAAGGGATGGGTGAGCTTGATGCATATTCTGTACTGTTGTGGAATTGATTTCCCTTGGCTAGTCTGTTTGCTGACTGTAGTGATTTTCCCTGTTCTTCTGCCTTTGTATATAGAAGTAGCGGGTTTCCCCGGAAATTAACTGTCTCCTTCTAATTGCCCAGTTATCATCTTCTCCATAATTTTCATTACCCCATTATTCGTTGTGCGCACTTTGCTTTTGCTCATCGCTGCTGTTATTCTCTGAACAAAACTTCTGTGTGCGATTTTACTACTTGCAGGGAAGCTATTCCTTGGCTTGTATAGAAGCTTCCATCGGAGGGCCCCTGGGTCTTAAATATTTTTCATCAGCCTTCCTGAGGCATTTGGTCTATGGAGAATGGGGGCGTGGCCTGCAAGCCACACCGAGGCCTAGCTCGGCCACGCTCTTCTCCTGGCGACGATGCCCCAGTGGCACCAGAAGCCACCTACATTGCCCTGCTGCGCGATTTCAATTCCAGCTGCTCCAGCTGTGTAGTGTTACCACCCGTCCCACCTGCTGCTCTCTGTGAGATGTACTAGTCATGGTTCTGCGGTGTACTCATAGTGGCAATGAAGTTCTTGGTCCCGGGGATGCTGGGGCATTACGAGGTTTCAGATCAAACTCTAGGAAAACTCTAGGGAAGGATCCTGTGCTGCTCAAAAGCTGTTTGGCAAGTGGTGGGCTCCACACTCAAGCACCAGGCACATGCTATTCAGGGGCCGGTAACGCAAGCCCTGGTACACTCAGCCAGCTCAAGCACCCATATCCCAATTTTTTGCCCTCTGTATTTGGCTAAAACCAGGGGGTGGGGGAGTTAGTCTGGGTTGACGCTGAGCACTTGATTGAACTGCTCCAGGCGTTGAACACCCAATGCTAAACGGGGGGAGCTGCAGGGTGCTGTTCAACTCTGCATACAAACTCCAGCTCCACCTACAGGAACTAATAGGGAGTGGCTATCGGAGCCCCCAGAGACAAGAAGGGGGGTCTTTCAATAAGGCTCTTTACTGTATAAGAGTTTGGGTGAGTGTGACAAGGATACAGGTGAATGATCACGAAGGGATCACAAGGTGCAGGTAGTGGTGGGGGCAGACTCACCGAGAAAACAGCTGTGCACTGTTCTCTGCCACAAGCTGCACCGGAGCCGCCTTTTCTCAGCTCCACACCGTGCCTCCAACAAAGGCAGCGAGCAGACAGTGGGTGCACCAAAAAGGCACAATCACTGCCAGATGCTTTTGTGGCGCATCACCCCCCCCTACTCGTCCAGAGCCCCCCTTGCCCTCACCTCACTTCACACCTCTTGCTCGCCCACTCCGCAACATCAGCGTTATTGGTGTCTTCAGGGGTCTTGGGTACTTCCGTGGTTGCAGTGGCGAGCTCCTGCGCGTATGTGAGTCTGCGCCTGATTTCTCACAACCAAAAACCTGGAGGAATGTGTCAGTAGGAAGTCATTGGCTCACTTGAATCTAATTTCAGGGCCACTTACTTGCACATCTTTTTAGCACTTCAAGGCTTTTAACAATTACTGATGGCCCTTAGCCTGTGACTTGCAAACTGAGAGTCTTTGCCAAGCAATAGCACAAGTTGGGGCTTACTAAAGTACGTTTCTAGTCCCAAATGTCTTTCTGACCTGCAATGTGCACTTGGCAACTCACTGTAATTAAGAACGATTAGTAGGCTTGAAAGGCTATTCTCTTTCCTTCTGAATGGCAAAATGCAATGTATCAATGGTTTGCAACCATTATAATGGCTTCAAACTACTGATTGGATACCAACCCCAAAAAGGGGATGGCATTCATTTGCTAAGTAGAAGCTGCCTATAAGAAACAGTTTCCACTTTGTGAATGTGTTCTGTCTGCCCTGGTGGAGCAGACAGTAGTGCAGTAACATCTCTGTGCTTCCCCAACTACCATTTACAGAATGTGTATTTCATATTTTGATTACAGACCTTGTCCCTTAAATGGCAGAGGCTGCAATTAAAAAGAACAAGTATTGGCAAAGCCAACCAGCCTTTCCAATGAAACCTATTGGCTCTGCAAATGACTTTAATTGTTAAATAGCTGCAGCGTTTGGGTTTCTTCTAACATTACAAACAAATTAAAACATGGCAGCCGTGCATGCATTCAGTATTAATTTGGGAGAGGGGGAACCCTACCAACCTAATAAACACAATCTGGATAGGTACCAAAGCAGTTCAAGGAGAAAGTTCAGTTCCTGGTAGCAACTATCACAAGCAAAAGAGAGTTCACCGGATAAAGGCATGTCTAATTCAAGCAGTACCAAACAACTCAATAAGTACAGCAGTATTACTAATAGCCTCAAAGATGGTTGTATTATGGCACTTTGTTATTTGTTTGTACCTTAAGGCCTTCAACAAAATCACCTCTGAAGATTTGGCAAAAGCATTTGAATGTACAGTTATATGCTGATAGCCTGGTAGTACATGATCTCACTGCCTCTGGTCTTCAATGTCAGCTTGATGCTTAATGACTTACAGTATGTATATTATCATAATTGCGACAAAGTCAAATGTTATGGTACTTCGGAAAAGCAGGAAAAGCTATAGTTAGCATATTGGTTCAACTAAACTTGAATTTGTCTCACAGCATAAGCACTTAGGAGTTTTAACAAGAGTAACCCAAGTTAAAAAGGTTATTTGGGTATGACAACTAAGAGTGGGAAGGTAGTGATTAACTGTCTTTGAGGCTACAACAGTATATTTGATGGTTATTCTGCTAAACCTCTTAAAGAAGTGTTTACAAAACGTAGTTCCAGTTGGAATATATTGCATTCCTCCGTCTACATCATAATATGTCTCAGATTTTAAAGTTTTGAGGGTAGATGGTGGAAACAGGTTCTCTGGCTACCATCAAACTTCGCAGTCAAGGCCATAAGATTGGAACTGGGCTTATTTTGTTTAGGATCCATGACTGAGCTTTTGGGTTTAAACTTTCTATAAAATTAAGACATGGTTAGAAGCCTTCTATAGCTGGAATGGCCCTAAAGGCAATTGCAAAAGGAGTATAAACATAGGGCTATGGGGAAGTGATCCCTAATGCCCAGAGGGTTGAGAGGATTCCATACTGGAGTATAACCTCCCAAGTCAAGATATTATATCACAAAAAATACTCCTATAGATTAACTGATGGTTAACATAAAAACTGTGTTACCTAAATACGATAGGGAGGTGTCTATGTGAAGATCTAGAATTGCAGACACCCGGGGGTGCGCAAGGAAGCAATTCCTTTTGTTTAGTTACCCTCACACACCCTAGTGGTGTCATGCTTCATCATCGGGTCACCCCAACGCCTATAAGTTGGGGTGGGCTCAACCACAGTGTTGGGAAGCTCTTTGGAAAGTGAAGACCAGGGGATTATAGATAAAAACCCTCCGACAGGCCCCGGTTTCCCTTTATTATTGGGTCTGTCAGGGATATTAAAAATAATTAAAAAGAAACGGGTCAATGGGAGTGATAATGGTCCTATGACCCTATTGCCAACATGTTTCAGTCCTGGGATGGCCGTAAAGGTCCTGGACTTTCTTCAGGGCAGAGGTCGTCCTCCTGGGAACAACAGTGAAAGGGAGTCCCTATCCTGTGAACGAAAAGGGCAGAGTAGCTGCTCCTTTTGTATAGATAACAGATGATTAATCTGTTATACGCAGTCCTTCATCTCTGAAAAACACAAGAAACAAACAAACACCATATCGTTTCTATTGCATAAACATCATTTGTGTAGTTATTAACACTCCTAATTAGGTGCGTCAACTGTGACCCAACATTTAAATAAATGCCAGGTGAGTGTGCAAATGGAAATTCTCATATTGCATCATACTCATGCCATACACACCTATATCTGTAACATAATAGTGCTATGTGGCAGATAAATGTGCGGTGGCGATTTTACTCGCATACTGACATTATCAGCATGCCAGTGTGTGTACTTATTCCAAAGTGAAAATATCGCGTGACAGTCTACAAGAACAGCACTAGGCTGCTATCAAGCAGTGTACTATTGTGCAGGTATATACTCGCATCTTTGCTTTAAAAATACTAATCATAATAAAAGCATCCATTTTCTTACCCAATTTGCGGAGAAATACTGTATCACAGGGGCCCGCTAGGCGTGATGGAATAGCCCTGTAGTCACACTCTGTTGTATTGTTTGGGGGTAGGGAGAAGATGAAGTATACCGGAGGTTTTTTAGTCAGGGCAAAAAGTCTGTGTTGAACAAAGTCACAAGACTAAACCTGTTGTAATCACCTATCACCCCCCTACTTACTTCTTCAAGGGTCCTATCCCGCCTGTGTACCTACTTGGTCCGAGTCCCCGGCTTTCGCTCTTCACTGCCGTTGAACAGGGATATATATACCTTTATTTTAGCGGGAAAACCTCAATTGAGAGTCACGCCCATGGTATGCTCAAGTGCCGTTAGGCACGTAGACGCGTGTGTGATGTGCCATAGAGGATCATGGGATTTGAAGTCTTTTTACAAAATGGTGTCTCGATCCGAAAAATCGGTTCGCATTAGTATTAGATTTACCGAAGAAGCCTCGATGTAGGGCTGACTCAACAACGTAATTCTAATATCGTGACACACTTAAATTTACATATGTGTCATACAATATCTACATACGGGTGGGAGTTTTTGGCAGATTAAAGAAAACAAGTGCTCATGCTCGGAAATCAGTGTGTAATTAAGATGACGAGCAAGATGTCAGAATCATTATGGAAGGGGATAATGGGAACAATAGTTCCTTTGCATTTAGATGGAACTCGAGCAGTAAAGTCTAGTCTAATATACTAGTGTGTATAAATGAGTATTTAGAAGTGGTCACTTTTTACATTTTAATCAGAAAGGAAAAACCAAAAGACTATCCAAAGATACTGTTCATATAACATCCCCATTTGTCATAAAAAGAGAGATAGCAGTGATGATATGTAGCTCAGTAATGTTTATTTATTTAGCTGATTCCAAGGTATAGAATCATTCAGACCAATTTCATATGTCTTCAAACGATACACCCATCGTTGTTCTCGTTCTAGAAGTCTGTTCGTCAGATTGCCTGAGCCTTTCACTTTCTCTATAACTGTCCACCGTATGTCTTTGTCTTTATGTTGTTTTTCCTTATAGTGTGCTGTTAATTTAGTTGCGGTCACTGCTCGCCTTATTGTGCTTCTATGTTCACTAATACGAACTTTGACCTTGCGACTAGTCATACCGATATAGCTCAAATTGCATGGGCACTTGATGAGGTAGACAACTGATTCTGAATTACAATTAGTATGGGATCTTTGTTCCCATGGAAAGTGTAGGCCTAAATCAAGGCTTTTAGTATGTTCTGTAAAGGGGCACACTACACATGAACCACATGGAAAATGACCCAACACAGGTGGGTTATTCCACAATGTAAGTTGAACATTGTTTACATTTTTGAACGTGTCAGTGTGAACAAGAGTGTCTCTCAAGCTTTTATTCTTTCTGAATGAGAACATGGGTTTTTCATAAGGGAGTCTATTTGAAGTAAGTATGGGCCATTTCTTGTTGATGATTTTCTTCACCTCATTGGATGAGGAATTAAACGTGGTTACACAAATTATTTGATCAAGCGGGGTCTTTTGATGGGACTCTAGAAGTGCAGCTCTTGGATTGTTACGAGCTCTTTTACTAGCTTTTTCTATAATCTTGTTCGGATATTTTCTCTGTCTAAGTTTGGTGGTGAGAATTGCAGCTTCTTTTTTATAGTCTTTCAAATCTGAGCAATTTCTCCGTACTCTCAAGAACTGGCCTACCGGAAGATTCTCCCTGAGAGAGCGTGGGTGCGCACTGTCAAATCTTAATAAACTATTCCTGTCAGTGGGCTTTGTATATAGTGAGCTTAACAGAGTACCGCCAGCTGCTCTCAGTGTAATATCTAAGAAGGAAATCTTTTCTCTATCCATATTCATGGTGAATCGTAGATGGGGATTTAAACAGTTAATCCAATTAATGAAGCTATTGAGAGTCGAAACTTCTCCCTTCCAGATGAGAAGTACATCATCAATATATCTGTACCATTTGTATATATTAGTAGTATAAGCATTTGCCGTCCAAATATGTTGATCTTCAAAGTGACCCATATACAGGCAGGCTAAACTGGGGGCAAAGGTACTGCCCATTGAAGTTCCGTGTATCTGAAGATACAACTGGTCCTCAAATTTGAAAAAGTTTTCTGTAAGGGCTAACCGAATCAAAGTGATGACCCACTCAATAGGAGCTGTCCACTGCCATTCTTCTTGTTTTAGAATATCCTCTATTACTTTGATGCTTTCTTCCTGAGGGATACTTGTATACAATGCTTCCACATCAAGGCATACCAAAATGTTTTCCTGTGGGTCATATTCTATGTCTGTCAAAAGATTAAATAGATGTTTTGTATCTTGTACGTATGAAATTATGCGTGTAACCAGAGGTCGTAGGAACCAGTCAGCGTATTTCGATAAAGGTTCAAGAATAGATCCAATTCCAGATACAATAGGTCTTCCTGGGGTGGTATCCTGCCTTTATGGATCTTAGGTATTGTGTAGAACAGAGGTATTCTTGGATCATCTTGGTTGAGGAAATCATGCTCCTTTTGGTGATCCACTCTTTTTCAAGGGCATCTGTCGTCAATGTCTGACTCTCAATAGCTTCATTAATTGGATTAACTGTTTAAATCCCCATCTACGATTCACCATGAATATGGATAGAGAAAAGATTTCCTTCTTAGATATTACACTGAGAGCAGCTGGCGGTACTCTGTTAAGCTCACTATATACAAAGCCCACTGACAGGAATAGTTTATTAAGATTTGACAGTGCGCACCCACGCTCTCTCAGGGAGAATCTTCCGGTAGGCCAGTTCTTGAGAGTACGGAGAAATTGCTCAGATTTGAAAGACTATAAAAAAGAAGCTGCAATTCTCACCACCAAACTTAGACAGAGAAAATATCCGAACAAGATTATAGAAAAAGCTAGTAAAAGAGCTCGTAACACTCCAAGAGCTGCACTTCTAGAGTCCCATCAAAAGACCCCACTTGATCAAATAATTTGTGTAACCACGTTTAATTCCTCATCCAATGAGGTGAAGAAAATCATCAACAAGAAATGGCCCATACTTACTTCAAATAGACTCCCTTATGAAAAACCCATGTTCTCATTCAGAAAGAATAAAAGCTTGAGAGACACTCTTGTTCACACTGACACGTTCAAAAATGTAAACAATGTTCAACTTACATTGTGGAATAACCCACCTGTGTTGGGTCATTTTCCATGTGGTTCATGTGTAGTGTGCCCCTTACAGAACATACTAAAAGCCTTGATTTAGGCCTACACTTTCCATGGGAACAAAGATCCCATACTAATTGTAATTCAGAATCAGTTGTCTACCTCATCAAGTGCCCATGCAATTTGAGCTATATCGGTATGACTAGTCGCAAGGTCAAAGTTCGTATTAGTGAACATAGAAGCACAATAAGGCGAGCAGTGACCGCAACTAAATTAACAGCACACTATAAGGAAAAACAACATAAAGACACAGACATACGGTGGACAGTTATAGAGAAAGTGAAAGGCTCAGGCAATCTGACGAACAGACGTCTAGAACGAGAACAACGATGGGTGTATCGTTTGAAGACATATGAAATTGGTCTGAATGATTCTATACCTTGGAATCAGCTAAATAAATAAACATTACTGAGCTACATATCATCACTGCTATCTCTCTTTTATGACAAATGGGGATGTTATATGAACAGTATCTTTGGATAGTCTTTTGGTTTTTCCTTTCTGATTAAAATGTAAAAAGTGACCACTTCTAAATACTCATTTATACACACTAGTATATTAGACTAGACTTTACTGCTCGAGTTCCATCTAAATGCAAAGGAACTATTGTTCCCATTATCCCCTTCCATAATGATTCTGACATCTTGCTCGTCATCTTAATTACACACTGATTTCCGAGCATGAGCACTTGTTTTCTTTAATCTGCCAAAAAACTCCCACCCGTATGTAGATATTGTATGACACATATGTAAATTTAAGTGTGTCACGATATTAGAATTACGTTGTTGAGTCAGCCCTACATCGAGGCTTCTTCGGTAAATCTAATACTAATGCGAACCGATTTTTCGGATCGAGACACCATTTTGTAAAAAGACTTCAAATCCCATGATCCTCTATGGCACATCACACACGCGTCTACGTGCCTAACGGCACTTGAGCATACCATGGGCGTGATTCTCAATTGAGGTTTTCCCGCTAAAATAAAGGTATATATATCCCTGTTCAACGGCAGTGAAGAGCGAAAGCCGGGGACTAGGACCAAGTAGGTACACAGGCGGGATAGGACCCTTGAAGAAGTAAGTAGGGGGGTGATAGGTGGTTACAACAGGTTTAGTCTTGTGACTTTGTTCAACACAGACTTTTTGCCCTGACTAAAAACCTCCGGTATACTTCATCTTCTCCCTACCCCCAAACAATACAACAGAGTGTGACTACAGGGCTATTCCATCACGCCTAGCGGGCCCCTGTGATACAGTATTTCTCCGCAAATTGGGTAAGAAAATGGATGCTTTTATTATGATTAGTATTTTTAAAGCAAAGATGCGAGTATATACCTGCACAATAGTACACTGCTTGATAGCAGCCTAGTGCTGTTCTTGTAGACTGTCACGCGATATTTTCACTTTGGAATAAGTACACACACTGGCATGCTGATAATGTCAGTATGCGAGTAAAATCGCCACCGCACATTTATCTGCCACATAGCACTATTATGTTACAGATATAGGTGTGTATGGCATGAGTATGATGCAATATGAGAATTTCCATTTGCACACTCACCTGGCATTTATTTAAATGTTGGGTCACAGTTGACGCACCTAATTAGGAGTGTTAATAACTACACAAATGATGTTTATGCAATAGAAACGATATGGTGTTTGTTTGTTTCTTGTGTTTTTCAGAGATGAAGGACTGCGTATAACAGATTAATCATCTGTTATCTATACAAAAGGAGCAGCTACTCTGCCCTTTTTCGTTCACAGGATAGGGACTCCCTTTCACTGTTGTTCCCAGGGAGGACGACCTCTGCCCTGAAGAAAGTCCAGGACCTTTACGGCCATCCCAGGACTGAAACATGTTGGCAATAGGGTCATAGGACCATTATCACTCCCATTGACCCGTTTCTTTTAATTATTTTTAATATCCCTGACAGACCCAATAATAAAGGGAAACCGGGGCCTGTCGGAGGGTTTTTATCTATAATCCCCCTGGTCTTCACTTTCCAAAGAGCTTCCCAACACTGTGGTTGAGCCCACCCCAACTTATAGGCGTTGGGGTGACCCGATGATGAAGCATGACACCACTAGGGTGTGTGAGGGTAACTAAACAAAAAGGAATTGCTTCCTTGCGCACCCCGGGTGTCTGCAATTCTAGATCTTCACATAGACACCTCCCTATCGTATTTAGGTAACACAGTTTTTATGTTAACCATCAGTTAATCTATAGGAGTATTTTTTGTGATATAATTGCAAAAAGGACTCTGAGCCACCATAAAGCAGAAGTTGTAAATAAGGCTGCAAAACAATTGTGCTTCACGTTCCTTGATACATAATTGAGACCCATGTTTTAGATGTTGGAGGTGACAAGCTAATTTTTGAAGTCACCTTGCAGTGTCGTAATTTGTAAGTGATAATTCACTTGTGAGCAGACTTTCTCTTATAAGGCATTATTAAGTCAAGAGAGAACTAGATTGAAACTTGTGCTTAGCCTTGGTACTAAATAGGTAAATGTGTATACCTTGCTTAGGGCTAGGCTTACTCTTCTTCCTGGGTAAAATTATGGTATCATTTTTACTGCCCACTCAGCAACTAACAATTTTCTTCAGGAAACAATGACTTGTTTCATATGGTAAGGATGTGTGCACATTTTTGTTGATAGTTGTCTGAGATATTTTGAGTCCTAATTTTTAAACCTGTAAATAAATTCTGATGCTATGACTTTGGACTTGTTAGTATGCCTGAGATAGCCTTTTCATGTGGTGCATTATTAGCATGCATTGCAGAAAGCTGTAGCTGGCAAGGGCTCCAAAGAGCTCAGGTACACTTCTACTGTGGTCTTGTGATGGCTTTGAAACCTGGATGACAAAAGCGTAGAGTGGACAAACTAGAAATCTGCCAACTAGGCCACACCTTGTTCCGAGATATTTAGTGCCTTCTTCTGGTCATTCACAAGTCAGAAAAAATGATTAAATCTCAATATTTCTTGATGAATTCCAATCCTGGTCTCGTCCAACCTCAGTGTCATAAGAAGGCTTCTAAGCAGCAGGTCTCTCTCCAGCCAGGGTTCCCACAATGTCCACTGCAGACCATTCATAACTGGACGGCTGGGAATTCTTTACAGGATGGAGCCCTTCTCCGTCTTTTGTTTCCTTGTAGCAGTAAAGAATATGCAGGCCTAATAGCTCTTTAATATCAGTTGCAGTCTCCTGGTGCCAATGGAAATTTGTTGTCCTTTAGACTTTGTTTCCTCAGCAGTTATGCAAAAACCTATTTCTTCCTTCAGCTGTTCTTCTAGGTCCAGGAAAGTTCTGAGAAGCTGATTTTTTATCCTATGCACTAGCCAAAGGTTGGAGAATTCACCTGGACCAAACCTGGTACAATTTCCACCAAGGCCTATCTTTTTGTGCAGCACTTCCTTATTGTGATATCATCTGTTCCTACTCTTACCAAATGGTGCATACCAGTATAGTGATCAGTGTACTACAATAGTCGGTATAGATTTATATATATTGTTCTCTAGCAGAACAACGTCATTCCTAATTAGGATGCTTATATAGTTACTAGAGGAAAGTTAAACAATAAAACACTTTTAATTCTAGTTTGCTTTCAGGCAATAGAAAACAATCTTTTTTAAGTGATTTTTCTACCGCATATATCAAAAATCTACTTTTACCATTGCATTAGATTTTTTTTTTTTTAAAGAATGGAATGTAGATTTCAAGCATGTGTCCACTATTTTCCATGGCTGAATTGTAGGAAAATAACTTTTACTCACAATTAGGCCTTACGAAGCGAAA
Organism: Calotriton arnoldi; assembly: GCA_963921515.1. Taxonomy (NCBI): domain Eukaryota; kingdom Metazoa; phylum Chordata; class Amphibia; order Caudata; family Salamandridae; genus Calotriton; species Calotriton arnoldi. The sequence continues at coordinate 917,372 of CAWUFW010004947.1, read as the reverse complement.
TGCAGATTTTCCTACACACTGACAAATAGCTTTTGCAACAATTTCACTGTGGGGGCATATTTTACTTTAGTATTTAGGCCTGATTCAGAGTTTAGCAGAAGGGCTACTCCATCACAAATGTGACAGATATCCCGTCAGCAGTATAACACGCGCATTATAGCCTATGGAACATACATTACAGCAGACAGAATATCCTTTACGTTTTGACAGAGTATCCCATCAGTTGACTCTAAAGCAAGCTCTTAGTCTTTGCCGGTTTTATACGTTAAGCACACAGTCCTGGCCTTACAAGAATTACTATTGTATGAAAGTATGTTTCCTAGAGGGCAAAACATTTTTCTTGCAGTGCGTTATTGCAGATGTTTTCAATTTCAGCCTACCCAGGACACAGTGGTGTTCTCAGGAGCCAAACAATTTGAACATGCATGTGGGTGGTGTAAATATACATTGCAGCTCATATACAGCATTTAATTTCTACACCACTTCTGCATTTTTTGCACCAACGTACCATGGCTTTATTGGAAAGTTAAATAAATCAAATAGCTGTAAGCAATTTTACAGTGCATTTTTAGGAAACAAGCACATGCACTTTGTGACTGTATGAGAATATCATAGCACACAGAGTTTGAATACTAGCAAATGCAAGTCATTAAAAAGGCTGCAAATCTTGGGAGACAATGTAGAAAAAGGTGATTTGCTACAGTAGTGAAAAGCTGATGAGGCAATTAGATATTAACATTTCAGTTTTCATAGGGCTGAAACAAGCTTGTTGTTGGACATGTCAGCCTTAGGATGGTCTTCCCTCAAATCTTATGTCTATGTACCTCCATTTTTGGTGTTGAAATTAATTTTTGTTTGCCATGAGGAATCTGTGCACCTTACCACTGCTCACCAGTGTTAAAGGGCTTGTGCTAACTCCCATAAACATGGTTTGATTGGCTTACACCTGATTAACATATTTAATTTACTTGTAAGTCCCTTGCAGAGTGGTATACCATATACCTAGGGCATATAAATGAAATGCTACCAGCGGGCCTTCGGCACTTATTGTGCCATCCACTTAAATAGCACTTTAGAACATGTCCAAGACCTGCCACTGCAGCCAGAAGGCAGTTTTAAACTGCAAATTCAACTTGGCAATATGACCCCTTACCATGCCTTAAACTCCCCTTTTATTGCATATAAGTCACACCTAAGGTAGGCACTAGCTAGCCCATAGGGCAGGGTGCATTGTAAATAAAAAGTTGGACATGTACTGTCAGGTGGTCAGGTTGGCCTGGTAAGGGGACATTACTTTTATATGTCCATGTTTCTTAAGTTGCCTTCTCTTTTAAGCATGATTACTTTTGACATACATTTAAGTGCTTGTCAATGCAGGATAACATTCTCTGAATCGGCATTGCTTACATTTTCAATTCTTAGGCACACTATCAAGACACCTTGAACATTCAGTACAATAGATAGAGTTCACTGCGCAAATGTCATTGTTGTTCTTGTCTGGTGGCTACAAAGCTATCAAAGTAGAATAAACAATTGCAGCCTGACTGGGGTTTGACATGGCCACATGGGTGCTGTTTATTATATATACAGAACCACTTGCTTGTTTAAGGCAGAGGAGCGCTGAGCTGACACTGCGAGGTCACTCCATGCCAAAATTTCAGCTCAGCTGATTCCTGTTTACCAACACGAGGGATGTCCAGCTCTACACCAAGAGTGAAAGCCTGATGACACTTACCCACAAGTAATGGGGAGTTAGACCACCCGGCAGGGATTTAGCAGATCACCCACTCTCGGCAAGACTAGGATAGGGAATGCTCAATAGGAGTACACTAGACATTGTATTTATATGCCAGCATATATTCACTGTTTTAGCACAATGGTGGAATTGTTCATATTTTTCACTATTCTTATAATGCTAACTACTCTACTTTGTTTCATTCTACTGATTATTGCAGCACATGTATTTTATACAAGAATCAAAATTCTTCAATAAATATTGAAACGCCTTGCTGAGTATTTCTTGTGTATTTCTTTAGGTATGCATGAGAGTCCAAACCAAAGGATGCTAGATCTGTTACCATGATTTCCTTGGTGGATCAGGTTTATCATGTTCTGAGGTTGCACGCCAATTTGTTTCCGTGTAAAATGAGGGGTGCAGATGGTGCACTATGGGCTAGCAGAACTACACGCCAACATATCCTGAGGGTGTGCACAGAATCAGTCTGGCACAATCCTGACGTTTATGTTGTCTGCACAGTTTTACTGGAGAGGTACAAGCCGTATGACAGTACTCTTAAATTTTACATGTCCTTGTAGTGAAAAACTTGGAAATTTGTTTTTCACTACTGTGAGGCCTACCTGTCCCATAGGATAAGATTAGGTTGCCTTATTACATTTAATAAGTGATAAGTTTTGATTGGGACCAGGTATCCAGTTCATGTTTTGTACCTATGAAATTGTAATGAAAAATCCTCTTTAATAGTAAAATTGGATTTTTAATTACAATTTTGAAAATGCCACTTTTAGAAACTTGTAAACACAATACAACATCAGGTGGTTTTGAAATTCAAATACATCTTTACTTATGCATGAGGAAAATCTTACTCAATAAACATGGCCTTAAATTACTTGAGTAGCATTTGAAAAAACATTTCAAACTTTAACAATTGGTGCGATGAAAGAAAAGAGAATCCACATTCAATTCAATGGATTTAGAGTGAATAATTTGTGAAAAAACCATCTGCAAAGTGTTTTCGAAGGTACTAAAACAAACAATATTTAGACTCAAAATAAATACATAAACTTGCTAAAATACAGTCTTCACCAATCCGAAACTTGTGAAACCAGAGCAATATATTCACAGGGAACGCTCTTGGTGCTAGGACAATAAGAGGGTCCAGATGTATCTAATATGGGCTTGCAAAAAGTTGCTTTTGAAAAAATGAATTTTTAAACATCCATATTAGTACTCGTTGAGCTGGGATCCCCCATTGGTCCTGGTCTACGCGTTTCTAACCCAAGATGTCTATTGCAGGTTCTCTTCAGGACAAAGGTTTGGTGAGTTCTGAAAGGGTAAAGGGAAAGACTTTTATAAACTAAATGGTCAGCAATCTCCAGTTTCTTTAGTCTAACAAAATTATCATAAGTTTACCTTGAAGGCTCGAAAAATAACAAGGACTCGGATTGAGGTCCATCTTAACTGTAGTTCATTGAAAGAATGAGCAATCGAATTCCTCGGGTTTCAATCGTTGATACTGTAAGAGTATACATGGAGCCACATGAATACAACATCATATACTTGAATGGGCTGCTTATACACAACTTATAAAAATGTAAAGTACTTTGGGTTGTCGAGGATTGCACTCTTACACCAAATGAAGAGGACAAAGTAAACTTTTAAGGATTTTGCGTGATTTTCTGAAAAGAAGAAACAGAGTAAACTTTGATAAATGAGGTATTTTTTCGAGGGAATTGATAGTGAAGCACAATGTCTGTGGTGGTTCCCAATGCTTCAATTTCGAATTTACCTGTATATTTCTGTGATATTTGTGTTTGACAGTAGATTCAGGCGCCCAGTCTGATACTTTTCTGAAAGAAACAGAACGGACTGATTTTGTTCATTGCTTTTTCAAGCGTGCTTTAAGAATGAATTAAATGACTTGCAAAAATGCTTCCATCCGGGGCTGGCTGTTTAGGCATACTATTGATGTTGGAGGCACCTTGTTACTGCAACTTTAAGGTAACAATGTAACACGATCTCCCGTGCCGCCTTTGGTGTGTAAATGAGTGGTTCGTTCTAAACATTAAATTGTTTCAAGAACGTGCACGAGCTGGACCAAATTTTGTTGATTTCCAATCAAGGTGCATTAAAACATAGCATTATGCTCAACCTGCTACAACTCCAGTCCTGACGGCGCATTCTGTTGGGTGCTAATCTTGAGCCGATTGCACAATACGTAGACAGCTTTCTCAAACGATTCCTCCAGGAAGTACCATCATACCTGAGAGATACTATGGTTTTTTTAAAGAAAATTGAAGGCCACCAATGTGCGATGGAAGACCACTGGCTTGTGTCATTTGATGTTGTCTCTCTCTATACCCAAATCCCCCAGAATGATGGGCTAGAAGCAATGGAGATTTACCTCAAGGCTCACCCAAGACCACACCGAGTGCCTACTTCAATCATACTTAAACTGGCAGAATTGGCACTGAAAAGGAACTTTTATATGTTTAAAAACGAATTCTATATTCAAACCAAAGGGACAGCCATGGGGTGTCCCTTTGTGCCGGAAATGGCTGTACTCTACATGGCACAATTCGAAGAAAAATACATCACTAACAGCAATCCTTATTCGAACCATATAAATCAATGGCTCAGATACATCGACGATGTGTGCTGCCTGTGGAAGGGTACCGAAGAACAACTTGATATTTTTCACAATTGGCTAAACAACAGATGCCTTGACATTCAATTCAGCATGTCAAAAAACAAGTCCACGCTTACTTTTCTGGATGTACAAGTGCGGGCAAGCAATGACACACTCTATACAACTTTATGCCGCAAGCCAACAGATACAAATAAATCCCTGCATTACAAGAGTTTCCACCCAAGAGATTTACATGACAATTTGCCCTACGGGCAATTCCTCCGCATACACAGGAATTGTACGAGAAAAGAGGATTATTTCCTGCATGCAGAAGTGTTGCAACAAAAACTTAAACACAGAGGGAACCCACGTAAACCTTTAAAGAACTCATTGAAAAGAGCCTGTTTCACTCCTCGTGAGACTCTGCTTGTCAAAAAACAAAAGGAACCCAGCAATAAACTAGTATGTGTATCAAAATTTTTCCCCCATACGACACAGTTTAAGAAAATCATACGCAACAATTGGCTCAAGCCTGACCAAGTCAAAGAAGCGCAGTGATTTGCATGCAGCATGGAAGATGAAGCCAATTCAAGGCCACCACAAATGCGGAACATGCATTGTCTGTAATCAGACGCTAGAAGGATGCACGTTTTCTGATGGAAAGATTTCCTGGTCTCACAAAGAAGTTTCAAACTGCAAAACCAAAAATGTGGTCTATGCCATAGTTTGCCCATGTCAAAAGATCTACATTGGTAAGACAAACCAAGAAGTGAAACAACGAATCATCCAGCATAAATCACGCATAACAACGAACACTCTAACAGCACCAATGGTTAACCATTTCAATCAAATAGGCCACACAGAAAAAGAATTCCACTGGACAGTGCTAAATGTTATCCAAGCAGATCCTCGAGGTGGAGATATTGACAACAAGCTAACGCGCAAAGAAGCGTATCTGATCATGAAATTCAACACGGTATCGAGAGGTCTGAATGAAATGTCAGAAACAAACAGATTGTAGTTAAGTTCAGCTTTGACTTTCAATTTACACCCGGTCTCCCGTGCCTGTGAAGTTCATTAAAGGAGATTCCTTTATCATCTGAAAGCTAGACTGCTTCCCAGTTTGGGGTCCATGTCGGGTTTGTGAGTGTATACAGTTTTTATACACTACACAATACACTTTGTGATGTTTAAAGGTTTGCAAATTCAATGCCTGACAACTTAAACAAATACCTTGAGGTTCTGCCAGGTGAAAAGAACAATGAATACAGTTTTCAGACTCAATACACTACATTTCCCAGAATACTTGGCCAGGTCCGGCCCCTGAGAGAAACGCCTCTTTTTTCAAAAAAGGATTAGAGTAACTGAACGCCATTACGCGTTTCCGTAGGAGGGCGGCGTGTTGCAGAGCGAGCACAAACAAGCTCCAAGTAAGTGACAATACGTTTGGTGCACCATGTTTGAAATGGTCAAGCATCTCGCAGATTAGCACCCAACAGAATGCGCCGGCAGGACTGGAGTTGTAGCAGCATGAGCATAATGTTATGTTTTAATGCACCTTGATGGGAAATCAACAAAATTTGGTCCAGGTCGTGCACGTTCTTGAAACAATGTAACATTTAGAACAAACCGCTCATTTACACGCCAAAGACGGCACGGGAGATCATGCTACACTGTTACGCGAAAGTTGCAGTAACAAGGTGCCTCCAACATCAATAGTATGCTTAACAGCCAGCCCCGGATGGAAGAATTTTTGCAAGTCGTTTCATTCATTCTATAAGCGCGCTTGAAAAAGCAAAGAATAAAATCAGTCCGTTCAGGTTCTTTCAGAAAAGTATCAGACTGGGCGCCTCAATCTACTTTCAAACACAAAAATCACAGACATATACAGGTAAATTCGAAATTGAAGCATTGGGAACCACCACAAACATTGTGTTTCACTATCAATTCACTCGAAAAAATACCTAATTTATCGAAGTTTACTCTGTTTCTTCTTTTCAGAAAATCACAAAAATCCTTAAAAGTTTACTTTGTCCTCTTCCTTTGGTGTAAGAGTGCAATCCTAGACAACACAAGGTACTTTAAATGTCCATAAGTCGTGTATAAGCAGCCCATTCAAGTATATGATGTTGTATTCATGTGGATCCATGTATACCCTTACAGTATCAACGATTGAAACCGGAGGCATTCGATTGCTCATTCTTTCAATGAACTACAGTTAAGTCTTTCCCTTTACCCCTTGCAGAATTCACCAAACCTTTGTCCTGAAGAGAACCCGCAATAGACATCTTGGGTTCGAAACTCGTAGACCAGGACCAATGGGGGATCCCAGCTCAACGAGTACTAATATGGATGTTTGAAAATTCATGTTTTCAAAAGCAACTTTTTGCAAGCCCATATTAGATACATCTGGACCCTCTTATTGTTCCCTGTGAATATATTGCTCTGGTTTCACAAGTTTCGGATTGGTGAAGACTGTATTTTAGCAAGTTTATGTATTTATTTTGAGTCTAAATATTGTTTGTTTTAGTACCTTTGAAAACACATTGAATATGGTTTTTTCACAAATTATTCACTGTATATCCATTGAATTGAATGTGGATTCTCTTTTCTTTCATCACACCAATTGTTAAAGTTTGAAATGTTTTTCAAATACTACTCAAGTAATTTGAGGCCATGTTTATTGAGTAAGAGGTTCCTCATGCATAAGTAAAGATGTATTTGAATTTCAAAACCCCCTGACGTTGTATTGTGTTTACAGTTGTCTGAGGCCCAAGGTGGTTTTAGGTAAGGGTCAAACCCCCCAATTTAGACAGACCTTTAGAAAGTTGGCATTTTCCTGCCCTTAGCCCTTTTGTGCCTGCAGACGTTTGTGGGTCACACGACTAGCTGTAGCTGACAGGCTTTGTGAATTCCTCCTAGACAGTCACACAGTGGAGGGATTAGGTATGCCTGAATGGGCCATCTGCTGGCAGGATGGGGGAAGGCGGAGCTGAGCACTGCCCCACTTGAAACTGAATTGGGTGTGCTCTGGCTTCACACAAATAACCTATCACCTCAACATTGTCACGGCAGCCAGCTTGGAGCTATGACAGGGGACTCAACAAATTCCATGCACTTCAAAGAACCTTTATAGAAGCTTCTCTCACATTCCAGAGAAAGGGCACCAAGGAATAAAAATAGGACATTTAGACCCACTCTTTAGTTCACTCCTGGACCTGTGGAAGGACTCTCAGAGGGCTGTGTGCTGTTGTGACTTGATATGCACTCTGCAAGACTGCTTTTCAGTACCTGGAAGGACTGCTTTGCTGCCTGGAGCCTGCCTTTAACCCGTTGAGGCCAGCCCTGCTGTTGAGCCTTGCATCTTCACCTGAAACCAGGACTACCAGAGTGACTCCAAGGGCTAGTTTGCTGGCCTCCTGTTCAGAGCCACAGGAACACAAAAGGCTCCCATCATCTTGAACCTGCTCCTGGACCCAGCCTGAGTGAGTCCTGAACCCCAAGTGGTTTCCTACTAGTCCTGGACACTTGGTTGTGATACGAGAGGTGCCTAGATGGACAAATCCCAAAACCGAGGACTTAAAAATGTTTTGGGCAAAAACTGCTCTGAGAGCCAGTAGGAGACTGAGACCAACCTGCGAGGCTATCTGCCCGAAGTGCATCACTGGCCAGATTGACTTCATGGCTTCTCCCACTACGTTTTTCTCCACAGCAGCAAATCCTGTTCAGAAGTGCTTAGCCAAAAGGGTATCCAGCCTTGTGGAATTGTCTTAGGCTACAGCCCTCTGCCTTGTCCCACTAGAGATTTTTGACTTCCAAAAAAAGCAAACGTAGAAATCTTCACCCAAGGCTACCCGAGGACGAAGCTCCCTCCTCGAACACCTCCTGCAGCATTGCCCCACTGAACTTTACCTTCTCAGAACACTTTTTTCAAATTATCTTTGTCATTTTGGTGTCAAATAATTTATTAAAATGTACTCTATTTTTCTAAATTGGTGTGGGATTTTTCTTGTTGTGTTTTCACTTTATTACTGTTTATTTGATGCATAAATACTTTACACATTGCCTCTAAGTTAAGCATGACTACTTTTTGAGCCAAGCTCCCCAGGGTTAAGCACAGGTTAATTTAGTGACTTTTTGTGGTTCACCATGCAAGTGATTGTGGCTGTTGCTTGACCAGGGCTCACGCCCCAGTCAACCAACAACCCAATGTCTCACACTGGTGTATAAACAATTTTTTAGAGTTTGTATTGACTTTATACAAATTACTTGTGGAACAAATAGTATTTTATGCAGCTTATGAGGTTCTCTACCAGTACACTAGTGGTTGGGTGGAATGGGTGTGATTTACATGAAAGTCTATCTCTGGGAAACAGATAATAGGATTCCTTAATAGAGCTGTTCAACCGGCAACATGATCAGTGAAATCTACGCGAAGCAATTGTCAATGAAGAGGATTCTTTCTGTGGTTTCAGATCCAGCTGCAAACACGTTCTTCAATACTATACCCATAGATGAATCCTCCTAGGCTGCCTTCTTTTCACTGAATGATTACCTTTATGATTCATTACTAGGTGAATTAGCAGACACAAAGGGGCAATCATTCAACAGACTAGTACAATTATAGAAGGTTATGATGTGCCATCTTCATCTATTGTGAATTAAGTCGGTATTGACGCATTTGCTTCCCTTCCTCTGGAAGCACTTCCTCATAGATCTTCAATCCCTATAATAACAGATATAAAATTACATAAGGAGAGGAGGTTAGAAGGGATTGAGGGTAACTCAGATGCTCCTCAGGAATGTTTTAGGAGCCAGAAGCTATTATGCTCGAAGATCCTTAAAATGCTCTATGTTCCTCCAACAAACAAATGGGGCTATTAATGACTTTACGTTTTAAGGCGAAACTGCTTTAGAAAAAGAATGATCCCCTACCCATTAACAGGGCTTGGCTTTCCAGTACCTAAGTGTAGAAGGACACAAAGGAAGAGGAGAAGCCAATCAAACAGCCAGAACTATTAAGGAAGTAAAGGAGCATTGGGTCTCAGGCAGCCCAATCTGAAGTAAGTCTAAGGATAGAGACTTTAGTGGGGTGAAATGCCTAAAGGATGAAAGAAAAGAGAGAGATGTGTTAAGATCCCCACAAAACTCACCATGGACAGGTGAATTTAACTTCATAGATGTTGGAGTCGGAAAGAATATAGATCAGATGAACATCCCCAATAAGGTGATATTATCCAAATTTAGGATAATTGTGGGGCTGATCCTATTGTGGCATTAAACAGAGCAGATGTGCTGCTACTGTTTCAAAGCACATAATAAATGGAAGTTATAAGACTTTCAGATATTAGTTTCCTTGCTTTAAGATGGTATTGTCAAGGACTGAACAGAGTGAATGTATGTTCAATTTCTTTCTTGATTGCCTGATGAAAGGATGACATCTTGTAGTAGCCATGGTGCCTCCCTGTAGTGTAAGACACAGGTGAAGGGTGTCAAGTGTTACTTACTAACAAGAAGAAGAATTACAAGGGTAAAAGAAAACCTGCGGACTTATGTTGCAGTAGGTAAGCCTGGCACCAATCTTGCTTGACATCATAGAAGAGCCAAAACGTCCACAAAATGAACCCAAATAGAATCCACCAGCAAAAGCATAAAGTAGGGACAAAAATGGAGAACATGTGGGAAGAGAGCATGACAGAAAATAGGGAACACATACATTGTGACGCTTCCTCTTCTCATGGTGGCGTCATTTCTATACGATTCATACAGGAACAGACATTACAGGAAAGACTCACACCTCATATTGGATTGGGATTCTCCTTTAGAGCTCTTGACAATCCATCATCATAGGAAGTGCAGTTAACATCTCTTTCATCAGAATCAGCTACACACACAAAGAATAAGACCAATTTTGACATCCTTCGCTCATGGCCACTGCTGGCTGTCCCGACCAATGTCTACAACTGATTGCAGAACACTCCTCCCTGTGACTGCTATCATAGGACCATAACAGGGTTCCAGGCCATGAGGAAGCCCAGCTATGAGCTTGGTGTGTTGTTCAGGAACTTGCCAACTGATTATGCACTGTGCCCCTGGTCTTCCTCTGACAGCAGACAGCCTCTGGTAAGTCCTCAGCAAAGATGTAATTGATATTCCCAAAGGAAAGGAGTACACTAGAGTTAAATGGGTTGCTATGTGTCTTTGAGTCCTTGCAGAATAGCGCTACATGAAAATGAGCTGTGAGTATGGGATGAGTTATGCTTTTATAATGTGATGTATATAGTTGTCTGCAATCTATACAGTTATATGACCTTTTTTAAACATATATTTAGTTTAGCCTTTAATATTTTGCAATTTGTGCATACCCATATAATGCGAGTTTCCTTTTCATTTAGTTTCCTTTTTAATTTTTTTCATTTCTACATAGTGGTGTATAAGGGTGTCCTCTATGACCATTTTTCATTTATTTATGTTATAAATTTAGGTGCTGTGCTTTGTGCTGGTAGTGTTACTCTCTGCCTCCATTGATGTGTATGGCCATGTAGAGTGTTGACTTACTCCAAGGCTTGGCTTAAGTAATTTGAGCGTGTTTATTTGGTAATACTACTGGAGAATGTGGGTGTGCCTTTGATCAATTACAAATCACTTAGCCTTTTGTAGTACTCCTGGCTTACACCTGGCTTACTCCTGATATTTACTACAAGAATAAATATTTGTGATTAGAGCCCTTTGTGAATTATAAGTCCAAGGTATAAGACAGAAAAAGGTAGAAAACCTCCTCTGTACCTTAGTGAATTGCATTTAGAACTATGTGATGTGAAGTATAGTTCACCTACTCAAAAATGCCTCTCTGAATTGACCCTCATGTTTTATTGTGAGTTCCGTGGGCCACCTTCTTGATCAAGTGGGCATGAAGCACATGTTGCACTATCACTGTGAGTCTATGGGAAAGACTGGAATCAAAGAAAACATATGCGCTACTCTCTCTCTGCAGAACCTGCAGAGATGGTTCAACCCATGGCAGGTCCTGTTTTATCATGAACAGTGCCTGGGCAACTGAGTTAAGAGTGGTTAGCCGAACATGCACATCATAGAGAAATGCAACTGTCTAACATCTATTATAACGGTCGCCTGCCTGCAATTAAGTACAGTGGACAGATTTATGGCCTCTTGAATATCATTTTAAAATTTGATTTTAATTTAAAACATATAGCAAGCACCCAGTCTTATTGTTTGTTCTGAAAAGCTTGTTGTTTAAATGGGGGAACATTATACATAGAAATATTTTAATGTTTGTCAGAACCCCTTTCAGAGGGCCACGGGACACGCAGGGGTTACTGAGCCCAGCTGTGGTGTTTGAGGCATTTTTCACCTGATGTCCTGGGCCCAAGTATCCCTTTATTTATTTATTTATTTATTTTATTTATTTAAAAGGTTTTATATAGCGCTGGCTAGACCTGAGGGTATCAGACGCTTTACAATGGTTAGGTGAGAAAAACAATTGCAAAATAACATTTGTACAAAAAGGTAAAAAGCAGGACAATAAGAACAATATGCATAGGACAATTATAACATGGGCAAGAAAATAAGAAATAAAATTAGGCCATAACAAGTGTTGGATGGTTAAGTTAGTGTGGGAGGTCAGGGTTGAGGGGGGAATATGAAAGAAGGAGGGAACTGAGGAAGGTGATGGGAGAGGTGATAACATGCGGGAGTAGACAGTAATTATAAGAGAACTGGAGGGGGGAGGTTAGAAGTATAAGAAAAAAAAAGAAGAGGGGGGGAGTGAGTCAGGTATAATGTGGCAGGAACATAGTACAGTCAGGAGCAGGTTGAGACACCCTGCTAGGCGGCAAGGATTAAGGACGTAATTGTGATAGCTGTGATCGAGCACTCAAGTCTCCCTCAGGGGAGGGGTGTAGATACAGGTAAGTGAACACGATTCATAACTCAAAATGCAAAAAGTACGAAGAATAAATCAATGACCAGCCAAATTTTTATTTTTATGTGCAAAAATAGTAGTTTTTTCGTTGCAACTCTACACATGCACAGAGATGCAACATTCAAATGCAATACCTCTATGCCCCTTGAGGTCGAGGCTCAAGAAGTTGTCAGACGAATCCCTGTCCCATCCTTCTTCGTGTAACGTGTTCAGGGTTATTCCCCATTGATTGGTGGCCACATCAGGAAATGCAAACTATTAGGACGTACTCCATAGCTCCCTTTTGACTCTTCAGGATTTCAGTCACAAATGTGTATGGGGCTGCAGCAGCTTTAGCAGTGAATCCTCCGGGGCCCCACTCCTGCAGGTACCGAAGCATTCAGCATGACAGCGGGAGCCCACAAAAACTACACAGTGTGGGAACTCAAGAGACCCTATACAACTCAGAGGAGTTAGGCTGCTCGCGGTACACATGGCAGCATCAGGCAGGTGCAAGCTCACTCTCCGGTGTGGGAGTGTGGCTCTCCCCCGCAATCAGAGCACCTTCCAGCTCACAGTGATGCTGTGAGACAAGTTCTCCCCAGCAAGGAAATTCAGTCTTTCTGCTCCTGACTGGAGTTTCACAAGGGTGCGTCGTCCTCATGGTCCATGGGGGTCAGTCAAGGCAGATCCCTCATGCAGCTAGTTCCACCAGTCAAAGCCTCACTTCAGTCACAGGCAACAGCCCAAAGTCTTCGATGATTTATTGCTTGCAGCTCCCCTCAGCATATGAGTAGTCGCAGTACCTTCCGGATGCAACGCAGACTCCTCAGGTGCAATTGCCCGCACCACGATGACCCCTACTGGCATACAGGGTTGCCACTCAGGCATTCACAAGTCTGGCACGCTGGTCATGCAACTTCTTCACTGGTGGCCCCCCCCTGGCATACGGGGTCACCGCAATGAGGCAGTGTAGGCTCCATGCTCTGCACACAGTGCTGGACACTTGGCAGACTATGGCAGACCTCTCCTGGCATATGGGGGTCACCAAAACAGTCTTGCACACGAGCTACGGTCCAATCGGTGCACAACCGAATCCTCATACCTCATATAGGAAGCCCTCACGGTTTAGCTCACCACTGGACCTCGTTCCCTCCAACACTCTCCTCCTCCTCACAGGGCACACTGGTCTGGGCAAGCAGGCAAGTGCTGGTTCTCTAGGCTCCAAGGCAGGTTGTATTGGTTTCCCTGAGTGATGTCCCCTCACCCGGCAGGGAGACTAGTAGGCCTTGGTCCACAGTCCTGGTCAGGGGCGGAAGTCTTGCAGTGCTTCCCCTTCTCACACAGCCTGTCTGACTGCTTGGCAGATGACTATTTTTGGGGACTCAACCTCCCCTTCTTATAGTCTTTTTCTAGACACCAAATGTGATTTAGGGTCTGTGTCTTTGAAGTTGGGGTTCTGCTTCTTTTGAAGTGGGCTCCTCTTTTCCTCTTCCTTCATGAAAGATGTAGGTTACAGCAGGCGCGAATCAGAAACTGATAATTCACAACACAATTCATGGGAGTGACCAGAGTTCACACCTGGCTGTCAGCAACAGTGATATGTGCATCAAAAGGTTAATCCCAGACCCCAGGCCTTACTCTTTATGATTCTCTTACCAGCCCAATCTCCCTTCCTCAGATGTGTCAAGGCCCCTTCATTGTGATCTATCACTGAAGAGCAGTCTTTTGAAATGTAGAGGGAATCTCCTCCTTTTCCCTCCAGTGTGTTCCCTCAGCTCATAGGAATTCAGCAATACACAAATCTGTCTGGGGAGATGCCTCTCCTCCTTATGTCTTTACCAGGCAGGGCTTCCCGAAATGGAACCCAGGGTCCTCCATAAAATGTACCATTGCAAGCACACTCACTCAGTGTACATTCAAAGCACACTTTCAGTTCAGTGTTAATACCTCTCTGCATTGTACCCTGTCCTGTACACATGTATTCAGCACACACGCTCAGACCGCAAACACTGTTCAGCACTGAAGCTTTTCTATATTTAACCAGGGTGTGTTATTTCAAATCACACACACTGACAGCATACACACACACTATGGGCCTCATTAGGATGCCGACTCGGGTTCGGGGAGTCCGACCGACCGATTACGATGTTTCCAAACACCATTCGGTCGGACTCCCATTGACTTCAATGGGAGCCTGTGTTCCGACCAACAACACAGGCTCCCATTGTTAAAAGGGGTGGTTGCGGAAAACCTTTCACTGTGTGGCAGGCACCCCATGGTGCCTGCCACACTGTGCATGGTTGTAAAGAGGGGTCAAATGGGTACACCCACGGGCCCCAACTGGATGCCTCCGGGTGAAGGGGGCCTGCTATGGGCCCCCAAAGTCAGTTTCCGACAGATGTTCGTGTCGGACAGACCGATTCGGAAAGGCTGTCTGAATCCAACATCGTAATTCGTCAGTCGGAAATGAGGTCCATAGACCTGTATGATTCGGTTCTGACCAACTCAGAGTCTCCGAATGCCGGTCGGAACCGAGTCGGAAAGACCAAACGGTTACCTTTCCATCGTAATCGGTCGGTCGGAAATGTTTACGAGTCGATCGGAAACATAGGTTCAGACACGGGTTAGGAAAATCCGAATGCCGTTCGGAGCCTTTCCGACCGACATCATGATTGGCCCCTAAATGTGTGCTGCACAACACTTCAACCTTCATATTGTAGCCTTTGTTACTGTCAACCACGAGGTTTTGATAGAACACCTGGTAGGAATGGGAATGAAAGGATCTGCCTTGGAGCTGCTCCTATCATTCCTTTCGCACAGAGTGCAATCGCTTGCCTTGGGAGATCTGGTCTTCAAGCCTTTTTCTCTGCCTTGTGGGGTTCCCCAGGTGTCTTCTTTGAGCCTCACGCTATTAAATATATATGTGGCCTCCCTTACAAAACTAATCCAGTTGTTTGGCTTTGCTCCAGTCGCCTATGCAGATGACACAAAAATCATGGTGGCTATCACAAATGATATCGATGAGACGGCACACCATTTCAAGGGTTGTATGGCAGCCATTGAGTTATGGATGGATGACAACAGCCTCATGCTCAATTCAGCCAAAACCGAGGTCCTTCTTCTTGGTAAGAATCTGGTCTTTTGGGACCAATCCTGGTGGCCTCAGACGCTCCCCCACCCCGGTTTCCAATGTCAAAAATCTTGGCATAATATTTTACTCTGATCTGTCCTCAAGGCTCAAACCAACAATCTTACTGATTCCTGCTTCTTTCTTCTGAGTAAGATCAGGAAGATTCTTCCTTTTATTCCATTTGAATTTCAGAAATTAGTGGTCACAGCCTTAGTGCTATCGAGGCTGGACTACAGTAATGTCCTTTATCTGGGCATTCATCAACACTCATTGAAAAAACTAAGTTTTACAAAATGCTGCGGCAAAACTCTTGAAGAAAATCCCAAAATACAGTCCTGTCGCAGAGACTCTTCAAGAACTCCACTGGAAAAGAGTCAAGTTCAAGGCATTTTGCTTAGCTCATAAAACCCTGTATGGAAATGCCAAAACAGACCTGAAAAATAATCTTTCTTGGTATACACCTAACAGGACGCAACAATCAACCAATTCCTGGACAGTAATTGTCCACAAAATCAAAAGAGAGTGGTGGGGTTGCAGATGTTTCATCCATACTACAGCTCAACTGCGGAACAGTCTCCCTGAACATCTGAGAAGCCAGCCTAACTGCTTAGATTTAGAAAGGAGCTTAAAACGTGGCTGATTATTACTCATTATATAGTGCTTTGACACTAGCGCCAAGACACCATTGGCATTCGAGCACTTTAGAAATCTAATCAATATCAATATTGTACTCCACGCAAGCACGCATACACTCAGAACATGCTTTGCCCACACATGCACTGCACAGCACTACATCTCTCATGTAATGTTTTCCTCTCTGCATACAAACACCCAGTACATGCATTAACCACACATACACTGCACAGTACTGCTAAATCCTTGTACTGTACCCTTCCCAGGCACACATACACTAACGCAGAGTCACTACTCCTGCACTATGCAGCACTCCACATCTACCTGATGTAGGCCAAGGTTGAGTTAAGCACACAGCAGCAGAACATTTAAGGAGGTGAATGAGCCTGTAGGCCTCACTCCAGTGACACTGGGTAGAAAGGTCCTGTTCTCTACTAATGATCACTACACGGTATGCTGACACTGTACTGCTTAACTAATGGTGAAAGAGGTAGCCTTCCACCACTATGAGGAGAGCACTTTGGGTGCTCCTCCAGGTCCAATCAATGATCCAGACAACAGTAGAGGTGGGCACTCAGCGCAGAGGTACATGTCGTTACCATGCAGAGGACTTTTACGTCCCAACAATATTATATATGTTCATAATTTTCAAAATGCCAATTTTAAACATGTCTTTTTGTACATATAAATAAACAATTAAATATTGCCATATCTTAGTCCTTATGTATAGTAGGAAACTATTACGGTTGGCTGAGGGAGGTGAACCCCTACTCAAGCTGGAAGCACAATTCCCATCACAAGTAACCCCATATTAACCTGTGCTTAACCCCCTGATGCTTGGCATAAAAGCAGTCAGGCTTAACTTAGAGGCAATGTGTAAAGTATTTATGCAGCACTTCAAATAGTGGTAAAGTGAAAACACAATACAAGAAATATCCCACACCAATTTAGAAAAATAGAGTAAAATGTAATAAATTATTTGAGAAAAAAAGAAAAAATTGAATTAGTAGAACTGAAGAAATGCAATTTGAAAGATTTAAGTAGAAATAGGGCATAAAAGCACAAAGCGCCAACTGTGAATATCTGGTCATGCTCGACCGGGACAAAGTCAATAGTTCAGGCTGACCATGATGGACATGGGTTGGCTACAGTGACCCAGTTAGTCCAGCTGAACGTTATTCCTTAAATCTTGGTGCGCGGTTTGTTTAGTGTTGCCTTGCAAGGATTTGCGCCATCCGGCATCAGTTCAGATGAAGCTGTATGGTGAGGCTTTGCTGGGATTTGCATCAGTTCCAATGGAGCTGGCAGCTATGCAGTGAGGCTTTGCAGTGCTTTGGGTCCCTCAGCGTTGATTCCAATGAGGCTGGCAGCTGGGTGGTGAGGCTTTGAGGGACTATGAGTCGCTTCGCATCGGTTCATGTCGGTTCTGATGGGGAACACAGCTGGGCTGGCAGACCACTTTCGGGCCTACTTCCAAGGGTCCAGGACTGGAGTGGCAAAACTTGGGAAAGCAGGACTTACAGCAGGAAGAGTCCAGGAGCAGGGTTCAAGGTGGTTGGAGCTTTTTCTGTCCCTGGGGCTCTTATCAGGAGGCCAGCCAACTAGCCGTTGGAGTCACTCTGGTGCTCCTAGGTTTAAGATGCAGATCCAATCCTTCACACTCAGGCAACAGGGCAGCAGAGTTGCAGGGCAGCAGAGTAGCAGCCCTTCTTGCAGCAGAGCAGCACAGTAACCCTTTCAAGTCTTCCACAGGTCCAGAGGTGTACTGCAGAGTTGGGTCTGAGTGTTCACTATTTATACCTGGTGCCCACTTTGAAGTATGAGAAGATTCTGGAGGTTTCCACCCCAGAGGTGTTTTGAATTTTCTGCCTCCTTGCCCTTGCCCCACCCAGCTTGTCTGGGGTCACAAATACTAGTGTCAAACCGTTTGTGAGTGTGCTGAGGCACAGCCTTTGTGATGTGCAAGTGCGGTAGGTGACAGCTACACCCCCTATCAAGTCAGAGATGGCCCAGCCTGCCAACTTTGATTGGGTGGCATAAGTGCTACAGGCCCACTAGTAGAATTTAATTTACAGTCCCTGGGTACACGTAGTACCACTTTACTAGGGACTGACAATTAAATTAAATATGCCAATTGGGTGCAAGTCAATTAGACCATGTTTAAAGGTGAGAGCACAAGCACTTTACCACTGGTTAGCAGTGGTAAAGTGTGCAGAGTCCTAAAAACCAACAAAAACAGGTTCAGAAAACAGGAGGGTGAAGGCAAAAAGTTTAGGGATGACCCTGCAGAAAGGGCAAAGTCCAACCAAAAGCTTTTGAAACCTGCATCAGAAAGGCCTACTACCATAAAATGTTGTTAGGGGCCAGCATTATCCTTGTGAGTAAAAAAGGAGAGTATTATTATTTAATGTTATCGCACTAGTTAATTTTACTATTAAGCACCACTGGAAAATTCCTTGTAACATTGGTTCTCTGAGAATAAATGACTGCTAGGCTAAATTTGAGCTTACTCTGTTAGTTTAAGCAGGGTTTGCATGAAATTATTCAATCCAGGTGTTTCTTTTATCCCTCTTGATAAACAAGCATTGCTACATTTGTATAGGAAAAATGTATGCGCTATATGTGGACCTGTCAAACATATTCGATACAATTAAACGGCCCTTGCTTTGGAGAAAGATGACTGGTCGTGCAATTTCTCTCCAGGATTAATGCCTCAATTCAAATGGTGTACTCAGATACTTGGTTGCCAATTGGCTAGACAAGGAAGGCCACATACTCTTGATGATTATACAGAAGGAGTTATGGCATCATTGTGTCCTTGCCCCACTCTTTCCAATATTTACATGAGTGCTTTCCTCACAAGACTGAATTACAAAGGGGCAACAATTCCTAAGGTATGCTGTTGGGATGTGAGCCCTTCTCATGTATACAGACGCTGCTCCTTAATATTGTGACATTTTTGTAAGTTGCCCATCAAGCATAACTGTGGTGGCCGCTGCCATTTTCTTGCTATCGATAATCATGATATAAAGCTGCACCACTTCTGATGTGTCATGCCTCACTCTCATGTCTGGCAAGAGGCCTTATTAGAAGCAGCCTTACCGAGGGAAGAGACCAGTAACTTCTGCTTTAACTGCTATCACAATCTGTGCTTAGGTGTTACAGTGCATGTGTTAGGATTGCATAGATCTCAGGTCATAAATGCTATACTGTACCTGCAGGGAAGCAGAAACCCTTAGTTGTTAAGCTCATACTGTACCTCTCAGTGGATTTTAAGATATTCAAGCTCTTATAAACCCCATAATGTGTATGTGAGTCCAGCAGCGATCTCAGGGTATTATCAGCATACCTCAGGTCTCAGGGCTGCAGAGATCTCAGTGCATCACCAGCATTTAAAGAAGGCTTGCATAACAATAGCAGATAAAGCATACACACAGGATGTCAGGTAGGCATACCAGAAACTGTATGATATTGTAACACTACATTATGCCCCAGGTTTTTATGACAGAAATTAGCACATTGTCAGAGATTTTGTGAGTGAGCCTGCACGCCAATGCACTAATAATCACACAAATTTCCGGGACATAAACACGACCTGGCGATTAGAGTGTGTATGTTATCAAAGCAGAGCAGGCCCTGGAAGAAAACGCAGATCTAGATGCAGCTTGCTTGTGGCGCAGTCTATTACACGACATCTTCGCCAACATCCTGAAAGAGCCAGATCATGCCAGACCTATTGGCATTGCCAACGCTTATTCTTACAATGCTATTGTATAATGCCTTTTAAACACATTTTACACAGAAGCAGCGTTTTTACATGATTTGCACTAAAGAGACAATAAATGCATGTTTGGTTAGTTTCAACCATTTTGTCTGAAATCTCCGTGCTGTCTTCCATAATTAGCCTATACAACAAATATATGCTCAGGTACCGAGCACAATTGTCTGAACATGGCCAATTAAACCACATGAGTATTTTTATCACTTAATTACGCAATTAATCAGTCAAAAAGGATTCTCTGATCGAAATGTACAATCCAGGGTACCTCATATATTAATATATTAAAAGGTCATATTTCTAGAATTATCTTACAGCAGCTATGGTATAACAAGAAAATCCTCAGTAGAACATAAAATCGAAAGCTTACAAGAACATCATACCTAAGAATTACAGCAAGGAATAAAGAGGGTATTGGTAAAGACTCAGGGATCATTCGATGCATAATTTGTTATAGACAAATACTGAGCTGGATCAAGGCCACTGCAAGTTTATTATTCAGCTATTTCGTTCATCATACATCTTTGATACCATCCAATCTTTTATTTGAAAATGAACACTATTAGTAATAATATAACTTACTCAAATATAATACCTGCATGAATAGTGCTCCTTCATGACATGGTTACAGCAATAAGATCAAGACAGGAAGGGCAGAGGTAGGCTGACACGGTTGGGAACAGAGCTAGAATCTGCCACCACCAGACATTGCAGCATGTCCTGATGTAAACCAGTTGTCCGTAGACTGTTACAGCCTCAAACTGTGAAGAGGCAGCACAGTCACAAATGTCGTGAGAAAAAGGCAGAGGAGCAGCGAGTGAGGTAATGAGAAAGTATGAGGTGGAAGAAGAGAAACCAGCTCTGGCGTTAGCTGCCCCCGGCAAGGACACCTGTGATGTTCTCAGCTTCTGATGTTTCCTGAACAGGAATAAGTACTACAGCTAATGACGACTGGGGTTGTGGTTTGGCTTGCCCTACCAGGCTGTCCTGAAGCATGATGCTTTAATGTCATTTTTAAATATGGCCCGTAAAAAATGCATTCATATTCATATGCAACTGCTTAAACTGGGACCTTCACTCAACGCCCAGATACGACTATGGTAACACTCAAAAAGTAAACCTTTTATGGATAAAATTCACATAAAAGGCTTCCCCATTGGTATAATTCAGGGGACTGGTGTTTTGCATGAAACCTGAAAACTAACCTCCAAAACGTCAAACTGACATGCAGTATTGAGCAACTTCATAAGTCAAGCGTTTCCATTGGTTTTTTATTAACCCTGCGCCTGGCACAAGACTCTGATGGTCGCCCTGCTGACTTAGATCTCTCAGAGGTACAACAGCCACTCTGAGCTGCAAAAAAAATAATGGTGATGTTGTTTTACAAAGACTTTTCAAAATCACGCCCTTTCTTTATTTAAGAATGTAAAAATGCTACACTGACCATTTGTCATGAAAGGGCTTACATTTGTAGTGCCTCTCTCCTTTTTCTGTTTTGATCATGCTGTGTCCTAAGACAGTGCCTTAACAGTGTCAATGTATGCATGCACTCCCTTAAAAAATACTTCTGTTCCCCAGTTTCACCTAATTGGCTCATATAACTTTCAAAAAAGGCCATTGTATATGGCACAGAAAATACACCAGTAGTGTGGAAGTTAAATGTAATATGTTGGCTATAGTGTGCATTTACACCACCCACTTATATGACTAAAGTGTATGGCTTCAATGAGCACCATTGTGCTCTGGCTGGACTGCAGCTTAAAAGAAATGCCGTGAAACATGGCAGGAAAAGGCGCACTGCAATATATGAAAGCCTGATTTTATATATTAACTAAGTGACTCCAAATGTGTGCCTTGTAAGTCCAATGGGGTGGGTGCTTCGTATATTAAATATTGGCTCAGCCAATCGGTCTGACTTCATTGTACTAACACACAGGAATTGCAGTTGTGCATGTTTGTATTTGCATGTGTTATCATACTTAAGTCATCCTATTTGTTTGAAAACGGAGGAGGAACAACAATAGATAAAAGACATGGAAAGAACAAAGGAAGACATATACAGGGGAAAAACAGGAAATAAACATAAATGGAAATTAAAT
Organism: Calotriton arnoldi; assembly: GCA_963921515.1. Lineage (NCBI taxonomy): Eukaryota > Metazoa > Chordata > Amphibia > Caudata > Salamandridae > Calotriton > Calotriton arnoldi. The sequence continues at coordinate 895,441 of CAWUFW010004947.1, read as the reverse complement.
AGGAATGGAACAGAAGAGAAAGATGAATGGGAAGACAGATTGGGAAAACATGCATCAAAGTCCTGAATAAAACTTTAAAAAGCCTGCTGCAGTGAAAACACAAAATAAATTCCATTCTGTAAATGATGTATGCATACATCAGATAAATCATTTTAAGTGTGATGACTTGGTCCACTTTTGAAATGTAAATTAACCCCCCCCCACCCCGTAGTGCAAGGCAAGGCAAGTACTCCACAGGAGAAGGAATGATGCACCAAATAGCTAATAGCAGAGGTGAAGGGAAAAATACTCCTGTGGTTGGAGCCAATCCCCATGCTATATTTTCGAGAATTGGTTACAGTAGGTCAGCAGGGAGCTGCGCTGCCAGCCAGACCTAAAATGTGCTGTATGCTATGATATTAAGAAAAAGCAGTCCCCTACAATGATTAATTTTTAAAAAGCTATGCATCACTGTGTAGAGAAAACTACCTTTTCCATGAACAGGCCTAGCTATGAATATGAGTAATTTTTATGTAACTTGGCTGTGGAAAATGTAAGAACATTCAATCAAAGTTATTTTCCACTTGTTCACAAATTCACAACTAAAGTAAGATTTTGGATAAAGGTTATGGAAAAATAACTTTGTAAAAGTGTATATTGTTTTGTCTGAGAGTAAACTGGTTTAGAACAGCTTTGCCAGGTTATATTTTGCCAAACTTTCACTGACTAAACCTCTTTCAGCTCGCAATGTTACTTTTTTGTCTGGTCTGATATTGTTAATCCTCTGTAGAAAGGTGACAACTGCTTTAACTGCCAATTCCAGCATTTCAAGAACTCAGGGCACAGGCTTTCCTTGAAGAACCTGTTAGGTTAGAAATAATTTAACAGGGTAGAACTTGTTTTTGAGACTCCATCAGACGCTAAAGAATTATTGAAAAATATGAAAATGGATAAATCAGCCTTGGCTGTTAGACAGGCTTCTTGCTTAAGTGATGTGGAGTAAGAATTAAAAGAACTAAAGGTAAACTGCCTTTAATATGCCAGCCGGTGAGTTTACACACCATAGCCGGCATTGAAATGTTATGCAATCAAGGCTTTTCTCTTAATTCTACTTACATACATACCTTAGGTATTTTAGCTTTCCTCTTAGATTCTTCTTTCCTTTTGTGGGGGATTCTATTAATCTTTTTCTCTCTTTTTCATCAATTAAGGGTGAGGTGTGAAGTCTTGGTCTGTTTCCTTCATCTTGACTAACTATGCTATCATTCTGTATACCATATATAGACCCCCGCTAGCCATAGATTTGTATTATTTTGTAAATATATAGTAAATATATACAGTTATTAATCATTGTGCATAAAGATATAATTTTATATATATATATACAATATATATTGAACAAAGGACTTTTAAATTGCGCTGATCCCACTGTGGAGGAATATGTGCTCAAGTAATAAAATTACAGGTACCAGCATGCTTGACATTGTGACTCACCTGAGAGGCCCACTGGGGATTATTTAAATGAGCAGCATGCAGTTAATGGCGCCACAATGAGCATTTCAGTGCATTTCTCTTCGTCATCCTATGAATAAGGAGCTGTTGAGCCCCGAAACGCGTCAGGAAAATGAGAATAATCAGAACGGAAATGCCGGTTTTTCTTGAATAAATGGTTTGTAATCACTCTGCTGCTGTGCGTGTCCTTGCATCAGGGTGATGTTTGTTGCTGATAGAAGGATATATATATATTATCTACTGGCGGTCGCCAGTAGATAGTTATAGTTACAACCTATTATCCATAGGAAATCCGCGACATTCTATTTGAAATAACTCTCTTGCCGGTTGACGTATCTTCGCGAAATTTTCAAACTTCGTGGGGCGCTCCGGTCCGCTCCTACCCTGAAAGTCTCGGGGTGATACGTCAAGCGGGGGCCGAGAAAAAGGGGGGTCCCAAAACGCGTTTTCCCCATGCATTTTCCCATAGGAAACTTTAGACACGGCTACAGCCCGGACTGCTGAACGGAATTACACCAAATTTGGCAAAGAGGTAGTTCTTGGTTCAGAAAGAACCCTTTTGTTAAATGGTGTAAATCCGTTCAGTAGTTGCTGAGAAAATCAAAAAGTAAAAGTACATATATATCTATGGGCACGGAGGATTCGCGCACCCTGAGCGCACCCTGCGCGCACCGTCCCGATCACGAGCTGCATGTTAATTGGCTGTCAGCTGGCTGTCAACATTCCGATTCAGGAAATGTTGGCAGCCATTTTGTCCCTCGGTAGAACCGAGGGACAGAAACAAGTGCGCAAAGCGCACAAAGGAGGGAGGGTAGAAACACCCTGACCCCCTAGGTTTGCTCAGGGGTCCCACAAGGACCCCCTGGGCAAAAAAAAAAATTTTTTTTTAAAAATCGGCAGGATGCGCTCAGGGTGCGCGAATCCTGCCGGAAAAAAATCGAAGCGCGGTCTCCGCGCTTCGATGTTAATTGGCCCCCGGGTGGCCCAAGTCCCGGGGGCATGGTGGAGGGATAATTTAATGTGTGGGGGCCTCAAAGGGCCCCCAAGCCCCGGGGACCGCCACCCCCCGGGGCTTTTTTAAAAATGGTGCGGGAGGGCTCTGAGCCCTCCCGCAGCCCCGAGGACCACCACCTCCCCGGGGCTTTTTAAAAAAATTATTAAACCTGTGTGGGGGGCTCCAGCCCCCACACGCCCCGGGACCACCACCTCCCCGGGGCACTAAACATTTTAATATGGGGGTCCGTTACGGACCCCAGAGCCCCGGGGACCACCACCTCCCCGGGGCTGTGTACTGAATGGGAGGGGGCCGCGCGGCCCCTCCTGGAGCCCTTGATGGCCCTGGGGACCACCACCCCCAGGGCCGGCTCCTCGCAGTGTCCCGGGGTGCCTACCCCCGGGACACTGCTGTTTGCAATGACAGGACGGGAGCCTCGCGGCTCCCGTCCTGTCATTGCAAACTGCTTTGGATATTGGAAGAGAGGCAGGAAACCTGCTCTCTCTTCCAATATCCAAAGCCGATAGCTTTACACATGGGGAGCAGCATGTTAGCTGCTCCCCATGTGCATAGCAATGCCGGCACCCTAGGGACGCGGGGAGCCGGCGGGACTGTGGGGGATTGGGGACCCCCACAGTCCCCAACGAGAGGCCAGGCCCCGGGGATGGGGTCCCCGGGGCAAGTAGTGGCCCGGGAGGGGGCCACGCGGCCCCCTCCCCCAAAAAATAAATAAATTAAAAAAAAAAAAAAACGGAATGGCCGGCCCCGGGGGATGGGGTCCCCGGGGCCTTAAATGGCCAGAGGAGGGGGGCCACGCAGCCCCCCTCCAAAGAATATAAATAAAAACGAGGCCATGCCCCGGGGGATGGGGTCCCCGGGGCCAATACAGGCCCAGGGAAGGGGGGCCACGCGGCCCCCTTCCCGTTTTTTTTTTAAATTACAAATTAAAAAAAAGGGGTAAGGCCCTGGGGGATGGGGTCCCCAGGGCATAAAAACAGGAAAAAGGAAGGGGGGCCACTCAGCCCCCCTTCAGGGGACAATTTTTTTTTTTTTTTTTTTTTTTAACGATCGGCCCGCAGGCCCCGCCCCCTTCCTTTACCACTCTGCAAACGCGCCCCCTGGCGCGTTTGCAGAGGGGGAACGAATTCCCCTTGAATACTGGGGGTCCCTGGGGCCAACTAGCCCACCAGGAACCTCCAGTATGCGCCAGGGGCTGCGTTGCAGAGAGGAGTAGAGAGGCCACACCCCTTTTACACCTCTCTGCAACGCAGCTCTGTGGTGCTTTTGGAGGTATATGGTGGGCTAGTTGGACTCCGGGGACCCTCAGGATTCAAGGGGACTTAATCCCCCAACTTAAAACGCGCCACGGGGCGCGTTTGCACAGTGGTGAAGGGAGGGGCGGGGCTTCAGGTGACATGTGTGCAAACAGGCCCCGTGGCGCGTTTTAAGATGGGGAATTAAATCCCCTTCAATCCTGAGGGTCCCTGGGGGCCAACTAGCCCAACAGGTACATCCAGAAAGCGCCACAGAGCTGCGTTGCAGAGAGGTGTAAAGGGGTGTGGCCTCTCTACACGTCTCTGCAACGCAGCCCCTGGCGCATATTGGAGGTTCCTGGTGGTCTAGTTGGCCCCTAGGGACCCTCAGGATTCAAGGGAACTTAATCCCCCAACTTAAAACGCGCCACGGGGCGCGTTTGCAAAGATGTCACCTCAGGCCCCGCCCCCTCCCTTCACCATTGTGCAAATATTCCTCTAAAATCAGCCGAAATAGGAATTCCGATTTACTCACCTGTTATAAGGAGAGACCTCAGTGCTGTATCTTTCAGCCCAGTACTGGTCCTGAAAAGTAATTTTAACCGTACTTACCGGTAACTTGAATTTCCTTCATAGGCTAACATTGACTGGTTTCACTTGGAAATTCTTCTAAGTGTGGAGTTTTGGAACTTTAAAATATTCCTCTAAAATCAGCCGAAATACGAATTCCGATTTACTCACCTGTTATCAGGAGAGACCTCAGTGCTGCATCTTTCAGCCCAGTACTGATCCTCAAAAGTAATTTTAACCGTACTTACCGGTAATTTGAATTTCCTTCATAGGCTAACATTGACTGGTTTCACTTGGAAATTCTTCTAAGTGTGGAGTTTTGAAACATACAAATATTCCTCTAAAATCAGCCGAAATCCGAATTCTGATTTACTCACCTGTTATCAGGAGAGACCTCAGTGCTGCATCTTTCAGCCCAGTACTGGTCCTGAAAAGTAATTTTAACCGTACTTACCAGTAACTTGAATTTCCTTCCATAGGCTAACATTGACTGGTTTCACTTGGAAATTCTTCTAAGTGTGGAGTTTTGGAACTTTAAAATATTCCTCTAAAATCAGCCGAAATACGAATTCCGATTTACTCACCTGTTATCAGGAGAGACCTCAGTGCTGCATGTTTCAGCCCAGTACTGATCCTCAAAAGTAATTTTAACCGTACTTACCGGTAACTTGAATTTCCTTCATAGGCTAACATTGACTGGTTTTCAGCAAAAAAGTTTCAAAGTGTTGATTTTCACAAACTACAAATATTCCTTAAAAATCGCCTGTATGACTTAAACGCATTCTTTCAACTGTTTACAGGAGATGCACCAGTGCTGGATCCAGGATCCAACACTGAGTAAGAAAAAGTAACGATAACAGTTTTTACCTGCTAAGTGAATTTCCTTCCATAGGATAACATTGGTGATTCTATGAGAAAAAGTTTCAGTGTCAACTTTTAAAATACAATAATATTCCTTAAAAATCACGACTGTAACCAAAACGCTTTTACTCAACTGTTTACAGGAGATGTACCAGGACTGAATCTAGGATCCAGTCCTGTGGTTACAAAAGTAATCCATAAAGTAACTAATTGCATTTAACTAGAAATTCACATTGAGCTGAATGTTGCATTGTGTTTGAAAATGTGTTGCCCATTGCAACAACTGTAACTACTGTACTTAAAAGTCTATTGCCTATCTGCAAAGTATTTAAACTAAAGTAATTCATTCTGAGAAAGTATTTTTGTAATGTAATGTATAATGTAATTACAATGTAATTTGACAAATAAAATATGTAAAAAAAAATTGTTTCTAAAAATGTAGTAAATCAGTATGAAAAAAATTAATATAACAATTAATACATTTAAAAATTGTCATTTACAAAACCTTTGAAATTCACTGAAAAAACCGTAGGTTTCAGGCACGTTATAGTTAGAAATTAGCATTTAAAAAACCTTTGAAATTCACTGAAAAAACCATAGGTTTCAGACACGTTATAGTTACAAATTAGCATTTAAAAAACCTTTGAAATTCACTGAAAAAACCATAGGTTTCAGACACGTTATAGTTACAAATTAGCATTTAAAAAACCTTTGAAATTCACTGAAAAAACCATAGGTTTTAGGGACAGTTATAGTTACTTGGACATTGCACTCGTACAAAACCCGTGAAATTCCCCCGTTATAGTTAGTTCAGCTAACTATAACTCGCGCCCCCGCAATGCACTGCTGATGACGTCACATATTACATCACTCATGACATGGTCAGTGACATCACTGATGACATCACTGATGGGAGGGAAACGAAAAGGCTTATTTTCCTTATTCTTAACTATTTTCTGTTTATTTCTATGATAGTTCGCTTAGGCCTGTGTGAGGGGGTCAGTGAGGACGGGATGTTTTCCCCCCTGTCTCCATGCTTCTCTTACCCCTTTCCCGCACCTAGAGACTTGTATGGACCGGAACAGCGTGGGTTAATCACGCCGACTGCCTCTCGCCTCCAGGGACGTCACGGACAGCTGGAACCTGTCCACCAATCAAGCGACCGAGGGGCGGAGTCGCGGACCTTAAAGGCGGAAGTCACCGGAAGAGAAGGGTCGCCGTCAGGGAGAAAGCAAGAGGACGTGGAGAGAGACGCTGCGCCGACGGAGACGAAACAAGAGGAGGATCGGGAGAAGGAGACCGCAAGAAGCACCGACCTTCCGGACTCGGACGAGGACGACGGAGTTGACTCCTGGACAGAGGAGTGGTGGACGCCCCCGGAGGATGCTGATGAGCCGCCGCAGCTCCGGAGAGTTGCGGCTGACATGGTACGTGGCCTGGGAAGGGGAGCGGGGAAGGAATTGTAGGGGAGGATTACAGCAAAGGCTGTGCCGCCTAAGGGACTCACGGAGTGTTCACTGAGTGCGTGTGTGTTGACCCCTTCACTACCACTACCTACACCACGTCCAATTCTCTCACGGTTGCTTCGGCTTCCAACACCCCCCCCTTTTATCTCACTGATCGCCGGGACGATCGTTTAATGAGGACAGAGTGCATCAGATGCCCCACGGGATTCTCAGGAAGAGGTCTGTTGAATGACCGTATATACATATATGTATATACTCTATGCTGTGCACCTCTAGGCTACCGTAGTCCACTCCTCTGCTAGTGTCACACCGGCCGGTGGATTAGATAATTGGTGAAGGGTTCTGTCTTGCCCTTCCATTGCAGCGACAAGGTGTAATAACCGCCCCTCTCTTGTGTTATTTTCCCCACATGAGCCTCCCGGGTTATCCATCCCCGACGAGAAGGAACACACGCCCCGGAGGACAGAGGAACAGAGGTCCCGCTATCGCCTGGGAGAAGACCACAGTTGCGCCCTACACCCTGCCCCACCAACTGAGACTTTCCTGTGTGCTTATTAATAAAACATTACAACATTGAGCCCATACTCCGGCCTCCTCGCCTATTCTTCCGCCCGTCCCTCTCACACCTGGTGTCAGAAGTGAGATCCGGGAAGATGGAGGCCGCGATGAAGAAGATGGCGGAAGGGCAGGACAAACTGGGCCAGGTCCTGGAGCGGTTCCTGACCGCCGCGGAAGAGGACAGAGGGCAGTTACACAAGACCCTAACAGAACATACCCAGACACATGAGGCCACGTTTGGCAGGCTGGCGGACACCCTGGGGCAACAGAGAGGGTTTACCACACTCCCGTCAGTAGTACTGCAGAAGTACATCAACGGAGAGGACCCCGACTTCTTCTTTTCCAACTTCGAGCGTATGGCCCGGGTTGCCGGTTGGACCGCAGACAAATGGGGTCAATATCTAGGACCCCTGTTGACAGGCGACATGCAAGCAGCCTACCAAGCAGCAAACCCCCTTGGTCTCACCCCGTATGCAGACGTGAAGAGGGACATCCTAGAACGGTTAGGGTTAGACGAAGACACCTACCGAATCCGGCTACGTCAGGTTAAGGAGGGGCTACAGGAGACACCCCGAGCCCTCTCCTACCGCGTCAGAGACCTGGCCGACCGGTGGTTGAAACCCCAAACATCGTCCAAAGAGGACATTATGGAGAAAGTTTATCTGGAACAGTTCCTCTCTTCCTTGCACCCCCCTGCCCAGAAATGGGTTCAGCAACACACCCAACTGACCTTTGAGAGAGCCGTCGAAATTGCGGGTGCTTTTCACAGGGCACAAGAGACACAGCGGGGCAAAGAGGAACAACACTGGAGACCCACAGGGGGAGGACATCCTCGGGCGAACAGACCACTTCTTCCTTCTCGTCGACCAGAGGCCCTGGCTGTGGTGCCTACACCCTTGTTCCCTTCTCCTCGATCGGCCCCAACCCATATAGGCCCACAATGTTTTTCCTGTGGCGCCTACGGCCACATAGCCCGAGTATGTCCAAAAAGGGAGGAACCGATGGAGGTGGGCCTCACCCGCTCGTACTACTGTAACCCTATGGGAAGAAATCCCCCATATCATAGGACAGTACGGGTAAATGGAGAAAACCGACGGGCCTTGATGGATACGGGTTGTCTGCAGAGCGTGATTCGGCCTTCGGCTATACCTGGGGGGGTCACCCGGACCACAGGGGAGGTTAACATACAATGTGTCCACGGAGACAACAAAAGGTATCCCACTACCAACGTGCAGGTCCAGCACTGACCCTCTGAACAACCCGTGTCCTTGCGGGTAGGGCTGGTGCCAAGACTGCCAGAGACATTGGTTCTAGGGTCCGATTATCCTTATATGTCCACAGTGATACCGGAACAAAGCGTCGATCAGGACGACTGGTGCCAGTCAGCCCCCTTTGCCAACGAGTCCATCTTGGCCTGTCCCTCCGTGAAAGACCTCAAAAGCAGGAACCAGAAGAGGAGAGAGAAAAGACACTGGACGCACGTAGCCCTGACCCAGACCAACGAAGAACCCCTGTGGCAATATGATAGGGGTTTCTTTGCAGCCCAACGGGAAGACCCAACCCTAAGAGAGGCATGGAGTCAGGCCACCGACACCGAAAACCCCGACAAAGTAGGTCCTCAGTTCGTCATTAAGAAGGGAATGGTATACAGAAAAGGGGGGAAGAACCAACCACTCCAACTACTGGTACCCCAGTCCTATAGAGAGAAAGTGATGTTCCTCGCCCATAGTCATTTGTTGGGGGGGCACTTTGGGGAGGAAAAAACTGAGCAGGATATCCTGGGGAAATTCTTTTGGCCAGGCGTTTATCAGCAGATCCGTCAGTATTGTAGACGGTGCCCCATCTGTCAGAAGAACAGTCGGTATCGTCCTCCAAAGGTACCCTTATGTCCCTTACCCGTTATTGAGGAACCCTTCTCTCGTGTGGGGATGGATATAATCGGCCCCTTGCTTCCCTCCCGAAGCGGGTGTAGGTATGTGTTGGTGATGGTAGACTATGCTACCCGGTTCCCCGAGGCAGTGGCCCTGAGACAACCAAACGCCCAACAAATAGCCAAGGCCATGGTGAACATATTTTCCAGGGTTGGTTTTCCCCGGGAGGTGATTTCCGATCAAGGAACGCCCTTTGTGTCCCGCCTTATGAAGCAAGTATGTGCTCAGTTGAAGATAAAACAAATCCGTACGGCGGCCTACCATCCCCAGACGGACGGGCTAGTAGAACGATATAATGCCACCCTGAAGACCACCCTGAAAAAAATGTTAGATCTCGAAACCCGCCGATGGGAGGAGATGCTACCCCTAGCCCTGTTCGCTATAAGGTGTAAACCCCAGAGGAGTACTGGTTACTCGCCATTTGAACTACTATACGGACGACAGCTCCGTACCTTGCTTGACATGGCCAAGGAAGAATGGGAAGAAAGACCAGAAGGGACCAAACCCCTCCCCGAATATGTTATGAACCTGAAAACCCATCTCCAAGAAATACATACCATATGTAGAACACACCTGGAGAATGCACAAGAGGGCCAGAAGCGACAGTATGATAAAACCACTAAACCTCGTACATTGAAGGTAGACGACTACGTCCTCCTTATGATGTCCACCTCAGACCACAAACTCTTAGGTCAGTGGCAGGGCCCCTTCCGGGTCGTGGAAGCAGTCACCCCCGTCACTTACCGTCTTGAGATGGACCCCCTGAAGAGTAGCAACACCCAGATATACCACATTAACCTGTTGAAAAGATGGTACGGGGAACCCCCCCCGTTCCTGTCTCTCTGGCCCAAGACCACCCGGTGGCATACCATCTGAGCAGGGATCCTGAGCTGTCTGTGGAACAACAGAAGGCCCTAGACACCTACCTGTGGCCCTTCAGGGCCATTTTTTCCTCCACCCCAGGTCGTACCACCCTCACAGAACACTCAATTACCACTTTGCCAGGGAAGCGGGTAAAGCTACGACCGTATCGCCTTCCTGAATCCCGTAGACAGGCGGTGGAGCGTGAGATACAACAAATGCTCCACATGGGTGTCATAGAACCATCCAAAAGCGAATGGAATTCGCCCATTGTCTTAGTACCGAAGCCGGATGGTTCTATTCGATTTTGTATCGACTTCCGTGAGGTCAATAAGATCTCCCAGTTCGACACCTATCCTCTACCCCGGGTGGACGAACTGGTGGAAAGGCTAGGGAAAGCCCAGTACATCAGTACCTTGGACCTCTGTAAAGGGTACTGGCAGGTCCCCTTAACGAAAACCGACAAGGATAAAACCGCATTCTCCACCCCGGGGGGGTTATATCAGTTTACAGTTCTGCCCTTCGGGTTACACGGAGCCCCGGCTACTTTCCAAAGGCTGATGAACAACCTTCTTAGACCCTGTGCCGCTTATGCTGCGGCATATATCGACGACATAGTCATTCACAGCCCCACCTGGGAGGAACATCTATGCCACCTGGCAAAAGTCGTTCAAACCTTAGGGGCAGCCGGTCTCACCATTAATCCCACCAAAAGCCGGCTTGCTGCTAGGTCAGTGAAATACTTGGGGTATCTGCTCTGAGAGGGGTTGATCAAGCCACAGAAGGAAAAGGTGGCCGCCATAGCCGATATCCCGTTTCCCCACACCAAAAGAGAGCTGAGGGCCTTCCTAGGCATTCTCGGCTATTATAGACGCTTCATACCGGACTTTTCGCAGACAGCTGCTCCTTTAACCGACCTGCTACAGAAACACAAGAACGCAGAAAAGGAGTTACGACAACCTTCCCCCTGTCTTCAGCGGGCCTTTCACGCCTTGAAACAAGCCCTTACTTCCGACCCTGTGCTCCTGAGTCCCGAGTATGATAAACCTTTTATCCTTCAAACAGATGCATCAGAGCAGGGACTGGGCGCAGTACTGTCTCAAACCGACCCCCAGGGACAAGAACGTCCCATACTGTACATAAGCAGGAAATTGTTCCCCCGCGAAACACGATACTCCGTTATAGAAAAGGAGGCCCTAGCCATCAAATGGGCGATTGAGACTCTCAGGTACTACCTCGAAGGTAGGGAGTTCACTCTGTACACCGACCATGCCCCTTTAGAGTGGTTGTCGCGCAACAAGGGACATAATGACCGGGTCATGAGGTGGTTTTTGGCACTTCAGCCCTTCCATTTCACCACTTTACATCGGAAGGGCAAAGAGCAGACCAACGCAGACAATCTCTCACGCCACCCCTTGGCCCGTTTCTTGCCGGCAAGAAAGTAAGGGGGAGGGATGTGAGGGGGTCAGTGAGGACGGGATGTTTTCCCCCTGTCTCCATGCTTCTCTTACCCCTTTCCCGCACCTAGAGACTTGTATGGACCGGAACAGCGTGGGTTAATCACGCCGACTGCCTCTCGCCTCCAGGGACGTCACGGACAGCTGGAACCTGTCCACCAATCAAGCGACCGAGGGGCGGAGTCGCGGACCTTAAAGGCGGAAGTCACCGGAAGAGAAGGGTCGCCGTCAGGGAGAAAGCAAGAGGACGTGGAGAGAGACGCTGCGCCGACGGAGACGAAACAAGAGGAGGATCGGGAGAAGGAGACCGCAAGAAGCACCGACCTTCCGGACTCGGACGAGGACGACGGAGTTGACTCCTGGACAGAGGAGTGGTGGACGCCCCGGAGGATGCTGATGAGCCGCCGCAGCTCCGGAGAGTTGCGGCTGACACGGTACGTGGCCTGGGAAGGGAGCGGGGAAGGAATTGTAGGGGAGGATTACAGCAAAGGCTGTGCCGCCTAAGGGACTCACGGAGTGTTCACTGAGTGCGTGTGTGTTGACCCCTTCACTACCACTACCTACACCACGTCCAATTCTCTCACGGTTGCTTCGGCTTCCAACACCCCCCTTTTATCTCACTGATCGCCGGGACGATCGTTTAATGAGGACAGAGTGCATCAGATGCCCCGCGGGATTCTCAGGAAGAGGTCTGTTGAATGACCGTATATACATATATGTATATACTCTATGCTGTGCACCTCTAGGCTACCGTAGTCCACTCCTCTGCTAGTGTCACACCGGCCGGTGGATTAGATAATTGGTGAAGGGTTCTGTCTTGCCCTTCCATTGCAGCGACAAGGTGTAATAACCGCCCCTCTCTTGTGTTATTTTCCCCACATGAGCCTCCCGGGTTATCCATCCCCGACGAGAAGGAACACACGCCCCGGAGGACAGAGGAACAGAGGTCCCGCTATCGCCTGGGAGAAGACCACAGTTGCGCCCTACACCCTGCCCCACCAACTGAGACTTTCCTGTGTGCTTATTAATAAAACATTACAACATTGAGCCCATACTCCGGCCTCCTCGCCTATTCTTCCGCCCGTCCCTCTCACAGCCTGCTAGGCCATGATGTAGAAATGGCTGCTGTGGCGAAAAAGCTAAAGTGCGCGTGCGCAAGATGGCTTCCAAACGAATGAAAGAAGCTGTAAATGAAAGCATCACGTGGTTATTTCCAAAGCCTGGGATGGAAGCGGGATCAAGGCTGTGACGACCTTATCACCCGAGCGTGTGCCAAGGGGGGCTTAGCGAAAGAGCGTGAGAAGTCGCAGTGTATATGTGAATGGACAATGAGCTGTTCAAAATAAAATATCAGAAAGAAGATACAAATAGAGACTGTCGATTGGATTAGTAATGTCCTGAACGTGAGAAAGGATCAAGTTATATACATTCTTGAGAACTGGTTAGAACAAGGAGAAGAATAATGAGATGTGTGCCACCCCCCAAATGGACCAATTAGAGTGAATCTCGCCCCCAAAAATGTAACTTTTCTGTTTAGTAAGCTAGTATTAGGGTATAAGAGGACCTACTCTTAAGTAGGAGGAGCGCTGTTTTTACATATTTTTATTGAGCATTGGACGCTGACGCTGGAGAAGCCGCTGCTATTTTTCTATAGGCCTTTATATTTTTAATACAATTAACCTTTTGCTCATAATTCTGATTGAGAAGGAACGAGAGAGATTGGCGGAAAACCTATATGGGTGGTCCGTCGAGGAGGCCTGTTTTGTAGAACAGACAGTCAGTTTTTGGGAATTTTATGCTGAGATCTGAAATTAATTGCTGTGATGGACTTTATTTTTCCATCTAAAGGGTATGCATTGCAATTTCAATTTATTCTTATAATGATAATAAATGTATTGATCCAATTAATAAAACTGAATTTATAAATGCTTATAAACTTAGATAAACTATATTATAATTAAATTTACGAGTCTGTGGTTCTTTAGCTCAATGATAAATGTAAAATGTTTAATAAGAGTTTATAGTGATTGAGCTGGTCTTAATCACCATCAACTGATTCCTACTAGTTGGTCCATCGACCAATGAGCGGAATACCTGAGAGATTTGAGAATTATTATGTTGATTTAAAAAGGTATCCCGTCTCCTTCCAGCAAATCATTAGCTTTTTCTCCTAAGGTAAAGGTGGATGTGTTCCAGGGAATATATGCGAGAGTGATTGTTTATTACGGTGTTATGGGCCCCACCGTCATATGAGTATAGTTGTGAAGAGGAATGTTTTTCAACCTGGACATCAATATCTAAAGGAGAAGACATTTTATTGATAGCGCTGGATCAGATTTCTTGGTAGCAGAGTTATGGTTACTATAGATTAGTTTGGTGATTATCGATTATTGATTATTAGTTATTTTATGTATAACACTATATGTTGAATTGTATTACGTTATAAGTAAGTCGAAGGTTTTGAAGCTTCCGGGAAGTAGGAAGTGGACACGTGTGGCAAGAGAAGTCACATGGAATAGTGCATTGTCTGAGTTCATATTGGTGATAACACAGGTTGTGTTATGATAGGGACAATTTCCGTATAAAAGGTGTGTGAGTGAAATAGCAACCGGTTTTCTTGTGAAACTCTGGCCTTAAATTCTCAGGAGCAGTGTAGTCTCCACATGTGTTTATCCCCAGAGAAACGGGTTTACCCCTTGCTTGAAAGAAGGGTAAGGTAGAGGGAAGATGCTACACTTATCGAACGAAACTGTATTCTTGTGAAATAGAGTAAAGCTGTCACTTTTGTTAGCGAAATCAGACAATGGAAATGTGTTTTTAATGTCGTAACTAACCGAGAATAGTTGAAAACAATTGCCGATAAAATTTGTAAACGAGGGGTCAGGAGCAGAACTGACGTCGACAAAGAGCCGCGCTGGAATTGGTCAGTGCACTGGTTATATTGAAAACGCCCTGATTGGAGCGTTGGTGTGAGACGCGCTGTGATAGGTTGAATAAGCTGTGACGTAGAAGTTTCGGATTGGAGCGTTGGTGTGAGACGCGCTGTGATAGGTCCGAATAACGCATAGAGAACAGAGTTGAGTTGCGAACTTTGAAAAAGGAAAGAAATTGTGAAATAATGGCTTATTATGAGTATGGTAGAGAGAAAACGTCGTGGATGGCGAAAATTAAGAACTTTTTTAAGAAAGACAAAAAGGTAGTGACTAGAGAGGGACAAGTAATTCCTCCGCCGAAATCACCAGCTTCGCATATGATGCTGAAATACGGATATCATACCTGCATATGGTTAGAAAATTGGACTAAATATACTCAAAATGATGGAGTATTAGCTTTTCCCGAGAATGGTTCATTTCAGCGTAGCTGTACTTCGGAATTTGAGAGAGAAAATGACGAAGCTTGAGCCTAAACCTAGACCGACACAGTTTGAAGCGTTGAGTGAATGGGAGGATGAGATGTATGAACGAGAAAGATTCAGAGGAGTAAAGAATCATGATTTCGTTCCTGGAAGGTTGTGGGGAGTGAATCATGAGGACAGAATAAAGCGTTGGAGATATGCTAATATGACAGGAGGTTTGTTTCCGGCTTTTACGGTTGAAGAGGAAGCAAGGAGAAAATGTACCGAGAAAAAGAAACATTTAGTTACTGAAAGGTACGGGTATGGTGGTAGCGAGACAGAGGATGAATTGCTGGAAGATATTTTAAACCGAAACCCACCTCCATACCAACAGAATTCTGCGGTGGTGACACCTAATGCACCGCCAATGGAAACTGGGAGGAATAAAAGTCCAGAACGAAGATACGAAATAAATAGGTCAAAAGAACAGTTGAAAACCCCACAAAGCGAAAAGGTTGAAAGTGACAATACAACCGAATTAGCAAAAACCACGAGAGAGTTGACTGAGAAAATAAGAGAGTTAACCATGAATATGGAGGCCGTAACTGTACCAGTAACAATAGGTCCAGTAATACCAGTTTTTGAGAATCAGAAAATAGATGAACATTCTTTAGTCATTCCCATGAATTCGAATTTGCAAAGAAGAAAAGTAGGGATGGAACTAGAAAAAGAAGGTGCAAGAAATTTGGTCAGCTCATATAGACCAAGCCCACCTACTAATTTGACAATAAATGAGAGTGAGTTTAGGAGGATTCCTATGGGAACTGAATCTGCGTCAGAAACACCAGAGAGGAGTAGAAATTGGGTAGAATTAAATAGTACACCTGTAGGTCCGACTCCAGATGAATTGAATGAATGGATGAAAACCCTGCAAAAGAAAGAGACAGAACCAAAACCACTAGATGTAATTAGGTTAAAAATAGATATGGAAGAGTTAATTTTAGGGACTATTGGTACAGAAAAACTGAAAACATACCAGGACGATGAGATAATGTTCTTATGTAAGAGCATTACATGGAGAGCAAGAAATTTGCATGACAAATTAGAAGAGACAGCGAATGAACTAGGAGTAGAATTTGTAAAGGTGAGAAGTTGGCAGAAGCCATATAGGGTAGATTTTTGTGAGAAAGATATAGAAAATCTAAACACTTCAGGACGGTTAACCCAGATAAAAGAATTAATTGTTTATATTGAGGAAATGGGGTGATGTGGACAGATGGAGAAGCAGGTGGACTAAAAGGAATGAGAAAACGACCGATAAAGCGTCTTTGGCTTTTGCGGTGACAGACAAAGAACCAATTGTAAGCGAGTACCCAATGAGAGAAACTCCAGGAGGTAGTTATGTGCATGTCCCCTGGTCCAGACAAGATATATTGTCATTTACAAATGACTTCCCAAAATTAAGAGAAAAACCAGTAGAATGGTACAGACAAGTGGAAAGGTTTGTTAAAGTTTCGAAAGTGTTGTGGGTAGATTTTGGATGGATTATTTGACATTGTAGTACCAGCTGATTTATGGACAGAATGTAAGATTACCATTGATTGGCCAACTGTAGAATACCCGAGAGACACAAAAACAGGAGCGCCAGGACTTGAAGTCATGAGAAAATACGATCAGGTTATTACCTTTTTGAAAAATAAAATTCCACCCAAAGAGACGGATTGGGTAAAAATCGATAGAACTACACAGGAGAGTAAAGAATCTGTACATGCCTATTACGAGAGGCTACTTCTCGTTTTTAAACAGTATAGTGGTTATGAGACATTAAATGAGAAGGACATGAGTCATTTTGTATATAGATTTGTTTATGGATTAAAACCAGAGATAAGTGAAATGATCAAACAGCATATGATCTGCTGGCAAAACAGCACAGTAGATGAAGTGTTGAGGTATGCTAAATATTGTAGTGATGATATTGAGTGTAGACAGCGTAAATTAAAAGAGAAAGCAATGTGGGCACAAGTGAAGGTTGCAGAAAAACAAGAAGCTCAACTGAATAATCAGATTAATGAGGCAGGACAAACTAAATCCAAACCGAATATAGGTAAAGGAAAAGGCCAAATGAGTATAGAAGAGGCAAAGAAAAAGTGGCCATGCCACAACTGCGGAAAGCTAGGGCATTGGAGAAACGAGTGTAAATTTCCTCCAAAAGCTAATGCAGAAAATCAATCATTAAATCCACAGGTGCAGAGTGAGGTGAGTTACCAACAGCTGCAGCAACCGCAGGTAGTTACTCAGCAGAGTCAGGTGCCTCAACCACCACTTCCCAAGAGTGTAAATCAACAGAGATACAGTGCAGAAACAGGATTCTACGGAGGAGAGCAGGTAACACAATTGCCGCGCGCAGCTGCAATATCTCAATACTGGTTACGACAGGATGGGAATGAGTCGGATGAAAGTTTATGACGGTGCCTAGGAGAGGAGGAAGAGTGCGTGCTTGGCGCAACTCTAGAGGTAGATCAAGCAGGTCCATTTGTGGATGGAGAAGTGAATGGTGCAAATGTAACATTCCTTGTGGACACTGGAGCTACCCGTTCTACTGTTAGATCAGTGGAAATTCCAAACCTTCCTCTCTCAGGTGAACATATCCAAGTTGTTGGTGTCTCAAATCAGCAAATTAAGGCACCTCTTACCAAATTAGTAGAGGTAAAGATTGGACCATTCAGAGAAATGCACCGATTTGTGGTGTGTGATTGCAGTCCTGTGAACCTATTAGGACGCGATCTACTTTGCAAAATGAATTGCACCATCTATTGTACTCCAGATGGGATTGCATTTCAGACCCCCGATGAAGATGTACTGTATAAAATGACAATGGTGAATTTAGAGTCAGAAGTGAATGATTTATTTCCTGTGTTTGATGTAGAGAAAATCCCAATTGAGCTGAAAGAAACAGTAAAACAGGAAGTGTGGGATTTTACGGGTGAAGATATAGGGTTAATGAAAGGAGTAGACCCTGTTAAAATTTCTGTTAAAGAAGGAACAAATTACCCAAATACTCCACAGTATAAATTAACGCCAGAAATAATTGAAGGTATAACACCTGTAATAAACAAAATGATTGAACAAGGAATTCTGAAAGAAATAATGAGCAGTCCGTGTAATTCGCCTATAATGGGACTGAAAAAGCCAAACGGAACATATAGAATAGTACAAGATTTGAGAAAGATAAATAAAATCGTTCTTCCTTGTTGTCCAATTGTACCAAACCCTGCTGTAATTCTATATCAAATTCCACGTGAAGCAGAATGGTATACCGTCATTGATTTATGCCATGCATTTTTCTCTATCCCATTACATTCAGATAGCCAGCCATTATTTGCGTTCAGGTTCGGAGAGCGTATTTTGGCATGGTGCCGAATTCCTCAGGGGTACACAGAAAGCCCCTCAATCTTTAATCAGATTCTAAAGAAATCACTGGAAGATTTAAAAATGCCTGAAAAATCTGTGATGGTTCAGTACATTGATGACCTATTGGTGGCATCAAAAACCAAGGAAGCATGTGTTGTCGACACAATTGCTTTGCTGAACCATTTAGCAAAAGGAGGACATAAAGTATCACCATCAAAATTACAGTTTTGTCAACAGGAAGTCCAATATTTAGGTCATAAGATTGAAAAGGGAGTGCGAAAAGTAACAACTGAGAGAATAAAAATAATTCAAGGAATGAGAGCTCCAATGACACAAAGAGAGGTAAGAATGTTTCTGGGAATGGTTGGATATTGCCGACAATGGATAAGTGGATTTTCATTAATTGCAAAACCATTGCAGCGTTTGACAAAAAAGGATATTAAAGATCCTTTTGAATTAAATGATGAGGAAATGAAAGCGTTCAGAGAATTAAAAACGAAATTGTGTGAAGCCCCGGCACTGGGAATGCCTGATTATGAAAAAGATTTTGAGCTGTATTGTAGTGAGAGAGATGGGTGTGCGCTTTCAGTCTTAGTGCAGAGACATGGAAACATGAAAAGACCTATTGCATATTTTTCAGCTGTTTTAGACCCGGTAGCAAAAGTGTTGCCTGGATGTTTGAAAGCAGTTGCTGCTACTTGTGTGAGTCTGGAGCAGAGTGAAGGCATTGTGATGGGATATCCATTGAGAGTATATGTTCCTCATTCTGTAGAAATTCTTTTGACAAGAACCAAAACTCAATACATGACACATAGTCGGCTGACTAGATATGAAAAAGTGATTTTGAGTGCAGACAATGTAACCATTGACAGATGCACTAATGTAAATCCTTCAACATCATTGCCAGATGAAGAGAGTGTGATAGATATGGATGAAGTTGATCACGATTGCTTAAATGTACTCGAGTATTGTACAAAACCGCGTCCCGACATCAGAGACGAGCCTTTAAAAGAATCAGATTATGTATTGTTTGTGGATGGCTCATGTTTGAGAACGAGTGAAGGAGTTTTGAGTGCGGCGTATGCAGTATGCACAGTAGCTGCTATAATGGAAGCATCTTGTTTGAGAGGAATACGTTCTGCCCAAGTGGCTGAACTAGTTGCTCTAATTCAGGCATGCAAATTGGGAAAGAATGTTCGAATCACAGTAATCACGGATAGCCAATATGGCTTCGGAGTGGTTCATGATTTCGGGCAGATCTGGTCTCAGAGAGGTTTCTTGACGTCTGCAGGGACTCCAATCAGAAATGGTGAGTTTGTGAGAAAGTTGCTTGAGGCGATACAGCTGCCTAAACAGATTGCGGTAGTGAAGTGCAATGCACACAAAAATGGGGAAGACTACATAACTGTGGGCAACAAATTCGCGGATGAAATAGCTCAGTACTGTGCCAAAAATGTAGTCTCATTGAACCAAAGCAGGGAAAGAGCATATTTCATGTCCTTTGCTTTTTACTAACACTGTTGAGACATGGGACGAGGTGAGACAATTGCAGGAAGCAGCAGATGAAGAAAAAGATAGCTGGATAAAAGCAGGATGCAGAAAAAGGGAGGAAAATGATGTTTGGGTTTATAGAGACGAAAGACCAGCTATGCCTGATAGCATGATTGCTGACATGGCACGGATGTACCATGGACAAGCTCATATTGGAAGAGATGCAATGATCAGACTTTTTAGACAAACCTGGTATAACCCAAAATTCAGAGCCATAGCTGAGAGTCTTTGTCAAAGATGCCTTATTTGTCAACAGATAAATCCAGGAAGGAAGACAGTAGTGAGTCTAGGAACAATAGGACGAGAGGGAGGTCCTTTCACCAGAATGCAGATGGATTTTATCGAAATGCCCCCAAGCAACAGACTAAGATATGTTCTTGTAGTCGTCTGTTTGTTTTCTCGTTGGGTGGAAGCCTACCCGACTAGAAGGAATGATGGGATTACAGTGGCAAAACTCATGCTGAGAGAATTCATTCCTAGGTACGGTTTCCCAGTAACGATTGAAACAGATAGAGGAACACATTTCCAGAACGAATTAATTCAATTGATATGTGAAGCACTTGGTATTAAACAGAAACTACATTGTGCATACAGACCAGAGGCTTCTGGAGTAGTAGAGCAAGTGAATGGAACGATAAAGAACAGATTAGGGAAAATGTGTCAAGCCACAGGACTCAAATGGCCAGATGCCTTGTCCTTGGTCTTAATGACTATCAGAAGCATACCTGAAAGAAAGACAGGTTTGAGTCCCCACGAAATAATCATGGGACGAGCAATGAGGCAAGCACATGTACCTGTCAACAAACTGCTGACTATAACTGATGATCTCGTATTGGATTATTGCAAAGGATTGGCTGATGTGGTACGTTCTGTGTTTCATCAGGTTGGACCGGATGCGACCACTCTCGAAAGAAAACCAGCTCATGACTTGAATCCTGGAGATTGGGTCCGCATAAAAGTCCACAGAAGAAGAAACTGTTTGGTTCCCCGCTGGGACCAACCACGACAAGTGATCCTGGTGACAACCACTGCAGTAAAATGTGCAGGAGTGAAGCACTGGGTACATGCCAGCCACACCATCAGAGTTCCAGATCCTGAAGTTCGACCTGTAAGTCGACATCTGGAAATATCCGATACCAGTTCAGCATCCGATGCAGAAGAAGAAACGAACAGGGCCCCAGAACCTGAAGATCGACCTGTAAGTCGACATCTGGAAGTCCCAAGTACAAGTTCAACAATAGAAGAAGAGAATAAAATAGCAAAGGTTCCAGAATCTGAAGATCGACCTGTAAGTCGACATCTGGAAATATCAGACACCAGTTCAGCCTCTGATACAGATCACTCAGATTGTGATGAAAATCTGAAACAGGATTGGAAATTTGATATCATAAAAGAGGAAACTGAGCAAAGAGACAGCAATAGTGAGCAACTAAGTACAAACTATGGTAAAGATCCTTCAGAAATCATTTTAATAGATGAAGAAAGGATAGTTTCAAATAGAAAGGTAGAAGAATCGGAAGATTCCCGAGGAGCAATAGGGACAGATCGGCGAATAAAGGAACAGGGAAATATAGAAACAGATAGAGAGATCGACACAGAATCGGAAGAACCTCGAGGAGGGACAGAAGTAGGCGATCAAGGAAAGAGACAAGGAGGATCAGAACTAGAGGAAAGAGGTGAAATCATAAAGTTCAAGATAAGAGATAATAAAGAAAGGTCTGAATCAGAATCAGAAGAAAGTGGAGAAGAAAGAAAACAGAAATTAGAAACAAGGAAGAGAACTTGGAGAGCAGAAAGAGAGGAAAAAGAAAGTGAACCAAAAAGGCAGAGAAAAGGAGATAATTGGCCCCACGAAATTAAAAGATTGAGATACAAGATCATAAACTTGAATGGAAAGAAAGCAGAACAAGTAAATGAAATAACAAGTCAAAAGGAACAAGAAAAACAAGGTGGAAAACACTTGCAGAAAACAAAAAGAGTAAAGAAAGCTAATCTGAAGTATAAATCGCCTGAATGGCTATACATTGCGTTGACTGATATCAAAGAAGAAGAAATCACTCATGAGAACCCTGAACCAAGCTACAACCAAATGGGTGAAAGTGAAGTGCAACAAGTTTAAAGAAATTTGAAAGAAATTTCTACCGGACTGGACAAACCCCCGAATTTGACAGGAAAGAGTTCTGAAAAGAACTAAAGAAAGTACCAAACGAGACAAAGTGAGAGCGTAGGGTGGCTAAGAGGTCATTTCTGAGGTGTGGTGACACATTTTCTGTACATATTATAAATATAGGTAATAGAACAAGATGGTAGATACTAAAAATAGAACATGTAGATGTGAGTTCTTACGTAGATGGTGTAAGATGTGCTTCTTTTGTACAGGATTATTAATGACCGTATGGATTATTTTAGCAATCA
This sequence comes from Calotriton arnoldi, assembly GCA_963921515.1. Taxonomy (NCBI): domain Eukaryota; kingdom Metazoa; phylum Chordata; class Amphibia; order Caudata; family Salamandridae; genus Calotriton; species Calotriton arnoldi. The sequence continues at coordinate 873,288 of CAWUFW010004947.1, read as the reverse complement.
CCATTCCAATTAGATTAGCTGTAGAAGAAACGTCTATATTAAAGAATAACACAGAGAAGGAAAAAGGAGCTAACATGCAGGAAACAGCTATATTAAAAGGTAGTGCAGAGTTACATAAAGACAAATCAATAACAGATTTTTCAAAAAACAATTTCACTAAATTATTGTATGAGTATGTAGAAACAATGGATGTGAGAGATTGTTATGTTTGTATGCAATTGCCTGCATCTGTTGCAGAAGGTGTGACCTATCATCACCTTCCTTTGACGTATGGAATAACATGTAGTGTTTTAGCTAGTCTATTTTATAGAACAGGGAGATTAGAATATTATTATACTGACATAGATGAGATTTTTGCAAAGATTCCTATAGTTTCTGAACTAAATAAGGTGAAAGAGGCAAGGACGTTTGGAGAATTTTTCTTAGAAAATAAAATTCTAACATCAGATGATATAGTTAAACACAACCTTACCTGTGAGTTAAGGAAGGAAGAAAAGGTGTTTTTAGAAATGGTTGAAAACAGAAGAGTAAAATTTCAAACAAAAGTGATAGAAGAGACAAAAACACCTCTTTGGGCGTTTGAGGAAGAAAATAATGACAAGAAAAAGACAAATGCAGCTATGACTTTGGATTGGCCCCAACAGGGAAGGTTGTGCATTAGTAGAAATAGAACAAGGTATGATAACTATTTCGTGGGTTCCAGTAATTGTCGAGACAACTATAAAATTTTAGGAGGTTGGGGATTCAAAGGGGGAAAAGATCCAATATTTCCAGGGATCTATTATATTTGCGGAAACAGAGCTTATTATAGGTTGCCGGACCATTGGTATGGCTCGTGCTACTTAGGCCTGGTCTTTCCAAAGATTTTTCATGTAGATAGAAAAGAAAAGGGAACACACGAGATGGGTGAGACATTCACACGTAGAAAAAGGGAAAGTTTTTCAGAAATAGTGGGTGATATTTTTGGATCAATGATACCAGCAGTGGGAATATCTTTGAATGCATTTAAAATTCGGAAGTTATCCACAGTAGTAGATCGTTTATCTACAGATACTGCTGGAGGGTTCTTGATGGTAAATACTGAGATGGTTGCCATGAGAGCTATGTTAATGCAAAATCGACTTGCCCTTGACATTCTTTTGGCAAAAGAGGGTGGAGTCTGTGGAATGCTGAAAGTTCAACATTGTTGCACTTACATTCCAGATAAAAGTGAAAATATACAAAGGTATATAAAGAATATTACAAATTTGCACAAAGAACTTGTTCCACTGGAGGTTGAAAATGTCTGGGAGAGACTTGGTAAGAGTTTTTCCTCAGTATCAAATTGGTTTTCTAAGATAAGTAGTTTTATTATAGGGAAAGTTATGATAACAGCAACGATAATAATTCTAGTAGTATTAGTTGTGAGATTCGTTATTAAATGTATCAAAAGAAGAAAAAGACAAAACAAGATAGAAAGAGAAAATAAGATAAATAAAGAAAGAGAAAGAGAGATAGGTGAAATAGAACTGGAAGAACTAAAAGAAAGCATGTATAAGAAAACAAAAAGACAGAATGAAAAAGATACAGTTGTGTAAAACTAACAAGAAGCAAATGGACAAGAAATATGCTATCTGACAAATTGGTGTGACATGGGTTTTTGTGGTGATATTAAAAATCACCAAAGGGGGGAGTTGATGGAGCAAGGTAAACGAAAAAAATTTGAACCCCCTAATATTAACATTAATAATTAATAAAATTGTTTGTTTCAGTGAATAACCAACAACGTATGTTTTCTTCATAAATGTTTTGGTAACATGCCACTTCATGTGCAAACTAATCCACTTACAATTATTAATGTGAATAACGCTAACAATGATTTGCGTACTAATTAGAATAATATTGCAAGATTTGTGCTTTGTAGTAAATTGTATGGTGGCAAAATAAAGCGATTGGTAAGTAAGGAATAGCTTTATATGTTGCTTCTGCTAGGTAACACCTAATTGGGTTACGTAGAATGATGGGAGGGAAACGAAAAGGCTTATTTTCCTTATTCTTAACTATTTTCTGTTTATTTCTATGATAGTTCGCTTAGGCCTGCTAGGCCGTGCTGTAGAAATGGCTGCTGCGGCGAAAAAGCTAAAGTGCGCGTGCGCAAGATGGCTTCCAAACGAAAGAAAGAAGCTGTAAATGAAAGCATCACGTGGTTATTTCCAAAGCCTGGGATGGAAGCGGGATCAAGGCTGTTATGACCTTATCACCCGAGCGTGTGCCAAGGGGGGCTTAGCGAAAGAGCGTGAGAAGTCGCAGTGTATATGTGAATGGACAATGAACTGTTCAAAATAAAGTATCAGAAAGAAGATACAAATAGAGACTGTCGATTGGATTGGTAATGTCCTGAACGTGAGAAAGGATCAAGTTATATACATTCTTGAGAACTGGTTAGAACAAGGAGAAGAATAATGAGATGTGTGCCACCCCCCAAATGGACCAATTAGAGTGAATCTTGCCCCCAAAAATGTAACTTTTCTGTTTAGTAAGCTAGTATTAGGGTATAAGAGGACCTACTCTTAAGTAGGAGGAGCGCTGTTTTTACATATTTTTATTGAGCATTGGACGCTGATGCTGGAGAAGCCGCTGCTATTTTTCTATAGGCCTTTATATTTTTAATACAATTAACCTTTTGCTCATAATTCTGATTGAGAAGGAACGAGAGAGATTGGCGGAAAACCTATATGGGTGGTCCGTCGAGGAGGCCTGTTTTGTAGAACAGACAGTCAGTTTTTGGGGAATTTTATGCTGAGATCTGAAATTAATTGCTGTGACGGACTTTATTTTTCCATCTAAAGGGTATGCATTGCAATTTCAATTCATTCTTATAATGATAATAAATGTATTGATCCAATTAATAAAACTGAATTTATAAATGCTTATAAAATTAGATAAACTATATTATAATTAAATTTACGAGTCTGTGGTTCTTTAGCTCAATGATAAATGTAAAATGTTTAATAAGAGTTTATAGTGATTGAGCTGGTCTTAATCACCATCAACTGATTCCTACTAGTTGGTCCATCGACCAATGAGCGGAATACCTGAGAGATTTGAGAATTATGTTGATTTAAAAAGGTATCCCGTCTCCTTCCAGCAAATCATTAACTTTTTCTCCTAAGGTAAAGGTGGATGTGTTCCAGGGAATATATGTGAGAGTGATTGTTTATTACGGTGTTATGGGCCCCACCGTCATATGAGTATAGTTGTGAAGAGGAATGTTTTTCAACCTGGACATCAATATCTAAAGGAGAAGAAATTTTATTGATAGCGCTGGATCACTACACATAGTCCTTTTTGATAGAAGCATGTCTTACATCAAGTTGTCCATGCCGTCCCCAGTGGAGGGTTGTGTTTACTAAAATATATTAGGGCTAATGTACCCCCTGCCGTACATTATAATGATATTGCAAGCCACCAAGGAGTTTCATAACAATATAGAGGAAAAGTTCCTTTATAAGGTTATGGAACTGCGAGGTGGCTGGCAATATCCTTATTATGTATGCCAGGGGATAATTTGTCCCTTATAATACATGGTCACACCATCATTTTTCCCACAAACCACTTAAAACCTTGGTGCATAGCTCTTTCATTTGAAAGAGTGAGCATGTTTGCAAACATGAGGAATTCAAATAACACTTCTAGTGCAAAATTAAACACATCAAAATCCTGTTAGAAATGTATTGCAAACAGATATTCGAAACATTTCAATCCAAGTAAGTTTTTAAAAAAAAGCTGTTGTTGCTCGGAATGTGTAGAAACATGCTGAAAGATTCTAGCTTTACTCTTACTGTCTGAGAAGTGCAAAAAATAAACATGTTCTCTCTGCTTGTTTTTTTAAGCTAGAAAAATAGAGCAGATGAAAGAAAAGCAACTGTCAATTTTTGCTGCTTTAAACAGCTACTTTAATTATAGTCAGAGGCCTGACCTGCCTTTCATCTCGGCTTCTGGCTCTGGCATCTGGCATTTTGACTTCAGAACTCAACTGTAATGACTTATAATAGTGGAGTTCTGACGTCTTTTCTTTATAATTGGTGACTAGGTGTGGCACAAGTCAGCAATTATAAGGAAATTAGGGCCATATGTACGAAATATCTGTTTTGAATTTCCTAAATAGCGAATCCCAAGAAATCACTACTTAGGAAATGTTCAACCATTAGTTCCTATGGACCTAAATAGGTACGAATGGTTTTGCATTTCCAAATTTGCGATTACCTAATAGGAAATCACAAATTTGGAAATGCAAAGCCAAGGGTGCCTATGGGCCTAAGGCCCCCCTTGATGCACTTCAAAAAAGGTTGTGCACATGTAAAGCACACAAATGCCCTAGGGGCATGTGTGCACTACATGGCACTTTAAAAAATGCATTTTGGGTGCCTTTTTAGGTCTCGCCTGCATAGGCAAAAAGACCTTTTGGAATCGCTTCGGCTTTTCAGCCAAAAACGTGCACGCGTTCCATTGCCTTCAATGGCAACGCGTGCACGTTTGGCGATTCACTTGCGGGAGTGAGCAGCTGGCGCCATATGGTAGCAATTATCGCGCCTTGCTGCTCGCTCCCGCAAGGGAATCGCGCAGGCCCCCTCCTTTCTCCCCTTGCTGCCGGGCGAGGCATGCGCGCGCGCTTGTGCTTGTTTTATATATATCTAATTGACTTTAACTGAATAATGGCTGTCTTGTACAATTCATGCCCTAACATGCCTGAGCGTGCCTCCATGGAGCAGACCTAGGAACACTTTCGTTTTTGCTCCTTGTAGGAGCTGGTTCTGACAAGCGATGTCCACGCTTCTGCTTTGTAGCAAGGGATCGGTTCTTCCTGCATGTAGGAGTGCAAGCCTGACAGCGAGACGTGAACTTCTCCCCTCCCAGCCCCCTTGCTAAATTTTGTCAGGAGGACCTTGGTAAGTTACTGGTTATTTGTTGGTCTCCCCTCGATGGCATTTGGAGTTTGCCCAGACTAATTTGTATAACGTTTACAAATTTAGCTCGTACTTACAAACTTGCGCCTAACATCAACACGCTCCCCCATCTTGCCTTCCAAATAAACTGCGAGTTTTTCTTTGAGGTTATTAATTAACATTGGGAAAAAAAGAAATATCGGCTCTCCTGCGCCGCACTGCAGCTCTATCTTTCCCTGTCCAAGAGTGCCCTGGATTTCCTAGAAAGCTAATTGTTTTCCCAGGCGCCTTTTTAGAGTGTAAAGCTGTGGTTGTTGCAGGCCATCACCAGAGGGGCGCGATTTGCATAACTCCTGCCGCTAGCATGCATGTCCCAGTGAAACCCCGGGCAGGCACCTCTTTGAAGGGACAATACAATTTCTTGTGGGAAACTCCACGTTGTCACCTGATAGCTTGCATCACCACCACTTCGTTAAATGTCAACGTGAGTCAAATGTGAATGTAAAAGTCCAGCTAGTTATGTACTACTTTAACATGTTTAGAGACTAGTTTGGGATGGGATTCCGTAAGGTCGCCTCGTTGTAATATTAAGCAGCGTACACAACAAACAAACATTTCCATGTGCATCGTAAACCGTAGACTCTACAAACCCCGAAGTTCAGGTCTTCCTGCGGGTTTCTTTCACCCACTTGTTTGTTGATGTCAGTGTGAAAGTTTCCGCGTGTTTGAAAGGGCTCCTTCAATGTGCAAGTGAGGCACAAATTTATAACGCACACAGAAGAACACGCGCTCTTTACCAACAGCAAATATTATTTAAATTCACCGACCAGTCAAAGCAGGGCAGCATTTGCATTCCTCTTTTGGCTCGCCCCTTCTACTCCCACTAAATTCTCACACCTCCTCACAGTCCTCGATTCGTCTTTCCTTTGCCATTTACTGTCTCCTCTCTCCTCCCATTCCGCCATTCCATGTGTCTTCTTTTCACTTCATTGTCTGACGCACCCATCCTCGCGCCTTCCTGCACCTTCACTTTCTCCCTATCTTCCTCTCCCTACTTTATTATGACTCGCCCCACCCCATCCTCGGCCTTCGCTCTCTTCCATTCACCATCTGTCCCCCGTCCTTTCCCCTCCTCCTTTCACTCAGTCATTCCATTGTTACCCCTCCTTCATTCACCACTGCCTCTCACCCTTCTGTTATTTTCTTTCCTACTCTCGCCTTTATCAGTTCTCTTCTTCTCCAGACCTTTCCCTCTTTGCTATCTCACCCCTCGCTACTCTCCTGTCCTCTCCTCCATTCTCTTCATCCATTCTTCCTCCAATGTCCCCTCTCAGTGCCAGTAGTTGGTATTTGCAGCTATGTCGTTTATGTCCCGTGCCTGGCCGCTCCTTCCCCTGTCTCAGATGATATAGTTTTTTTTTAAATTCTATGTCTTTATTTCTAGAGCATCCGTTACTGCACGCGACCCCACGTCACTGGCCTGCATATGTACCTGGGTGCTGTGTGAGCAAGATGTACACTTCACAGCCTCATACAAAATTAGTTTTCTTTTCCTCCTCACATGCAGTTAGGGTTTAAGTACCCTCCGTCTGAAGGTGAAATGTATCAAACAATTTAAGAACAGTAGATGTTGTAGCACCCAGGATAACGTATGTGCTTCATGGCTAAATACTTATAAGGTCCCAAAGGTGAGACCTATTGGCTATGCCAATGCTTTTTTTACATTGATTTGCTATTTTTTCGTCTATTTTTAAGTATGCTGCCCATTATAAGGAACAACACAGCGAGAATCAACAAAATGAAGAGGTAAAGAAAGGGTCAACCGAAAAAAGCAAGAATGTTCCCTGTACTTTACCACAGGGAAATCCACAACCCGTCTGTGGAGTCTCCCTATGGTCAAGTACAGAGAAAAGTACAAAAAAAGTTTATTTAACTAAAAAAAAGTACAAATATTTTTATTTTAAATATGAATGTACATTAGGTTTATGTATTAATTTTAAATGTATCACAAAAATAAAACTGACAAAACTGTGAACCTAATTTTGAATTACATCTTTATTAATAAAAAATAATGTTTCTTCAACTTACAAGTTACAAATTCAAACAAGCATTGGCATAGCCAATAGGTCTCGCCTTTGGGACCTTATAAATGTTTAGTTATCCAGCACAATATCCTTGGTGCAACAACATCAAGTGTTGCATAGCTAAACACTTATAAGGTCCCAAAGGCGAGACATATTGGCTATGCCAATGCTTGTTTAAAATTGCACATGGTTACCATCAACCTGGAATCAATGGTACTAGCATTTCCTAAATGACCCTTTCGCATTTTGGAAATGCTTTGTACTTGAGTTTAGGAGATCGCAAATAGGAAAATCCCTTTTTGGGATTTTCTATTTTGGGAATCGCAAAAGGCAATTTCTACTGGGTAGAAATCATACTCTATGATTCCCTATCTGCCTTTATACATATGGAAAGGCAATTTAGCATTTCTTAACTGGCCAAAATTGCGATTCGGTCTGTTAAGAATTGCTATATCCTTTCGTACATATGGACCTTAGAGACAGGCAAATATACAGGGATTATAGAAACCCATGTGTTATAACCCACTGTCCTCAAGTGTAAACTTGTTAGGCTTGTTTTGGTATGTGCGGGACGTCTCTTAGTTGTATCTTACTCCTCTGCAGTCTGTACGTACCTTGCCAGCGCAATCCGACTGCCTTAAACATGGGACCTAAACAATTTAGTGGAGGTCTTCCTCCAAGTGGTACCCTGTTAGCCATGTGGTACTCTAACTAGCTTTACACATAATGAACAAATACAATCCTTAGATTTTGAATATTGAGGCTTTTATCACACAGGTAGAGAAGAAGAAGAAACTTAAGGATAGCTGGTAGTTTGTGAGTGTTGTCATGCATAGTTCCCCAGCCACATCTGTGGTGTTTCTATTTCCTATATATCTCACCTCTTTATATTGTTACAAAATCGATGCACATTTGATTATGCGATTTCCACATTGCCCGTCTATTGGGTATATGTTTATCAAAGGGCATGTCGGAGCTCCTGGACTGCCTGTTTCTTTGATTATACTTGTATGGCCAAATTCATGTGCTCATGTCTGCTGTGTAGCCTCACAAGCTCCTCCTGTTGCTTCTGAATCCCATAGAGAAGGAACTTAATCACTTCAGGACTTTCTCCTGTCAGGCGTATCCGTGCTTGTTCTGCATTTGTCTGTGGAGGGTTTCCATGTGCTGTTTCTTCTCTTTTTGTTTTAATGTCTGACGTCCCCTCAATGCCCATGGGACATATATGTTATATTATCATAGTTTCAAAGGCTATGCTTCTCAAATTTGCTGCTATATAACAGCTTAACCTTCTGTCTCATTTGAAGTGACTGTGTAGCCTCTGTTACTGAATGTATTATGGGGGATGTAGTCACTTTAGTGGCTCTTCTTCCCTGTTGGAAAAAATGTATTTATTGAAAAGCCCTTGTTGCCATGATCACTTCTGACTATCCTGCAGCAGGAATGGCTATTTTTGAGATTCAAGGTGTTGCTAAATGCTAGGTGCAACCGTTACCTGGTGCATTGTGGGTCACTTCAGTGGCTTTTCCTCACCATTGTCACAATTTTAGCATTTTAAAATTTCTTATTGTTATGGTTGCTTTTGGTTTTTGTGCACTAAAATTGGCTATTGCTCTGTGACTTATGGGTGATGTGGAATCTTTTGTGGAACTTCCTCCCCTTTCTAAAGTGACTTGTTTCGAGGTTCACAAATGCGAGTTCCCCAATTTAGCCTTGGACTGAATGCTGATTCTTTCTGGGATATTTTCCCTTCACAACTGGTCACATGAAGATATTCCCAATTTCAGACGTCAATGTCGAAGGCCAGGTGGCTGAAACGCGTTTGTCAGTTTCAATCTTTGAGAAGCATGAATTAAAATTCTGAAATGAATGATTAGCCTGAGTGGGCAGCTTTTTGTCTTTTGATGATCGATGTGATACATTTCACGAAACCGCCTTCGTGAGCTGCGGCACCCGCTGTGTGGAGAGCGGCAATCTTCAGGCGGTACACAGGTTTGGAATATATGGCTAACTGTGCAGCTTTTCTACAATGGGCAAATAAGTTCTTACCACTTCAAATCCGCAATATTTGGACTTCTATGCTAAGTGCCATAAGTTGAAATAGAGTAGTCAGGGCAAACAGCGGGTTGTAAAAGGTGAACTAACTCAATTAAAACCTAATATTGTTTATCTCTTTGAGACGCACATTGTATGTAAATAGAGAACATCGCTAAAACATGTGGGCTATGAGCTATCTATTTATACCACCCAACAAATACATGTTAGGGAGTTGTGATTTTGAATCAGAACAATACAACATATATTAAAATCAATATATTGAAGACAGTCGCTAATACTCATGAACGATGAACTATAGCCCAACTATCAGCAAATATGCTGCTTTAGTTCAGCAGATAGATGTCATCAGATGTTTCAGATGTGCATTGAACGTAATGTAATCAGGTTTTTGTTAAATGCCACTGATCCAAATTACTAGAAGCGAGTCTGCTTCAAGATAGTTAAAACCGCTTATCGAATATGGACTGTATTTTGCCAACTTTTTCATATTCCCATAAATGAGGGTACACCGCTTTGGGATCATTCCTCATTTCCCGAAATAATTTTTGAGGCAGTAGACAAGGATTAGTCACAGGTGGGTGCACAAACTGTTGGGAGACTTCTTTCAAATGATATATTTTGCAGATATGTATATCTTGAAAACACTTATTATCTGCCACAAACTGTTGTTTCAAATACATACAGATTTGCGACAATTTTACAAGAACCTTATCCCAAAATATCAGCCTTGAAAGGTCTCTGAGTGTTGGATCACAGGAACTTTCTAGTAAATAGTCAGAGAAATTTGGCAAGGAAATCTCTCCCCCAAAACATCATTGTTCATATATACTTCCGTATGTAACATTCAAAGCCAACATTCTGAAATTGCAGCAATTTAAAGTTGTTAATCAGTTATGTTATACAACAGATTGATGATTTAGGTGCAAAAAGGGAATAGATTTAAATTGTCCAAGATGTGGACTACATAATGCAAACAATATGCATATATGTTTTCAAAAGCAACAACGGCGAACCTCCTATGCCGCACCTCGTGCCAGTTCCTATATGTACATTCGCTGTGCAAACTACCCCTGCGCCAGCCGTTGAGTGGCGTCACTGTGCTCCAGATCAAAAGATATTGTGATGAATGGGAGTGCGCAGCTCAAAAGTCCAATAGACCCAAAAATTGTTTAAGAAAAATAACTTCTTTATTCCAATCAATTTCCTTTGTTAAAAAACTTCAGATACAAGCAATCCAGCCAACGCGTTTCATTCCCATATAGGGAACTTCCTCAGGGCAAAAAATACGTCTCTAGTAAGGAACACTCTGTAAGAGATACCTTCAATGTTTTATAACCGTAGGTAAACAACAGCGATTAACCTCTTTGGTTTGTTCCTTTATATGTCTTAATGATTTCTTGCTGTCCCAAAACACTTTCACAAAGGAGTCCAAAGATATCACCAAATTATTTCAAAAAGAAGCCCAGTGTATTACACCGTAGCCCATGTACATTCTTAGTAGAATATGTAGAATCCTTGTCGTCGCGCACGAACCCGTCCTGTTTACCTACGGTTATAAAACATTGAAGGTATCTCTTACAGAGTGTTCCTTACTAGAGACGTATTTTTTGCCCTGAGGAAGTTCCCTATATGGGAATGAAACGCGTTGGCTGGATTGCTTGTATCTGAAGTTTTTTTAACAAAGGAAATTGATTGGAATAAAGAAGTTATTTTTTCTTAAACAATTTTTGGGTCTATTGGACTTTTTGAGCTGCGCACCCCCATTCATCACAATATGCATATATGTGTTTGCTGCCCACACCTTAATGCTTTCGGATTATTTTAAGAGGATTATGCACCATTTTAAATGTTGATTTTGTTAATACGGCCCAGTCAATTTTGCTTGTGACGGCTGATAATATTCCTTGCTTGATTTAACAAAGTTTATGTTGGAATAGCTGTTGTTTGTCTTTGGTATTGCTCAAGACTGGATCAGTCCTACTCCCCCGAATTTTGTTGAAATTTTATATGCTATTATTTTGAACTTAACGCCAGACCTTCACAAGCCTCGCTCTACTTGCCACAGTGAATTCCTGGTATTACATTTACGCCGGATTTAATTTTAAAGCACCTTTGCACTTGTAATGCGCTGTATCCTAGGAAAGCCTTTTTAAAACCCACAGCTTTTAATTCCTACCGCTCTGTCGCCATCCAAGTACTCCTCCTTGGTCCAACACGGGCTTGCCCATCGAGTGGAGGGAGGCTGTGCTGACGGACGTGACCAGGGGCATTTCCGGCGGAGACCGGAAACGAGGGTAACTGTCTAGTGGCCAGAATCCCTACTTTAGTTGATGGCTGGCGAGACGCGCAGCGGACGCGCTTAACGCCAGACCTTCACAAGCCTCGCTCTACTTGCCACAGTGAATTCCTGGTATTACATTTACGCCGGATTTAATTTTAAAGCACCTTTGCACTTGTAATGCGCTGTATCCTAGGAAAGCCTTTTTAAAACCCACAGCTTTTAATTCCTACCTCTCTGTCGCCAAGCAAGTACTCCTCCTTGGTCCAACACGGGCTTGCCCGTCGAGTGGAGGGAGGCTGTGCTGACAGACGTGACCAGGGGCATTTCCGGCGGAGACCGGAAACGAGGGTAACGGTCTAGTGGCCAGAATCCTACTTTAGTTGATGGCTGGCGAGACACGCAGCGGACACGCTTAACGCCAGACCTTCACAAGCCTCGCTCTACTTGCCACAGTGAATTCCTGGTATTACATTTACGCCGGATTTAATTTTATAGCACCTTGTCACTTGTAATGCGCTGTATCCTAGGAAAGCATTTTTAAAACCCACAGTTTTTAATTCCTACCTCTCTGTCGCCATCCAAGTACTCCTCCTTGGTCCAACACGGGCTTGCCCGTCGAGTGGAGGGAGGCTGTGCTGACGGACGTGACCAGGGGCATTTCCGGCGGAGACCGGAAATGAGGGTAACGGTCTAGTGGCCAGAATCCCTACTTTAGTTGATGGCTGGCGAGACGCGCAGCAGACACGCTTAACGCCAGACCTTCACAAGCCTCGCTCTACTTGCCACAGTGAATTCCTGGTATTACATTTACGCCGGATTTAATTTTAAAGCACCTTTGCACTTGTAATGCGCTGTTTCCTAGGAAAGCCTTTTTAAAACCCACAGCTTTTAATTCCTACCTCTCTGTCGCCATCCAAGTACTCCTCCTTGGTCCAACACGGGCTTGCCCGTCGAGTGGAGGGAGGCTGTGCTGACGGACGTGACCAGGGGCATTTCCGGCGGAGACCGGAAACGAGGGTAACGGTCTAGTGGCCAGAATCCCTAATTTAGTTGATGGCTGGCGAGACGCGCAGCGGATGCGCTTAACGCCAGACCTTCACAAGCCTCGCTCTACTTGCCGCACTGAATTCCTGGTATTACATTTACGCCGGATTTACTTTTAAAGCACCTTTGCACTTGTAATGCGCTGTATCCTAGGAAAGCCTTTTTAAAACCGATAGCTTTTAATTCCTACCTCTCTGTCGCCATCCAAGTACTCCTCCTTGGTCCAACACGGGCTTGTCCATCGAGTGGAGGAGGCTGTGCTGACGGACGTGACCAGGGGCATTTCCGGCGGAGACCGGAAACAAGGGTAACGGTCTAGTGGCCAGAATCCCTACTTTAGTTGATGGCTGGCGAGACGCGCAGCGGACACGCTTAACGCCAGACCTTCACAAGCCTCGCTCTACTTGCCGCACTGAATTCCTGGTATTACATTTACGCCGGATTTACTTTTAAAGCACCTTTGCACTTGTAATGTGCTGTATCCTAGGAAAGCCTTTTTAAAACCCACAGCTTTTAATTCCTACCTCTCTGTCGCCATCCAAGTACTCCTCCTTGGTCCAACACGGGCTTGCCCGTCGAGTGGAGGGAGGCTGTGCTGACGGACGTGACCAGGGGCATTTCCGGCAGAGACCGGAAACGAGGATAACGGTCTAGTGGCCAGAATCCCTACTTTAGTTGATGGCTGGCGAGACGCGCAGTGGACGTGCGCAGCGGGCGCGCCAAAGGCGCGCCTAAGGCAAGCCCGTCTGTGCCCGTACGCGCCTGGACGTCGCCAGGACCCCTGCTAGTTTCCCCTCAGATATTTGCAATGCTGCAAGTCCACGGTGCACCTACACCCGAGACGAGCTGCTCATGAATAGATACAACCCCTGTGAGCTTCGGATACACTCACACAGCCTACTTGAAGGCCCTTTTGCTTGCAGGGCTTGCAGATATCAGAGCATTGCTCCCCCTCATTCTGCATTACTCCCGGAACAGACTAAAGGACCTGGGTCTCGCGGGAGTATTCCTTATAGCTGTGCCCAGACCCAACCCACCAACATAGGCTGGAACTGCTTCTTAGCTAACATCAGATCCCTCCCCAAACATGCTATAAATATATGGGATCTCCTGACTGAAAATGATCCTCACATTGGATTCCTCACGGAAACCTGGATCAAACCTTCTTCTAGCCCCGCTATTGCATTGGCACTCCCAGATGGCTACCGTATCCAAAAATTAGACAGGACAGGACGTGCAGGGGGCGGCATAGCCTTAATTCACAAAGAATCTATATCCATCGCTATTTTAGATCAGTTGTGCACAGACGATATAGAATGCCTTGTTTTCCGACTCGACATGCACCCCCAACATAACTGGAAAGGGGCTCTTGTTTATAGACCCCCGGGCCCGCTACTAGGTTTCACAAGCCAACTGATGGAATTTATCTCCCCACATGTTATCTCCACCCGAAACTTCCTACTCCTGGAGGATTTCAACATCCACAGTGAGGATGCCCTCAATCGTGATGCCACAGCTTGCCTAAAAAACCTGTCCACTACTGGTCTCTTGAAGATTAACAACGACCATACCCATTCGGCAGGGCACACTTTAGATCTCATCCTATCTAATTCCACGAATATCCTCTGTGGGGAAACGTGCCCTTTGACTTGGTCTGACCACTCTCTGGTGAATTTCCAACTTATGAGTCCCAGAAGCCTTCCCACCCCCTCACCTCACGCCACACGTTGGTACAGACCTTGGCATAAACTGAAGCCCGACCTACTTTTGTCCCCTTTCTGTTCCTGGAATTCCCAAACTAGCACTTATAGTGTAGAAGAACAGCTAGCTCCTTTTAACTCCATTATTCAAGACACTATAGATAATGTTGCCCCCATGAAGCCACAGACCCACTCCCCAAAACACACACCCACTAGCTGGTACTCCCCAGCCTTACGAACTGAAAAGAGTCTATGTAAAAAACTAGAACGGATATGGCGACACTCCCACAGTGGGCAAGATAAAGAGAGATACAAAGCCGCACTGTCCTCATATCATAAAAATATTAAATCCGCCCGCAAGCTACACATCACTCTTCAGCCGGAGCAAGCTGGGAACAATTCTAGAACCCTCTTTCAGATCCTGAAGTCTTACACCAATCCTAGGGCCTGCGAAACTGCTGAATCTCCCTCACAGTTGCTGTGCGATAATATAGCTTCCTTTTTAACCAAAAAAATCGAAAACATCTATCAGAAAAATATCTCGTCCAATGAAATTTCTTCCCACTCTCTAGCAGTTTATCCTGTCTCCCCCTAACAATACCTCGCAGCTCCACTGCTTTCCCTTACTCACTCCGGTAGAGGTTGAATCTCTCCTTACCAAAACTAAATCTGGCTCACCCCTTGATATTATTCCTGCCAAAATCTCATCCAGATTTTCCGCACAGTTAGCCACACCCATCTGAACCATTCTTAACAGTTCCTTGAGTACAGGCAGACTCCCCCTAGAATGGAAAGCTGCTCAAGTTGTACCCATTCGTAAAAATCTTAAGATCTCTACAACTGAGCTTTCCAATTACCGTCCCATATCTTTGCTCCCCCTTCAAAGCAAGCTTATTCAAAAGCACATAAACAGACATCTGTCTGATTTTGTTGAAACCTCTCATTGCCTTGATGTCTCCCAGTCAGGTTTCCGGCCAAGCACAGTACCGAATCCGCTCTGATTGAGGTAACTGATAACATCAGAATGGCCCTGGACAATGGTTAGACGGCACTTCTGGTGCTGCTTGACCTATCGGCGGCTTTTGACACCATCTCGCACCAGATTCTACTGGAGAGACTTCAGGGCATTGGAGTACAGGGGCTTGCACTGATGTGGTTGACAGACTTTCTTACTGATAGAACCCAGACGGTTACATTGGGGACCTTTAGATCAAATACCACCAAAGTTACCAAGGGGGTACCGCAGGGCTCTTGTTTGAGCCCCACTCTTTTTAACATCTATGTCACCCCCTTGGCCAAACTAATGAGGAACTTAGGGTTCAGTCCCATCTCATACGCGGACGACACCCAGCTCCTCCTCACCTTTGTTAAAAACAGACCTGATATACAACTCATCTTTTCTGAGGGCATGAAGACCAGTGCTGCCTCCAATTGAACGCCGAAAAATAAGAGATCATGCTGTTTGGAGGAGCAGCTATAAACTGGACTCCCAGATGGTGGCCTGAGGAGCTGGGTAATGCCCCCGCCCCTAAGGAAGTGGTCAAGAATTTAGGAATCAGGATCGACCAGAACCTCACTCTCGACGCTCATGCCACTACTACTGCTGGCACCTGCTTCTACACTCTCAGCTTACTTAGAAGAATTCTCCCCCTGTTACCTTCCTCTACCAAAAAAACTTTGATGCAAGCCCTAGTACTAAGTCGTCTGGACTATTGTAACGCTCTGTTGGCATCGGCCAACGAAGCCTCCTTAAACAAGTTACAAGTTGTGCAGAACACGGCTGCCCGTCTAGTAGCAAACGCCCCACCTAGAACGGCCTCTATCCCACTTCTCAAGAAACTCCACTGGCTCCCTGTGAGAAAGCGGGTGAAATTTAAGATAGGCTGCACTGTTTATAAAGCCCTTAATGAACAGGGGCCTTCCTACTTATCCACTAAACTTATCAAGTACACCCCCCCCCCACAGCCCCTTCGATCAGGCTCTAAGCTTCTTCTTTGCACCCCTAGAATTAAAAAGGCGCGCAAGGGTGGCAAAGCTTTTACTCACCTTGCCCCTGCTTTCTGGAACGAACTGCCCCTCCAGCTTCTCGATTGTCAGAGCCTCTCTCAATTCAGGAAGCTTTTGAAAACTTATCTTTTCTGATTCCTTGGGTCTGGCTGCAGCACACCCCTTTGGGGTGATTCAGCGCTATATAAATTAATAATAATAATAGCACATAAAAAGAGTATCTCTAGCATCGGACGTTTCATAGAAATTTGGGGTCCGTATGCATTTGTACATGAATTACATCCTATTGACGCATCACTTTAATTGACTGAATTGGTTACCTTTCTAAGAAGGGCACCTATATGTTTGTTAGTATTGTTAGTATTCACAGGAATGGTATCTTCACAATTGATGATGTGTGTGTATATATCAGACCCTCCAGGATTTCGCGATTTCGCGGTTTGCCGCGAAATCGGCACTTTTGTAAAAATGCAGCGATTTTTACAAAAGTGCCCGCGAAATCGGCACTTTTGTAAAAATGCCGGGATTTTTACATAAGTGCCCGCGAAAATGAAGGAATGCAGGGAAAAGGTTTTTACATTTCTATGATAATTGACGTTTTTCAGGGCTGAGAAAAATACATACGAGTTGTACAATAAATTCTGTGTTGACTTTTGAATGAGCATATGCATACTGTTGATACTTCCATCACCAAAAGCACAATAATTCCTATATTAATTAAAATGAGTGACCGCCTCAGCTCACCTTTGTGCCAAAATTGATATTTACATTTGTGTTCCAGATCATAAACATAATATAGAGACCCCTAAAGTAATCTATAGTCTGTATTATACTCTGTGTCAATTTAAGAACCTTATTAGATATGGAGAAGTGTCACAAATGAGTTAAAGTGTGTGACTAAAAGTGAAAAGGACTACTCCCTTTGTTGTAAATCTTCCCCGTGTTTAAAATTGTGCAAAAAAGGTCTTATTATCGGTATATTGGTGTATTTACTAAGTTGTTATATGTCTCTCCTTCTGCCTTATTCTGGATGCTGTTTAATTCGGAAATTTGAATCCTGTACTAAAGAGTCTTTAAAAGCATTCTGTCTGGGAAATATTTATCCCTGCTAGCGAGTGCGGCTGCGCACACTATCCAAGCACAGTATCACGGGCATTCGAAGGGGGTTCAGGGGTGCTGAAGCAAGGTAACCTTCCTGAAGAGAAAGAAAGAGAGCAGGTGGTGGAGTCACCGAGATGGAGACACATAATAAACATTGTGGGAGACGCATAATAAACATTGTGGGTGCCAGCAGCCGATCCCTCATTCCTAAGCAGGGAGATAACACGTACACCATCAATCCATGCATCACTAAACTTCTACAGCAGTTATAAGATGAACTCAAGAATTTATGAGCTGCTAACATGGGCCAAGCAAACATTCAACGTCAGCCCATATACTCAAACTTCATGTTATAGCAAAGTTGTACTGCAATAAATCACGGAAATAGGCTGTTTTATTTTTTTCAAGTATATTTATTTCTTGCTAGCAATATACGTAAAAGCTAAAATAGAAAGCCCTTTTTAATAAACCTTTCAAATTCAGAAGTTGCTTTAATATATGAAAGTATGGGTTGTCTCAACGCATCAAGATATATTTTAAATACAGGCACATTGGACATGGAAGGTGAGGGGGTAACATGGCCAACTAGAGCATTGGCGTCTATTCACTAAAATGCTAGGGGTAGTGGAAGGGACATCACAGGAAATGACATCACATCAGGGCCTATTTCAAAGTGGAATTCTCTGATAAAACAGTTTCCCTTGTTTTAAAGCTGAAAATGAATGATTATGAGTAAAATAAAGTGCTGCAAAAAATGCCGCTAAATTTCCATATTTGTGCCGCTAAATTCCCATATTTGTGCTGCTAAATTTGCTAATCCATGCCGCAATATCCTGGGGGGTCTGATATATATTACGATTTTTGATCCTATGTGCATTTATATCTATATCTGTCTTTTGTTGCACAGAATGGAGAATTAAATGGGTTGATCTCATATTCTTCATTTACTTTTCTATATTTTCTTCTCTACTTATAATAAATAAATTAGTGTAGCTCAAATATCTGCTCCAGAGATTGAATGCACATCCTAGACTAGCTATTCATGATTCTCCTCCGGAAGGGAAATGTCCTGGCCTCTGGCTGGAATGGTGTTAACAGTGGCAACTTAGCAGGGACTAGCCATCTGAAAGGGGACTAGGAACGTATTGCAACACAAAGGTCAGCTTTAACAGATATTACTTATAAAGTGGAGATGCCAGATGGAGATCTAAGGACCTGCAGCCATTCATGCCCCTATTCAGAGAGAAAACCAGTCCCAGCACTGGCAGAAAGCACATTTTCATAGGGGAATTGTGAGAAGGAGGGAAAAAACTCCTGCATCTGGAATAAGGCTTAGGTCCAGTTTGGATGAGAAATTGTGGGGAGGTTTGCAGTGTTGAAGATGGAAGTGGGAATTTTGTTGGAAAGTTGCCAGGATTGGTTGTGTGGCATCATGTAATCACTAATAAGGCAAACAAGAAAGTGAATACATTATAAATACATCAATATCATTATTAATATGACCTTGAACTCTGACCACTCTAAGCCCTACCTCTATTCCACGCCCCAGATACACCTAGCAAACTCTGGCGGTTTGCCACTGCACCAGTCCGTGTGTGCTCTAAAAAAAACTGTGTTCCACGCTTTACTAGTTATAAGGTCATGTCTTACCATTCTTGCATACTTTTTCCAGGCAGGGTATGCTGTGAGACCACTACTTTACAGTTTCTTAACATTTAGTCAGTATATTAAGTAATGCTTTCTTCCACTGTTTCGATTTGCTGTAGATGTTTGCATGCGTAATTCTAAAAAAAGAGTTTGAAAAACTGTAATGAAAGTTTTGTATGTACATGATAACATTTAAAAAGGTAAATCATTCTAAATATTTAATGATAACTGATTAACAATGTTTGATAAAATTTATTCTAGGCTTCATTGACAGTACGATTTGGCAGTTCTTTGATTTACATTGGGAGGATGAAAGTCTGTTATTTATGCTACAAGAACTCAATTCCTTGCTTAACAACAATTTTAGATAGACGCTGGGAAACATTGGAAATGACTGATGTTTGGAAGTGTATCATTTTTTTCCTCTTCTAACCATTCTGGTAGGGGAAGGATTTGGCCTTTTAGTACAATGACATATCCCCACATGCAAGCAATGAGACAGTGGTTCTTGGAAGTAACCTTCAGCTTTGTTAGTGATGTATCGCACTTCAAAGTGCTAAATTTAATTTCATCAAATAGAGATGCAGTCTTGCTGGCATTAAGCAGCAGCTGAAGGTGATAGTGGTTTCCGCTTGCCAAATAAGAGATGAAACTGGCAGAACTCTTGCAAGCAGCATTAAACACTGCTTAACCTGGTGAATCAAGAGGGGCGAACTTACATGACTTGGAATCCGTTGAAAATTATGTTCTAAAACAAACGTTCTCATGTCCGCAGCTGTTAACTGGCACCATGCTCAGAAGGTGGCTTTCTGCCTAAACTGGTTTTCTGCCAGAAGCACTGAAAATGCTGTCACTTCTAAGCCCATACTTAAAAAGCAAAAATGGCAACTTCAAATTCCAACATTCTTCGTGTTGGTTCCTGAAAAATAAAAACTGGCTGAATGTCACGCTCATTAGAAACGGTCAGTTTACAGACATTTCTGTCGGTTGTGAAAGTTTATTATCTGTACAAGAAGCCTTGTAGGTGAACCTTATTTAAATCCACTTTGACCTTAAACAACTAAATAACCAAAAATGTTCTTGAAATGTCTACTTCTTTCACCTGTGCACCTGACTTTTGAGAACAAACAATATTGAACTTGACAACATTTACAGCAAATAATATATGTATATTCTAATTTCCGAATTTTGTCCAAATCTTTTTTTTATCCAAATAGGAAATTGTTGAACGCCAACGGACTGCGTAAATTATAATCTAAATCTAAATTAAATCCAGTATTTGTAAAGCGCAAACTACTCACCCACTTCTCATAGCGCCGGGGGACGTCGGGGAGATTAAGTGGGCTGTTGCCCAGAATCACATGGTGCTGAGCTGCCGCCGAGGATCGAGCCCTGCGCTCCAGAGTCACCGGCCCGGGGTCACCCGCCCTGGCCGCTGCGCCACACCTCTCCTCTCCATTTCAACTGTCTTTCAAAGTGTGTCGAAATCAAATCCTGGTGAGGTGTGGTAAACCTAGTCTAGGCCCATCTGGCTTATGAATGAAAGTGCTTTTTGTGACACTAATGGGTGTAGACACTCAATAAGTGATCATACTCGCACTTTGTCACTTATCTTTGCACTTGTGCATCCATTCATCAATGCACTGACTTATCCTTCTACTTATCTTCTGAAACAACCACAATAAAACATGCACAAACTCAACAACATATGCAAGATAAATTAAAAGGATGCATGTAGAAAATACAAATGCTGCATTCTAACCACTGCAGCCGTACAATGCAGCGGATGTCCATCTTGCAAACTCATTCTAAATAGTCTATCGTTGTTTTAAGGTTTGATAATGGCCATCATATTTAGAACCAACATATTGGCCAGCCTGAAATGGTAAAACAATGATACACTATAGACAACAGTATTAAATAATGATCTCCTAGTTTAGAGGAAGTGGCCACATGGAATGTAAAGCACTGAGGGTGAAATGAGGGGTAATCAAGTATTAGCACTGGATAAGCAAAGAAATGAAAAAGGAACTATGGAAGGAGAACATTCAAAGTTAAAGGACTGGCAAACCAGCCCAGATATTAATTTTCAGGTAGATGCACACATGTGATAAGAAAATACCATCATTCACAGGGCAAAAGATCTAATGACTGATGCAGACTGAACCATGACACCACACAGTTCGCTGTCATGGATGAAACCAGAATGTAAATGATCACTCTGACAAACCAATGGCAGAATAGAGTGGACCCAAAGGCCCTATGGATGTATGTATTATTTAATGATTTTTATTTATTACAAGATCCTGGCAGACACTTAAGTAGAGATTCTAGCAAGAAATATTGCAGTGCAACAGTGCAAATATTCTCCCCCTAGGCTTTGTCAGAGGCAGTAGTCAACACCAAAATCATTCTCTACAAAGGTAACCCAACATTTGTGTAACCAAATACCTAGCTGTAGGCTTTAATACATAGTAATAGCAATCTACCCTCAAATGCCTATTGACTTTAACATATGATTTTCACAATCCATATGTCAGACCTACTGCCTTTATCGTAAAGTTTCATTAGAAAGAATCCATCCTATATCCCTAATCATTGGTTTGTCACCATAAGCAACTCAGGCCTAATGTGTTGGGTCATAGGACTTTCCACAAGGCAACCAACAGGTATACTGTAATACTATTGCAAATATGTACAAAATACAGTTGGCAAAACAAAAAACCCTACTAATAGAGCCTAATTATGACTGCCATAGTGCAAAGGATCTATCCCCATGGTTTGTTCAGATGGGTCACCAACTCTAAATCCCTTGTCTACAGCAGTAATCTGCGAGATTCTACCTAAAAAAATGCCTGCCTACAGGCTTCGCACAGTGTAATAATACTCCACCCTTAAAAGCTGTTTGCCTTTAACTTTAACACATACTTTTCACAGAAAGTAATGCCTACTTGCTTTGCCATAGCTTTTCATTATAAACAGATCACACCTAAGGAATCTGACATGTCTTTTCCCAGTGAACTGATATAACCTCTACACTTTACCAATGGATTGACACTATATGCAACCCAGGCCTACAGAAATGGTCAGAATCTGGCAATCATCAGGCATACATTTATAAAATTACAACTATGGACAAAATTACAGCTGGCAGAATAATATACAGCTCCTCTCATTAAGGACCTAATATCACAGTGACATTCTACTCCCAAGGTTTGTCAGAGTGAGTGACCAACATCATAGCCCTTGTCTATGAAAGTAATCCATGAGTTTACATGTTCCTTCTATTTATTTCCTCAATGTGCGGCAGTAAAGGTGCTCCGTGCACTGCAGCTAAGGCTGCGTGAACTGAAGATAAGCAGCAACTTAATATGCAAGCATGTGTGATGTGCAAGCTACCGAAATGAGTGGCTTAGTAAGGGTGCCATGGGTCCTAATGCATACCAGAAAAATGTCCCCTCACCTCTTGGTTGGTATTAAAAGTCACACATTACAGGGGCACTGTGGGCTCCTCGCACCCTTGTCCATGGGTGCCACTGCATCTGATTACTTCATCGTTTTACCTACAGTTCCTCTCTGTTTGATAACCCCATGCCACTCTTATCTTCTACTTGCACATTTTATTATCCCTATCCACTACAACTCAATCTCTCTTGCTTGTCCTTATCTCCTTTCTCCCCTTTTTAGTGTTTTATTCTCTCCTTGCTCCTCCTTACCCTCCCCACTTGTCTTTCTCTATTTCTGCTCTGCTCCAAGTGCCTCTCATCCAGTCTCCTCTCTTCAATGTACGTACTCCTCTTCTCTCTCTCTCACAGACTCCCTCTAATCTCTCTGTTCTCTCTCATTTCAACCATACTCTATTAAATCTATATCTTGAATATGCTTCTCTCTCTCTCACACACTTCCTTTATCTTCTTGTCTCCGACCTCCTTGTTTGTCACCTCTTGGTCTACCTATCCCCTTTAGGTTGTTTTATCAAACTTTTCTTCTTTATTTCTTTTATCTCTTTTTCCTTTCCTTTCTACATTTTCCTCCCCTTTCTTTCTTGTCCGCTCCATTTCTTGCTTATTCACTTGTTCCTTTTTCTATCTCACTTCCATAGCTCATCCTCTCCATATATGCCTCCTTTTCTTTCTACACTCAAATCTCTCCTCTCCCTCGCACTCCTAAACCTTCTTTCCACTCCATCTTTCTATCATTTTTCTCCTTTCCGATCCTGTACCTTTTCTATCTTTCCAATCCTCATACTTATCTTTTCTCTCTACTCTCCCATCTATCTTTCCAGTCTGTCTTTATTATCACTTTGTTCATTTTCTGACCCCTTCACCTCTTCCTTTATTCTCTCTACTTCATATCTCAATCTCACCCCTCTAGTCTTTCCCTCCTTAATATCTCACCTCCACAGTTGACCTCCTCCTAACCTCATTCTATCCACCTCTATTTAATCTCACCCTACCGTTTTACTTCATTTCTGCTGCCTTTTCGACTACATCCATCAGCTTCCACCCAGTCTCCTTATCCTCTTTTCTACCTTATGACAAGCTCCTGCATGACACATTGAATGAATGTTTGGACTCTACTCTGTTTTATTCTCTGTTCTGAGTTTTACCAATGCCTGCCTGGGACCAGGTTCACTCTCTGTTTGAATGACTCTCCCCAACCCCTCCTAGAGGAAGAGACCACACAGAGCTAAACCCAGGAAGACATTTCAAAAAAGTCTTAGCAAAATCAGGTCAAAACCGGTCTTTGGTTGCTCGTGTTCTGGTTCAGGGAAAACCTGCCCTTGCAGTTTAGGTGGACTGTTCCTATTGGAGTCAAGACTGAATTGCATATGGCTGAGTCCAAACTGAGGTGGCATGGTAGTCAAAAAGACAATGTGCTGGAATGCTACCCAGAGTGATTGCAAGTGATTAGACTTCTTGCAAGCATTCCACCCATCACCTTTTGTGTGTCTGATCTAAAATAAACTACAGCCAGTGCAGAGAAGACTGGGCCTCTTTCACGTCTGGGCCATAGTGTCTTTGCACTGGCTGCAGCAAAAATAGCCACACCCCTGACTAAAATCACATGTTAACATCACAATACAGGGTGGCACTCACTATATCCTCTGCCCCACTTGTCTAACCTCCTCTAGAATCCTCACAAAGTAATGGGGCAGGTGGCCTTGGCCAGACCAGGTTTCCCCACCCTTGCCACCAGTAAGAAACCCACATCCACACCTCACCACTTGTGATGGCTGTAGAGTAGGAATACTGATATGGTTGTTTGGTCCTCTTTGTATTTATATAGGGTTTAATATTCTGGACAACGCTGTGATGTATTCTGATTTGCATTATGATTCTGGGCACCCCTTTGGACTGCTTGGTTGATAAGGATGTTAGATGTAGTGTGGCCTATATGGGAGGTGTTGGGGGCGGCACATGAATTTCAAAGACATAATTCAAACATGCTTCTGTGAACATAGCTGTAGAAAAGTATGAGGTGCCCCAGAGAAAGAGTGAAAATTGACCTACTATTTTGATAAAAACACTAATGTGCAGTTAGGTGAATTGCCACAGCTATATTTTTAGTCCCCTTGAAATTTTAGGTCTTTGTAAATTTTCAGATTTAGCATGCTGCAAGAACCTTAACAAAATAATATCTGTTCGAGTAACTTTTGAACTTCTTTACAATCCAGAACATGACTAAAAAAAATTGGCATGATCAATTTCATGTGCAAACCATTTTTCTCTCATACTTCAAGGGCCCCTTCTCTTTGGCTTCTTCATTACCTTGTGATTTTACACAGTACAGCAACATTTAGTTTGCATTGGTCCTTTAGTAACCTTCCATTAGCTTGCAGTAAGAACACAAAGCATCCTAATAAAATTGACAACTACCTGTTTAGAGGTTCTGGTCCTCCACATTTACTAACACTTACTTTGCACTGAGTTTGCATCACAAAAGTGATGCAAACCCAGCACAGTGTTGTGGTGGGATTTACTTTCCAATGCAAATCATGATTTGCGTTGAAAGGTTGCCCACATTAATGTGAAGTAGCAGTATGTGCTATCTTGCGCCTCTTTCCATCAAGGGAGCGTACCATGGGTGGCTCATGGGTGTTCCTGTCGTGTAGTTCCTATAAGACCTGTTAGACCTGGCATCCTTGGCGTGGGTCTCCCTTCCATTTTTTCACTATGCCTCCACTGTTGTTGATATGTTTTTGCTGGTCTAGATGCTTTGGGCACTTTGCCACTGCTATTCAGTGCCAAAGTGCAAGTGCTCCCTATGGTAAATTGATGTATGGATTAGTGACTCCATGTTTGGCCTATTTGATTCACTGTCAGACCCTAGTACAGTGCACTGTTTGTGCCCAGGGCCTGTGAATCAAATGCTACTGGTGGGCTTGCAGCACTGGTTGTGCCACCCACAGGAGCAGCTTGTAAAGTGTGTCTCAGGCCTGCCATTGCGCAGCCTGTGTAGAGTCTGGTACTGCCATGTCGACTTGGTAAGTGCACCCACTTACCAGTCCCCAAATCTTCCCTTTTCTGCATTTTAGTCACCCCTAAGGTAGGCCTGCGGGCAGGGTGCATTGTATGTAAGAGGTAGGACATGCCCTG
The DNA here is from genome assembly GCA_963921515.1 of Calotriton arnoldi. Classification (NCBI taxonomy): domain Eukaryota; kingdom Metazoa; phylum Chordata; class Amphibia; order Caudata; family Salamandridae; genus Calotriton; species Calotriton arnoldi. Next base: position 847,842 of record CAWUFW010004947.1, on the reverse strand, counting down.
GTGTGTGTGGCATGTCCTGATAGTGAATTACAGCCAATTTCGTTTTCACTATTGCAAGGCTACCTGTTCCCATAGGCCAGAATGGGCAGTTTGATTATAACATCTTATAATCCTAACTGACCCAGGGAACATGGTAGAAAAACGAATTTAGTATGCCTGAACTCAGAATGATAAAATACATCTTTTAGTGAAGTTGGTTTTAACATTCTGTGTTTGAAAATACCACTTTTAGAAAGTAGGTATTTTCTTGCCTAACCATCCAGCCTGCCTCTGCTAGCTTATGTATTGTATGTCTGGGTTTGTGAGTGACAGGGGCTGGGGGACTCCAGGAGACAGGGTGAGTCAGCACAGGGTGAGTCAGCACAGGGCTGAATAGACCTATCTGCATGTAGAGTGGTGGGAGGAGTAGCACCTGGGCCTGAATAGGGCTGTGCCTGCCTTCCACAATGCTGGCTCCACCTCCTGTGGTGCGTCTGATGTCCCTGGCCCACATTGACAAAGGAAGAAGGTGTGCACTGGCAGAATGCACCCAGAACTGGTTTGGACTAGGTACAGGACCCTCTGCCTGCAGAGGACAAAGGATTTGCTAGTATAAATATTGGGACCCAGATCCCAAGACTTTAGACCACTTCTGGGAAACAAGAAGAACCTTTGCTGAGGAGAGGAACCAGAGAAACTGAAGGAGGAGACTATCCCTATGCTGTGTGCTGTTTGAGGGATTGGCCTGCAGTGGTTGCCTGATTGCCAAAGAAAGGAGAAAGGAACTTTGTGCTTACTTTCATCGACTTGCAGAACATCTCCAAGGGCTTGAAGATAGAGCTTGCCTCCTGCTGAAGTCTCAGGGATACAAGACTTCACCAACCAGCTCCCCTGAATTCCCTTGCTGGGAATTTGAAGTGCCTACTGTTGTGTTGGGCCTTCTGTGAGACTGCGTGTCGCTGGGAGCTGGAAGAGCGACTCACGAGGAAGAAGCGTGTCGCCGCCGCAGCACCTGTTGTCGCATTGCGGAGAAAGCGTGCCGCCGCTGTCGCTGTCACCATCGCATCGCCGAAGCGCCTCGCATCACCGAAGAGTGTCGCCGTTGCAGCAGATGCCGTTGCATCATCAGAGAAGCGTGTCGCAGGGCCTGTCGTGGCTCAGAAGATTCACGAGTCGCCGCACGGCCGTCGGGCGTGCACGCATCGCCCCTTCGTTGTCGCATCGAGAAGAAGACGCCATTTTGTTTCATTCCACCGGGTCGTCATCACATCGAGGCGCTGCTGGTCGCATCGCCACAGAAGTGCAGTAAGAAACCGACGCATCACCTCCCCACGCGGTGAAGAACCGACGCATCACCTCCTCTCCGGTAAGAAACCGACGCATCACCGTCCCCTACGCAGCAGTAGGGAACCGTCGCATGACCTCCCCCGGAGCAAGGAACCGACGCATCACCGTTCTTGCGTGTAAGGAACCGACGCATCACCTTCCCTGCAACTCTTTTGTTTGTATCGCGTTACGCATCCAAAGGTACATTGAACGTAGAGTGTCGCATTTATCACCTGCATTTGAACTGAACTATTTTCTACCATTGACAGTCATATTTTTCATAGTGTATTGTGGATTTTTGTCGTTTTGGGTCTTGTGTTAAGTCTATATAAAAATACTTATTTTTATACTACAACTTGTGTGGTGTACATCTGTAGTGTTGTCACTGTATTACTGTATGTGTTCACAAATGCTTTACACACTGCCTCTAAAATAAGCCTGCCTGCTTGTGCCAAGCTACCAAGGGGGTGAACAGGGGTTATTTTAGTAGTGTATCCCCCTTACCCGGACTAGAAGCAAGGGTCCCTATTTGGACAAAGGTATCTACCTCTGCCAACTAGAGACCCCCAGTTCTAACAAGACCTATATAGGATCTGCGCGTATAGACAACATACACTGCAGGACTGGTGTCCAGACTGATTCCAGACACCCCCACCGGGTATGTTAACCTGTGTACCAGCTAGCTCGCAATGCCACTATAACCTCCTCTTACCAAAGAGAGAATAGTTATTGGCAACTATCGAACATGACAATCCTGATCCCTCAGGACCGTGAAAACAGTAACTTACTTTTCGCTCAGTCACTCGTGCTTACTTGTTCTCAGAGAGATACACAGAATAAACGGTTGGGACGTTTTTCAATAAGCATTTGTTGAACAGTCGTTATTTTTGCGCAAAATAAGTGTACTGAAATCACCAGTAGACAGTAGCATAGATAAATGAGTAGCAGCACTAAGAAAGTAAACAGATGGTAGGTTTCTACCATTTTGCTAAAATCATAACTACAGGTAAGTATATGAAATACATGGCAATAAAATGCGTACTCCTACGATGCACCCTAACTAGATGTACCTAAGTGTACCTAGCATGTGAGTAGGTGTAAAGCCAAGAATCCCTCTAGGATAAAGCCAACCCCATTACCTGATGTGAGACTGCGGGACCCCATTCTGGTCTCGAGCTGAACACCCCGCAAGGGATGTCAGACCACTGCGAGCTGGAGTATCTGCATGCAGGAACCTCAGCGTCTTGCGTCAGTGTGTCGGCCGGGAAGTCCTGATCTCCTCTCTCTTTCTCAGCAAGATGTGATGTTTATATACCCTAAGGTATCCCCAGGGGTTCTACCTTGCTGTGCCAGTGTCGGACTTAGGATGACGTCGGGAATTAACTTTATACATAGTTATTATGCAGGAGATGGTGGTCCTGCTGTGTTTCCAAGAAACTAAGAATCCTCATGCATAATTTATGAGGCCAGTGTTCAGGGAAAACCCTACGTACTGTGTGTAGTATTGTAACTAGGCAAAAGGTCAGTCCCTCAAATCCATTATGTATGTAGTATAGGAGAGAATGTAGGTGAAGGGTTATGATGTTACCCAGACCTATATAGGGGTACCTATATGAAATATAACACCCACTCCTCATCCGACTGGACGACATAACTAAATTCTAGCGTACTACCAAGGCGTCTAGAGGTTTCTATGCAACAAATAATAAAAACATCTTTAAGAGAAGTTAAAAGCGTTAAAAAACCCTTTAAAAGTTTTCTTTAAAAAAAAAATCATTCAAGCAGTGGCTCCAAAGTGTCCGTTTATATAGTCCGAACAACTACAAGAAACTGAAAACCATGCAGGTCAAAAGGTTCAATTTGGAATTTCGTAGAAAGGTAAAAGGCCAAATCTTCCCAGGGTGTGACATGCCAAATGTTTATGTGTCCTTTGCTGGTAGACGCAACATTGCTGCTGTCTGCATACGCAGCTGACGATCCCTGTAACACCTCGCAAAGAATGTCAATTGAGCACAGATGATCTTCCGTACTGCCTGCAGCAGATGCCGGGGCAGCCTGTGCCATATCCTAGAACAAGAGACAAGGGAGACCCTACTCACACAGAACCAGGGTAAGTCTTTTATAAACAGAAACAGCGGTTCCTGTGGGACAATGTCAAGGAATGTGATGCTAATATGCGCAATCGCAATGCAGGTAAGGGTTACGTCGATATCAGAAGGAGAAAAACCATATACAACTCAATGTTCAGCAATAGTTATTTATGTAAATATAAATACAGTTTTTTTAAAACAACAGTGAAAGAGTGTCCCCAGTGAACATGGAACCTAAAAAAATAGTAGTGACATATTTGTGACATGTACAATTGGTTTCCAACATTTGTAAAAGTCGACCATTAGAAGAAATGAATAATGACAACAGCGTCCTTATATAATAATAGGGGCTGCGAAAATGGTTCGCTCTGCTTGTGTCGACGGCATTTCGACCCCTAGTGCAATGGGGGTCTCTTCAGGACCTGTTGATATAGGGACATCTGAGAGGAAGGATATTATGTCAGCGTAAAGAACGTGCACCTCAGGGAAGTGATAGTGTGACAAAAAGGGGGGGGGGGGTTTACTCACATGGGACCCAGCCGGGCACCCACGGAGGGGAAGGGGAGCTGACAGGGACGGCTGCGCAGGTAGCAGGATAGGGTAATGAGAAATTGATGGGACCACAACAATCCGTGTGGGTCAGTCTGGCCTCAGGAGCGGGAAGTCAATTGTTCCGCCCTCTGTTCATGGATATTCAAAATAGTGGCACTTGAAAACACGTTGATCCGTGTATCTGGTGGAGTCCTGGGACCGGAAACGCGTGCGCCCGCTACACGTTGTTACAGAACTGTTCGAGTCCGTCTGCACTCGTACAATGACCAAATGTATTGTACGCGTGCAGACGGACTCGAGCAGTTCTGTAACAACTAGTAGCGGCCGCTACCCCCGGATGTTCTCGTTGTACATATCGTGGGTCTGGCCTATGGATACTAAACCCTTCGGTGGTACCCCTGAATCTTTCCTGACATCTGTTTGTGTCTGTGGGCCAAACCAACCATCCCTTCCAATTGGGGTCTGATCTATTGTATTGCAATAGGTAATCCATCTTAGCCCCTCTATCTGATGTAAAATTCCCCTCGGTGTTTAACGGTGTTGGAATTTGAGGCGTGTTCAAGTCCTTATTCTTGGCTAGTCCAAGACAGGAAGTCTGTTGCACAGTGTCATTCAAAAAAATCATCTGCTGTGGAATGAGGCATGCTCTAAATAGTGCTTCTGTTCCCTGGACTTGCCAGTCTCTAGAACTCCAGATTGATTTTAAATCTACACTGTCCATCCATAAGTCAAAACCCTGTTCAGACAGCTGGGTAATAAAGGCAGCAGAAAATATCTGTTTGGTGTTTGTTAATATATTTTTCTGTGCAGATATAGGTGCAACTTTATAATAATACGAGGTCGGGTCAGAAATGTTAAACCCTGAAAAATATGAGAACTCCTGTGCAAACGTTTTTAAACTACTTTTTGGTGGTGTAGGGCAATGTTCCCACTGGTGATATGTGAAAATATTTCTAGGTTTGCTAGATTTATGCAAGAAATTATGACCATAATGTTGGTTACAATACATTTTGTCAAAATCTGATGTGTCTTCTAACATTCAGTGCTAGAGAATGTGGCAGATTGTTCTAAATCAAACAATAAGTTGTTAACAGTTTCAAAATCCCAATCATCAGAAAATGTACTGGAGGTAATGATATCGTTCAATGAAATTTTAAACAAATGTGGAACCTTTAAAAGCTCGGTCGGTCCAAATATATCATAATTTACTTTGTCCCACACTATACCATCCTGTATAGGAACTGCTGAAATGTTCACGAAGGACAAGTCTCTTTGCTCACGATGAGATGAAACATGAGGTTTTAAAATTAAGTTTACTTTTGAAGTTGCAGAGCTCTGTTGAAGATAAGTTCCATTGATGAGTAAATGGAAAACAATTACTAATCCTATCCAAAAAAGAAGAAATAGTATACCGGTGATTATCCAAAGCTCTAGCCAAGGTGATACTAAATAAGTCTTTTTTAAGAAAGTTTAAAAGGTCTTTGATCCGTTGTTTGCGAGAAACTTGGGCTGGCGTCGTTTCAGGTTCACTTGGATCCAATGAAAAGGTATCGAAGTCGATGAAATAGCCAGATGCAGTACGATCTATTTTTGGTAGCTCAGCAGGTCTTGTTGAACGTGTGGATTGCTCTTGTTGAGGTATGTTGACGTAGACATCCTTGTTAGGTTGAATTGAAATTTGGCTTTCATTCTGATTTGGAAAGTTTGTGTCAAGGGGAACTAGTTCCATTGCATTGTTATCGATTCCGTTGCATTGTAAAGGTGACTCTTCAAATGTCATGAGTCTTTCTGTTTGAACTTCCTGTATTGTAGCGAGACGAGGACGTCGGCTACTCAGAAGCCCACAAGGCCTACTATTTAGTATCGGCTACATAGTGCGGTTTTATCAGATCGATTGAGACAAATATCTTTTCTTTTCCGGCAAGAGGAGGTAGAAGTACAGTTCTTGATCCTTCAATGGCCAGGACAGGTACAGGCTTTCGATAGGATGGCCCGAATTCTTTCTTGTCCACAATCTTTTCTCTGATTAGATCCCCAACTTTAGGAGTCCAGACAGGGCTTGCCGTGGCTGACTTTACTTCCCCAGTGGCTGTTTTCTTTGTCTCAACTTTACTTAAGGAGGCTCTGGATTCATTCAGATCCTGTAAAACAGCCAAACGCTTATTGATGTCAAACGGTTTTTCATCTGCCACTGTGCCTTCACAATCGAGATCAGGTACCCATATTCTTGTCCCAAATAGGACCTCGTATGGAGTGGCACCTCCCAGAGAGCTTCTTGGCTGGTTATTATGGGCCGGCTGGACCCCATATAGGTGACTGACCCAACTACCACCCGAGCCTAATACCCTAGCTGTTAAAGATTGCTTTAAGTCACAGTTTTTCCTCTCCACAACCGAATTTCCCTCGGGATGGTACGGAGAGGAGTACCGCAATGCTACACCCAAACTTCCCATGGCTTCCTTGTAAGCCCTAGGGCTGAAAGCGGGGCAACGTTTAGAATGTAATACGCCAACTGCGTATGTCCCTATGAAGACTCGCAAATCTTTTATAACAGTTCGAGCGTCAACTGAGCGCTAAGGCCATACCCATAAGAATCTTGAGCAGGAATCCACTGCAACCATGATATACTTGTAAGCCCCATCAGAATGTAAGGGGCAGCAGTGGTCCAGGTAAATGCACGCGAGCGGTCTGTCTGATATTAACAAAGGTGTCTGCACTGGGCAAGCTACGGTGGACCCTTTTATCTGTTGACAGATTTCGCACTTTAAGACGAAGTCTTTGGTCTGCTTTGTTAACCCTGGCCACCAATAGCGTTGTTTCAATAATGAAACTGTAGCCGTAACTCCTGCATGTGCAGAACCCAGACCCTCATGTGCAGCCAATATTAAACCTAACCTACGATCCATGTTTGGTATTACTCTATCCCCCACTCCAGGAATCTGAGCAATTGGAACGTTGTTTGCATCTAACTTGCAGGAGTACTTGAGTGGAAAACCTTTAGGTGTTGCTTTGCTGTTATTGCGTGAAGCAATCACAGCTACCATTGTGCTACCGTCTACCCTTGTTTTTGAACGGGTGATTGCAGCTACGGATGCAGTGCGTACTGCCCCCTTTGCGGCTTCATCGGCCAATGAATTCCCTTCAACATGAACGACATCACGTTGATGACTCAGCATGTGTATCACGTGAGCTCTTGGTAGTTTGTTCTTCAACTCTGATACCTGTTCGCATAGTTTTCTATGTTTGATTGTGCCACCTTTTGAATCTCTGAACCTATTTTGTCCCCAATAGTGGAGGTATTCGTTGTATGACTGGACACAGTAAAAGGAATCACACACTATCAGTGTGGGGAATTCTGGATCCGTATTTATCAGTGCCAGTATTAGTGCTTTTAATTCTGCCAACTGAGCCGTGCAGTCTCCGAGAGACTACGTTTTTGTACAGCTTGGACGGAACTTGCTGTCCTGCATCCTACCTTTTACAATAGCGCATGCTGCACTGTATTGTTGCTTACTTCCAATGGCCGGTTGAGCAGATCCGTCAGTGTAAATAATGTATTCATACCGATCTAGAGGCATTATTTCATTTGGTAGAGGATATTCTTGTTCGTATTGCAGGAAGAATGCTTGTGTTTTTAGACTATGGTGATATCTGTATTCTACATCTGTTGCAGTGGGAGAATTAGCCCACTGTATCCATCTTGGATGTAATGCTTTCGCATTTGGGATACTTGCCTTTGTGGCAGCCTCTAAGGCCGGGACTGGGGTTACGACAATTATTTGTTTCCCTTGAGCCAGTGCTCTTTCTCTCACTACAGCAGTCTGTACTGCAGTCAGAATTTTTTCTGTGAGTGCAAAACGCATTTCAGCGTTAGTGTACAAATGCGATTTATATGCAATTGGTACTGTTTCGCCTTCATTGAAGGTTAAGTAAGTGTACCCTGATTGACCTGCGACTACGCGGATCACCAGGTTGCGTACGTTTACGCGTGTCTGTAAGTGTTTTGATGATATCATATCAGCTTGTAGGGAACAAAGTATATTTGTGTGTTCCTGAGTCCATTGCCTAACTGAAACTCTGGTCTTATGAGGTCGTAGAAAGGTTTTACTCTCTCTGCGTAATCCAAAATGTATGTTCTGTCAAAATTTAAAAATCCCAGTATGGACTGTAAATGTTTTAAGGATTTTGGAGGTTGGAGCACTGCACACTTTTCTAAAAAGTGGGCTGCCAGGCTTTTGCCTTCACTTGAAAGCTCATATCCCAAAAATAGGACATTGAGGTGGGCTATCTTTGATTTTTTTAAATTAAATTTGTAGCCCTCAGAGGCGAAACCCAAAATTATGGTGCTCACCTTGGTCAAGTGTTCCTCTAAGTCATCATCTGTTAGATAAATATCATCTACATAGGATAATGCTTCCTCATCCAAATTCTGTAGTAACTCTGTTACCCTTCTTGAGAATAACCCTGGGCCGTTCTCATACCCTTGGGGGAGTCGACAAAATTGACGCTGGGACCCTAGCGCTGAGAAGGCTGTCAAATACCTACTTTCAGGCGCTATGTTTTGGCAGAAAAATCAATTTGAGATATCTAATGTTTTGTATTTTTACGCACAATGTTATTCATTAATGCGGCACTGTGTGCATTCTGAACTGCAAATGTTTTCGTACATGAGTTTAGGTGTCTATAATCTATAATTAGACAATATGAATTGTCGGGTTTCATTACGGGAAACAACGGATTATTCATTGATGAGGTGCATGGTTCAATTACACCTTGGTATTCAAGTTGATCTAAGATCTCCCTGACCTGTTTTTTAGCTTCCTGTTTTATAGGATACTGTCTTTGTGGAGTTGGGTATGTTTTATTTGGAATTACGTGGTGCGTTGGCTCTTCATCCCACCCAACGTGGTTGCGGTATAATGCTGGAGCAAGGGCTACCGCCCACTCCTGTGCATATGTATGTCTTAGGTGTGTGGGGACTAGGTCGGAGAAAGCTGGTAAAATCACAGTTTCTCCCTTTGGGCATTCCATAACAATAGTAGGCGGCCAATCTCTTTCTGCTAATAGGATGTCGTAGCCAGAAGTCAGGTTCTCCCAAAAGAGACCCTTCACTTGTCTGGGCTTGTCCCCCTCCATTTGGACTGTTATTTCATGTAACTTGTGTGGGACACTCACCCTAGTATCAGGTGTTTCCGCCGTGATATACTCACTCAACTCCGCTGTCACCAGAAATTCCATCAGGTTCCGGCGAGCTATTGTTACTTCTGCTGCGCTGTCTAGCATCGTCAGAGCCCATTCCCCGTTCAGAAGTTGAGTCCTCAGTATCCTTGGCATGTCTAACTTTGAGACCTGCTACTTTCTTCTTCTTAAATTGAGGTTTTGCTTTGGGTTTTACTTCTTTCTTTGAAGCGTAGTCCGAAGTGCGTTGCCTGTCTTTGGGCTTTGTACGCTCTTCTTGTCTCTGTTCTGACCGTCCTTCCCTCTCGGAGTTTTTTGATGAACCCTGAAAGGAACGAGAGGAACGTGTATCAGTGTCCTGATACGTGTCAGGTTTTTTAATGTTATCTCTACTCCTAAGATTATATCTCCTTTCCGGGGCTCCTGTTGAGGAGACCTTCCCCTGGAGTGAGATCTGCCTGTTCTTGATCTGTACCTCCCACTAGTTGAGGTTTTACAGGTCTAGCTCCCAGACTGTCTCTACCTAATTCCGCATAAGCAGTTTCAAATATTTTAGTTAGCTCTGTCTCCTGTTGTAATGGAGTGAAATCTCTCAGACGTTGGCGTATTGCCACTGATGCTACTTCCCCTTTAATATGTGCTAATATTATCGCAGATACCTGGGCAAAGTTATTTAACAACTTCATCCCTAAGTTTAGAGCAGGTTCTGCTCCATACTCGTTCTGTATTTGTCTTAATACATCTGGTATTACCGCTAAAGATGGGATACCATGAGTCCTGGTATATATTGCAGCGAAAACTGTACCCCAAGAAGTACAATCCTCTATAGAGGGAGCTATCCCCATTGGCAAGCAGATCGTCAGTATTCTATGCTTTTCCTTAGGACCAGTGTGTGGAAACACTGCCTCCAGCTGTGTTATTTTTTGTGCTATCCAGAAGGGCATTTGTTCACGTTTAGTGGGCATTTTACCCATCACTGCGTGCAGTGTTTGTGGTGTAATTTTGGTTGTAGTAGTTTGGACTGGTCCTGGTTGTGTAGCCGGTGTTGGCTGAAGTGTGGGTGTTCTCATCACAAACTGTGTCATGTTTCTATAAAGACTTAATAATTCTTTATGCTGCACGAGCAAGTCTCCTCCAGGCATTGTGTCAATGTCAGGATACAGTGTGTGTAGGCCGCTAGCACTGGCCATGTTGCTCTGTCTCTTCCGAGCGGACCGAGTCTTACTCTATTTCTTGTATGGGGGAGGGCGCCTTTAAACCAGTAAAAATGTTCGTGGTAAGTGAGTGGAATTTCTATGTTATGTTATGTTATGTTAACAATTATTTATAAAGAACGCGTACACCGATTGGTTTATTGGCGCTAGGTCCGGAATAGGCTGCGGGTTAAACTGTCCTGCACTTGAACTAATCATAGGCTTGAGCAAATAGCCAGGTCTTAAGAAGCTTCCTGAATTTCATGAGTTCTGTGCATGCTCTGATGTTAGGGGGCAGGGAATTCCAGAAACGAGGCGCCAACACTGCAAATCTACAACCACCTTGTCGCTTCAGTTTATAGGCGGGTATGGTTAGCAGATTCATGTGAGATGAGTGCAGGTTGCATGTGGGTACGTGCCTTTGAATGAGGTTGGAAATGAATTTAGGACTTGAACCATGTAGGGACTTAAAAATCAAGCAGCCCACTTTGAAAGAAGATTGTTGTAGAATGGGTAGCCAGTGCAGCTTCTTCATAAGGGGGGAAACTTGTTCCCACCTGGGTTGCTGAAAAACCAGCCTGGCTGCTTAATTTTGAACCAACTGCAGTCTCTTGATGAGATACAGTGGTATGCCATAGTAGAGTGAATTGGCATAATTTAGGTGGGAGATCACCATGGCTAGAACACCCTGTATCAATGCTTCTCTCGTGAGCAGTCTGCTGATTTTCCTAATTTTCCTAAGTTGGTAATGGCAGGTTGACGTTACTGATGTGATTTGGGTTTGTATGGATAGATCATTATTTATTATCACCCCAAGACTTTTTGCTGAGGAAGATGGACTGGGGGGGAGCACCCAGCTCGTCTGGCCAGAACCGAGGACTCCAGGGGTTCTTGGTGCCTCCTAACAGGACCAGTTCTGTTTTATCCGGGTTGAGTTTCAGCTGATTGCAGTTCATCCAATCCCGGATATGTAGCATGGTGGCTTGAAATTTTAAGGCCGAGTCGGGGGTATTGTTGATGGAAAATATGAGCTGTAGGTCATCCGCATAGTTAAAGGTGCACACCTTCCTGTTTTTAAGGACTGAATCAATGGACAGAGGTAGAGATTGGACTATATTCGTTTGGTATGACATCTTCGACATAGTAGTGAAATGTTTTTGTCAGTGCATTTGCCTGTGGGAATCTAATCCATGAATAGAATACCTCTGTTCTATATGATTCGTGTGCCTCAATCACGAAGGTCACTTGCCCACCCCTAATTGTAACACCTTATGCTACTAGTTTTAGGGTGACGGCATTTCTAACATTTTCTGCAATGTGTATTGGATCTGCATCTTCTTCTTCGGTTATGAAATTTAGTTCTCTGCAGTGACATTGTTTTTAGTAAGAAGAGCTTTTTCAAGGGAACTGAGATAAGGTGTTTATGCACAATTAGGAACTATGTATCCTTCAAGCTTGATTAGACCAACAGCCAATACATAGGAATTTTCCTACTCAGCTGCGGCGGATTTTGTTCCCTCCCACTCCAGACGTCTCTAGGGAAATGTGAGTAGGGGTCTCTGAGAATAGCACGACTAAACTACTCAGATTTGTCTGTTAAATAAGTGTCAATACCAACGTTCGCGGCGCCATGTCGTGTAGTTCCTATAAGACCTATATAGGATCTGCGCGTTTAGACAACATACACTGCGGGACTGGTGTCCAGACTGATTCCAGACACCCCCACCGGGTATGTTAGCCTGTGCACCAGTTCAGACCCAGCTATATGCAAATCAGTCTTGACCCTGTGCCTCATGGGAACAGTCCAGGCCGAACTGCCAAGCCAGGTCTTCCCTGGACCAGAAACAAGCATCCTGGGACCAGTTTTGGGGTAACACCCCTCATCAGTCAGGCTATCTTGAATCCAGTGGCAAAGTGAGCAAGGGACCCACGTCTGGGCATAACCTGCCAACCAAGGGCGAACTAAGCAAACAGAAAGGAGATGATGGACGGAGCGCTGAAACTTTTCAGACACTCACCCCCAGTCACAGATCTGGGTTGAATCCATCATCGTTCTTTACCTCACTTCGCCACCCCAGTTCAGACCCAGCTATATGCAAATCAGTCTTGACCCTGTGCTTCATGGGAACAGTCCAGGCTGAACTGCCAAGCCAGGTCTTCCCTGGACCGGAAACAAGCATCCTGGGACTGGTTTCGGGGTAACACCCCTCATCAGCCAGGCTATCTTGAATCCAGTGCCAAAGTGAGCAAGGGAACTACGTCTGGGTATACCCTGCCAACCAAGGGCGAACTAAGCAAACACAAAAAAAGTGTCATTTCCAAAATTGAGACTTAAAATCCAATGTTACCATTAATGAGGATTTTAAAAGACATTTTCTCAGACAACCAACATGGATTTCCTACCTTTTCCCAATCAAAAGTTAGCACTTATTAAATGCAATAAAGTAACTCAATGTTACCCTTTGGAAGTAAAAAATTAATTTGTGAGTTTTTCACTACCAGGACATGTAAAACGTAAAAGTACATGTCCAACTTTTTAATTACAATGCATCCTGCCCTATGGGCTCTTTAGGGCCTACCTTAAGGATGACTTATTTATATGAAAAGGGAGTTTTAGACATGGCAAGGGGTAATTTTGCCAAGTCAACTTGGCAGTTTAAAATTGCATACAGGCTGAAATGGCAGAGCTGGGACACATTTTAGGGAGCTACTTAAATTGATGGTAAAATAAATGCTGCAGCCCTCTAGTAGTATTTAAATTACCAGCCCTGGGTATATGGTAAACCACTTTACTAGGAATGTATAAGTAAATTAAATATGCCAATCAGGTGTAAGTCATTATTACCATGTTTTAGGGAGTGAACATGAGCACTTTAGCACTGGTTAGCAATGGTAAAGTGCACAGATCCTAAGGCCAACAAAAACAAATTCAGCAAAAATAGGAGGGATGAAGGCAAACGGGGGAACACCACTCTAAGGCTGGCAGATCTAACACCAGGCCAGACATTGGCATTGGCCATAAGATTACCCTCTTCACCAATTAAGCCAATAGCTGGTATTGTTGACTTGTCACCATAACCAACTTGGGCCTACTGTTCTGAGCATAAATTTCCCACAAGGCTATCATCATACATACAGTTATAAAACTGCAAATATATTCAAAATTAAAGTTGGAAAAGCAAAACAGTATCTCTCCAAATAGGTCTAAACAGTAATTCTCACACTGCACATCTTCTATACTCATGGTTTGCCAGAGAGGATAACCAACACCCTTGCCTACTAAGGTAATATATGAGATTCCTTGTAACAAAAAACCTATCTGTAGGCCTTAATTCAGAGTAATACTAATCCATCCATAAATGCCTATTGACTTTAACATATGCTTTTCACAATCAATATGTCAGGCCTACAGCCTTTATTGTACCTTTTCATAATGAACAATCAGGCATACAGCCTTTATTACTGGATTGTCACCGTAACCATTTTAGGCCCATTATACTGAGATTATGCTTTCTACAAGGCAACCATCCGACATAATCATAAAAGTACAAATATATAAAAATTTTACAGTTAGCAAAGCAAAGTGCTATCTCTCCAAAGAGAGCCTAAAAAGGGTTATTACAGTGCAAATCTTCTATCCCCTCAGTCTGTTTGGGTAGATCGCCAACACCAAAACCCTTGCTTACCACAATAATTAGTGAAATTCCATGCAATAAAGTACCTGCCTACAGGCTTAAGCACAGTGTAATAACAATCAATGCTTAAAAGACTATTGACTCTAAATTATACTTTTCACAGTAAGTAAGTCAGGCCTATGGTCTTTGTCATAACATTTCATAATAAACAGATTAATCCTGTGAAATCAGGCATGCTTTTTCCAATGAACTGATGAACTCTTTGTCATTTAACATTGGTTTTACACTTTCCACCACTGGCCTATTCAAATGCATATAAACTGGCAACTATTACACATACAGTTATAAAATGACAAATAAGTAGAAAAATACAGCTTGCAAAACAATATGCAACTCCTCTCAACAAGGCCAACAAACAAGACTTATCATAGGGAAGCGCCCTAGAGTGGGTGGCCAACGTCAAAACCCTTGACTACTACAGTCATCTGTGAGATTCAATACAAAAAAATACCTATCTGGAGACTTTAATATAGAGTAATAAAAATTCACACCTAAATGCATATCAACTTTACCATATGCTTTTCACAATAAATACTTTAGGCCTAGTGCCTTTATCATAATGTTTGATAATAAACAGGTGAGGCCTATAGCCATGAACACTGACTTGCCACCATAACCAACTTAGTCCTGCTGTATATATAAATAGTATAGTATAAATTTTGCCACAAGCCAAAAAGTGTAATACATGTAGTCTTTTTAATGGAAGCACACAAATTCGCCAAAGCAAATCCTGTACTCAGGGAGACCAACATGTGAATGAAGCTTAAGTCCCTTTCTAAGTAGGTGTGAAAGCTTTTTTATGTTGATCATAGGTCAAGTGGCAGTTGCTCTGTCAAGCCAGACCTACAAAATCCATGTAGGTTAATTTGTGTCCTCCTCCCATCTGCGCTTCTGCAGGAGAAAAACACAGTAAATTATCTAGTTATCTAAGACACTTTAGTAGCATTAGAATGCCTATTAAAGTTCAAACTCAGGCAGCTGGATAAATAAACAAAGTGATCATAGCTGTGTGGTGTGGAGGGCAAGTATGTTTTTTGTGAAAGCACACAACTTCTGCTAAATCAAAACATGTACTCCTGGCTCCTAACATGTGGGTGGAGGTACAACTATATTCAGAAGTGTTTAGGGAGTGGGTTTGATGTTTTTACAATTTTAAGATGGTTTAGATGGCTGAAACTGGTAATATGTATCATTAGGAATGCCAGTGAAACCTAACGAAATGGACTGAGAGGGCATTATACTGTTTGATCCAAGAGAACTAATTGGTTAATGGAAAGCATGGCAAGAGGCTCCAGGTGGTTCTGCCGGCATTGATATATAGGAAACACATTACAGAAAGGACAGGTATACAGTTTGGGCTGCTTCTATAGAACATATGGACCATGCTCTCATGGGTAAGAGATTCATATTAAAATGAAATTGATACAAACACTTTGGGATGTCCCAGATTCAGACACTAAAGAAAACTAGGGAGCTATATGGAAATGGTTGAGCATTATCCATGTTTTGTTCACAATTTTACAGATAGGATAACAGATACGAGGAATGTCCTCAAGAAAGTGTCAGCTTTGCCTGCTCATATAATTATCAAAAGGAAATTTAGAGTTGATATGAGGAGATAGCTAGTAGTCTCACAATTATCCATTTTGGGTTGATGAAGACAACAGTGTCACCACAAAGGTCAGTGAATATAATGTTGGTGCTGTATTGATTCAAGTTACAGAACAGATAGACTCTTTACTCTGGACATCAGATATTTTGATTTATTCTGTGGCTATACCCAACAGAATAGGCCCAGCCACCTTTGTTCTGTTTAAAGATGTATAACTTTTATCCTCTACATACCCAAAACTACCACTCTTGGAAGTTAACCTTGATACAGTGTTTTCTGAGCCCACTTGCTTACCATTGATCCTCCAATGGATCTTTTAGATCCGACTCAGAGGTGAGGGAAGTTAGCATAAGCATTCAGTCAAAACTCAATTGACAGTGCAACTCATTTGGCTGCACAATGAGGACCAGGAATCAGTAGCCAAGTTCAATCGAGTTTTTACAAGTTAATAATCAAGTTCAAACACACAACCTGCTGTAAGAGATACAGATTAGCAACTGAGATTCCCAGAAGCCTGAAGAAATTAAGACGATCCAGTATCAAACAAACAAGCAGTTCTGTGATGGCAGTCCAGAATAGTAGCATTAAAATCTGGTGCTCAGAAAATAGTCTAAGATTCACTCTTCTATACATTAGGAATCTAGGATTTCGAAGTTCAGAGGATAGTTAGGGACAAAAGTCTCACAAATCAGGGAATTTTCATTAAGGAAGTCAGATCAGGACAAAAAGAAATCAAAATAGGAAAAGTGTTAGCATGTCAGAGGCTTGGTCAAGAGTCTTCTATGGATCAGGAATAAGTGTTAGCCTAAGCCACACTTAGAAAGAAATCAAAGGGAAGCATTGTGTCTAAACCTCATAAAGTCCATTCAAGTAGTAGGGAATCAGGGAAGGTGCCTGCAAGGAATCTGCAAAAGCTCTAAAGGGGACAGAGGTCAAGAAACGAGTAGGGAAGCAATCTGTGAAGCATCTGTATAAAAGTCCAGGGGGAACAGTAGATTTTAACATGCAAAGTTCACTTAGGCAACGCCCCTTCACCTCTTGATCACACTATCAGGGGTCTATTTTCCTTGTCAAATCCCAAAGTTGCAGACTGCAACATCGATGGACTGTCCAACACTGAACATGGGAACGACAACTCTTTCTCAGACACACGTAAGTTATAACATTTGTTATAACATTTGTCCATTCAGTTAACGCTTTGTTTCTCCATGTACCGTCACCAAGGTCTTTTTCTCAGGCTCTTTTCCCTATCACTAGTACAGTAATGTATCTGTTCGAAACTAACAATGCATGTCAATACCTGCAAGAAATGTCGCGTTAGCAGAAAATGGAAAACAGTATCTTATGAAACACATGGTGAAATACAGGCCTACATACTTAAATGTTAACTTCAATTGCGCACATTAAATATGTGTTTGCATATTTAAACATAAGTGAATATAAATTCTAGTGCTTTGCATTAAATTAATACTACATGTAGCATACAATAAACCTTTAGATTTGATCAGGTGTAAGTATGACTGAGAACTACATTTGAATGCATATACATGTAACATTAGTGCACACATTACATAAACCTTTTAGTTTCAACTAAGATCACATTCTACATATATGAGGATGGTTTTAATCACAGTTTCAACTCATTCGCATTAATTATATGTTATACACACATTTAGTAAAGTTGTGTTTCTTCTACAGAGTACTTTCTTTAAATGAGGATGGTTTTATTATTCATCAAACTTCATTAAAAAAATCTTAATCAGCATAGTTAAACACATCTGTAAGCAGACTCTAATTCTACTATAAATGCACTCTTTAATAGTAATTTTGAGTGAAATATTTTAAAAATCATTGAATCAAGTAAGAAACATGTGCTAACTGCATGTTCATGTCATGCATCTGTTAACATTTTCCGTCATACCTTGTGACATGTAAAGAGTGGGCAACTTTGTGTTGCACCAGCCATTACTGTGTAGATTTTCTGCACCGTTACCAAGAGGCCTGAAATGAGGAGCAGTACTGTAGAACAGATTGGCCCAACAGCTTCTAAAACTATATTTGCATCTGCAGAGGCACCAAGCAGGGATGCCCTTTGTCGCCCCTGTTGTTTGCTCTCAACATGGAGCCCATGGCTCAACGTATTAGAGATAATCCTGCAATCACTGGAATTGCTTTTGGAGGGTGGGGGGGAAATGACACACTATTAACTTATACGCCGATGATATCTTAGCCTCAGTGGCTAATGCCAGCACAGCTCTACCTGCTTTCCTGGATGAACTGACCGCTTCCGGCAATGCCTTGGGATTTTGAGTCAACGTCAATAAATCTCAGGCCCTCGTCCTATCCCTGTCCCATGCGCAACTGACACGCCTCAAGGCCCAATTCCCCATGCAGTGGGCCCACATGTCCATCCCATACTTAGGAATCCAACTAGCTGCCTCGGTACACCAGACTGTCACTCTAAACTATAGCTCCTTACGCAGCCGGATCAGAGAGGACCTAAGGAGATGGAAACACCATCACCTTTCCTGGCTAGGACGAGTTGCCGCTCTTAAAATGACTGCCCTACGGAGAGCCCTCTATCTTTTCCAGAAGCTACAGGTCACACCCCCGAAAGGAATGATCCTCACTCTCCAGGAAGAAATAAACCAGTTCATCTGGTTGCATAAAATGCGGAATGAGCTAAGTTACGTGTCTCCAGAAGTGGGGGGCTTAGGAGTACCCAACCTATTGCAGTATTTCCAAGTGACACAGCTGCACTACCTTCTGGAGTGGAGCAGAGACCTATCCTAAAAACACTGGCTGTTCCAGGACAGAGCGATAGAAGGACTTCCCTTGTGGAACGATCATGGAGGTTTGTGACCACGTGGGGACCCAAAGAGGCCTCACGACATTCCCCTACCCTCGGACACTCCTCTTCAATAACGCTGACTTCTCCCTGGACTTGCAGTGTGGGGCGTTCGCTGTGTGGCGGAAAACGCAATGCCGCTCTGCGGGTCACTTCTTTGATGTAGATGGGGCGATCCCATTTCCCCAACGGTGTCAGCAATATAATTTGCATGAAACCGAACGCCTACAATATCTATAACTGTGACATTGGCTCTTACACTCTTCTAATTACTCCGCAGTGGGTAGACAGCTTACGCCTTTTGAGAAATGGCTGGTGACTAAACACACTGACAAAAGACTTCTCGGAGTTATATGCCTTCCTACACCAGGCCGCTCACCCGTTGAGTATCCCAAGTCAGAAGAGGTGGGAGGGGGAACTGGAGAGAACGCTATCCCTCAAGGAGTGGGGAGAGATCTACTACAGAGCTAGGCACAAAGCCCACAACAGAGCTAGTATAGAGACCACTACCAAGATAGCCACTTACTGGTATCTCACCCCAGTACGCCTCCACAGGGGCAACCCGGAGCAAAGCCCAGACTGCTGGAGGGGCTGTGGTTCCCCGGTTACCTTGCTCCACTTGTTGTGGGATTGCCCCCAATTAACTGAATATTGGACTCAAATCCTAGATGATATAGACTCACACTTAGATACACAAATACCCAGGTTCCCCACGAACACGGTGTTGGGCTTACCGAACCTCTAACCTTCCCGCTCAAATCCTGTAGTGGGAGGCAAATCGGTCTGGCTTTGGGGGCAGCGCTCCAGAATATCCTTGCTCATTGGGATTCCGGACACATACCTAAATATCAGGGGTGACTTCACAGAGTATGGTACAGATTGGAATGGAGAGGTTCGTCTCCTCTCTCTCCGCTTCCAAGGCTTCATTTAGCAAGATATTGCGCCCATTTCTCACGCTCCTGTCAACGGAATTCAGGGAGCTTACCTGCCCCAAATATTTGCACACCCTTAGGTTGATGGATACCTCCCCACTGTCCTGCAATGACGACACTTGACCGCTTCATGTCGAACCCCCCTGGCCTGTTACATGCCCTATTTCCTCTCCATCTATAGCGAGTACTAAGGGGGGTGGGAGAGGGAGGCGGGTATGTTACGGGGAATGTTAATGTCTACCAATTGAGATACCCAAAGCATGTTCATATGCAGAGCTCTGTGACGCTCCTTTCTAGGTATTTTTGCTATAAACATGTGAATACAATGATTTAAACCATAAAACTATATTTGTAGTTTAGACTATATAGTTCTCTTGCAAACCATGCTAAGAAGCACATCTCTTGCTATTACAATGTAATGTGACATTTAATTTGTAAAAAATGATTGGAAACATGAGCATCACAAAATATGCCCTGTACAGATAACATGCTTTAAAAAGTCCATTGTAGAAGTTAGATTCTGTTATCATTCAACACGGATACCTGTTACAAGATAAGATATATATTCTGTATGTATTCAGCTATGGAACATTCCAAAAGGCCTATACATTTGTGTCTGTAATTGTACTCACTACACACTGGATAGTTTCTATTATGTTCATCGAATATTTATCATAGAACAGATTTATAGAATTATTTTAGTGCCCACTCCACGTGTTGGTTGTGGTAGTATTTTTTCTTTCTAGTTAAATGATATAAACAGTGAATGAGATGGATGAAGCTGAGAGGCAGAAGAGAATTTAGCACAACAGTGATCAGGTCCCATCACGTTAATGTTTAGGTTCATGGACATCTAGGGTCAGAGCTTTAAATGGGCTGTTTCACATGTACTGAGTAATGGAACTTCTTATTTTTATCACTCTGAGTACCAGCCCTTCTGTACTGCCGAGGAGAGTGCCGATACTCATGAAAGGTAGGCTGGCTGCTAGTACTTGTGAGCACTAGGCTGTCAGAGTGGAATCTGTCTCTGACAGTCAAGACGCTTCTATAGCCCTGAGCTGAACCCCAGCTGAACTAATCAGCGTGGGCTCATTTGCATAATGTCTGGGTGTTCACCATCATGCTGTGTTTGGCAGAGCATTGTCCATTCAGGCTCTGTGCTGTCAATCACATTGTGTGTATTTGTGAAAACACAGGAATTGAGGCAGCCCGCTGACTGCAGTAATAAAGAAAGCAATGGGTGGTAAGGAGTTTAAAATGGCTTTAATCCCACCCGAGTCTTTTGTGTGAGTGTCTGCTCATGTCTGTGTGTTTGCCTGCTTGTGTGTGCATGTATTTGTGAGAGAGAAAAGCGTAAGAAACAGGGAGAGAATCTGCACTCTTTCAGGGGTATTTTAGAGGAAATGTGTGGAATGGTTTGTGTATGCATGTCTGCTTGTTTCTTTCTGTGTGCGTGCACGCTCAAGAATATATAGGTTTGTGCCAAACAACAGCAAATAACATTATGGCATTAAAAAGCTGCAAAAATTACAAAACAAGGAAAAGTTAACGTATCATTGCGTTTGGCTTTCTTTTTGTGTAGCGAGTTAACCTTTTTAAAAAAAATATAAACACATTTCTCATGTGTGTTGGTATGTGCTGCAACAGGTGTAGAAGCCATTAAGTATTATCATGTATTGCCCTTAGCCTCACCCCAAGCCCCGCCCACTCACCACACTGCTAGCTCATTTTAATGAGTACCTGCACTTATTTTTTCCATTTAAAGCACAGTCTAGGGGGTATTAAATGCCATAATGCACACCAAAAAGTAAACTAGTTTACAGTGTGATACAGCATGCTTGAGCTACATCAAGGGGAGAACCTTCTTTGCTCTAAAGAGGAACAGAAGAAAACATCACTGCATTCCTGCATAGAAGAATGCCTAGCTATCTTTCAGAAACTTTTGAGATAGTTGCTGTTACCTGTGTCTTGACCCTCTGCCCTCAGCACTCCAGATCTAGTGCCATCAAATTACTTCTTGGGGTCCGCAGGCATATTTGGACCAATCATCCTCAGAGCAAAGTTCCTTCTGGAGGACACTAAGAAGGCTAGGTGTAGTGGAACTGAGAATAGCTTGCCTGCTGGAAGGGCTTCCCTGCATAGAAGGAGCTTGCTCAGAGAAACTGAGAAAGTGCTGAGTGGATTGCGGAAGAGCTTCTAACTTAAGGGAGCTGGTCAAGGGACTAATAAAAGGCGCTTTGATCTGTGTAACAAACTCTAAAGTAGGCCTCAGAGAAAGTTCAATTAGTCTGGCATAATCTCACATAATTGCCAGCATTTTGCATTACGATTGTTATGCAAAATGCCCAAGATTACACCATTACACCATGTCACACCATTGATAGTTCGTTGGGGGAAAAAAACATTTCGCGGAAGCACAGGAACAACTTGAATGAACATAATGTGAGTGTTTGTTGCCACATCACCTGCGATTTTGCACTATTTTTTAGCACAAAATGCACCTTTGATGCAAAATATGAGGACATATTTCACAATAAAAATTTAGCACAAAATGCCAGCTTGACATTTTGCTTAGTTTCACAATTTGTGGAGCATTTCCACAAAGGAAACTGTGAATTTGGTTCAGGCCTTCTCTAAAGAACCCTGAAAAATAAATAGTGGACTATGCAACTAATCAGAACATTTAAACAAAATGATACCTCACCTGTGTGGGTGTCCAATGCAGAATTGGCTAAAAACGTATTTTAAAAAAATTGTAGCACTTAGAATTTGCGGTGCTATACCCTTAATCCCTATGTTTTTGGCTCTTCCCAGTCACAGGCCCTTGCCCCACCCACACAAATGAGGTATCAGTTTACTCAGGAGACAGAGGGGAATGCTGTGGGGTAGGACATTTGTGCTGGCACGGTGGTTCCACACAAAAATATGTGGAAAATGTGTTTTTTTTTCAGCTAAATTTGAGGTTTGCAGGGGATTCCGGGTAGAAAACGTTGGGGGGGGGGGTCCACGCAAGCCATACCTCGCTGGACTCCCCCAGGTGTCTAGTTTTCAGAAATGTGCGGGTTTGGTAGTTTCCCAGGATGGCCGCTCAGCCCGGGGACAAAAACCCAGGTGACCCCCCTTGCAAAACCAGGTTGTTTTGAGATAGGTAATTTTGATGTCTCCTCAATATGTTTTGGGCCCTTGCCTGTCGCGGGTACTTGGCACACCCAAGCAAGTGAGGTATCATTTTTATCGGGAAACCTGGGGGAACGCTGGGTGGTAGGAAATTTGTGTCAGCCCAGTCATCCCACAACTTTCCCACACAGAAACTTGAGAAACATTTGCTTTTTTCAGCTAAATTTGAGGTTTGCAGGGGATTCTGGGTAGGAAAACGTTGGGGGATCCATGCAAGCCATACCTCCCTGGACTCCCCCGGGTGTCTAGTTTTCAGAAATGGGTGGGTTTGGGAAGTTTTCCCAGATGGCCGCCGAGCCTTGGGCCGAAAACCCAGGTGACCCCCTGTAGGAAAGTAGGATCTGCTTCTTATGGTTACCCCCACTTTTTGCTTGATGTTACACTGTTTTTGACTAGTCGGACTGGGATCCTGCTAATCCTGCTTTCTGCTTTCTCCTTAAAATGTTATGCATGTACTTAGGTACACTCCAGATTGGCTACTGGGGTACCCTTGTCAGTCCCTAGTATATGGTACACATGTACCCAGGACATAGGTACCCCAGAGGCCTCCCATGGGCTGCAGCATGTATTATGCCACCCATGAGAGGCCTTGCAAAATGGAACTACAGGCCTGCCATTGCAGCCTGTGTAAGCTGGTGCTTGCACCACTTACTTTAGATATAGGTTTACTATATCTATAGGTCACTACACCCCTCTAGCAGGCCTTGACAATCCTGAAGGCAGCGTGCTGGATTTTACATGAGAGGGTGCCCCTGCATGAGCAGAGCCCCTCTGCAGCCTTCGGAGACCATTCTCCCGGGTTGTTGGTGACACAGCCAGACATATAAGTAGAGGTGCATTATATGCTCGCATAAAATGCTATCTTGAAAACGGCTGCAACAAAACATGTCGTTTTTGGTATCGAACACCTTGGAATCATACCTCCACACCGGTAACCGGTGTGGTAGGTATGATTCCACCCTTCTGAAGCAAGCTTCGTGAGGTCACTGGTCTTCCCGGTACCAGCCTTCTCGACCCGGGCAGCACAAAATGGTTGCTGCCGACCAGAGACACATTTCTGCTCTCCTGCTGCTGAGCCAAGCTCGAGCAGGGGAAAGCAGGATCTATAGGCATCCTGTCACAGGGAGGTGTGACCACCTCCCAGACAGGATTTAGTGTATTGGGGCTGGGTGGGTGCACTTCCAAAGTGCCTGAAAGTCTGCATCTGGGGCACACTTGGTGTCCCTGTGCATAGTCCAGTTCAAACCAGTCCTGGGAGCCGTTGGCTCCTGCTCTGGTGCGAAACTGGACAAAGGACATGGAGTATCCTCCCCACTGTCCTGACCCTCCCCTGGGAGGGTCCCCTGAATCTGTACAACCCTCTCCCGTGGGTACAAAAGGGCTTACCTGGCTGTAGGACCCTAGATTCGATGTGGACAAGATTCTGATCAAGAAACCACTGACCTTTGACCGTCTGGACACTCTGGACTTCGCTGGACTTCGACTGGGCCCGACTTAGTCTCCCTCGCCATCCAAAGCACCGTCTGTGCCCATGCACCATACAGGCTCCGTGCAGGACCTGTGGAGCATCAAGGACAACTGAAGTATCTCCCTTGGGGTGAATGAGTCACTCCCCTGCATTTGCAGGCACTGTAATGCAACTGACCAGCCTGCTGATCCTGAGCTCCTGTGGACTCCGAAGGCTCCAGCAACACAGGAGGTGGGTTCCTATGTTCCTTGAGGTTAGGCTGCCCTCTCACCAGATTGAGGCCAGTATCCCTCGTGGGGACCGCATAACCCGAACCCCTGTGCACCGTGTACTTTTGCAATTGCATATGCTTGTTGGCGTTCCCCAACTAAGTGCATTGGGCTTATGATAGCCCCAACCTCTGCGCACATTTCGTCCAAAGGACTTTGGCGTCCTTGCACCCTGTGGGCCCATTTGAGGGACAACACTGATTTTCTTAGGCTCCCCTGGTAGCTCCAGGCCTGCCCTGACTCACCTTGCTGTGGTGAGTCCCCTGGTCCTTGCTGGGCCAGACCGTGACCTTCCTTGACGTTCTTCGTGGGTTGCCCTGCCAAGGCTTGTTGGTGCCCCCGCCGGACACCGACCCCTCAGCAGTCGACATCCTTCGTGGTACAGCTCGTATCTGGCTCCTGATCATCCTCGACATCTCCTGGTCCCAGTGGCTGCAGAGTCAAGGTCTCAATCTTCACACCTGAAGCACCCAACATCAGTGGGCATTCGTCTACCGAGCCCCTGGTCCCTCTTGAGTGACCCAGACTCTGTCCCCTCTGCTTTCAGGTTCCTTCCTTCAAGAATCCACCTGTGGGCTCCACCAGACACTTTTCTGCTTTCCAGCAGTGGCATTTCTTTGAAGACTCCCATTGAGAACGACAGCAGTTTCCGACGCCATTTCGACCCTAAGCACCCGGCTTCCCTGGGATAGGTATCTCTGGTACTTCGGTATCCACGGTTGGGGTGGCTCTCCAACCTTCTATGTTCTAAAGGGTTTCTTCGTAATCCACTGGGAAGGGTCCTTAAACACTAAAACTGCAACCGCGACTCTCCCATTGAATTGTACGTAGCACGAGGTCGTGTTCTCACACTGCACCCGTCCTCCGTGGGGTCCCTACTTACTCACCTTGGGTGGTTCCTTGGGGTCCCAGAGATTCTACAACCTCTAAACACGGTCTTGACTTGAGTCATGGTTCTTATACCACTATTTTAGTATATGGTTTGGTCTCCCCCTGGAGCCCACTGTGTATTAGTTATTAGTGCTACTTACGCTTGTTTCTGTGCTACAGTATTGTGTGCTTTGTGTTTATCTGCGTGTAGCAGATACTGTGAGGTATTTAAGGTGTGTTATAATAATAAATACATATTTTTATAACTACTGTGTGGTTCTCCTTTCATTTAACCAATACATTAAGGTTGCATTCTGGTAAAACAAGCTGCTTAACATTCCTTCAAGACTGAGACTGAAGGCTGCTCTCCACAGCTACCACTTGGATAGCTTTCTAAGGTTATCTTTGACCTCTTAAATCACCATAAGGGTTGTTTGGACTGATGCAAGGTGCCCACATTAATTAGTGGACATCAAATACCAGGCCAACTTCTCACAACCCCTTGCAAAACCAGGTCGTTTTGTGATAGGTAATTTTGATGTCTCCTCAATACGTTTTGGGCCCTTGCCTGTCGCGGGTACTTGGGCCACCCACACAAGTGAGGTATCATTTTTATCGGGAGACCTGGGGGAACGCTGGGTGGTAGGAAATTTGTTTCAGCCCGGTGGTCCCACAACTTTCCCACAGAGAAATTTAGGAAAAAAGTGATTTTTTCAGCTAAATTTGAGGTTTGCAGGGGATTTTGGGTGGGAAAACGTTGGGGGGTCCACGCAAGCCATACCTCCCTGGACTCCCCCAGATGTCTAGTTTTCAAAAATGTGTGGGTTTGGTAGGTTTCCCTAGAATGGCCCTGAGCCCGGGGCCAAAAACCCAGGTGACCCCCCTTGCAAAACCAGGTTGTTTTGTGATAGGTAATTTTGATGTCTCCTCAATAAGTTTTGGGCCCTTGCTTGTGGCGGGTACTTGACCCACCCATGCGAGTAAGGTACCATTTTTATCGGAAGACTTTGGGGAATGCAGGGAGGGTGGAATTTTGTGGATCCATGCAGACTCCAGAACGTTCCATCACAGAAATGTGAGGAAAATGTGTTTGTTTTTTTACAAAGTTTGAGGTTTGCAGGGGATTCTGGGTAACAGAACCTGGTGAGAGCCACACAAGTCACCCCCTCCTGGATTTCCCTGGGTGTCTAGTTTTCAAACATGTATAGGTTTGCTACGTTTCCTTAGGTGCCGGCAGAGCTCGGGTTCAAAATCTACAGCTAGGCACTTTGCCAATGTCATGGTTGTGGCTGGGGGTAAGAATCAGGGGACACGCAGGCACACTCTTCCCTTCCTCAACTATCACTGCGTGACTGGGAAGCGTGTTGTCAGCAAACTACATCACCCAGCATCCGCTGGGGCATTCTCAGGAAGCAGCAACGGAGGTCAGCTGATGCGGAGAAACAGGATATTATCGGTCTAGCCCGCTGCTCCGTGCTAGTCGTTCCTGTTGGACTTCCGCGACCTGCCTGCTTGTTCAATCTTGTGGATCCCGCTCTTGTTAGCGGATTGACGGCGCTGCTTTCTCCAGCGCATCTTTCCAGCGGCTTTTCCTTGCCGCGATTCTTGTCCCGGAGGTGTTTTCCCGTGTTCCTTTTCTGCTGCAGTTTCCTGAATGGAGTCGGGTCCCGCCTCCTGCTTTGCCTGTACATTTCGCCCGCAACCACGCATCGCTCCTGTGAGGAAACAAGGAGCTCCTTCTCGCCATCTACAGGTAAGTGGTGGGAGCCTGAGAACTGCTGGGCTCCTTAGTTGTTTAGTGAATTTTGTTTATTATCCCTGTAGCATCTCCTTGAGCATTGTGTTGCTATCCATTCCCGGAATTGTTTGTTTTCCGGACTTAACTGCTTTTAAGTTATATGCTGGCCTTGGACTTCTTCTTCCTGGTTGCCAGTGACGTTATCATGAATCCTAACACCTGCTGGTGGCTTAAAGCGGATGTTGGGGGGATGGGAGTACTTGTCTGACTTAGATTAGATCACATCAAGGAGGGTAGTCTTGCTGTATGTATGTACTCTTATTATTCTGTCTTTTCTTGCATCTAGGGACACAACAGGTTGAGATTCGTGGCGGCCTTGGTGGCCTACCATCCCGATAGAAGGACCTGATCAGCGCATCCTCCATCCAGCAGTTTCTTTTGTTGTTTTTTCCCATTTCCCTCCCCCCCCCCCGACACACTCCTTACGGAGCAGTGAGTTACATGCTGCTGCTCCTTATTTGATGGTGTGGAAGGGAATTGGGAAAGCTATCTGCTCTCCATCATCCCCGCTGGATGTTCTCAGCAGGTCAGTGGTGTTTCTGTCTTTAGAATCCGACAGCCAAAAAAGGGTCAGTTTTCACTGTAAAAATGTGGTGTGTCCACGTTACGTTTTGGGCCATTTCCTGTCGCGGGTACTAGGCCTACCCACACAAGTGAGGTACCATTTTTATCTTAAGACTTTGGGGAACATGGGGTGAGTGGAATTTTGTGGATGCACACAGATTCTAGAACTTTCCATCACAATGTTTGAGGTTTGCTGGGGATTCTGGGTAACAGGACCTGGTGAGAGCAACACAAGTCACCCCCTCCTGGATTCCCCTGGATGTCTAGTTTTCAAACGTGTATAGGGTTGCTAGGTTCCCTAGGTGCCGGCAGAGCTAGGGTTCAAAATCTACAGCTAGGCACTTTGCCAAAAAAGGGTCAGTTTTCACTGTAAAAATGTGGTGTGTCCACGTTGCGTTTTCAGCCGTTTCCTGTCGCGGGCACTAGGCCTACCCACACAAGTGAGGTAATATTTTTATCTGAAGACTTTGGGGAATGCGGGGCGGGTGAAATTTTGTGGACCCACGCAGATTCCAGAACTTTCCATCACAGGAATGTGAGGAAAATGTGTTGTTTTTTTTACAATGTTTGAGGTTTGCAGGGGATTCTGGGTAGCAGGACCTGGTGAGAGCAACACAAGTCACCCCCTCCTGGATTCCCCTGGGTGTCTAGTTTTCAAAAATGTATAGGTTTGCTAGGTTTCCATAGGTGCCGGCAGAGCTAGCGTTCAAAACCCACAGCAAGGCACTTTGCAAAAAAAGGGTCAGTTTTCACTGTAAAAATGTGGTGTGTCCACGTTGCATTTTGGGCCGTTTCCTGTCACGGGCACTAGGCCTACCCACACAAGTGAGGTACCATTTTTATCGGGAGACTTAGGGGAACTCAGAATTGTAGAGCAACTGTTATTACCTATTAACTTTCTATGCATTTCTGCCTTCCTAATGTAAGACAATGTGTAAAAAAGAAGTCACTTTTGAAAAATGTCCTACAATTCACAGGCTAGTATGGGTAACCACAATTTCGGAGATGTGCAATTAGCTACTGTTTCTAAACTCTACATTTTGTTCCCATTTTGGAAACACATAGGTGTCTTTGATACCTATTTTTCACTCTTAATATTTTACCAAATTGATTGCTATATACCCGGTACACAATGAAAAACTACTGCAAGACGCTGCTCAGTTATTGGCTCTGAGTTCCTCAGGTTCTTAGTGATCCTACAAGCCCTATATATCCCCACAACCAGAAGGGTCCAGCGGATGTAATGGTATATTGCTTTCAAACATCTGTCATACTTAGAAGAAGTTACAGGTGAAAATGTTGGCACAAATGGCTGTTTTTTTCAACTCATTTTCAATTTTCCTTATTTTTAACTGTTAGTTTCTATGAAAAAACCTTGAAGGATCTACACAAATGACCCCTTGCTGAATTTAGAATTGTATCTACTTTTCAGAAATATATAGCTTTCCGGGATCCATTATTGCTTTCACACCCATTTCTACCACTAACTGGAAGGAGGTTTAAAGCACAAAAAGTAGCAAAAATAGGCTATGTCCCAGTAAAATGCCAAAACTGTGTAAAAAATTGTGGTTTTCTGACAAAAGTCTGCTTGTCCCTTAGAGCTGGGAAGATTATGATTTCAGCAACACAAACCTTTTTTTGATACCATTTGCAGGGGAAAAACCAGACGCTTTCTTCTGCATCACTTTTTCCCCATTTTTCCCAAAAAAACAAAATGTTGCTGTATTTTGGCTAATTTCTGGGTCCCCTCCAGGGGAATCCACAAACCCTGGGTACCTTTAGTACCAGGATGTTGGAAGAAAAGGACGCAAATTTGACGTGGATACCTTATGTGGACAAAACGTTACAGGGGCCTAAGCGCGAACTACCCCAGATAGCCAATAAAGGGCTCAGCACTTGGGGGGAGGGGGATGGGGGGGCAGCAGTTAAGGGGTTAAAGCTCTGTATACCTTAACTGTACTGTTTGAGTATTTGTTGCACACATACCACACACACACGTACTAAGGAAAATCATACTTCTTGACCCAAGATACCAAAGTGCATCTCAGGATTCCTTACAGGAATCAATTTCTACAATCACTCTACAATGGAAATTGTCATCATATTTGGCTGTTAAATGGGAGGTGCTCGTGGTGGTATGGACAATACACATGTTTTTCTTTTTCTTGGGGGTGAGGCACAATATGTGATCATGATGAACCACAAGCCTCACAACCCAATTCCCATTAACAAGGGCTTGTATTCAGCGTCTAAGTGAATGACTGTCTTTCAAATTTCGCATGAGGCAAGAATGGACAGGGAGTCGAATGAAGAGGAGAAGGTTGAAAAATAGGGCAATATATTGCAGTGTCGAAGTTGCATTCAGGGAAGGGGAGTGGGAAGAAAAGAAGGTAGAAGATACTGGTTTTGGAAAGTTCATGAAGCTGTTGCAAAGAAAGATGACAAATGAAACTTGAAGCTTGAGGTAGCAAATACATACAAACCCGCATAAATACACCCAGGGTCAGACACAGAAAACACAAGACGTGCGCTCATGTACACACAGACCAACAAAAACTGAAAAAGACAGACCCTCAGCCTCGAAGCAAAGATCCTACACTAAAGAAGAACCACTCATGTGCTTCAAAAACAAACGATGCTTAGCTGCATGGCTGGCGTAACTCCAGGCATATTGTGTGCTATAGCTTTGAATGCCATAGTCCAAGAAGCCCAGCATGTAAGACTCTCCCTGTAAGACTCGGCACCAGTGATGTTGTGAGATGAGCGTATCAGATAATGTGAAGCTCACACACTTCCCCTCCCCCCCCCCCCCATTCTTACTGACCCAGCTACTCCCCTGGGTGCATGCATGTATAGCTTCCTGTTGGTTCATGCGTGTGCCTGGCATCAGCTTATGAATGTGTGTTTTGTCCCTGCGGTCTTTGTGAAGTTTAGTTTATTTGCATAATAAAGCCCCAGTGATATCTCACAGTAGCCTTGAGGTGGTAATATACAAATCGATCATACAGTTTATAAAAAGTACAATATAAGATGAAGTAACAAATCGCCCCAATCATAATGCAAGAGCATGAGATCACTTGCTTGTCAGGCTTACAAAGCATGTTTTGAGAAAGGAGAAGTTGCCAATAAGACCTAAGTTGTCAGTGGAAAGGAAGAGAACAACTATTCAGCGCTGCAAATGGAAATTACTATTAGGCAAAGATGAACGGGGACATCTATTGGCAGCCATGGTTAAATATGTAATTTGAGGAAAAAATAAGAACGTTTATTCCGTATAAGTAAAGAGCGCCAAGGGTAAGAAAGCCTCCACTAATACATGTGCGGATACATAACAGACTATGCAAGAAACTGGTTATGCTTAGAATATGTGGTTTTATGTTCTAGATGGCATTTAGAAATGTATGGTGTAGCAGGTGTGCAAATGATAACATGTCAGGACATTTGACAGTATGGGAAGCAAACAGCTAAGGCACACAACTAATCCTAGTGCCAACAAATATGGAATCACGCAATGACTTGAAAGAACCCTGAAGGTAACCATTCATAACCTGCATTACTATGTAACCCATCAAAATGAAAATATGTTCAAAATTCGATAAAGTGGCTCTTGAAGACTTTCAGCGTGACCTTGGCCAAAATGTATCCAAATCATAAGTAAATGTGCTTGGATAGAGGTCGTCATTCCGAGGCAGGTGCACAGGGGTCGGTCCTTAGAGGAGGTTCATAAACAGCATACAGAGGAATGAAAATATTTGGATATTTTTACACTATGTAGATTTGAATTACTGGTGGAACAGTCTCTGCATACTCTAGGAGAATGTCCCCAGCTAAGCAGACACTGGCATTCCCAATGCCTTGTCTAGTCTGCTACCTTTGTCAACTCACAACTAAACCAGGAAAAGTAACGCTTAATGAGTCTCATCATAACATATTTGTAGGTGCATCCTTTAAAAGTTCTGCCAGCAAAATGACTGTAATGACTTTTTAGGTAACTTTACCTCCTAACTCCATTCTCTGCTCACAGTGGACAGCCTTGCCGACAAGGTATAAACAAAGTGCTTAGTGCCTCCGGACTTGGTCTACCCATACTGTTCTCAGACAGAAGGAACAAAATGCTCAGCCCCCACCCAACCATTGATGTGTTGTCTTTGATAGGCACCACTCCACTCCCTGGAAGGTAAGTGGTCACCTGGCATTTCTGCAGGACTATTCCAATTTACCACTTGCACTTTGGATTTCCTCAGAACTGTGAGAATCAAATCTCATGTGACAAAGGTAGAAACAACTGGGGCAAAGCACATAGTTTAGAATGTCATCTTCCACCTTGTGAATCGTGGATGAGGATTAGTTTATCAGGAGAAAGATACTTGCAGTCCATCTGCCCAGTTGAGAGATATCACCTCATTTCATATTCCAACAGTACCCACGAAGCAGAGTCAATAGCACAGGGCAATATCATGGATACCAAATTAATTAAAGCTCATCTGCATTGTCCGTTGAACTCAATAGAACTCCAGGAACCTCTCAAAAGAGGAACTAAGAAATAAGAGGGTGGACCCACATCCCATGACCTTGCTTTGAACTTCAGTCACCAAAGGGTAACCTTACCTGAAAGATTTTCATTTTCACCACATCTGGTGCACACAAGTCTGCTTCTTTTGGTTTCTAGGACCCTGTTGAAGCCTCAAGAGGGAATTTAATATGCATACCGCTCCCATACACTTTATATAAAATCACTTTTCCCATTTGTACATGTTATTCAATTTTCTGTATGTGGTTGACCTATCAGCCACCATTACAAGCACCATAGGGTCCGATGTGTTAATGTAATCCCAGAAAGCAATTTCGATACACATCCTCTCCAGCAAATAAACTGTACAACTTTTCAGAGCTTTCTGCTTGGTTTTCTTCACTCCAAACAGGAAGGGATTCAGTGGAGTATCTTCATTAGCCTACTAGTTCCGGTTACCCTTCTGACTACTGTCCTTAAAGTTTCTCAGATACTGTTCTAGAATCAAAGTAAACTTCCTAAAAAGCTTCCTTCATGTGTGTTTTCGTAGTTTACGTCTCTGACTGTAAAGATAAAATAGCCTTAGGACCCTGTGCTGGTTATCACTCATGAGAAATGTTTAGTTTTCCTTTTTCTGAATAATGCCTGGCACAAATCAATTTGAAAGCAGCGATCAAAGCTATGAGACCTTTACTCCCTACAAAGCTATGTTCTTTCGCATATGGGGCCTAGGTTTTGCCAAGACGCATTACCTCTCAGATCTGTCTGGTTGCTAGTGTTAGTAGAAAGGTGCTGGACTACACTTCCTGGCCATCAATTTTAAGCTTCTTCAGTCTTTTTACATAACTCATTTTATCTCGGACCAACTGGAGTTGAGCCATTGTATGGCCTCAAAGTCAGCTTGATTTTAGTCTTTGTAGGCAAGACATAATTTTTCCAATCAAACGTTCCCCTATTCTCCTGGGGTGAATCTTTTGAAACTGGTCACTCTGTTTGCCTGAATGGATTTTAGAGTGATTAGTCTTGAAGGAACCTTGAGTCTCTCAGCCTTCAAGCTCTTCCAAATTGTTTCCATTCCCAGAATCATTCTCTGAGTGTTCCTGACCATGCCCATGCTATTGTCAGGGTCACCAGTTCTAACCGAGCCTAAATTTCAGGGGTTTGGAACCATTGCAAGTATCCCTCTCTTTGCAATGCTATTTAGGGGCTGGCCCCTTACCCTGATAAAATATTAGGTCAATGCAATTTCTCAAAATAAATACTATTAGCGTTTACAACTTTATTCTGTACTGGCAAGGCTAAATCAGAAATTGAAGATTTATATAAATCCAAACCTCTAGTCAACAATTTAGGAAATCTACCAGTCAGTCTAACGAGGCAGAAAGGCTAGGGCATTTACATGTGATACAGATAAGCCTCTAGGACAACCTTGTAAAGGGGATAATTTTTATACAAACCAAAAACTGCTTTTGTGTATCCTTGTCTCACTTTCTAATACCATGGCCGAGATTAAAACTTACTTCTGGGAGTTGCTTCAGGTTACGTGGTTAATAATTGATACAACACAGTAAAGTTGCAAAAGTAAACGATGTAAGGTCCAAATAAAGTTAATAAAAAGCAGATGTTTTTGGGAGTAACCAATAATGTGGGTCCTCTGTAACACAAGGCAAGCCAATGGGGGAAAAAAACTGTATGAAAAAAATGACAGAGCAGTTCTTCACTATCACTTCGGTAGAAGGGATCAGACATCGTGTTGTCGGAGAAGTGAGCAAACGCACCTTCAAATGTGTGGGTTTCACTGGAGAAACCCTTCCCTACAGAGATGAATCACAAGGCCATTTATATGTAAAGCTGTTTGAGGGCCTCAAAGAGCTTTACATATAAATGGCCTTGTGATTCAAATTGAGGCTGGTTAGACCCTCATCAACTGCCACCTCGCAGGTGGAGGAGATAGGAGACTGGCCCCTTAGAAATACAGGCAGGGGCATTACAGGTAGAGAGCCCTCTCAAGCATCAAGGGTAAGCAAAACCTGCAGCATACTGTGAAAATGGCAGTAGTAAGCTACCTACTCACTAATGTGTTTTGCTTGCTCTTCCTCCTAGGTGACTGTGCACCATTTATTTAATCAGCGCCATTGTCTTCTTGTTCTGTAGTCGCATAGAAAAAAGTAGGAACTATTATCACCCAAAAGCAGTTGCAATGTAATTTCCTCTCGAACAACACTTCCAAGGAAGGTTCTGTATCAGTGGAATTACAATTTCCATTTTATTGTCCCATTACATTCAGTGCCATGAATTTGGGTAAATTAAACTCCGTTCTATCCAGCGTTAAAAGCAGCAAAACTGTGAAACTAAAAATATATTATTAATTATAAATATAATCATGCAGAAAATTAGCTTACCATTGCTTTTTCGATGAAAACAACTTAACACCCTTTTCTATGTCAAGCTTTTAATTTTTCAGGATTTGTTTTTTTGTCACTACCTCCATTTTATGTTAGCATTAATCATGTCAGTTATCAAAGTAAACTTGCTGCCAACGTGGTTTTCTGACTCTAATACTATAGCAAGGCTGTTGTCGTTAGATTTGTTTTTCCAGCTTTTGGGAGACCCATTATATGAGTAAAAATTACTACATCTACAGGTCGTTTTGAAATGTACTCACGAACAATCTAATAATTAGTTATTCAAATGTCTTGAGTCTGCTGCATACTGCCATCAAAATCTTCTTGAGGTCTAATGACTGTTTTCTCTTGCTTCACTGAGAAACTATAAGGAATCACGATGAGAAAAGAATGTGACCCATCTTTTTAATTAAATATGCTAATGCAGAAACCAGCGTCTGCATTTCTGTAACTTATTTATCTGTAGATCATTATAAATGGATTAATCGGAGGAGACATAACATCTATGGTCTTCTAAAAATTTGAACCCATTCTACTGTCAACTTTCAATTCTGGTAAGCGGATGATTATACACTTTTTGTATTCCTCTTTCGTCTGCACATCGGAGAGGATAAGTAGATACTAGGGGAAGGTTTCAGAAGGACTACTGGAGGTACTTTTCTGAATAATCTACTTTCTTTTGACTGAAAAAATGTTGCCCAGATTAGATGTTTTTGGCCCTACAAGAAGCCCAATGGTGTCTTTCGTTCCCCTGACGAACGAGGGCCATGTTTTGGGCATTAACTGCACGTTGGTATTTTTTGCATCAGATAACGCATGTCCAGGGTTATCATGAATTTCTCCTGCAGAAAACACTGCTAGTCTTGAAGCCACTAAAATTTCAGAGATAGTCAACCGCTAATTTCGAAGATTCTGATGCAACTGTCATCACTTAACTGTCAAGTCACCTTTTCGTCAAATAAATAATACGTTGACCTCCTCTGTTAATATTGTGATAAACAATATAGTAATTTACATTGTGGAATGTGAATAAATTCCATACGTCCATTAAAGGATTCGCAAGGTTGTATTTTTACATTGTTTACATCGAGCAGCGTGCTACTTGTATTTAACACACGGTAAAATAATAAATATATTAAGTCAAAGTTCATTATGTAAAATATTCTTTAAAACTATTATCTCAACAATATTAACAATCAATGTTGGAAGGAGAGAAAGGGGGAAAATCGCCTTTTACCAATGAAAATGAAAAGGTGAGTGAAACGTGAATATTTAAAATTTAATTGAGCACATTTTTTCTTGGTAATGAAATTACAGCATGAAATTAGATGTAGTGAAATAGACATCAGTCCAAAGATTTAGAACACAAGTAGGGGTCTGACTTAAGTACAGTAAAGCCACTTTACTGAGGCCCCACTGTGAAAGTGTCTAGTCAAGGGTGAGACAAAAAAGTCAAGCGCTCGATTGTGATGTGCAGCAGGGTGACCACATGGCGTTGATTATTAATATCCTTTAGGGTCCTGTTTGCCTTGACATCTTGTTCTTACACGTTTCGACCCCAGTGTCTTGGGGTTCTTCTCAGGACAGGGGCTGGCGTGCTGGCTCTGGGTTAAGACAAGAGAAAATAATATATATGATTTCTTTAAATGCGACTATTAGGATGGGCAGGTAGAGAGGGGAGGAAAGGAAACAAGAATTTGCAATTCAATCGGTCTCGCCTTTGGGACCTTATATGTTTTTAGCTATGCAGCACATTAGCCTGGATGCCGAAACATCTACTGTTGTTTAACATGGAGGGAAAGTAAGCACCAAACTGCGTGACACGCCGAGTATGGGAACACATGGAGAGAAATAATGCCTTTCAGCTGGAAATTGTATAGTCCAAAGCTCTGTTTTTAATATAAAATCAGGGCCTTCGCTGAAAATACAAGATTTGAAAAAAATATTGTCTACGGGTGCCCATGGAAGACAATTTCTATGGACTGGAATCTAGAGAATGCTATAGTGATTCTGGTATTTTACTGACATCTGCTGGCCGTTTTCTATCAAGAAAGTTCAATAGAGGCAGTTGCCAGAAAAATAAAAAAACATCCCTCAGCAGAAAGCAATTCTGGCATTTTACTGACCTCTACTGGTCGTTTTCTATCAAGACAGTTAAATAGAGGCAGTTGAACAAGCAGAAAGCAATTCTTGTATTTTACTGACCTCTACTGGTCGTTTTCTATCAAGGCAGTTAAATAGAGGCAGTTGAGCAGGAACAAAAGTCCCTAAGCGGAAGCAGACAAGTCCTAGGGCTGATCTCCAGAGCCCACAAAGTACATACACATATAAGTATCTACTAAAGTATATACAAGAGGTCTAGAATGCTCGAACTAAAAAGAGGAGTTGGTGTGTGGTTTAGCGGGGCTTACTTGCGTGCTGGATGGGTACTGTGTCCCTGACTCACATTTGCAACCCTAGGTGGTTTAAAATAAAGTAAAAGGCTACATTAGTTTAATATATGAAGTGCTTGTGGGGAAACTGGAGTCACCCAGTGCCTGGTAAAGCATATTGGATTAGCAATACTATATGAAAGTCTGTATCTGAGCTTCTTATGGCAAAAGTTAGGCATTAGCAAAGTTTAAGAAGGGTCAAAAATATGTGTGGTTCCATAATGAACCAAACACAATCAATTACAATAACTCACCAATTTGAATGCTGTTGACAGTCCTTCAGCAATACAAGCGGGCCATAAAGGAATCATGGGATTTTTAGTATGAATGTTGTGGTGGGATCTGGTACTGGAGGAATCAATTAAATTATTGGAAAAAATTAAGTTATCAAAAAAGTGATAGCCATGCATCTGACGGAGTCGGGTTGGGCAAAATAAAGGATGGCTTGTTGTGGTTCAGCAAGGAAATGCGACATGAATATTACAAACTGCTATTGGATTGTGGAACTTAAGAACGACAAGTAGAATTTCAAACTTGAGGTCACCTATCTGTGCTTGAAGGAGGACTTTTACTCCAGACCAGAATCAACCATATCCCTTAGTGACTACAGAGGACACTCAAGCCATAGATTAATTACATTCTCGGATACCTCATCATCAGAATGAAGGCACAACCTTGACCCAGAAGAGGGAACATCCAACAAAAACATCTACACTCCATCACCCGGACTTCTTTGGGCAGAGGACAAACAAGAGGAGACCAACCATGGGAGATGCAGATACGACATCTCCAACTAAATCTCCAATGGTATTTGACTAAAAATTGAGAAAAAAAATATTGAGGAGCAGAAATATCAAGTTTGAAATCTCGTGATGCACAAATATCCTGCAGAGTGCTCCATCTTGTGTTTAGAATTTAATGACATGATGCCACTGTCACGTAATGGAAGCACCGATCAAGAATTCAGCATTTTAAAGTGGATTTGGTGGATTGTATTGCGGAAAAATGACAGAACCACCGCTGCCAAAAGAAACACCAAACCTAATGACAAGAAGTCAAACATTACTATAATGTGGAAATCCTGGTAACAAAACAGGCATTTTGCAGGCATGTACCATTTGGTAAAGGGCAATTGCGGTAAACGAGGGACATCATATCCAGCGCAATACTGACTCACAAGTAAAGTGTACTTTATTGGGAAAATGAGGAGAAATGTGTGCAAGTGTTCATTGTGTTTACCTAAAGTTCGATACAGTGAAGTGACCCGTTTTCATCATAGTTTTGAACATCTACTAAAGAGAAAGAAAATGTATGGGAGTCACTAACAAAGTAAATATATGGAATTCCACACATGCAATGATGGCCGCACGATGTTGGAAAAGCTCCATGATGAATTAAAAGTCAGTTTTCTCTAGTTACTATTCACCTTCCAATGAGAGTATGCAAAGACTGTTTTATAAGCTGGTCCGGGATTACCATTTTTTTCTTTGCGCATTCACATTGAAAAAGGCATGTTTACTAAAACACGTCTGCGGCGTAATAAATTGGATTCTTTGAACCCGCTGACTTCTCCATCTTGTGTTAGGAATTTAATGACGTGATGTCACTGTCACGTAATGGAAGAACCCGTCAAGTGTTCCACATTTTAAAGTGGATTTGGTGTATTGCAGAAAAATGCGAGAACCACCACTGCCAAAAGAAACACCGTACCTGATTACACAAAGTCAAACATTACTACAATGTGAAAATCCTGATTACAAACCGGCATTTTGCGGGTAAGTGTACTCTCTTGGGCAAATGAGGAGAAATGTGTGCAAGTGTTCATTGTGTTTACCTAAAGTTCGATACAGTGAAGTGACCCGTTTTCATCATAGTTTTGAACATCTGCTAAAGAGAAGGTAGTCGTAGGCCACGCCCACCTTTTCCACCACTCTGCAAACATGCCTCCTGCTGCGCTCTTGGTTGGGTGATGAAGTCCCCTTGCCTCTTGAGGGTCGTGGGGGCCAACTAGCCCTACTGTTACCTCTAGTAAGCCCGAAACAGCTGGATTGTTGAGAGGTGGTCAGAGGCCACATCCCCTTTCTCCACCACTCTGCAAACGTACCTCCTGGTGCACTGCTGCTTGGTGGATGAAGTCTACTTTACTCCTGAGGCCCTCAGTAGGCAAGGGGACCTCATCACCCCACCAGCAGTGCGCTGAGAGGCGCGTTTGCAGAGTGGTGGAAAAAGGGTCAATTGAGATGTCATCAGCGATGTCATCAGTGATGTCACTGACCATGTCATGAATGATGTAATATGTAATGTCATCAGCAGTGCATTGCGGGGGCACCAGTTACAGTTAGCTCAACTACCTATAACGGCCAAATTTCTCTGGTTTTGTATGAGTGAAATGTCCTACTAACTATAACGTCCCTGAAACCTGTGGTTTTTTCAGTGAATTTCTAAGGTTTTTTAAATGCTAATTTCTAACTATAACGTCCCTGAAACCTATGGTTTTTTCAGTGAATTTCAAAGGTTATTAAATGCTAATTTCTAACTATAACGTCCCTGAAACCTATGGTTTTTTCAGTGAATTTCAAAGGTTTTTTTAAATGCTAATTTCTAACTATAACGTCCCTGAAACCTATGGTTTTTTCAGTGAATTTCAAAGGTTTTTTAAATGCTACTTTATAATTATAACGTCCCTGAAACCTATGGTTTTTTCAGTGAATTTCTAAGGTTTTTTAAATGATCATTTCCAACTTTAACGACCCTGAAACCTATGGTTTTTTCAGTGAATTTCTATGGTTTTTTAAATAATAATTTCTAACTATAACGTCCCTGAAACCTATGGTTTTTTCAGTGAATTTCTAAGGTTTTTTAAATGCTAATTTCTAACTATACCTACAGAGGTAGGACATGTAAAGAAAGAGGAAGAAAGGTGCAGAAAGAAGCAAGAGAAATGCAGAAAGAGGCAACAGAAGTCCAGAAAGACGAAGAAAAGTGCAGAAAGAAGTAAGAGAATGCAGAAAGAACCAACAGAGGTGCAGAAAGAGGCATTGTTTCAAAGTCATCCTGTGCCCCCAACTTTTTACTGACTGGTACTGGTGGTAACTGACTCTGACTAACCAGGCCCAGAGCCAGTGCTATCCTGAAAGACACTTAGAATACAGTGAAAACACCTACATACACTAGGGTACACTATGGGTTGGGGTATCCCTGTGATTGGCATGACCTCCCCTGTAAGGCCCTAGTACATAATAGGGCAGGGGGATTAAAACTACCTCTAACTAAGAGGTGCAGAAAGAGGCAAGAGAGGTGCATAAACAGGCAGGAAAGGTGCAGAAACAGGGAACATGGGTGCAGAAAGAGGCAAGTTAGCAGCAGAAAGAAGTAAGAGCAGTGCAGAGAGAACCAACGGAGGTGCCAAAAGAGGCAAGGGGGTGCAGAAAAAGGTAGGAGGGGTGCACAAAGAGGCAAGAGTGTTACAGAAAGAGGCAGGAGGGGTGCAGAAAGAAGGAAGAGAAGTGCAAAAAGAGGCAAGAGAATTGCTGAAAGAAG
Source organism: Calotriton arnoldi (assembly GCA_963921515.1). Lineage (NCBI taxonomy): Eukaryota > Metazoa > Chordata > Amphibia > Caudata > Salamandridae > Calotriton > Calotriton arnoldi. The sequence goes on along the minus strand of CAWUFW010004947.1, from coordinate 807,404 downwards.
CAACAGAGGTGTAGAAAGAAGCAAGAGAAGTGCAGAAAGTGGCAAGTGAGGTGCAGAAAAAAGCAAGAGCAGTGCAGAAAGAACCAACAGAGGTGCTGAAACAGGCGTGAAGGGTACAGAAAGAGCAAGAGAAGTGCAGAAAGAGGCAGCAGAGGTACAGAAAGAGGCAAGAGAGGTACAGAAACAGGCAGGAAAGGTGCAGAAACAGGGAACAGGGGTACAGAAAGAAGCAAGAGAGGTGCAGGAAGAGAAAAGAGGGGTGCAGAAAGGGGCAAGAGATCTGCAGAAAAAAGCAACAGAGGTGCTGAAAGAGGCAAGAGGGGTGCAGAAAGGAGGTAGATAAGTGCAGAAAGAGGCAAGAGAATTGCTGAAAGAAGCAACAGAGGTGTAGAAAGAAGCAAGAGAAGTGCAGAAAGAGGCAAGTGAGGTGCAGAAAAAAGCAAGAGCAGTGCAGAGAGAACCAACAGAGGTGAGGAAAGAGGCAACAGAGGTGCAGAAGGAGGCACAAGGGGTGCAGAAAGAAGGAAGAGGAGTGCATAAAAAAGCAACAGAGGTGCTGAAAGAGGCACAAAGGGTGCAGAAAGAGGCAAGAGAAGTGCAGAAAGAAGCAGCAGAGGTACAGAAAGAGGCAATAGTGGTGCAGAAAGAGGGAAGAGAGGTGTAGAAAGAGGCAAGAGAGTTGCACAAATAGGGAAGAGGGGTGCAGAAAGAGGCAGGAGGGGTGCAGAAAGAAGCAACTGAGGTGCCGAAAGAGGCAAGAGAGGTGCAGAAAGAAGCAAGTGAAGTGCACAAAGAGGCAACAGAGGTGCAGAAAGACGCAATAGAGGTACAGAAACAAGCAAGAGAAGTGCAGAAAGAGGCAAGAGAATTGCTGAAAGAAGCAACAGAAGTTTAGAAACAAGCAAGAGAAGTGCAGAAAGAGGCAAGTGAGGTGCAGAAAGAAGCAAGAGCAGTGCAGAAAGAACCAACAGAGGTGCAAAAAGAGGCAAGAGGGGTGCAGAAAGAGGTAGGAGAGGTGCACAAAGAGGCAGAGAGGTACAGAAAGAGGCAGGAGGGGTGCAACAAGAAGGAAGAGAAGTGCAGAAAGAGGCAAGAGAATTGCTGAAAGAAGCAATAGAGGTGTAGAAAGAAGCAAGAGTAGTGCAGAAAGAACCAACAGAGGTGCAAAAAGAGGCAAGAGGGGTGCAGAAAAGGTAGGAAGGGTGCACAAAGAGGCAAGAGAGGTACAGAAAGAGGCTGGAGGGGTGCAGAAAGAAGCAAGAGAATTGCTGAAAGAAGCAACAGAGGTGTAGAAATAAGCAAGAGAAGTGCAGAAAGAGGCAAGTGAGGTGCAGAAAAAAGCAAGAGCAGTGCAGAGAGAACCAACAGAGGTGCTGAAAGAGGCAACAGAGGTGCAGAAGGAGGCACAAGGGATGCAGAAAGAAGGAAGAGGAGTGCAGAAAGAAGCAACAGAGGTGCTGAAAGAGGCACGAGGGGTGCAGAAAGAAGGAAGAGAAGTGCAGAAAGAAGCAACAGAGGTGCTGAAAGAGGCAATAGTGGTGCAGAAAGAGGGAAGAGAGCTGTAGAAAGAGGCAAGAGAGTTGCACAAATAGGGGAGAGGGGTGCAGAAAGAGGCAGGAGGGGTGCAGAAAGAAGCAACAGAGGTGCCGAAAGAGGCAAGAGAGGTGCAGAAAGAAGCAAGTGAAGTGCACAAAGAGGCAACAGAGGTCCTGAAAGACACAAGAGAGGTACAGAAACAAGCAAGAGAAGTGCAGAAAGAGGCAAGAGAATTGCTGAAAGAAGCAACAGAAGTTTAGAAACAAGCAAGAGAAGTGCAGAAAGAGGCAAGTGAGGTGCAGAAAGAAGCAAGAGCAGTGCAGAAAGAACCAACAGAGGTGCAAAAAGAGGCAAGAGGGGTGCACAAAGAGGTAGGAGAAGTGCACAAAGAGGCAGAGAGGTACAGAAAGAGGTAGGAGGGGTGCAACAAGAAGGAAGAGAAGTGCAGAAAGAGGCAAGAGAATTGCTGAAAGAAGCAATAGAACTGTACAAAGAAGCAAGAGTAGTGCAGAAAGAACCAACAGAGATGCAAAAAGAGGCAAGAGGTGTGCAGAACAGGTAGGAGGGGTGCACAAAGAGGCAAGAGAGGTACAGAAAGAGGCTGGAGGGGTGCAGAAAGAAGCAAGAGAATTGCTGAAAGAAGCAACAGAGGTGTAGAAAGAAGCAAGAGAAGTGCAGAAAGAGGCAAGTGAGGTGCAAAAAAAAACAAGAGCAGTGCAGAAAGAACCAACAGAGGTGCTGAAAGAGGCACGAAGGGTGCAGAAAGAGCAAAAGAAGTGCAGAAAGAAGCAACAGAGGTGCCGAAAGAGGCAAGAGAGGTGCAGAAAGAAGCAAGAGAGGTGCAGAAAGAAGGAAGAGAAGTGCAGAAAGAAGTAACAGAGGTGCGGAAAGAGGCAAAAAGGGTGCAGAAAGACGTAACAGGGATACAGAAAAAGGCAAGAGAGGTGCAGAAAGAGGGAAGAAGGGTGCAGAAAGAGGCAAGAGGGGTACAGAAAGAAGCAAATGAGGTGCAGAAATAGGCAACAGACGTGCAGAAAGAGGGAAGAGAGGTGCAGAAAGTAGAAGAGATGTGCAGAAAGAGGCAAGAGAAGTGCAGAAAAAGAAAGAAATGTGCAGAAAGAAGCAACAGAAATGTAGAAAGAGGCAAGAGAGGCGCAGAAAGAAGCAAGAGTGGCTTGCACACCATTAGTACCAATTTAACACCTACATTTAGCAATTAGTAACAGGTTACCATTCTAGGTTTGCAAAGGGCCTTCCACCACGCTGTAACACTTGTCGCTGCATTTTTGGTAACGTTTGAGCCAGAAACAAGGCTTTTTTTGTTCAAATCTGCAGATTAGGGAGCAGATGATGGATTATGTGGCTAATGCGGAAAATGTATAATTGTGCAAAACTCGGTGCAGCCAAACAGTCGCATAATTCCAGTGGCCCTGCTCATACCTCTGACTAGGTCCACAAGTGCTCCTCAGTGATTCCTTCTTTTTTTGTCTCACTGAGTTCATAGTTGAGCTTCTATAGAAAAGAGGAAGACTAAACCTGAGGTTACCACTCCACAACACAGACTACAATACCACATAATTACTCTCCATAACACATAATCCCACTCTACATAATTCCTATACACTAAATACCACATACTTTCTATCCACATAATTTCACTGCACAACATACCACATAATTCCACTACACACAACGTACATCCACTCCACTCCAAAAAACATTAGTAAAAAACGTTTACATTTACAATGCCAATAGCTCTAACTCTCGCAAATGTGAAACCTATTACATTGCAAACACTTCTTTAACTAGTAGTCGCGTTTGCAGAGTGGTGGAGAAAAGGTGCTGGGCCTCCGACCAGCGCTCAGGAATTCCGCTGCGTAGGATTTACACGAGGTACCAGAAGGGATTCTTGGCCCCCAAAGTCCCTCAGGAGTAAAGTGGACTTCATCGCCCATCCCGTAGTCTGCCAGGAGGCGCGTTTGCAGAGTGGTGGAGAAAGGGGACATGGCCTCCGAAGACGTCTTAGCAATTCCACTATGTGGGACTTACTGGAGGTAACAAGAGGGGTACTTGGCCCCCATGGACATCCTTGGGGGCCAACTACCCCTCCTATTACCTCCAGTAAGTACCACACAGCAGGATTGCTAAGTTCTCAAAACAGGCCACGCCCCCTTTGCCCACCACTCTGCAAATGCGCTCCCTGGCGCGCTCTTGGATGGGGATTGAAGTCCCCTTTGCTGCTGGGGGTCTTTTAGGGGCCAATTAGCCTACCTCTTACCTCCAGTAAGCCCCACACAGTGGGATTGCTGAGAGGTGGACACAGGCCATGCCCCCTTTCTCCTCTCCACCACTCTGCAAACGTGCCCCCTGACGCGTTCTAAGTTGGGGGATTAAGTCCCCTTGAATACTGAGGGTCCCTGGGGGCCAACTAGCCCACCAGGTACCTCCAGTAAGCGCCACACAGCTGGATTGCAGAGAGGTGGTCCGAGGCCACGCCCCTTTATACACCACTCTGCAAACGCGTCTCTTGGCGCACTGCTGCTCGGGGATGAAGTCCACTTGTGTCCTGAGGTCCTCAGGACACAAGAGGACCTCATCGCCCCACCAGCAGTGCGCCAAGAGGCGCGTTTGCAGAGTGGTGTAAAAATGCCCCCACGGTCCCAGCCGGCTCCCCGCCTCCTGCAGGAGCCGGCATTGCTTTTGCACAAGGGGAGCTGCTGACATGCAGCTCCCCTTGTGCAAAAGCAATCTGCTTAGGTTTTTGGAAGCGAGAGCAGGTTTCCTGCTCTCGCGTCCAAAAACCAAAGCAGAGTTTGCTATGACAGGGCTGGAGCCGTGCTCCCGCCCTGCTATAGCAAACAGCAATGTCCCGGGGGTTGGCATCCTGGGACATTGCAGGAGCCGGCCTTGGGGGCTGGCGGTCCCCAGGGCCATCAAGGGCTCCTGGAGGGGGGCACGCGGCCCCCATCCCATCATTTGTAAAGCCCCGGGGAGGTGCTGGTCCCCAGGGCTAGGGGGGGCCCGCGAGGCCCCCCTAATTATTTAAAGAAGCCCCGGGAGGTGGTGGTCCCCGGGCCTTGGGGGGGCCCGTGAGGCCTCCCCCTCATTATTCAAAGAAGCCCCGGGGAGGTGGTGGTCCCCAGGGCTTGGGGGGGCCCGCGAGGCCCCCCTCATTATTCAAAGAAGCCCCAGGAAGGTGGTGGTCTCCGGGGCTTTGGGGGGCCCGCGAGGCCCCCCCATTAATTATGTAGCCCTGGGGAGGTGGCGGTCCCCGGGGCTGTGGGGGCCCCCGCGGGCCCCCGCATACATTCTGAATATTCCCCCCAGGTCCTGGCCCACCCGGGGGCTTAAGGATAATGAAGCGCTGGAATCCGCGCTTCGTTTTTTAAAATTTTCTCTGCCGGATTCGCGCACCCAGCACAAATTCGGCCGATTCTTTTTTTTTTTTAATGCTTTTTTTTGGCCTGGGGGTCCTTGTGGGACCCCCTGAGCAGGCCTAGGGGGTCAGGGTGTTTCTACCCTGCCCCCTTTTCTTGTTTTTCACCTTTTTTTTTTACTGTTTTCTTGTGACTAGGTTACCGAGTCACAAGATGGCTGCCAACTCTTCTTGGTTTGGAGTGCTGGCAGCCAATTAGAATGAAGCTTGTGCTCGGGAGGAGTCGCGACTCCTCCTCGGTGCTCAGATATATACATTTTTATATCTTGAATTTCTCATGAACTACTGAACGGATTTACACCATTTAAAAAAAAGTCGCTTTCTGAACCAAGAGCTACCTTTTTGCCAAATTTGGTGTAATTCCGTTCAGCAGTTCGGGCTGTAGCCTGTTCCAAAATTCCTATGGAAATTAACATGGGGAAAACGCGTTTTGGGACCCCCCTTTTTTCCTCGGCCCCTGCTTGACGAATCACACCAAAACTTTCAACACAGGAGCTGACCGGAACGCCCCATTTGTTTTGAAAATTTCGCGAAGATTCGTCAAACGGCGCCAAAGATATTGGCAAAGCAAAAAACGCTTTTCTTATGGAAACTAGGTCCTAACTATAACTACTTACTGGCGACCGCCAGTATGTAATATATTTATATTTATAAAATAAGTTTACAAATAATAAGTAAATTGTAACAAATTATAATTATTATTTTAATAATAGTTTTAAATTATCTCTTTAAATAAACACACATATATACATATGAGTTTTTAAAAAATAAGTATAACATTTATATGTATTTTTAAATTATTTAAATATTTTTAATTTACTTTATATTACTGTTTAATATTTACATATTTAATGTTTACTATGTTTATATTAATAAACTATATTTTTGTGTTCAATATTAGTGTATAACAATATTTTTTTTCAATATTTTTGTTGTTACATTATATGTATAGGATAACAATACTTTTGTACTCAATATTTTTGTCGCAATATTTATGTCCCACGATATTTGTGGTTTCAATATTTTGTCAGTGAACCATCTCCAACGTTGTGCTTTCTAATGGCCTTACTATCTAAAGTGCTCTCCTTTGTACCTTCTGGTCTTACAGACTTTGTCAAATTGAAAATTGAAACCTTTGAGTTTTTTCAGACGGTACAGCTATTTTTATGATAAATAATCAAACATCAAGAGTGAACAGACTGGCCTACTAAATAGGTCGAACTTCATAACATCAAACTCTGAAACATCTGAACAAATTTTAACATTAAAAAAAAAACACGGTTGTCTCAGAAACCAATCAAGTGGAAAGCAAAGCCAAATACTGTAAAACAAATTTGTCTAAAGCTCAGACTAAATTTCTTTCTGAACTAAAAGAAAATCACAACTTGATTAGAAAAACCTGCTGACAAAGGAGGTGCTATAGTTTTGTTGAATTAAAATAAACATGTACAAATGAAGGGCTCAGTCAGGTTTCAGATCCAGACCACTACAGGAAACTAGAAAGTGAACCTTCAAGACAAGTGATGGAGGAAATCGCACAATGAATGGAATATGGTGGGACAAAAGGCTGGATAGGACCCAAAGAATTTGACTTGCTGCACAATAAATCATCTTTGATCCCTGTGTGTACCTCCTTCCCAAAATATTTGAGAACCCAAGAATCCAACCGGAAGTCTGATCATGTTTCAGGATGTGACTCCATTTTGGAACAGTTATCCAAGTGTGTGGATTTCTTCCTCAAACCTTTCCGAAGGGCCACATAAACTTACATCCAGGACACCACTGATTTCATTAATTACATCGAAGGGCTGCCATTCAATAAAGAGGAGCAAATTCTGGTCACACCTGATGTTGTATCTCCATTCACCAATATTCCTCAGTATCAAGCACTAGAAATCATACAACTTTATCTGGATAAAAGAGAAGGACCTCACCAGCTACTGATAGATATCAATTACTATACATTGGCCAATATTGCACTTACAAGGAATATCTTTTTATTTAATTGTGATTTCTAGTTACAGACCAAAGAAATGGTGATGGGCTGTCCCTTCTCTTTGGAGATGGCAATGTTTTATATGGCGAATATCAGGAGAAACATATTTACCAGAACAATCCTTTTATAGATAAGATCTCTTTATGGTACAGGTAAATAGGTGACATTTTCTACATCTAGACAGGAAGCTTAACTACATTACAAGACTTATTTCAGTGGTTAAATTCCAATCAATTGAATATCAACTTACTAGACATCACAGCTACCACAGACAACAAATACCTGACAACCACCTTATACACTAACCCTAGGGACAAAAACACCCTCCTATGATAGGACAGCTTCCATCCAAGAAATATATGTGACAACCTTATCTATAGCCAATTCCTTAGGATTTGCAACGACTACAAGGAAAAAAGGATGTATACTTTACCCACTCTGATATCTTGAAGTACAAACTTATTGCAAGGGGATATCAAAAAAATTGCCAAACAGGCTTGCAAAAGGCAATGGTTCACACCCCACAAGAAACATTACTCGAACGCAAACTAAAGAATTAACAAAAAGCCATGGTTTGTGTCCACCTTCAGTCCCTCTACAAATCTATTCAAGAAGATCATTAAATAAACCCGACGCATCCTTTCTTCACTTGGAACTCAACCAGGTACCATCTCCACACTCAAAAAACTGAAAAATATTGGAGAGCAATTAGTTAGAGCCTATATTGTTCCACCAACAAACACTCTTCAAACAATCAGAGATTTGTGGAAGTTTGAACCCGTTCAGGAACATCACTGCTGTGGAGAATGCTCTGTTTGTTCCCAGGCTATAGAAGGCATGGTTTTCAACACAGTATTCTCTCAAGCTATAAAACTAAGAACATAGTATTCTGTGCCCTTGTAAAAAAACAACAAAAAAACTGTACATCAGCAAGACCAAGCAGGACATTAAAAAAAGGGTCTGCCAACAGCAATCTCGTATTAGAAGCAAAGTGGCCACTGAACTATTGGTCAACATTTCTGTGAATCTTCTCATACTGAAACAGAATTAAAATGGACTTTTCTTGATGTTATACACTCTGCCCCTCGAGGTAGTGACATGGACAAACTTCCCTTGAAAACAGAGGCTTTCATGATTATGAAATGTGACATCACCCACTATGGTTTCAGCAAAATTTCTGAAATACAAACATCGGATAGCTCCGGGATAATGACCATCTGACTGCTAGTTAGCCTCTATAACTAATAATCATTGACGACAACTCCCCAGTACTCTCCATCATCAGCCCCAATCTATAACAATACCATATCACCCAATCCCAGAATTATGTTAGCCACAGATAACCCACCAGCCTTATCGAAGACCTTACATGCCACACCTTGAATGTTTCAATGTATGTCATGTATCCCCCACACTTGCTCAAGTGACTACGCCATATGTCTCATCCATAAAACACTTGCTGAACTATGAAATGTGCACGGACTGATACCGCCATACGTACGGTCATCACTTCTTGATTGCCTATTCCCACAATCCAATAGCAGCATGTTGTGTTAAACTACATCCCATTTCCTTGGTGAACAACAACAAGCCATCCTTTATTGTGACCAACAATGACTCAGACACATTGCTGTCACCTTTTTGATAACTTAATTTTCCCAATAATCTAATTAGGTGTTCTTGTACTGCCTCCCACTGCAACATTCATACAACAAATCCCACAATTCCTTCAAGAAGGCGCAGAACGAATGTCATGCTGAGCGAAGCTGCTTAAATTTACAGGCCTCAGACATGCCCTAAACACTGAGATAAAACAAACTCTGCCTTTTGCCTGCACTGATTTCTTTACAATACCTGACAAGAACCTAGCCCCAAGTAACTCACCACGAGGGCCACACTGAAAGGTCCCACCTTTTGCTGAAGGACGGGTACCAGCGTTCAAATTGGCAAGCCGTCGCAATCGGAGTTTGAGCTCAATTTGGAGCAATACTTATTTTCTGCCCCTTTATAAACTTAGCTAAAACCTAACTCTGCATGTTTATTTGATGTTCCAGAGGTCTAACCTCCCATGCTTTATAAGGGCCGAACCCAGTTAGCACGAGCTTCCTTTTCTAGACAGAAAGTTATCAAGTACTCTGCTGAGTCATTAGCCCACTATACAGTACAGGACTGCAGCGTTGACTGCTTTGAACTGGAGGCAGCATATATGACTGCTCCTAATAAATTATTTACAATACAGCCCCAAAGAATATACTCAATCAAACTGACCTAGGATGATTTAGCTGCCTATGATTTAGCTGCACAGCTTACACCCTTTTCATAATGATAGCTATTATTCTATCTTTGTAAAGGAGACCCATCTAAGAGAACAGCTGCAAGAAGTTTCACAAACAGTATTGTGCATGCTAGGAACCCCACAGAACTCTAGCCTAGCTGTGTGAGCTGGTGTTCTATCTAACCGAGCATAAAGATCACGAATGACCTAGTGAAATTATACCATATTCTGGCTGAGAAACTGATGGAGTTGTGGCCCCTTTTCTTGAAGGGAACCTGTGACCAGAATGTGCAGCGTGGTGGTGATCCTAACCAGTTACACCATGTCCTCATCCCTCTGAGTATTGCAAGAAAGTTACACTGCTATTTCCTCCATGGGCATATGTGTGATTGGAGGAAGGTATATACCTGCTTCAGATCCATTCAGAAACCATACTTCCTAATCATGGAATCTACCTGTGCTTCTGTCTCATTGGAGCCCTGCCATCTCCTTCCAAATCAGCTACCCCTTATCTGGTATTTCCAGAGCTGTTCTTGCATAGACAGGTACTACAATAGAAGATCAACACCTGGCTAATTGAGTGCACAAGACCACATGAGAGTGGGTATTTTTTAGATCACAATTCCCACTACTCAGCAGTCATCTCTGTGATGTGGAAAACCCAGTGGTACTGCAGCTACAACCTGCCTAAGGGTGTTAGTATGGCAAAGCAGTAAAATCCACTTGCTAAGTTATTGGCACTTCCTTGTTATGGAAGTATAGAAAAAAATAGTCTGCCACAGCCTTTTCAGTGTGTTCAAAATGCTCTCTCTGTGCAACACAAAAACAGGCCCCTACTTTAATGTCCCCCCCCACTCTCAAAAACTCTAAGCATTACTTAAAAGGCAAGGGAGCTGTGCCAGAAAAAAGAAGTCCGATGACGACAACCCACGGAATTTGCCGATGATCAACACAATTCTACTCATTTCCTAATGTCAGTCTTCTGCAGCAGCCAAGGGAGGTAAGGAAAAAGTATCACCTCTATATATGCAATTATTTAAGAAACATATGCCCTTTCCTTACATCCAAGATATAGTTCTGGCCCCTTGATATACCTCCGTAAAAATATTGTGGTCCAGAGATTTTCATTTTTGATTTGTGTTTTTGTATCATTAGAGCAGTAATTTAGCTTGGGTAGACATTGCTAATCCGGGCCGAATTTTTCTGGACGACATTTTTAAAAATGTCAATTATGTTGCAGGGATGATGTAATATTTCAGGAACCATGAGACCTATATACCTTATTTTGGTATCAAAATATAGGTTTTGAGGGTCAAGTAGTCTTATAGAGACAGAAAATAACTCCTCAGAGCAACCCTTCTGCCATTTACCAAAATGGCGGCTCTATAATGATGCGTTTTAGCCATCATATTGGTAATTTGTTTTAATATTTATTTTGTTTCAGGTTTTCCGATGATTCAAATTCGTAAACATGAGTGAAGCAGGTGGTAGCAGAGGATCTTTACCTTCTGACAGAGTATTGCTAACTACAAAATCGAACACTCCTTCAACAAAGAAAAATGTTTCACATGCCAAACTAATCCGAAAGAAAAGCTAACATCAACTGTGGCTAGACAGAGGAGAGTTTGATATGCTGCAGAAATTCAGCAAGAAGAAGTTCACAAACGATTTAAACTGATGGGTGAAGAGGATCAAATATTTTATCATTGTAATAACAAGTGCTATAAGTTGTATACAATGGTAAAAAAGGCTGGAAAAAATTCATGAAAAAATAGCAGAAACCAGTCAATCACAACAAGAATCCGAGTCTTCTGAGAAAGCGAGGACAATCAAACCCAATGCCATCCACTTAGAAGATCAATGGCTACTCCTCGTCCAACACCAACAACTGATCAGAAAGCAGAGGATGTTCAATGTGTTATCTGTGGATTAGCCAGAACAAGGGCCAAAGGGATTGATGAAAGAACAAAGTACAGAGTATGTGAGTCTCAAAGGGCAAACATGTCTTTATCTGCACTCAGTTTCTTCCAAGATGAAGTTTTCAGCTGAGTAGCTGATCTAAACAGTGAGATGAATGTATTTGTAGCGGATTTTTATGCCCACCCATACTGCATGCATGCATACATTCAAAAATATGAATGTACAATAAGCTCCCAGCAGGAATGTAACCACCAGCCTTCAGTTAAGTTTGCACTCTTTAAAAAAGCAAATGAAGTTTTAAAGCCACTCTTGAGTGCTGGTTATGGGTTCACACTCAGTGAGATCAGAGAAATAATGGTCAACATTGATAAAACTGTATTGATCCATAATAATGAAATTAAATATTTTCCGGTGAGAATGTACAATGAGAGAATTCATTTTTTTTTTTTTCCTAAGACAACAGCAAGGGAAGAAGATTAAGCAACTACATGCCAAGCTTTGCAATTTGGAGATAGAGCATTTGGGTAAGATAGTGCAGGGGAAGGAGGTAGCCACAACACAGTTAGATATCACTTTGGTTAAAGCAGAGATAGGGTCGTACTATTCTCAAAAGGTTGCCGCTGGATATCAGACTTATAGGGTAGAAAGCTATGAGTATGGGGAAGCAGTCGGCAAATTACTTGCTTTAAAGACAAGACAAAAGGTAATGAAGAGCCAGATATCCTCAATAATTAGTGGGGTGGTCTCATATACCGAGCCAGGGGATATCGTTAATGTGTTCCATCAATTTTATCAAGACCTCTATATGGAGGAGAAGCAAGGCCCTCAAGGGGACGCCTTTGTGAATGGCAGTAAAGAATATAGGACGTTGGGGGAGGGTATGAGCGAGAGGCTGGAGAACGAATTTACACTGGAGGAGGTACAAACAGCTATACAGCAGTTGGCCTCGGGTAAGGCAGCTGGCCCTGATAAGATTCCATCTGAATTTTATAAAATCTTTCAAGAAGAGCTGGCTCCCTTGCTCTGGGACCTATTTCTAGGGGTACAATATTCTGGAGACTCACCAGAGTCTTGGAAGGGTACTAATATTGTCATCTTTCCCAAGAAAGATAAGCCACTGGATCAACCCACTTCTTACAGGCCCATCTCCTTAATAAACGCAGATGCAAAAATGTACTCTAAAATTTTGGCGAACCGCCTCCAGAGGGTCATAGCCAGTCTTGTGTCACCTTGGCAGCATGGCTTTGTACCAGGTCGAGATACAACTGACCATGTAAGACGAGCAGTGGCCCTATTCGATATCATGGGGGAGACTAATGGATATTTGGCTATGATTCTTCTGGATGCGGAAAAAGCATCTGATCGTGTGTCATGGGAGTATCTATGGGGTGTTCTGGCTGCTAAAGGGTTTGGTCCCCGGGTCATTACCGCAATTAAGGCAATGTATAGGGCTCCCTATGCGAAGTTACAGGTGATGGGTCAAGAATCTGATATGATAAGGGTGTCACGGGGAACAAGGCAGGGATGCCCTTGCTCCCCAATTTTATTCGCCCTTTATATTGATCCATTTATTCAATCTATAATTGAAAATCAGGTAATTGTACCAGTGACGACACAGGGATTCAATACCAAAGTATTAGTCTACGCGGACGATATTGCTGTCTTAACACTTAAACCCGGGGAAGCAATGAGGGAGATTGAAGCTATTGCCACTATGTTTGGAAAGGAGTCGGGGTATTTATTGAATAAATCCAAGACTCAAATAATTTGCACCAAAAATGTCAACTATCTTGATAACCGATGTGTTAGCATTGCTACCTATCTTGGGGTAAAGATTACTCCGGACATTGGTCAGATCGCCAAAATAAATTTTAAACCTGTGATTAGCAAAATAGCTACAGATCTGAGGCGAATGAGTTCACTTCATTTAACTATTATAGGGAGAGTTAATGTTCTAAAAATGGTAATGCTCCCTAAAGTGCTGTATTTATTCAGGGCACTTCCGGTCGAAATCGAAGGGTCTATAATTAAAGCTTTAGATTCTTTATTCATACGGTTTATATGGCAATATGGCAAAGTCAGGAGATCTTTAAAGTTCCTTACATTGCCTCAAGCACGGGGAGGGTGGGCTGCTCCTAATCTTACTTTTTATTATTGGGCAGCTCTGTTACGACAAATGAATATACTTTTTTTTGAAAATACTGGCAGAGCTAGCAGGGTACAGGGGGAGTATCTCCCAACAATCTATGAATTGGCACTTGGGGAAAGGGCACGAGCACTGTTTTTACGTGAGCTGGAACCCAGTTACTATAAGAAGGTTCGATTTAAGGTCATATCGAATTCATGGAAGGTCTGGGGAAGGATACAAAAACATATGAATATCGAGAAGGTAACTAAGTATACACCCATTTGGAGATCATCTTTATTTCCCTCGGTTTTTTATGATGCTATAGCCAAACAATGGGAGCAACTCGGCCTACGTATAGTAGGAGATATTCAGCCAAATGGCCAATTATATTTGTTCAGGGAGCTACAAAGGGAATTCGGAATTCCGGATGGACATTATCTCAAATATTTGCAAATAAAGGGAGGGTTTAAAAGACGACTGGCAATCTCTAGTGCTAAAATTGCATTGTTTGAAACTATGGGGAGATCTGTCTGTAAAATCAAACATTTATATAGCATGATGATGGAGCAAGCTCCGGATGATATGGAAAAAACTGAAAGTAAATGGGCCAGTAGATTAGAGAATGAAGACACCGATATTGATATGTCATTACGGTTAGTAAAGAAAACGCTCCTATCCGCTAATTTGAAATCACAACATTATAAAACGATATATAATCTTTATTTTACTCCAGCCAAATTATTCAAATGGGGGAAAAGAGAGGACGACAAATGCCCCAGATGTGGGGTTGGTCCAGCAGAAGAGATTCATATGTTTTATGGGTGTCCACAGCTGGATCTGATTAAAATCGATTTGGTTAAGTTTTGGGAGAGGATCCTGGGTAAAACAGTGGTATTAACCCCTACGCTTATGATGACTGGATATGATAGTCATGTTGATTTAGACCAAACTCAGATCAGCATCATTTTTTTCAGTTAGTATAATTAGGTTACTCATTGCAACTAGATGGAAGGATCCAATGCCCCCATGCTTTCACGAATACCTGGCCCGTTTTATAGCTGTGTATAAAATCGAACAGGCACTATACATCTGTAAGGGATATCAGGTTAAACAATGGGGCATTAAATTATGGGCTCCGGTTACGAAATGGTTAAAAGAGGTAGGGTAATGTATATAGAGCAAATCTGTGCTAGAGTAATGTCTTTTCCTATGTAACAATATTAATTTGGATTGTAAGATAATTAATGACAAATGTTTAATCATGGATTAATTTTGTATTTGATTTGTTGCTTAATGTCTCTCTGAATAATAATTAAAAAAAAAAAAAAAAAGAGAATTCATTTTTGTCAGTCTAACAAAAAGAATGAGCCACTTATGGTGTTCTCTTAATGACAAATGTTGTGATGCCCCAGAGCTCGGCAAATCATGAGAGTCAAAAAGACTGCCTGATATTGTCTTAAAATGTTTTACATCATTGTTTAATATTCAGCAAAGCAAAACTGTTACAAACTAAAGTTCTTGAGTTCAGAACAGAAGCCGGCAACATTCATGATGACTTTGAAGATATGAGCGAAGAAGTGAAAGAGAATCCGATGAACCGACATGCTTATGCTGTGCAAATGTACCGTCTTTTCCAAATCATGTTTTATTAATTACATCACGGCAAAAGAAAACTCTGCTACACATGATGACTGCCCTCTCAATCTATGACAACTGCAAACGTAAAGAGCTAATCACTTCAATGAATAGGATTGGTGTATCAACAAGTCGTAATGACATAGAACGAAGCAGGAACTTGTTAGCAGCTCACGCTGTAAAATCTTGTGAATCCAATACCACCCCACTCCCTAATCACTTCACCAGGGAAGAACTTACAATTGCTGCTCTTGATACTTTTGATTTTGAAGACAGCTCTTCATTGTCTGGAACATCCAGCACACATGATACTGCCATGGTGCTTTTTCAAGACTGTACCAATGAAGTAGCTGCTGGAAAAAAAGTTGTGTCAGCTGTAGGCATAAACAAACAAAGCTCCAAACTTATAACCTAACTGCCTTGCCAACGTTTGCAAAATCACTACAAGCCATCAACACGTCCCAGTCTACCAGAAAATTTCAAAGTGGCTGAGGACTTGGATCTTTTTCTTCCTGGTGCTGTGGTCCACAAAGCTGATTTAACTGAATTTATCATATCGCTTATTCGGTCAGGAGCCAGTTCCCCCGTGGGCTGGAATTCATGCTCTGATCTCCCAGAATACCATCCCACTGAAGAAGGTTGGGCTTTTACCAGTAATACCATTTTTGTAGTCACAATCTTCACAACAGTATACACAGCTTTAAATAATTTCCAAAATGTGCGTGCTCAGCTTGAAGACCAGCCTATGTTGCCAATTTAGTTTATAACTTGCCAAAACATTGCTGTTTCTTCAGTGAACATTGAATTCTCAATTATTGCAAGTGGAATGATTGTCAATGAGGAGTTGTGCCTGCAGAGAGATATTCAAAAGGTACGGGCCATATTGTTCAAGAACTTAACAGCGAATTGGAGGAATCTGACCTTCGTGTTGTGCCACATGTTGAGTGGGCTGTTCGAAATGGTTCCAATCGAGTCATTGTACTGTCAAATCACACAGATGTTATTATTGTGCTGCTTAGATTTGCTGCAATGTTCATAGGTCAAGGATTGCCAGAGCTATGGATAAGTTAAGGAACAGGCGAGAAAAGACTCTCAATCCTGCTTCATATTCTGTACAAGAAACTTGACCCAGAGATACCCAGTGTTATTATCAAGGCACATATTCTTACGGGTGATGACACTATGAGCAAAATTGGAACAAAGCTTGGAGCTGTAACTGCTGAAACTGTGAAGTTTCTAAAAGGATTTGCTGAGACAGGAGAAGAATGTGACTTTAAAGACATAGAAAAAATACCTTTTGCGTGTGTGGAAAATGAGTTCGGACTGTCACTCATTTGACGATCTTCGGTACAGTGAGTTCAAGAGATCAGTCCCTCTAAGTGACCTTCCACCGACATCATATTCTGTGCGTGGACACATTAAATGAGCATTCTACTTGATCAGAAGATGTGTAAGTGTTTGGGATCCTGCATATGTAGAAAAAGATCCATGTGAATTTGGTTGGCGAAGATATTGATGGGGTGCTAAAACCTACGAAATATCTAAATACTCTACCCACAGAACTTACACATACATGTACTAGCAAAACCTGTGCTACAAAAAGATGTCCGTCAGTATGCTCTTCCCAAATGTTCAACATTCTTCAAATGTACCACGAGCGATTGCTGAAACAAATAAATAAAGTGAATTCTGAAAATGCCTAAAACAGGAGTGATAAACATTATTTATTTCGTATTCAGATCATAAACATTGTTTGGTGTACACATAAAAGGATTAAAAACCATACTTATTTGTTACATATCGATATATGTCTCTTCTATCTCGAAAAATGGTGGAAGGGTTGCTCTGAGGAGTTATTATATGTCTCCATTAGACTACTTGACCGCCAAAACCTATGTTTTGACACCAAAATGAAGTATATAGGTCTCATGGTTTTTGGAATATTTTATCATCACTGCAACACATGTCGTCCACAAAGATTCAGCCCAGATCAGCAATGTCTACCCAAGCTAAATTACTTCTCTAATGATACAAAAACATAAATCAAAAATGAAAATCTCTGGACAACAATTTTTTTTACAGAGGTATAAGAGGCCCGGGATTAAATTAGGCAATTATTCACGAGCATCCATTCACTCTTACCACTAGTGCCTTTGCCATTACATTGTGAATAACAAGACTCATGATCTTTTAGTAAGATGTGAAGAAATTATATATTTGTTGTTTACAAAAGCTTCCTTTACAGAACTTTTTTATTTAATGCTGTACTTGAAAAAGTCAATGTAATGGCCCCTTTTGATATTTAGCCTGTGTTGGAAATGGCCCTTTCTGCACAGTCACCCCCAAACATTTTGCCTTCCTCCTCCTCTTTTTCTGACTTCATTTTTGTTGGCTTTAGGATTCTGGACTCTTTACCACTGCTACCAGTGCTAAAGTGCATATGGTCTGCACTCCAAACATTGACTTATCCACAATTGGCATATTTAATTTACCTATAAATCCCTAGGAAAGTGCACAACATGTGCCCAGGGCCTGTCAATTAAATGCTACTAGTAGGCCTGCAGCACTGATTGTGTCTCCCACTCAGTAGCACTTTAAACATGACTCAGGCCTGCCATTGCAGAGCCTGCGTGTGCAGTTTAAACTGTAATTTCAACCTGGCATGTTCACCTACTTGCCAGGCCCAAACCTTCACTTTTATTAGATACAAGTCAACGCTAAGTTAGGCCCAAGGCAGTCCTGAGGGCAGGGTGCAGTGTATTTAAAAGTTAGGACATGTACATTTGAGTTTTACATGTCCTGGTACTGACAAACTGCTTCATTCGTTTTTCACGGTTGCAAGGCCTATCTCTCCCTTAGGTTAACATAGGGATTGCCTTAAAACATCTTAATTTCCCATTGAGAGCAGATAGAAACTTGGTGTTTGGTGCCGGGGACTCCCAATTTAAAAACACATCTTTCAGTAAAGTTGTTTTTTAAGTCTGAAAATGCCACGTTTAGAAAGTCAGCAAACACAACAAGATGATGGACGGAGTGCTGAAACTTTTCGACCACTCATCCCCAGTCAAGAGATCTGGGTTTAATTCATCATCCTTTTGCTCACTATGCCAACCCAGTTTGGACCCAGCCATATGCAAATCAGTCTTGACCCAGCTCCTCATTGGAACAGTCCAGCCAGAACTGCCAGGCCAGGTCCTCTCTGGACTGGAAACAAGCATCCCGGGACCAGTTTCAGGGTATCACCAGGGTATCACCCCTCCTCAGCCAGGCTAGCTGGAATCCAGTGGCACAGCGAACAAGGGACCCACGTCTGGGCATGCTCTAGGCCACTTAGGGAGATAAGAGCAAAAAAGAGCAGTTATGCTGGGCCTGTACTTCCCTCCACCCGAGGCTTCTGGTGGGTTCACAGGTTTTCCTATTTGTTAGACCTGTCAGCCCTAGGGTGGTCTTCCCCTACCTTTTTTTCCCTTTTGCTTCCTAACTGACCGCCATTTTTGTTGGACATAGGACTCTGGGCACCTTACCACTGCGAAACAGTGCTGAGGTGCAGGTGCTCTCTCCTAAAAACAGGGTGTCATAACATGTCTGCCACAGGCCCCTGCTAATGCGGTGAGGCTGCCATCCTATCTGCGCGCTAGTAGCTGGCATGGGCTGGGACTGGATGCTACTGTAACCCTGACAGCCCCGCCCTTGTCACCATAGACAGACAGGACAAAGTGACAGGGGACATCCCCCGGAGCCCCTAGATCCTTCTAGAGACTTCCAACCCCCCAGGTTGCTGCCAGAACTTGCCGCCTTTTCCCTGGGTCACCTGACTTAGGGGTATAAAAGAAAGGGAGGGAACCCTATATGACTGTTACACTACTGGCTAGAGACCCACCTGGACTGGAGTGCGGACAGCTGCGTCAGCAGGATTGCCACCCCAACAGGGCTGACTGTTCCCAGGAGCTGCTGCCCCCCTATGTGTGCCGCCCCGCTGCCTGCTGATCTGACCCAGCCTAGAGAAGTGGACCCAAAATGCCCCCAGAGTGTCTCCCCAGGAGGAAGGATTGACCTCCTGGTATTGAGCTGATTGTTGCGAACTGTCCCTGCAGTAAAGTGGGACTACCCTGCTGAAAGACAGACCCTACAAAGGGACAACCACGACCTGCACCTACCGTGCCCCGCGGTGCTGTACCCGGGGGATTCACCGCCGCTGCACGGGACTCACAAGGTACTGGCACCCGCCGTGGCTTTGGGGCCCCTGGGGAGTGATGTCGCACGCTGAGGAGAGGAAACGCTGCGTACCTAAATCACCGCCGCTGCCCTGGGGAGCGCTGTCGCGCGCTGAGGAGAGGAAGCACTGCGTGCCGAAGTCACCACCGCAACCCAGGGGGCGTGAAACTGACCTGAGAGGTGCTGGTTCGTGGTGGAGGCGCCGGAGGCCGGGAAATCACCGCCATCGCCCAGGCCCCGGGGAGCGCCGTGTCGCTGGGGCGTTGTGGCGGAGAAGCGCTTGTGGCCTGGAGTTCACCACCGCAGGCCCGAGAGGAGTGCGGTCTATCAGGAAATCACCGCCGCCGGCCGGGCGGGAGAACGCGACCGAGGGAATCCCCAGCGCTGCCTGGAGAACTCCGAGCTGGGGTTGGTGCAGCAGAGCGAGCATCGCCTAGTAACCAGGACTCCGGCCTGCATCGTCATCAGCAGCAGCTCGGAGGAGCCGTGCACGGATTGGTTACCGAGCGTGGTCCTGCCAGGCAACCCGGAGCCCGACTTGGAGAAGTCCCGAGGAGCCCAAGAAAGTGCGAGAGCCTTCCAAGCTCTCCCGACCGGCTCCCCTGCTGTGGGAAACCCCACAAGTTCCTTCACTGCCATCCTCCTCCCCAGGTAACGGCCCCGCGAGAGGTGTGGAGTGGGCTGACTGGGGGGGGGGGAAGGGACGTCTGCAGGCCATTGATCCCGGTGAGAGGTAGCGGTTGCCGGGAGCCCTGCGGGTGGACACACCACTCAGGCTCGGCTTTGCCCTGACAGTAGTGCCCAAGAGGAACCCGGAGGCACTCCATGGGGTTATCCTAACTGCAGCTCTCCCAGAGTTCATCCGGAACCCCCTTTTGTTTGGGAACTTTGCTAATGTAATGTAATTCTTGCCATGTTTGCTTCACCAATGATGGAAATGAAGAGACTCTTGTTCCCTATTACTGAACTGGCTAAGAGTTAGAGAAGGCGACTCACAGAACGTGTACCTGTCATTTAGGGTTGAGATGCGCAAGGAAAGTTCTGAATATATTTGCATTGCATTCTGACAGATTTGCCTGAACCTCGGATAAAGGTATTTGAGTTTTGCATACAACTGAAGTGGCGTCTCCTTTGTGTGTGGGTTACATCGTCAGTGTGGATGTGTGTTGCACAATTACTTTACACATTGCCTTGTGCATGCCTACCTGCCTCGCGCCAAGCTACCTTGTCGGAATCGGTGGTCCCTACTTGGACTAGGGTAAAGACTCTGGCCAACTGGAGACCCCGGTTCTAACATTGGTGTTCAGCGGTGGGATCAGGACTTGTGCTTGTGCAACACCCCACAGTGGCCCAGTGCGCACCACAAACTCACGCCTGACGTAACGTAAGCTCGAAACTCTCCCGGACTGCCTGATTACAAGTGCTCTTATTTAAAGCCTGTGCCTAGGTCCCAGTGGTTTTCCCTGAAAACGTCCGAGGCCCTACCTAACAAGATGGAATTCGAGCTGGCCAACCTGGAAGTGTACACGGTGGCGCAGCTTAAGGGGTTCTGCGAGGGGAAAGGGGTGTTCTTCAAGGGAGGCGCCAAGAGGGAGGAGCTTCAAAAAACCTTGAGAGCATGGGCATTGGCCCATCCGGAAGGGAGAGGGGACGAGGGGCAGGTAGAGCATGACGCTCCAGGAGAGCTGGACTTACTGCATATAGATACTAGCGATAATGTATTGCCAGGAAGGCGTTCCAGGGCAGGCAGTAGTGTCTAAGTAAGGAGTTTGTCTGCAGAGGAGTTCGAGGACAGGAGGGAGGATAGACAGCTTAAGCTAGAGCTTGCCAGGTTAGAGAAGGAGCGTGAAGAGAAGAGGATGGCTCTGGAGGAAAGGAAGCTTGCCCATGAGCTCAGCCTGAAGGAACTGGAGATTAGAGCCCTACAGATGGGGACTCAGAATAATGCAAATGGTGGCAGCGTACCCACTGAGGTTCCACGGGAGTCTAGGTTTTACATGACTAAGGATGTTGTGGCCAGTTTTAATGTGGGGGACGACATTGACAAGTGGCTAGCTGCTTACGAGGTGTCCTTGAGAGCCCATGGGGTCCCCGAGAGTTACTGGGGGGGTAGCCTATATAGGTACATGCCTCCGGTGGGGAGGGACATACTCCTTACATTAGACAATGCGGATCAGACCAACTATCCTGTTATGAAGGAGGTATTGGTTAAGAAGTTTGGTCTTACTCCTGAGAAGTATAGACAGAAGTTCAGAAATAGCCACAAACTCCCCACGCAGAGCTGGGTAGATTTCTTGGACTACGCTAGGAAGGCATTGGAGGGCTGGGTGCGGGGCAGTGAGGTAACTGACTATGAAGGGCTGTATAATTTGTTCTTAAGAGAGCACCTTCTCGATAAATGTTTTCCAGAGCTGCGCCAACACCTGGTCGACCGCAAGTTGACCGACCCGAGGGAGCTTGCGGAGGAGGCGGATACCTGGGTCAGTACCAGGGTGTCCAACAAGGGATCTGGGGGAGACCCCCAAAAGGGTGCACAGGGTTTCCACCAGAAGAGAGAGGGGGGAGATAAAAAGAAGGAGTTCTCCAAAGGCCCCCAAAACAGACCGCAAGGGAGAGGGTTTGGATCTCAGCCCCAATCTATCAGAAACCTACTTATCCTGACAGAAGTCAGCAGCCCAAAACTGTCCGGTGCTATGAGTGTGGGGAGGTTGGACACTACAAGGGGGATCCCCAGTGTCGAAAAAGGACCCCAGCCCCTACGGAAGGTAAGAACCCCGGGGTGGCGAGTGTAGCGCTGGGGGAGGAGCTGTCCCTAGATAAGGGGGGTGAATGGGCAGGATTGACCCTAGTATCCCTGGGAGACAGTGAAATGGTCCCACAGACCCAGGTACCCTCGAATACCGCCAAGTACAGGCAGAGGGTCCTTGTCAACGGGCAGGGGGTGGAGGCCCTGAGGGACACGGGGCCAGCATGATGATGGTAAGGAGACAGCTGGTGTCCCCGGAGCAAGTGATTCCTGATGTATTCCACCCGGTTGTGATGGCTGACAACAGTGTGGGTCACTACCCCGTGGCCCAAGTTCCCTTTGAGTGGGGAGGGGTTTCAGGCCTTCTACGAGTTGCAGTAAGCCCTGCCATGCCAATCGACTGTCTGTTAGGAAATGATCTTGAGCACACTGCCTGGAGGGAGGTAGAGCTCAAAGCCCGGAGGTAGAGCTCAAAGCCCACGCAGAGATGCTGGGATTACCAGAATGGACCTGTGCTCTTACACGATCCATGACTGCCCGGAAGGGGAGTCAACCAGGGCTGGAGCCTGAGACAATGGCCCAGCCAGCTGCTAGCAAGGAAAACGCTGTGGAGAACGCACCATGTGAGATGGATGGGGCACCTGCGGTGGTCGCACCGGAGTCCACGGAGGGTGACGTTGTTCCCGGGGGGGACGTGCCAACCCCTGCAGAGTGGCAGGTGGAAGGAGGGCCTACCCGGGAGGAGTTTTGCCGGGCACAGAAGTAGTGCCCCACCCTTCAGGGCATGCGGCGACAGGCCGAAGCCCAAGCAGCCGGAAATGCTTCAGGAAACTACCACATTTATTGGGAGGACGCCTCCTTTACAGGGAGCCCAAGGCTCCGGTGCATGGGTCATCTAGGGCCTTAGTGGTCCCCCAGTGCTATCGGGCCTTTTTGCTGGAGTTAGCACATGAGATTCCCCTGGCGGGACATTTGGGCCAAGACAAAACCTTTGCTCGTCTAGTCCCACATTTCTATTGGCCCAGGGTGAGGATTGCCTCTGATACTTTTTGCAGGACTTGCGTGACCTGTCAAGCTAGCGGGAAGACCGGGACCAAATTGAAGGTCCCCTTGGAACCACTACCGGTCGTTGGTACACCCTTTGAACGGGTGGGCATCGACATTGTTGGACCTCTGGACCCGCCGACTGCTGCTGGTCACCGGTTTATCCTGGTTCTAGTGGACCACGCCACCCGGTACCCGGAGGCTATCCCTCTGAGGACCATCACTGCACCTGCGGTGGCGCGGGCCCTGATGGGGGTTTTTACCCGAGTGGGCTTCCCCAAAGTGGTGGTGTCAGACAGGGGCACCAACTTTATGTCCGCCTATATGCAGGCCATGTGGAAGGAGTGTGGGGTGACGTACAAGTTCTCCACCCCTTACCACCCCCAGACAAACAGGCTTGTTGAGAGGTTCAACAAGACCCTGAAAGGCATGATCAGGAGTCTGCCTGAGGGCCTGAGGAAGAAGTGGGACGTCCTCTTGCCCTGCCTGTTGTTTTCTTACCGAGAGGTGCCGCAGAAGGGGGTGGGCTTCAGCCCCTTCGAGCTGCTGTACGGGCACCCTGTCAGGGGACCTCTCAGCTTGGTGAAGGAGGGCTGGGAGAAGTCTCCTAGGAGGCTTCCCCAAGATGTAGTGAGCTACATGTTGGCGTTCCGCAGCCAGATGGCTGGACTGTGGAAAGAGGCATCTGAGAACTTAGAGGCCAGCCAAGCGGTCATGAAAGAATGGTATGACCGGAATGCCCGTCCTGTGGAGTTGGATACTGGACAGAAGCTGTGGGTCATGGAGCCCGGAGAGCTTAGCGCCCTCCAGGACCGATGGACTGGCCCGTATGAGATACTGGAGAAGAAGAGCCAGGCCACTTACTTGGTGGATCTTAAGACCCCACGGCAACCCCACCGAGTGTTGCATGTCAACCGCCTCAAACCACACCAGGAGAGGTCTGAGCTTACCCTCCTGATGGTGACCGATGGGAGCGAGGAGGAGGAGAGCGAGCCTCTTCCGGACCTTCTGGCGTCCCAAGAGAAAGACGGATCGGTGGAGGGAGTGGTTCTCTCCCCGTCCTTGACCCTTGAGCAACAGAGGGACTGCCGCCAGGTATTGGAGCAGTACTCTTCTTTGTTCTCCCTCACTCCTGGCATTACCCACCTGTGTACCCATGATGTGGACACGGGGGACAGCCCCCCTGTTAAAACCAAGTCTTACAGGCTGTCGGATAAGGTGAAGGCTAGCATCCAGAGTGAGGTTGCTAAGATGCTGGTGTTGGGGGTGATCGAGCCTTCAGGTAGCCCCTGGGCTAGTCCGGTGGTGTTGGTACCCAAAGCGGCACCACACCTGAACTTCGGTTCTGTGTGGATTACCGAGGATTAAATTCTGTGACCAAGACGGACGCTCATCCCATCCCTAGGACGGATGAGCTCATTGATCGGCTGGGCGCTGCCCGATATTTGAGTACCTTCGACCTCACATCCGGGTACTGGCAGATCGCCCTGACGGAAGGAGCCAGAGAGAAGTCCGCTTTTTCCACATCGGAGGGCCACTTCCAGTTTAAAGTGATGCCCTTTGAACTGAAAAACGCTCCTGCTACATTTCAGCGGCTGGTGAACCGGGTACTGTCCGGCCTAGAGGCCTTTTCCGCTGCCTACCTGGACGACATAGCCGTCTTCAGCGGCAGCTGGGAAGAACATCTGTGCCACCTTCGGGAGGTGCTGCAGGCCCTGCAGCAGGCGGGCCTGACCATCAAGGCCAGCAAATGCCAAATTGGACAAGGGTCCGTGGTATACCTCGGACACCTGGTGGGTGGGGGTAAGGTGCAACCCCTACAAACCAAGATCGAAACCATCCTCGCCTGGGAGCCCCCCAAAACCCAGACGGCGGTCAGGGCTTTCCTAGGCCTCACTGGTTACTACAGTCGCTTGGTCAAGGGGTATGGCAGCATTGTGGCCCCCCTGACAGAACTAACCTCCAAGAAACAACCAAAGAAAGTGATTTGGACCGAAGCTTGCCAGAAAGCTTTTGATTCCCTCAAGCAGGCTTTGTGCACTGCTCCGGTGCTCAGGGCCCCGGACTTCGCTAAAGAATTTATTGTTCAAACGGACGCCTCTGAACATGGCATTGGGGCAGTACTCTCACAACTCAATGATGAGGGCCTGGATCAACCCGTGGCCTTCATATCCAGGAGGCTACTCCCCCGGGAACAACGGTGGAGTACAATCGAAAGAGAAGCTTTCGCAGTCGTCTGGGCTCTGAAGAAGCTGAGGCCATACCTCTTTGGCTCCCACTTCCTGATTCAGACCGACCACCGGCCCCTTCGTTGGCTCATGCAAATGAGGGGCGAAAACTGTAAATTGTTGAGGTGGTCCATTTCCCTCCAGGGTATGGACTTCAGGGTGGAACACCGACCCGGAGTAGACCACGCCAATGCTGACGGTCTCTCTAGGTTTTCCGCCTTAGTGACGAGAACTCCCTAGAGGTTGGGTAGCTCTCCCCACTTTCGGCTGGGGGGGGACGCGTGTTAGACCTGTCAGCCCTAGGGTGGTCTTCCCCTACCTTTTTTTCCCTTTTGCTTCCTAACTGACCGCCATTTTTGTTGGACATAGGACTCTGGGCACCTTACCACTGCGAAACAGTGCTGAGGTGCAGGTGCTCTCTCCTAAAAACAGGGTGTCATAACATGTCTGCCACAGGCCCCTGCTAATGCGGTGAGGCTGCCATCCTATCTGCGCGCTAGTAGCTGGCATGGGCTGGGACTGGATGCTACTGTAACCCTGACAGCCCCGCCCTTGTCACCATAGACAGACAGGACAAAGTGACAGGGGACACCCCCCCCGGAGCCCCTAGATCCTTCTAGAGACTTCCAACCCCCCAGGTTGCCGCCAGAACTTGCCGCCTTTTCCCTGGGTCACGTGACTTAGGGGTATAAAAGAAAGGGAGGGAACCCTATATGACTGTTACACTACTGGCTAGAGACCCACCTGGACTGGAGTGCGGACAGCTGCGTCAGCAGGATTGCCACCCCAACAGGGCTGACTGTTCCCAGGAGCTGCTGCCCCCCTATGTGTGCCGCCCCGCTGCCTGCTGATCTGACCCAGCCTAGAGAAGTGGACCCAAAACGCCCCCAGAGTGTCTCCCCAGGAGGAAGGATTGACCTCCTGGTATTGAGCTGATTGCTGCGAACTGTCCCTGAAGTAAAGTGGGACTACCCTGCTGAAAGACAGACCCTACAAAGGGACAACCACGACCTGCACCTACCGTGCCCCGCGGTGCTGTACACGGGGGATTCACCGCCGCTGCACGGGACTCACAAGGTACTGGCACCCGCCGCGGCTTTGGGGCCCCTGGGGAGCTCTGTCGCACGCTGAGGAGAGGAAGCACTGCGTGCCTAAATCACCGCCGCTGCCCTGGGAGCGCTGTCGCGTGCTGAGGAGAGGAAGCGCTGCGTGCCGAAGTCACCACCGCTGCCCGGGGGGCGTGAAACTGACCTGAGAGGCGCTGGTGTGTGGTGGAGGCGCCGGAGGCCGGGAAATCACCGCCGTCGCCCAGGCCCCTGGGAGCGCCGTGTCGCTGGGGCATTGTGGCGGAGAGGCGCTTGTGGCCCGGAGTTCACCGCCGCAGGCCCGAGAGCAGTGCGGTCTGTCAGGAAATCACCGCCGCCGGGCGGGAGAACGCGACCAAGGGAATCCCCAGCGCTGCCCGGAGAACGCTGCACTGGGGTTGGTGCAGCAGAGCGAGCGTCGCCTAGTAACCGGGACTCCGGCCTGCATCGTCATCGGCAGCAGCTCGGAGGAGCCGCGCACGGATTGGTTACCGAGCGTGGTGCTGCCAGGCAACCCGGAGCCCGCCTTGGAGAAGTCCCGAGGAGCCCAAGAGAGTGCGAGGGCCTTCCAAGCTCTCCCGACCGGCTCCCCTGCTGTGGGAAACCCCACGAGTTCCTTCACTGCCATCCTCCTCCCCAGGTAACGGCCCCGCGAGAGGTGTGGAGTGGGCTGACTGGGGGGGGGGAGGGACATCTGCAGGCCATTGGTCCCGGTGAGAGGTAGCGGTTGCCGGGAGCCCTGCGGGTGGACACACCACTCAGGCTCAGCTTTGCCCTGACAGTAGTGCCCAAGAGGAACCCGGAGGCACTCCATGGGGTTATCCTAACTGCAGCTCTCCCAGAGTTCATCCGGAACCCCCTTTTGTTTGGGAACTTTGCTAATGTAATGTAATTCTTGCCATGTTTGCTTCACCAATGATGGAAATGAAGAGACTCTTGTTCCCTATTTTTGAACTGGCTAAGTGTTAGAGAAGGCGACTCACAGAACGTGTACCTGTCATTTAGGGTTGAGATGCGCAAGGAAAGTTCTGAATATATTTGCATTGCATTCTGACAGATTTGCCTGAACCTCAGATAAAGGTATTTGAGTTTTGCATACAACCGAAGTGGTGTCTCCTTTGTGTGTGGTTTACTGCGTCAGTGTGGATGTGTGTTGCACAATTACTTTACACATTGCCTTGTGCGTGCCTACCTGCCTCGCGCCATGCTACCTTGTCGGAATCGGTGGTCCCTACTTGGACTAGGGTGAAGACTCTGGCCAACTGGAAACCCCGGTTCTAACACTATTGCACTAGTTAAACACCAATCCGAGGGCAGCCTTGTGGTTCAGAGTCTGATGTGTATTGTTAACCAAATCCAATTGCTCATACAAGTTGTATTTTTGTTCACGTCGCACCACTTTCATGCTGTCATACAATGAACCTTATCGCTGGCCACCTTGCCCCCACCCCTGTTCCGCTTTCCCTACCCACCCTGTACTTACTTATTTTTTGTACTTTTGTAATCCTTCTGTGTATTACTGCTCCCTAATTTGTGGGATTTGTTGCAATGCTATTTCACTATAAGAAATGGCAATACAAACAAGTTAAAAAAAACATTTTGTGCCTCTGCCTGTCTCTGAATACACGTCTGGGTTAGGGTGACAGCTGGGTTTTGCGCATTCCCTCTAGACAGTCAAACAAAGGGAGCTGGGGTGTGACATTTGCATTCTGATGGCCTGTCACCAGGCTGATGGGCCTTCTTGAGGTAGATTGGGAGGGAGAATCTGACACTTGCACCTGAACCGGGCTGTGCCTGTCCCCAGACAAAGAGCTGCATACCCCACCCTGTAGTGTGTCTGGAGCCAGGGCAGAAAAAGGCAGGGAGCTTGTGATCTTCATAGGCCTCTTTAATGTCTCCCCACTTCAAAGGAACATTTGGGTATAAGTACTGGACCCCTGACATCACCAAATCAGAACTCTACTGGAACCAAGGACACTCTGCGTAGAAGAAGAGCTGCTGTGCTGCAGGAGGGACTGCCACTTTGCAACCTGCACTGCTGTGTTGGCCCGCTGCTTCTTGCCTGACAGTGAGAGGGACTGACCTGCTCTCCACAAACTTGACCCCAAGGTACTCCAAGGGCTTGCTGGCTTGACTCCTGTTCTCTGAAGTCTCAGGGTCCCAAAAGACTTCTTGAAACTCTGTTGGTGCTGCTGGACTCTGCCATCTGTGAGTTTTACCGAGTTTTACCCTTGCCTGAGGTCCCCCTCTAGTCCTGGGCCTCAGAAGTGTGTTTTCCTGCACTGCAGCCCTTTAAATCAAGCTTTGGGACTCTTTGCGACTGTGAACAAGCCCACTCGCTATGGAACCGCATAGCTTGCTAGAAGGATCAGAGCGAGCGGGCACACGTTCATCTCTCCGCACAGCAGCATTGCCGCTCATGACTGTGAGGTCCCAGCCCATATGTCTGCGAAGACAAGTGGCTCTTCGCACCCTATGAACCACCTCCAGCAACGCTCACCGCGCTCCTGGTGAACTCTTTCCCCGCGAATGGGCCTCTTGGCTCAATTTGAGAAGGTGAAACTTCAGCGAAACCTGATTGGAACTGTATCCGACCCGCGCTCCACCATGGTTGGCTTGACTTTTCAGATTTGGCCCGGTCGAGTGAGACCTCAAGTAGCGCGATTGATTTCTAAGCACTGTTTTTGGATTTAATCTTTACAAAATTCATATCTCAACTTCTACTGATTGGATTTTTGTTCTTCTGGTCTTGTTTTAATTAGATACATATTCTCTATTTTTCTAAAGAGGTGTGGAGTCTCTTTGTGGGGTTTTCATTGAGTTACTGTAATTAAAGAGCACACAAATACTTTACACATTGCCTCTTATGTTAAGCCTGACTGCTCTGTGCCATGCTACAAGAGGGTGAGCATAGTTTAATTTAGGTTGTGTATCTGACTTAACCCGACTAGAGTGGTGGTTCCTACTTGGGCAGGGTGCATACCTCTGCCAACTAGAGACCGCATTTCTCACAGCCTGCATTTAATCAAGTAATCCGGCATTTCTTCTCAGTTTTTCACTTCCTCACTGCCTTGTAGGATATGTGGGTTCATATGAGAATGTTCTTGATTTTAGCAGCAGCAAGGTAGAACGAGTATTACCAAATCATCTTAATGTTGTTCCTAACCCATTCTCTGCACTGACCCGAGAGACTGTGCCTAGCTGTTACAAGTTATTGCTCGATCTAAATTAACGTTAATTACATTGAAAATTGGAGGGTTACAGAATAAGATATTTGATAGAAACTGAGTACTTTAAGGAACCTTATAACACATTTTCAAGAGACATGGATGATAAACATATTTGTTATTGAAGAGTAGACAAACTTTTACCTTCTCAAAGCAGTTCTCCCGCCGTTTAAAGAAAGCGAGAAATAACTGAGGTGACAGACCCATATTTGAAAATTGAAGTTCTTAGGCCCCAAGGTAATACAAATTCCAAGGGATCGCACTTGGCTATACAGTGCACATCGGCTGTGGCAGCATGCGAGAGAACAGTGCTGCCAGATTATTATAATTATTATATTTTAAATTACAATATTAGAACCAGATGAAGAAATTGACCTGTTCTGATGTTCTAAAGGTACTAATAATGGAAGAACGGATAGAAGAGAATAGAAGTGCATATTTCGTCAAGTAGGTGATGCTAAAGATCAATCATAGCTCTGTGGTACTATGTAATCCCCCTTTTCAAGCCTTTAATATTAAATCTCAGATGATGAATTGACATGGTCTGACTTTTAGTAACTTAAGTCAATGTACAGAATAAAAACATTTTGGGAGCACATAAGGCCTGTGGCTAAGCTGATATATTTCGCCCCAGGGAATCTAGGTTATAAACTGAGGCTTAAAACACAATTGCAAAGCTAAAAGTTGTCATAACCTCTTTTGACAGTTTATTGGAAAGAAAACATTAAGAATAACTTTCATTCAGTCTCAGTGTCTTTCTCCTGGCCCCTGATCTTGCTCCATGACTTCACAGACTTCCCTGCCCTGTCCCAACATGAGGGCCGACTGCTCCACATGGCATTCGCTACGGCTAAAAACGGGGTCTGCCAGCACTGGCGATCCCCTTCCAACCCCCCCCCCCACCTCTCCCCCCACCACCACGAATGAGGATCAGCTTTCGGCCATGTACCAGACAGCCTCATATGAACGCATCCTTTATGACCTACAGGACAAACTGAGACTTCCCTCTTGGTTTGGGTGCCATTCCTGCAAGACGATGAACATTGAGTGGCCCGCGCCGTCTGTTGGGGTCTTGGACCCCCCCCATCCCCAGAGCACCGCAGTTCCCCAGGATTGCTTCGGCCTCTGCGACCAGTTTATTTCCTCCCGGTCCCCCCCCCCCGCACCCTGGGACAGTGACCTAGGGATAGTGAGGACCGCCCTGCAATGGCTCCTGGCCTTCTCTCCACCCGCTCATTCTCTTCCTATCTTCCTCTCCTTCCCTCTTCTTTCCCTTTCCCTCGTCGTTCTTTCTCTTCCCTTCATCTCTTCCCTTCATTTCTTTTTCTTCTTTGTCATCCCTGTCCTTTCTCCTACCCCCCTCAGGCCCCTCCCCCCCTGTCCCGGAATCTCCCTCCTTCCCCTCCTCCCCCACCACTTGCCTGTTCCCTTTTGTTTGCCCTGGGCCGAATCATCCTTGTCCTACCTTGCCCCTACTGTGTGCTTGCAAGAGTCCTAGGACTGTTGTCTTACTGCAGTTGTGTATCATTTGCTGTATCGTGGTTTCTGTACTGCTCTCCTTATTTGTAAAACCCGAATAAAGAATTGTAAAACAAAAAAAGAATAACTGTCTTTGTAAGGCAGTGTAGTGTAAAATCTACATTCACAAATCCTTTTCTGTTTATTATTTTATGGACGGTGCTATATGAATACATGTGTATTAGAAATTGTGCTTCTTTCTGATAGTTTAGCGCTTGTGCACACTTACCATTTAAAGAGAGACCCTCTAACAATCTGACTGACATAACTCAAATCATAACACATTTTCAAAATAGATCCTAAATACAAAGGTTTCTGAGTCTGCCAATTTGTGTTAATTAGAATACTTGTGAGGAAGATGGAATCAAAAACAAATTGTTCCTTATCCACTTGCAATTACTTCCAAGTAAAACACTGGCAGTGTTAAACGGGATTACTGTTTCTATTGCTGTTCAAACTTGTTGATTGGAGACCATACCAAATCATCTGTTCCCATCTGCTGTCCTCATTTTAATGCAAAGCTCTTAGTTCACCTTTCTAGGTGTACATTATAAATATTACATTTTTGTATAATGTCTTCACCTTAAATTGCCAAATGGCACTGTATGATCAATCATTAAAATAATATTACTGCAAGGAAAGAAGTTGATCTACATGTATGCCCCATGGGCCGTATCATGAGCAGCTGCGATTGCTCAAGCAAAGCCGGGTGCCTGTTTTATGCATTTGCAACGTCTAAAGTGCATATATTTAACTAAGAATAATTTATCCAAGTCAGTGGATAATTTTCAGCTAGAGATTTTAGTTGACTCTTTCTGTTTCCAAGCTGTGCTGTTCGAAGATCGTGCAGAAACCCAGAGAAATTCCGACTTAAATGTGCGTTAGACCCACCAAATACATACAAACAGGCACTTAGCTCTGCTCTGAGCCAGAGGAAATGTGCATGATAAAGCCCCATGTATGTTTGTAGGCTACCACCTGCGCCTCATCCCTGGTGGCCAGTGGTATGCCTTAGGTCTGTATTCTTTCGCTGTCTTCCCTGCACAGCCCTTACTGTCCTCAGGTACTGTGACTGCTGTTGTCTACCTCCCCCCCTGTGCCTGCATTCCTTTCTGTGCCCGTATTTGCCTTCTGTTTCCCTTGTTGCCCCCGATTTGTGCCTGTATTTGCCTTCTGCTTCCCCTTGTTGCCCCCGATTTGTGCCCGTATTTGCCTTCTGTTTCCCCTTGTTGCCCCCGATTTGTGCCTGTATTTGTCTTGTTTCCCCTTGTTGCCCCCGATTTGTGCCCGTATTTGCCTTCTTTTTCCCCTTGTTGCCGCCGATTTGTGCCCGTATTTGCCTTCTGTTTCCCCTCGCTGCCCCCTTGACTCTGTGCCCATTTTGCCTTTTGTTCCCATCGTTGCCCCCGTGATCCTTGCCCTTGCCTCCTTTCCCTCGCCGCTCCCGTTCCCGCCGCTGCATCCCCTGCGGCCCGGCCCCCCCACTGCCCATTCGCTGCCCCTGCCTCCCGCCTCCCGCCTCCCGCCTCCCAGCTGCTCCTCCCTCCCACCTCCCCATATATGGCGGCCGCTGCGCGGTGAGGAGAGCGACCCTTGACCTTGTTAGGTAGGTCGCTCCCCCACCACACAGCTCCGCCTGTGTGTCCTGATCCGCCCCAGCTGCCGCTGCTGGAGAAGTTGAGGCCCTCCTCCACCCGCAGGCTACCACCTGCGCCTCATCCCTGGTGGCCAGTGGTAGGCCTTAGGTCTGTATTCTTTCGCTGTCTTCCCTGCACAGCCCTTACTGTCCTCAGGTACTGTGACTGCTGTTGTCTGTCTCCCCCCCTGTGCCTGCATTCCTTTCTGTGCCCGTATTTGCCTTCTGTTTCCCCTTGTTGCCCCCGATTTGTGCCCGTATTTGCCTTCTGTTTCCCCTTGTTGCCCCCGATTTGTGCCCGTATTTGCCTTCTGTTTCCCCTTGTTGCCCCCGATTTGTGCCCGTATTTGTCTTCTGTTTCCCCTTGTTGCCCCCGATTTGTGCCCGTATTTGCCTTCTGTTTCCCCTTGTTGCCGCCCATTTGTGCCCGTATTTGCCTTCTGTTTCCCCTCGCTGCCCCCTTGACTCTGTGCCCATTTTGCCTTTTGTTCCCATCGTTGCCCCTGTGATCCTTGCCCTTGCCTCCTTTCCCTCGCCGCTCCCGTTCCCGCCGCTGCATCCCCTGCGGCCCCGCCCCCCACTGCCCATTCGCTGCCCCTGCCTCCCAGCTGCTCCTCCCTCCCACCTCCCCATATATGGCGGCCGCGCCAAAGGCGCGCCTAAGGCAAGCCTGTCTGCGCCCGTCCGCGCCTGGTCTGCGCCCAGTGCCAGAACCCCTGGTCCTCGCACCCCCGCGCCAGCCACGACGACCGCCGCCGATACGATGCCACCACACTCCACGCTCTCAACCCCGGACGGACACACACCTGCTTCAAGGCCGCCCCGAAACGCACTCATGGTCCCTTCACCTGCCGGAACTGCAGCTACACCAGCCTCAGAGCTGCCGAAGCGCCCGCCAAGAAGGACCTCAACCATATTATTCACAGGGGTATGAGAGGCAATATAAGCAAGATGACAATTAAAATTGTATACAATGAGTAAATTAAAAATTGAGTCCACGTCGTAGCTTGTATTCTTTAGTTGTTTTTATTCATATTTAATATTCAAAACAGCCAACGCGTTTCGCCCAAACATGGGCTTCTTCAGGGCTAGGCGAGTATGAATAAGCGCGCCACAAGGTACAATGCGCGTCCAAGTTGAATAAGGTCAATCACGGTACAAAAAGATATTTAAACGATAAAGAACCTTATATTGTTAGTGCAAATAAATGGTCCAAGAAAATTGGAGGACAAACAATTTCCTCCCTTGTGCCGTTCCGTGGTATGATATAAAGATATTTGATCGAGGTGCTCCGTGTTCGGGCAACTACCGACGCAATTCCGCGCTCGATGAAAAGAGTAACCCAGCTGCTTGTTGTATTTATTAAAGGACCTCAACCACCTCCGATGCATCCTACTGAACACCCGCTCCGCACGCAAACACGCCGTCGAGCTCTGGGACCTGCTCGACACATCATCACCGGACGTCGCCTTCCTGACAGAGACCTGGATGAACGACTCCTCCGCACCCGACATCGCCATAGCCATCCCAGACGGCTATAAGATCAGCCGCAGAGACCGCACCAACGGAGTAGGAGGAGGAATCGCCATCGTCCACAAAAACACCATCAGGGTCTCGACCGGCACCGACGACACTCTCTGCACCGCCTAACACATGCACTTCCAGATCCACACGGACCCCAACACCACCCTTAGAGGCACCCTCGTCTACAGACCCCCTGGACCCCGTCCCCAGTTCAGCGACTCCATCGCCGACTTCATCAGCACGCACGCCCTGACCTCCACCGACTACATCCTCCTCGGAGACCTGAACTTTCACCTGGAGAACAACAACGACAGCAACTCCACCACCCTGATCGACAACCTTGCCAACCTCGGACTGAGACAGCTCGTCACAACGCCGACCCATTCCGCCGGCCACACGCTCGACCCCGTCTTCTCCTCAAGCCCCCACGTCTCCTTCAGCTACACCACCGAACTCCTCTGGACCGACCACCGCTGCATCCACTTCACCTTCCAGAAACCCACCACACACCACCGCACCCAACAGATCCCACGCCGCTGCTGGAGCAAAGTCACCGAAGACCAACTACAGGCAAACCTCGCTCTCAGCCCACCCACCGACCGCTCCAACACCGAAGACGCTGCCCGCAACCTCAGACGATGGATAGACGACTGCGCCAACACCCTCGCCCCACTGAAAAAACCCACCTACAGAGACACCAGCAAAAAAGCCAGCTGGTTCACCCCGGAACTCCTAGCATCCAAGCGTACCTGCCGGAAACTAGAGAAGAAATGGCACAGTGAAAAGACACCGGACAGCCACGCAGCCCACAAAGACGCCATCCGCAACCACCATCACCTCATCAGGTCCGCCAAGAGGATCTCCTTCAAAGACCGCCTCGACAACAACGCACACAACAGCAAGGAGCTCTTCAACATCGTGAAGGAACTCTCCAACCCCAGCTCCAACACCAACGACATCCCGCCGTCGCAAGCCCTGTGCGATTCCCTCACCACCTTCTTCCACAGCAAGATCGCCGACATCCACGACAGCTTCAACACCCAGACAGCCCCAACAGACACCGACACACCAGACCGGCCGCACACCATCGACCACAACCCCTTGCCAGCCTGGACCAACGTGAACATCGATGACACCATCAACACCATGAGCACAATCCACTCCGGCTCCCCGTCAGACCCTTTCCCGCACCACATCTTCAACAAAGCCAGCAGCTACATCGCACCCCACCTGCGCAACGTCATCAATCTCTCCTTCGAGACCGCGACCTTCCCAGAGAGCTGGAAATACGCCGAGATCAACGCCCTACTCAAAAAACCCAAGGCGGACCCGAGAGACCTCAAGAACTTCCGGCCCATCTCCCTGCTTCCGTTCCCAGCCAAGGTCATCGAGAAGATCGTCAACAGACAGCTAACCCGATACCTCGAAGAAAACAGCATCCTGGACCCATCCCAGTCAGGGTTCCGCAGCAACCACAGCACCGAGACTGCCCTTATCGGCGCCACCGACGACATCAGGACCCTGCTGGACAACGGTGAGACCGCAGCCCTCATCCTGCTGGACCTCTCCGCCGCCTTCGACACTGTCTGCCACCGCACTCTACGCGCACGCCTCCACGACGCAGGGATCAGAGACAAGGCCCTGGAATGGACCACCTCCTTCCTCTCCGGCAGAACCCAGAGAGTCTGCCTCCCCCCATTCCGATCCAAAGCCTCCGAGATCATCTGCGGCGTACCCCAGGGATCATCCCTCAGCCCGACACTGTTCAACATCTACATGGCCATGCTCGCACGCATCGCCCGACAGCACGACCTCAACATAATCTCCTACGCCGACACTCAACTGATCCTCTCCCTCACCAAGGACCCCCTCACCACCAAATCCAACCTCCATGAAGGAATGAAGGCCGTCGCCGATTGGATGAAGAGCAGCCGACTAAAGCTGAACTCGGACAAGATGGAGGTCCTCATCCTCGGCTCCAACCCTTCAGCCTGGGATGACTCCTGGTGGCCAACGACACTGGGGGCAGCCCCGACACCCACCAACCACGCACGCAACCTAGGAGTCATCCTCGACTCAACGCTCTCCATGGCCAAGCAAGTCAACGCAGTCTCCTCCTCCTGCGTCAACACCCTCCGCATGCTCCGCAAGATCTACAGGTGGATCCCGACAGATACGAGAAGAACAGTCACCCAGGCCCTCGTCAGTAGCAGACTCGACTATGGAAACGCCCTCTACGCGGGAGCCCCGGCCAAGCTCATCAAGCGACTGCAACACATTCAAAACGCCTCTGCACGCCTGATCCTCGACGTACCACGCCACAGCCACATCACCCCCACCTGAGAAACCTGCACTGGCTCCCCGTCGACAGGAGAATCTCCTTCAAACTCCTCATCCATGCACACAAAGCACTCCACAAGACCGGCCCAGCCTACCTCAACAGACGACTCTTCTTCTACGTCCCCAACCGCCAGCTCCGCCGACCTCTCCCTCGCCACCGTCCCCCGCATTCGAAGAACAACCACCGGTGGCAGATCCTTCTCCCACCTCGCCGCCAAGACCTGGAACACCCTTCCACTCAGCCTACGACAGACCCAAGACCTGCTGACCTTCAGGAGGCTACTCAAGACCTGGCTGTTCGACCAGTAGCGACACCCCCCCCCTTTTTTTCCCCAGCGCCTTGAGACCCTCTCGGGTTAGTGCGCTCTACAAATTCTGTGATTGATTGATTGATGTTGCTAAACTACCTATTTCTTGCTCATGTAAGATTTGCTCTGACTGTCTATTCTCCCTGCTGAGTTCACAAGAAAGGACTATCTGAATGTGTTAGCCGTAGTAGAACAGCCATATAGATGCTGGTCTTATCACATTTTGAGGGAGCCAATGCCTTACTGGCCAACGTGCCAGAGACTCACCTGACACCATTGAATGGATGAAACACAATAGGAGGCAATTAGGCAGAAAAAAGTATCACCTTTGATACAAAATTGTATACGGCCCTCTCCTAGCGCAAGCCCTTTATAGATATTTATCTGAGTCACCCAAAAACTAGTCATGTTTGTCAGGGAAATAGGTGGCACTCTTGATAAAATCAAAAACCATCAAAGATAAGCTTTGGGTGCTGGAGGCTAGTAACACAATACCCAAATAAAGGCTACAACCGAACTCTAGTCATCTTTCTGGTAGCTAAAAATTCATGGAGCCGTACCTATAGTTTGTAATGTGGGTCTGCATGGCGCTGCATGCCTCTCTGCAGCACCATTTAGAATCTCTAAAAAGTGATTGCGCTTTTTCTCATTTAAAACACATACTGCATTTCTTATCCTTCCCACATCAAAATATTGCAGCTGAAGCACTCCAATCCTCCTGGCCAGATGACAGGAGTAGTACCTATCTTAATGTATCCAAAAGCAGCTCCTCTGGATGTGGAAGGTCCAGAATACAGCTGTTGTCTCTTTTGAGATTAAAGAAGTTGAACCGCATTACCAATTCCAAATAAACAGAACACAGTAAATTCACTCCACACCCTCAAGCAATCAAATGCACCAAATGCCAGACTATGGCAACAGCACCAACTATATCACAACATCTGTAACACGTACAATGAATTCTAAGAACAGATAACACAACAAGGATCACATACCAGAATGATAGCTATAAAAATAATTACTGAGAATGCCTCTGTAAGAAACTGGGTTACTGGTTGAGGGGGTTAAACCCTACTCAAGCAGCAAACACAATCCTTGTCATGGTGAAGTCACAAGCAAATCCCAAATTAATCTGTGCTCAACACTCTGGTAGCTTGCCACAGAGCAGTCAGACTTGACTTCGAGATAATGTGTAAAGTATTTACGCAGCGATTCAAACAGTAATAAAGTGAAAACACAACACAAGAAAAATCCCACACCAACTTAGAAAAATACATTTTTAATTAAGACTGAAATAACAAAAAATCAATCAGTTGAACCGGAGATATGCAATTTTAAAGATTTAAGTGAGAATAGCACCAACAGTTGTTTTCTGGTTGTGCCGGACCAGGACAAAGTTACAAGTTCAGGCTGACACCGATGGAACGTGGGCTGGCTATATGGACCCAGTTAGGCCCACTGAACAAAGTACCTTAAATCCTGGCTGCAAAGAGATGCAGAGTCCCGCGTTGAGGATGTTTTGCGCAGCAGCAGTTCCTATTAGCTGCAAGACTGCGATGCAAGGTCCTGCATCATCATCGAGGATGCCGCCAATGAGGGGCTTGCGATGTGAAGTCCTGCATCAAGGATGAGTCGCGCCCCAGCTCGTTCCACAGAAGCTGTGGGGCTTGCAATGCGTAGTCCTATGTGGTCGTTGAGGATGCCGTCAACCAGGGGCTTTGAATGCAAAGTCCTTTGCCAGGGGTGCATCATGCAACGGTCCAATGCAGAGTTTGGTGAGGTGATGCGCCGTGCAGCAGCTCCATAGAGGAAGTTTTGGCAGGCAATGTGTCAGGTCTGCTGGCACCATAGTTGGGCTGGCAGAGCACCTTCAGGCCCACTTCCAAGGGTCCAGGTCTTGGGTGGCACCACTTGAGAGGACAGGGCCCACTGCTGTCAGAGTCCAGGTGCTGGGTTCTAGATGGAGGAAGCCTGCTCTGTCCCTGAGGCTTATGATCAGGAAGCCAGACAACTAGCCCTTGGAGTCACTCTGGTATTCCTGGGTTCAAGATGCAGGTCTAGTCCTTTTAAAACAGGCAGGAGGGCAGCAGAGTGGCAGTACATCTTGCAGTAAAGCAGCACAGCAGTCCTTCTTTTGAGTCTTTCACAGATACAGATGTGTAATGAAGAGTAGGGTCTGAGGGTCCATCAT
Source organism: Calotriton arnoldi (assembly GCA_963921515.1). Taxonomy (NCBI): domain Eukaryota; kingdom Metazoa; phylum Chordata; class Amphibia; order Caudata; family Salamandridae; genus Calotriton; species Calotriton arnoldi. The sequence goes on along the minus strand of CAWUFW010004947.1, from coordinate 768,416 downwards.
TTATACCTGGTGCCCACTTTGAAGTAGGAGATGGTTCAGGTGGTTTCCACTCCCTGAGGTGTCAGGTCTCCCCTTCCTCCCTGCTCTGGCCCCAGATTGCCAGGGGACACAAATGACTCATTACCAACCCTTTGTGATTGTGTTCAGGCAGGGCCTTTGTGAAGTGCAAGTCTGATAGGTGACAGTTCTGCCACCTTAAGTCAGAGTGGCCCATCCTTCCAACACCTTTCTTCCCTTTGTCTCACTGTCTGAGTGAAATACACAAGGAACATGAAAGAACATGAAAGACCCGCTATCATAGACCATCATTTCTGATGATAGCAACCACGTTTTTAATCTAGGAAAGTGGGCTCGCCCATTAAAACTTTTTTAGAGGACTACTTGACCTATTTTATCGTGCACTGCTTTCATTTATACACTCACTGATCACACCAATTTACAACGTTAGCCCCACACCTAGGCTTCATATACGGCTCAACGAAAAGATCTCCAGTAAAGAGCCCTCTTGTGGGTGCCCATCGGGCATTGCAACACCGAGCCGACGTGGAGAACGCCCAATGATGAAGCATGACATCCTTCTGGGTGTGTGAGGGCTCTTGCTCCTGAGGAGTCACGCCCCCTGCTGACTCCTCAGGCTAGCACTGACCTGTAATTCATTTCCCCACTAGTCTTTACAAGGAACTGCATACTCTTTCTTTCATGTTCCATTAATTTAGGAGCATGTATGCTGGACCTCTAAGCACTCCTGTTCCCTTTTTTCGATGTAATGAAATACACAAGGGCCAACTGCCAGCTACACTAACTCATGTGGCCCAGGGACAGGCTGTAGGCACCAAATGGTTCGGACAAGAAAATGGCAACTTTCTAAACGTGGCATTTTCCGAATTGTGACTTACAATCCAACTGTACCATTAATTGGGGGAGGCTTATAATGACAAATCTTTAAACACCAACTCGACCCCTCTACCTGCTCCCAAATGAAGGTTATCATTTATTAAATGTAATAAAGTAACCCAATGTTATCCTAAGGGAGAGGTAGGCCTTGCAGTAGTGAAAAGCAAATTTAAAAGTTTTTCACTACCAGGGCATGTAATACATAAAAGTACATGTTCAACTTTTTAAACATATTGAACCCTGCCATATGGGTTGTTTAGGGCCTACCATAAGGGTGACATATTAAAAGAGACGGTTTAGGCCTGGCAAAAGGTTTATTTTGCCAGATCAAAATGGCAGTTTAAAACTCACTAAATGGCAGAAAGTCTGGCAGCAAAATGGCCACCGTGTAGCGAGATTCTGCCAATTGGGGAGATTAATCTGGCATTTATCTCACAAGTAGAGGAGGAATCAGTCCTTTCAGGATGTTGCCTCTGCTCCTGATGGCTGAAGGCCATAGTGTGGCCTTTCATTTCTTATTCGGAGCTGCGGCCAAGGAGACATTCTGCATCGGCAAGCCTAGACCTTGTTGGGCACTTGTTGACTCCTGCTCCACACTATGGGAGGCCTTCAAGGTAGTGATCCGTGGGGTATGCATTGCCAAACAGTCTGAAGTACTTCAGGCATTGTGCAGGTAACTCACTCAACTGTAGACGGACATCCGTACATTAGAACTCAACTTCTTTGATACCGAGAACACGAACACATTAGCGGCCCTCAAGAGTAAACTATTGGAGTATGAGAAGGCGGCACTCAGGGAGATGCACTACCTTGGCATGGGGACAAATGCTCAACACTACAGGGAAGGGGCTAGGGCAGGTAAAACACTCACCACACTCCTTCGTAAACCCTGGGCCAGTGACTGCATCACAGAGCATGTAGATGACCAGCAGACAGATCATGCAAGCCCTGACGCCATCTGACGCACCATAACCACGTTCTACACTGACCTGTATACCTCCTCACTGCCACATGATCCTATCACCTTGACCTTCTTCTTTGTCACACTACAATACCGTTGGCTTGACGATAGGCACAGCCAATTCTTAGATGTATCTTTTACGAATGAGCATATTATGCAGGTCATCCAAAGCATGCTTGGAGACAAAGCACCGGACCTGGATAGTTTAACAGTAGTCTATAAGGAATACGCTCAGATTATCGCTCCCCACCTCCTGGCAATGAATGAAGAGTTCCTGATGTGTGGTAAACTGCCACCTTCCCTCCTAAAAGCGTTAATTGTCCCCATACCGAAACCTGACAAGTCCCCAATTCGCTGCAGCTCCTATAGGTGATTGACCATGATTAATGTGGATAGCAAAATTCAGGCCAAATTGATTGCCTCCAGCCTTCTCCTCTTACTACTGAATATTGTCCACCCTGACAAGTCCATCTTTGTCCCTGGATGATGGACAGCACATAACTTATGAACACAAATCAATGGCATGATTACCCCTCATTTTTTATTTTTCAATCTCAGGGGCACCCAGCAGGTATGCCCTGTGTCACCCATACTATTGGTTATCGCAATGGAGCCCCTAGCTGCCAGATTAGGGGAAGATCATTCACATCAAGGGCTGGCCTTCAGCCCCAGAAGAATCCTGGTTTGTATTTATGCATACGATGTTACTTTGTATGTCTGGGGTCCAAATACAAACATCACTCCAGTCATCTGGGAAATTATTTGCTTTAGTGGACATGCTGTGATAACCCTTAACTGATCTAATTTCATCATCTTCCCACCCTTAGATTCTTAACACACCCTGTAATGGGGGAAGGCACCAGTCTGATACCTTGGCATGTGACTCAGTAGGGATATTGACGAACTCTGGAGGGCAAACCATGGCAGACTTATGGTTGGAGGTCTGTGTGCCGGAGTGGGCAAGGCTGCAGTTGTCCATCGCAAGGAGAATTGTCATTGGTGGTGTTTCGCTCCCACTTACGGCCCACTTCCAAAAATGTCTTCGGTCTAACTTGCTCACACTGGCGTGGGCTAGTATACAGCCCTATGTAGCCTGGGAAGTGCTAACCCTCCTCTTCAAGCATGGTGATCTATGTACCTCCGAAATGGACCTCTACTTCCACTGTGCACAGGCGCTATTTGCCCACTTCTGGCTGCATCCCACCATGTTTCAGTCCCACACAGCCCTGAACTTGATCAGATAGCTCCCTGCCCCCTGAGTGCTGCTTATACTTGCCCCTTAAGCACCCTTGCTCTGAGAACAACACTGTGACTTGAACAATATGGGCATGGGATAGGCTAAGATTGCACGCAGGGCTAGACTGCATGTACCCCCCAAGTGTACCGCTTGCAGGACTTCCTTTGATCCCTCATCTCGAGGACACTAGCGCCCAAAGACGCTTGCTGTGCTTACACCTTTGGAAATATATACCCGGAGAGTTGTTTCCTAACCCCACAACACATACTTGATGACCAGGCCCACATGGCCCCAGACGTGCTCACCTACAACCAGCTGTGCAATGTCTTTTGAGCCATGTCCAATACCTTCCCTTCCCCTGACATTTCACACGTTGGAACTGATGATCGCTAACCCATCCCCGTACAAACCTATCACTCAACTCTACTCCACAATGCAGGAAAAAGCCCTGGTTAGTGTCCCAACTGCTCAATCCGCATGGACTGTCGACATAGAAAGGAGTGGTGTTATTGCTGCACTCAATCCAATCAATCAATCAATCAGGGGTTTATAAGCGCGCTACTCACCCGTGAGGGTCTCAAGGCGCTGGGGGTGGGGGGGGGGGGCAGCTCCGGATCAGTCGAAGAGCCAGGTCTTGAGGTCCTTCCTGAATGTGTGCAGGGTCGGGGAGCATCTGATATTCACAGGGAGATCGTTCCAGGTCTTGGCCGCGATGTAGGAGAAGGCTCTCCCGCCTGTTCTGTTTCTGCGGATGCGGGGGACCTCTGCCAGGGCGAGGTCGGCGGAGCGGAGGTTCCTCTTGGGTACATGGAAGAATACTCTCTCGTTGAGGTATTTGGGTCCGATGTTGTTGAGGGATTTGTAGGCGTGGGTGAAGAGTTTGAAGGTGACCCTCTTCTCGACGGGGAGCCAGTGGAGGTCTCGTAGGTGTTGAGTCATGTGTTCGTGACGCGGAGTTCCGAGGATGAGTCTGGCTGCGGCGTTCTGGATGGTTTGGAGTTTGTGTAGAAGGGTTCTGTTGATTCTGGCGTATAGGGCGTTGCCGTAGTGGAGTCTGCTGGTTATGAGTGCGTGGGTGACGGTTCTGCTGCAGTTGGGGGGGATCCATTTGAAGGTCTTGCGGAGGATGCGGAGGCAGTTGAAACAGGTGGAGGCGACGGCGTTTATCTGGCGGTTCATGGAGAGGGAGGAGTCGAGGATGATGAATCCAGAGCCCTTTCCCCTTAATACAAACTTAAGTTAATACACTTCAAATACTTACATAGGATATTTTGCACGCTAGACCAGCTGCATTGAATGGGGACTGACTGATAATGAACGCTGCTTTTGGTGCATCACACTCTACGCCACTTTCTTTCACTTGAGCTGGGAGTCTCCCGTAGTTGCACACTTCTGGGCAGAGGTATTTGGCAGTATTGCATTGATCGCGGACCACGCTCCTCAGCGAGCACCTCTGGTAGCTTTCCTAGGATATGTGAAGGATATCCCCTTGGAGATCTGAAAAATGACTGCCAACCTGTTTCTGCAGGCCAAGTTTAGGGTCGCCATCCCCTGGGGAAGGTGCCCTGTTCCTCAACTTAAACATTGGTCAAGGGATGCAGCCTATTGCCAAGAACAATACCTATTGGGAATTGATGCCTGAGTGATCAAGACCAAAGGACATATGGGCCCCACTGGTTACCTACCTTGTGGTGCAGCAGCATAAGACATCACACCAGGAAACAGATGGCCCTGAGGAACGCACAGAGAACTCTCAACAAACTAATTTATTCAGACGAGGGCCCAGTCCCCGACTAATGACACTTATGTAGGCCCTAGTCATGAGATGCCCCTGTAGCACCACACACCACCTTATAGCCTGCCATGTGGCACCATGATATCAGCGACCTGATGGCTGTGGAGATAAGTACTAGATAATATGCCTGTACCCATGTAATATGTGATGATGTATGTGATTCAATCTATGTCCATTGTTTGACTTTGTCCTTTCCCTTGTTCTACTGTATTATGTGCAATATTGTAACCAATTAAAAAAATAAACTGCACGCACAAGCTGCAATTGCAGGCCTCAGATATGTTTAAAGAGGCTACTTAAGTGTGTGGCACAATCAGTGCTGTAGGCCCACTAGTAGCATTTAATTTACAGACCCTGGGTATAAGGGACACCACTCTACAAGGGGCCTACACATGGATTAAATATGCAAACAGGTATACAACAATTTCACCAAGTTTAAAGGAGAGAGCACACGCACTCTAACACTTGTTAGCAGTGGTAAAGTGCACAGAGTCCAAAGGCAAACCAAAATGAATTCAGCATCAATAGGAGGGGGGAAGGCAAAATGTTTGGGTGTGACCCTGCAGAAGGAGCCAAGTCCAATAGCCACACACCATAGCAACACAAAGCAATCATGCCCCAAAGTAACCGCATGACACAGGTGATATCTGTATTATTTGACCGTATTGCTAAACAAATAATAGGAAAAAAAACTTTAACAAAGTCATTAGGTCAAATAATAACTTAAAAGTAGCACAGTATACTACTACTTAACATTCTGAAATACAATCTATAATATTTCATTGTTTAGAACAGGAATGTCCCCAGCATGCTGAATGGGTGTGTAGCCCTGCTCTAAGGTACCCGACTGCATGTAAAACTGGTATCCTGATTTTTGGTGACCCTGCCAGCACACTAACCAAGTGTGGGTGCTAAGGCCTAGACCGGTCCATGGTGTTTCCAAGGTCCAGAACCTGATCAGTGACCTTGAGGGACACACCATGTGTGCCCTCTTTAATGACATGGGACTATTGTGAATGTCCTGGGATGATGACATGAAGTGGTGGTGGCAGCATCCCGGTTTTTGTGGATTAATAGTGCTGAACAGACCTTTATCCTGATTCAGGAGGAGGTCGGTGTCTATCCGACATTCTGTTTGCAAGCCAAGTGCATTTGTGTAAGGTGTGGATGGTAGCAAGACTCTGTGATGTGATGAGAGTCTGATGGTAGGACTATTTGGATCAATTTTGAATAGCACTGTTAGACCTGTCCACCTTACAGTGGTCTTCTCCCAAATCTTTTGCCTTACTCCTGTTTTTGCAGAATTTGTTTTTGTTGGCCTTAGGCCTCTGCACACTTTACCACTGCTAACCAGTGCTAAAGTGCTTACACTCTCTACTTTAAACATGGTGAAATTGGCTTACGCCCAATTGGCATATTTAATTTACTTGTAAGTTCCTAGTAAAGTGGTATTACATGTAGTCTGGGTCTGTGAATTAAGTGCTACTACTGGGCCAACAGGACTCATCATGCTACCCACTTACATAGCCCTGTAACCTATCTTAGGCCTGCCATTGCAGCCTGTGTGTGCACTTGTAAACTGCCATTTTGACCTGGAAAAATAAACCTTTTGCCAGGCCTAAACCTTCCTTTTAAATAAATGTAAGTCACCCCTGGGGTAGGCCCTACACAGCCCATATGGCAGGGTGCAGTGTATTAAAAAAAGCTGGACATGTTCTTTTAAGTTTTACATGGCCCGGAAGTGAAAACCTCTTCAATTTGGTTTTTACTACTACAAGCCCTGCCTCTCCCATAGGATAACATGTGGTTACCTTAATACATTTAATAAATGATATCTTTAAATCACAATCCTGCAAATGCAACTTTTAGAAAGTTGGCATTTTCTTGTCCTCACTATTTGGCATCTACAGCCTGTATCCTGGGTCACATGACTAGTTGTAGCTGGTAGTTGGTCTTTGTGTAATACTCCCAGACAGTAAGACAAAGGGGAATAGGTAATGTCAGGATGGGCCATCTCTGTCAGGATGAGGGAGAGGAGATGTCACCTACCACACTTACACATCACAAAGACTACGTCTCAGCAGACTCACAATGGGTTTTACACTTTTCACAATAGTTATTTGTGCCCCCAGACAAGCTGGGGCCAGGGAAAGGAATAGGAATTCCAGACATCTCTGTAGGGGGAGGACTCTAAAAACATCTCCCACTTCAAAGTGGACATCAGGTGTTAAATCTGGACTCTCAGAGCCAACACTTTTCAGATCACTTCTGGAACTGTGACCTCTGCCAGGAAGAGGGACTGCCCAGCCGTGAAGCTTGCTCTGCTGGCCAAACTCTGCTATGCCGTTGCTGCACCAGGACTCGTCTGTTGCTATAAGGTGTCTTGCTGAATCCAGCCTACCTGTGTGTACCCAGAACTCCAGGAAATCTCCAAGGGGAAGTTGGCAGGCCCCTTGTTCATAGCCGCAGGGACATAGCAGGCTTCTTCAGTGTCGACGCAACTCGTCGCATCTCAACTCAGTGCAACACAACTCTCTACCGGCACCAGCTCAGCGTGATGCATTTCGTCCTCAGCGCTGACACATCACAGCACAAGGTCCTGCAAGTCCAGGCAACTTCTTTGACAACAACGCAGCTCGACGCAAGCATCAGCCCAGCGTGAGGCATCTTGTCCTCAGCACCAACACAGCACAGTGCAAGTCCTCACAAACTCCTGTCAACAGCTCGATGACGACACAAGGCATTGCAGCTCCTTGTCGATGACTCTTCAATGCCAGTCCGTGCAGATCGGCACAAAGACTCCACATTTCAGTCTTGTATCTGACCTGCGCTCCATCGCGAGCGGACTGAACTTGTGACTTGACCGGGTCTACCACGACCAGATAACCACGGTTGGCGCTTTTTGCTTCTTAGCACTTTACTTCTTTGAAACCTTTAAAACTGTATATCTCTAGTTCTTCTAATTGGATTTTTGATGCTTTGGTGTCAAATATGTAATAACGTTTACTCTATCTTTCTAAATTGGTGTGGGGTTTTCCTTGTGTTGAGTTTTCACTTTATTGCTAAGTACTGCATAAACACTTTACACATTGCCTCTATGTTAAGTCTGACTGCTTAATAGAATATTAACGTGACACGAACGTGTTGAGTAGGTATGTTGACTGGCGATAATAGATCACAACGGAGCAATATGGGTGAATCATGTACCTGTTTGCAAATACATTTTATAACTAGGATACATCTATACCTCTGTTTAGAAACGGCGAGTCATCCTAGAATTACCGACCTCATTTGAAGACAGCCTTTTACAGAGTGCGTGGGCACCGGTAAGTTATATTTAAGACAGTATGAATGAGCATGAATGCACATTGGGTGTCATATGGTGGTGAAAGCAGCATGGAGGCATGAGTGGGGCAACTCACTTATGGATGTTAAAGCACTTATTGGTGGTTCTTTGATACAAAATTGTGTTATTGTTTTTAAATTATTATGTTTTGTATTAAAAATTCCAAAAACATTTGAATAAGAATAAATTGGAGAGCTGTGATATTATGATTGGACAGGTTTTCCCTTGTGTGATAAAATCTCCACTTTTCTTATATAATAGGGTTATTGAATCTCAAAAACGGAAAGGAGAAGATTTAATCATTTGTTTGTCCTGATGAAGGTGGTCATATTGGTTTAACCCACTGAAACACGTCGACGCTGGAGCTTTAGTTAAATTTGTAAAAGACAGAAACATATGAGGACAGAGAATTAAATCTCTTGTGGTGTGCTGTCTATTGTTGCAAATTAACAACCTAATGACAAATTTGAGTGTCTTACTATATTCCTTTCCTGGGAGTTGTTTGTATTTTAATGATTTGTGAAATTGAAATATATCATGTTTTTATCTATGACATATTAAATGCAATTTGTATTGTATGTTAAACAATTGTTTGAATTTTTATTAAATGATCACATAAGTGTCTTGACATCCTGAGTTAGTGTGTTCCCTTGATGAGGTGTTGCTGACTGTAAATGACAGTAGAGGATATCTGCATATGAATGTGTGGTGAACTTAGTGTCTCTAAAGGGATAATTGATTTTTGACTATTCTGACTGCTTTTGTGCCAATTTACCAGAGAGTTAAGCATGGGTTAATTTGGGGTTTGCTTGCATTTCACCCTGACAAGGATTGTAACTGCTGCTTGAGTAGGGTTTCACCCCCCTAAAACAGTAACCCAGTTTCTCACACATTTTGTTTGGCATGACAAAAGATGGAGTATAGCATACAGCTTTCCCAGACAATGGAAGTGTATTGCTTGCATCCCTGAAGCTGAAAGGCGGAGATCCATACCCTGAAGTGAGGCAGAACAGAATCAGGAATACCTTTAGACATTCCATGCAGACTTTTTTAGAAGATGATTCCAGACCACTGTCATTTGACTGCTTGCCCTTGCTACCCTGAGAGTCATGTGTGGAAAGGATGTACTTGGCTCAGTTTGCAGAGCCATAGTTGGCAGGAGATCAGATAACCAGAGGCAAACTAGCCCAACCACCACGGCTGCCTGCCCTGTCACCCCTCAAACAGGGTCTGACACTGTGAGAAAGTGCCTTAGTAGAAGCGGTGGCTTCGTGTCCATCACAATTAAAAAAAGTCACTATCTTGTCCAGTCCAGTCAAAGGTTTCTATAATTTAAACCTGATCTCATTCTCAACCCCTCATAGATGTGGCACAGAGTAGACAGGCTTAACTTAGAGAAAATTTGTAAACCATTTAGAAGTACCAAAACATTAAAAAGATTAAAGACACAACACAGTAAAAATTCCGCTCCAATTTAAGAAAATAGAGACAAAATCTAATGAGCAAAATGACATTCAATATGGGAGCCAGAGATATGATTTTTTAATGATGTAAGTGAAAATAGCACCACAAAGATCAAAGCACTAATAATAGTCAAAGTAGACCAGGACCTAGGTGTAATTTGAGACGGATCGCAATGAAGGCCTGGTCGGGTACAACAAGTGGATTGGTCCCATTGAAAAGTATGGAAGTCCAAGTTTGAAAAAAATGTCTAACACTGGGCTTGAGGAAAAGTTTAAAAAGGTTTCCAAACTTTATTCTGGTGCTCAAGCAACAGCAGGTGTATGTGTCTAAGGCCCACAGGTCCTTAGTGGAGGCCCTTTGAGACTTTCAGAGTATCAGGTAAAGGCCAAAAGCAAAGTACAGTCCAAATCCACTGGTCAGCTGGGCACTTGAGGAAAAAAGGCATTTTGAAGTTTGTTATGTCCCTCGAGCCACACAAGAAGCCAGTCAACTGACCCTTGGAGTCCACTTCTTTGTCCTGGGTACAAGAGGGGGCAGGCCTAGTTCTTCTGGGCTCCTCTCAGGATCCAGACAGCAGGTCCTGTTTTCCTCTGTTCCTCTGCAGGTCATCCAGAAAGTACTCTGATGGAGTGCCTTCTGGAATCACATATATGGAATCACATATAGTGGGGTAAAAGTTTCCCAAGGCAACCTTACCCACTTTTTCAGTAGTTCCTGTTTGACTTACTGCACCCAGGCCCAAAAACGCCATATGTCAGGGCATTTTCAAGATGGTGAAACGCTTCAGCCACACTAAATTTAGGTTCTAAGGGTTGTGGGTGTATAGGGGAGTGCACTGTGGTAATCACAAGTGTCCTCCACATCTCACACTAAAATCCAGTGTGCAGCAGGTCATGTACCCGCAACAAACAAGGAGACAGATGTCTGGTAGGACAAAGGCAGCAGACCTAGACAGGGATGCACAAGAATTGTACTGACATCATGTTTTCTTTCTTTCAAGGGCATCAAAGTGTTTCATGTAGCTCAAACAGACCTGTCAAGCAGGATTTGGCATGTGGTATCAACACACTGTCTAAAGCCCCCACCCAGAAGATTCTACAGATCTCAGAGGAGTCCTTCAGGTCAAGCTACTGTGTAGCTTCTGGGAGGACTTTCATGCCTTGTTCACACCACATGCAAGGCTCAGGACAGGCTGGGAGTTGGCAGATGCTAATTAGCCTTCTGAAAGCTCAGGCAGGTAGAGTTTTTTTTTCTACATAAGGTAGAACTCAAGGTAATCTTGCACATTACGCTAGAACCAACCACCGGTGTTGTTGCTGTATGTGCAAGTGGTGAACTTCAGCTGCCAATGCACAATGTTGCTCTGTTCTGTGCTTACAATTATGGCTATGCATGGGCATCTGGGGCTGTGCTATAGTATTTTAAAACATGACTGTGTCGGTATGGCGTGCCTGGTTATGTGATACTGTGCCTGAGCATTTGAGACTATGCCTGATTATTTGGGGCTGTTACTAGGCACTTGCTGCCATGTCTCATCATCTGGGGATGCATTGGGCATTTCACTCTGCAACTGTGCAAGTAATGAATGTGTCCGACATTCAAAAATATGATGGTTGTTCCTTGTTTTGTTATCGGTGTGTCCCAGCATTTCATGACAGTACCCCTGACGTATCATGGCTCATCGGATAATATATAGTGGGTCACTAAAATCGACTTTTATGAAATGTAGCATCTTATTTTAATATTTTATTAAGATTTTTCCTTTTGTAGCAGTTCAGTGATGTAATTTCCTTTGATGTTTTAAGGTCCAAAGGCCATGTGACAACGCCTCCTTGATGTCACTGGGGTCAAAGATAATTTCCGATAATTTTATAAGAGGCAGAGATCTAAGGTCACATAAAGAGCCAATGCTGATGGTCTCTTCAGGTTCTTCCACCTTAGTGAAGAGAACTCCCAAGGGGTTGGGTCGCTCTCCTCACTTTCTGCGGGGGGGACACGTGTTAGACCTCACAGCCTTAAGGTGGTCTTCCCCCAACTTCTTGCCAGCCTCCCTCCATTTTACTGACCTACTGCTACTAGTGCACCTGCAGCACTCATTGTACCACCCACTTATGTAGCCATCTAACCATGGCTCAGGCCTGCCATTGAAATGAAATTTGTACTTGTAAAGCGCACCCATACCCCCAAAGGGGTGTCCAGGCGCTGTACGCATACCGCTGTGGAACCCTTCCTGGCTTTTCCCTGTGAAATGTCCACTCCTGGGCACCCCCAGGGTGAAGCCAGGCATCCCAGCGCTGTTGGGGCCGTTGTGGAGATTAAGCAAGCTATTGCCCAGAGTTGCAGAGTGGGACCCATGATTAGAATAGGCACCGAGGCGAGAATTATCAGGTCCGAGGAAATTGAGCCCAAGACCCGCCGAGGCGGGAATTGAACCCTGGTCCCGGGCCAGATCTCTGCATCAGGGTCTGCCGCTCTAACCATTGAGCCACACTTCTCCACACATTGCAGAGCCTGTCTGTGCAGTTTACATTTCCATTTCGACCTAGCAAGATAAACCTCTTGCCAGGCCTAAACCTTCCCTTTTTATACATAAAAGGCACCGCTAAGGTAGGCCATTAGTAACCCAGAGCAGGGTGCAATGTATTTAAGAGGCAGGACATGTACTTTTAAGTTTTACATGCCCTGGAAGTGAAAAACTCCCAAATTAATTTTTAACTACTACAAGGTCCATCTCTCCCAAATGATAACATTGGCATTACCTTATTACATCGTTTAAGTGTAATTCCCAATTGTGAAGACATGGACTTCTCAAGTTTGGTGTCTCTGGACTCACAATTTAAGATCACAACTTATGGTAAAGTCGAATTTTAAATTGCAGTTCTGAAAATGCCACTTTTAGAAAGTTGACATTTTCTTACTTTGCCCATTTTGTGTCTGCTGCCTGTCTCTGTTCAGTCTGGGTTGGAAGACAGCTGGGCTTTCTGTATACCCTCTAGACAGCCACACACAAAGGGAACTTAGGAGTGACTTGATGGGCCATCCTAGGAGATGCGAGGGAGGTGCTGGGCACAGCCTCATACTTACACCTGAATAGGCTGTGTCCTGTCCACACACAAAGGGTTGCATACCCTCCTACAGTCAGTCCAGAGAGATGGTCAGAAGGGAGGGCCTCTGTGCACTTTAAAGTCTTCTTTGAAGTCTCCCCCACTTCAAAGGCACAACTGGGTAGAAGTACTGGACCTCTGACATCATGACTTCAGTACACTTCTGGACCTGTGAAGACTGCCAGAAAGAGGAACTGCTATGCTGCTGAAGGACTGCCACTCTGCTGGACTGTGGCTTTGCTGGACTGCTGCCTTGCTCTGCTGCCCTGCTGCCTGCTGTTCCCATGCCTAGGTGAGATGGTCTGGACCTGCATCACTTGAACCCAGAGTGACTCCAAGGGCTTGTTGGCTTGCCTCCTGATCTGAAGTCTCAGGGACACAAAAGACTTCCAACATTTCTACTGCTGCACCTGGACGAAGTCATCTGTGATTCTGCCCTGCCAAGTGGTGGCACCCCAGTCCTGGAGCCTTGGAAGTAAGGCCAAGGTGCTTGCTTCAACAAGTTCCACACATTCTCTCCAGAACATGTGCATCAACGCGTTGCGTGGGTCGGAAACAGCACATCGGCACTGTTGCGTGACCAGAACCGACGCATAGCTGCTGCTGCATGGACAAGGACCAGCGAGTGCATCGTTAACATTGCGAGGATCGACATAGACGCATCGCTTCAGCTGCACCCTGCATTCTCTTCAACATCGACACAGCCTGAATCAAGGAACTTATGTTCAGCGGGCCTAACTGGGTCCCTGTATCCAGCCTGTGCTCCATTGCTGTTGGCCAGGCTTTTGACTTTGTCCTGGTCTAGCGCGACTGGATATCCCAAATAAGCACTTATTGGTTCCAAGTGCTATTTTACAGTTTATTCTTTAAAAATTCATACCTTGACTTCTACTTATTGGATTTTTGTCGTTTTGATCTTGCTTTATTTATACAATTATTCTCTTTGTTTCTAACCTGTTGTGGATTCTTTTGGTGGTGTTTTCACTGTGTTACTGTTTGAAGTGTTAAACAAATACTTTACACATTGCCTCAAGTTAAGCCTGACTGCTCTGTGCCAAGCTACCAGAAGGTGAACACAGGTTATTTTAGAGTGTGTTTGTGACTTACCCTCACTAGGATTGTGGCTCCTATTTGGACAGGGTGCATACCTCTGCAAACCTGAAATCCCATTTTTAACAAGGGGTTAAAAACATAGGTGTTTTTTTCCATTGAATGCCTCTTTGTTGTGTCGAACATTTTAACAACCCAGGACACACAGAGACCTCTTATTAACACAACTTATAGTGTAGGATCATCTGTTTATCATTGGCAAGCACTGTTTGTTCCTCCGAATGTACAATCAATAAAGGCCCATGCAGGCTTGTGCTCAAGCTGACGAATCAATTCGTTTCACAAAGCTTTTCATCAGCTGCTAGTTACACGAATGCCTACATCAATTACGCATGTATTTATCAGGGTTGAGCGGTGCACTGGTAACACCGTAGCTAAGTAGCTTATTTGGTGGTGAGGCTGGCCTGGTCTTAAACCTTATGCATGCTTCAATGCATTACATTTATTAAGACAGCCACTTTAAAGGACACAAGGTCTTTGTGCGGGAAACAACGTAAGGACTGCTTTGTGGTGCTCTTCCAATTGTGCAGTCTGCAGACTGATCACAAGAAGTGAGTAGCCAGAAGAAGTACTGGCCGGCAGGTGTCAAGAAGACAGCTGATTGGCAAGTACAGAGATACACAACTGGCAGGCAGATTGTGCAGGGAGAATGACGATTCTTATAGGTTTACTGAATAAAGAATCAAGCTTTTTTTAAAGACAAGGAGGCTAGCATTATGCATTACCTTTTATTAACCACTTCTGAGCAGCAAAACCATTAAAACTTGTCAAATAGAACATTAAAACATCACAATGTGAAAAAGAATGTTCAGTCCCCACATATACTGTCCATCCTCCATCTTCCTCCTCTTTTGTTGGTCCTTTGATGAAAAAAACTCCTCTAAAGCACAGGATTCAACTCTTGAAGAGAAACATATCCCAAATTTCCTTAACCAAGAACCTTAAACAACTTTAACCAGAACTAACAATATACGTTATCAAATATTTTCTCCCCGCCATTCCCAAAAAGGGAAGGGAGGTGGGCTAATGCTAGCCTCCTTGTCTTTAATAAAATCTCAATTCTTTAGTCAGTAAACCTATAAGAATCGTCATTTTATGTCAAGACAGGAGGCTAGCATAATGCATGTTCAAATTTCCTCAAAACACATTTTGAAACATGATCGACATCTTGAAAATAACATTTTCTAAAAGTCTCCACAGACAACCAATCTGCTGCTTTTAAAATGTTATCCAAATGACCACCCATCATACAAACCTTACTTGCCATAGCTCCTCTGACCGAATGAGCTGAAGACTTAGACACATCCACTCCTGCCTCCTTCATGGTCTCATTCACCCACCTTGCAATCGTAGCATTTGACACTGTCCTAAAGGGCTTCACATAAGAAATTAACAGTTGTTCAACCTCTGCATTCCTCTTATCCAACATCCTACATTTGTAATCCTTCAGACATCGAACTACACAAAGTTTTAGCGATTCATCAAATCTTGGATAAAAAAATAATCAAACTAGACATTGTCTTTTTCCATTTGCACACATCAAAAACCACACCATCTGGCTGAAAAAAATCAATGAGATACTTCCAATTCCCTTACATCTGAAACTCTCCTGAAAGAAATGTCCAACTTAACTTCCTTACCTCCAGATACTTGTTGCTTGGCCAACCCTCAAACAAACTCAGAACCAAATCTGCATCCCATAGAGTCTGATATTTTGCCTTAGGTGGTCTCCTCAAACGAATCCATTTCATTACTTTACAGACCAAAGGACCTTTACCCACAGAAACACCCTGAATTAAAGAATGCCCTGCTGCTACAGCTGACCTGTAACAATTCACTGTTCTGCAGGACATCCCATTCTCAAATAACTCTGCTAAGGAATTAACTACCTCTACATCATCTGCCTCCATGGTATCCAAACCACTCTGCATTCACTAACGTAACCACACCTTCCAAACTCCTCTATACCTCTTCCTGGTCCCTGGAGCCCATGACTCATTGAGCAGACTTGAAGCTGACTCCAAAAGTCCTGTGCATCCTCTGGAAGGGAGACATCGTTTACATTGAATGCGCTACAACGCATTCCATTACAACGCGGTTGTTACAACGCAAACTATTACGTCGCAAGTCGTTTCAACGACTTGCTGTAGGTGGCGCGCAGGTGTTGGATTTAAAATCCAACACCTTCCCTGCTGTTGCACAAACTGGAGTAGGAATAGTAAATTATACTATTCCTAAGTCCAGCGCACCCCCTACAGCAAGTCGTTGTAACGACTTGCGATGTAATGGTTCACATTGTAACAACGCGGCTGTTGTAACGACCGCGTTGTAATGGAATGCATTGTAGCGCATTCGTTGTAAAGAGATATATTCCCTCTGGAACCCCTGATATCCTCCAGACTAGTGGGTTGAGGAAACCTGACTCCACTAAAGGATGTTCCTGTCCTTCCACGCCCAACAACAGCCCCTTGAAGGACGTTATCAAATATGGTTGTTCCACCGCCAACTCCATCACCGACGGGAACCTAGACTGAGTCTTCCAAAAATGCGTCACTAAAACTAACTGACATTTCTGCCTCTTTATCTGAACCAACACTCTCTGTATCATCGAAAAAGGGGGAAAGGCATAACACTTGACTTCCCTCCAATCTTGCAAAAAAGCATCTATCGCTACTGCCCCCTGATCCGGCCTCCAACTCACATACATTGGCAGTTGATATGTCAACCTGGAAGGAAAAAGATCCACATACAGAGCACTAATTGCTCTCACAAAACTCTGAAAAACCTCCACTTTCAACTTCCAGTCGCTTTAATCCATCATATTCCTGGAATTCCAATCTGCCACCACATTCTGCTTCCCAGGAAGATACTCTGCTCTGAGATCTATTTTGTGTTCCAAAAACATTCCCACATCTCCTTCGCCAATTCTGACAACCTCTTTGACCTGATGCCACCCAACGTGTTTATATAAGCCACTGCTGTGAAAATGTCCATCTTTAAAAGTACCGAACTGTTCTTCAAATTCCTCCTGAAACTTCCAATGGCTAACAAACCTGCCTGCATTTCCAGGCAATTTATATGATCCTTCCTTTCCGTCAATGACCATATTCCTCGTGTTTCCTGACCGAAACAGGATGCTCCCCATCCATAATTGCATGCATCGGTCTCCAATGCAAACTCTGGTTTTGTTCCAAATATCACCTTTCCATTCCAAGCCTCCAAATTGTTATGTTATGTTATATTTATTTGTACAGCGCATGGCTGCTACTCGACAGAGTGTCCCGGCGCGTGCTGAGGAAAAGGAAGCTAAAGCCACGCAGTAACTAGAAAAGAAGGGTTTTTAATTTTTTCTTAAAGATCATAGGATCCTGGGTGCCACGCAATGCCAATGGCAGTGCGTTCCAGGCCAAGCCAGCTTTCCGAACAAATGAGCTCCCGCCAAGCCTATGGCGGTTGAACCTAGGGGTCTGCATCAGTAATTGAGAGGAGGAATGCAACTGTCTCCCTGGGTTATAAAAGGCAAATCTCTTCTGTAGATAGATAGGGCCTGAGCCATAGAGGGCCCTATGGGCAATGGTCAGCATTTTGAATTTTATTCGAGACTCCACTGGGAGCCAGTGCAGGGTGCGCAAATGAGCGCGCACACTACACCTAAATTCTCCTTCCACCACTGTAACTCTTGCCTTGCCTCTCTGTCCAGACAAACTGAGTCTCTGTACCATAAACCCTTTGCCAGACCAAAAGTCTTCAACCTTTGAAGGGCCTTGTAATTTAAAGGACCCAGAAATATCGCTTGTATTGAAGAGGACAACAGACCCATCACTCGAGCCAATTCCCTCAATTTCACTGTGTCTCTCCTTGACATCTTCTTTTCTGCCAACCTTAACTGCCTTACCACCGAGTCCACTATGAAACCTAGAAATTCCATCGACTGTGTCGGTACCATAACCAATTTCTCCATATTTATGACAAATCCCAAACTCTGTAATAAACTTACAACCACGTCCAAATCTCTGCACAACTCCTCCAACTCTTGGTTCATTATCAACATGTCCTCTAAATAAACAATCATTCTTATACCCCTTTCTCTCAAGAAACCTACCACTGGACGCATCACCTTCGTGAAGCACCATGGAGCTGCTGACAGACTGAAAGGAAGGCTTTGAAACTGATACAGCTGCCCTCTCCATCTGAACTGTAAGTATCTTTGACTGTCCTCCACAATTGGAATTGTGAAATATGCATCTTCCACATCTATTTTCACTATCCAATGCTTGTCTTGTAATAAATCCCTCAACAAATGAATCCCTTACATTTTGAAATGCCGATATATCACGTACCGATTCAAATTCCGTAAGTTTATTACTGGCCTCCAACCCTTGTCTTTTTTCTCTACCAGAAACAGTGTACTTACAAACCCCTTTTCCTCCTCCAAAACTTTTCAAATAGCATTCTTGTCCAACATCTGACTTACCTCTTGTTGAACCACCTTTTGCATATCCTCCTGAAACACCAACTCTCTTGGTTCCGATAGTTAGCAAGACTCTAAATCCAACTCTATTCGATAACCCTCTATCACCAGCAAAACCCATGCATCCTTTGTCATCGACTCCGACTGATTTTTGAAATACCTCAAACTTTCTCCCACACTTGAAGGGATAGAACCAGAAATTGTCTTCATACTCACCTAGCCCCTGACTCTGATTAAGGGGCTGCCCCCTTCCTCGATTACCTCTTCTTCCTTGGTTTTGACCTCTCTGTAGGTAGAATTGTCCACTGCCAGGATTTCCCCTGTATGATCCAAAACCTTGGCCTGAAGTATTGTGATATTGGGCCCTGAAACCTGTTCAGCCAATAGGGTGCCCTATCCTACCAGCCCTGCCATAAAAACTTTCACTCATTGTGAATGTCTTAACATACCTCGTTAAAGACCTTACCAAACCATCTCCAAAATTAACCCCTTCGCATCCTCTGATGACTCTCTTTATGCTAGTTCACTCAATTTAGGGTTAATCCTCATGAGCAAAGTCTTGCACTTTGTTGCCAAAAGGCCTGCATTTGCATTCCCCAAAAAACAGATTGCCCTCTGGCATCATACTCTCAACAAAGTTAAGTCAACCGCAGAACCTTAAAGGCATGCCTCTTCCACTGAGTCAAACCTTTTTGCCAGGGGTCCTAAGACATCTAATAATTTGTCTTGACAGATTTTTAGAGATTTTTCGAATCCCTTCCTGGGATCCTTACCCAACTTGAACATGTACATTAACAAATCAGGATCCATTTTTGGAGTTATGGTCACCTTATCATCAATGACGGGCCTCAAACACTCAACCCTCGTAATATTGCGTTCCTCTTTCTCCAAGGACTTACGCAATCTTGCCCTTATATACTCAGCCACATGTTCCATGGGCCACCAGTCCTTGCCTCTGGGATGCCTTATTTTTTAGGGTCAAACAATTTTTCCTCAAAAGGATCCACCACTGTGAAATAATCTTTGATCTTTGGCTTACTGCCCAGAACTCCATCATCTAATCCATCTTTATATTCCAAATCAAGAATATATTCATCCAACTACTCACTAGCTCTGTCTCCTCTCACATCTGAATCGTCCCTGAATCCTTCACCTCTCTCAGTGTGAAACTGACCACCTTGGTTGCCGCTTCAGACACCAATTCCTAGTGAGCCGCTAGGCCCCCTCTATTTTTGGATGTATCATCTATATGTCTTTCTTTCCTGAAACATTTACTACCAGGTCCTCTATTTGTGTCATCCTCATCAGACACAGAGACAAACTCCTCCTCTTCAATATCTCCACACTCTTTTTCCTAATACTTGTTTTAGTGACTCCTGACCAGCCTCACCACCATCTTTCTTAACATTTCTTCTCTTTTCTCCTCCTCACTCTTATTTATATCCACCCTTTTTTTAATGCCACACAATAATAAAAATCTATTAATATCCTTCTTTAAAAAAAAAACCTTTTAACCCTCAAATCTCTCTAATACCTTACTTAGCAAAATTACAGCAAGCGCTGCAGAGGCTAAACTATTTTTTAAGCAATATACTCAAATATCGCTTCACTTCACAAAACAACTCTCCTCATCAAAACTGCTTCATATATGACCATTCCCGGCTAACAAACGCGCTACCAAGTGCTTCGTTGCCGTGGAAACAGCCTTGCATCTGTATAACCTCTTGAAACAACCAAAAAACCAGGCCTATTCACCACCGAAAATAGCCCCGATGTGACTAAACTTGAAGAATGCTCATGCTAATCTGCCCGCAACAGGGCTATTTCCATGAGAAATAGAGCCTTAAATAAAAAAGGAGCGGCAGCAAATCATAATGCTCCTATAGCGCTCGAGCTCGCGAAAGTGCTGCATTTAAATATACAACGGCCCTTGATTCGCTCGTGCCCACCTTAAAAAATTCCCAAAAGGTAAGTCACCAGGTTTATGGCCTTATTAAGTTTCATCTACAGTACCAAACAAATTTTCTCTTGAAATTTCATCCTCAAAGGCAGTCATATCAGTGTAAAATGTTTATGAACCTGAAACTTATTACCACAATCATATACAAAAACTTCCTATCTTCACACTTAAATACTACCCAAAAGTTTAGCAAAAACAAATAAACCAAATATTTAAATTAAACAACTCAAACACAAACAGTCCTTATAAATTCTATATATACTTATCTGCTCAGAAGCAGCAAACAAAAGAGGAGGAAGATGAAGGAAGGAAAGTATATGTTGGGACTGAACATTCTTTTTCACTTTGTGATGTTTTAAGGTTATATTTGACAAGCTTTTAATGGTTTTGCTGCTCAGAAGTGGTAAATAAAAGGTAATGCATAATGCTAGCCTCCTGTCTTGACATATATTCTGACTGGCACATGACAAGAAGCACATCCAAAACTATTAAGATGGTTAAAAAACATAAGTATGCTTCGTAGGAGCACTAATCTAGATTAAGTGTGCACTAGAGAATTGAGGAAACAAGCTTCTTATAAACAACATAACCAGAAGTACACTTTGCAGGTGCTCTTTTTATTAAGTACACTTATTTGCATGTGCAAGAAACCTTCAGTTTATCCACACATGCTGTGTGTGTGTGTGTGTGTGTAACTCTTGATGCACATGTACAAGGGCTGTTATGAATGGCTACTAGTCATGAGGCCGGCACTGTTTTGGGTAAGTGCTGCGATACACTAGAGGTTATCCCTGTCATGTGTGGACTGGAGTAGGACACTAGCATTTCTGTTGTAAGCTAATTAGGAAGATGCTTTGCAAGAGAGACATATGTTGAGGATGTCCTGAAATTAGTCCCCATTGCAGGCCTTTCCTAAACAGTCATGGATACTTAAAAGCGATTGATTCAAGTTCCTGCAGATTCTGTTTGGCAGCACCATAGACCTGGTTTGGTGTGGCAACAGGACTTGCTTTACAACATCCTCAGACTTAGGAAATAGCTTCTTGCTTTCCATTGTTTTTGATAAGTCTCAAAACTATCTATAGAAAAATGTGAAAAATGCTGGCAGTTGTTGTGTTTCTAGGGTCTTACTCCTTTCTCAACATAGCCCCTTTAATTTGTTTACTATGAAAATACTCCAACAAGTATTTCTCCAACATCTTCATGTGTATGTTTAAATTAATCATTGTGTCTTCCATTTCAGAATGTCTGGAGGTGGATTCACACAAGCATTTAGGAGTCTGAGAAGGAGTACCTTAGGAGTACTCGTTTTCGCATTCCTGCATTTGTGAATTGGTCTCAAAACGCCTAAATCCTAATAGTAGAAGTGAACAGAGGGCACTATCTATTCTATTATGACTAACTGTATTTAACTTCTGAACACAACCACTCCTGCCTTGGCTGTGCAATCTTGTGGGAGTGAGATATGAATGCCAGAAGCTGGTTCCCTACACCACCCAAACCCTGCAACCACCTGAGAAATACATATAACTCCAAATGAGAACAGTACCCAGAGGAAAGGGGAAGTGGAGAAATATAACAAAGATGGCATCAGTGAGGTCTCTTCAAGATGACTGCCTCAATTCTTAGTACTCCAGATCCCTTCAGTGTTCAAATGTTGTCGTTTTTATTTAACTGCATTGCATTTAGTTTTGTTTTGAGATTAAAGCATACTTCTTTTGCCTAAAAGATAATCCCTGGGCTGGACAATAGTTATTGTGTCTGTTGAATGACTGTTGAGTTATGAGCTCTTGTCCGCCACATTACCACTCTGAGAAGCATTGACTGCTCACCCTCACTACTATTTTGAGAGTCAATTGCAGAAAGGGTTGTATGTTGCCCCGTATACAGAGCCATAGTAGTCTACCAATGGCACATTACCTCAAGGAGCATGGTTGGGGCCTCCTGTCTGCCCTGCGGCTCCCAAAATGGGGTCTGACACAGAGAAAAGGGGAGAATCAATGACCATTTCTATGCCACAACGGAGAGCCCACAAGTACCCTGTAGCATGGGGAAAAATGAAATGTGCCTCCTGGCACACTGATGGTTGGGGGATGAAGTCACCTTGGCTCCAGAGAGTCCTTGGGGGCCAACAAGCCCTCCTGTTACCTCCGTAAGGCCCACACGGTGGGATTGCTGAGAGGACTTCAGAGGCAATGCCCCCTTTATCCACCACTCTGCAAACACGCCGCCTGGGGCACTGCTGGCTGGGGGATGACGTCCCCTTGGCTCCAGAGGGTCCTTAGGGGCCAACTACCCCTCCTGCTACCTCCAGTAAGTCCCACACAGCTGGCTTGCTAAGAGGTTGTTGAAGGCCACGCCCTCCTTCTCCACCACTCTGCAAACGTGCCTTCTGGCGCACTACTGGTTGGGAGAAGAAGCCCACTTTAATCCTGAGGTCCTCAGGAGGCAAGGGGATTTCATCCCTCAACAAGCAGCACGCCAGGAGGCGTGTTTGCAGAGTGGTGGAGAAAGGGGGTGTGACCTCCAAAGACCTCTCAGCAATCCCGCTGTGTGGGGCTTACTGGAGGTAACAGGAGGTCTTGTTGGCCTCCAAGGACTCTCAGTAGCAAAAGAGACTTTATCCACCAACCACCAGCGCTCCACGAGCTGATCAGTAGGATTTCATAAAGGACACATGAAAGAGCAGATGGATTTGGTAATTATCGGGCAAGGTGAGCATCATGGTTACTGTATTGATGATTTGTGAAATTGGATAAAAACATAATGGGATGATAGGTGGAGGACAAGGTCTAAAAGGTAGACCCCCCAGGAGGGCTAGGATAACCAGATCCATACAAGAATGACCTGAACCAGGTTTACCTAATTCACAAGGACCAGAGTGACCAAGGCCAATGATGACCAGAAACACATGGATGAAGGGAAACAGGACCAGGTGAAACAGAACTAGTTTGTATAGGACAAGAGTGTGAGAAGGATTGGGAGGACTAGAAGGAATGAAAAGGACCTGGAGGACAATCAGCTGTGGGACCAGGATAAGCCGGACAGGGACTACAAAGACCTGGGGGACCAGGATTGAAGGCACCAAATGGAACAGAGCATAGAGGACTAGAAAAATCAAAAAGATCAAGACCAAGAGGGCTGCAAATAGGTACAGGAGGGAAATGAAGATCAGGGCCTAGGGAAACAGGGCATGGAGTACTAAGTGGGGCAGATCGGACAGAACCTGGAGTATCAAGGTCAGGAGGATCAGAGGCATCAAGCCCAGTCAGAGCCAGGAAGATCACAGGGGACTGGACAACGATGTTCAGGAGGGCTAGGACCAACATAACCAGGTACCAGTGGCTGCAGTGTCAGGAGAATCAAATGAAAAGGGAACAGAGCCAAGCAGACCAGAATAACCCAGACCAGCAGGACAATTATCAAGAGATCCAGGTCTAAGAAGCTCAGGACACTAGCAGCCAGATGGACCAAGAGGACCAACAGGAATGGAGAGAACAGAGAAGTTCAGGCCCAGTGAGGTCTGAATTAGACGGTTCAAGAGGGTCAGACTCAGGATGACCCAATACCAGGATTTCAAGGATTACATAGGCTGCACCACGACAACTAAGAGGACCAGGGGAACAAAGACAAGGTAACCAAACCAAGGAGGACCACGACTAAGGGGAGCAAACAGTGGTGACCAGGGTCAGAAGACCAGATCTAGGATGACCAAAGGAGTATGAGAACAAAGAATACAAGGGAGACCAAAAACAGAGGATTAGGAACCAATAGACCGGGGGGTAAACAGAGGGAGCAGGTTAAAATCAGTAGGGAGCTGGGATCCAGTGAAGATTTTGGAACTGCTGAATGGAAACAGGTATCACTCAGGAAAGTAAGGCTTAAAAAGTGTGCATCTTGGGAGAGGGGAATGGAGATGGGGAATTCTTGGATGGGATCATTGAGCATGGGGATTCTGGGAGAAAGACATGAAGCCTGAGGGGAGACTGAAGTGGTTTGGGGCTACAAACCTGATGGGACTCTGAGACAGCGGCCTGTAACTAGAAATATTTACCAGAGGGATTATAGAATCAAATGGAGCTGTGGAATTTACCATGTGACCATGTATTTTCTCAAACGTAGCTGATCCTTGAAAGGGTTGTGTTGTATTGGGAGCATGAGAAAGGGAACACCAGCAAGAGTTCTGCAAAGAGGATTCAGACACAAAACACATATCCAGGATAATGCCTAGAAAAAGCACAAATAATATTACTTTAAGGTACATTGAAGGACAGACTAAATGTGAATGTAGCTGGGTCAGAAGGGATTACATAATGAGAACTGCTGTGGGGTACCAGATACAAAGGAAACTCTTTGTTATGACAGAGAGGTAGAGATCATAAATCTAGAAACAGAGACTCCACTTGGTCTAAAACTTGAGAAAACATGAAGAGACTAGAAAGAAAGCACAGTAAACCCAATTGGAGATTTTATAACCTTAGAAAACAGATAGGGCATGAGACCAGTGTACGTCAGAAACCACCAAGTGACATTACAAAACACTCACAATAGCATAAAAGGGCATGGCATGGTAGGGCCCACACTGGTATGTTCAAAGTGAGGCTATAGAAATGCAGTCACAGAAAACAAACATTAACAGTGATCTAGGCAATGCTGAAAAAGCCTGAAGAACCAAATAAAGAATGTGATATTATGAAGAAGGCAGAAGCTGACGATTGCATTAAGCTTTATGAATTTAGTTACAGTGTAAGTTTTATGTCATTGAACCCTACAACGAAAGAGTACAGTGTGAATATAAGGCAAATCTAAATAAACACAAGCATTAAAAACAACCTCACAAACAATCAAAATGTAGGCACAGAATAAGAAGAGTGGCTTGATGTGTCTACAAGGAGACATAGTGTTCAGTACCAGACTCTGTAACTAAAGTATATCAGCGTTATATAAATACAATTACAATGCAATTACAATATTATATAGTATCCAGAGACAAAGGTAGCCAAGGACAATTTGGGTAATCTAGAATCCGAATCGGAGACCAAATATAAACTACACCAACCAGAACTAGAGCCATTTGTAATGCAGGCAGTCTCGAACTACAGCAAGGAACCAGGTCCGACCTATTGTTCAAAAAGACAGACTGAGACAGACAAAATACATCATTCAGTATCCAAAAGAATCAGGCTCCAGGAACAGGAAAACACTCCAGAATTAGAGGAATCCCACAATGCAGACAATTTAGAGAGGACTGAGGTACCAAAAGTATCCCAAACAGTCTAGATCCAGGGTGAGGTGCCAAATGCCGTACAACAAATCCAGAAGCAAAGTCAGGGATCAGATACAACACATACAATATAGAACAAGACCAAAAGAGGGGCAATATATATCTTAGAAATACAGGGACACAAAGCAAGTGTAATGCTAATGGTGTAGAACAACACAATTGGAGAGAATCAGAAACCAGGTGTTCTAGAGCCTCCAGACCCAGAAACAGTCACAGCCATTTTCTATAATCAGGAGCCAGCCATCATACAGAACTGGTGGCCAGACCCATGATGATAATGTAGAACCAGGAGTAATACAAAATCGAAAACTAGCAAACTCTTCAAGAAAGATTAATGAAGCCAAGCAGAGGATGGAGTTTGAAATACTTCTTGAAGATTACTAAGCATTTCCTGTCAGTTAAAAGGCTATCTCCAGCAGAAGACTGAGTAAACAAACAAATTAGGCACTGGACCCTTCCTGAAGATTAGGAGTATTTCCTGTCAATTAGAAGGCTGTCGATGGCAGGAGGCTAGGGCAGACTAGAACAGGAAATGGAGACCTTTATTTAAATGGCAGATGAACAAAAACAACAAGGCATATCAGGCAACCTTGAGGTCAGCAGGAAACAAAGGCTTTTAACTAATTTGCACCACATGTTTGTTCAAACAGAAATTCCAAGCATTTGCACTTAGTTAAACAGATCTTAAAACAGTGCACTCAAACTAAAGTAAACAGCATGCCTAAATAAAGTGCACAACAGAGTACTTGGCACCTGCCCAACTTTAAAACAGTGAAAAGAGCATAGCAGAGTACATGGAGGTGCACATCTAGAAAGCCATGAAAAGTGCATAGCTGGGTGCATGGCACATGTCCAACAAGAAAACAGTCAAAGGTGTGTAGCAGAGTACATGCCACCTGCCCAACTAGAAAACAGTGACAACAATGGAAAAAACACAGCACAGGCAGACTGCTGTACTGACAGACCAGGGTATGACAATAACTTCTGCGTTGTTTGGTGAATCTGCACAAACCCTTTTAAAAATCATCCACTTTGGGTTCTTCATGCCAAGTTTTGAGCGGAATTTTGAAGTGAGGGCGAAAAACAACAGGGGCTCCAAAAGTAAAAATTCTGATTTTATCTCTCGTAGGCTTCTTTGATCCTTGATAGAGAGAAAATAGCTGAATGGAATTACACCGAACATAGCACAACAACAGAACTTTAATCAAGGAAGCGTATTTGCTTAGCTTGGAGTAAATCTGTTCGGTAGTTTTAATAAAATTAACATTTAAAAAGTGTCTAGGTCTGGGCAAGTAGACTTGCAGCCTACCCCTACTGTGCAAGGATAAAGTCCAAGAGCAGTGGAATTGGTCACCCGTGGTGGGCTGAGCACAGGGCTATTGGCCAACCCTAGCTCTGCATGGCCAACCCTAGCTGTGCATGGCCAAATGCTTTGCACAGCAGGTGCTGTCCAGATTCTGCAGGCTGGGTGCTTTCCCTGACAGGTCACCTGCAGAAGACTCAACACATTACCTGGCTGTGGGTCAGATGCTGCTGTGAACTCCTGCTTCACATGGCTAAATGCAAATACAAAGCAAACATATATTTTTGTATCTACTATTACAGTTGGTTCTGACAAGAACCATTTTTTAAAGACATATGGTTTGTTCAGATTTTTGGGGAAAAACAAAAAAATACTACTAATTGCGTATTCCTACATCAACAATGGGAAAAAACTGGGTAAAATAAACGCAAAAAATAATTCTGGCAAGATCTCTGGTTTGGTTTAGCTTCCTAAAGCTGAACAGCCTGGCTCTGTTCACCACAGATGACCCTACCAAACACCAATGCAATCCCGGTGTTTGATAGCAGCGATTGATGGCTCTCTGCTCCTCCTGTGGAATTTCTTCAGGCAATCGATCTGCAGCAGGTATAACATACGGCATGGTTGCAGAAGATATTCTAGCTAACCTCTTCATTTCCTCAAACTACTGTTCATGCCCCATAATAATCTGTTTGTGCTTCAATGTGTTTCCGAGGCTCTATTTCTGCTGGTTGCCAGTGCGTATCTTCTTCTTGTACAACTTCCAAATTACATATTTCAATGTTAGTTTTTGGACGGATTAAAACCTTCCATACGACGGATTCTGGTGGTGAATAGGAACCCTTGGTCTCCTGATTTTCCTACCAGAAGCCATTGCAAAGTAGAAAAAGTTTTCATTCGCCATTAAAATAAACTAGAGGAAAAAAGAAAAATGCACTCTTTTGCTGCAAAATTGTGCAGAGAAACCAAAGAATTGATTAAAATACCCAGGAACTGTTTGAATATGGAGCAATGCATCCGGATGAACCAATCAAACTTACAAAGTGGTCTACAAAATGTCATGAATTTTCATGAACCTAGGGAAAAGGCATGGTTGAGTTTGGCATGTCCTGGTCTCTAACAATACTGGTACCATGAAACTTACAGGGCTTTAAAAAGTGCTAAATTTAAAATTTAATTATAGAACTGTGACTTATTTTGCATTTGCATAATGCCTACTTTCACACTAGTTAAAGATTTTGCAGATATCTCAGTACTCAAAAAGGATAACCCTCCTCAGCAATCACACGTGCATGGCATACATCAAGGTACTGCATCCAACCCTCCACAGAAGGCCAACCTTTATCAGGCATGGCCTTCAGCCATCCACGGAGAGAGTTGGCTGCTAGACCTATCCTGCAGCCATGCCCTGAGCCGAACCCTCCATGGCCTGTTACCTGACATTACATCTGGACTTTGGCTATGCAACTCTCCACGGATGGCCAGTCTATGATACAAATACAGGATCTATGCACAACCCTCTATCGCAGCCAATCTTGCCTATGACCAGGCCCTGAACCAGCCATAAGGTCCACTACTGTGTATAGTGTTGGGCATGCAAATTTGCTGTTATTTTTTTCTTTTAACATTTTACCAAGATTTGACAAAAAGAATATAGACATGAAATTTGATCTATAGATCTTGTGGAAAAACAAGGGTGTTTTCTTAGTGTCTACACAGCATAGATTTTCAGCTCCTGCTATCCAATAACATTGCTTGGATCCTCAACTCCTTCTAGGGTCTGCAAATCCCACATTGGAAGAAGGGAAAAAAACGCTTCCTCATCCAATGGAATTTCTTTATTTTTCAAATTTATTATCCTCAACAGATTTGAGAGTCTGGATCCTTGAAGGATCCACAAATTAATTGCTAAGAGATCTCTGTTCATCTCTATAATAAACCCTTCAAAAACATTTTGCAATGCTAATTTCTAAAGAATGACTGAATGAATTTCTGACATACCGAGCAAAGGCACAACTCTGTGTTCTGGTTTCAGGTGACGTTTCATGTAATTCCGTTCAGCAGTGTTTGTTTGAGTAGAAAGCAACGATTCCTACAGTAGTTAAAATGAAAAATGCTAATTTTGTTCAGTTCCGCCCACCTAGATGGATCTGAAAAAAAATTGACATGCCAAAACATAACCACTAAAGCTGTTTGACTTGTATGTATTTATCAAATGGAACCAAAGTTATAAGCACATCTAAAGTAGCCTTTTCAATGGAAAGTTAGACCTAGCCATATTTCCACAAGCTGATTTGCACCCTGGTAATAGTTGCCAGACCACTAAGAAGACCTTATGAATTGTTTTGCTCACTTTAATTATATAAATATATATTTGCTATTTTGTAGGCAGTATTTTTTGTGTATGCACTTAAGTACCCTTCTATTTTAAGTATGCAGTACTGTCTGAACAATGAATTATTGAGGTTTATTGCTAGGTGATGCTTAGTTCTGAATTTACAGCCTCACTGAGTAAGGCTTGGACTGCTATGCCCCACTATCATGAGAGTCAAGTGCTAGAAGGAGTACTTGGTTCTCAGTTTAATGTCTGCTGTTGCCCTTCTGTAGGTATGGAAGCGCCTGGACACCCACAGGTAAATGGCTCCCTTGACACAATTAGGGCCCAGCAACTTCTGATTGCACGGGACCCCCTAACCCAATTTCTCACACTTGCACCACCATCATGAAAAGTATAACTCACTCCCCAAATAGACTACTCATGTCTTTCCAAATGTATATCAATTAATAAGGACTAAACAAAAAACAATACATTACATATTCAAACAAAGAAATAGTGAGGCAATCTAGAATCTCAGTCCCCCACCCCCTATGCAATTTTTTTTAGTACTCAGATGTCTAGCATCCTGTAATGGATGTTACAACAATTTTGCTCAGTTGTTGTCAGTCAATCAGACTGTCTGGACACTCAAATCATTTGAACGTCCACAGATCTTGCATTGGATAAAGTTAAAAAAATACTTCATCTTGCAATGGCATTTACTAATTTTTCAAATGTATTAACCTCAGATGTTTCGAGGATACAGATCCACAAACTAACAGACAAGGTAAACAAAAGTCCCTGGCTAACCCTCCAACGTCCCCATATATATTGTAAAGTAAGTATAGCAAAAACTGCTGAACAGACCTACACCAAACCCTCAAATGCCCAAATATAAGTTAAGTTCTAGTGTCATGCAAAGTTCTGTGCTGTTTCTTTTAAAATGTTTGTCAGTAGATGAGAGCAAATTTGGTTTTGAGAGTTAAAATAGAAAATGTAACATTTGTTACACAGCATGTAACTTTACACTTGCCCACTAGAGTGATCTGGATGAAACCTGACATGATGAAACTCAGCTTGAAGGACCAAACAAACATCAAATGGCACCAAACTTCTAAGTAAATCAAAAATTGAGTGTTTGCAATGGAAACTGGGACATCAACAAAAAGAAAATCACTATTACAGAGCTGGATACAAATTGGCACTTAGGGTTCCACTTCTAAACGTTTTTTATTTATGCAATGTTGTGTACAGCATTTCGCTTGAAAGGTTGCCTACAGATTTGAACTTAACCAATCTTGGTCATTGCAATCAGTCTATCTTTTCTTTCCATCCCTTTTTTAGTTACACTTATTGATCACTTTTTTCCTTTACATCATTCTTCCCAATGAATTGTGGGAAATGTAGTTTTTTGTCCAGTTAGTTTCATGCAAAAGACACCATTTTTATCTTGCATACTATTCTGTATTGACTTACATGTACTTATTTGGAAAACACACATGCCAATTAAAACCCTCCTGTGTGTTTTTTTATAGGAGGCCCTCATTATTTGATTATTTCTTTATTTAAGCCCTTCAGTGGGGCATGATAGTACCTCTCCTAAAATTTCTCTATGGGCTATTCATAAATTCCTCCTTGGACATCCATCCAATCAGGCCCTCATGTCGCCACTTCCCAAAACATGTTGACTTGTGGGCATTTTAACCAGGTCTCCTCACTGGCTTTTTTATTTCTTTTTAATTATTATTATTACATGTGCCTAATTTATACAGGATGATTCATTCTTGAACCACTTTTCTTCATAAATAAAACAAAAAAATATATATATTTTGGGAAATCAAACTTTTCTTCTTTCATATGATTATTGTCATCCCTATGTTGTTGTCCCCTCTTTTCTTCGCACAATGTCTTTTGTATTGTTTTCTGCAACAGTAACTTTGGCGTCGTTTGACAAATCCTCACAATTTTTTCAAAACTAGTACGCCAATCACTTCAGCTGCTGTCTGGAAAGTTTCAGGGAGATTCATCAAGAGGGGGCTGAGAAAAAGAGGGTCCCAAAACACGTATTCCCCATGCAATTTCCCATTCAGATTTTGAACATGAGCCCAAACCGCTGATCGGAATTACACCAAATTTGGCAGGAAGCTAGATCTTGGTCCAGAAAGATCTCTTTTTGTTATTTAGTGTAATCCGTTCCGTAGTTTTGGAGTTATTAAAGAAAAAATAAATGTGTATATCTGAGGATGCAGATCCTCCATGGATCTGACAGATCTCTTGGTGAGATCTGATTTGCTGCCAACACTTCAACCAGTAAGTGTTGACAGCCATCTTGGGATTCAAAACGGAGTCTGAGTCCCAAAATAAAACTGCAAAAAGCAACAATAGGGGGCAGGGTAGGAATACCCTGACCCCCAAGGGCCTGGTGGTGGGACCCCACAGAGACCTTGCCAGGGCCAAAATGTAATTTTTAAAACAAATGTTGTCGCAAATTGGCGGTGGATATGTGAATCCGGTCTCCAACACTTGTTTTTTCTAAAGTCCCCCGGGTGGACCAGATCCAGGGGGAGGAGGAAATAGTTACATATTGGGGAGGGGTGCAAGTGGCCCCCTTCCCCAGGCTGATTTAGTCACTGGACTTTCACCTCCCGGGGCACAGACAAAAGAATTATTAGGCTCCCCTCTATGGATGATTTCGGCCACGGGAGCCACCCGGGGCCCGGCCATGCAAAAAAATGGAAGGAGGCATGTTCAGCCTAGGGACCCCATCCCTCAGGACCGGCTCAGGTATGTCCTGAGGTTCCGACCCCTGGGACATAGCAGTTTATCTGCCCACACTGGTGCGGGCATGGAAACCTCTGTTTAGTCTCACTTGGCGGGAGCAATTTTAAAGCTCCTGCCAAGTGAGAGCAAACAATAACTCCGCTCCCAGCAGGCTGGAGCATGAAAAATGCCCCGCCCACTGAGAACGGACTATTCACCTATTTAAAAAAATGTAGCTGCTCCCTTCGGGCAGGAGCAATGCTGGCTCCCACTGGAGCCAGCAGGGGCCAGAGAGACATTAGGGCTCCTCTACAGCCACCAAAACACACCCAGTCGGTGCCCTGGGTGGGCTCCAGGGCTCCCTCTATTTAATGGCCCGGGTTGGAAGGGGTCCCCGAAGCCAATTTTGGCCCAGGAGGGAGGCTGCGGGCCCCTTTCCTGCTTGTTAATGTGGCCAGGCTCCGGGAGATGGGATCCCTGGGACGAGACATCGGCGCGGGGGGCTACTTGCCCCCGTCCTGCTTACAAATATGGCCGGGTCCCGGGAGATGGGGTCCCCGGAGCCAGACATCAGCCCGGAGAGGGCGGCTGTGTGCCACCTCCCCAATTACAGTATTCATGTAACACCTCCCTAAAAAAACTTCGTAAGCCCCGGGGATGGGGTCCCCAGGGCCAAAATTGGCCTGGGGAGGAGAGCCGTGTGGCCACTAAGCCAGAGTTAAAAAAAAAAAAATCACAGAAAAAAAAAACAAAGGCAACAGGGACATTGTAGTTAGGTAATAGAATTTTAACAACCTTAGAAATTCACAAAAAAAACAAAGGTTAAAGTAACGTTACAGTTAGATTAAGAATTTACAGACACAAAACCATAGAAATTCAGCTGTTATAGTTAGAAGTTGCCTCTTTCTGCTCATTGCTGACCTTTATTTTGCCTTTCTGCTCATTTCTGACCTTTATTCTGCCTCTTTCTGCTATTTTCCCACCTTTATTTTGCCTCTTTCTGCTCGCTGGTGACCTTAATTCTGCCTCTTTCTGCTCGCTTCTGGCCTTTATTGTGCCTCTTTCTGCTTGCTTCTCACTTTAATCTTGCCTCTTTCTGTTCGTTGCTGACCTTCATTTCACCTCTTTCTGCTCATTTCTGACCTTTATTCTGCCTTTTTCAGACCTTTATTCTGCCTCTTTCTGCTTGTTTCTCACCTTTATCTTGCCTCATGCCCTGGGGTGGGGATTTTAACACTCTTTTGAACTGCAATGTGGAACATTCTACATTCAAGCTGCATTGCTATTCACCTAAGATTGCTACATGCTTAAAATATATAGTACAGGATTAGGGCTGATTGAGATCTTGAGACTGAAAAATGACTAAAAGAGGGTATACTCATTCCATAATAAAAAAATATAGACATAGTTCCAGGATTGATTATTGGCTGGCAGACAGGAGGACAAGTGATAAAGGTATCATATCACCCATCCTTTCTCATGGACCACTCATAAGTGGTAATTGCTTTTGACTTTGGAACAAAGCAAGTGTGTCAGACATTGACAATGAAGACTTTTCCTCGAAAGGAATTTGGAAATTTAGGCAGTGGGTCGATGGGTGTGGTTTTGGAACACCTACAAGGCATAGTTGAGAGGTATAAATGAGCAATAAACCATACCAAACTGGAGAGGCAGGAAGAGTTAGCGCTTCAAAGAGAGATTAAGGAACTGGAAAATCAGCTAACCAGCCCAGAGCAGGAACATGCATATGACATTATCAGAGTAGGGCTTGAAAAACACGACCCTTGCCAGAGCAAGATTAGAACAAAAATGTCAAGATCATTGGCAAGCAAGAAATCTGTAATTACATGAATATGGCAAAAAAAGTCCGACAAATCTGTGTGGAAGACAAGGAAGACTAGGACGAAAGAAACATGAAATAATATTGCAGGTATCCAGAATACCCCTGGTGAACCTATGGTCACTTGTGATGAGGATCTTGGAGAGGCTTTTCAGAAGGTTTACCAGACCCTATATAGCAAACGCCTGCACCAAGAAGAAGGATATCATGAACTGGCTCAACGTACTTCAATTACCTTCATTTGACTTGCAGGACCAGGCAGCTCTGGCTCAAGAAATCACAGAAGAGGAAACCATAAAAGCTATTTCCAGCATAGTAAAGGGGAATGCTGCTGGCCCTGATGCGATCCCGGGGGAGGTTTACAAGGTTTTGGTAGATTAACTAACTTTGGAAGGAATTATTAAACAATATTCTGAACACAGTCTATAATCCACGAGGCAAATATATTAGTTATTTTAAAGCCCAACAAGAATCCTGTTAAATGTGATTCCTATAGGCCAATTTCACTGCTAAATGTCGATTATAAGGTCTTCCCAGGTATACTGGTGAAAAGGCACATTGAGGACATTGGGAAGTTGGTCAATGGGGATCAGAAGGGGTTTATCCCCAGGTGAAAGGTCGGAGAACTGACTTACCAGGTTGCAAGCATCAAAGACATAGCTGTCTCACAGAGACTGCCCCTTGCAATTGTGGCAGTTGATGCGGCCAAGGCCTATGATCAAGTTTTCTGGGAATATCTGTGGCTGTAACTAGGAATATTTGGAATCCTGCTAGTTCTCATAAATGGCTAAAAGCCCTATGTTGCAAACCCTTGGCCAGATTCTGGGAAAACAATTGCTTAACTCACAAGGTACTAATAGGTAGAGGCACGTGGCTGGGGTCTCCTCTTTTGCCAAGCCTTTTTGATCGGTTTATTGAACCCCCTAGCCAAGAAATTAATATCAGAGGATGTTATGGACCCCTTCGAAGCACAGGGTCTAAAGAAGACAGTGGTGTTGTACGCTGAAGATTTGATTTTGTTTACCAAATGTACAGAGCCATCAGTGCAGAAATTTGAAGAAATAGCTCATGCTTTTGGAGCTCTATCGGGTTGCTCCATCAACCGGAGTAAGACTGAGGCAAAAACCTGAGATATTGAAACCTGTCATAGTATGGGTTGACATTTTATGCTCCATTGACCAAATTCTAAAAGAGAATTTAGCCAGAAAGACCGCTGAAATTAAACAAATGTCTGGCAAGCTCGCACAATCGCTCCCTGACAATTTATGTAAGAGTCAATTTAATAAAGATGTGCATCATACCTAAAATCATCTTTAAAAAATATTCCATTAAGCTTTGACCCAACAGCTCTCCAAAAATTGCAGTACTGTACCAATAATTTTGACTGGGCCTCCAATGGTACAAGGATTACCTGGAAATAAATTAAGAAGTAGACTCAGGAAAGGCGAGTTTTAACTCCCAGATTTACAACAGTACTACTGGGCCTTTCAACCCAAGTCATTCAGGATGCTGCTGGAGGCACCTGATTCTTCAGCTAGATGTAGTGTGTTTCTAGCTATAACCTCTATGCAGAACAGCACTGATGGTTTTCTACATAAGTTTGGATCTCCATTCAGCGTGGGACACTCTCGGAGTAGCTGTGCCCCATATAAGTTTAGTTATTCATTCATTCAGTCATTCATGCATTCATTCATTTAAGTATTTTAAGATAATGAGGCTTCAAGCCGTGAAGGCAGCTGCTAGAGTATGACCTGATGTGGGGACCAGGTGTAAAAATTAATACTATAATGACTTTGCACCAGTATGGGATTTGCATGGTGCTCCAGAGTGCCTAATAGATGCCTTGAGTCTCCCACTGAAGATGGCATATTTCAACAGGTGGGGAGATTTAATTGGCGTAACAGGGTTAAAATCTTGGGACCTCTTAAGCGACAAGACAAGAGGAAATTTCTCTAGGTTTAAATATAATCACATTTCTTTGTGGTATTCTGCACAAAGATGGACAAAATGCATCTGGGAGGGTTTTTGGGAAGAGCTCCATTCACTGGGGATACTTAAGAAAAAGGCTGCAAATGGGATGGATACCTATGTGCCACTGAAAACACTGAGAGGCCTGACATGCATCAAGCCTTGGATGCATACTTGCCAGAAGAGTATCTTGTATTACACTTTATGCTATTGTAAGTAGAGCTACCTTAAAAAGGAATCACCTTTTCATCCTTCACAGGGCTTATTGGACTCCGAAAAGGATGGCGAAATGGGCGAAAGGCCATGATTTGTTCAGTAAGAAATATGTTGCCCCTGCAGCTAATGATAAATAAACATGTTTGCTACTTGTCCAGCTCTATTTTTAATCTGGGAAGAACTAAATAAGATCATATCAGCTGTCATTGGTCAAAGTATGGATGTAAGCTCAACCATTATTTTGTTTGGATTGGATATCAAAAACACAAATCCGTTGAGTCAAAATGAAGGCAAATTGATATTCTATTTAATGTTGATTTTCAGACATAAAATCTGTAAAAAAAAAAAAAATGGATTGAGCAAACTCCTCCAGTGGTATATGACTGGATACTAGCAGTCTTAGAGTTAGCATGCTGGAATAAGCTTGCTTTAAGGCAAGAGGACACAGTCCTGGCAACAGATATTAGATTGGTTGGAGTAAATAACTGGGTCCAATGATTATACAATTTTTTCCACTTGCAGATTTGTTGGCAGTTAACGGTGCCTTGCCTGCAATCTGGCCTTGTGCATATTTTCAATGCAATACCATGGCTTGAGACAGAACCCTGTGAGTTGGTACAGTCAGCATATATTAGGCATCGAATAAACAGTGGTGATGAGGACAAAAAAATGAAAGAACAGAAAAAAAGAATGAAAAAGGAACCAGACAAAACTGCAAGAAGGATGGGGATTTTGACAGAGAACAGCAAATACTTCTGCATCGATTTAGAGAAAAATTCTTGCTAGAAGCAAAAAAGTTAGCAAGATGAAGATAGATGAACTTTTAGTCCCCAAAATTCAAAAAGGAAGAACATAAGATCACTTAATTCATCACTAAATACTGCTCAAAGCCCCCAAATTAAAAGACATTTGAACTAACAGTGGACATTATTGAGCAAGGATACTCAGTTGGCATATATGATTGGTTCAGTGCCTTCTGTGACATTTCGATCTTTGAGGGACTCACTAGTAAGAAATTATCTTCCATCAGACAGAACAAGAAAACTCAATGTTAAAACATTGAGTTTTCAGAGATGTCGAAATTGTAAAGCTTGCCACAATGCATTAGGCAGTTACATACAGAGTTCCAGACACTGAAGAGCTGAGAAAATGAACAAGTTCATTACATCTACTACACCGTAAGTAGTATATATGAATGCCCTTGTGGCAGCTGGTATGTTGGGAACATTGTGTTCCCTGCAAAAAAAGTACTTTTAGAACACAGAAGAGTGATCACTGACGAGGATTGATCTGACCCAGTTGTCAGATACTTGCAAAAGAAACACAATAGCAATTGCAACGAGCTGATATACTAAGGAACTGATCAAGCAATCAAGAAACCTAGAGGAGGGAATCAAGAGTTATTTTTACGACATCTGTAGTCTAGATACATCATTATCCTGGGCACATGTGGAATAAAATGTTTGAATAGAGATGAGGAGCTGATTACCCACTTGAAATAAAAAATCAATTGTTTCTCTAGATGTCATTTTTATATGATTTTATCTTGGTTTTGTGGAGTACTCTTAAATCAATTGTTAGAGATTGTTTTTAACCGTTTCTTTATTTCAGGTGCCATTGATTGTAATCGGCACTGATGAAGAGGAATTCAAATTTTTAAAGTACTTTTATTATGATTTTGTGATACAATGATGCCATTTGGGCTGTGTTAACAAATGAAATTATACCAAAATGACGTGGAGGGCAACGTTTCCAGTGTTGAATAGTTTTTGGGGTTATATGTGATTTCATAGAAGAACAAATTTCGTGAAATACTTTACTAAGAAACCATTTCACCTAAACTATTTAATTGAAATTTGGATGAATAGCATTTTCCATTTTAAAGAAACCAATTCATAGAATGTCTTTTTTCAAAATTAGCTTTTGCAGGCTTATGGTAATAAGGTGTAAATGCAATGGTAGCAGGGGTCCCTTTTGAAACATTTTTGGCGGGGATAATTATTTCAATGGTTTAATTCAAGGGACATTATTTAGAGTTTGTATATTTTACATTGTCAAACAATTACTTCAGATGTTTTTAATTTTCCGGCCCCTCACCACCCCTAAACATCATCCATACCTAACCCCCTCACAACCCCTAAACACTATCCATCCCTGCCCCCTAAATACCTCTTCCCACACATAAACTACACCTATCCCTGAAACCTAAAAGCCCCTCACCACACCTAAACTTTACCCATCCCTAAACCCCAAAACACCTCAATATACGTAAACTATCTCTGAAACCTAAAAAGCTTTTATATGCCCTAGCCATTCCCATTTCTGAACCTTTAAAACCCCTCAAAAACCCTAACCTACACATCCCCAGACCCAACAAAACACTTACCACCCTAAACGCCACCCATTTCTGAACTGCCCATGAAACCCAACCATCCATGACCCCTCAAACCCGTTACCACCCCTAAAGTCCACCCATTCCTAAACCCTAAAAAACCAGCCACCACCACTAAACTGTACCTATCACTGAACCTTAAAGAACCTCACCAGCCCTAACCTTCACTCATCCGTGAACCGTAAAAAACCCTCACCACTCTTAAACTCCACCTATTTGTGATCCCTTTCTACACTTAAACTCTACCCATCCCTGGCCCATAAAACCCTCTCAATTAACTCTATACATCACCCGTTCTTAAACCCCAACACCCCTTCTTTAGTCCTAATCTCAATGCATATTTAATATAATCTTGACTCAGTTTTAGGGAAAGATAATTTAAAGAAAATACAGTTATTCCATGATATGATTTCCTCCAATGTGGTTTTTCAGTTTTCATTTTCCTATTAATTTACATATGTCAGGTTTTAGGTATAGATTAACCAAGAACTTTTAGTGTATTGTATGACAAAAACACAGATTTTGCTCTTAAAGATGATATTTATGTTTGAATGCCTTCCCTGTTGTATAACTGATTTCAATTGTGAATGAAACTTGTGACTGGAATTGGTCGGTATCCATTAACAAAATGCTGGTTTGCACACTGACACTTAAGATAATTTTGATATGATGGATCTAAGGTTTGAGACCTCAAATGGAAATATTGGGATCAATGTGGGCACATATAACTTCTTAACTTTATTTTTATAGAATCACTGCTATTTTCGAGTCTGTTTGGGAAGCAGTCAAATAAAGATGGCCTATTGGCTTTATCAAGGGATTAGCACATCGACATATATAAAGCAGACCTACTGCCTTAGTCAAAAAGTCACCATTAACTATAATCAAACGTATAGTTTAAAAAAATCACAAACTGCAATATTTAATAAAAGTGATTGTCATAAAATATTTTAATAAAGCCTTACTAACTAAAAATGCATTCCCGGCAGCCCCCCGCCCCCCCACATTATTAAAAAATTATGGTTGGTGGTGCCCATGCCACTTCTAGGGGCACCACCCGGAAGAAACAAATATGATTTTAAAAAGCCTTAGGGCATTATGGGGCGTTCCTTGCATGGAGCAGTGAATAAAAAGTGAGCGGCTCCTGTCGAATGCCCCCTCACCATGAAATAAATACAGCCAACTCCTGGGCCATTGCCCACCCAGGGGGTTTATTTTTAAAAAGTGCAGGAGGCTGCACTTTTTTTTTAAAAAAATGGGACAGCAGATCAGATAATTAAAATTGGGTTTTTAGCCTGAGGGTGGAGGCAGTCCCTCTGGGGCCACCCCACCAGGCCTCGGGATCAGGGTATCCCTATCGTTCCCCCATATATGTTATTTTTCCTTTTTACAGGACAGGGGGCTGAGTCCCCGAGTCCTAAAATGGCTGGCGTCAATTCTTTGTTGATGTGGTGGCAGGAAAGAAGATCTTATCTTTAGATCTGTTGGATCTGCGGAACCTCCACAGGGTGAAATATACATTTTTTTCTTACTTTAATTTCTCTAAAACTACTGAATGGATTTACACCAAATCATAAAAAGCACACTTTCTGGACCAACATCTAGCTTTCTGCCAAATTTGGTGTAATTCCGTTCAGTCATTTTTGCGGTATCGCTGTGCAATTTTCTTATGGAAAATGACATGCCCCCACTTGACAAATCACCCCAGAAACTTTCCAGGGAGAAGCTGAGGTGGATTAACTTTGTTTTGGGAAGTGTTGTGAAGATTCGTAAAACCGTGCCAAAGTTATTAGCGAACAAAAAAAATGCTTTTCCATTGGAAACGTCCTTACTGTAACCACCCAGTGGGGACTGCAACTGGGATACTATATATATATATATATATATATATATATATATATATATATATATATATATATATATATATATTACCTACTGGCGGTCGCCAGTAGGTAGTTATAGTTAGAACCTAGTTTCCATAGGAAAAGTGTTTTTTGTTTTGCCAATAACTTTGGCGCCGTTTGACAAATCTTCGCAACAGTTTCGCTCCGGTCAGCTCCTGTCTTGAAAGTTTCGGTGTGATTCGTCAAGCGGGGGCTGAGAAAAAAGGGGGTCCCAAAACACGTTTTCCCCATGTTAATTTCCATAGGAACTTTAGACAAAGCTACAGCCCGAACTGCTGAACGGAATTACACCAAATTTGGCAAAAAAGGTAGGTCTTGGTTCAGAAAGAGCCCTTTTTATTTTTTAAAATGGTGTAAATCCGTTCAGTAGTTGCTGAGCAATTTAAAAAATAAAAATATCGATATCTGAGCACCGAGGAGGCGCAACTCCTCCCGTGCACGAGCTTCACTTTTATTGGCTGCCAACACTCCAAACCAGGAAGTGTTGGCAGCCATCTTGTGACTCGGTTAGAAAAGAGTAAAAAAAAAGGTGAAAAACAAGAAAAGGGGGCAGGGTACAAACACCCTGACCCCCTAGGCCTGCTCAGGGCCCAAAAAATATATATATATTTTTTTTTAAATCGTCCGAATTTGCGCTGGGTGCGCGAATCCGGATGACAAAATAAAAAAAAAAAACGAAGCGCGA
This sequence comes from Calotriton arnoldi, assembly GCA_963921515.1. Taxonomy (NCBI): domain Eukaryota; kingdom Metazoa; phylum Chordata; class Amphibia; order Caudata; family Salamandridae; genus Calotriton; species Calotriton arnoldi. The sequence goes on along the minus strand of CAWUFW010004947.1, from coordinate 727,405 downwards.
CCTCCCGCGCTTTGTTTTTGAAAGCCCCCGGGTGGACCGCCACCTCCCCGGGGCTTATTTAATTGTATGCGGGGGGCACGCGGCCCCCCGCAGCCCCTGGGACCGCCACAAACCCGGGACTTTAAAAATAAATGCGTGGGGGGGTCCCAATCCCCCCATGCTGCCCCAGGGACCGCCACCTCCCCAGAGCTTCGATAATGAAAGGTGGGGGGGCATGCGGCCCCCCCGCAGCCCTGGGGACCGCCACCTCCCCGGGGCTGTTTTAAATAAAAAGTAAATGTGTTGGGGGGCAAGAGCCCCCCCACACGTCCCGGGGACCACCACCTCCCCGGGGCACATACTCATTTTAATGCAGGGGTCCGTAGCGGACCCCCAGGGACCACCACCTCCCTGGGGCTTTAAATAGTTGGGAGGGGGGCCACGCGGCCCCCCTCCTGGAGCCCTTGATGGCCCTGGGGACCGCCACCCCCCTGGGCCAGCTCCTGCAATGTCCCGGGGTGCCCACCCCCGGGACATTGCTGTTTGCTATGGCAGGGCGGGAGCACGGCTCTCGCCCTGCCATAGCAAACTCTGCTTTGCTTCATTGAAGCGAGAGCAGGAAAACCTGCTCTCACTTCAATGAAGCAAAGCAGAATTGCTTTTGCACAAGGGGAGCTGCATGTCAGCAGCTCCCCGTGTGCAAAAGCAATGCAGGAGGCGGGGAGCCGGCGGGACCGTGGGGGCATTGGGGCTCCCCCCACGGTCCCCAATGGAGAGGCCAGGCCCCGGGGGATGGGGTCCCCGGGGCCAGAAGTGGCTCAGGAGGGGGGCCACTCAGCCCCCCTCCCCGTGATTAAAATTTTTAAAAAACACAGAAAGGCCGGACCCGGGGCCATAATTGGCCTGAGGAGGGGGGCCAAGCAGCCCCCCTCCAAAAAAAAAAAAAAAATAAGGCTGCCAGGCCCCGGGGTCCCCGGGGCCAAAAGTGGCCCAGGGAGGGGGGGCCACGCAGCCCCCCTCCCATAAAAAAAAGAAAAATCTAATAAAGAAAAAAGAAACCGGCAACTCGCCGGAGGCTCCGCCCCCTCCCTGCAGCACTCTGCAAACCCGCCCCCTGGCACGTTCAAAGTTGGGGAATTAAGTCCCCATGAATACTGAGGGTCCCTGGGGGCCAATTAGCCCACCAGGTACCTCCGGTAAACGCCACACAGCTGGATTGCAGATAGGTGGTCCGAGGCCACGCCCCTTTTTACACCACTCTGCAAATGCACCTCGTGGCGCATTGCTGGTGGGGCAATGAGGTCCTCTTGTGTCCTGAGGACCACAGGACACAAGTGGACTTCATCCCTTGAGCAGCAGTGCGCCGGGAGCCGCGTTTGCAGAGTGTTGTAAAAAGGGGCGTGGCCTCAGACCACCTCTCTGCAATCCAGCTGTGTGGCGCTTACTGGAGGTACCTGGTGGGCTAGTTGGCCCCCAGGGACCCTCAGGAATGAAGGGGACTTAATACCCCAACTTAGAAGGAGCGTTTGCAGAGTGGTGGGGAAAGGGGGCGCGGCCTTTGCCCACCTCTCAGCAATCCCACTGTGTGGGGCTTACTGAAGGTAAGAGGTAGGCTAGTTGGCCCCTAAAAGGACCCCCAGCAGCGAAGGGGACTTCAATCCCCATCCAAGAGCGCGCCAGGGAGCGCGTTTGCAGAGTGGTGGGCGAAGGGGGCGTGGCCTGCTCTGAGAACTTAGCAATCCTGCTGTGTGGGACTTACTGGAGGTAATAGGAAGGGTCGTTGGCCCCCAAGGTTTTCCTTGGGGGCCAACTACCCTCTTGTTACCTCCAGTAAGTCCCACACAGTGGGATTGCTAAGACGTCTTCGGAGGCCATGCCCCCTTTCTCCACCACTCTGCAAATGCGCCTCTGGCAGACTACGGGATGGGGGATGAAGTCCAATTTACTCCTAAGGGACTTTGGGGGCCAAGAAGCCCTACTGGTACCTCCTGTAAGCCCTACGTAGCGGAATTCCTGAGCGCTGGCCGGAGGCCCAGCGCCCTTTCTCCACCACTCTGCAAATGCGACTACTAGTTAAAGAAGTGTTTGCAATGTAATAGGTTTCGCATTTGCGAGAATTAGAGCTATTGGCGTTGTAAATGCAAAAGTTTTTTACTAATGTTTTTTGGAGTGGAGTGGATGTACGTTGTGTATAGTGGAATTATGTGGTATGTTGTGCAGTGAAATTATGTGGATAGAAAGTATGTGGTATTTAGTGTATAGGAATAATGTAGAGTGGGATTATGTGTTATGGAGAGTAATTATGTGGTATGGTAGTCTGTGTTCTGGAGTGTTAACCTCAGGTTTAGTCTTCCTCGTTTCCATTGAAGCTCAACTATGAACTCAGTGAGATAAAAAAAGAAGGAATCACTGAGGAGCACTTGTGGACCTAGTCAGAGGTATGAGCAGGGCCACTGGAATTATGTGACTGTTTGGCTGCACCGACTTTCGCACAATTATACATTTTCTGCATTAGCTGTCACGATTCGCTCCCTGCATTCTCGTGCCTACCACCAGGGGGCTGAATTGTGGGGGTCTCCAGTGTTCTAATAAGCTTCCAGACCCTCCCCTGCATGCATATCCTGACTTCCAGGCATTTGAACATCATTTGGGAATTGACATCCATTCCACATCCATGCCGGGTTTTGTGGAAGCCAGTCTGCCCATGCTGCACACTCCATTACCTAGAATTCCCTGCTCACTGCTTTGTCTCCACCCCTGCAGGCCAAGGATGGGTGGAGGAATTCAGCTCACCTGTGGCTGGCTGCTGCTAGCCTGCTCATACCTGATGCATGTGATTACTGTGAGCTATTTTAAGCCCCAGCTCCCTTCAGTCCAGTGTTGGTCATTGTAGCTGTGTACCAGTGAGACCGATCCTTGTTTCCAGTGCTCCCTGAGCTGTTGCTATCCTTGTTTCCTGAGCCTTAGCCATTCCTTGTGTCTGAATTAGCACTGCCTGCAGTGCTACCTTGTTTCCTCAGCTATAGTTAGTCTTTGTTCCTGTTCCTGGGCTTCAGCTATTTCTTGTTCCTGATTTGCACTGTTTCCTGAGCTGTAGCTATTTCCTGTTTCCCTGAAGCTTTAGTAATTCTCTGCACTTCTCTTGCCTCTTTCTGTAAATCTCTTGTACTTTCTGCACTTCTCTTCCCTCTTTCTGCAAGTCTGTTGCCTCTTTCTGCACCTCATTTGCTTCTTTCTGTACCCCTCTTACGTCTTTCTGCACCCTTTTTGCCTCTTTCTGCACCTGTTCCTTCTTTCTGCACTTCTTTTGTTTCTTTCTGCACGTATCTTGCTTCTTTCTGCACCCCTCTTGCCTCTCTCTCTACCCCTCTTCCCTCTTTCTGCACTTCTGTTGCTTCTTTCTGCACTTATCTTGCTTTTTTCTGCACCTCTATTGCCCCTTCTGCAGTTCTCTCGCCTATTTCTGCACCTCACTTGCTTCTTTCTGCACCCCTTTTGCCTGTTTCTGCATCCCTCTTCGCTCTTTGTGCAACTCTCTTGCCTCTTTCTACACCTCTCTTCCCTCTTTCTGCACCACTCTTGCCTCTTTCTGTACCTCTGTTCCTTTTTCTTCACCTGTCTTGTCTCTTTCTGCACCCTTTGTGCCTCTTTCAGCACCTCTGTTGCTTCTTTCTGCTGTTCTCTTCCTCTTTCTGTACCCCTCCTGCCTCTTTCTGTACCGCTCTTGCCTCTTTGTGCACCTCTCCTACCCCTTTCTGCACCCCTCTTGCCTCTTTTCCCACCCCTGTGGGTTCTTTCTGCACCTCGTTTGCTTCGTTCTGCACTTCACTTGCCTTTTTCTATACCCCTCTTGCCTCTTTCTGCACCTCTGTTAGTTCTTTCTGCACTGCTCTGGCTTCTTCCTGCACCTCTGTTCCAAATTTCTGCATCGCTTTTGCCTTTTTCTGCACCCCTCTTCCCTCTTTCTGCACCTCTCTTGCCTCAGTCTGCCCACCTGTTCCTTCTTTCTGTACCTCTTTTGCCTGTTTCTGCAACTCTCTTGCCTCCTTCTGCACCTCACTTGCCTCTTTTTGCACCTCTGTTGGTTCTTTTGCACTGCTCTTGCTTCTTTCTGCACCTCTCCTGCAAATTTCTGCACCCCTCTTGCCTCTTTCTGCACCCCTTTTACCTGTTTCTGTACCTCTCTTGTCTCTGTCTGCACCTCTGTTCCCTCTTTCTGTACCTCTTTTGCCTGTTTCTGCAACTCTCTTGCCTCTTTATGCACCTCACTTGCCTCCTTTTGCACCTCTGTTGGTTCTTTTGCACTGCTCTTGCCTCCTTCTGCACCTCTGTTGCTTCTTTCTGCACTTCTCTTGCCTCTTTCTGCACCCCTGTTGCTTCATTCTGCACTTTCCATGCTTCTTTCTGCACCTGTCTTGCTTCTTTCTGCACCCCTGTTCTCTTGCCTCCTTCTGCACCTCTGTTGCTTCTTTCTGCACTTCTCTTGCCTCTTTCTGCACCCCTGTTGCTTCATTCTGCACTTTCCATGCTTCTTTCTGCACCTGTCTTGCTTCTTTCTGCACCCCTGTTGTCTCTTTCTGCACTTGTCTTCCCTCTTTCTGTACCTTTCCTGCCTGTTTCTGCATCTCACTTGCCTCTTTTTGCACTTTTCTTGCTTCTTTCTACACCTCTGTTGCTTCTTTCAGCAATTCTCTTGCCTCTTTCTGCACCTCACTTGCTCCTTTCTACACTTCTCTTGCCTCTTTCTGCACCCCTGTTGCTTCATTCTGCACTTTCCATGCTTCTTTCTGCACCTGTCTTGCTTCTTTCTGTACCTCACTTGCCTCTTTCTGCACTTCACTTGCTTCTTTCTGCATCTCTCTTGCCTCTTTCGGCACCTCTGTTGGTTCTTTGTGCACATCTCTTGCTTCTTTCTGCACCTTTCTTCGTCTTTCTGGACTTCTGTTGCCTCTTTCTGCATTTCTCTTGCTTCTTTCTGCGCCTTTCTTCCTATTTCTGCACGTCCTACCTCTGTAGGCATAGTTAGAAATTAGCATTTAAAAAACCTTTGAAATTCACGGAAAAAAACACAGGTTTCAGGGACGTTATAGTTAGAAATTAGCATTTAAAAAACCTTTGAAATTCACTGAAAAAACCATAGGTTTCAGGAACGATATAGTTAGAAATTAGCATTTAAAAAACCTTAGAAATTCACTGAAAAAACCACAGGTTTCAGGGACGTTATAGTTAGTTGGACATTTCACTCGTACAAAACCAGAGAAATTCAGCCGTTATAGTTAGTTCAGCTAACTATAACTCGCGCCCCCGCAATACACTGCTGATGACGTCACATATTACATCATTCATGACATGGTCAGTGACATCACTGATGACATCTCAAATGACATCACTGATGACATCATCCACGTGATAATCTGATGCACCTCCTCATATCCTAATATAATCTTTGATACACCCACTCTAAAATACAGACTACCATTTTCGAAACCATAGACACACCAATGCCAGTTAGTACATACCCACTCACTGATTCCTAGGTCTACACACACATCCACTCATTCACCCATACAGTCACTCGTACATGCAGTCAACCATCAATACGGCACTATCATATGCACTCACATATCTATACAGTCACTCACACACCGCCACTCATCCATAGAGTTACTCACACACCTAGTCAGTCATGCAAAGAATCAATCACACTCCCATTTACTCACCTATACAGTTATACACACACCACCTAACTTATTCGAACATATACTAACACATACTTACACTCTTATACAATAACTAATACAAGCACACACTCATCCATACAGCCACTCTCACAATCACTCACTCTCACATATAGTCATTTATATACTCCAACACTCACATATACTGCATTTCACATATGTAGTTACTCACACATGTACCACTGAGACATCCATTCACTCACCAACACACCCAGACACACACTCACCCACCCATACAGCCCTTCACAGATGCACTCTTGAACCCATACACCCAGTGAATCACCCACTCACACATATATACACAGTCATACCCCCCCACCCATCCATACAGACACTCAGGCAGCCATACAGATACTCTGACAACCAATCAATAACTCATATAGACCCTGATTTAGCTACTCACCTACCCATGCAACCGCTTACACACCAACTGACAAACTAAACTGTGTGAATGTCTGTATCAGTCACTAACCCATGCATTCAGTAAGACACATTTAATCACTCACTTATACAGTAAGTCACGCACCTACTAAATCAAAGAATTCAGACACTTATACACCCACTCATTCTTCAATACACCTTGACCTATATATATAACATATTTAAACTTTACAGAAACACACAGTCACTGGATGATGTCATCAGTGATGTCATCAGTGATGTCATTTGAGATGTCATCAGTGATGTCATCAGTGATGTCACTGACCATGTCATGAATGATGTAATATGTGATGTCATCAGCAGTGCATTGCGGGGGCACGTGTTATAGTTAGCTGAACTAACTATAACAGCCGAATTTCTCTGGTTTTATACGAGTGAAATGTCCAACTACCTATAACGTCCCTGAAACCTGTGGTTTTTTCAGTGTATATATACATATATAGTAATTATATCTGCAGTGTTCGAGAACATTTTGATTGTGCCTAACACTGCAGTCCTGAAAGTCTCGTGACAATGCAGCGAAAACTACTGTGATTAAAATCATGACTGAGGTGTTTGGAAATACTTTTACAATGCACTACGGCTTGGATAACTTTGTGATTTACCCCCAATGTGCATTCTGGGAACTGTTGTGTCAAGAGACTATGGAATCACATGGTGGTCAGGCTTTAATTTAAAACATTTGATTATTTTACATGTGCAAACCTGCTCACCTGTGATCAAGGCCCATGAGGGGGCCAAAACGCGTCAGGAAGGCGAGCACGCTGCCTGTATAACTGCTGAATAAAGCGTTTGGTTTGTCCTGGAATTTGGCTTCGGCGCTTCTGTTCTAGTTAATGGTTAAGTAATGGGATGGTCCGTTTTCTGTACTGTTGAAGCTGCCCTGCAGGGTTGGTGGCTCTTATCAATGGATGTGGTATATATATATATATTTAAAGGAAGCACGCTCTCAACTTGGACAAAGGGACTGCTACAGAGGGTGTAAGCAGGAAGCAATGATCAAGGCTCATGCGGAATATTCACAAGAACTAGTGCAACGGAGGAATGAGGGTCTGCTTTCACATTATGAACTGAAATACCTCAAATATGATACACAGAGGACTCCGGTCTTTTACTTAATTCCAAAGGTGCATAAGAATGCTAGCTGCCCCCTGGACGCCCCACCATATCAGCTATTGGGAGCATGTTGGAAAATACTTCTAAGTATATTGACTTTTTCTTAAAATCACATGTAACAAAATTACCATCCTATGTGAGGGACAGTGGTGACTTTCTCAAAATGATTTATGATACACCCATGGAACAGGACTATGTGTTAATAGCTCTTGACATAACGTCTTTATACACCAGCATAGCCCATACTGATGGCTTGAGAGCAATGCAGCATTTTTTACAGGAAAGACCAGCAGTCTAATTCACACCCAAATGTTGATGTCTATGGCAAAGAGATGCCTGGAAGATAACTTCCTTATTTGGGGGTGAATTATACCAGCAACAGCGTGGGACTGCGATGGGCACCTGTTTCGCCCCCAGTTACGCATGCTTGCATGTGGGCTGGTGGGAGGAACAGGTGCTCCGCAGGGAACACCCACAGATATGGGATGAGCATATAAACATGTCGGTAAGATTTATTTATGATCTTTTTGTAATCTGGAGGGGCACCATTGATTCCGCAGAGCAATTTGTCAATCTTCTAAATGTAAATAATTTGAATTTGAAATTTACCCACACCATTAGCAAGAGCAGTGTAACATTTTTAGACACTGAAGTATATGTGCAGGCCGGAAAGTTAGAGACTAAATTCCACAGGAAGGAAACGGCAGGAAATACAACCCTGCATGCCTCTAGTTTTCACCTGACCCATACCAAACTCAGTATACCGTACGGAGAAATGCTGTGAGCTAACAGAAACTGCAGCACGGCAACTGAACTAGCCAAATGCCAGAGTGAAATGGGTCAGAGATTCCTAGAAAGGGGCTATAATAGAAGAATAATTGAGGAGCCACATAGGACTGCTAATAAAAAGAAATGAGAAGTGATCTTATTCACCAAGAAAGAACTAAGGGAGGAGGAAGGTGATCCCCAGATGAGATTTCTAACTACCTTTAACACCCAACACAGGAAATTTAGGGATCTTTGCAACAAAAACTGGCATGTTCTTAAAACCGATCCGGTTATAGGGGAGTACTTCCTAGAAACCCCCCTCTTAACCTACAGCAGAGCCCCATCATTGAGGGATGCAATTGTAAAAACAAGCCCAGAAATAGAACGTGAAGTGAGTTAGTTGAGACCACCCCCGGGCTTCAAGAAATACAGTCACTGCAGGGCTTGCAGTATAGTTCAGGACACCACTACTTTTTCGACCCCATTTGGAGGAAAGGAGACAAAGATCATGGGGTCTTATAACTGCAAGACCGACTTTGCGGTCTACATACTAACCTGCACAATACGTAGGCAGCACCACGTTGCAGGTTCACTAAAGAACACATGAGGTCCATAATTAATGGTGATCGGTCGTACCCTGTAGCTCGACACTGTGAGATGGTGCATCAAAAAGACCCAACACAAGTTAGGTATTTTGTTATTGATGCAGTACCAGTGAATAGGAGGGGTGGTGACCGCACAAAAGTATCACGGGAGCTCGAAACCAGGTACATTCTGGCACTTGATAGTAAAATACCAAATGGGTTAAATTATGATGAGGAATTTCACTCTTGCTTGTGAAAATGGTGGAACATATTACTATATGTCCGCAGATATTTAGGAAGAAAAACTGTATATTTGACTTACTCCCTGCTAAGCAGGCCTATTTTTAATGACAATAATGAATGGTGATATAGGCACAAATGGCATTAACCAGATGTATTTATCAGTGTTAGGTACCACCCATATAAATGTAATGTAACTAATGAGATATGAGTCGAGGGACTAGAAGCTAAAGTGCATGAATGGGCACTTGCCATAATTGTGATGTAGTTGATATGATCAATTAATTTGCACTTTAAATATGTTGTTGATATATGAAGACACTTGTCTTTGATGAATTACATATAAAAAATATTGAGATATGGAATGAAAACAAATGAATTTTATGAACTGAAATAAGTGAGTGTAACGGGCACTTGCCCATAATTTCGATGGAATTGCCATGCGTAATGAGTTTGCACTTAAAAATTGTGTTGGAGATATATGATGTGGACACGGAAATAATTTTGCTCAATGATGTTCACTCTATGCACTTTAAAAGGGTGATTGTAATATCCCTTCTAGTTTTTGTTTTCGATTTGAATATAAAACATGCCCTTGACGGAAGATAATAATTTTGCTTTAATGTGGTTTAAGGTATCAATGCGTGTAATGTGATCACCAGTACCGCATTCTGCTTAATATTGTCAGGAGTCTTTCTTCAATGTCAGTTTGACTCCCGGAAATAAAAGCCTATCCACGGCACGTAAACAGCATGTGATCAAGGCCGTCGTGACAGCCGAAATGCGACACGGCTGACGAAGAGTAAAGCAATATGAGCAATCCGCAATTGAGTTGGCTCCGTTTGTTTTTGGAATTTGACGAAATTTGAATCTGATATATATATATATATACCCAAATCTTCACAATATCGCCTTGAAATTTGATATAAGATGCATGTACAAATCATGTCCATTAAATTTTGAAGTACTTTACTCATTTGAACCAGTGTGATACACACAAACGCAATGGACGTATTCTAAATGATTAAAAACTGTATTGAGGGTGATGAATAACAATGTAACAATTTAATTAATTATGAAAGTAAAATAATCGAGTACAAACAATGTAATTTAATTTTCGCATACTACGTGTTTTCCAACTTAAAAACAACGTGCGACACAAAGTGTTTAATGTGAGATACATGAGACTTAGTGCACATTCTTACTTGAATTTCTTTTAAAGAAAATGGTAAAAAGTATATAAAAAAAATATTTTAATTCAAATGTAACTCTTTTTCACTTGTAAATATTTAATGCACCTTTTGTCTATGTCTATGACATGTCCGTGATGTTAAACGGGCTTAAAAGACCACAGCTGTGTAAACAAGGTCATGTGACCAAGACCCCGTGTGAGGTCGAAACGCGTCTTGTTTCTCTGCCAAATAAACCTAACTTTTGAAGCATCTAAATCTGGAGTGGCTCCTTCCTTACCGAAATTCGTTGGAAGAGGTTTTTCTACGATATTAAGGGCGGCGGCATCCGCCCGAAGGAGCCCCGACCTGCTTGGATGGGCGTTATTTCAACCGCAAGATCACCATTTGGATCTTCGAGCTGCCAAGCTCCTGCAAACGCCCGCGGGCAATGTGAGCAACTGACTGGTCTGTCAATCGAAAACGAGGACTACTGACATCGATAGCGGAGTCGCGTTATAAACACAGCCGCAAGCCTCGCTCTGGCAAAACCATAATCAGCAAACAACATCGGAGAAAGCCGCGACCTCACCGGAGCGTGACAGGTACACGTTGGAAACTCCGGACTGGAATCAGGACAGTAAGCAGACAACGAGCGCGGTCCAACGCGACCAAACGCATAATAATCGAGCAGGAGAGGAACTTGGACATCCCCAGCCGAAACAAACAACATAATCAATCTGCTTACCGACCCTGTCCTGCTTACAAATTCACACGCCAAGGTACGCCACTGAGCACTGTGCCCAGCGCGGATTTAGTACTTCAAAAAAAACAAAATAAGACACATCTACGAAACCAACCGAGATGGCAGAGGATTTTTTAAAGGGCCGGGAGGCCTCAGCTACCCTGATTTTCAAAAAAACGTCATCAAGTGTAACTGACAATGCAGCTAACAGCTCTACAACCAACGATCCTACAACAACCACAATCAAACAAAAATGCCTGACTTTGGAAAGATTAAGAAAGAAAGAAGTAAGCAGGTGGTGGGAGGCAACCTCACTGCAAAATTACTTAGAAGTTGACCGCATCCCACGCGGTCTCAGAATCTTTATTATTCCTACTTTATCTAGCCCCAAACCTCAAGTATTAAAAGAATGGATGGAGAACACCAATTCGTGCTCCAAAACGATGCTACAAATTCTGATACGCAGTGCGTGGGAAGAACACAAGGAGCTCATGGCGCAGATAAATAAAATCATTGATGAACTCAAAAAAGAAAAAGATCAAGAAGAAGTTAAAGAAGCATTACAAAATGTCAATGAAAGAATTAAGAAACACGAAAAGAAGTAATTGAGCGCAAGGAAAGAAAATTCAAACGTGATGAACGAGATTACAATATGGGAAGGATCCTAACTTTCGCCAAAAAGTTTGACAAGGCCCGAAATGACTTGGTAAAAGAAAAATCACTGGGACTTATAGACAAAGAGAGATGGGAATCTGGCACCGATCTCAGTTCAGACCAAGAATCCCTTGACAATGTCCCGACTTCACATACCGACAAGATGTCTTTTTCCAATGAATTTCGCCTCATACAAAGAGACAACGAACACTCATTTCAAAACAAACTAAGAGGAAGGGGCAGAGGCGCCAAAGGCGCCAAAGTAAAAGCAAAAGAAGGCGAGAACGAAGAAAGAAGCAACAAGCCTGGAGTGGGAACAAGAGGCCAGACGACCAAGCAGAAACAATGAAGAATGAAAACCAGCAGCTTACGGTAATCAATCTATCTAACAGAGAGATTTCCCCTATTGAAGAAGTTTTAAAATTAGGTTTAACCTTTTGTCCCGAAACTAGACTTGATTATGCGCAAACACGCATTGATTTGTATAATTTTGTACGCAAATTGAAATTACATAAAATACATGTATTACGAGAAATAAGACACACAACATGACATACCAAATGAGCAAAACACACCTAGATCAACACTTGCCATAGCAGATATCAATACTTTGCACACGCTCCTGGAGATGGGTGAACCAGTAGAATTCAATACCTCAAACAGGGACCCCTTCAACACGCAAACACGCACTGAGATACCTATTTTGTTTGGAATTGACACCGGGGAAGCAGGGGAGACCAACTTCAGAGTACCCTCCAGATATATCCCCCAAATTGCAAAAGACAACATAGACATTTTTCATGACTTAGTAACAAGAGACATACTTACTCTATCACAAAAATCATGCAAGAGTAGAAACCTTTCCAAAGAGCAATGGGAAGCTATAACTACCTTACAAAAAGATGATAATGTTGTGATCAAACCCTCCGACAAAGGGGGAAACATTGTTCTCTGGCAAAGGGACAACTATGTTAAAGAGGCAGTCCGTCAGTTAAATGACAAAACATGCTATGCCAGAGTAGATTCAACATACACCAAGACACTTCAGGAGAAATACACAAACATGCTCCGCGACTGGCACGAACAACATTTACTCAATTGGGATGAGTTCCAGAGTCTCAAAAATGAGACTCCAGTAATACCCACATTTTATCTTCTACCGAAGATCCATAAAAATCCCACGGAGCCACCGGGCCGTCCCATTGTGTCCTCCAAGCAAAGCATTTTTGTAAACACGTCAGTTTATGTTGATCACTTTCTCTTTCCTTTTGTGAAAACTCTAAACTCATACGTCAGAGATACGAAAGATTTTTGCAGAAAATTGAAAATGTGTACTGGGGTAACAACTCATGGCTGGTAACATTAGACGTAGAAAGTCTATACACCAGCATTAGACACTATGATGGCTTAATGGCATGTAAACATTTCTTACAGACTCGAAGCATTCACCAACTAGAAGACACCCATATGATCCTACAAATGATCGAGATCTGCCTGACAGAGAATGTTTTCTTGTTCAACCAACAACTCTATAAACAGATTCAGGGAACTTCCATGGGTACTTGCTTCGCCCCCAGCTACGCCAACCTGTTGGTGGGCTGGTGGGAGAAGCAGGTACTCTGGAACAGTGAACTAGAACAATGGACCAGGAACGTCAGTATATGGCTAAGATATATTGACAACATCTTTTTTGTATGGGACGGAGATGAAAAAGATCTTGATGAATTTTTTCATAAACTCAATGAGAACAAACTTAACCTTAAGTTTACCATCCATAAAAGCAAAAGTAGCATAGTGTTCCTGGATCTCAAACTCAACACCACTGAAGGCATCCTCACATCTGAATTACATAGAAAAACCACGGCATGGAATTCCATTCTACACGCCGCGAGCTGCCACCCACCCAACCTCAAATGGAGCATCCCCTTCAGTGAGTTCCTAAGAGCTAGAAGAAATTGTAGCTCCGAGGAAGCATTTGAGGATACCAAAGAAGTATGACCAAAAGACTTCGAGATAGAAGTTACCCCAAAAAGCATTGCAAAAGGCAGAACAGAGAGTATCACAGATCAGTAGAGCAGAAGCCCTGTTTAAACCACCAAGAAAAACAAATAGAAATGAACAAGACAAAAACCCTATCAAGTTTATCACAAAGTACAATAGTCAGGCAGGTGACTTAAGGAAAAACCTCAAACAAAGATGGGACATTTTAAAATTAGATCCAGTCTTAAAAGAAGCAGTGGGTCAAAACCCCTCCATCACTTTTCAGAAAAATGTCTCTATAAAAGACATTTTAGTCCAGAGTCACTTAACACCACGAAAAACTAATTGGTTAGGGCAAAGCAAAGGGTTCTACACCTGTGGGAACTGTAAAGCGTGCAAGCACAGTACAAATGTCAAAGAAGTAACGCTGGCACGCACAAACCAGAAATGGCGAATCCCCAAGCTCATTAACTGTAATACCGATTTTGTGTGCTATGCCATCATTTGCCCTTGCGACAAATGGTACATTGGATCAACCACCTTCCCTGTGGAAAAACGTATACTTGAGCACTTTAGGGCAATTACCAACAATGATCGAACCTACAGTATGGCAAAACACTTTCAAGAAAGACATGAAAGCAACTGGACTAAGGCCAAATTCTTTGGCTTAGACACAGTGCTCAAGCATCCTAGAGGAGGTAACAGAATATCCGCCCTGAGGAAGATGGAGTCAGTTTTCATACTGAAGGCAGGCTCCGTCTTTCCTGAAGGGATGAACAATGATGAAGAACTGCATTCACACTTAGGAAACTGAAACAGATCAATTCTGAGGTAATCTCCCAGCCCAATTGACCAGTTCCTGGTCCTTTTAGTCAAGGTCTCATGTAACCTATTATCCAGATGCACACCCCAAATACCACATTATCATAAGATCTCAAACCCTAGTGTTTAAAAAAACGTCATGTATTATGTATCTTGTTTAAAATAAATGTACAAATTGTACTTTGATATATATTATAATTTTCTCCCCCTCCTTTTGCTTTTTATTTTTTGCATACAGGCAAATCTCAATGGCGTTGGTTATTTCATGACTAAGTCACGTTTAACATAGAAGCACTGGAGAACGTGGATGTTACTTGGTAACGACCGTCACTCCTTGATCAGAATGGAAATATCAATATGTTAATCGTTTAATATTGGTACTATATCGTAATGTCTTTGTCGTGTGATCATGAATTATAACCTAGACATAAAAATTGTCCCTTAGGGGTACTATACCCAAATCTTCACAATATCACCTTGAAATTTGATATAAGATGCATGTACAAATCATGTCCATTAAATTTTGAAGTACTTTACTCATTTGAACCAGTGTGATACACACAAACGCAATGGACGTATTCTAAATGATTAAAAACTGGATTGAGGGTGATGAATAACAATGTAACAATTTAATTAATTATGAAAAGTAAAATAATCAAGTACAAACAATGTAATTTAATTTTCGCATACTACATGTTTTCCAACTTAAAAACAACGTGCGACACAAAGTGTTTAATTTGAGATACATGAGACTTAGTGCACATTCTTACTTGAATTTCTTTTAAAGAAAATGGTAAAAAGCATATAAAAAAAATATTGTAATTCAAATGCAACTCTTTTTCACTTGTAAATATTTAATGCAACTTTTGTCTATGTCTATGACACGTCCGTGATGTTAAACGGGCTTAAAAGACCACAGCTGTGTAAACAAGGTCATGTGACCAAGACCCCGTGTGAGGTCGAAACGTGTCTTGTTTCTCTGCCAAATAAACCTAACTTTTGAAGCATCTAAATCTGGAGTGGCTCCTTCCTTACCGAAACTCGTTGGAAGAGGTTTTTCTACGATATATATATATATATATATATATATATATATATATATATGAAACGTTATAGTTAGGTTCAGATTTTACACACACAAAACCATACAAATTCAGCAGTTATAGTTACAGTTATCTCAAGTAACTATAACTATAACTCGTGCCCCAAGGTAACTATAACTCACGCCCCCGACCATGCTGTCTTCTCACCAATAATTTCACTGCAAATGTTGCAGTGATATTTTCAATGTCATAGAATATGTAATGAGTGATGTAATATGAGGGGTAATTAGTGCATGGCGTGGGCGTGAGTTATAGTGACCTTAGGGCATGAGCCTACTTGTTAAAGTCACTGACAAAATACTCTCGAACCCATAAATAAGGGTGCTGGGAAAAGGTTTGGGTTTCGTACCAACGGTGACCCATGACAAGTTTAAACTTTATTGAAAGCCAATGAGTTCATTAGAAAGATCAAACTCAGGGTCTTTTTTTGAAGGCAAACCCCAGGGAAATGACACACAGGGTGACACAGGACGTAGGGTGAAGTCCACCTTAACACCACCCTCTACGGTGGTCCCGGTAGAAATAGTTGCTTTTGAAAAGGCAGTTTTGAAGGACGTAGAAGAAAGCAATCCCATCTTTCTAAAATCTTTTCACAACACAACCAGGGAGGAAAAATCAGCCATTAAGGAGTTTGCCAATGACAAAAGCATAGTGATCAAACCAGCAGAGATGGGGGGAGCCACTGTCATCAAATCAACAGAAGCATATCGAAAAGAATGTCTCTGGCTTCTCATGGATGAGAAGAACTATGAACGTTTACTAACAGACCCCACCGATTTTCTTAGAAAGAGAATCGGTAGCATGACAGAACAAGCCTTGGCAAATGAATGCATATCGCAAAAGAGGAGGTTTTTAATGGAAAAAACCCACTATACCTTACTTTTGCACCATCCCGAAGATCTATAAGAACCTGAAAAATCCCCCAGGCGACCAATTGTGTCGCGGAAAAGTTCCATTTTGGAACTTCTGTCAAGATTCGCAGACACATTTCTCAGGCCAATAGTCCAGAATATGAGCACACATCTAACCCACCCACTTAGTTCTAGTTTTAGACATCGAGAGTCTTTACACAAGCCTTTCCCAACTGGAGACCATCAACATAATTGAGGAAGTCCTTTTTGAAGAGGATTGGGAGTACCAAGCACCCAGAAATGTAGTTATGGAGTGCTGCAAGTGGGCTTTACCAACAACTTTTTTGAGTTCGAAGGGACCCTCTATTTGCAAAAATATGGGGCCAGCATGGGCAGCACCTTCGCATAGAGTATTGCTGGCCTTTATGTCCACCATTTGGAAACACACAGAATCTTGAGTCCTAACTGAAACAAATAACGTTGTGGAAGAGGTACATTGATGACGTCCTGGTCATTTGGGAGGAAACTGAGGCGACAGCAAAACAATTAATGAGCTGGTTGAATACACAAAATGAGTTTTTGAAATTCACTCACACCAGAAGTAGCAAGGAACTAGTATTCCTTGACCTCAATATAATGGATCAGGGCACCCTCAGAGCAACCACACATGAAAATTCAACGGCAACAAACTGCTTACTACTCTATGACAGTTTCCATCCATGCCACGTAAGGGAAAACCTCCCCTTTGGTCAATTTTTAAGATTATGGAGGAACTGTACACAAAGGTGTAAGCAGGCCATTTGGCAACCAAACTTGAGGCTAGAAACTATCCACCAAGAATAGTGGCACAAGCATTGCAACGGGCACCCAATAACAACAGGGAACCCTTACTGGACCATGTCCCAAAGAAGGATAAGGAAGACAGGCTCATCTGCATCACCACATTCAACATAGCTTCAGACAGAGTGAGCAAAATCATCAACAAACATTGGCGGATCCTAAACAGCGGCCCCCTTAATCTTCCTAAACCCCTGTTCTCCCACAGACGAGGACAAAGCCTAGGAGACTTGTTAATACACACACTCCCTCGTAAGACAACAACAGATATCAGACAAGCACAGGGTACAATGCCTCCAGTAGTTGGTCACTACCCATGTGGTGGGTGAAATGTATGTCAACTAACAAAGGGTACAAAATCTGTATCTTTCAATGACAACACAGCGTGGGAACTTCAAAAATTGACAAATTGCAATACCAGAGAGTAGTGGATTTGATCACCTGTCCCTGTAACCTCCACTATGTGGGAATGACCACCCGGAAGGGAAAACATGAATAAGCGACATAATAACTACAAAAGACGGGCCCAAAGCAGACGAGGACATGCAGGTAGAACGTGTCCATGTCTGCAGCCCGCTGCACTGCAAGAAGAACCAAGAAGTGGTTCCAAACGTGGTCGCCAATTTGGAAACGAGCTAGCGCACAGTGAAGGACGTGACCCGATTAGGGCCACCCGGGTCACTCACGACCACCTCTCAGCTTTCTATACAAATGAAGAGTTGTTCGGACAGTAGAGAATACAAACCAAAGTTATTTTATTAGTATTCGCTCGAGCGGAGTCCGGTCTGACTAGCCTCCTTAGATAGCTGCCGAGGGACTGTCAGATATACATTTCCAACACCCCTAAGACATGCCCAGACTGGAATTTTCCAGCCTGGGCACAGATGAACAAAGGAGGTACAGAAGGATGAACTACCATCCTGAGACCGGGTACACACTATCTTAGCTTCAAGGTTATTCAGCCCGCGCCCGTCTCTCTGAGAGTGGGAGCAGGTCTACATATGAGGAAAGGCATGCAAACACAGAACGAGCTATTCATTAGTGCAACGAAGCTCAACCTTGAATAATAAAAAGAAACAATCGAGGCTGCTTTTCTGCTGAGGCAGACAGTATGAGACAGAAGCTTAATTTCGATCATGACACAAAATGGCGGCTGAATACAAAATGGTGCCGCGCAAATGCTAACCTAACTTGCACAATGCTAGAAGGAGTCAGCTAGACATATTTTTCAGTCCAACAGACCCTCCTTTTAGCATTTGCTAACAATTTTATCTAATGCATAGGATAGTAATAAGTGATCTCATTAAAAGACTACTAGTACTCTTTGTATTCACACATTAATCAGTACTCAAAAATGCCGTCATCGATGGCCATTAAATCGTGGACAGCTTTCATCATCATAGTCGAAGACTTAGCATCATGCACGGGGGCCTTTGGTGTAGGTGTTAACTTCCCAATACAGTAAGCACAACAAGCAGGAAGGCAATGGATGCATAAGCAACACGTTAAAATAACATCAGCAATTACTACTAGAAAGATAAGGATCTTCCAACCCCAGGATGCTACTAAACCCCACAACCAACCGGAAAGGGTCAAGTACCATTCTCTTGGTGAATGTCGGATGCAAGCCTGTGCAACTTCTGTATCGCAGCGTATACATTCAGAGCGTGGTCCGGTATGTATACACAGCAGCTACTACCGATAACGCAACAGGCCCCACCCCGATCAGCAAGGATGGCGTCTAACACCATATTGTTCTGAAGAGCAACAAGCCTCGTAGCCTGGAGCTCAGCTGTGGTATTAATGACCGCTTCCACCACCCTAGTGAGGCGACGGATATTAAGGCTATTGGACATATGGCCCCAGAAAGGAAATATACCCTTCATGGCATCAGTGAACTGCTGTAGGGTAGTATCTGTCTGATCAATGTCTTCTGTATTGATGACCCTTCTAATACGGGATAGGTGGACACCCCTACGCTGCACTCAGTGACTCCTATGATAGTTGGATGGGGCTATATATACCAGGGGAAGGAGGAAAGAGACATTACATATGCCAGACCACCCCTAGGAAGCCACATATAAGCCTGGGATCCACAAACAAAATAAACATTATGGGGTGGAAGTAAAGGTGGGCTACTTGTTGTGCTCAACACATATGTATTGTTGCAATTACTCTGTCCCACTTGAACATTTCCAAAACCTTGAACACAAAAACTAGCTGTTGCGTTATCTACTGGCACTGGCATTGCTTCATCCTGAGTAATATTGCGCATCTGGAAGGACCTAAAGTATTCAGTGACGTTAAAACCCTGAAAGTCCAACATTTTATTTTGGAGTCATGTTACATTTTTTTCGTTCCCATATATGTTCATACAGGCTGTTGGAGACAATGTATCAGGGGCCCCTTGCTCTCCTGGAGTAAACCCTTGGTGAATACGTATATATTCTAACACAGTATCATAATCAGCATAAGTCATATTCATGGTATCAGCATGGAAATTGATACACACCATGGTAAACAGTTGGAACCAGGCCTCGCAGTTTCCCAGATATGAAAACGGCAAGGACAGCAATACATCATTTCTATGTGTCACAGAAGGGAGCAGGCCGCAAATCCAGCAATTAGTAGCATTCGAGGTGTGGTGCGCCTGATGGAGCATCTGCAGGAAGACATTATCCACATATGTTTTTCTGTGCTCACCCTTGTGAGGGGCTCAAGTAACAAACATGTGCTCAGGGGGGGACGGGCGTTGTACCAATCAAAGAGTGCACAGGGTATTTCTCTTCACGGAACCACGCTATTGCAAACATTGTTATCAGAAAAATCAGGATAATTACTACAAAAACAATTTTACTCTTAACAGACCAACTAGACCAACCAAACCCATTCTGCCCGAAACGCGGGGCTGCAAAGGGCTGTTCTTCCTCCATAATAGGGCGACCAAATGGGTACATTTTTGAATCAGAAGAAAGAACATGCAATGGAGCCAACGATGACAAAACGAGAAAAGGGGCAAAGTTCCCAGCGTCCGTCAGAGTCTCGCTGGCAGACTCCTATTGTTCATCTACGGTGGTGCTGTTGAGCACTTTCGGTGGAGCTGCGCGATCGCAAACCTTTCTGAAGAAATCCCACGTCATTCAGGCTAGTGTACCCCCCTTCTTAGATGGAGGAGCACGTCAAATTCACCCTGTCCAATGTCTGAACAAGGCACCAATCTCCCTTTCCCTAAACTACCGTTGGTACCACAGACAAGGTACACCCTATTCTTTTCCCTCGCAGTCCATCCCTGCTAATCTGTCTTTTCCTTTGGTGCACTGTTCTTCCGTCGGGGACGTATATTGTACCTAACTACTCCAGGCAGAGAGGGGTCAGCAAAAAGGGGCTCAGACTCAGAGGGACCAAAGGGCAGGGGCTCAAACACAGATGAGCCAGCAGGCTGGGGCTCAAACACAGATGGGCCAACAAGCTGGGGCTCCTGGATGGCCTTCATCTCAGGTGGCACTGCCTCATTCAACACTGCGTTGCTCTCCTCCTCGGTGGGGGCCCACATCAGTCGTGCATTTGAGAAGGGAACGAAGCGCGGCACCTGCTCCGTTTCAGAGTTGCAAATTCCATCGAGCACCCAGCGGTCGTAGGGCAACGGAAGGGGCACCCTCCTGCAGTGGGTAGAATGAATCCAATTCTTCCGGCCGTCTAACTTCACGGCCGTTCGCGTGGCGAGGAGGACTTGGAGAGGCCCCTTCCAGCGCGGCTCCAAACTGCCTTTCCTCTGATAGTTCCTCACCAGGATGTAGTCAGCGGGTCTGATATCGTGGCCTGGCTCCTCGGGAGCTGGCGGCAAAGCTTCATGAATCTGTTGGTGAATAGAGTGCAAGTTTTTAGTCAACTCATATAAGTAATCCACAAGCAAAGGGTATACTATCTCAGAGAAACGACAAGGTCGCGGGATGCCCCAGACATTCACCGGGCGGCCAAACACGACCTCGTACGGTGACAATCCTGTCCTAGAGTGAGCCGCAGCTCTTGTTGACAACAGAGTTAATGGTAAAGCATCTGGCCATTGCAATCCTGTTCTCTCTTTGATCTTTGCCAGCTTCAGCTTGAGAGTACCATTGTACTTCTCAACCAAACCTGCCGACTGGGGATGGTTTGCAGCATGAAATCTCTGCTTGATGTGCAAACCATCGCACACCAACTGGATAACCTTTGATTTGAAGTGACTTCCGTTGTCACTCCAAATCAAACGGGGCAAACCAAAATGCTGGAAGAACTCTTTTAAGAGTGCCTTCACCGTCACCATGGCTGTCTTCTCTTTAGTGGGGTAAGCCTCAATCCATTTACTGAATGCACAAACAACTACTAACACATATTTCGATGAAATCCATCTGGAGAACCTCGAAAGGGAAGGAAGGCGGTGCAAAATTACCAGGAGGTGTAGGGGTGCCTTTTCCAGGATTATACATCATGCACACCATACAGTACTTCACTAGGTGAGCAGCAACTTTGGGAATGTTGTCATTCTGCCATACAGGGTCTAACAGCTTACATATTCCCTTCGCACTAATGTGAGCTGGCCCGTGCACCATGTAACCACAGGAAGGACATATGCATCTGGTAGCATCCATCTCTGCTTCTCTGACTTGTCAGTACAGCACCCATCCTCATCCAAACGTGCCGTACATTCCTGCCATACTCCTCAATCGTTGCCTCGCTCTGGATCTCTTTGACATTGTCCAGAGTGTCCTCAAACATGGTGGCCTCGGGTACCAACCTGGCAGGACCCGCTACAAACATCTTTTTCACCTTTGTTCGAGCTGTCTTCTTAGCTATCTGATCTGCAAATGCATTTCCCCTCCCGACATTGTCAGTGATTGCCTTGTGGGCACTGCACTTCACTATAGCCAATTTCCTAGGGAGTGTCAGGGCAGACAAAAGCCTATGTATAAGGAGCCCATTCTGAATACGTGTCCCATGGGATGTGAGAAACCCTCTCTCTGCCCAGAGCCGCCCAAAATTATGAGCGGCCCGAAGGCATACTGGTTGTCAGTGTAGATATTGACGGCCAGTCCCTCGCTCAACTCACAGGCTCTAATAAGGGCGACTAACTCAGCTGCCTGGGCGGACTGATAAGGAACCCGTGATGTCTCAGCTACTGTGTGCAATGTAGTGAGTGCATATGCTACGGTGGTGGTGCCATCTGGTAATTTGGAACAAGAGCCATCGACATATAGTTCCCCTTGGGGGTCAGATAAGGGAACATCAGTCAGGTCTACCCGACCCTTCGTCTCCTCCTCCGTCCGAAACAGATAATCATATATGTCTATTTCTTCACTCTCAGAAGGGAGAGGTAGTAATGTGGCAGGGTTCAGAGTGGCACATCTTTTTATCGTAATATGCGGGGCGAAAAGAGTTAACATAACCAGTCAGACGCGCACTGGTTAGGTGCTGTGTCTTGGTCTTATTCAAAAGAGTGTCCACCGCATGCGGTACCATGACTGTGAGGTCAGTATCAAGTACGAGCCCAGCCGATTGCCTTATAGAGATGGCCAGAGCCGCAACCGCTCTTCGACAGCTGGGGAGGGCTCTGGCGACTGGGTCAAGCAAAGCAGAGAAATAAGCACACAGCCGTTGCTTACCTCCAAAGGCCTGTGTAAAGACAGAGAGCGCACAACCGGCCATCTCGTGCACATACAGCACGAACGGCTTCGCATAATCAGGGGTGCCAAGCAAAGGAGAAGAGCAAAATGCAATTTTTAGTTGCTCAAAAGACTGCTGACATTCATGCGTCCACGGCAGGGGCTCATGCACATCTTTAGTGGTTAGTGCTAGTAACCACTTTATTAGTAATGAATAATTAGGGATCCAATGTCGACAGTAGGAAGTGATGCCAATGAAGACGCGTACATCCCTCTGAGTTTTAGGGATGGGCATTTTAACAATGGCGCTAATGCGCTCAGGTGTCAATCGCCTACCCTCCTTCGACAGTAGGTGAACTAAATAGGTGACCTCCTGTTGACAATATTGAAATTTAGAAAGGAACACTTTATGTCCATGGTGAGCCAAATGTAGCAACAACTTAACCGTACTGTGTTTGCATCCCTGTTCAGTGTCAGAAGCAATTAGTATGTCATCCACATACTGAAGCAATACATTACCTGGAAAAAGTGTCAGGGAATCCAATTGGGCTTTTAAGACTTGGCTATATATACTAGGGCGCTCAGTATAGCCCTGAGGAGCACGGCAAAATCTAAAGCTTTTGCCAGCTAGTGTAAAACCGAATAGGTGAGAGCTATCAGGATGAATTGGGATACTGAAGAACGCATTTTTCAAATCAATGACAGAGAAGAATTGGGCAGAGAAAGGAATCATTTTGAGAAGGGCAGTAATGTCAGGGAACACCGGGAATTGAGGAACCACTATTTTGTTAACTGCGCGCAAATCAATCACAAAACGATAAACATCTGAGTTGTCATCAGGGGAGTCTGGGGATGTATTTTTTAAAATAGGAAGAATAGGGCTGTTACACACATTCGATGCTGTCTCCTCAACTACCCCCGACTCAATCAGATCCTGTATAATGCGTAATAAGGCTTGCTCCCCCGCTTGTGGTATTTTGTACAGGGGAATACTGGGCAAAAAGGCATTGTCCTTAACTTTGATGGAAACTGGGGAAATTTGTAAGAGTCCCACATCCGTATCACCCGTCGCCCACAAAGTGGGTGGCACATCTTTAAACTCAGCAGGAAGGGGCGCATCTTTGGACAAACACTGCTTGGAACTCGTTACATTTGGTCCCATTGTCATATAGACACCTTCCGGAGAACAAAAAATGGTTGCATGCAGCTTCTTCAATAAATCTAAACCTATTAGATTTTCTTCACAATTGGATGTCAATAGAAAGGGCGAATCCACAGTAAAAGGACCGATAGTCAAGCCAAGTGGCTTGGAAATGGGGCTCACAACCGGTACACCTGAAAAGCCTACCGAAACATTATTTTGGCCAGACAGAGCTGCCCCGGGGACCAGCGAACGAGAAACAGAGCTATTCATTGTACCTGTGTCCACTAAGAATTTGTTAACTGAGCCTTGCAAATCTGCGGTGACATAAGGACCGCCCTGATCTACAGGTATCTGAACTGGTCCCTCACCCTGTCCCTGGCTGTCCTAGCTGTGGGACATCCCTGTCACCTCGTCCAGATCATAATCATCATGATAATACTGTCTCCCTCGAGGGTCATCAAAATAGTTCTGATCAGAGCGACCCTGCAATGTCCCATCCTCCCGAGCCTTGTCCCGATCACTTACTCCGCGACCCCGTTCACGAGAACCCTGTCCTCGAGGGGCCGTGACTTTCTGCAATAACACCGGACACTCGCTACGCCAGTGCCCCTCCTCTTTGCAATAAGCGCACTGATCCGGCCCTACAGGCGCAGCATGCCTGCTAGTATGGGGAAGCTGCCGGGCCGGACCAGTACCACTTCCCCTTCCATTTCTCCTAGACGCCTGCTGTAACAACACCTTCGCTTTCAGCTCCTTATGCTGCTTCTCCACCTTCTCCTCATTCTCCCTGTGTTCATAATACTGTGCCATACTCAAAATTACAGAAGGGGAGGATGTCGTCCAAGTGCTCTCCAAAGCCTGCAACCGAGTCGCGATCTCTGGGAGCAGATTCGTGACAAATCTATTGACAAACAATCGGACCCCCCTTCTACTGACAAATCCTGTCCACTGAAATCCAAAAACACACCCTCAAACCGCGTGAAACAATTGGACACACTCATCTTTCTTCTGACGACATGCCGTTAACTTGTCCCAATCTACCCTTCTCGGAGGAATAAGGGAGTGCATATAGGTAATAATTCGGCCAGGTAAAGCTAAAATCTCAGGCTTCGGCTTCTCTCCAGGCTTCCTTTCCTTATCCCATGCTTTAATCTGATCCCATGTATCACCCAATTCTACAGCGTGATCCTGCGCGTGCACCTGCCTCCAAATGTCAACGGGCACCAGCAACTCAAAAAACATTTCAATATCCGCAAGTGTCATTACTGTTGATGAAGCAGCTTCTGTCAATTCCTTATAATATGCGGTAGGATTTTTCCTATGGTCAGGTAGCTGAGTCTTAAGGGATAACACCTCACTCCTCTTCCATGGGGTATAGACCCACTGTTCTTGGAAGCGGGTCTGTACCTTTGGTCTAATGACAGCATCATGCTGATCTCGAAGCTCTGGCAACTCGGGGTGATATATGGGGTGGACTTCCCTCATTGGAAACTGGGATACTGTGTTTGGGCTCTTCTCAAACAGCCTACCACGGTAAGCTACCAATGTTGCAACATTTCCGAAAACCTCCTCAGGCACCATACCAGCAACGTATACATTATCTCTGATATCATAAATAATCTGGGGCGTCATAGCATTGAAGCACTGTTCCCACAATCCGATCAGCGCAGCCGACATGTGCTTAAGGGCATGCTGCTGCCTGCACAAACAGCTCAATCTCTCATCACACTCCAAACATCTTCAGTGCTATAGATTGGATGACGAGCCTACTGAGCAGCCTGATTCGCTACCGCCCTTTTTTCTTACTCCCCCACGTCAGATCGTATTAGAATTCGTCCCAACCGCTCCCTAGCTGTCGCATAGCCCCCAGCCCGCGAACAGGCGTTCCACTACCTAGTGCTGCTGGGGAGTGAGGGAAGGGGTAGTAACCGAGTGGGTAGGCACCAATGTCGTTAATGGCTGCATTGTGGGCGTAAGGGCCGGAGAAAGAGAAGACATGGACACGATAGGTGTAGCAGGGAGGCCAGCAGTCATAGCAGGTGCAGAGGGTGAAGCCACAGAATTGACAGGAGGCGCAGCGGCTGAAGCAACTGAGTCTATGACAGAAGAGACAAACAGTGGGGGCAGAAGAGACGGACGACTGGGGCTGTGGCACAGCAGGGTATATTCTCTGTGGGGTATATGGAGGCGGAGGTCGGGTGTCTAACAATTCCTCCACAAATGTATCGCCTTCCTCTCGGGCAACATAGGATTCGTCACATTGCAATCGAAACTTTCTATCAGCACACTCTATACCTTAAATCTACTTTCTCTCTATCATACGCTACTGCTTTCTGCATCACTGCCTTTGCGGGCTTCTTTTTCTGCCTTCATTCATCTCTGCTTAGCTTCCTTCTGCCATACCTGAAGATAATCGAACATTGACGGCCTACTCCGTTTTTCAAACAATTTATCCTGCAGGAAATTAAATTTTTGTTCATCAAAGGTACCCGTTAACGGCCACCTCAACTCGGCATTGTCCTTCATATATTTGTGCCATAATGTACTAAACATAAAAGGGCCAAGGCCATGCTTGATGTACATGTCAAAATTCGGGGTGCCCTTTGGTGGCGCAGACTGCCTTTCCTCCAATTGAGCATCAGTAGAACAACAACGACAACTCACACAACATAGTCGACTAAAACAAGACATCTTGAAACGAAAACGCGTTCACTAACTATGCCGAGCAGATAATTTCAAATATCTTACCAAAATCGGTCCACAGACCTCACCAAAACCGAATCAAAGCAACACCATGTTCACAAAGAATTCAAACAAATTCAAGCGCTTGCCCAAAAACGATCCTCAGACCGTACCAAACTCAAACAAAGCAGTGCCATGGCCCAAAGCAAACTCACCTGGTGCACTCAGGTCAAACAAAGTTATTCCCCACTGCCGACTCTTCGGACCAAACGGTCAGATCCAAGGGTTTCGCTGTTCAGGACCCCAGCTGGGATGACCGCTGGCTGAGGCACCACCCGGTCAGACAGACGGGGCAGCTGCGAGTTTGAGACTCTATCGTGCAGGGATTTCTGATCTGCCCATCGGACCCGACGTGGCCCCGTCCTCCTCACTCCTCAGCGGGCAAAGATGGGTCACTCACCTGATGGGGTCCCTGTTTGGGCACCAACTGAAGGAAGTGACCCGATTAGGGCCAACCGGGTCACTCACCACCACCTCTCAGCCTTCCATATAAATGAAGAGTCGGTCAGACAGTAGAGAATACAAACCAAAGTTATTTTATTAGTATTCGCTCGAGCGGAGTCCAGCCCGACCAGCCTCCTTAGATAGCTGCTGAGGGACTGACCCCCGTTCACAAGGTAAGGTCAGATATACATTTCCAACACCCCTAAGACACGCCCAGACTGGAATTTTCCAGCCTGGGCACAGATGAACAAAGGAGGTACAGAAGGATGAGCTACCATCCTGAGACCGGGTACACACTATCTTAGCTTCAAGGTTACTCAGCCCATGCCCGTCTCTCTGAGAGTGGGAGCAGGGCTACATATGAGGAAAGGCATGCAAACACAGAACGAGCTATTCATTAGTGCAACAAAGCTCAACCTTGAATAATAAAAAGAAACTATCGAGGCTGCTTTTCTGCTGAGGCAGACAGTATGAAACAGAAGCTTCATTTCGATCATGACACAAAATGGTGGCTGAATACAAAATGGTGCTGCAAATGCTAACCTAACTCGCACAATGCTAGAAGGAGTCATCTAGACATAGTTGAGGCTAGAAACTATCCACCAAGAATAGTGGCACAAGCATTGAAACGGGCACCCAATAACAACAGAGAAGCCTTACTGGACCATGTCCCAAAGAAGGATAAGGAAGACAGGCTCATCTGCATCACCACATTCAACATAGCTTCAGACAGAGTGAGCAAAATCATCAACAAACATTGGCGGATCCTAAACAGCGGCCCCCTTAATCTTCCTAAACCCATGTTCTCCCACAGACGAGGACAAAGCCTAGGAGACTTGTTAATACACACACTCCCTCGTAAGACAACAACAGATATCAGACAGGCACAGGGTACAATGCCTCCAGTAGTTGGTCACTACCCATGTGGTGGATGAAATGTATGTCAACTAACAAAGGGTACAAAATCTGTATCTTTTAATGACAACACAGCGTGGGAACTTCGAAAATTGACAAATTGCAATACCAGAGAGTAGTGTATTTGATCACCTGTCCCTGTTTGATCACCTGTCCACTATGTGGGAATGACCACCCGGAAGGGGAATACATGAATATGCGACATAATAACTACAAAAGACGGGCCGAAAGCAGACGAGGACATGCAGGTAGAACGTGTCAATGTCTGCAGCCCGCTGCACTGCAAGAAGAACCAAGAAGTGGTTCCAATCACGGTCGCCATTTTGGAAACGAGCGAGCGCACAGCTCATGCGCCCTCTCACCAGCATTTAGTATATGAACGCTCAATGGGGTGAGGACGGTAATATTCAGGCCCGGTACAGTTCCTTAGGTGATTCAGCCTAGGGGACGCCTTGAAGCAGTGAGTACAGCACAGCCGTTAAAGTGCCCGTAAGGAATAGTTACTTCTCGGAGTGAGCTCATTCTTACGAGCACAACATGATGCCCATGATTTATGTTTCTTTACCCCATAGAGTGTAGCTACAGGCTTGCCTCGTCACTGGAGGACCTACGATGCAAAGGTTTTGCCCCATTTGTAGTGTTTGTGCTACAGTTATGTGTGTTATTGTTCTTTGTGTTTCACGTCACAGGGATCACTGTCTTATCATATGTGCTCACCTCAGCAAGCATTGTATTTTAGTTCACATAACCTGCCATGCAGAGGTGATTTCTTAAGAATATATAATAAGCATAAACAGCGCGCTTTGTTTAATTTACCAGTATAAGCGCCCTGTTATCCTGTTATTTGCCAAACTTTGGCAGGCTAACTCTCTCATTATATATTACAGGTTGCTAAGCAGTAACACCAAGTAGGTGCTAAAAACGTTTTCTATTAACAAGCAGAGTGTGTGAAGTAACTTTACGCCAGTACTACTTAAGGAGTGGAATCAGGAAGTTAGATCCTTGGTGCTGAAGAAAAGCCATGGCGATTAGCTTGAAACATGTAGAAAGGAAGGTACACTGCAACCTACACTTTCTATTCTATCTCCCCACTTTTTAACTGTAGCGCCTGGAGGATGGATTAAAGTACTACTTACCTACCAGGAAGGTATATTTAAACCGTCCACAATACCTCTCCCACTCCTAGTCATTTCATCGTTTAGAGCATACTGCTTAGTGCTCCAGTGTAACTCTCAAGTCAAAGCACGCCCCGTTCTGCAGCGGAACGAGAGGAACCCTATGATGAAGCTTGCCACCAGGGGGCAACCCTGCTGGGTGAGGGTTATATAAGAAAACCTAGATTTTTCTCTCTATCTTGTGGAGGATTAGCACACAGAGTACAGATGGGGTCTCTTGTTTTGAAGATATGTAAGAAGGAGGATGAGCCCCTCTGGGATATTCCTCTCGCCTCCCCTTTTCTTTTGAGCAAACTCTGTTGTGTAGCTGGGGTTGTCTGTTGTGCTAGTTAACGATCCACATGGCTGCTTTACGAGTTATGATTTACAGAGATAATCATCACTAGCAAATAGCAGTGGCGTTTATGGTTTTAACTCATACCCATAACTGTATCTGTAGTTCTTTATTAAGTGATTCACATATATGTGTATATATATATATATATATATATATATATATATATATATATATATATATATATCACAGCTCCAAAGGTCCACCTCGGCAATGTATGCACTCTTGTAGATGGGTGCAGTAGTATGGAGGTGGGTCCATACAAAATATCAACGCTCCGGTTCCCATAAGAAACACTGCACTCACGGGGCCCGTTTGAAAATGCTTTATTAACAAGGACGCGTTTCGGCGTTCTGCCTTCCTCTGCTTGTATTTCAAAACCGGCACATCCTGTCGTGATGGCTTTTAACAGGTGAGTTCAATCTCAATTGATATGGCACATGAACATCAAAAGAGGACTCGGACCCGGCGTCTTTTTCCGTGATGAATTCTGGGATTTAGAGTCCATGAAAGTTGGTAGGGTTTTTTTATATATCGTGCATCGTGAAATACAAGCAGAGGAAGGCAGAACGCCGAAACGCGTCCTTGTTAATAAAGCATTTTCAAACGGGCCCCGTGAGTGCAGTGTTTCTTATGGGAACCGGAGCGTTGATATATATTCACTGAAAAAACCATAGGTTTTAGGGAAAGTTATAGTTATTTGGACATTTCACTCGTACAAAACCAGAGAAATTCCCCCGTTATAGTTAGTTCAGCTAACTATAACTCGCGCCCCCGCAATGCACTGCTGATGACGTCACATATGACATCACTCATGACATGGTCAGTGACATCACTGATGACATCACTGATGACATCTCAAATGACATCACTGATGACATCATCTAGTGACTGTGTGTTTCTGTAAAGTTTAAATATGTTTAATATATATAGGGAAAGGCGTATTGAA
The DNA here is from genome assembly GCA_963921515.1 of Calotriton arnoldi. Lineage (NCBI taxonomy): Eukaryota > Metazoa > Chordata > Amphibia > Caudata > Salamandridae > Calotriton > Calotriton arnoldi. The sequence continues at coordinate 697,036 of CAWUFW010004947.1, read as the reverse complement.
GAATGAGTGGGTGTATAAGTGTCTGAATGGATGATTTAGTAGGTGTGTGACTGACTCTAAGTGAGTGATTAAATGTATCTTACTGAATGCACGGGTTAGTGACTAAACTGTGTGAATGTCTGTATCCGTCTGTCTGTTGGTGTGTAAGCGGCTGCATGGGTTTGTGAATAGCTACATGAGTGTCTATATGGGTTATTGATTGGTTGTCTGAGTATCTGTATGGATACCTGAGTGTTTGTATGGGTGGGGTGTGTGTGACTCTGTGCATAGATGTGTGAGTGGGTGATTCACTGGGTGCATGGTTTCAAGAGTGCATCTGTGATGGACTGTATGGGTGTGTGAGTGTGTGTATGGGTGTGTTAGTGAGTGTATGTATATCTCAGTGGTACATGTGTGAGTAACTACATATGTGAAAGGCAGTATATATGTGTGTTGGAATATATAAATAGCTATAAGTGAGAGTGTGTGATTATGAGAGTGACTGTATGGATGAGTGTGTGCTTGTATCAGTGATTGTATAAGAGCGTAAGAATGTCCTAGTATTTGTATGAGTAAGTGAGCTGGTGTGTGTATAACTGTATAGGTGAGTAAATGGGAGTGTGATTAATTATTTGCATGACTGACTAGGTGTGTGAGTACCTCTATGGATGAGTGGTGGTGTGAGTGTCTATATAGGCGTATGAGTGCATATGATAGTCCTGTACTGAGTGATTGTAAGTATGAGTGACTGTATGGGTGAGTGAGTGGATATGAGTTTAGACCTAAGAATCAGTGAGTGGGTATGTAGTTATTGCTGCTGGAGTGTCTATGGTTTTGAGAATGGCAGTCTGTTATTTAGAGTTGGTGTATCAAAGGTTACATTAGGGTGTGAGAAGATGCATCAAATTATCACATGGATGATGTCATCAGTGATGTCATCAATGATGTCATTTGAGATGTCATCAGTGATGTCACTGACCATGTCATGAGTGATGTCATATGTGACGTCATCAGCAGTGCATTGCGGGGGCGCGAGTTATAGTTAGCTGAACTAACTATAACGTCTGAATTTCTCTGGTTTTGTACGAGTGAAATGTCCAACTAACTATAACTTTCCCTAAACCCTATGGTTTTTTCAGTGAATTTCTAAGATTTTTTAAATGCTAATTTCTAACTATAACGTGCCTGAAACCTATGGTTTTTTCAGTGAATTTCAAAGGTTTTTTAAATGCTAATTTCTAACTATAACATGCCTGAAACCTATGGTTTTTCTAAGTGAATTTCAAAGGTTTTTTAAATGCTAGTTTCTAACAATGCCTACAGAGGTAGGACATGTGAAGAAAGAAGAAGAAAAGCGCAGAAAGAAGGAAGACAAATGCAGAAAGAGGCAACAGAAGTCCAGAAAGACGAAGAAAAGTGCAAGAAGAAGGAAGAGATGTGCAGAAAGAACCAACAGAGGAGTAGAAAGTACTCCTGTGCCCCCAACTTTTTGCTGATGGGTACTGGTGGTAACTGACTCTGTCTCTGGTGGTAAAAGACACTTAGAATACAGTGAAAACACCTACATACACTAGGGAACACTATGCATTGGGGTACCCCTGTGATTAGCATGACCTCCTCTGTATTTGCCATGAGTTAGTGCCTGGGTCATTGGATGAGTACATGGGTACTGACTGGATGATTAGAGTACTGCAAGGGGAGTGGATGGTGAATTTATAAGTGCTTGTGTTTTGGCGGAGTGATTGGATAAGTACATGGTGCTCGCTGGTTGATTGGAGGAGTGCATGGGTAGTGACAGGGTGATGGCTGGACTGCATCAGTAGTGCTCAGGGTAAGTTGGAGGATTAATTCCCCTTGAATCCTGAGGGTCCCTATTTGATAAAAGCCCTGCCGGTGGCGGTCCCCGGGGCTTGGGGGGGCCTTGGAGGCCCCCCAAACATTAAAAAAACAAGCCCCGGGAGGTGGCGGACCCCGGGGCTGCGGGGACCCCCGCAGGCCCTGCATATATTTGTTGGCAATGCCCCCGGGACCTGGCCCACCCGGGGGTCTCAATTAAATGAAGCGTGGTATCCCGCGCTTCATTTTTGTTTACATTTCGGCTGGATTCGCGACCCCAGCGCGAATTTCGCCAATTTTTTTTAAAAAAATGCTTTTTTTGTCCCTGGGGGTCCTTGTGGGACCCCCTGAGCAGGCCTAGGGGGTCAGGGTGTTTCTACCCTGCCCCCTTTTCTTCTTTTTCACCTTTGTTTCCCTGTTTTCTTGTGACTCGGTTCTACCGAGTCACAAGATGGCTGCCAACATTTCCTTGTTTGGAGTGTTGGCAGCCAATTAAAATGAAGCTCGTGGTCGGGAGGGTTCGCGGATCCACCGCGCCTCTAGATATCGATATTTGTTTTTTTACAATTTCTCAGCAACTACCGAACGGATTTACACCATTTTTAAAAAGGTCGCTTTCTGAGCCAAGCAGTTCTCAAATAGCGACAAAGCACTTTTGAATTATTTGTTATCTCTATGTTTTTTTATCCAGTTGACCACTTGATTAAATGTTACGCTTAGGGGAGAAAATGTGGTGTTACCAAGTTGGAGTTTCTGCTTCAGCTCGTCATTCTGTGATTCTGGTCAAATCACTTAATCTCCCCATGCCTACACCCATAATGAGTTTGTCCTTGTATGATGTAACCAATGCTCATGTAAAGCACTCCAATATCTGACCAGCCTGCACTATATAAAACTGCAAAAAAACAAAGGATAAAAAGTGTTTTCCACACTTCTGTCATTGGGCTATACGTGGGCTACATCTGGGTGATATTTGTGCTACATTTGGGCTCATTTTTCTCTGGTGGCCATCTTGGGAGACTTCAATTATATTCATTAAACTTTATTCGATCTGATTTAGAAACATAGATCATAAAAGTGTACATAAAAACAGTAAATCCTCTTTCTTAATACAATACAGTGAGAATTAATTAAAACCAGTAGGTAAAAACGGGTGTTACAAAGCCCGGTTCAGAGCAACTTCAGGTTAACAGAATAGTAAAGTTCAATGTTTCGCAAGATCAATCTCATGTACTTCGTGCAAAATATGCAATAAGGGGTCCAAGTAAGATGCAACGCTCCAATACCTGACCAGTCTACACTATATAAAACTGCAAAAAAACTAAAAATAAAAAGTGTTTTCCACACTTCTGTCATTGGGCTATATGTGGGCTACATGTGGGTGATATTTGTGCTACATTTGGGCTCTTTTTTCTCTGGTGGCCATCTTGGGAGACTTATTTGTTATGAAGTTTCCTAATTTCCTCATTTACTGCAGTCTCCTCAGTAGGAAATGCTTTCAGTTTTTTACTTTGATTCCATCAAGAAGGCATTCAGATGTGTCACACATTTGTCATAAATTCAGAATGTTAGCACTCTAGTTGCTCATTAGATCACTGCAGTAAAGCTACTGCTCACCAGGGAGTTAACTGGAAGTCTACTGCTGGTATTGAAAGTGATTGTTTCAGTCTGCATGTCAGAATTTTCTAATGAAATAGAAGAGGATTTGAGATCTCACTTAAAACATGCCCTAATTTTTCTTTCTGCAGAACTAACCATAATTTCTATGGCAAAATGAACCCCTCATTTTTTTCCTTTTTAAATTAAATGTTTTAAGTGTTACCGGTTTATTCCAATCAAGATGGCTTCAGGTGTGCCATAATTTTGTCATAAGTAAGACTGTTAGCGCTCTAGTTGTTCTTTAGAACACTCTGGGAAGTTGCAGTAGAACACAAAGGAATCAACTGGCAGGCTGCTCCTATTGAAATATAACAATAAGATATTTGTAATCTCACTTAAAACATGTCCTCATTTTTCTTTCTACAGCACTAACCATAATTTCTATGACAAAATGAACCCCCTCATTTTGTTCCTTTTTAAATTAAATGTTTTAAGTGTTACCGGTTTATTCCAATCAAGATGGCTTCAGGTGTGCCATAATTTTTTCATAAGTAAGACTGTTAGCGCTCTAGTTGTTCTTTAGAACACTCTGGGAAGCTGCAGTAGAACACAAAGGAATCAACTGGCAGGCTGCTCCTGTTGAAATATAACAGGAAGATATTTGAGATCTCACTTAAAACATCCTAATTTTTCTTTCTACAGCACTAACCATAATTTCTATGACAAAATGAACCCCATAATTTTCTCCTTTTTAAATTAAATGTTTTAAGTGTTACCAGTTTATTCCAATCAAGATGGCTTCAGGTGTGCCATACTTTTGTCATAGGTAAGGCTGTTAGCGCTCTAGTTGTTCTTTAGAACACTCTGGGAAGCTGTAGTAGAACACAAAGGAATCAACTGACAGGCTGCTCCTGTTGAAATATAACAGGAAGATATTTGAGATCTCACTTAAAACATGTCCTAATTTTTCTTTCTACAGCACTAACCATAATTTCTAAGACAAAATGAACCCCATCATTTTGTTCCTTTTTAAATTAAATGTTTTAAGTGTTACCAGTTTATTCCAATCAAGATGGCTTCAGGTGTGCCATACTTTTGTCATAGGTAAGGTTGTTAGCGCTCTAGTTGTTCTTAAGAACACTCTGGGAAGCGGCAGTAGAACACAAAGGAATCAACTGACAGTCTCTGCCCTTGTTGGATTTACATGTTTTACTGAGAATGTCAGACTTCATTCTCACATGACTGAGAAAGATAATGTGAATTTACAGAAAATATGCTCTCATTTTAGCTTCTGGCGCACCTTCCAAACCTCTGTGGGACAAGCATGAGAAAATTGTTTTCTCAAACATGATTCATGAAATCCCAGCAGAAGGTTTTTCACAGGGTAAAATCACCCTAGAACACACCACAATTCCTAAAATTAGTATGGTACCATCAACAAATGAATTCTAATGTAACTAAAGTCTGTTATCACCCTTTATAGTTCTCCTTTTGGTGACCCTCAAAATCTTCTATTCACTACAATGCATTTCAGTGGGGTGCTATCATGTATTTGTCCCAAGATGGCTGCCAACACTTCTTGGATGAAGTGCTGACAGCCAATCAGATCTCACAATGACATGTGTGGTTAGGCTCCGCCCAGATATATATAGTTCTTTTTCCTTTAATAATAAAAAAACTACTGAACGGATTTACACCATTTTTGAAAAGGTCGCTTTCTGAGCCAAGCAGTACCTTTATGCCAAATTTGGGGTAAATCCGTTCAGTAGTTTCCGCTGTAGCCTTGCACAAAGTTCCCTATGGGAAATTGATTTTTTGACTCTTATTTTTGAATTTCTCAGCAACTACTGAACGGATTTACACCATTTAAAAAAAAGGTCGCTTTCTGAACCAAGCGCTACCTTTTTGCCAAATTTGGTGTAATTCCGTTCAGCAGTTCGGGCTGTAGCCGTGTCTAAAATTTCCTATGGGAATTAACATGGAGAAAACACGCTTTGGGATCCCCTTTTTTCTCGGCCCCCGCTTGCCGAATCACCCCGAAACTTTCAGGATACGAGTGGACTGGAGCGCCCCACGAGTTTTGAAAATTTCGCGAAGATTCGTCAACCGGCGCCAAAGTTATTGGAAATAGAATGTTGTGAATTTCCTATGGAAAATAGGTCCTAACTATAACTATCTACTGGCGACCGCCAGTAGATAATATATATATATATATATATATATATATATATATATATATATATATATATATATATATATTACCTACTGGCGGTCGCCAGTAGGTAGTTATAGTTAGAACCTAGTTTCCATAGGAAAAGCGTTTTTTGATTTGCCAATATCTTTGGCGCCGTTTGACGAATCTTCGTGAAATTTTCAGAACTAATGGGTCGACCCTCTCAGTTTCTCTGTTGAAAGTTTCGGGGTGATTCGTGAAGCGGGGGCCGAGAAAAAAAGGGGGTCCCAAAGCGTGTTTTCTTCATGTTAATTTCCATAGGAAATTTTGGAACAGGCTACAGCCCGAACTGCTGAACAGAATTACACCAAATTTGGCAAAAAGGTAGCTCTTGGTTCGAAAGCGCCCTTTTTTTTTTTTTAAATGGTGTAAATTTGTTCAGTAGTTTTTGAAATACTAAAGGAAAAAGAAATATAGATATCTGGGCAGAGCCTAACCACACATCTCCTCCTGAGCACGAGCTCATTCTAATTGGCTGCCAACACTCCAAACCAGGAAGTGTTGGCAGCCATCTTGTGCCTGGCATCGAGTGAAAATCAAAAAGGTGAGACATACATTGCAAACAAGAAAAGGGGGCAGGGTAAAAACACCCTGACCCCCCAGGCCTGCTCAGGGCCCAAAAAAAGCATTTGGGGGCCCACGGGGGCCCCCGCAGCCCCGGGGACTGCCACCTCCCCGGGGCTTATTTAATTGTATGCGGGGGGCACGAGGTGCGGGCACGATGGTGTAAACTGCCTTTTACGGATCGTTTGTGTGTTGTGTGTTATAAAACAGAAACAGCATATTCCCCAACGAGTCTGTTACACAGCACGCCCAAAGAGCAAGTGCTAATGATTAAGTGCCCATGTGCGCACTGGTAGACCCCGGTGCAAATTAAGCAGTAGTTTAAAGTCTAAAATTGCCAAACTGATGTAGCAGCATGGTTGCCTGCTCCTAAAAGATGAAAGGCTGAGCGCTAGAACACGTGGTCGCTGCAGCAGGCTCTCTTCACACTGAGCTGTCAGTCATTGTGGGCTTGTGCCTTAGCATCATCACACTCGCCGGTTTGTGTGTTGTGTGTTATAAAACAGAAACAGCATATTCCCCAACGAGTCTGTTACACAGCACGCGCAAAGAGCAAGTGCTAATGATTAAGTGCCCATGTGCGCACTGGTAGACCCCGGTGCAAATTAAGCAGTAGTTTAAAGTCTAAAATTGCCAAACTGATGTAGCAGCATGGTTGCCTGCTCCTAAAAGATGAAAGGCTGAGCGCTAGAACACGTGGTCGCTGCAGCAGGCTCTCTTCACACTGAGCTGTCAGTCATTGTGGGCTTGTGCCTTAGCATCATCACACTCGCCGGTTTGTGTGTTGTGTGTTATAAAACAGAAACAGCATATTCCCCAACGAGTCTGTTACACAGCACGCGCAAAGAGCAAGTGCTAATGATTAAGTGCCCATGTGCGCACTGGTAGAACCCGGCGCAAATTAAGCAGTAGTTTAAAGTCTAAAATTGCAAAACTGATGTAGCAGCATGGTTGCCTGCTCCTAAAAGATGGTCTCTGCAGCAGGCTCTCTTCACACTGAGCTGTCCATCCATGAGGTAGTCAGTTGGTAGAATGAGAGGTATCTAAAATGGTGGACAAGATGCAGTTTTTAAAAAAGTAGATAATTGATTGGGTGTTTAAGGACATTGCACATTTAAAAATAGGGTGCATGTTTCTGTCTTTAAAAAGCATGTTTCTTATTGGTTAGTAAAAAATGTATGAAAGGTACAGTAGATAGGATAAGCTCATATATTGCAAAGTCAACAACACCTGCTGTTTGCATTTGCAACATTGTGTGGTGAACTTGAAAATATGCTGAACTTGTGACCTGTCAGTTAAGTGGAATGTTCCATGAACTGTTGCTATGGAAACTGGCATTAAGCAAATTTGAAATTATCTAGGAAGGCTTGTGATTTGTTACTTACATGTATTTGTGTGGAGAAAGAGAGGGAAACTTTGCCATTACTGCTTCTACCTTGTTGAGACTGGTGCATTACATTGATTGTGTGCATAAGAAAATCTTTTATGAGTTTGTGATTTTTTAAGTTCTACAAATCTATTTGGAAGGTGAGTTATAAGTTTGTGAGGTGTATTATGGATTAGGTTTATTTTAAACTTTAAAAATAATTTAAAATCTGTGGTGTTTGAAATATATTAATAAATGTACAGATGTGTATTGTAGTTTGTTTTATTGTAGTAAAACATTGTTTGAAATAGATTTTGAATACTAATATGTGTATATTGGAAGATGGATTAGTGATTGTGCTAGTTTGTTTTAGTTGTGTGGATATGTACATTTGTAGTATACCACATCATTTTAACTGTTGCTTTAAATTTGGAGGTGGAGTCTGTCAAGTTTTAAGGTGTGCATGGACTTCTGTCTCAAGTATGTTTCTACTTGTATATGTATTTTCATATGTCTTAGACTTTTGAAGATGCATGATGTATAATAAAGAGGTGTTGCTTTTTATGTGGTAGACTCAAGACTGTGAGTACTAGTAGAATGGTGAAGATGCAACACAAAGTGTGGTTTAAAAGATGCTCACATAAGGTGTTGGGTAATAGGCTTGTTTTTTATAAGTCTCTAGAGAGGTACAGTTCAAAAATGCCGCATAATTTTTTATGTTTGTCTGAAATTGGAAGATGGTTCTGTGAATTTTTAAGGTTTGGATAATGGTATGGTACAGACACATTCATGTATGCTTTTAGGAATATGATGACACTTTTAATAAAGATATGTGAAGGTTTCCTACTTTGTATTTGGGTAGGTGTAATATTATAAATAGTTGTAGAATGGTTAAGCAGCAGCCTGAAACTGAGCTTTGAGATGTCTGTAGAGATGTTATTTATTAGAGTAATTTGTATCATGTAATTTTCAGTGTCTGTTTGAAAATTGAAGTGTACTGTGTTAAGTTTTGAGCTGTGCATGGTGTTGTCACCATGTGTCTACTTGCTTATACACTTATAAAATCACCCAGGCACTACCTTTGCACTCCTGTAATCACTCAGGCAGTACCTTAGTACTTCTGTAATCACCCAAACAGTATCTATGGAGTTATAAAATCACCCACTCAGTTTCTATGTATTTCAGTAATCTCCCAGATATTAGTCCTGCAGTCATGCAATCACCCATGCACTAGTTATGTACTACCCCTACAGTAATGCTATCATGCAGGCTGTACCTATGCAGTCATGTAATAACCTACACACTACCCTTGCAGTCATAGAATCACCCACGCTCTACTGTAGTGTAGCTCCTAGTTCCCTAATAGGCTCTGCGCATTGGAATAATATACCCTATAGGTTTGACATAGGACTGAGGTTGGTATGTCCCTATCGAGTATATTAAACTTAATTGCTTGTGCCAGCTAGCTCAGAGGCCACTAGAAACTCCTTGATAAACAAGAAGGGAGTAGTTTCTGGCAGCCGCAAAACATGACAACTTTGTTTCCCTTATAGAATCAGAACGTGTCCCAGAGTCGTAGAAACAATAGATAACTATTTCACTCAGCTCAATCGTGCATGTTTAGTTTTCCTCAAAGTTACACAGAAAGAATAGACGGGTGTTTCAATAAAAGGTTTATTGAACAGTCTTGTTTCTTGTGTAAGTAAAATGTGCTGTTACGATCACAAGACAGTATGCAAGATAAATAATGTACAGCGTAAGCAGTAGAAATAAATAATACTGCGCTAGCATGATCTTTAGTAGATATTCATTTACATAAATAACACAGACTAAAAATGCGAGTACTCATACGATGCGTCTATAAGCTAGTTCTACCCCAATGTACCTAACCTAACCTAGGTGTAGGGAGAGGTATGAAGTAGGTGAAGTATTCCCTACTATGGTATACTAAGAGTATGTTAAGTCTAGTATGCCTAGTATGCCTAATATGCCAAGAGTCCCTCTAGGTTCTAGTCAGCTCCATACCTTAAGAATGAGAGAGGTGGGAATCTCTTGCCAGACTCGAACTCCAACACCCCGCGAGGGAAGTCAGATCACTGGAAGCTGGACTCTCTGCGTGCAGGGATGACAGCGTCTTCTCAGTGCGTCAGGCCGGGAAACGGGCTCCTCTGAAGTCGAGGTCTCCTCTAGTTTACAAGGGCTAGGGAAGGTATATTTATACCTGAGAGGTACCTCAGAATGTTAGCATTGACGTGAATCGGACAGCGGAAGATGTCATGAATGAACCCTCAAGGTATAACGGTTCATGCATAATAGATGAGTCCTTGAAGAAATCAATAGTCCTGTGCTAGGGAAACTCCCGAAGCCCAAGGGTCTGTTCTTCAAGAACTCGTTGTGACGTTAGGGTGGACGGATGTCAGAGACCATGCCTGTATTTGGAGTGCACGGTTTAATGCCTAAATAAGGACTGAGATTTTATGCCTATATAAGGGCAGGGCGAATTGTGCCTATATAAGGACATGATACAGGAAAGCCCGTGTATGGACACCCTAAGAGGAATACAACACCCACTCCACTTTCGTGTGTACAATAATAATAAAATGCTAAACATAAAATGGAGTACCGCATATTGCTAAAAATATTTCTTAAAAGCATTAAAAAGCATTTAAAACCCTATTTAAAATGCAAAAGGTACTGTAAATTTTAAGCATCGCTTTTCTCAGTTCAAGCATATATTTGGAAATAAAATGCAGTCTGAACGAAATAAGCAGGAATATTTACATGTGACAGAAAATGATCCATAAGTTGTTCAAAAATCAAAGTCATTTCATGTCACGGAAATTAATGAACTTTTTAGACAAAATAAGATGACAAAGTGTCTGAGGAAGTACCACGAAGTCTGTACTATAAGGCTAGTTCTACTTCAAGCAGATTGAATTGCCATTTAGTTCGAAATAAATGGGGAAAAATTCAATTTGGGAAGAGTTCCAAGTTTTGAAATACGAAGGCCAAATTGTTACTGCATCTCTGGAACACTGTGGGCCGAATCAGAGTCAGTGTACGGGTCTGGTGTAAACATGAGATCATCTATTTCTGTAGACAAAACATCGTCCACTGAAGTTGGTGTCAGTTGGAACACCTCGTGTAGTAGATTAATTGCACAGAGATGTGAAGCACCGCTTTCAGCATAGGTTGCCGCAGCAATGTCCGCGTCCGTTGTTACCTGTGTGCCTGTAGATCCATCTCGTACCTCAGCAGCAGCTGGAAGCGACTGTGAGATCTCAATGAATGCCGTCATCAGGATTGGTAGCCTCTGGGGACAACACAGAGCATGGGCCGTTATCGGGTCCAGCAGAGTATCGATATCCGTTGGCGTTGCTGATGGAAATGTTAGACAGGTGTCCAACACGCATTCTTCACCGCATAGCAGGCATCGTAGGACAGGTAAGATGCAATCTTGCCAGATTGATCTGAATGACAGGAACCACGTGGTATTAAGTTCCCGTAGACGAGTCATGCCCAAAAGCTGTACTATTCGCTCACGGCGCTTTCGTTCAAGGAGAGCTTTCTCCACTTCGCTCGGAGTGATGTCTGCGAATAGGCTGGCCATAGCGTAATAGCAGGAAGAGAAATAGAATTCCGGCAACAAGTGCTAGAATTAATGGTATGCCACCAAACACCGAATGTGCAAAGTTCGGGATGATTTCGAGTATTGCCTGGAAAGGTGCTAACAGACCGGAGCAGATGCTCTTAAATACATGTACAATTCCGGTTGTATCAGACATGTTAAAGATACGTCCTATCATTTCCACGAAATGTATAGGGCAGTTTGTACGTATTAAAGTCTGTATCTCAGCCGAAGTCCTTGCTACTTGTAGATCATAGGTTTCTTTGGCCGAGGTCAAAGGCACTGTTTGCTGTAAAAGCATGGCTTTCATTCTGCTCAAAGTATCAAATCTTATAAAAGAGACGTTCAGCGAAGGCCATAGAGGCGACTCCCTGACTCTGTCTATTGGGGCAAACAATACTTGCATACAGCAAGTGACCCTGGAGTTGACCGTTACTAGATATGGGATGCCTGGCAACATGCCGCAGCAACTCTGATCATTCAACATGAGGTAACTCCCATTAGAAAGTTGTCCAAACGTTGGATTAATCACAGCAGCTGGTGTACCCTTGCTGATGGCAAGACAAATTTGCCACAGAACCATTGCAAGCCCCGTGTAAAGAAATGTCCTGACATATAAGTGAACCCCTCAGTGCACTTTTACAGTGTGTACCGCTCAAAAACACTTCACGATCCCCACTCCAACATCTATATGTATACGGTAAATCCCAAGACGTCTTAATGTATTCCTTACCCAACCTTTCATATTTGCCTGCTTGCATTTGTCTGAGGCAATACTGAAACTGAAAAGTAGTCACAGGTAATGTGATTTTGCCATGAATGAGCCATTCTGTAGCTGGTTTTTCTGCCACTGTGAATGGTAACTTTTCCAGTTCTTCAATGCTCAGCACTGTATACTTTGCTCCTCTTTGTGCCAGTTCGATCTGTTTATCAGTTAGATTGTAGTCTGCAAACAGAGCCGACGTGTTGATGAAACGCCAAGGCACATAGCCTGCACGCAAAGATTGCAGCGTCCAGCTTAATAACACAATAGAACGTAATTGAGATTGGCCTTGCTGTAACATCGCCAAATCTTGTTCTAGTATGTCGATAGCAGAGGATACAATGCCATCCAATGAATATATTCTGGAGGACAAAGTTGTTAACCCATTGTCGACCACAGAGAGGGTTTTCTCTAAATTAATACGATCAAGTTCACGTATTCGTTCTGCGGCCTCCATCTGTGACACTTTTCATGCTTCATTATAGGCAGCATAAATGCCGGCATATATGAAACGTTTTTGACGCGGTTTTCTTGGTCCAAGCAAGAATTCCCTAAGGTCTGCGACTTCTGTAAGTAAGGATAAGTGTTGTTTCACATCCTGTAGCGTAGATTTCTGCAGCCAATCGAGGCATAATTTACCTACACTGTATGTTGCTACTACCCCCGGATGCTGTCTTTGGACGTATCTTGGGTCTGGCCTATGAATAGTAAAGCCCTGAGTTTTATTCAGGAATCTTTCCTGACAGTTGTTTGTGTCTGTGGGCCAGATCAACCATTTTCTCCAATCAGGATTAGATCTGTTGAGTTGTAGTATTTGGTCAACTGTAACCGCTGCCTATGTTTTGTTATCACCGGCAGGTGTTGGTACAGAAGGTGTTTTCATCTCTTTGATCTTGGCTAGTCCAAGACAAGATGTTTGTTGGACAGTTTCATTCAAAAACATTATTTGTTCAGGGATGATACAGGCTCTAAATAAAGCTTCTATTCCCTGCACTTGCCAATCTTTAGTACCCCAGACAGTTTTTGTGTCTACTGTGTCTTTCCATAAGTCGAAACCCTGTCTAGTCAGTTGGGCAATAAATGCTGCAGAGTAAATCTGTTTTGTATTAGTTAACATAATTTTCAGTCCTGTTTTGTATACATTTTTATAATAAAACGTTTCTGGATCAGATGTATTGTAACCTGAAAAATATGGAAACTTGTTAGCAAATGTTTTTGAACTACCTTTTGGTGGTGTAGGACAATGCTCCCATTGGTTAAACAAACACATTTCTAGGGTATGCAGATTTATGCAAATAATGATGACCATAGTGGTTATAGCAATACAGCTGTTCATAGTCTGATGAACCCTCTAAATATTCATTTTTAGAAAATGCAGCAGATTTTTCTAGGTCAAACATTATGTCATTAAGAGTCTCAAAGTCCCAATCATCAGAGTAGGTACTGGACGAAATTAGATCACTTAGTGAAATTTTAAATAAATGTGGAATGTTCAATTTTTCCGTCGGACCAAAGATATCAAAATCAGTTTTGTCCCACACTATACCATCCTGTACAGGAACGGCTGTGATGTTCACTGTTGACAAGTCTCTTGCTTCACGATGGGAAGATTTATGTGCTTTCAAAAGTATGTTCACATCTTTTCCTTCAGTGTTCACATGGATGTATCTGCCACTTATAAGCACGCTCACAGTTGTAACCAAAGCTAGCCAAAGCAGGAAAACAAATATTCCAGATATAATCCAGAGTTCAATCCATGGTGAAACCAGATAAGTCTTTTTCACAAAGTGAAGAAAGTCTTGTACTTGCTGCTTGAGTTTGAATGATGCTGGCATCGTTTCAGGTTCACTCGGATCTTCTGAGAACGTATCAAAGTTAATGAAATAGCCAGAAGCAGTTCTGTCAATTGTTGGAATTGCATCAGGATTTGTAGAAATCACTGGAACCAGTTGATCACTTGCTGCATTGGTGTAGACAGGTGTATTTGGACGAACTGTTACTTGATTTTCAAGAGGGATGAGTTCCATTGCATTGTTGCCTAGTCCTTCATCTGTTACAGCTGAATTCTCGATGGTTATCAGTCTTTCAGTCTGAACCTCTTGGATAGTAGCGAGAGGAGTGTGTCTGCTACTAGGTCGGAGTCCACGAGGCCTACTACTTAGTATTGGCCACATACTGTGGTTTGATGAGGTCGATGGACACAAATCTTTTCTCCTTTCTTCCAGCAAGGGGCGGCAGAAGTACTGTTCTTGTTCCTTGAACTGCTAGGACAGGTACTGGTTGTCTGTAAGAAGGTCCAAATTCCTTCTTGTCCGCAATTTGTTCTCTGACTAGATCCCCAACTTTTGGAATCCAGACAGGCCTTGCTGGGACCGCCGGTTTTTCCCCAGTGGTGGTTGGCTGCAGGAATAAGTTGCTTTGTTTCGTTCTTAGTTCTTTGAGTTCCTGTAATACAGCCAAACGATCTTTGATATCAAACGGTTTATTTTCCACCACTGTGCCTACGTGATCGAGATCTGGTACCCACATTCTTGTCCCAAATAGGACCTCATATGGAGTGACCCACCCTAGAGAACTTCTTGGCAGATTGCTTAATGAGCGTTGGACCCCATAAAAATGTTTGACCCACCCATCACCCGAACCTAATACCCTAGCTGTTATAGACTGCTTTATGTCCCGGTTTTTCCTTTCCACAACCGAATTTCCCTCAGGATGGAATGGAGAGGAGTACCGCAATGCAACGCCCAGACTGGCCATGGCTCCATTGTAAGCCCGAGAGCTAAACGCAGGGCCCTGGTCAGAATGTAGCGTGCCTATTGCGTATGTGCCGATAAAGACTCGCAAATCTTTTATAACAGTTCGAGCGTCAGCCGAGCGCTGAGGCCATATCCATAGGAACCTAGAGCATGAATCCACTGCAACCATGATATATTTATAGAAGGATGGAGGATTGTGCCTTTTCAAATTCAAATGTATTTTTGATAAATGATTTCCAAGCGTTCTTTGGTGATTTTCAAATGCATAATATTTATTTGGATTCTCATGCATAGGACACAAAACAAGGTAAAGAAACAGCCGACACGTGTTTCGCCCATATGGCCCATCGGCCGAGGGCTTTTTCAAGGCAGGGTTCGTGGCAGACAGTCGTGTATCCAGAAGTCAGGTGAACAGGTCTCTGCGGTCCCAGGAACAGGTTTTTGTTTGGAAATCATTTATCAAAAATACATTTGAATTTGAAAAGGCACAATACTCCATCCTTCTCTAAACTTACCCTATAATGGCTTTTGGGTGTAGCCATTTGTGAGGAATGTGCCACCACTAAGACTGGGCCCTGACAATTGTAGCACATAAACCCAGATTTCCCCACCCATTACAGTTATCATGATATATTTATAGTTACCGTCCCTTTGCAAGGGCCCGCAGTGGTCCAGGTAAACACAAGCTAATGGTTTGTCTGAAATTAACAGGGGTGTCTGCGCAGGACGTTTTACTGTTGAGACTTTCATCTGTTGGCAAATATCACATTCTAAAACATAGTTCTTTGTTTGTTTCCGAATGCCAGGCCACCAGTATCTTTGCTTGAGTAAAGATACTGTTGCAGAAACACCTGCATGGGCAGAAGCTATCCCTTCGTGTGCTGCTAGGATTAGTCCTAATCTGCGTTCCTTGTTT
This sequence comes from Calotriton arnoldi, assembly GCA_963921515.1. Lineage (NCBI taxonomy): Eukaryota > Metazoa > Chordata > Amphibia > Caudata > Salamandridae > Calotriton > Calotriton arnoldi. Next base: position 681,396 of record CAWUFW010004947.1, on the reverse strand, counting down.
GGAATTACCCTATCCCCCACTCCAGGGATTCGAGCAAAAGGAACGTTCTTTGCATCAATTACATAAGAGTACTTGAGTGGAAACTTTTTTGGTAACGCTGCACCACTGCCTTTGCTTGTAGCATTGACAGCCAACATTATCTCACTGTCTATTTTCGTTTTTGAACGAGTGATCGCAGCTACGGAAGCCGTCTAAACAGCCCCCTTTGCGGCTTCGTCAGCCAATGAATTCCCTGCAACGTGAACGCCATCACGTTGATGACTCAGTGTGTGGATCACGTGAGCCTTTAGTAGTTCGTTTTTCAACTGAACTACTTGTTCCCAAAGCATTTTGTGTTTTATTGTGCCACCTTTCGCATCTTTTTTCAAGCCAGTTTTGTATATATTCATTATACGACTGAACACAGTAAAAGGATTCGCACACTATTAGTGTGGGGAATTCTCGATCTGTACTTTCAAGTGCCAGTTTGAATGTTTGAACGCTTGTAGCTCAGCTCGCTGAGCTGTACAATCTCCTGAAGATGCCATCTCGCATGCGACCTTTAACGATTGCACACGCTGCACTGTAAGCATGCTTACTCCCTGTTGGGGGTTGTGCGGATCCGTCAGTGTAAATTATGAATTTGTACTGATCGAGAGGCAGAATTTCAGTGGGCAGAGGACATTCTTGTTCATATTGCAGGAATGCTTGTGTTTTTAAATCTGGATCAAAAACATATTCAACATCTGTTGCAGCAAGAGAATTAACCCATTGTATCCATCTTGGATGTATTGCTTTTGCATTTGGAATGCTTGCTTTTGTAACCGCTTCTAAAGCTGGTACTGGGGTTACGACAATAATGCGTTTCCCTTGTGCTAGGGCTCTTTCTTTTGCTACAGCGGTTTGAACTGCTGTCAGAATTTTTTCAGTTGAAGTGAAGCGCATTTCTGCTTGTGTATACAAATGAGATTTGTATGCTATTGGTATTTTTTCACCCTCATTAAATGTTAAGTAGGTGAATCCGCATTGACCCGAAATTATTCGGATCGCCAGGTTGCGTTGACTTACGCGTGTTTGTAAGTGATTTGTTGCTAACATGTTAGCCTGGAGTGAACATGTTGTTTTTGCATTTGTCACCCCGAGTGGGACGGGTATGCCCAGACGTGGGTCCCGTGCTCTCCATGCCACTGGAATCAAGCTATCCTGGCTGAAGAGGGGTGAAACCCCGAAACCGGTCCTAGGATGCTTGTTTCCAGTCCAGGGAGAACCTGGCCTGGCAGTTCGGGCTGGACTGTTCCCATTGGGCACAGGGTCAAGACTGATTTGCATATGGCTGGGTTCAAACTGGAATGGCATGGTGAGCAAAAAAACAATGGATTTAGGCCCAGATCTCTGTACTGGGGTGAATGCATGACATTGTTCTGCATTCTGTCCATCAATTGTTGTTTTTGCATTAGCCTGGAGTGAACGCAAGATTTCTGTGTGTTCATTTGTCCAATTTTTGATTGAAAAATCAGTTTTGATTAATGCGTAGAGAGGTTTAACCCTTTCTGCGTAATTTAGTATGTATGATCTTCCAAAATTTAGGAAACCCAGGATGGATTGTAAGTTTTTTAGCGTTTTAGGAGGTTGGAGCAGCGCACATTTCTCTAGAAAGTTAGCTGCCAAGCTCTTGCCTTCACTTGAAAGCTCATATCCTAAAAATAGGACATTGAGATGGGCAATTCAGGACTTTTTAAAGTTGAATTTGTAGCCCTCAGAGTCAAAGCCCAGTATAATGGTGCTTACCCTGTTCAAGTGTTTATCCAGGTCATCGTCTGTCAGATAGATGTCATCGACATAGGACAATGCCTCATTGTCATAAATTTGTAGTAACTCCGTTACTCTCGCTGAGAATAAACCTGGGCTGTTCTTGAACCCTTGTGGGAGTCGACAAAATTGACGCTGGGCCCCCATTCTGGAGAATCCTGTTAAGTACCTGCTTTCAGGTGCTATGTTTTGACAAAAGAAACAATTTGAGATGTCTAATGTGGTTATAAATTTTTTACGCACAATGTTATTCATTAATGCTGTGCTATGTGCATTTTGCACTGCAAAAGTTTTAGAACAAGTGTTTAAGTGTCTGTAATCCAAAACTAGACGATATGTGTTATCTGGTTTGGAGACAGGAAACAAAGGATTGTTCATTGAGGAGGTGCATGTTTCAATCACCCCTTGGTATTCAAGTTGATCTAAGATCTCCCTGACCTGTTTTTTAGCTTCTTGCTTTATTGGATACTGCCTTTGTGCAGTTGGTTCATGTTTCAGATGTATTTTATGGTGAGGGGAGTCCTCATCCCATCCTACATGATTTTTATATAATGCTGGGGCCTGGGCTACTGCCCATTTCCTGGCATATGTATATTTTAGGTGAATTGGAATATGGTTGGAGAAGGCAGGCATAATAATGTCCTCGCCGTGTGGGCACTCCCTGACAAATTGTGGTGGCCAGTCTTTTTCTGCTAGAAGTATGTCATAGCCCCTTGATAGTCTTTCCCAAAAAGTGCTTTCACCTGTCTAGGTATGTCTCCCTCCATCCGGAGTGTTATTTCATATAACTTTTGTGGAGTACTAACCCTGGTGTCTACAGTCTCAACTGTAATGTACTCATTCAAGTCCACTATCTCCAGAAGTTCCTTCAGGTTCTGGCGAGCTACTGTGACTTCTGCTGCACTGTCCAGCATTGTCTGAGCCCATTCTCCGTTCTTGAGTTGTGTTCTCAGTATTCTCGGCATGTCTGATCTTCAGACCTGCTACTTTCTTTTGGAGAATTGAGGTTTTGCTTTAGTTTTTGGAGCGTGTTTTTCGTCTTTCGATTTCACGCGTTCTTCTCTATGTTCTGATCGTCATCTTCTTTCCGAAGTCTGTGATGAGATCTGAAAGGGACGAGAGGAACGTGTATCAGTATCTTGATACCTGTCAGGTTTTCTCAAATTATCCCTATTCCTGAGGTTATACCTCCTTTCAGAGGGCTCCTTTTGAGGAGACCTACCTCGGGATTGAGAACGTTTCTCGTTTGAATTTTGTTTATTAGTCTCCCACTTCTTTTTAGAAGATGTAGGAGTTTGTTTTATAGAGTCCTTCTCAGGACTTTCAGATAGTTTTGGCTTCACTGGTCTTCCACCCAAACTATCTCTGCCTAATTCTGCATAAGATTGTTCTATAATTCTGGGTAGCTCTGTTTGATGTTCTGTAACATCAAATTCCCTTAATTTTTGGCGGATCGCCACTGCTGCTGCCTCCCCTTTAATATTAGATAATATTATTGTTGAGACCTGGTCGAAATTTTTCAGTAATTTCATACCTAAATTCAGAGCAGGCTCTGCCCTGTATTCGTTTTGAATTTGTTTCAGGACATCAGGTATTACCGCAATTGACGGAATGCCATGTGTTTTAGTATAGATGGCAGCAAAGACTGAGCCCCAAGTGGTGCAGTCTTCCAGTTGTGGTGTGATCCCCATCGGTAAACTGATAGTTAGGATTCTGTGTTTCTCATACGGGCTAGTATTTGGAAATACTGCTTCGATTTGAGTAATTTTTTGAGCTATCCAGAATGGAATTTGCTCACGTTTTGTGGGCATTTTACCCATGACTGCGTATAGAGTTTGTGGTGTAATTGTTAGTGTATTCCCCTGTTGGGGAGTTTGATTTGGAAGTGTCAATGGTGGTTGCACTGTGAAAGCCCGCATGACATATTGGACCAATTGTCTGTAGATTTTTATTAACTCTGTAAGTTGAGTAAGTAGTTCCTCATCCGACATTATATCAAGTTCAGGATGAGGTGTGTAGCCGGCTAGAATCGGCCATGTTGCTCCTGGTCTACCTAGTGGACCGAGCCTGGTAATGTTTCTGTGATGTTTTAGGGCGCCTTTAAACCAGAGCTGATGCTCCTGGTATGTTAATGGAATTTCAATATCCTCGAAAGGAATGTATTCCTCTGGTGGATCATCTTCTTTGTAGAAGTGAAACAGTTTTGTTACTGAATTTGATTCAGGAAATATTACCCATGAATAGAATACCTCTGTCTGAAAGGATTCGTGTGCCTCTATCACGAAAACTGCTCTACCGCCTCTTGGTGGTAGGCCATGTTTTATGAGTTTTAGAGTGATGGCTCTTCTTAAGTTTGGATGGATGTCTATAACACCCTCCTCGGTTTCATTTAAACCTGTAAAGTTAAAAGCTGCTGCTTGGGCTGGATTTGCCGTAGCACCAGTGTCATTGTCGGAGTCAGGCATTTTGTTTTTTGAAAAATGTAGAACAAGTTTCAAGGAAACAAAGATAAGGTGCACAATATTTTGGAACACTGTATCCTTCAACGTTGAGCAAACCAAACAGCTAATATATAGGGTGCTTCCCTATGTAGCCGTGGCGGATACTTAACCCTGCCCACTCCAGACGTCTTTTGGAGTATATGGGTAGGGGTCTCTGAGAGAAAAAGCACGGCTGAGTTACTCAGTATCTAGCGTTAAATTACCGCCTTAACAAACCGTTGGGCGCCATGTAGTGTAGCTCCTATTTCCCTAATAGGCTCTGCGCATTGGAATAATATACCCTATAGGTTTGACATAGGACTGAGGTCGGTATGTCCCTATCGAGTATATTAAACTTAATTACTTGTGCCAACTAGCTCAGAGGTCACTAGAAACTCCTTGATAAACAAGAAGGGAGTAGTTTCTGGCAGCAGCAAAACATGACAACTTTGTTTCCCTTATAGAATCAGAACGTGTCCCAGAGTCATAGAAACAATAGATAACTATTTCACTCAGCTCAATCGTGCATGCTTAGTTTTCCTCAAAGTTACATAGAAAGAATAGACGGGCGTTTCAATAAAAGGTTTATTGAACAGTCTTGTTTCTTGTGTAAGGAAAATGTGCTGTTACGATCACAAGACAGTATGCAAGATAAATAATGTACAGCGTAAGCAGTAGAAATAAATAATACTGCGCTAGCATGATCTTTAGTAGATATTCATTTACATAAATAACACAGACTAAAAATGCGAGTACTCATACGATGCGTCTCTAAGCTAGTTCTACCCCAATGTACCTAACCTAACCTAGGTGTAGGGAGAGGTATGAAGTAGGTGAAGTATTCCCTACTATGGTATACTAAGAGTATGTTAAGTCTAGTATGCCTAGTATGCCTAAAGAGTCCCTCTAGGTTCTAGTCAGCTCCATACCTTAAGAATGAGAGAGGTGGGAATCTCTTGCCAGACTCGAACTCCAACATCCCGCGAGGGAAGTCAGATCACTGGAAGCTGGACTCTCTGCGTGCAGGGATGACAGCGTCTTCTCAGTGCGTCAGGCCGGGAAACGGGCTCCTCTGAAGTCGAGGTCTCCTCTAGTTTACAAGGGCTAGGGAAGGTATATTTACACCTGAGAGGTACCTCAGGATGTTAGCATTGACGTGAATCGGACAGCGGAAGACGTCATGAATGAACCCTCAAGGTATAACGGTTCATGCATAATAGATGAGTCCTTGAAGAAATCAATAGTCGTGTGCTAGGGAAACTCCCGAAGCCTAAGGGTCTGTTCTTAAGAACTCGTTGTGACGTTAGGGTGGACGGATGTCAGAGACCACGCCTGTATTTGGAGTGCACGGTTTAATGCCTAAATAAGGACTGGGATTTTATGCCTATATAAGGGCAGGGCGAATTGTGCCTATATAAGGACATGATACAGGAAAGCCCGTGTATGGACACCCTAAGAGGAATACAACACTACTGTTGCATTCATCTATTCACCTTGGCACTACTCAATGACTCATCTATGCTTTCAGGTGCTATTTATACACTTATCCATGCACTCAACGTATATGTCTGTACTCATGCAGTTAGCCACTAACTATCCATCTTCTTCTGCAATTACCCAGTTACTACCTTTGCACTCGTACAATCTGTCAAGCAGTACCCATGGAGTTATGCAATCACTCAGGCAGATCTATTACATGTCTCAGTTTCTAGGTTTCACTATTTTCCAGAACTATTGTATACATATTTCTTTTAGATATGATGATGATTTGAAAAGGTAGAGACATATGTATGCACGCTTTTAACAATATGGAGAGACTTATGGTTGAGTGATGTAATAGTGTGCTACTTTATATTTCGCTAGGCCCAACACTCATGCAGTTATAAAAAGACCCAAGTACTGTGCATGCAGTCTTTGAATGATCCAGGCACTAAATATACATTGCTGTAATCACTCAGGTATTAGTGTTGCACTCATGCAATCATCTAGGCACTATCTATGCACACATGCAATCACGAACGTATTACCCATGCACTCTTTCAATCATGTAGCCACTATTCATGTACTTATATAATCACCCAAGCACTACCGTTGCACTCTTTCAATCACGGAGGTACTATCCTTGTACTTATATAATCACTCAGCCAGTAGTCTTGCTGTTATAAAATCACCCAGGCACTACCTTTGCACTCCTTTATTCACTCAGGCACTACCTCAGTAGTCCTGCAATCACTCAAGAAGTACCCATGCACTTATAAATTCACTCAGTCATTTCTATGTAGTCATGTAAATCCTCATATATTACTCCTGTAGTCATGCAATCAGCCAGGTGTTACCTATATACTCCTTTAATCACCCAGACATTACTGCTGCTCTCATGCAATCACCAATGCATTATTTATACAGTGCGTCAATTACCCAGGCACTATGTTTGCACACTTTCAATCACACAGGGACTACTCTTGTAGTTATGTAATCAGTCAGGCACTACTCATGCACTTTTAAAATCACACATGCACTACCTTTGCAGTCCTGTAATCACTCAGGTAGTACCTTAGTTCTTTTGTAATCACCCAGGCAGTACTCCTGGACTTATAAAATCACCCACTCACTTTTTATGTATTGCAGTAATCGTCCAGATATTACCCCTGAAGACATGCAATCACACAGGCACTAGTTATGTACTACCCCTACAGTCATGCAATCATGCAGGCTGTAGCTATGCACTCATGTAATAACCCACACAGTACCCTTGCAGTCATAGAATCATCCGGACCTACTGTTGCATTCATCTATTCACCTAGGCAGTACTCAATGAGTCATCTATGCTTTCAAGTGCTATTTATACCCAAGTACTATGTTTGCACTCTTTCAATCATGCAGGGAGTACTCTTGTACTTATGTAATCACTCAGCCAGTACTCATGCACTTATAAAATCACCCAAGCACTACGTTTGCCCTCCTGTAATTCCTCAGGTACTACCTTAGTACTTCTGTAATCCCGCAGACAGTACTTATGGACTTATGAAATATTGTATACATATTTCTTTTAGATATGATGTTGGTTTGAAAACGTAGAGACAGATGTATGCATGCTTCTTACAATATGGAGAGACTTGTATTTGAGTGATGTAATAGTCTGCTGCTTTAAATTTTGGTAGGCTGAACTCTCATGCAGTTATAAAAACAGCCAAGTACTTGCCATGCAGTTTTCCAATGATGCAGGCACTATATATGTAGTGTTGTAATCACTCAGGCATTAGTGGTGCACTCATGCAATCATCTAGGCAGTACCTATGCACTCATGCAATCACCAAGGTATTACCCATGCACTCTTTCAATCATGTAGCCACTACTCATGCACTTATATAATCACCCAGGCACTACCGTTACACTCCTTCAATCACGAAGGCACTACCCTTGTACTTATGTAATCACTCAGCCAATAGTCATGCTGTTATGAAATAACTCAGGCACTACGTTTGCACTCTTTTATTCACTCGGGCACTACCTCAGTAGTTCTGCAATCATGTAAGAAGTACCCATGCAGTTATAAAATCACCCAGACACTTCCTATGTAGTCATGTAAATCCCAGATATTACCCCTGTAGTCATGCAATCACCCAGGCGTTACTTATGTACTCCTTTAATCCCCCAGATGTTACTGCTGTACTCATGCAATCACCAATGTATTAGTTATACAGTGCTTGAATTACCCAGGCACTATGTTTGCTCTCTTTGAATCATGTAGAGACTACTCTTGTACTTATGTAATCACACAGCCAGTACTCATGCACCTGTAAAATACCCAGTCACTACCTATGCACTCCTGTAATCACTCAGGTAGTACCTTAGTACTTCTGTAATCACCCAGGCAGTTCTCATGGAGTTATAAAATCACCCAGTCACTTTTTATGTATTCCAGTAATCCCCCAGATATTACCCCTGCAGTCATGCAATCACTTAGGCACTAGTTATGTACTACCTCTACAAACTTGTAATCATGCTGGCTGTACCTATGCACTCATATAATAACCCACACACTACCGTTGCAGTCATAGAATCAGCCAGGCCCTACTGTTGCATTCATCTTTTCACCTAGGCACTACTCAATGAGTCATCTATGCTTTCAGGTGCTATTTATACACTTATCGATGCACTCAACGTGTATGTTTGCACTCATGCAATTAGCCAGTCACTATCCATCTTCTCCTGCAATTATCCAGTGATTATCTTTGCACTCATCCAATCACCCAACTACTACCCATGGAGTTATGAAATTACATGTCTCAGTTTATAGGTTTCACTATATTCCAGAAATATTGTATACCTATTTATTTTAGATTTGATGATGATTTGAAAAGTTAGAGACGTATGTATGCACACTTTTAACAATATGAAGAGACTTATGGTTGAGACATATAATAGTGTACTACTCTATATTTGGTTGGCCCAACACTCATGCAGTTATAAAAAGACCCAAGTACTACCCATGCAGTCTTCAAATGATCCAGGCACTACATATGCACTGCTGTAATCACTCAGGCATTAGTGGTGCACTCATGCACTCATCTTGGTACTACCTATGCACTCATGCAATCACCAACATATTACCTATGCACTCTTTCAATTATGTAGCCACTACTCATGCACTTATATAATCACCCAGGTACTACTGTTGTACTCCTTCAATCACAGAGGCACTACCCTTGTATTTATGTAATCACTCAGCCAGTAGTCATGCTGTTGTCAAATAACCCAGGTTCTACCTTTGTATTCCTTTACTCACTTAGGCACTACCTCAGTAGTCCTGCAATCACCCAAGAAGTACCCATGTACTTATAAAATCACCCAGGCACTACCTTTGCACTCTTGTAATCACTCAGGTAGTACCTTAGTACTTGTCTAATCACTGTATACATATTTCTTTTAGGTATGATGTTGGTTTGAAAACGTAGAGACATATGTATGCTTCTTACAATATGGAGAGACTTCGCGCCTCTTTCACTGAAAAAACCAAGGTTTCAGGGACTTTATAGTTAGAAATTAGCATTTAAAAAATCTTAGAAATTCACTGAAAAAACCACAGGTTTCAGGGACGTTAGTTAGTTGGACATTTCACTCATACAAAACCAGCGAAATTCGGCCGTTATAGTTAGTTGAGCTAACTATAACTCATGCTCCCGCAATGCACTGCTGATGACGTCACATATTACATCATTCATGACATGGCCTGTGACATCACTGATGACATCTCAAATGACATCACTGATGACATCACTGATGACATCATCCAGTGACTATGTTTCTGTAAAGTTTAAATATGTTTTATATATATAAATGCCAAGGTGTATTGAAGAATGAGTGGGTGTATGAGTGTCTGTATGGATGACTTTGTGGGTGCGTGACTGACTGTATAAGTGAGTGATTAAACGTGTCTTACTGAATGCATGGGTTAGTGACTAAACTGTGTGAATCTCTGTATCAGTCTGTTAGTTGGTGTGTAAGCGGCTGCATGGGTTGGTGAGTAGCTACATGAGTGTCTATATGGGTTATTGATTGGTTGTCTGAGTATCTGTGTGGGTGCCTGAGTGTCTGTGTGGGTGGGTGGGGAGTATGTGACTCTCTGCATAGATGTGTGAGTGGGTGATTCACTGGGTGTATGGGTTCAAGACTGCATGTGTGAAGGGCTGTATGGGTGGGTGAGTGTGTGTATGGGTGTGTTGGTGAGTGAATAGATGTCTCAGTGGTACATGTGTGAGTAACTACATATGTGAAAGGCAGTATATGTGAGTGTTGGAGTATATAAATCACTATATGTGAGAGTGAGTGATTGTGAGAGTGGCTGTATGGATGAGTGTGTGCTTGTATTAGTTATTGTATAAGAGAGTAAGTATGTGTTAGTATCTGTATGAATAAGTGAGGTGGTGTGTGTGTATAACTGTGTAGGTGAGTAAATGGGAGTGTGATTGATTCTTTGCATTACTGACTAGGTGTGTGAGTAACTCTATGGATGAGTGGCAGTGTGTGAGTGTCTGTACAGGTGTATGAGTGCATATGATAGTGCTATATTGATGAGTGACTGCATGTATGAGTGACTGTATGGGTGACTGAGTGGATGTGTGTGTAGACCTAGGAATCAGTGAGTGGGTATGTAGTAACTGGTATTGGTGTGTCTATGGTTTCGAAAATGGTAGTCTGTATTTTAGAGTGGGTGTATCAAAGGTTATATTAGGGTGTGAGGAGGTGCATAAGATTATCACGTGGATCATGTCATCAGTGATGTCATCAGTGATGTCACTGACCATGTCATGAATGATGTAATATGTGACGTCATCAGCAGTGCATTGCGGGCGCGAGTTATAGTTAGCTCAACTAACTATAACGGCCGAATTTCTCTGGTTTTGTACGAGTGAAATGTCCAACTAACTATAACGTCCCTGAAACCTGTGGTTTTTCAGTGAAAATATATATATATGTATATATATATATTTTTTTCAACAAATGCCCTGAAGCTTCGTAGGACGCACACAGCAGCGGACCCCCCTCTGGTTATCGTTGACTGCTCACATTTCCATGCAGATTTCAATTCATTAGCCTTACGCGTTTCAAGACATCTCGTCTCTCATCAGAGGCAGCTAGTTACACGTGAGTAACGGATTGCTCTTCTTTATTCAAATTAGTGCACAGTTCTGATTGGATCTTTTCCCTCAGTGGGATGTTCTTCATCCTTGTAACAGCAAGATGCATGCTGGTACTGATAGTGCAGAAGAGCAAAAAAGCAACAAGCCATCTCCCTTAGTAGGTTCCGACTCACTTGTATTTTTAAAAGCACATTGTTTTCCCTTAGTAGGGTTCTGGATGCAAGGGTGAGTTAAATCTGTCTGGCTCGCTGCGCCGCATCAGGCCGAAATAGTTTCCAACCGCAGCCTCTTTTCTCTGTCACGATGGTGCTGTCCTACCACGGCGGGCCGCAGTGCAATAATAGTGTTCAACAAATGCCCTGAAGCTTCGTAGGACGCACACAGCAGCGGGCCCCCCTCTGGTTATCGTTGACTGCTCACATTTCCATGCAGATTTCAATTCATTAGCCTTACGCGTTTCAAGACAAGAAGTGGGAGGCTGTGATCGGGAACTGTTCCCGGTTGACTGCAGTACAGTAAGCCTAATGAGAAGGGCACTTGTACCAGGTGACTGGACCTTACTAAAAGGATTTAAAAATGTTAAAAGATGTTAAATGAATGGTACACCCACTCAGGGTAAACTGAACTTGTTTCCAGGACTACGATTCCCAATATGCAAAGTGACTTGAACATCGTGAGCCAGGCCCACCAGGGGGTCACATATTTAAATAAAAGAGCTGAATCAGATGGAAAACGAGTCTGTACCTCATTTGACTAACAGCCCAGGAAGAAGAGTCTGTGTGACTTGAAACGCGTTGGATAAAGCAATTCAAACCGGGAGTTTGGAGGCGAGTGAAAGATATTCCGGATGGAAGGCGAGCTGTGAGTGACCTCCTAAAGCTTTCGGGCATTTGTTGAAACATATATATATATATTTTTTTTTTTGTGTGCAATATTAGTAAGAGCAGATATATGATTTTACTGGTTGAAAGTTAACAACAAAGGAAGATATTCCAGTGTTTATAATGAACAAAATGGTCCATCATAGCTATTAAATGTTGAAATACATGTTAGCAATGTTTTACAGCTGTAAAATTGTGTGAAAACCCAATTATGTGACTAAAATACATCAAGAAAAATATAACACATCTATAGTAATTACCTTCCATTCAGTTTCTATTAAAACGAGGCACTGCTTTCCATTAAGCTAAGCTACCAAATCTACTAGTAAAATGTATGCAAAGAATACATACATTCCATAAGTGAAATTGCTATATTTGTGTTGTAAACGCCTCAGTCTAGATTTTACGTTTGTCATTAATGTATTAGCAATGCTTGATCTCGGTTATTGCTGGGTGCTTGGGGTGCATAAAGCAGCATGGGTTGATGGGAGGAAGTCCAACATGGATTTTCAGATTTAAGGTTTTTGGGAAAAAGACCGATTGTTAGACTTGGCATCTTTTGGCGTGTTCCCCTTGACTTTTTGCTTTCTAACCTCCCGTTTTTGACTCTGTTTTTGCTGGTGTAATGATTCTGCGCACTTTCCTCACTGCTGTCCAGTGGGAAAGTGCAAGTGCTCCTGTATAAAATGTGTATGGATTGGTATTTCCATGATTGGCCTATTTGATCTATGTGTCAGTCCCTAGTAAAGTGCACTACGAGTGCCAGGGCCTGTAGATCAAATGCTGTTGGTGGGCTGCAGCACTGGATTGTGCCACCCACGCAAACAGCCCGTAAAGTGTAACTCTGGCCTGCCATTGCAGAGCCTGTGCGCAGCCTGGGACTGCCATGTCGACTTGGCAAGTGCACACACTTGCAAGTCCCTAAACCTCCCCTTTTCTACATGTTAGTCACTCCTAAGGTAGGCCCAAGGTACCCCTGTGGGCAGGGTGCATTATATGTGAAAGGTAGGACATGCCCTGGTGTGTGTGGCATGTCCTGATAGTGAATTACAGCCTACTTCGTTTTTCACTATGGCAAGGCTACCTGTTCCCCATAGGCCAGAATGGGCAGTTTTGATTATTACATCCTATGATCCTAACTGACCCAGGGAACATGGTAGAAATTCGAGTTTAGTATGCCTGAACTCAGAATGATAAAATGCATCTTTTAGTGAAGTTGGTTTTAACATTCTGTGTTTGAAAATACCACTTTTAGAAAGTAGGTATTTTCTTGTCTAACCATCCAAGCCTGCCTCTGCTAGGTTGTGTATTCCTTGTCTGGAGTGTGAGTGACGGGCTGGGGGATTCCAGGAGACAGGGTGAGTCAGCACAGGGCTGAATAGCAAGACCTACATGTAGATGGGTGGGAGGAGTTGCACCTGGGACCTGAATAGGGCTGTGCCTTCCCTCCACAATGCTGGCTCCACCTCCTGTGGTGTGTCTGATGTCCCTGGCCTACACTGCAAAAGGAAAGAAGGAGACTTGTCAACAAAGTGCTCCAGGACTGACCAGAACTGGTTTGGACTAGGCAAAGGCCTCTCTGCCTTCAGAGAACAAAGAGAAATTGAGGATAAAAAGGGGGACCCAAACCCCAGAATTTTAGATCTCGCTGGAATCAAGGAACCTGCCAAGACGAAGAGCTGGAAGAGCTGCCAGGAGGAGTACTGCCCCTTTGCTGTGTTGTTGCTTTGTTGGGTTGGCCTGCAGCTGCTACTTTTGCCTTGGGCAGTGAAAGGACTGGACTGAACTTTCTCTACTTGTGCTGAGTATCTCCAAGGGCCTGAACCGAGCTGGCCTCCTGTTAAGAAGTCTCAGGGACTGCAAAGACTTCACCAACCTCTGGGTACCGCTCCTGGAACTGGTTTCAGTTGCCACAGAGAAGAGGGAACTGCGACCGACTCTGTCAACCGACTCCGTCGCTGGCCTTGTGCCCCGAAGGCACCGCAAGCCGCACCGACTCGCCCTGCACCGTAAGCCTTGGTCTCACCGACTCCGTCACCGGGCCGCTGCCTGCACCGCATCGAGAGACACCGCGACCTGCATCGCCTCGCTTCACCTCGCTGGCCTGGGCTCACCGACACGGTCGCTGCTGGCTCGACCCCCGTGACCGACTCGTCACGCACAGCTGTCTGGCTCGGCCAGCGCCAATTCCCGCCAACCGGCTCTGTCGCTCGCATCGCAACTTGCCAGCACCGCATCGAGCACCGACTCGCCCTGCACTGCAAGCCTTGGTCTCACCGACGCCGTCTGCACGATCGTCACCGAGCCGCTGCTCGCACCGCATCGAGGGACACCGCACCTTGCACCGCTTCCACCTTGCACCGTGACCGCGACGAACGCCACAACCGGCTCTGTCACCCGCACTGCAACCTGCCAGCACCGCATCGAGCACCGACTCGCCCTGCACCGCCAGCCTTGGTCTCACCGACGCCGTCTGCACAATCGTCACCGAGCCGCTGCTCGCACCGCATCGAGGGACACCGCACCTTGCACCGCTTCCATTTTGCATCGCGACCACGACGGATGCCAAGACCGACTCGCACGCCTGTGTGAGCCGCACTAAGAAAGGTACTGTGAACGAATCTGTCCCGCTGTTGCTGGCCCGTACCGACGCGGTCAGCGGGAACTGCGAGACTCTGTTGTTTTCAGCATCGCGGTAGGCTCGGACCGAGCTACCGACTCGTACGAACTGTGTTTTTCAACGTATTTTGCAACTTAAAGACATTTTGAGAAGTAACTATTTTTGAAGAACTGTATAGTGGATTTTTATCGTATTTGGTCTTGTTTTAAGTATATAAAAATATTGGATATTTTTCTAAACTGGTGTTGTGTCCGTTTGTAGTGCTTACATTGTATTACTGTTGGTTTTGTGCAAATGCTTTACACACTGCCTCTAGAATAAGCCTGACTGCTCGTGCCAAGCTACCAAGGGGGTGAGCAGGGGTTATTTTAGGAGTGTAACACCCTTATCCTGACTAGGAAGAAGGGTCCCTACTTGGACAGAGATGCAAGCCCCTGCCAACTAGAGACCCCCATTTCTAACACTGATGGAAGCATCAATAGAAAATAAATCAATGAAAGGAGTAAGGGTGATTATGGGCCAAAATGCATAACAGTGGTTAGCATGGAAACTGAAGACTAGGGGATAAATTGTGGAAGGACATTCCTCATACAAAAAACTGACAAGGGTGAAACAGAATCCCCCCAAACCCTCAGGAAAAAAAATTAAAAGAAAAAAATAAATTGTGGCAAATGAGCAAAAGACAATGTTTTGCAATGTGAATGGTCTGTTATGTTCGCAGGACAGTTCAGACTTTAACGTTTGCTTTAATTAGTTCTTTACGGTATTATCGTTTTTAAAGACAGAGAGAAAATTGGAATAATTCATAGCTGAAAATAAGCACCTTTTCCTATAAAACATATTTCCAATTCGTTGCTTATCAAACGTGTTTAGTTAACAGAAATCAGAAATCACATTTTGCCTTTAAGCATGACTTTTCTTTTAAAAACAGTTCGATTTTGCAGAAAAAACGTTGCATAACAAAACACCTTCAGCTAGCAACATTTTAAAATTCTCAGTCTTTGATGACTCAGACGACAGAATTAATGACACTCAGTTGTCACTCTTAGTCATTGTAACATTTCTAACACAACTGATCCACAGCTGGATATCTGTATTAAACATGAACATCAGAAGATAAAATGATCACTTCACTTACATAGTTAATACATGCACTTAATTTAAGCACGAGGGTTCTTAAACAGCTCCAGTGTATGCACCACAAAATCAACAAAGCTAAGACAAGCACAAACTGTTCTCCCAGATGGCATTTTTCTGAGCGCCTGTAGAATTCTTCTTCAAACAGCAGGTCCTACTCCTTGTAGATAATTGTTTCGTGAAGACCACCTAGTCGTAGCTGATTAATTTTCTAGTCTTATTTTCACATCCATTACTATAAACTTAATGAAATTAACATCTGGGGTGGAGAAATTGAACAAACAGATTGACAACAAAGCCAATGTACATTACACAGGAAGATCCAAACATCACAGTCTGAGATTATGGGCTAATGAGAACCCCGTAAATATGCCTCTAAGGATATATTACAAAACGACCTAATGCACTGCAGAACATTGAGAGACATGATAAATTTGGTCAAACATTGCAACTTGTGCAGGTGTGTTGAAAGACGTTCCAACTAATAATGGGAAAATATTGACACATCACACATTTCTCCGAAAGCAACCAACCAAATACCGCATTGGATCAACACATTCATGATCATGGCACTGTAGACTCAGCACCCCAAGCACATCCAGGACACCATGCAAATATTCCTACAAAAATCTATGGGCAAAGCCACAATACAGAAAGGAAACAATGGCCATCAAAATATCTGCACCAAGTTCTTAATTTATGGTGGTTGAGGGTGGACACTTGGAGTTGTTTTGGGCTACCAAACTTAATTTTTCTCATCAAACTTTGACCCTCAAGCACAGAAGGAAAGACAGAAAAGCGAGGAAGAGGAGGAAGAAAAAGATAAGAAAACAATAACAAAGAAAGAAAACAGTGATGTAAAAGAAGCTGCCAGTGAGTTCAAGAGATAGGAAGTGTAGGGTGGTAGTACCAAGACTAGGCAGCTTTGTGGTCCAGAAGACAGCTCTAAAACGGTGCACTTTTTAGGTAAAAGCAAGAATCATGGTATATAGAAGTATTGTTTAATACCCAAATTGCCTACAGGCTGCGACCACACTAGCCCAAGCCAGGTTAAAACAGCGCTTGACCAATTGTGCTCCCTTGATTACAGGGAATATCAAACAAGGAGATACGTAGCGGGGGACAAGGCCCGTAGACTGTTAGCATGGCTTCTTAAATCCGACTCATTCAGAACACCAATCATTGCCATTCACGATACGGGAGGACATGTTGTTAATACTCAGGATGAGATTAATTTGGCCTTTCGCTTAAATTATACCTCTCTCTATAAAGCTCCCCTGTGAGTGACCCGACAGAGAAACAACTTTCCTAGAGCATATAGCCTTCCCCTGAATCCCACAACCACAATTCATGGCACTTTAATCCCCAATAACAGAGACTGAAATAGTAGACCCCATCCAACAGATGGCGAGGGGATAAACTCCGGGAGCCGACGGATGACCCTTAGAATTCTATGCGCCATTCCGCACGCAACTGGCCCCCCACTTACATCGAGTGCAACAGATGCTTATGAAAATGAGATACTGCCTCCCTCACTCCGGGAGGCCATACTGGTGGTACTTCCCAAACCAGGAAGGGACCCTCTACAACTCGGTTCCTATGGCCCATTGTCCCTTTTGAACTCCAACTACAAGATACTTGGTAGGGTGTTGGGCAACAGACTAATAGAAGTAACCCACCTTTTAGTACACCCTGACCAGAACGGATTCATACCCGGAAGAAATACATGCCTTAACTTGTGCAGGCTCTTTCTGCTGTTGGAATGGGCACACACAACGGGCGAACAGGCTTGGATCGCCTCCCTAGATATTGAGAAGGCGTTTGATACCCTGGGTTGGGGATATTTACATTCTGTTCTTGCTGGTTTTGGAATAGGCACCCGATTTCTAAAATGGATCTCCTTACTGTACAACTCACCAATGGCATGCGTCAGGACTGGCCACATGATATCGAACCCATTTGATATTGAGCGGGGCACCCGACAGGGGTGTCCCCTATGGCCAATCATTTTCAGACTGGCAATGGTGCCTCTGACCTGTGGACTACGCCAACATGCTACAGATTGGAGCGTTAAGGCACACAACCAATAGCATGTAGTCTCGCTATACGCAGATGACGCACTTATTTATTTGTGCAGAAGTATGACAGTTTTGCCCGAATTAATTGAATTGATAGACCACTTTGGACGAATATCTGGGCTGAAGGTCAATTGGGGCAAATCGCTTCTATTCCCTATGATGCCACTGACACCAGAGCAGAAGAGAGACTTACCACACACCCTGCTTCCCTGGTCCTGCGACACCTTTAAATACCTGGGCTTCTAAGTATACCACTCGACAATAGACTTAATTGATGGTAACCTGGGCAGAGTGATAGCCAGCGCTTGATCTTCCCTATCGTTCTGGAGGGAGCCGACGCTCTATCCCATGTGATGCATAGCTATATCTGAAATGTTGTTGTTGCCCAGACTGCTTGACTTCTTTGCTGCCCTTCCCTTTCCGCTGCCTCGAAAATTGTTCCCTGATCTCAAGTCTTTTCTAACAGCCCTCATTTGGGGCAAGAATAGAGCACGAGTTTCCCTTTTAAAGCTTTATGCCTTACTGTCTGAGGGGGGTTTTTATGCGGCCGCACAGCTACAGTGGCCAGTGCGTTGGTTGGCCAGCCGTAACACTACAGAGCTGGGGTGCTGAGCTATGGGGCTATGCCAATACACAGTATTGGAGTGGCTGCTGGGGTCAGAGACCATAATCCTGAAGAGAGCGGTAAACATTCTAATGACCACGGCACGCTTCTGTTGGTCCCGTTATCTACACAAGGTGCAACCTCTACTTCCTTATGCCCCTGACTTGCCTCTTTTGGTGATTCCTGGCTGTACAACACCGGCACCTCACCCGGAAGCAGCGGGATGGACTAGGGCTGGTGTCACTACATGGGGGGACCTGTTCTCTGACTCGATACTATGTACGTTCAAGAACCTGATAGACAACTATGGGATACCTCCAGGCTTCTTTTTGATGTAGGCATCCCTCTCTCACCAATTGTACAGGGTAGGGGCAGTACACATGATGATCCTACGACATCCCGATTACTTCAAACTTTACTTGTACATGGCACAGGCAGTTATGCCATCACCATGCTGTATAATTCCTTGAGACTGGATACTGCAACCCCTCTGGCAGCGCTTAGGGATTACTTGGACACGGCAGTCTCGACAACGCTGTCTGACAAACAATGGGAACAATGCCTGGGGATTCCAAAGATCATCTCAACAAACCCCAGGCTTAAGAATACGCGATTTAATTTTCTCCATCAAACATATCTCACCCCCCACAGACTGGCACGAATGTACCCAGGTTCCTCCGATATTTGTCCAGGTTAACACGTGTATTTGTAAAGCGCACGATTACCCGTAGGTGTCTTGGCGCTGAATAACAGATGTTTATTGTTACCCAACTCAATGGTACTCATTTTATCGACCTCAGATGGATGAAAGGCTGAGTGGACCCGCCGGGATTTGAACCTGTGACCATGAGGTCGAACACAGGCCCCTGCAGTGGCTGCTTTAGTCCACTGAGCCACCAGACCCGGCACGCCAGGCAGGCCGGCAGGTTGCCACAACACGGAGGCTACATTTATACATATGGTGTGGGATTGCACACAACTGACATCGTACTGGGAGACAGTGGGTGGCACACTCACAGAGGCCACAGGCAGTAGAATCACATCATGCAGTTCACACTTTTTGTCGATAAATTCCTAGACCTAGCATTAGTATGAGTCAAACGAAGACTAGCCATATCCTGGAAATCACACTCAGCTCCTAACATTCAAACATGGCTTGCTGAGCTCTGCAGAGCATTGGTGGCCGAGCACAAGATATCTCACGGTAATATACTGGGTCGCCCTACCGCCCCCAACCCTCCCAACTGGAAGACATATCTCACGGTTATCGAATAGAAACTACCCTGTACCCTCCCCAAACCGCCATCCTCTTAGGGCCATATTACAATATCATGGCCACCCAGGAAGAGACATGCACCACAGGGAGAAGGGGCACCCCCCCTCTTTATCCGCGGGTGGGCAGGCTCCCTCCTCCCCTCCCCACCCTCAGGTATGCGACACACTCCGGTGCCACACACACTCCCCGCACAAATCTACAGCTAGACCGTAGCCTCCCATCTACAAATAGATAAGCACACATTAGGCAATATAGAACATGCCCTCCTTTGCCAGTGGATCAGAATGCTTCCAGATGTGAATTGTAGAAGTTATGTTGATTTGTTATATGAATGTGACTTGGAAATATGGTAATAACGACAGCGGCACTGTAACCGAATTGATGTTCACTGCATTTTTAATGAAGGTTTCATTGTACAGCATTGTTGTAGTGCACTATGAGAAACTCCCGCCTTCTCTGGAGTTGTGTAAGCTTCACCGAAACTTAATAAAGAAATATAAAAAAAAATAATAATAGCCAAATTGTAATTGTAAGCATTGTAGGCAGTAGCCTGAGGCATCACATGCTGCCATATTGGAAAATGGCCAGTGAAATATATTTGGAACCTATAACTCCTGAAAAGATCATTAAATTTCCCTTTTTAAAAATGTGTTTAGAATCGATTCTCTACAAAACAAAAGGTACCACATTATTTTCTAAAAGAGGTAGTGTACAGCTATCATCTTTGCTAGGCTTTATTTTTTAAGTAAAGAACATTTTTTTCAAGGAACCAGGATTTGTGGCTTAATTACCCCATTGCAAGTTGGGATGCATGCACACAAGAATAGTGGTATGATTGAGGGGATACATGTTTTATTTCTGCACTCTTATAACAGCATTTGCAATACTTAGGAGATAACAATGATTTTGTTTTGTTACAGGTTTAAAATTAACAATTCAAGACTCCAGGTTCAAGAAATGTGGAATTAGTGGGACCTGTATGAAGTGTTTGTTAATATAATGTTTCCTCTCTGATGAGGCTAAGTAGGTGTTGCTTATGTTGCTGTCTAGAGGGGACCTGGCCTGGTAGTTCAGGTTGAACTTATCCTATTGGTGCATGTAGCTGTTCTTTGTCTGTAGGGGTACAGTGGGCAAAGGATGGCCTGAAATGTAGTCAGAGTAGTAACCTTAGCTGAGATTAATTCAAGAAATCCACCCACCACCTTATTTGTTGTATCTAAATACATGTAGTGTGAGACACATCTAAAGGCATACTTTACTTTTAATGATTACTGTAGCTCAAAACAAAGATGGCAGTTACTGTACAGTTATAAGTCTGGGAATCCGGTGAATGTCTCTTTTGGACTCTGCACTGCTCATATTAAGCAAAATGGAGTGAAGATGCTTTTTTAATTTAGAATTGGGCTCTGTAATTAAGATACACCCAAACATGCCAGTGATAATGAGGTTGTGCAGGCAATACAAGAACATTCTGATAGTGGAAGGGTTGCAGTGCTTTCTGCAGTTGCATGCTTCCCTTGGATTAGCTGAATGATTGCATTTAAGAAATTGGCAATATGGCAGGTGCCAGCTATCTGTGGCAATTTGCACTGTTGAATATGACAGAGAATATTCTGGCTCCAGAGAAACCTAATCAACATAACATAGGACCAGAGTACGATGTCAGACGGACTGCCACGACGGCCTGTCGGCGATGGTCCATCCGGAATATGGTTCTACGGTCCGACTGCCGCATTATGATGCGTGGGCAGTCGGAGGCAGTGGGCGGAGGGACTGACTGACACTTCTGACCGTTGATAGAAGCATAATACCCGACAATGGGGCGGTGCCTGCTCAGGCACTGCCTTAGGGATTACGATGACCCTTTCCGACAGGCTTTCTATGGAGGTCCATCTGCCATAGAAAGGCTGTCGGAAAGGGACTTTGGGGCCCCTAGGAGGGCCCCCGTCCCCCCTGGGCCTCTGCTATGGGGCCCGCCGAAACATCCATGCATCCTGTGCCACGCACGACATGGTGCCTTGCACACGGTGCAGGGGTGATTCCAAACATGCCTTTTTGCATTGAGGCTTGTGCTGTGGCCCTTTTCTGGGCCGCAGCACAAGCCTCAATGCAACAAGGCATGTTTCCTATGGCCTACATAGCGGTCGGATCCTAATTTGGAGGTGTGGACCGCCGCCTACTTATCGGGCAGTCCCGATCCCGAAACAATGTCGGTCAGCATTGTAATGAGGGCCATGGGATCTTCAATGCCTCTCCACTAGTAGTAAACGTTCATAACTAGTTCCTGGTACAGCCCATAATAACTAATAAGCAATTACTTAGAGTTCCAGATCTTGTAAGTGGTTACGAATGAAAGGTATATACCGGGGTGGCACATGTCATGATCCATTTGCATTTTCTAAGTACAGAATTCTGATTGGGAATGAAGCTGTTTAGCAGGCAGCTCCGCTGAGATGACAGTTTATAAAGTATATTTTCAGCACAGCACGTTTTAAAATCTATTTGGGTGTGTCTTGAAATTCTGATACAAGACGGTATTAATAGTCAAAGAAAGAGGAAACCTACAAGCATGAAAATGTTATTTTTTATGGTTTAGATTACATATGAACCAGTTGAATTTGTAATTTCATAAAAGCAGAACGTGACTTTTGAAAAATAGCAGCTCTCACATTCCATAAAATATTAATTATGTAAAGTACCCCTGCTGAACAGTGTAGGGATATTGCAGGTCACTGAAGAGTTCTTTGACCATATAAAAGAACAAGTCAAAAGCAGTTCCTTTATAAGGTTAAGGAACTAAGTGGTTTATTGCAATATTCTTATGTATGTCACAGGGTACTTTATTCTTTATAATACATGATTACACCACCATCTTTCCCACAAACCATGTATATCCTTGGTGCGTAACTCTTTCATGTGAGAGAAAGAGCATGTTTACACACATGAAGAATAAAAATAGAATCTCTAGTGCAAGCTGTTAAATATTTGTTGCAAAAAGATATTAGAAACAGATTAATGCAAGGTTAGTTTTTAAAAAAAGGCGCAGCAGAAACTAATTACTCAAGGAGTACAAAAATTAAAAATGTTACCTTAAATACTGCATTTAATTATTACAAATGAGTTCTGACGTCATTTCTTTATTATCAGCGACTGGATGCATCACAAGTCACTGATTATAAAGAAATTAGAGACGGCTTTTTATACAGGGATTGCAGCAATCCATGTATTAGATGGATGATATGCATTGCCTCTTGAGGCATATTAGGCATCAACAGAATAGGATCCACATGTTACCTGAGGTAGAAATGATGGTTGAGAATCTCCAGTAGGACGGGAGAATGTCACCTGGGTAGGATAATATTAATATTTCATAATGAAGACCCGGATAATATTAATATTTCATAATGAAGATTCTTCCCTACACACTGAATACCGTCATAAGCTCCTAATACTTCCTAGTAAAAAGCACGCCAGCATAGAAGATACCAACAGGCCACTGGAGAAACTTCATGCCCACTTACTTGCCTCAGATGTGAGGCACTTACTAATTAGGTGGGTAGAAGATAGAAGTATGTCACTGAGGTCTACAGAAGGGGGATTCCCCGGCTAGGAACCTACAAAGAGGGTGCAATACCTAAATGCAATCTACCTGGATGTCTGTATAGAAGTGCACAAGAATGACATTGAAAATGGACAAGGCTTGTCTCCCTCAACTGCAGTATGGTAAGATGCAGGACTTCATACCTGAGAATGCAACTTGTCATTGTAAGAAACTGGGACATTAATTGAAGAGGGTGACTATCCATGTCAAGTAATAACCACAACCCTTCTCTGCGTGAATCCTGAAAGTCGCTAAATCAACCCTTAGGTAGCTATTGCCCAGAGAAGACAGGCTCAACTTAAAGGAAAAATGTAAAATGTGTAAATTATTTATGCAGTAGTAAACCAGTAATAAAGTCAAATGCTAGACAATATAATCCCAAGACGCTTTAGAAAAATAAGGTGATCTGTAGTTATGAGTTTTAGGTAGAAATTGCTCTTAGAAGCAGAACAACGTGCCAATGATGGTCAATGGTCACAATAGTCCAAAACCTAGGCACAATTTGATGCTGACTACATTGAAGCACGGGTTGGAAATACTAATCAGGTTGCTCCTGGTTGAAGATTTTACCTTTTGACTTTAGTCCTTTAAGGCCCTCTCCACCAAATGAGCACACTTATATAGCCTACCAGGACCTCAGGGGAGGCACTTAGAGACTTTCAGAGTGGCAGGCAGAAGCCAACAGGAGAGACCAATCCAGGTTTAGTGGCCACTGGTGAGCTGAGCAGTTGGAGGTAAAGGACTCTGTAGCTTGTTGTATCCCTGTAGCTTTTAACAGGAGGTCAGCCGTCTGACCTTTGGGGTGTGCTCCTTTGTCCTGGGTACAAGAAAAAGAGCAGGTCCAGTCCACCAGGGCTCCTCTCAGGTTGCATACAGCAGGTTCAGTCCTCTTCTGATCTTCCACAGGTCCAGGAGTATTCTGAAGTGGGTGCTGGAGAAACCACATTTATGCCTGGCAGCAGTGAGTGCATGGGAATGACCCCTGGGGACGCCCTAACCAATGGGGTAAAGGTTCTTGGGGCTAACCTTGGTCCAAACCCAGCGGGAGGAAAGGAACTGATCAGAACTCGTTTGACGTGGACAAAGGCATGCCCTCTACAAGTTGGCACTGGGCATAAAAGTGGACCTCAAAGACCTCTCCTCTGAAAACTCCTGGACCTGTGAAGAATCAGAAAGAGGACTTCCCTGCTGTCTGAAGAACCTGAAGAAAGACTAGATTGCTTGCCTTGAACCCAAGACCCCAAGTAGCAACAGAAAGAAGGCAGGCTTAACTAAGGGGCAATGTGTTAAATATTTATGCAAATACACCAACAGTAGTACATTGAAAACAAAACATAAGAAAGACCCCAAACCAGTTTAGAAAAATGGTGTAAATGTAAGTGAAAAGTGCAACTAAAAGCGGCACTCGCGGTCATCTGGTCGCGCTAGACCGTGCGAAAGTCACAAGTTCGGTTCAACCGCAATGGAGCCGATCAGATTCAGGGACCAGGTCGATCCAGCTGAAAAGCTACCTTCTCAAGTCCGGTGCAAGAGTTCTATTCGAGTTGGAGTTGGCCGCGAGTAGAATGCCGAGCATTGTATAGGGTAATTGCAGTAGTCTGAAGAGCAGGTCAGGTGTCGCGGGCGGTTGTTGCTGTAGCTTCACATTGGCAGTCATTGCTGGTTGTCGTTGCTGTAGTGCGAAGTGCAGGTCTTGCATTGCCGGTCGCTGTGGACAGCCATTGTCGGCACAAAGAGCAGGTTTCCCCAGAGGTCCATGCTGGCAGCCATCGTGGTGCGACAGAGCTTTGGCGCTAACTAGCCTGTTCATGGTCTTGAGTAGCCCAAACTTCACAAATTTCACCTTTTCTCTTAGGAGGAGCTTTCACTGATGTTAACCAAGGGTCTAGGAGCTGGGGGCACTTCTTGGGGACCGGGGCTCAGTCTAGCAGAGACCAGCAGCAGCGCTCAGGCAGGTCCAGTTGCAGCAGGTCAGACGGGCAGTTACAGGGAGGCCTATGAATCTTGCTGTGTCCCAATGCTCATATAGGAGGCCAGCCAAATGACCTTTGGAGTACTCCCTGGGTAGCCTGGGATGAAGGTAAGCAGGTCCAATCTTCCTTCTCAGAAAGCAAGGCAGTCCTTCAAGCAGTGGAACATATCTCTGGCAGTAATGTAGTCCTTCCTCTGTAACCTTCATAGGTCTGGGCGTGTTCTGATGAGTGGCTCTGGAGGTCCTTAAGTTATACCTGGTGCCAACCTTTGTGTGGTGGGGGGTTCCTGCCCTTCCCCCACAACTGGCTTTTAAAGCTCTTCTCCTTTCCATGGTCAAGGTTCCAAACTGTCTTTGATGACAGAAGGCAGGGCAGGCCTGGGGTCGGGTTCCTTTGTGTGTGCTGTAGATAAAGTCCTTTGAAGTGTAAGTGGGGCTGGGTACAGCCCCTTCCCACTCTTCCTGCAGTGATGGCCTATCCTATCCACACCTAATTCCTCTTTGTGTTACTGTCTGGAAGTAATACACAAGCTCACAACAGCAGAGCCATTCACAGTCACGTGACTAGCAGAAAGGCACAGTTGGTTGGGACAAGAAAATGCCAGCTTTCTAAAAGAAGCATTTTCAGAAAAGCCTGGTTTGTTCCTTTACTTGTCACTGTTGAAGGCCTGGACGGGCATGCAGGGGACATGTGAAAATTTGAATAAAGAACTAAGGTGCAATCGAGCTGTCTCCGGAGTGATGCAATTGAAATAAAAGACAGATGGAAAATGGATTAGAATAAATGATTGGTATACAACGGTTGAAATATGGGAGAATTTAGGAGGAAGTGGTTTAATGATAGGAAATATTCCGCATCTTGCAGTGCTTCAGGTGGGCTCACTAGCGGTGAGCCCGTATGGCGATATTATGACAAGCTGGGACTTGGGACGGTTCCCAGCACCTGTTAACGCACGCACTTACAGAAATTTGTTGCTACACAATGATTAAATTTAAGGGAAGGAGTGCATTCCGCGACGTACCTGGTTTCTAGCTTTCTAAAAGAAGCATTTTCAGAATTGGGACTTAAAATCTGACTTTACCATTAAAGAAAATGTTTAACTACATTTCATTTGAGTGAAAACAGCATATCACTACCTGCTCCCAATATTAAAGTTAGCACTTATTAAATGTAATAAGGTAACCCTGTGTTTGTCAAAGGAAGAGATAGGCATTACCATAGTGAAAAACAACATTAGGAGTTTTTCACTACCAGGACATGTTATAGTAACCGTGTCCTACTTTTTAACTACATTGCATCCTGCCCTATGATCCTATCCTAGGGGTGACCTATATGTATGTAAAAAGGAAGGTTTAGGCTGGGGAAAAGGTTTAGTTTGCCAGGTCAAATGTTTTAAAAGGCTAATTTAGTGGGTGGCACAATGAGTGCTGACGCCCCACTAGTTGCATTTAATATACAGGTCCTGGGTACATGTAGTACCATTTACTAGGAACGTACAAGTAAATAAATGAGCCAGTTAAGTGTAGGTCAATCTTGCCATGTTTGAGGAAGAGCACAAGCACTTTACCACTGGTTAACAGGAAAAAAGTCCTAATGTCAACGAGAACAGGTTCAGCAACAGAAGGTAAAATCTGTGGGTCCAAGGGTGCCAAATAAACCTTGCAATTGCAGTGACCGTTTTCAATAAACAAGATGGTTTCGTCATCATATCAATGTGTTGATCGGTTTTTGAAGGCATGTTTGTGAATTTTGGTGATTTAGCCTTTAGAAGCGTGGGTCCCATTTGTCGGCACAGCAATACTTTTTAAAGTATGTAGAAAAATATTCTAATGTAACACATATGCAAAAAGGCGCACTTCCAAAAATTGAACATGCTTTGGTATAATCAATCAATAGTTTTCTGCAAAGACATCCTGAAAATAAAATGCAAACCATGAAAGGTTTCAAGCTATTCATGATACACCCACCCAGACATTTCATGTAGCTGTCACCAACAGTGAAACTATTCTACACCTTTCTAAAGATTATACCTTTCCCTCTTCATTGTACTCCATTGCTTTTACTGAAACAGAAAAGCTTTATACAATAGCATGAAATAAAAGCTATTTAATTGAAAGCATATTTTAAAACACTGAATAGGCTTTTGCAATACCATGGCGGATAAAAAGATTGTTAATACAAATAAGATTTTACACTCCAAGCAAGCAGGCCTCATCTTATGATGGCAGCCACGAGTGACAAGCAGTTCCATGGTTGAGCTCCGGCTATCGCCATCTGATGATCCTACCTCCCAGCCTTTCTGACCCCTCTAATTCTGACAGCACCTGGATGTGCAGACGTAAGGGGGAACCTCTGTGGCTAGAGACTCTTTTGACTGGCCACCTTTCGAAAGAACTACAAACGTAGAATCTGAAGAGTCTCAAGTCAAAAAAAAAAAATCAGTCCCTATCATTTCTCTTAAGCTCTTAGTGAGAAAGACAATTTTGTAGAATACCACATATATAAAGATCAAAGAATCATCCCTGCAGAAGTTCCAGGGTAGATGAAATGCGTTGGATATGGTTACAGAGAAAAGACGTTTTTAGAGAAAATTATGAATAAAGAAAGGAATGTTTTTAAAAACAAGTCAACGAGTCTTCGCATTATGTGGTTTTGTTTGAACTAATTTGGAATTTACTGTATGATCCAATTACATGTGGGAGACATAATTATGAGATAATTTTGAGTGCCGGGTCATGATTGTTCTATATGTCATAGTGGATGTTGTCCTGTAGGGAGGGCTAAGATGACTGATCTTCCAGACCCATGCTCCTGTTTCTTATTCTTGCTAAAACCTTCTTTGGTGATAAGTGTGATAGTTCTTGCCTCAGTCTCTTTGTAAATCACTTATGGTATATTCTGATCTGTGCGTAAACACCCTTTTTACACATGGGTGGGAATTACAGGTTGGTAGATAATTATCAGATGCATTAAATACCTCAACTGACATTTAATGGGGGAATATCATACGGTATTTACCGTACCATGCGGATTTTGGTGCCTTAAACACCAAATTCTGCATGTTATTCCCCACCAACTCGTAATAGGTTGTATTTATCACACTCTATAAATAATGTACCCCATGGCATCATTATTTATCACATGCGATAAATAACACCTAAACTCGTAATCAGGGCCACTGTCTTTAACAGAGATTGTATTGCTAAAAGCACAGCAAGCAGAGGTAAGATCTGGGAGGTGCACATGGGGGAAACGGGAAAAAATTGCAATTATAACTGACAAAGCTGCAATCTCCAGGCCTGTCCCAGAATGTAAATGGCCTTTCCTGGCTACTCCCAAGACATCAGGTCTGATTTTGATCTTGGCGGACAGGTTACTCCATCACAACAGTGACGGATATCTCTCCACCGAAACATAGATCCCATAGGATATAATGGGTTTTATATTTTGGCGGACAGGATGTCCGTCACTGTTGTGATGGAGTAACTTGTCATCCAAGATCTAAATCAGGCACATAGCTTTGTGTAGTGATGCCCCTCACAGCAGGGTGGTCTCCTCCCTAGAGAGTGCACAAAGACGGTGTGAGGTTTCTGCATTTGCCTGTGATCAAGAAAGACAAAAGGCTGGGCCTCATCTATAGTGTCACATTCACCTTACAGAAACAGACTCTGAAGTCCTATCCCTGCGCCTACCATCAACTAGAAGGCAGTGCTTCAGGAAGTTTAATCAGCAGCCCCTTGCTAACAAAGACTTTATTAGATCTCAGTGTCTGATACTGAACTCTCCAGCCACAGGAATGAAAAGCAATACACTTCCACTGTCTAGGGAAGCAGTCCTCGATCTTCAGCTTGTGCCAGGCTCTAACCAGGGGCATCAAAATGGATATATCTTGCTTTTATAATTACTACAATGAGTCAAATTTGAGGAATTACATCACCAGATATCCACTTCAGCATTTTTATAATCTCTTTTTCAATGTTTGCATTATTTACCCATTATTTTCTCACATTGCTATGATCTTAAAATTACTGTTACCCTTGAGCACAACCTAAAGCTCTCCATATTTCCCAGTGTATGCGTCCTGCCCATTACTTTATGCTACCAACCACTGAGTTTGTCAGCTGTCCTTGCTGGTACAGTGGACTATTGGTAATCAAACAGTGGACAGGCAGTTCATCTGTTTCTAATGCCTATCAAAATCACCTAGTCACTGTCTGCATTCAATTTATGCAGTTTCGCTGTATGGTCTTGCATCCTCAAATTGCATGCTATAACTAAAATCAACCTCTATATTTCAAAATCTAGCATGAAAAACTGACCTTTAATTAAAACATCTGATTGTCCCTTCTCCTTTTTTTCTTTCAGATGGCCCTCTCCTTCCCGTCCCTCTTCTGTTGTAGTGTAGTTCCTATAGTACCCCTGCAGGACCTGCGCTTTTGGATAGCATACACTGTGGGCCTGGTGGCAGACTGATTCTGAGCACCCCCACCGCGTATGTTAGCCTGTTTGCATTAGCTAGCTCACAGTGCCACTAGAATCTCCTTTTTATCAGAGAGATTCGTTTTTGGCAACCTCAGAACATGACAACCCTGATTCCTCAGACTCGTGGAAACAATGTACTACTTTTCGCTCAGTCACTCGTGCTTGCTCATTTGGTCTCAGAGAGTTGCACAGAAGAAACAGTCGAGCGTGTTTACAATAAGAATTTATTGCTCAGTTGTTCTTCTAGTATAAAATATATGTGCTGCGACAACTGTTAAACAGTGCGATACAAAAGGGGATGATGGACGGAACGTTTGAGCCAATCAAACACTCACCCCCAGTCAACTGATCTGGGTTTAATCCATCATCATTCTTTAGCTCACTCCACCACCCCAGTTCAGACATGGCCATATGCAAATCAGTCTGACCCTGTGCCTCATGGGAACAGTACAGCCCGAACTGCCAAGCCATGTCTTCCCTGGACCGGAAACAAGCATCCTAGGACCGGTTTCTGGCATTCCAGCCGTCATCAGCCAGGCTTGCTTGAATCCAGTGGCAAAGTGAGCAAGGGACCCACGTCTGGGCATACCCCCGCCAACTTAGGGCGAACAAAGCGATACAAAAGGGGATGATGGACGGAACGCTTGAGCCAATCAAACACTCACCCCCAGTCAACTGATCTGGGTTTAATCCATCATCATTCTTTAGCTCACTCCACCACCCCAGTTCAGACATGGCCATATGCAAATCAGTCTGACCCTGTGCCTCATGGGAACAGTACAGCCCGAACTGCCAAGCCATGTCTTCCCTGGACCGGAAACAAGCATCCTAGGACCGGTTTCTGGCATTCCAGCCGTCATCAGCCAGGCTTGCTTGAATCCAGTGGCAAAGTGAGCAAGGGACCCACGTCTGGGCATACCCCCGCCAACTTAGGGCGAACAAAGCGATACAAAAGGGGATGATGGACGGAACGTTTGAGCCAATCAAACACTCACCCCCAGTCAACTGATCTGGGTTTAATCCATCATCATTCTTTAGCTCACTCCACCACCCCAGTTCAGACATGGCCATATGCAAATCAGTCTGACCCTGTGCCTCATGGGAACAGTACAGCCCGAACTGCCAAGCCATGTCTTCCCTGGACCGGAAACAAGCATCCTAGGACCGGTTTCTGGCATTCCAGCCGTCATCAGCCAGGCTTGCTTGAATCCAGTGGCAAAGTGAGCAAGGGACCCACGTCTGGGCATACCCCCGCCAACTTAGGGCGAACAAAGCGATACAAAAGGGGATGATGGACGGAACGTTTGAGCCAATCAAACACTCACCCCCAGTCAACTGATCTGGGTTTAATCCATCATCATTCTTTAGCTCACTCCACCACCCCAGTTCAGACATGGCCATATGCAAATCAGTCTGACCCTGTGCCTCATGGGAACAGTACAGCCCGAACTGCCAAGCCATGTCTTCCCTGGACCGGAAACAAGCATCCTAGGACCGGTTTCTGGCATTCCAGCCGTCATCAGCCAGGCTTGCTTGAATCCAGTGGCAAAGTGAGCAAGGGACCCACGTCTGGGCATACCCCCGCCAACTTAGGGCGAACAAAGCGATACAAAAGGGGTGATGGACGGAACGCTTGAGCCAATCAAACACTCACCCCCAGTCAACTGATCTGGGTTTAATCCATCATCATTCTTTAGCTCACTCCACCACCCCAGTTCAGACATGGCCATATGCAAATCAGTCTGACCCTGTGCCTCATGGGAACAGTACAGCCCGAACTGCCAAGCCATGTCTTCCCTGGACCGGAAACAAGCATCCTAGGACCGGTTTCTGGCATTCCAGCCGTCATCAGCCAGGCTTGCTTGAATCCAGTGGCAAAGTGAGCAAGGGACCCACGTCTGGGCATACCCCGCCAACTTAGGGCGAACAAAGCGATACAAAGGGGATGATGGACGGAACGTTTGAGCCAATCAAACACTCACCCCCAGTCAACTGATCTGGGTTTAATCCATCATCATTCTTTAGCTCACTCCACCACCCCAGTTCAGACATGGCCATATGCAAATCAGTCTGACCCTGTGCCTCATGGGAACAGTACAGCCCGAACTGCCAAGCCATGTCTTCCCTGGACCGGAAACAAGCATCCTAGGACCGGTTTCTGGCATTCCAGCCGTCATCAGCCAGGCTTGCTTGAATCCAGTGGCAAAGTGAGCAAGGGACCCACGTCTGGGCATACCCCGCCAACTTAGGGCGAACAAAGCGATACAAAGGGGATGATGGACGGAACGTTTGAGCCAATCAAACACTCACCCCCAGTCAACTGATCTGGGTTTAATCCATCATCATTCTTTAGCTCACTCCACCACCCCAGTTCAGACATGGCCATATGCAAATCAGTCTGACCCTGTGCCTCATGGGAACAGTACAGCCCGAACTGCCAAGCCATGTCTTCCTGGACCGGAAACAAGCATCCTAGGACCGGTTTCTGGCATTCCAGCCGTCATCAGCCAGGCTTGCTTGAATCCAGTGGCAAAGTGAGCAAGGGACCCACGTCTGGGCATACCCCCGCCAACTTAGGGCGAACAAAGCGATACAAAGGGATGATGGACGGAACGTTTGAGCCAATCAAACACTCACCCCCAGTCAACTGATCTGGGTTTAATCCATCATCATTCTTTAGCTCACTCCACCACCCCAGTTCAGACATGGCCATATGCAAATCAGTCTGAGTGTTTGATTGGCTCAAACGTTCCATCCATCATCCCCTTTTGTATCGCTTTGTTCGCCCTAAGTTGGCGGGGGTATGCCCAGACGTGGGTCCCTTGCTCACTTTGCCACTGGATTCAAGCAAGCCTGGCTGATGACGGCTGGAATGCCAGAAACCGGTCCTAGGATGCTTGTTTCCGGTCCAGGGAAGACATGGCTTGGCAGTTCGGGCTGGACTGTTCCCATGAGGCACAGGGTCAGACTGATTTGCATATGGCCATGTCTGAACTGGGGTGGTGGAGTGAGCTAAAGAATGATGATGGATTAAACCCAGATCAGTTGACTGGGGTGAGTGTTTGATTGGCTCAAACGTTCCATCCATCATCCCCTTTTGTATCGCTTTGTTCGCCCTAAGTTGGCGGGGTATGCCCAGACGTGGGTCCCTTGCTCACTTTGCCACTGGATTCAAGCAAGCCTGGCTGATGACGGCTGGAATGCCAGAAACCGGTCCTAGGATGCTTGTTTCCGGTCCAGGGAAGACATGGCTTGGCAGTTCGGGCTGGACTGTTCCCATGAGGCACAGGGTCAGACTGATTTGCATATGGCCATGTCTGAACTGGGGTGGTGGAGTGAGCTAAAGAATGATGATGGATTAAACCCAGATCAGTTGACTGGGGTGAGTGTTTGATTGGCTCAAACGTTCCATCCATCATCCCCTTTTGTATCGCTTTGTTCGCCCTAAGTTGGCGGGGTATGCCCAGACGTGGGTCCCTTGCTCACTTTGCCACTGGATTCAAGCAAGCCTGGCTGATGACGGCTGGAATGCCAGAAACCGGTCCTAGGATGCTTGTTTCCGGTCCAGGGAAGACATGGCTTGGCAGTTCGGGCTGGACTGTTCCCATGAGGCACAGGGTCAGACTGATTTGCATATGGCCATGTCTGAACTGGGGTGGTGGAGTGAGCTAAAGAATGATGATGGATTAAACCCAGATCAGTTGACTGGGGGTGAGTGTTTGATTGGCTCAAACGTTCCATCCATCATCCCCTTTTGTATCGCTTTGTTCGCCCTAAGTTGGCGGGGGTATGCCCAGACGTGGGTCCCTTGCTCACTTTGCCACTGGTTTCAAGCAAGCCTGGCTGATGACGGCTGGAATGCCAGAAACCGGTCCTAGGATGCTTGTTTCCGGTCCAGGGAAGACATGGCTTGGCAGTTCGGGCTGGACTGTTCCCATGAGGCACAGGGTCAGACTGATTTGCATATGGCCATGTCTGAACTGGGGTGGTGGAGTGAGCTAAAGAATGATGATGGATTAAACCCAGATCAGTTGACTGGGGGTGAGTGTTTGATTGGCTCAAACGTTCCATCCATCATCCCCTTTTGTAGCGACAACTGTTAAACAGTAGCAGAGATATATGATCAGCAGTACAGTGAATAAAAAGGGATAGTATAGTTCTACCATTTTGCAATAGTCATGAACATATACATGAATATGCGAAAGAAGCCAAGAATCCCGCTAGGATTTAGTCAAACCCCATTACCTGAATAATGAGAGTGTGGGACCTCGTCCTGGTTTCGAGTTGGATGAGGGGATGATTAGACCACTGTCAGCTGGAGCGACTGCATGCAGGAGCCTCAACGTCTCTGGTCAGTGTGTCAGCCTGGAAGTCTCGGTTCCCTCTAACTACTGATAGCAAGAGGTACTGTATTTATACAGAAAAGTATAGAGCCCCTTTGTCCCTTGTGTTAGCCATTGTTGGGTATGAAGATGACGTATGGGATGAACCGGTTACGTAGATGTTTATGCAGGTGGATCCTAGCCCCTGCCTGGATTCCTAGAACTCTTATGAATATTTAATCATACTGGATGAGCACATCGAAGATGGTATAGGAGGCCATTGTTCGGGAAAAACCCTCCTTCTGTACCCAAACCACAGTCTAGATAAGGTTCAGCCCTCAGCGCCCGTTATTGTGGAGAATAGGGAACTAATGTAGGTGAAAGATTATGCCTATATTAGGGCATCTCAAACCATGCCTGTATTAGGGCATCTATATGAAACATAACACTGTATGCCTCTTCCCTCTGACCGCAAACTCTCAAAGTCACATGCATGTTTGTCTTAATCTCTATGAATGTATTTCTGAAAATTGCCAATAACTCTTATGAAAGAATACAATCTTTCCTTTGAAAGTCATATCCATGTAACCTAACAATACCTAATCTCCCCGAGCTCACCTAACACCATCAGCGATCTGCATGAACTCAAATACCCCTCACCCACAAAAGATCCCACCTAATTCCTAATAATTGAATCTACCACACAGAAACTGGAGTGGATGCATGTAATGGTTTGCTTCAGTGCACAAGACTAATCTTAATAACCAGCAATAATCAATAACACAGGCCTAATCTGGGTTTGCGGAGCAGCGTGCTGCCTGGTGTAAAGCCCTTCAATCCCTCATTAGGGGTAGAAAGGGCTATATAAATGCAAATACAATTACTCCTTCCAAGATCAGCAAATGGAGGCCAGACCCACCCACTTTGTGCCCCAGATGCTATATGTGGACCATGTACATATACTTGTCAGCTGGCCACAGACTTGGTCGTACTAGCATTCCATTATGGAAAGAATTACCCTGGATGAAGACCATTCAGTGCTATAGGTTTAATTAATTACAATGGATTATACAATGTATTATCTTTGTTTTTCCGCCATTCCGATTGCTTGTACACAGTTAGCCCGACACTGGAAATACTCTGCACATACAGAAACACTTAATGGCATTTCGAGGTGACTGGGGAACTCCTTCCCACTTCCCACCCAATATATGTAAGCTCTATGTGGACAAGTGAATTTTAAATATTTAGTAAAAGCCCACGAAATCTACTACTTTTGTAGGCATCCACAAAACTTACATTACAGGCCCTTGGCTACTCTACTAATATTTGACTTTCTTCATGCTTAAACACTCCTTGGAACATTCACCCCTTTGAACTGGCTCACATTCGAATCTTCTTTAAGTTATACAAGTTTAACTTAAAGTGTAATGTACACACACCATATTTGGCTTTATAAAGTGCATGTAATGTACACAAGCCTACAAAATGCCCAATTAAAATAAAATCGTAAATGTACATCTAGATCCACTTCCTTTCCAGGGTAAAGACTTAGCAATCTGTGGAATTCGCAAAATATTCCAGAACTACACCATTAAAGGAACTCCAGTTGCAGCACTACACCGACACTAGCCAAGTTGTGTAACCTTTATTTGCATTACTACAGTTATGCACAGAATAATAATCTATATTAAAATTCTGCATCGTTTAAAACAGCCGGCTCCTCGGTGTACTGATGTTTTCCCTTTTCTGTATTTTCTCCATGTGGAAAATATATTTTTACGCAGAGAAATTCTTCCTCTCTAGCCTCAGTAAGTTTGGATGTGCTCCGCCCCTTGCTACCACGGAAAGGGATTTGGTTCTGTCCTTGATAGAAGCAGATTTCCCACCATCTGGGAAATGGGAAAGGATTGGAGATTAGTTTGTGAATATGGCAAAGTTGCAACATTGTGGGTGTTCACAAACCTTTCAAGGCTAACCACACCTTGCCATGCCCATTCTTCACCCTGGGGCCATGGGTAAAGGAAATATTCGTTGAATTGTGGGATTAATATGTCACGGGAGAAAAATGATTTATGACTACAAAGTCATCTTTTGTGAATTCTTTGAATTCGCAAAGTAAATTTGATTTAGAAGCACAAATGGCTTTGTGAATAGGGCCTGTTACTAACCTCATAGCCCGCTGCTGAGGGCTATACCAATTGTTAAAGCCCGTGAACCCACGTTATAGGTCTGAGCTGTAGGCAAGGGCCTAAAACAAGTGTGAGGGGCTTTAACAACGGGTATAGCCCAAGGCAGAAAGGCTAGTAGAACACTCCACCCACTAAGGGTAGAATGTTCTAAATTAAAAAGGTAGAAACAGAAAGACAAACATTGGAATGTTGGAGCTCCGGGTTTATACCAGACATTATAAGCCAAGAGCCACTCCATTGTCTTCAATGGAGCTCTCAACATATCAATGTTTTAATTAAGTTTAAGTGGCGAATTCTATGTAGTGTAACATAAATAAGGGCCAAGGATTTGAGTGGACCTTGTAATCAGCGGAAAATTTGAAAATGTTTCTCGAGAAGCGGTCTGGTTTGGCCAGGTGATGCAAACTGAATAATGGTTTTAATGGAAATATCAGGCACTCACTATACAGAGTACCTGTTTGCTCCTGAGAAGTGCCGGTACACTTCAATTGAATGCATTGTTGCAGTGCTGAGAAGTGATGGTGCTCTCCCTTTCAAATTAAAGAAGTGCAGGTACTCAGTACTGGACAGTACCTGACCATTTAAGCCTCTGGAAGCAGGGCAAATGTATCCAATTAAAAGCATTGCCAGTGCCTCACTGTAATTGGCTCCATTAGTGCCAGATAGGTGCAACTGTGACGTTCCTTAAAGTCTTTAACAGCAGAGCTGACATACAAAGAAAGTGCAACTCTTTTACAAACAGTGTCGGAAAAGCTAGGTTTTCATTATTTGTATAAAAATAAGAATGTGTATTCTTCCACTTCTTTAATGATATGTACCATAGAAAAAATCTCTAGCATCCTTTTACAGAATCGTATTTGTAGTCCCATTCAATTAGCTGACTTGTCACACCCATCCTTCTTATCCAATGTCCTCTGAACCTGTCTAGTTCTTCTATAATTATGCTCCAACACTCTCCCGACGCCCTTTTGTGTATGGTCCTACCTTCTATCAGAAAGTACTCACAATTTGTTTTATTGTAATCTCTTGTTCTGTGTACTGTTGAACTTTTACCAGTTGTATAAGGCGCACTGATATCATTGAGGGCAGCACGCTTTATAAGAATGCATTAATAAATAAAAACAGAAATGTTAGAATATCTTGAATTATCAGTTGGGATAATAAAAAGAGGTCTTTTGTATTAACATCATTCTATTGCAAGGTAAATGTTTTCATTCCATACATCTCTCACACAACAACACATGGATACGTAGCAGTTTGCACCACCACGGTCTTAACTAGCTCAGAAGAAACCAGTCAGTTAATGTAGGTCAGGGAACCTAGAGTGATATGACTGACTGCCTCTATGGTATTCACGCACATTGGCCAATGTGGCCATTTCTTCGTGTGCACAATGTGCCAACGCGTAGATTAAGGCACATTTACTTAATTTAAGGACAGCTTCGGGGTTTTGAATTACACAATCTAACTGACCTTGTATTCGGTTCTAGAACCAACACAGATACCGTCAATCCGCAATCAGTGATTATTACCAATTGCCCTTACTGAAGTCCCCCAGAGTATGTATCACGGACACTGGGCGGCCCATCACTTTCTATGTGTTTGAGACTTGGGGTCTGATTAGACACCATGATCGGTCATGCGCTGGCTTGGTAAATGATCGGCATCTTTATGATAAACAGTGAGAGAGCAGGGCCATATAAACGCAGAAAGCAAATTATGTAATGCTTCGTGTACCTCTAAGTATAAAATATAAAAAGCGATCGTGTTGTACTGAGAGCTGTAATTAAGGCACAGCTGGTAAATCATCCAGCGTAATTAGTCTCTCCGGGTAAAGTGCAATTGAAGGAAGCAAAGCTGAAGCTAGCAGACGATATAGCTAGATTTGCTTTCTGTCCAGCACTGGAACCAATTGGCAGGCAGTGCTTCGGGGCTCTGCCAATATTACTGAACAGAACGCCACTCGAATTCTCAAATGAACTATCAATTCTTTGCCATTGAGTAAACACTTGGTTGCTCCATGCAAATGAGCTGCACCCACCACACAAATGTGCTGGAACACCAAATGTACCTTATGGACTTTTCAGTAACATCAAAGCCGCACCAGCTGATCCATTGGCAACAAGAAAGCCGCTTATGCCAGTTTAACAGACTATGCATTTTTTTATTACGTACACGTTTTCGTATTTACATGTAATTTAAAAAGTACAAATTGACAGCCAAAGAGAACCCTCGTGAACAATGGTTAAGGCAATATTAAATCGCTAACCTACAGTGAATGCCGTTGAAAATGGCAGCATGCGCATTGATTAATGTGGCATGTTTCAAATGTGACCTTCATTGTATACTAATCATTAGGGTCGGACTTAGTGGCGGCTCCTCTGCTAAGACGGAGGAGCGTCGCCTCACTACTCGTTGAGCAGTAGAAAATAAATATAAATGGTAATAAAAACTTATTATCATTTTATTTTCCTTTGCGGCTCTGGGCGGGGCAGGGCTGGCTCGCTGCAGAGTGAGCAGTAGTGGTTTGCCCTCCCTCCCTACATGCGCATAACTCTTTGGCAGGCCCTCTAGGGCCGGTCAAACAGTCATGTGTAGTTGGCATGTTCTCCATTGGGCTGTGTTGCACAGCCCTGTGGAGAACATGCCCAGCCTCCCCAGACACTGCCTGAGCGGACCAAGAGTCAGGAAGCCTGGGTGCTTCTGATGCAGGCTGCAGCCGGAATGAAGACGGAAGAGAGGCATGCGACGGAGGCGGCGGCAAAGCAGGTACGTTTATTTTTTTCATCCCTCTGCCCTCTGCCCCCTCCCCGGCCCCGCCACCCCCATTCAGAGGCAGATGCCACTGGTCGGACTGGCTGGCCTATGCGGCAGTCAGGCAGTGCTTGATAGGTCAGTGTTTGGGTTGTTTTTTTGGCTGTTTGTGGGCCTGTTTTGTGATCTCCTGGGCCGGTTTATTTCCACGGTATTGATACAAACAATGCCTGCAGCAAGCTCAAATCCGTGCAGTCCTCTATACTTTGCAAACCACTTATGCAGCATCTTTACAAGTTCAAAACTGTTCCAATTTGCAAACATCAACCACTTTTTTAGCTATTTCATTCACAATTGGGGCCACGTTTAGTTTGATGTCCATGCCAGCCTATTTTCTGTCCCAGTCCGACCCTGCCAATCATTATACAGTTTTAACAACTCATCTAAATTATTCCTGGAACATTTAATTGGCCTTTGTGCTAACTTTGTTCTCAAGCTGGGTAAATATCCTGATTCTGAACACACAGGCATAGCTATTTATTTACTTTACATCTTAGACGCCAACCTTCCCAGTGGACTTGAAAGCAGTTACGCATCTCATCTGTATCTTGTTATATCAAGCCATTCGCAGGATCCAATTCGCTTTAACTTTGTTCGACTCTACTGAACCTCTTGATAATTTACAAAGAAGAAAACAAGGTGCTCATTCGACTGATTACCTCCTCCAGATTACAGCAACAGCACATACTGCGCACCAGTTTCCACTGTCCTTTCAATATGGCCGATGAATTTTTAATTGTGCATAGCTGCTTCTTCTCATTGGTCAAAATTAGAGCAACTTGCCAGACCCATCACAGAAACCTGCTCGTACTACTGTTGTTCTATTGTCGCTTGTGATGTAATGATACCGTATCATCATAAAACCTGGACAACATGCACTATTGCATGCTTGGAAACTGCTGATCACAATTTGAGGTTAGAAATTTTGGGTGAAAATATCTTTGCACCGATGGAGGCTCCAGATGCATACAGCAGTTGACAAGTGAACATTCTGAACATAAGAAGTGGTACAAGGAATCTGTTTATATTCAGTACTGCTAATTGATGTTTGCTGCTAGCTAGCCATTGGTCATTTAATGTGGTTATTTGCGAGGCCAGATTAAATAGCAATGGAATTTGCACTGACATTTAAACAGCCTAACCAGTACAAAGACGCATATCACATGCCCTCTAATTAAAAATAGGGTTTGCTGAGGTCAGCGCAAATGTCATACCTACAATGGACATTTGGTGCACAGACACAATGGTGCAAAATTTCATTTGGCCGGTGCAATGTCCTCACCCACGCCTCCAAATCCCTCAACAACATCGGACCCAAATACCTCAACGACCGAGTATGTTTCCACGTACCCAAGAGGAACCTCCGCTCCGCCGACCTCGCCCTGGCAGAGGTACCCCGCATCCGCAGAAACAGAACCGGCGGGAGAGCTTTCTCCTACATCGCAACCAAGACCTGGAACGAGCTCCCGGTCAACATCATACGCTCCCCAACCCTTCACACGTTCAGGAAGGACCTCAAGACCTGGCTCTTCGACTGACCCGATCTCCTCCCCCCCCACCCCCAGCGCCTTGAGACCCTCACGGGTGAGTAGCGCACTCTATAAACCACTGATTGATTGAATGAAATGAAATCTGGCCCCAAATGCCCACTAGAGGTCAGTATTCTATACTTTTTAGGTCAAGCCTTCAGGACCTGTTGTAACTTCTCTTGTGGGCTTAAAGCCACCCCCCTGCTTTCGATTTGTTTGTTTCAGTGTCCTTTAAAAATCCTTGCTTGCTAGTGGTCAGTCTTGCCTCTTAGTCCCCCCTTTTTAGGTCTCGCCTTGGCAGCGCATGCGCTGTCTCAGCGAGACTTAAAGTAATCTGTATATTGGCTTCAACTCCGTGTAATTTCTCCTGCCCCTCGCGATTGGTTTAAGTCTGGCATTGCTGTTGTTTTTTTGATTTCTGTTGGCTGTTGGCCCTATGGTAACTTCCGTGTAGTCCCGAGGAAGCGGCGCCTAACTACAGTTTTGCTCCGCTCGCACTTAATTGCGTGCAGTGTGCCATCTGGTTGGGGTGCGCAGCACTGCTCACGCAGCAAGACTTCATGTAGGGGCTTTCAGAAATCGCTTCAGATGCTCGCACACGCTGCGTGTGCTTTTACTTTTGCCCCACGCTATTGGCCTTTGCGTGCGTCTTTTTAACAAAGACAGCACGCAATTGGCCAAAGGCGGGCGCATTGCTCCGCCCATGGACTACTGGTGTCGGTTACCCGCACGGCCGCCATGTGGTTTCAATTATCGTGCCCAGACACGGGCGCAATAATTGAAACCAGATGTCTCGCTGTGGCGCGCGCACCACTTGCGGGCTTGTTCTTTTTTGGATCCATTTTACAGGGAAGCAACTAAATGAAAGAAGGAAAGAGAGGTTGTGAATCGTTTCTTCAAGTCACGGTTTTCAGTAATTCATTTCGTAGGCACTCTTTGTTCCCCTCAGCACTTGTGCAGGTAGTGGGAACAGTTCTTTATTGATTATTTGTTGAGATGTAAGCTAGTGGATGATTGAATCGCAGTGCACCGGTGTACGTAGCCCTT
Source organism: Calotriton arnoldi (assembly GCA_963921515.1). Taxonomy (NCBI): domain Eukaryota; kingdom Metazoa; phylum Chordata; class Amphibia; order Caudata; family Salamandridae; genus Calotriton; species Calotriton arnoldi. The sequence continues at coordinate 639,928 of CAWUFW010004947.1, read as the reverse complement.
CTCAAGTACTGTGAGTATGAGTGACACGATGACTCGGACACGATGAGTATCGTGAGGGACTTGTCCCTGACTCATTGAGTACTGGTAATAGAAAGTACAGTGAGTACCAGTCAACCAGTAGCTTCCTGCTCCGAATGTAGTGAGAACCAGCAGTGCCCTGGCCCCGAACTCTGACCTCCACGCTGCAGCGTCAGGGTGATTTCATGCAACAAACTACCCCAAAACTGCGAGGTACTGCCCCTCTCGTGCACAGTGAGTTCCAACAACATACTGGTGCCGACACAGTATCAGCAGTACACTTACCGCAGACTCTGAGTACTGCCCTGCACAGTCATTACATGCAGGGAATTGTTCCAAAAGAGGGACTGCTGCCCTTCTCGTGGACAGTGAGTTCCAGCAGTGCCTGCCCCTGACCACCGACTCTGAGCACCACGCAGCACATGCACAGTCATTACATGCAAAGAACTGCCCCCAGACAGCGAGTGTTGCCCTTCGCACGCACCCTGAGTGCAGGCAGCACCCTGCCCCTGCCACAGTGAGGGGCAGGCAGGTGGTGTCATTTTCTACGTGCATGAGTACCTGGCGCAGCCTTAGTGCTCACTGTATTTGGAAGTTCAATAAGAATACTGCTCCGTACACAGTGAGTACCAGCAGTACACTGACTTCAGGCTCTGAGTACTACGCTACACAATAATTAAATGTACATTCATCACAAAAACCCTTCTCGTGCACAGTGAGTTCCAAAAAAGCGCTCTTCCGAGCCTAGGGAGTACCAGCGGTACACCGAACACCACGCTGCACACACACAGTCATTTCGTGCAGAGAACTGTGTCAAAACACAAGTACTGCCGCTCGCACACGATACTTCTCCGTACACAGTGAGTACCAGCAGTACACTGACACCAGACTCTGAGTACCACGCGGCACAGTCGTCACTGCCCTTCTTGTGCACAGTAAGTTCCAGCGCCATACTGCCCCAGACATGGTGAGTACCAGCAGCGACCTCTCCCAGACTCCGCGTGTCACCCAGCACAGGCACGGTACTCTCTTGCAGCAACTCCTCAAGCATAGCGGAGTACAAGACAGCCATGCCGCGGCGCAGTGAGTAAAAGCAACTGCTCCAGATAGTTTGTGTGCGCAGCACCCTGCGCCAGGCACAGCAACAAGCGGCACCAAACGCAGTAAGCAGCACCAGAACCCGCACAGACTCGGAGTTTGGCTGTGAGCTGACACGGTGACTACCGGCACTGTCCCAGGCACAGCGGCGGTACCAACAGCGCAGGCGCAATAAGGATTAAACTACCCTGCTGCCGAAGTCGCCTAGATTTGCAGCATTAAGACTCCTGCCTGCCAGTGCTTACCTGCAGCAATCTCCCCACAGGGAACGCCAATTGAACACCGTCAATATAGTGAATACTGCAGTGACGGGCCTCACTCCGACCTAGACGCGCCAAGAAGCAGCCGCCCCTGGCCCTGAAGTAGGGTAGGGTGATGTTATACTCGGAGGACGGAAGGAGTGCAGGCTATCGAGCTAAGATAAAGTCTTGTGATACAGGATAAGTGCACACAAAGTGCCGCGTATGAGGGTCGCTGCACGTGTGTTGAAGGGTTGATGTGGTCCGACTGTGTAAGGTGCATTTTTAACAACGTGCTTTTTTGAAGTGGGTGTATTTTTCAAATTGTATTTTCTCCGTCTGCAAGTTATTGTTTATCTGTGTTTACCGCTGTTTATTGTGTTTCTATATTTTGTGTGTTTGTTTGTATATGGGTACGGTGCAGGGAATTGTTCCAAAAGAGGGACTGCTGCCCTTCTCGTGGACAGTGAGTTCCAGCAGTGCCTGCCCCTTACCACCGACTCTGAGCACCACGCAGCACATGCACAGTCATTACATGCAAAGAACTGCCCCCAGACAGCGAGTGCTGCCCTTCGCACGCACCCTGAGTGCAGGCAGCACACTGCCCCTGCCGCAGTGAGGGGCAGGCAGGCGGTGTCATTTTCTACGTGCAGGAGTACCTGGCGCAGCCTTAGTGCTCACTGTATTTCGCAAGTTCAATAAGAATACTGCTCCGTACACAGTGAGTACCAGCAGTACACTGACTTCAGGCTCTGAGTACTACGCTACACAATAATTAAATGTACATTCGTCACAAAAACCCTTCTCGTGCACAGTGAGTTCCAAAAAAGCGCTCTTCCGAGCCCAGTGAGTACCAGCGGTACACCGAACACCACGCTGCACACACACAGTCATTTCGTGCAGAGAACGGTGTCAAAACACAAGTACTGCCGTTCGCACACGATACTTCTCCGTACACAGTGAGTACCAGCAGTACACTGACACCAGACTCTTAGTACCACGCGGCACAGTCGTCACTGCCCTTCTTGTGCACAGTGAGTTCCAGCGCCATACTGCCCCAGACACGGTGAGTACCAGCAGCGACCTCTCGCATTTGCAATGCAAAAAGTCTCGCATTTACCCTAGTTTGAGCTATTGGCATTGTAAATGACAATGCCTTTTATTTATGTTTTGGTTTTTGAAACATAAATAAAACACATTGTCATTTACAATACCAATAGCTTGAACTCGCATAAATGCGAGACCTATTGCATTGCAAATGCTTGTTCCCTTATGTTCCTCCCACGCAGCAGGGACTAAGTATTGTCTCATTCTGCTATGGTTCTTTATGTGTTCTTTGGGGGATTCTTTTTTTCTTGGTTTCCTGGTCTGTTACTGTTTGCCTGTGTTCAGCTTCGGCGCCATAGCTGCTTACATGTGAATATAGGATTCTTCCCGCCCATCTCCTGCTAATGCCACAGTTGTGTTAGTGCTGCCTCCTGCGCGATGCCTCCCACTCGTTTGATTGTATTTATTTAGCCTTTTTCATGTCCACTGTCATTTGGGCTTCTATTTGTTACGATATTGGTTTTGTTTTAGGCTTTCTTTTAAAGAGGATTGGGCTTGTTAAAGTCTTGTCTCCCACTCCTTGTGCCTGGTGCTCCTGTGCTTCATGCTGGAACGAGACGGATTCCGCCTTTGGCACTCCAGGCCAACTCTCCTTGCAGTGTTCGTTCTTGTTCTCTTACCTAAGCTCTTCCATTGTCTGACGCGCATCTGATCTCCTGAAGAAAAAAAAAGTAACAAGCTGCCCTTGAGCATTACGCGTTTCCAGCGGCGTACTGGGCCTTGAAGTGAGTTGCTAACGCAGGGTCGTGGCCCATAGAGATCCATTCTCCGACACAACTCTCTTCTCGGAGTAGCCCTGTGTCTCAAACACTCGAGACAGCACATAATGAAAACACAGCAGCAGACACTGTTTGTTTATGTGGCCATTTCAGAACGGCTGAGGTAATCTCTCCCCCTCCTCGTGGACCTTGGAAGTAGAAAGTCTGTCAGCGAAACACTTTTCTTTGAAGGGGTTTCGCTCAGCGGGTGATGTTTGTAAGAGGGCAAGTAGGGTGCTTATACTGTGTGGACAATCAGCTACTAAAGAATTTGGTAGCAAGTAGCAAGAAACAGATGGAAAGGTAACTGGATCTAGGAAAACGTGTTTTAGGGGTCTAAAGGCGTCAGCTCACATTGAGGCACCCTGTATCACACAGCATCAACTTTCTTCATAAGGCGAAGAGCCAATATCACACTGTCACACAAACTGAGCCTGAAAACCCTTTCAGGAAGAGGTTTCCGGCTTGTGTTCTGGGGTCTGGCAGTCCGACATCTTATCAGGGGTTTGACAACTTCCACAGCACATTGGCACCATTTCCTCTCATGTGGTAACATCGTTTTCAAAGTTGGCAGGTCTCAGTCACTTATAACTTTGGGATGTTTGAAGAATTTGCATACAAATTTCCATAAAAGCCTGCCCGTATGTAACTAAGGGCCTGATGTACTAGTCGCATGCCACAGCAAGTGCGATGCCACTAGAGATTTTGTATACACTGCACCGGGATGTGCAAAAATAGTAACAGCACTAAAGCGGAATTTTGGAGGATTCACAGAACCTTTGCCTGTTAATATTAATAAGCCTAGCATTCTGTTCATAAATCCGGTGAATGAAGGGATGGAGGGCTTGTGACAGGTGGCAGATCTCCATCCCTGCATTCACATTTGCATAATGCATTTTTTTTTTGATTGCTGCAATAAAACAAGCATTGGCAAAGCATCGTAATTGGCGGTCACTAATACTAACATGTGGGAGAACATTTTGCCCCCTAGTTGCAGTGAGGGCATCTGTCTTTGCTCATGATGCTTTAAAGCTCTCAGTGTGTGGTACAGTGTCAAAGAAAACCTCAATAAATTATCTCATGCAAAGCAACTTCATTTTTTTAATTGAAGCAGGATGTGATTTACTTATACTGTGATAAAATATCGAAATGTGAATTTCTAATATAAAAAAAGTTGTATGTGTGTTTAAATGTAATAATATAACAGAAGCCACGTTGTTGTGTTTATGCTTTGCTTTTGTATCAGCAGCACGGCTGATATGGCATATAAGGAGTCCACACACTGAATAATAAGTATGTTACATTTAAATACAGATTTATTCTGAGTCAATTGCTTCAATTTGATATTGTATTTATTTGGGATCAAAATAATCATTAAATATACAACTTCACATATCATGCGGATGACGTGTGCTGCTGCTTCAGCTGTGGGAAGAAGAAAGACAGCACTAGGTAGAGTGCGGGATATAAGACCAAGCAGGCTTTACATTCTTGTCTTTAGGTGTGCACCTCCTGACTCCTCTTTTCAACCTCTTTGATGCTATCTTCTTCAGAGTCCTATGTTTCTGCACTCTCTTGCCATTGAGAGTGACACGTGCATGGGGTACACGCCCATTCTCTGAAATGCCACCCCTTTGAGAGAGGTCTTGCCCCTCTTCAATATTTGTCCTCCTGGTTTGGTTGTAGATTTTTATTAATATCCACTTGTCAGTGGTGCATGACAATGTTAATTTGTTTACCATCTATTCATTCAGTCATTCATCCAGTCATTCAGCCTTGGTTCATTAATACTTTTATTCACCTAACCATTCAGCATCCTTTTATTCATCCAATCATTCTTTCAGTCTTTATGTATTAATTCAACAAGGGCCAATACCAGTCTAGCAGGGAGTGTTTGTTCTCACTCATTGAACATCACTCACCACGATTCTACTTTTAGAACAATACATAGCACTATCAGTGCACCTCCATTTCTCCTCCCTGGGTCAGCGTACTGAACCTAATCATTTCAACAGAAACACACCAAAAAAACACTTGTTCCTCTTGGGTCATGTAAGAGGAGATTCTCATCGGCATTCCTCTCTAAAGATGGCATAGGGATAGGATTAGCAAGCTGCTGCTACCATTTTTCAGCAATCCTGTTATGATTGAAGTTGATGCTTACAAAATCATTAATAAAATGTAATTTTCTAAAAACATTAGCTCACTAAGGACATGCACATCTATGTCCCTAGTAGACACATTTTAGTGGTGTTTTTAATTTGCTGGTATATCACATGATGCATTCTGCTTAGCTCTGACATTTTTGTGACTTTTTTCTGCTATACGGTGGAGTGATATGCAGCCATACCGTTAAAGCTGTACAAAAACTGAGTAGCAGGACTTGTTAGAATTGCATTGTGAAACCAAATATCCAAAGCAGGCAATCTACTTCTAATTCCTGCAAAGTTATAGTACTTTCTTACTCACTATAGAAACACTATGGTAAAATTGTGTATAAATATCCTTACTCACATTTTGACTGTTGAATAAATTATTGCTTCAAATTGCTCTTGATAAAATCACCAGCCACACACCCCTAGCAAACTACTTTTTCAAATGGCATTAGGACTTTATAATAAGCTAGAACTGTGTTGTTTGATTTTTACCTGCTTCAAAAAATGTAAATTGTCTCTGCCATATCTTTGGTTAAGAGATAAAATCTTAATGTGTTTGGAAGTTTGGTTCCACGTTTCCTCTTTGCTTTTAAAATTACTATGTCAGTGTAACTGGGTGCTTTTAAATAACCGTTTTCAAAAAGCCTATTCATGATAAATTTGGAGGTTGCAGGATGGTTGCACTATTTGGTATTATTCAGGGACATTGCCAGGAGATATATGCTTCAGTGGATGAAAAGTAGTTCCTCTCACAACTTCTTTCAAAACAGCCAGGCTAGCATTTAAATATGGGATCATTAGAGTTGAAATCCTCTTTCTTTAAACTCCCTGTATTTTAACTTGATCCACATTCGCTCACCCGCAGCCACTGACCTCAACAAAGGTCTCTTGTCCATTCTTCTTTACATGAATGCATTAGAAGTGGCTATCAAAGTACGTAGAAATGCTTTCATAAAGTGAGCAAAGCTTTACCCTATAACGTCCCTCACTGATCAGTGAGGAAACTTGGTTATAAGTGAAAGTACAATAATAAGCAGCACTAGCAAACACATGATCGCCATTTTGAGCATGGATGAGTAGTCATTCTAGGAAACAATATTCGAATGGATGTCACTGACATACCACATATTTCCACTACACAACTTTACACCACACCATACAATTCCACGCCACACAATTTCACAACAAACAATTCCAATCCAACACATCTCTCCCTTGTACTTCCACCAACCCTGTTAACTCTCCCCGACACACCCACTGCCGCCTCATCTCTCCCTCACAATCCCACTGCCCACTCTCATCCTTCGCTTACACTCCCTATCTCCTCTCTATACTGCCTGCTCACACATCTCTATACTGCCTGCTCACACATACTAAGCACAGTTTCTTTTCCGTGCCTTTTCAAGGTTTCCGTCCCTCAAACCCACATTCTCCTCCTCTTCTTAGGATGTCTTCTGCATACACAGACGCTTCCTCTTTATGCATCTGTGGCCTGCTCTCCCCTTCTTTCTCTGTTTCTCACACACTCTTTCTGCTCCTCTGTCTCTAGTTCATTCACCCCTTCGTGCACAAACCACTTATCCCTTTCTATCTATTCTGTGCAGCTCTCACCCCTATTTATTCAACATGCCACAGAATTCCACTACACAAATACACTACACATCACACAATTCCAGCCCACACAATTTCACAACTAACAATTCCAGTACAAACCACATACATCCACTACACTCCAAACCAAAACACATAGGTAAAAGACATTGTCATTTACAGTGCCAATAGCTCTAACGCTTCCAAATGCGAGACCTATTACATTGCAAATGAATGATTGATACAGTTGATGTCATAAGTATATGCTAAAGTTGCTTCCCTTACTAAAATTGGAAGGCAAATGTGCAAAACCAATTATCTAGCACGGTTTAAAATTGACCTAGTTTTCCTTGATTTTGCATTGTGAAAATATACTAAAATGTTATCCTCCGACTTAATTCTTTAACGTTTTTGTTATGTTATGGCCGTTCGATGGTTCTGGATTCCTGCCACGAGTAGTTTTTCTTCTTTCAAGTGCTGTTCATTCAAAAATAGCAATATCATTTGGTTGTGTAAGGTTAACGCTACTGAATCATGGCGCTTAGAAGACCGTCGATATACAGTGGAAATGTTAGTGGAAGTTAATGGTATTTTTGTCATTTTATTCTAAATTTTGTTTTCTGGAAATTTTGCTAAAAGGCTGCATCTTACCTCGCGAATTGTTCTGTAGATTATTTCTTAACATTAGTAGTAGTTCAGAAGACATTCAACGGATTTAACAAGCAAACATTCATGAACATGTTATTCAAATCCCCAAGGAAATTCCGGTGCAAATTTTGAACGACTTGCTACAGACTTTGTTTTTTTTTTATTCTGCATAGATTTACATGTTTAGAGAAAAGAGTTTAATACCTGAAAATTAAGCACGTTTTAAGATATACCTATGGAAATATCTGTTACCAACTTTCTACCGTAATGTCAGTGTTACAAATTAACTACATGAAAGGGATCCACATTTTCTTAAATCTGACTGGAAAACCTCTAGGGGACTAACTGTCTGCAGAAAATCTCATGGATATGCTTTGAGATAGTTCTGCAGAACTCTTGAAAAATGTCAAATTCTGTAGAAACTTTTGCATAAAGAGAAATTATATTACACTTCACCTACATTTGTGTTGAATTACATTTGGTTTAACATCGTAGAGAAAATTCTGCAGAAAGCGGTAGTCTAGTAGTTGATTTAAAACGCAGTTCAGCAATCATGCCATTGGTGTATCTGAACTGAATACATGCATAATTGCGCGCATGTGTGCTAACAAACACGCTAAAGATCAGAAAACTTAAAACAATTAATGCCACTGAAAGTAAATTAATAAAATGGATTCGAAATTAAAGTGTCAATGAAAAAGGTTAACTCAAAAAAAAGGAAGGAGTAACAAAAACCAGTGTCCAAATACTGAAGGTAGTAAATGGGGACAAATCCCATGTACTCAATAATACGGTCCCAAAAGACCAGGCTAAACAACAAATCTATATATTCACTTTTGAGTGGGCGTCCAAGCCCATTAACTTTGTGGGAATCAGTGCTTAATTTGAGCCAGTGGTTTCCGGTGCTCGGCACCGGCACTTATTTGTCAACACCAGCACTTGTGACAGTCTGCCACAAGGTGGTGCTGTCTCAGATGACCACAACAACAGTTAACTATTAATTCAATATAAATAAAAAATGACTATTACTTGAAGCCCAAGCCATTCTTATAGCTTTCGGGGCCTCGAATAGTCTGAATTGTCACACTAGTAAGAGTGTGAAGGATAGTAGTTTTGTTGTTACTATCACTGGCAGCATGGCAGGGGCAATTTGTGGTGCAAGGTGCAAGTGGTCTCCTGCCGAGAGCCCTGGCACTTATTTATTTACAAATAAGCACTGGTGGGAATCCACCTGATAGCACACTGCTATGCAGGCCAACTATCCAAATCCGATCAATAAAATAAAGAAATAATAAACTAGCATAAACACTCCATTAAGTGGCTGGAGAGAACTGCAACTTTTACAAGTTATCTATTCTCGAGATTGCTAAAGTCTTCCAAATAAGGGTGTTTATGTAAACGCCTACATCACTACAAAGTAAAAAAATATCCATATTTAGTTGAAATAGTAAAAAGTCAAGAGTAAAACTCAAACTACTTATGTGGCCTAGGGTAAAGGGGAGGTAACTCTCCCAGATGTGCCAACATATTCCTCCTCACAAAAACGGATTAATAGAGTGGACCAAAAAAAATACAAAGAAAGAATTGTACGTTGTTGAACATACCACACGGGGAAAACATGCCTGAAACTAAAATTAGATAGTCCGGGGAGTCTGTAGAAATCACCCCTCATCAAAGGCATGCTTGGCATGGGATACAATAAACAGCAAGCATTGGCAATGCCAACAGCTCTGGCTTTAATATGCTGCAGAGTGTATTCATACAAGCAAACCACCGCCCTGCAGTCACACAGGCACACTTCTCGCCCTGCACTCACAAAGTTTCGCCCTGCAGTGGCAAAAGTGCACTGCTAACCACAGACTCACACAGGCACGACTCACTCTACACTCAGGCACAAGACTCACCCTGTATGCACACAGGCACAAGACTCACCCTTCAAGTACACAGGCACAAGACTCACCCTGACTGCACACAGGCATAAGACTTACCCTACATGCACACAGGCACAACTCACTCTAGACTAGGGGCCTTCAAACAGGGGGGCGGGCGCCCTATAGGGGGGACCTAAATTGATCGGGGGCCCCAGACTCTCGCCAAAAGCAGCATTATGCTGATAACAGTACTTTGATTTAAGCTGAAAAAACCACTCTGTAATAGGCTATCACTAACATGTTTTGTCATTTATATCCTAACTGTGAGTATGTCTCAAAAGGGAAGGGGCTCCACATATTCTTCAAAACCCCCATGTCTAATAATCACACTGTGGATACTTGTATGCATTAGAAAGGCCTGCCTGAACAGAATAGTATGTTTGGCAATCATGCATTTGATTTGCAACAGAACTTAACTGCAATGTTTAAATAAGTCCAGACATATTTAAACATTGCCAATTGAATAGAATAATTGTGAAAAATTCTATGGGGGCCCAATGATTTTTTTGTTTTCATGGGGGGCGTTGTTAAAAGGTTTGACGACAACCGCTGTAGACTCACACAGACACACTATTCAAACCTGCAAAATAAAGTACTACCTCTCATGAAAACAGTACTACGCTGTTCGGTGAAGCATGTCTTTGTAGATTGCAAGCACACAATCCCTCTGAGCTCCAGTGGATATCTTTAAAGCTAGATTGGCAAGGCCAATGCCGTTCTGTACTATTTGCCCTGGAAACATGGCGATAGGTGGAAACCGTAAAAAGGATTGACAGATTGGCAGAGTGGCGGAAATAGAGGGAGCAAAGTTCTACTGTTCTTTATCTCATGCCTCCCAGTAAGCTACAGGGAAAGAATGGTTGGAGAAATGGCTGTAAGTTGGGTTTGTGAAGGGATGGGTAAATAGATGTATGGAAGATGATTGCGAGAATAGACTGATAAAAAAAGGTTCAGATAGCAAGCTTCATGGATGAATTTATCAATGAAATGTGAATATGTGAATGCACAGATAGATGGATGGTGAGTGTGTGGAAAGATGGATGGAAATATCAAAGGAAGGTGGACAGATGGATGGATGTAGGCATGTGAATGGATGGATTTGTACATGAATGCTAGGCACTTGTGACACAAAAGATGAATGGTTGGATGGATGGAACATGAGAAGGGAGCCAAAGGTGGGGGTGTTAGCATTAGAGAGAGTGCACGCACTTATACTATACTGTAAGGGAAGTTTCCTGCTTAGCGACAGTATATGGACGGATGGATGGACAGCAACTGAATGCGATATGTGAAGTGGCCTTTCAGTGGAAGGATGGTAATACCACAGCATAGACTGGTAGTGCAGAGCTGGGAATGACAAAGCAGTTCTGGGAGTGATAGTCTGGTTCCAGGGATGTACAAACAGGGCTCACTTTTAGTAGTGTGGTATGGGTTGGTAAGTCAGTAAAGTGGGTGTCAGTAGTGTGCTTATGACATGAAGGAAACTGTTAATGATTGAGGGTGGGGGGGGGTGAAGATCCTTTTCAAGCAACAACCACAATCTCTGCCACGGTGAATCAAAAAAGTCACTAAATTAACCAGTAATTAACCCTCTGGTAGCTTGGCACAAAACCAGGCAGGCCTAACTTAGAGGCATTGTGTTAAGTATTTATGTAGCAAATTAATAATAATTAAGCGAAAACACAACACAAGAAAAATCCCACACCAATTTAGAAAAATAGAGTACATTTTAACAAATAAAATGACACCATCACAAATTAAATCCAATCAGTAGAACCAGAATTATTAATTTTTAAGTGAAAAATAGCACCTAGAAGATCAAAGAACCAACAGCGGGTATCTGGTCACGTGAGACCAGGGCAAAGTCAAAAGTTAAGGCTGACTGCGTTGGAGTGGATTGGGCCCAGTTTCGACTTAACTTCGGACTTTGAAGAATTTTTAAAAAAACGTTCAGCAGGGCAAGGCAGCGTCCAACGAGGGGTCGTCATCGTCAAGGAGCCGCTGGATGGAGTCACAATGAAGATTTCTATGTTCTGATTTTGTCACTTTTTTGGAAGTTGAAAATCTTCAGTGGGATGAAGCTTTGGGTTGTAGATGGCGAGGGCTCCACAAGGCAGGATACCCTTACTGAGAGGAGCAGCTAAACAGGATTTGCTGCTGCAGAGAAGAAAGTAGCCGGAGCTACCACGAGGTCAGGCTGACTAGCAATGCACCTCGGGCGGATCAGTGAGCAGGTAGGTCCAGGTCTCCGGTCTGTTCTCATAGCACTTTTTAGTGGAAAATATTTTAAGTCCTAAGTTTCAGGTTTTGGCTGTTTGGGCACTTTCGCACCACTTTCAAGGGTCCAGGACTAGTTGAGCACCACTTGATGGGCATGACTCACTTTAGGCAGAGTCCAGGTGCAAGGTTTAAGGTTGTTGGTGCTTGTCGTGTCCTTGTAGTTCAGAACAGGAAAACAGCCAACTAGCCCTTGGAGTCACTCTGGTAGTCCTGGTTTCAAGCAGTAAGGCATGACTAAAACACCAGGGTAGTCCTCTGAAATACAAGTTCCTCTGTAGGTCCAGCAGTGAACTGAAGAGTTGGTCTGATCGTCTACTATTTGTACGTTTTGCCATCCTTTGAGGTGGGAGAAACTTTTAGGCTAGCCCCTACCTGATTCTAGAAATTTCTTTCCTTTCCCTGCCCAGACTCCAAGTGGTCTAGGGTGACACAAAACTAGTGTCAAGTTCCTTTGTGAGTGTGCTGGAGGCAGAACGTAGAAATGTAAATGGGGCAGGGAACAGCTATGCCCCACCCATCATGGCAGGATGGCCCATCCTGCCAACACATAATTCCCATTTGTCTCGCGGTCTGGGAGGAACATAAAAAAGCTCAGGACCCAGTGTGCAGGCACCAAATGGTTAGGACAAAAAAATGCCAACTTCCTATTGTGTGTATTTAACTTTCTAAAAGTGGCATTCCCAGAATTGTGACTTAAAATCCCACTTTACCACTAAAAAGGAATTTAAATTACAATTACTTTGAGACCAAACATTACATTTTTACCTGTTCCCAAAGACTAGCACTTACTAAATGTAATAAGGTCACCCAAGATTATCCTGAGATAGGCTTCACATTAGTAAAAGACCTCCACATTGGATTTTCACTACTAGGGCATATAAAACTTAAAAGTACATGTCCAACTTTTTAAATACACTGCACCCTGCCCTATGGCCTGTGTAGAGCCTACCATAAGGGGTGATATATATATTAAAAGGGAGGTTTAGACCTGGCAAAAGGTGTATTTTGTCAGGTCAAATTTGCAGTTTTAAACGGCACCGGCTGGAATGGCAGGCATTAGACATGTTGTAAAGGGCTACGTAAGTGAATGACACAATAAATGGTGAAAGTCACTAGCATTTAATTTATATGCCCTGGGTACAGGAAGTGCCATCTTATTAGAACCGTATAAGTAATTTAAATGTATCAATCAGGTGTAGGCAAATTTTCCCATGTTTTAAGAAGTGAGCACAAACGCTTTAGCACTGGTTAACAGTGGTAAAGTGCACAGAGTCCTAAAGCCAACAGCAACAAATTCAGCAAACAGGAAGAAGGCAAAACGTTTGGGGGAAGACCACACCAAAGGCTGTCCGGTCTAACAACGCATGTGAAGGTATTGTGCAATAGTGTTAGTAGCGTGCCTCTGGGAAACAGTAGTGATGTGCTGCAGTGAGGCAGTGTAGTGCTGAGGTTGGAGTACAATGCTGGGTAGAGTTATAGTGGTACTTGTCACTGGGAGTGTGGTGTGGAGACAGTAGTGTAATACTGAAAGAGGTAATGCAGTGCTATGATACTGTTGTTAAATAGTGATTAGTAGTGGTGCAGTGGTACTACTGCAGTAGTCGGCCTGTTCCGAGTCATTACTGCAGGGTAAAAAGGTAGTGCATTGCAGTGGTGAGGCAGTAGTGTAGTGATGTGGGGAGTGCCATGAGCTAGTAGTATTGTCAAGGTAAAATTGTGGCCATGGAAATACAGTGATAGTGGTGGTAATGGAATAATGGTGGTTGGACTGCTGTGCTGGAGGCAATACTCATCCCAGGAAGCACTCTGCATGTGTGGGCATCAGGCATGTGGACCAATCACAGTAATCGTTTGCTGGATTGCTTTTGGCCTCTTTGCCTGAGGCCATATAACTTGTGTACTGGACAGGAACGGATGTTTGTGCAACAAATGAACTACTCATTCAGACAAGAGTGTGAAGTTATCTGTTTTTTTAATAATTACAAAAGAGCATGGCATTCTAGGAATTGAAAATAAAAAAACACTATTCTCTCATGCAGTGCTATGTTAAGGTATGTAAAAATGCATGTAGATTAGCACGGCCTCAGTCATCCCATTCTGTCCTGAAATGCACAACAGTATTCTGTCTTTTATTATGTAAAGGGAAAGGGAGTCGGGCTGGAACTGGAACACAGCAATAGGTACCTCATGACTGCCCTCCTCCCATCTGTGCTGCTATCAAAGAAGAACCACACGGATTCTTTAGCGGCATCACACTGGCATGTGTGTGATGTAAAGGGCAAGCTACATCCCACTGTAACACAATAGCTTGACTTGATCAAGATCGGGAAATAAGGGTGAAAGCTCACACAGCTAGATAAACAAATGATCACAGCTGCTTTTAGGAGAATAACTCTTTCCGTGAAGGCAGAGCTATTTGCCCACTGAAAAGCTATATGCAGGTGAACCCAAATCTGGGCGGAGCCACAGTCTCTCTGTATTACTCCTGAATGCTTTTTTCCTGTATATCACAACAAGTATTGTGAAAGCCTCACTGTCAAGCTAGAGCTAAAATCAGAATACTAGCTTCCCCCATGACCTTTATTAATGAAAATAGGCTAAAGAGGACAGTGGGAAGCGTCTGAGGTACAAAGCAAGTAACGGGATGGATGGGACTCCATATTGATTGAAGTTATTCACAGGATGATAAACCACTGTAATTGCAGATATTATTGAACCAAAAATGTGCAATGATCCATAAGTCCTAAAACCTGAACCGCTGTAGCTCGATTCTGCCATCGAATGAAACAAGACATGTACTGTGCTTTATTTAATCATACTGTGATATTCCTGCATTGCAATTCCTGCATCTATCTTCTCCCTAATTTTTGTTACCATACTGGTAGTCTGAAGTGTGATTCACCAAGCAAGGGCATGTAATACGACATGAGCGATTCGGTTTGTGTTAATTCTTTGGAACACTCAATTCAATAAAACTTTATTAGGAGGCCTTATAGCATCCATAAAAGCATCTCATAGTGCAAACAAACATAAAATTACACAATTCATAACATGCATGAATAAATATGTACATAAAATACAGTAAAACGTGATCAAAATAACAATAATAGCAGCAATGAATTTAAGGCAGCATAGACCTACAAGCTCGTACTGCGGTTTTTAAAAAGGACCCAACGTGCAAAACAGCTTCTTTATTATTTAATAATAAGAAAAATCTAAAAGCGGGTCTACATTGACCAATATTACAACAATACCTTTTAGGTCGAGCATTCGAGACCTCTCGTATATACTTTAGTATATACTTATATGTGTATGTACTTTGTGGGCTCTGGAGATCAGCCCTAGGACTTGTCTGCTTCCACTTAGGGACTTTTATTTCTGTTCAACTGCCTCTATTCAACTATCTTGATAGAAAACGACCAGTAGAGGTCAGTAACATACCAGAATTGCTTTCTGCTTGTTCAACTGTCTCTATTTAACTGTCTTGATAGAAAACGACCAGTAGAGGTCAGTAAAATACCAGAATTGCTTTCTGCTGAGGGACTTTCTTTCTTAAATTTTTCTGGCAATTGCCTCTATTTAACTTTCTTGATAGAAAACGACCAGCAGAGGTCCGTAAAATACCAGAATCACTTTAGCATTCTCTAGATTCCAGTCCATAGAAATTGTCTTCCTCGAGCACCCGTAGACAATAATATTTTTTCAAATCTTGTATTTTCAGTGATATGACCACCGAAGGCCCTGATTTTATATCAAAAACAGAGCTTTGGACTATACCATTTCCAGCTGAAAGGCAATATTTCTCTCCATGTGTTCCCATACCTGGCATGTCATGCCGTTTGGTGCTTACTTTCCCTCCATGTTAAAGAACAGTAGATGTTTCAGCACCCAGGCTAATGTGCTGCATAGCTAAATACATATAAGGTCCCAAAGGCAAGACCGATTGCATTGCAAATGTTTGTTTAAAAATAGGATTAAAAAAAGTCTTGTGCACCTTACATAAACTTTACAAAAAAACATAAAATGGAGCATAGTTTGGTTTAGAAGCCAACACAGTACGGAAACAGCTCTTACTGCTGTTTTTAACAATATCCGGACCCAGGTTGATGCAGGTCACACTACTTTGTTGGTCTTACTTGATCTTACCGCAGCTTTCGACACCCTGTCTCCTCTGAGGTTGGTTGCCCGCCTCAGGGAGATTGGGATCGGGGCTCGGCCCTGGATCTTCTGGCCTCTTTTCTTTGTGAGCGGGCACAAACTGTTAAATTTGGCCAGTTTTACTCGACCTCTAAATCCCTCTCTTGTGGTGTTCCTCAGGGCTCGTCCCTGAGTCCAACGCTATTCAATATTTATGTTGCCCCTTTGGCCAAGGTGGTGAGATCTTTTGGTTTAGAGGTGTTGTCCTATGCGGACGACACCCAAATAATGGTGTCTATCACCCATAATGTTAGGGACTCTGCTCTTAACTTCAGAAGGTGTATGCAGGCGGTTTCCATCTGGATGACGGAAAACTTCTTGAAATTGAATGGGGAGAAGACGGAGGTCCTTATTTTTGGCAATTCTCTGGATATCTGGTCTAACGAATGGTGGCCAGATTCACTCGGAATTTGTCCTTGCCCAGTCTCCCACTGTAAAAATCTAGGGGTCATAGTGGACAACTCACTATTACTAAATCCGCAGGTTAGCAGGACAGTTGCCACTTGTTTTGGGATTATTAGAATCCTAAGAAAAATCATTCAATTTCTCTCCTTTGATTCACGCAAGCAGGCTTTCATCGCCTTTTAATGTCCAGATTGGGCTATTGTAATGCCCTTTATCTTGGCATTAACAAAGGATTGATTAAACGTCTGCAGCTGGTGCAGAATGCTGCTGCTAGGCTGATAACTGACTTGCCTAAATACCACTCAGTCACCACAACAATCAGAGCTCTGCACTGGCTTCCCCTGGACCATAGGATTCTTTTCAAAACGTTATGCATGACTCATAAGGCCTACTATGATTCCGGCCCTGAGGGGATCAAGGTTCTCCTCCATCGCTATGTCCCCACCAGACAGCTCCGATCCTCAGATAAGAATCTGTTGATTATTCCGAGGGTCAAAAAAGCCAAATGGGGAGGTAGAGCTTTTTCCACCAATGCTGCTAAACTGTGGAATTCTCTTCCGGAAGAGCTTTCTGGTCAGGTGTCACACTCTCTCTTCCGGAAAGCATTGAAGACTTGGCTCTTCACACAGAGCTTGTCCTGAGCATTTCTACCCGGTCTACACCTGTTTGTCTCGCTCCGTAACAGCGCCTTGACGCCCTTGGGCTAAGTTAGCGCTATATAAATCCACTTTCATTCATTCATTCATTCAGTTATATCATCACAGGGACATGGCTTGGCTTCAAGGTTATAAGCAAAGCCCAAGGGGAAACAGAGCAAATACTTCTTGGTGTCAGATCTGAAATGAAAAAGCAGAGAATGTTCCCATCGACTGCAGATGCACCAAATACAGTCGATTGTACAGTCAGATTTGCTCAAGTTAAGATATCTAATCACATTGAGCTTCCCCTCCAAGTCCCTTAGCCGCCGGGATTCCTCAAAGTTATTATATGCATTGGCCGCAGTTTTCTTATGTACACAGGCACAGGATAATGGATCCGAAAAAATAGATTGCATCCTAAATTTGGAATATTAGGCCTTCTTTTAGGCAATCCACAGAATTAGTAACCCTCAATCCAGAGAGAGACAATCCATTATGATGTCTCTCGATAGGGCAGCCTCAGTGTTTCTACAAATTGTGAGCCACAGCAAAAGTGGGCGCACCTTAATCAGGACTACTATATAAAGGAGCCCAAGTTCTTTATGATAAATAAAATGCGAGGCCGATATGGGAACAGATGGGAGCTTCCTACAGAAACTGTTCTCTTCACGCTGGATGGCTGAACAGTTCGAGATCCCCCCACACCTCGACCCATACATAGCAACTGGCAAACATTGTGACATTTATTTGTAGTAAGGGGGCAAGCAGACCACCCCCCCACAGGTTGAGGAAGACTACATAACAAACCAATGGCCATGGAGAATTTGTTTATACGGTGCACAATGTTGGGAGGCCATGAACCATTGGCAGAAAAAATAATACCTAGATATGGAAAGGCTTTAATACTACTCAAGATATGAGTGCCAATTGTCATATTCTAAAGGGGTCTGCAGTTTGGTTCACAGGACATATAGTGAGACTTAACAAAATTAGTCTGTAGATCTGAAGAGGCTATAAAATTGACGAAGGCATTGACTAACTGACACAGTGCCCTGGGGGTGCGTGCCTTGAGCACTGCCTCATCCACATAAAGGAGTGTGGGGAGCGGCTTGTCTTTGATAGTGGGTACATCTAGAGTGGCACGTGCTAAGGAAGAGTGTAGATCATTTATACAGAGAATAAATAATAGGGGAGCCAGCACACATCCCTGCCTCAGTCCACGATGGATACCTGTCTTCGGACACCTCCCCCTGCATGCTACTGCAAACTCTATCCTTCATGTCCTTAGGTAAAAAGACAAGGAAATGAACCAATACTGTATCTAAGCCCCAAGCAATAAGCAGACGCCATCGATTCATACAATCAAAAGCTGATGATAGGTACATGAATGCTAAATAAAGAAGGGATTGTTTAGCCACCATGTATTTTCCTATGACCAAATTTAAATTGAGGCACTGCTTGATCGTTCCTACTTTCTGCCTAAACCTATATTGACATTGCCGTAATAAAGACGCATCTCACACCCAATCCATAATCCTATTATAAATAGTTCTACCCAGTAATTAGCAGTAATATCAATTAATGAGATCAGCTAATAGCAGCTTGGCAGTGAGCTATCCCCTTTTTTAAAGATAGGGGCTATGATGGATGTACCCCATATAATGTGCAAAGAAGAGTGGGCATGGTTGTTAAAAATGTTCGTGAGAAAGGGAGCCCAAAAGATGACATTGTTTTTTATTAAATCAATGGGAACCCATCCGAGCCCGGCACCTTACCACCAAAACTTGATTAACGGCATCCTCAACTTCCGTATGGATGTCTGAAAAGATGATACAAAGCAATAATCTATGGTGAAGGTGTCGAAAGATAATGGGGCTGCATATATTTTGCCAAAATGCTGCACCCAGGTTTTACTAACAATATGATTTGGAGCTGGAAGGCCTAATATTAAGTTTCAGCTCAGATACAGTGGTCCAAAACAATTTACTGTTGCCCTGCTGTGAAGCCTGGACAAACATTTCCCATTGTGTTACAAATACCTCCTGCCACCGCTTAGCGGTGATACTTTTGTATTGCTTATGCCAGAGGGCCACTAATGCTGAGTAACTGGGTTGAGATACTAGGGCTAAGTGAAGTGCCCTATTTGCTGCTGAGCATTTGGAGTTAAACCAGCTTGGGATGTTTAATATAGGTCATGAGAGTTTCCGAAGAGCCTGCTTGATCCCAGAACAGAGAGCAGTAAAGGCCTCCACCACCTGACAGCCATGGCCCAACTCAGTCAAACACAGATTCACCAACTCCAAATTCGCCCTCATTATTACATAAAAAATTGTACAGGGTCACGCAATCTCCACATCAGCCTCAGGTTATTAGTAACAGGTTGCAAATTACTAGCCCCAATATCCCGCCTAAACTTTCCCTTAGGACGGAGTAATAGCGTAATGTCAATGAGATTATGGGCACTATAACTGGATGGAACAACCATACCATGTAAAAGTAAGTCCTCTAGGTTGCGAGTCACAAAAAACAGTCTATTATTGAGGGGCTACCTCTACCCCTAAAAGTAGGTACCTCACAACTAGACAAGCCTGCAATTGCTAAAACAAGTAGGGCGAGAAATAATAGTTCTGCACTGCATGCCATGGTAGGGCGCTAGATTAGAGTCCCCAAAATTGGTGAGGAGCCCCACATTCAAGTCTCCAGCCAAACAAAGATACATCGTATGCCCTGATCGTGCCAAATTATCCCCTATATTGGAGATAAACTTGAATAATGGAGGGAATTTGGTATTTGGTGTGCTACTAAAATTATTGTTATAAAAATTCACTGTGTAGGCTCAGAACAGTATTAACAACCATTATTTGGAAGCTGCTATCATGAGTCTCTGTGGTTTTAACATGCCACCCTACACCAGAACTCACCCAAGTAGTCAACCCCTTACAAAGCACGCCCACTACATGATGCTATAGCAGGAACACTAAAACATTGATACCCATCAACAAATACAGGCAATGTGTCCCATGTTTCTTGAAATATGTCAATATCATATCCCTTAATATAGTTGAGCCTTTCTGGTAAATTGATCTTTAATCTAAGGCCAGCCACATTCCAACTTAATTTTTTGAGCAACATATTTCTACTATACCCAGCAGTTCTCCTATCCCCAACATAGGCCCCTGACTTGGCACTGGTTGGATCCCTTAACGGACCGTCATTACAAATAATTAGTTGATATGGTCCTGCACCCACAACCTACATCAAGGGTAGTAATAGTAATATGCGGTGAGGGTGTATCAATATGGATAACTGCCTTCTCAGTCATTAAAGTACTCCCCTGGAGTCATTCTACATTCTCTAGGTCACCACGTGCGGAGAACATGTTTGTACACGGAACTCTACAGGGAATACTCAGGATCTGGGCGTGGATACCTATGGGTGGAGCTGGGGGCCTGCAAAAATACCCAAGTGGGATGGTGACAACATTCGTTTCAGTTAAGCTGTTAAATTCCTTTGTACTCAGTATGTTCTATACACAAAACAGATCTTCGAAAATTTATAACAATACAGTCCCCCATGATATTTTCCTTTGAATGACCAAGCCAACCCACCATCCTCACCATTATGACCTCATTGAGACCCCATGCTTCGGAATGTTTATACTTGTATAACCAATGTGCAGCCTTACTTTGGAGCTGGCCCCATGACTCTTGCTGCCCGGACTTTAAAGGAGAGACCCCGGCCAGGATTAAAACATATGGGCAGGCTACAGGGGAGGGTCAAATTATCTTGGCAAGGGGCAACAACAGGGCTGCCAGCAACCTAAGGAGTTGAGTCAATAGTTGTCACAGCGTGGCAAGCAACGGTAGGCTGGGCACATGTGTTAGAGTTATCTGTGTCTAAACCCCAAGTAAAGATGTTTAAAGAGGGACCATGGATACCCTTGGAGGGTACCAAGGGGTTCTTGGTCGTGCCCTGCTGATCCGTATTAGCGGAGTTATTCCACGATGGTTGGTCACATGCAGGTGGACCAGTTCCTTTATTCCTTGTGTGCTCAGTGGGCATGTGTTTATGAGCGCTAAACAGAAGTCCCTCAAGACGATCCAGACGATCTGTCAATGGCTTAAGTTTACCCTCAAGGATATTACCAAATTTCACACATAGTGCTTCAAATGACAGTGGGTCAAGTAGTGGTGAATCACATGTCTGGCTGGCAAAAGACTGTCAGGACTTGGGGTGTAATTTGTGACTGCATCCAGGAGAGGAGCTGATTCTTATTGCTTTGGGTAGGGGGGCTGTTTCCACTTTGCAACCTCATTCCTCCCCGGTTGTCTTTTTTACACTTGATTGCTATAACAGGGTCAGGCTGCAATGTAGGAAGACTGTCCAGTTCATATGCGACCTCCGCAGTATCAACTACATCAGTACTGTTTTCGGGGCAAGCTAGAAATGGCGGATGACCAGTCTCAATCTCTGATAAGGCACTATTATCAGCAACATCAGCATCAAAATGTGGGCCGGTAGCTTCCCATGGTCCAAAGAGAATCTGCGCTCTGTCAGTTCGATTTCGTTCGCAACAATCCCAACAGCTCTCTCATGCATGCTATTAATTGACACAGAGGGACATGGGGCAGTGGCACCCTCAGCAACTTTGCTTTTCCCCAGACGAATTCCCACCCCAGACAATGGCCAGGAAACAAAGGTGGGCAGGGAAACTGCTTCAGGAGCACTCGTATAATCAAGAAAGAACAATTTTTCAAAAAAATTTAAATTATTGTTTTGATGACAAAGGATGGAACATGCTATATTTGTTTGTAGAGGCCATCTGGTGGGAATTTTAGAATCGTAATCAATTTGACAGAGGTTTGCTTATTACTGGTCTCGTTTTTCCAGGCTCGCTAAGAATTCTCTTGTTTTAATAGGAATGTTGCAAGAAATTAGTTCTATGGTTTTTAAAGCCCAGAGTGCTCATAAAACTTATTTCTGGCTTAGGCTGGTGTGTCCAACTCCACATTGTCGAAGACATTGCATACCTTCAAAATGGCAGCTCCTGCAAGAGTTCGGGAGTTGCGCGACTTTGGCCCATATGTACGAAACTCCGATTTTGCGATTCCCAAATAGCGAATCTGTAGAAATCGCCATTTGGGAATTGCAAAACAGAATGTATGTAACCTGTGCTCTATGGATTCACATTTGCTGATAAGAAATCGCAAATTAGGAAATCACTAAATTGCAATTTGCTATTAGGAAATTGCAATTTTGGAAACAGAGCAACCATGCTTACTTACACTGTGGTGTAAGGAGGAACCTACAATTCTCTTTGGGACCAGGAAGGTCCGGAATATGCTCCTACACATTCATCTGTGACCTTCTCGCCTCCCACCCTCTTCACCACTGAGTCACAGACTACAGTGATTACCACCAGACGGTTTCAGACTCTCCAGGACTCCAGTGTTTTCTGGCTCGTCCTCAGTCCAGCTCCGATGAGGATGCAGTTTTTGCTACTCCAGGTCTGTCCAGGTCAGCTGGGCTGCAGATGTTGGCTCTGGTGCTTGCCCTCCAGTGCAGGACAGCTCATCTCGTCTGTTAATCAGGCCACTCCTTTTCCAGGGACCAGGTGAGTTCTGTGCTGTGGCTGTCACTGATTCTGTTGCTGGACATGAAGATGGGGTCCAGAGTATGTCCAGCTCTGTGTGTGGGGTCTGGGACCAGCTGTGCGAGTCCCATGCTCTCCATTCGTTCCAGGAGGTTGGTGGAGTTGGTGTCTTTAGGGTCCTCAAGGTGAAAGTTGAGGTCTCCTAGGAAGACATAGTGTTCGGATTCTATGGCAAGCGGGGAGATTAATCCTGTGATGGCATTGCTGAAGCCAGTTCGTGATCCTGGAGGTCTGCATGCAAGAGTGCCTCTGAAAGTGGTTTTGTCATTGTAATGGAGCTGGAAGCTAAGTTGTTCCATGAACAGCGTGTTTTCGTCTTCGGTGGTTGTGCAGATTATTGCCTCCTTGTGTACGATGGCGATGCTGCATCAGTGTCTGTTGGTGCGGTTGCGGTGTTTAATCTTGTAGCCATTGGGTGTTGCAGTGGTGATGTCCAGGACTGATGCAGGGGTGAGCCATGTCTCTGTGATGAAGGTCACATTGGGGCGAGGGTGGAAATGGTCTCCCAGACTTTGGTGGTGTGTTTTCACAGCGATCTGGCGTTGATCTGGAAGCATCTGAGTTGTGCCGGGGGGGGTCTCGTTCGGCGGAGATGGCGTAATGCTGGTTACTCCAAGGGCAGTTGGTCCTGGGTTGGAGGTGAAGCAGCAGCAGAGGCAGGTGAATGGTCCCACTGTTGAGCGGGGTGACGTGAGGCAACAGTTATTGTTGCGTCCGTGGTCCAGGGCACAGAGATCTGCAGCGGTGTAGCCGTGGGAGTCTGGAGGGCCAGGGTTCCTGGTGCTGGGCATGGACGGGCTTGCCTTTGGCACACCTGCTGCATGGCCGTGATGCGACTCCATTAAATAGGCCATGAAGGGGCGCGGGAAGGTGGGAAGCATGGGAGCGGGGAAAACAGCATGAGGGAGAACAGAGGAGGGAAAACTGGCAAAGGCGCAGGGCATGGGGCACCCTGGCTGCAACATGTTTTTTGGAGTTCCCAACTATGGAATGAGCAAGCAGTCTGGCCCTTCTGCAGAATCCCTAGAAGCAACATGATAGAGGCTGCAGTAGAGGCTGCTTTTAGGGCATGAGAAGAACATGCGCCTCTACCAGCAAAGATTCCAAGTCTACAGCCAGCAGAAACTCTCTTAGACACCCCAGACACTGAGGACAGAAGGGGTTGTTTTTTGCACGGTTATGAGCTCTCTAAACGTTTTCAACATCTAAGAGATAATCTGGGACTTTCTTCCCCCGCTTGGATTGCTGATGAGAAAGATTTCTTCGCACACTACAACAGGTGGATCCAGAATCCTCACGACTGCACAGTGCAGTGCATCGAGTACATGCTAATGAATGGAAAGACTTTAATTAGACATTATTCCCTAGATTTAAATCTAAAAGATACCCTTTGGAGAGGTTTTCAGAAGGATTTCTGCATATGGTCAAGGTGGACTGCCATATTGCTGGTTTATCCTCAGAGGGTGAAGTAGTATCGGAGGATACCCTTCCCTCTGATCAGACAGACAAAAAAGAGGAAGGAGCCGTGAAAACATTTCTCTGACTGTTAATGCATATGTACCATATACAGTTCAATCAAACTAATACGTGAATGTGCAAACAGCAGGTCTGCTTTTATCCGATGTGTCATTTGACAATTTATGTGCCTCAGCAGTGGGTTTGGGAGAAGCCATTGAATCACGTCACAACATATGGTTATGCTCATGGAAAGTGGATGCCGCACAGAAATCAGTTCTGTTGAAGCTGCCCTTTGGGGGTTCTAAATTATTTGGCCAAAATCAAGAAGAGATGGTCAAAATGTTGGTTGGGAATAAAAAATTGATGGCCCCTGTTCGACCATTTACCAGAGGCAAAAGTTTTGGATATCATAGAGCCTTTGACCCTGGCTCATCCAGAGGAACATGGCAGGTTTTGAGGCCAGGGCCCCCCTGCTAACTACAGGTTCTGGTTTCAGCCTCCAGCCACCAAAATCCCTGCCCCTCTAAAAGCACGACTATTCAAACCTTCCAGTGAGAAGGTGTCTCCTCTTTTTCAGTCACAAATGGCACCTGTCAGCGACAGAAGCCTAGGCCAGACAGGTCATTTCAGAGGAATATCATATAAAGATCTCTAGCTCTACGGATCATGTTTTCCATCAATCCACCCTTTACTCGGTGATGCACTAATGATGAATATTCACTGAAATCCGATTTCCACACATTATCATTTATGTGCAATATAGTTTTATCAGCAAAACTGTATGTCTGTGCAAGTTTAGTGGCTATTTCAATGGAAAATGTGCTGTCTGTAAACAGTCCGCCACCACACGATGCTTTAATTACATTAAAAAATAAATTGCTTGTCTCATGTTCATTAAATTTATGTGGGTTACGAAAGTTTGTTGTTCTAAAAATTGGGCTGTGGTGCTGAAAGGTATGGGTAAGACTGATGTATAAATCTGTGAACATAGAAGGAATGTCAAGATCAAGATATGGTCCCAACAGGGCAAATGGTTTGGGAGGAAATGTGTGTCAAACTGTTAATAAACCTTATCACTACTAGTGATTTAAACAATGAAAATTGGTCTGGCAAATGTAGGAATGGTCGAAAGGGAAGACAAATAAACTTTTACAAGCCCACTGCATGGCACTGCAGGGGTAAAGGCAACAAAAAATTAACATCAGACTGCTTCATCTGTTTGGGGTCAGTGCCGCAGGCATGACTCCAGGTTGCCAACATTTCCCACTGCCCAGTGTAGGTGAATTCCGTGAATGGTCATCAGCCATGAAGTTAATATCCACTACTTCAATTGGCAATTAGAATGCAGTCAATTGCCACCGCTCATACTTCATGGAGGTGTAAGCTGCAGAAACTTGGCTGGAGTAACTTGCCCTGCTGCTGAGACAGCAGGGCTACTTGGGCCCAGATATTCTTTATCTTCTTCAGAACTTGGGGTAGGAGAGGTTGTGGTGGGGGAAGGCATATAGGAGCCCCTTCTTTCATTCAAGATGCAATGCATTTCCTAGAAAGTGCCCTTACGGAACCTCAATGTGAATTTTGTTTTTACTCTGCACATTCTCGACAACGGTGAAAAGATCTAGGTAGAGCTCACACCAGTGGTTGAAGAATCCCTGCACCAACTCAGGATGTAGAAGCCACTTGTGATTTGCCAGAACACATCTGCTAAGTTAGTCTGCTCTGGCATTCAGCAACCGTACCAGATGGTTGGCGATCAGGAAGATTTTCTGGTGCACCAGCCATCTCTAGAGATGCAAAGCCTCCTGCCACAGGACCCAACTTCACCCTGCTTTGCCACAGTACCGCATGGAGGTGGTGTTGTGCATGATAACTTGCACCAGCCTTTCTTTGATGGATTGCAGGAAAGACTTAAGGAGCAGACGACTGTCCGGAGCCCCAGGAGGTTGATGTGGAGCTGGCCCTCTGCTGGACACCAGAGGCCTGTGATCTCCACCTCCCCAGGGTGGTCATACTCAAACCCAGCAGTGATAGATCCGTCACCACTTTCAGCTCTGGGTGGGGGGAGGGACAGTGGCCTACAGCAAGACAGATTGTGATCAGTCAGACGCCATGGCAAATCTTGAGCCATCTACTCTGAGACCTGGTAGTGTTGGAAAGGTGTCCATGATGCTGAGCTCACTGGGACTATAAGTTTGAACTCCAGGGCTTGTATGTGTCACCTTGCATAGTGTAACAAGGAGGATACATGAGGCTAAGATGCCAAGAAACCTCTGAGCCCCCTCAGAAGGATCCTTGATCGAGGCTGAAATATTAGGATCATTGCCCGAATGTCCCAGAGGAAAGACCTTAAACTCCATGTCTAGGGCTGCTCTAATGACAGCATGCCTCTGAGATGGAATCAGGTGGGACTTCGGTTCCCTTATGAAAACCCCCCCAATGATGTTAGTAGTACTATCGTCATCTGGGAGGTGGTCAACGACAAGCCCACCCTCAGCAGGGAGTCATCGAGGTGCAGGAATACTGGAACTCCCAACCACCGAAGTTGGACAGCGACCACCTCCATCACTTTCGTGAACTCCTGATGAGTGGTGGTAAGGACTAAGAGGAGCACAGCAAACTGAAAATGCTTCCACCCCACCTTGAACAGCAGGTAATGTCTGTGGGACTGCAGAATATGTGAGACCATGCAGACCCCCAGGTCCAGGGCACAAAAGAGCCGACCCACTGTGAGCATTTTGATATTGCCCTTTTGCAGGCAAGCATTTAGGGGTCAGAGGTTCAAGAAACCAAGACAGGCCTGAAGCCCCTGTCCTTTTTCGAGATGAGGGAAATAGTGGGAATAACAACCTCCGAATTTCTCTGAATCCAATATAAGCTCCATGGCACTCTCGGAGAGCAAAAGGCATACACCCTGCAGCAGGACAGACAAATACCCCTCCAAATTCTTTCTGATGGATGTGATGATTTACCATCGTGGGAAGAAGTGTTGAATCCTGCCCTCCACCAGCTCAGCATGAGTCACAGAGTACAAACTAAAGCACGTTGCTGGCCGTTGTAGCAGGGAGAAGAGGAATGAAAGGACTTCTGCATCTGCATTCTGTGCCTGGTCTGCTGGTTCCATGGACATTAAGGACAGGGCTGTCTGCTGCATCACTAGCTAGGAAGGCTGCCACTGCCTATACGCCAGTCCCATGAAATAGACTCTAAATTTTCAGAACTGGTAGGAAAATTGCTTTACAGGGGTCAACAGCCTCAAGCAATGCACTGTAGCACTTATGTCTTTAAAGCATTGCAGAGCAGAGATCACCTCACCGATGAGGTGGAACTCATCAAAGAGCATATCCAATAACTATGTCTGTATAGCAATGGAAAATCTGGCTGATCTCACCCAGACATGTCTGCAAAGCACTACACTGGCACGGACTGTCCTACCACTCCAATCCATGCTCTGGATATGATGTGCTTGGACATGACCTGCCTGCCATGGATCATACGAACCAAAGACGCTCCCAGGTCTTTTGGCACTGCTGGAAAGATCTCGCTGGCCATTTTCCAAAGGGCATGTGTATATCAGCTCAACAGACAGATTGCATTCTCATAGCTCAGTGACAGGCAAGCCATATAAAACAAATGCTTGTAAAAGGTATCAATCCTTTTGGATGCTCTATCTGAGGTATTAGTCGGAAATACATTTGGATTCAACTTTTTTTATGTTTGAAAGGCTTTATTTAACATCCAATAAAAAACAGAAGAAAAAATATAACATACCAGCATTACAAAGATAGCATATAAAGGAGAAATATTATAAAAGCTTTGGCTAGTACATTAAAGTGAAGAATAGAAGCCATTTTGGGAATTTTTATATAAGGTAGGGAAAGGGAGGAAGGAAGGCAGGAGGAGGAGAAGAAGGGGGGGGAAGAAGGCACTACTAACACTCTGGAATAAAGGAAATCATATATCACAATGCATATTATATATAGAATAGAAATACTGAGTTATTAATTAATTAAAATCATTTATCAAGTCAAGGAGGATAAGAAGTAGAGAACAGAGATAATGTCATTCAAAGAGGTTTAAAGTTTTTAGAGGCTAAAGGCGAGTTCTTTTTAAAACAATCTGATCTAAGTAAGTGGTAAGGGGTAACCAGAAGAATTCTCTATTGACCATTGGTTTACATGAGGAGGCGAAGGCAACATCAAGTCTATGAAAGGAACAAAGGCTATTCCACCAGTGTTGTATGGATAATTTTGTGAGGGTTTTCCAATTAAAAAAGATATGTTGGAAGGCTAGAGCAAGCATGAGATCAAAAAGACCGTGACTATATGAGGGAGATCTAGGGAATCAGAGAGACTGCCAACAAAGAGGAGGGGTATAGAGTGAGGAATGAAGATCTTAAATAGTCGGGAGATATATGACCAAACCTTCCCCCAAAAGTCACAAACCGGAGGACAGAGAAAGAGAAGATGAATGAGATTAGCATTAGAGGAACCACAAGTCCAACAGTTAGAATCAGTAGAAGAGGAGAAACGGGCTATAGAGGCAGGGGTAAGAAAAAGTCTGTGATAAAGAAAGAACATAGATTGGGTAAGAGAGGCAGAACGAGAGATTTTGAGAGATCTGGTCCAAAGTTTATCCCAGAAGGCGACATTCCATTCACAACCCAGATCAGATTCCCAAGAAAGTTCCAACTTAGATTTTGTTCTGTATGGATTGGGGGCTAAGAAAAATTTGTATACAAGGGAGGCATTGGGTAAAGAGAGGAGTATTTTAAGAAGAGGATTTTGGACGCTAGTTGAGGTTAAAGAGGGAAGGGAGTAGTAAACGTCACTGAATGATCGCCAAAAGAGTGGTAAACTTCTGTAAAAAGGAACGGGGACAATGGAATAAAGCCTGAAATTGAGGGAAAGAACATGGTGCAAGTCCATTGAAAAGATGCTTAACCAGATAATTCCTTTGAGTCTCCACGTTTTCCAAAAAACGGGTCTGTTGTTAAAGATAATAAGAGAGTTGTACCAAATAGAGGATTCTAAGAAGGATTCGCGAGAGATAGGAGTGGGTTGGACCAGGGGTTTCAAAAGGGAACAGGTGTGTTTAAATAAGGGAAGGGAGGTAAGGGGGTTTTTGGCAGAAAAAGTTATAATTTCCTTGAAAGAAAAGGGTGATAGTAAAATGTGTTCAATAGAGAGCCAAAGTGGGGTGAAGGGGGAAGAATCAGATGTGAGCCATCTCGAAGCCTGACGAAGGGAAAAGGATTTGTGATAGAGACGAAAATCCGGAAAATTCACCCCACCATTGGATCTGATCTTACGAAGAGAAGACAAAGCGATTCTGGCTCTTTTATTTTTCCAGAGAAATTTAGAGAGGCATGAGTCGATCCGTTTAAAATAAAGAGCGGGGATATGAATGGGGAGCATGGAGAGAGTATAAGTTAAAATTGGAGCAATCATCATTTTAATAGAATCTAATCGACCCCACCAAGAGAGAAAGAGAGGGTTCCAGGAGGAGAGTAAGTTCTCAACTCGGGATAAAACTGCAGACCTGTTTAATTTAATTGAAGAAATAATGGAATTAGAAAACCATATGCCTAGATATTTAATTTTTGAACTATTCCAGGCAAATCCCGTGGAAGAAAAGGAATGGGGAAGACAGAATTTTGTAAGGGGGAGAATCTCGGTCTTATCTGAATTAATTTTATAGCCAGAGACCTGGGAAAAAGAATCAAATTCAAGTAATAAAGGGGAATAGAGGTCTCTGGAGCAGAAATGAATAAAAGAATATCGTCTGCATAAGCAGAAAGTTTCAATTGATGGTCACCATAAGAAAAACCGGAGATAGAATCATTATTACGAATAGAAGATAAAAGGGTTCAAGAGCAAGGACAAAAAGAAGAGGGGATAAAGGGCAACCTTGACGAACGCCACGTTGGAGAGGAAAATAAGATGAGATTCGACCATTGACTAATACCGAAGCTTTGGGAGCAGAGTAAAGTAAAGAGATAAGTGAAATCAGTTTAGGACCAAAACCGTGCCATTGCAATGAGGCAAATAAAAGGACCAATCTACTCTATCAAAGGCCTTCTCTGCGTCAACAGAGATAGCCGCCAGGGAGGTGGAGAGGGAGGGAACTTTATTTAAAACATTGAGGAAGAGACGGGAATTATCCGAGGTAAGTCTCCCCTTGACAAAACCGCACTGCTCTACCTATAAGGTGAGGCATGAGGGGATCTAAACGTAAAGCGAGCGATTTGGCAAATAACTTGTAGTCAACATTAATCAGGGAGATCGGACGATAATTCTTACAAAATTTAGCATCTCGACCTTCTTTAGGAATGAGGCAGATTGTAGCTTCCTGAAAGGAGCCTTCTGTCTTACCAGTTAGATAAAAAGAATGAAAAAGTGTTAAGAGTTTTGGAAGTAATAACTCGGAAAAATGTGAATAAAATTCAACAGAAAATCCATCTGGACCAGGAGTTTTCCCTTTAGTGAGAGCATTTAAAGCAGTAGAAAGTTCATTAAGGGATAGGTCAGTTTCAAGATCAAAAAGATTAAGATGGGGGTTAGAAGGGGCAGGAATTTTATCAAGGTAGGCCTTAATAAGAGAGGAGGAGGGAGGAGACTCTGGAATATAAAGATTTTGGTAAAAAAGTTTAAATTCATTAAGTATTTCTTGGTCTTTATGCAAAAGGGAATTATTAGAGGAATAAATAGAGTCTATGAGGGTACGTTCTTTGCGCGTTTTGAGGTAATTTGCTAAAAGTTTCCCTGTTTTATTACGGCCTCCATAGAAACGGGCACTACTACGAAGTAGTACCGAGGACGCATTGTCAGTGGTGGATTTGTTAAAAGCGAGTTTGGCCTGTATCAAATCTGGTGAGATGGAATCTTTCGAAGAAGTGTAAAATTCATGTTCTAGAAGCTTAATATGTGCTAAAGTAGCTTTTCGTTGTTGCAAAAAACGCTTCTTCTTTTTTGAGACGAAGTCTATGATAAAACCTCTTGCAGTGGCCTTAAGAGTCCCAAATGATATGGGGGGAGAGATTGGGATCACAGTTAAGATCAAAGAATTCGTTAGCAAAGGAACGAACGGAGGAAGAGAAGAGAGGGTCTAAAAGAAGAGTTATTAAAACGCCATCGAGAGGACCTGGGATGCGGAGGGAGTAAATCAAGATCTGTTACAATAGGGGCATGATCCGAAATGACTATAGGTTCAATAGAGGAAGACAGTAAATTTTGAGATAAGGATTGAGAAAGAAAGATATAATCTAGGCGAGAGAGAGAAGCATGAGGAGGAGAGAAAAAGGAGAAGTCCAAAGTATCAGGGTGAGAAAGTCTCCAAGAGTCAATGAGATGTGTCTGAGAGATAGTGTCAAGAAAATGTCTATGGGTTTTGTGTGGGATAAAGCGAACCTTGGATTTACGGTCGAGAAATGGATCTACAACTTGGTTGCAATCGCCTCCCAGTATAAAAAAATCATCTTGAAATTGGATACACTTTTGCGTAATCAGAGGCCAAAAAGAAAAGTCAGGTTGTGTAGGCCCATAAACATTAAAAACAGTTAAAGGAACAGTATTAATTAACAATTTAGCTAGTATCCATCTACCATCTGTGTCAATTTCTTGTGATAGGATTTTACAGTTCAATTTCTTATGACACAAAATTATGACACCATTTTTTTTATTAACAGATGGGGAGAATAAAACCGTACCCACCCAGCTCCTTTTTAATTTTAATGCCTCAATTTCTGTAAGATGGGTCTCTTGTAAAAAAAACAGATCAGGGTTATAAGAGGCAAGGTGGGAAAGGATTCTCTGTCTTTTAATAGGGTTAATAAAACCTTTTACGTTCCAGGAGATAACTCTGAATGTAGAAACATTAAAGATTTAAACAAGCAAAATATGCAATGATAGAAACATAAAAAGAGGTACCAATGGGCAAGAAGAAAAAAGAGGTAAGAAAGGAAGGGGAAAAAGGACGAGGCGAAGGAAGAATACAAGAAGAGACAGTACATATCCAAAAGGACGACTGAGGAAACGTACCTGAGGGGGACAAGAACAAAATAAGACTGGGGGAGTGGTGACGCGTGGAAGACGAACCATCCAAACCAGGAACTCCGGACCACACCAGAACAAACAAAAGTACGCAGGCGGACCGAATAAAGAAGAAAAATAGGAAACTTAGAAGATATATCTTTGACAAAATAGGAGGACACAAACAGATACAGATTACAGGGACAGCATATAATCGAAGACAGAAAAAGGGGGAATAAAGAGGAATTAACCGTAAAAGATGTTAACGAGAACTATATCGCGGCTGAGAGAAAGCATAGGCAAACTTTTCTTAAACATATTCAAATCGTACATTAATAGCATGGAAACTCTAGGCAAAATACATAAATGAATATAACATGTCAACCATTAGAAGGACCAGCAATATCCATGCCAGTTGAAGAGTGAGAGTCTATGAACTTCCTGAGTTCCGCAGGATCTTCAAAAGACTGGGTATGATTTTGGAAAGTCACCTTAAAAATGCAAGGATGGAAGAGGCCATAGCGGGCTCCCAATGAGCGGAGTGGAGGTCGAAGACTAAGGAATTCTTTGCGTCTGCTTGCTGTAGCATTGGAGACATCTTGAGACAGAAAAACTCTCTGGCCAAGCCAAGAAAGTTGCCGCTTTGCTCTGGCTGCAGAAAGGACTGATAGCAAATCAGTAAATTTCAGGAAGAGGATAATGACTCCTCGGGGCCTAACCGAAGTTGAAGACAATGAAGGACGAGGACCAAGTCTGTGGGCTCTTTGAATACTAAGAGTGGAGGAAGTAGGCATGTCCAGTAATTTTGGCAAGAAGGAAGTGAAAAAAGCGACAGGATCATCACCTTCCAAAGCTTCAGGAAGACCATAAATTCGTAGGTTGTTCCTCCTATTGCGATTTTCCAAATCCTCTGTATGCTGCTGGAGTTTGCGAACCTCTTTCTCCAGGGAGGAAAGTCTTTGAGAATCAGCTTGAACAGTCGAAAGTTGTTGCTCCATTGTAGAAACCCTACCCTCCATTGAAGACCATTTTTCTTCCAAAAATTGCATTTTATTATTCGTCTCCTCCACAAACGGACGTAAGGCACGTATTTCCTCTAATAACAACTCCAAGGAGATGGGAGGAGATGATGTCTTTTCTGGAGGTTGAGAGTCTTGCTTCAATCTTTTAGGTGTAGTCGTAGGCGGAAAAGATTTATGTGGGATTGATTGTGATGACTGATTACGAGCAGAAGTCACTCCAGCCATGTCTGTAGCGAGTGAAGAAGAACTAGATGACACAGGAGGCGTAGATGTCGCAATGGAAGAAGTTTTAGAGACAAAGATAAATTGAGGTTTGCGTATTCTACCCATACACAAATATTAATCCAGTAAAACAATGTTGAGTGGTAGCTGTGGGAGTAATGTTCCTTCAAAAGATGATGAGATGAGAAAAATATCCTCGAGGCCACAAGGAGAACCATGCAGTTTTAAGCGGACGAATGACTGATATCAAGAAGCAAAACCTCCGTAAAAATAGTCCAAAGGTATGAGATAAGGAGAGGAGTGGCTTAGATATTAGAGTTGACACGTAGATTGCATGAGGAAATCACCATAGGAAATATGTCAGCATAAGAAAAATTGTTAGCATATTGTTAATATTGTGAAAAGGTAAGACCTGAGAAACATCTTCAGTATCAAAAGGAACAATGAAGCTCAGCCGCCAGTTGAGGAATGCATGCTCAGTATCTGCTATGAGGAGAAAGTAGAAGGCCTCAGGGAGCAAAAATGGAAACAAAATGGAGGCCGTTCTGAGGCACCCTGAATTTCGGCGATGAAAAATGCCACGCATCAAAACGAAAAACGGCTCACCATGTTCTGGAGATGTTCCGCCGTCATTTCCATGAAAGGCTGTATAGCGAGGGTGTGCACCGCTAGAGGGTGATATCACAGCAATCCAGAAGGCGGGCTTGCTGAGGGGATCGTAATGATGGCGAAAATGACGAGAAGCGCGATGCGCTCCGTATTCAGAAATCCCTCACCAGGCTCACCGCATCTTCCAGTTCACAAAACGTTGGAGTCCGCTCATGAGGGATGCGAAATAACGCACCCGCGGCTCATTATTCGTTCCGGTGCGGCGGAGCTCCCAGCTCAGGCAGCCATCTTGTGCGGCGCCGAAACCACGCCCCCACATTTGGATTCAACTTAATGGTCAAAACCTGTACCGTGAGACTCTCCAGTGTAGGGTGTGTTAGAAGAAAATCTGGGTGACCAAGCACCGGCCTATGTCGCATGGTCATCTGCCAGGTGTCATGAACATGGTTTCAAACAGGGAGCCTCCAAAGTATCTGTGAGGGCGTCATTAAATGGTAGCAACAGCTCTGAATTTGCTGGCCCAAGTTGTAACATTTCTGACCAATTTTGTTTTGGTCTCAAAGGAGGGCAGCTGTAATTTTAGTACTTCAACTGCACTCTGAACCACCACTGCAAAGAAGGCATTTTCTTCAATTGGAGTTGCATGTGGTGAATAAATCTGTCTCAGTAGAGGCATCACGCTCACTGTTGTTTTGTAATGTAACATATAAGGCATCATCAGTATAAAAAGGGAGGAGCAAGCCACTCCCCTCACACTAGCATCAGTATCCTGAGGTTCACCCTGCTCTGACTTAGGATCAGAGGCATAGCCAAAGAGAAATGAAGCTTCTGCTGATAGTTGTGATGCAGTAGAGGCACTGGGTTAGACTATGGATGCATGAGAACCAGTTGCGCTTTTCCAATTTTGTATAGCAACAATGGTTGAGTTTGGGCGAACGATGGTTTGGGGTCCAACATGGGTGTTGGCACCGGATTATCAACTGGTGCCAGTACAGTCTGCATCGATAATGTGGCAGCTAGTACTGGCATGGATCTGTGGGCCAGGTTGGAAGTCTATAATACAGTTGGTACGGGCCCAAAAACAGGACCCACTAGGACGGATGGCACTGGGGAAGTGCCCACAAACAATAACCCTACTGGATGCCCCTGCAATTCCATGGGCCCTGAAGGCACGCCAGAGAAATCGCAATAAATAGTTGCAGCATGGTCTCAATCTGCTGCGGGGTCACCAATGGCCCGGCGTACTCTGAGCACATCAAGACCAACTGAGTCATCAGTTCTGTAGCTAGTGACTTCAAAGGAGAGCTATTTAAATCTTCCCTCATGCCTGTTCTTTGGAATTAGAGTGACAGATGGGGTTGACCTACTCGCAGGCTTATGCTTGAACTTCAAGTTACCTGAAGATTTTCAGCAGGAAGTGGGTCAGTCAGGTAAACGTCCCCAGGACCAGGAATGGGCCCATGATTTGGAAGGGGACCTGCATGAAGAAGGTGAATTCTTCTTGTGTTTGGTGATATACAGTTTTGCTTCTGGATCTCAAATCGCCTTTGACTGCATTAGGGTGCATTTATTCCACGACTTTAAGTTGTATCACGAGCCCAAGCATCAAAGGCACATCTCATGAGGGTCTGTAATCAAAAACCTGCTTTTAGCAGCTCTGGCACGTCTTGAATCCCATTGTCTTTGGTGTGGACATTGTTCCCTAGCACACTGTTCAAGAGTCAGTTTTGGAAGTCCTCAGAAGATCGACAAGGTGGGAGCGGAGGTCCGATCCACATCTCAAGGTGCAAAAAGATAGAAACTGACATCTGCACACAGAGGTGGTGCTTATATGGGGCGCCACTATGAAGCATTGCTACAAAGTTCTCCATGTGCAGTCTGGTGCCTGGGGGATATTTTAAGGGGAGGAATCTGCTGGTTAGACATATCCATCAGAAGATGTAAAACATGGCTGTCTGTGTCTGTGATCCCATCTGATTCTCTGAATCTATATTCAACAACAAGGTACACAAACAACATAATAAAAAAGTCAGCCTAGTCCCTGTGTGCAGCATTTAACAGGAAAGAAAATTATTGTGAGCCAACTGCTTGATGCTGTTCTAGCAGTTTTTGTCAAATTGAAACCAAAATTAACTCTTTGGCCTCAGATGGCAAGAATGTATATTTCCAACAAAGCTTCCACACCATGAATCTCTCCTCAGTGTAATATTCCATATCATTACAGTACTGTGGAGAGGTGTGGTGCAGCGGCCAGGGCAGCTGACTTCGGAGCACAGGGTTCACGGTTCGATCCCCGGCTCCGGCGGCAGCTCAGCTCAGCACCATGTGACTCTGGGCAATAGCTCACTTAATTTCCACTCTGGCCCCCAGCGCCTTGAGACCCGTAAGGGTGAGTAGCTGCGCTATATAAAAACGGACTTACATTTTTTTTTTTACATTTTACTTATTTCATTGAGCTCCAAAAGATTAATTTGAGAAATTGCGTTGATGGTTGATAGGGGTGTGAGCAACCGCCACAATACCTGTCAGGGTGAACCACAAAAAGTTGCTAAATTAGTTTGTGCTTAACCTTCTGGTAGCTCATCACAAAAGCGGTCAGGTTTAACTTGGAGGTAAAGTATTTACGCAGCACTTAAACATTAATAAAGTGAAATCACAACACAAGAAAAATCCCACACCAACTTAGAAAAATAGAGTAAATACAAAAAATAATATACAACAAAAGGATAACAATCCAATCAGTAGCAGAGATATGTAATTTCAAAGATTTAAGCTATGTATAGTATGTATAGCGCCTAAAAGCACAAAGTGCCACTCACGGTTATCTGGTCGTGCAAGACTGGGTGAAAGTCACAAGTTCAGGCCGACTGCGATGAGTGTAGGCCAGATACAGGAACCAGGTTGGTCCAGCTGAAAAAGTTACCCACTCAAAGTCCAGTGTGAAGGGTCCAGCTTGCGGTGGATGAGACAGCAAGGGGCAGAGAGAGCATTCCAAATGGCCATAGTTTCAATGAGAAGAGCAGGCCGGGCGTCGTGGACTGTTGTCGCTGTAGTGTGAAGATCCTGTCGGGCATCACAGGCGTTGTTGGAAGTGCTTCCTGTTGGCGGTCATCCCGGGCTGTCGGTACTGTAGCGTGAAGAACAGATCTCACTTTGCCGGTCGTAGCTGGCGGTTGCTGTAGCTCGAACAGCCGGGTTTACCGGAACTTTGCATTGGCGGTCGGGGAGGACAGCATGATCTTGGAGTGAACGAGCCAGTTCACGGTTGCAACAAGTCCAAAATGTCAGGATTTCTCCTTTTCTTCCAGAGAAACTCAACAGAAGCGACATCAAGAGTCCAGGGCCTGAAGGGCACCTCTAGGGGATCAGGAACTCACTCCAGCAGAGGCCAGCAGGGCTCAGGCAGTTCCAGTGTAGCAGGACAGTTGGGCAGTTGTAGGGAGACGTCTGGAGCTTATTGTGCCCCCGTAGCTCAGAAAAGGAGGCCAGCTAACTAGCCCTTGGGGAGTTACTCAGGCCGCCTGGGGTGAAGGATGCAGGTACAGTCTTCCTTCTCAGGCAGCAGGATAGACCTCAGGCAGCAGAGTAGACCTCAGGCAGCAGGGTAGCCCCCTGGCAGCAGGGCAGTCCTTCTGTAGAATCCACAGGTCCAGGAGTGTACTGAAGTGTGGGTCTGAGGGTCCTATTTTTATACTGGATTCCAGCTTTGAAAGAAAAAAACTTCTGGAGTACCCCTCCCCCACAGAAGTGTCTGGAGTTTCCTGCCTCCCTGCCCTGGTCCCAGTCTGCCTGGTGAAACAAAAGGCTAGTGTGAAGTTTTTTGTGTGTGAGCTGAGGCAGGGTTTTTGAAGTAGGGTTGTACACAGCTCCACCCCTCATCCTGCCTGGGATGACCCATCCCGTCAATACCCAGTCCCTCTTTTGTGTGGCTGCCTGGGAGAAATACACAAAGGTGAATTGCCATCTGCACTTAATCATGTGACCCAGGAAACAGTCTGCAGGCACCAAATGGCTAGGGCAAGAAAATGCCAACTTTCTAAAAGTGGCATTTTCAGAATTGTGACTTAAAATCTGGCTTTACCATTGAAGAAGGATTAAATTACAATTCCTTAGATACCAAACATTCATCAGCTCCCAAACAAATGTTATCACTTACTAAATGTAATAAGGTGATCCAATGTAATCCTATGGAAGAGGTAGGCCTCAAAGTAGTGAAAAAAATATTTCTGAGTTTTTCACCACACAGACTTGCAAAACTTATAAGTACATGTTCAACTTTTTAAATACAATGCACCCTGCCCTATGGGCTGTTTAGGGCCTATCCTAGGGGTGATTTATATGTATTAAAAAAGGGAGTTTTAGGCTTGGCAAAAGGTTCATTTTGCCAAGTCAAACCGGCAGTTTAAAACTGCATACAAGCTGCAATGGCAGACATGAGACATGTTTGAAAAGGCTACTTTAGTGGGTGGCACAACAAGTGCTGCAGGCCGACTAGTAGCATTTAATTTACAGGCCCTGACTACATGTATTACCACTTTACATGTAAATTAAATGAACTGTGCCCATTGGGTGTAAGCCAATTCTACAATTCTACCATGTTTAAAGAACAGAGCACAAGCACTTTAGCACTGGTAAGCAGTGGTAAAGTGCACAGAATCCTAAAAGCCAACAAAAAAGGTTCAGAAGACAGAGGGGGGGCAAAATATTTGGGGGGGGGAGGGGGACCCTGCAAAGAAGGCAAGGTCCAACAATTACCAAACTGATTAATAATCGCTGGACATATCCCTAGCTCTATCCCAGCCTAACAGAACATGAAGCCAGCAATAAATTTGTCACTAAATGATTACCAAACTAAATGGCACTCACTTAAGCAAAATGCTGTATCAATCACACTTGCCATCATATTACCTCCACACCAACTTAACAGACTTTCCCCGCAGTATGTTGCTATCTCAACAGTACTTGCTTTACCAGTCTCAGAAGGATTAAAGGCATACCAATGCATGCCTGTCATGTGACTAGTCTGCCAAAGACCTACAGAGGTTGAAATCTGGACCACCAAACAATACTTAAATCACAAAAAGTATAGGAATGAAACACCTGATTTAGTGCTTTCAATATTCAAACGTAGGCCGAGAGGCCTTTGTGAAAATAACATTGGAATGTCCCTTTGCGGGCCTTTACCGGCCCGTAGAAGTACGGAGCACTCCATTGTCTTCAATGGAGTGCCCCACATTCCAATATGCTAATTGCCTTTATTACATGGATACAATTCCCAAATATATAGCATTCAATTACTTCTTGATAACCGTCCTTCTAGCTTTAGCCCTCAAATATCTATTTTTATCACCCCTTCTCATCTTTCTTGCAGTTTTACTTCCCTGTTATGCTTGGCATACTATAAAACAGGGATTTCACCCATACCCAATGTTAAAATCTCTTAACAGCCCTCTCTACATAAACACTCTCTCTAAACAGTGAACACTTACAAGCTTTGAACAGGAAATCAAGATAATAAATCTGATTCATGAAAATACTTGTTTCTCCATAACGGCTCAATTACGTTGTGGTGATCTTCATTATTACAAGTCCAGGTATGTTTTATTACAGTACTTCCTTGTAAGAGTCTCACACCAAGATAGGCGATCCCCCACAACTATCTATTATTTTCAAGAAGGCTGGCCCCTTTGAGCTGATCATGTTAAACCATCTTTTATTTTCTAAGCTCCACTCCTGGCATAAATTATATATTGACTCAACAGTATTTCCTTAGTAAGGTGAGAAAGGGGATGGCACTAAAGAAGGCCTATTCTCATAGTGAGGGAATTTAACAGTAAATTGTTAGCCAATTCCTGCATTGTCCCTTCTTTATAATCAAATCTCTTATATGGAGATTTATTATGCATCATATCCATACACAAAATAAAAGGACACCCAACATGCTGCTCACCTGTAGTTTAATAAAAGGATAACATGTCATAATTAAGCAATCATTGCAACTTCAATTTCATTACTCAAGTACCAACCGCATTTCACTGGGAACCACCCAAGATTGTGTTTAATGATATTGCTTAGGACACAAGATTGCAGATCATAAGACGAACAACGCTCTTTGGGATAATCTACTGCGTTCTTAGACTATGACTGGCACTTTTAAGTTCTTATATGCTTTAATTACAGTCAAATACAACTACATACTACATGTATCAATCAATATTTTCTTATCCGTAGTCCCAGAAAGAAACAAATAGTCATTCAAACTAGGAATACAACCTTGGTAAGCCGCACACACTACTAAACATCAAATAGATGATGAAACGGTTCCTCGAGTAAGGGATTGTATGAGATTGGGTTCAAACCTTTGACAATGCCCATTTGTTTACTTCTGGGCTTGGGGTGCAGCATGGGACCCCCTAATGGAGGGTCACTGAGTGTAAATTCTATGGCAAAATGGTTTTGAGCTACATCCTACGTTGTGCATCGCTCCTATTATTCGGGGAAGCACATAACTTTGTTAAAATAACCCTCACCCACCAAAAGGACCCTTGGTGGCATGCTGCATCATCTGGTTCTTCCCGCCCCGCTGCGGGACGGGGCGTGCTGCGACCTACGAAGACGCGGGAGCCCTGATTAGTGAACACTATGTGAAAGATGCAGAAAATGTGATAGTGGAAGGGTCAGACGTGCAATAGTGATGTAGTTAAAAAATACCTGGCTATGTGGAAAGATAAACTTTAATGTTCCTTCTAGCTGGTATTATTAAAAATGGGGAAACAGAGGTTCTATGCTACAATGGGCTAACACCTCATTTGTCGACATGTTTCGAAGTCATCCCCTTGAATTCTCCTCAGGACCTAAACAGATCCCTATGCCACTCTTATTTTTAATCAGAAAAGTGATGTTACTAGCAGAACAGCATGCACATAAAATGACATGCACTCAATACTATACCCTAATCAGTTTGCTTCTTTAACTGGTATCATTAATACCCTACTAATGCCCCATAAGCCTTTTCACGGGAGGGGAGGAGCGCCTATAGTCACACAGTCGTCAAGGTCGCTCACTCGCCAAGGATACTGCCTCGCCGCTGAGCTGAGCCGTGGCGAGGCAGTATCCTTGGCGAGTGAGCGACCTTGACGACTGTGTGACTATAGGCGCTCCTCCCTGTAAGCCAGAAACCGGTCCCAGGATGCTTGTTTCCGGTCCAGGGAAGACATGGCTTGCCAGTTCGGGCTGGACTGTTCCCATGAGGCACAGGGTCAGACTGATTTGCATATGGCCATGTCTGAACTGGGGTGGCGGAGTGAGCTAAAGAATGATGATGGATTAAACCCAGATCAGTTGACTGGGGGTGAGTGCTTGCAATGTTCAACACTCCGTCCATCATCCCCTTTGGTTTTGCTATGTTAGCCCTAAGTTGGCAGGGTATGCCCAGACGTGGGTCCCTTGCTCACTTTGCCACTGGATTCAAGATAGCCTGGCTGATGACGGCTGTAAGCCAGAAACCGGTCCCAGGATGCTTGTTTCCGGTCCAGGGAAGACATGGCTTGCCAGTTCGGGCTGGACTGTTCCCATGAGGCACAGGGTCAGACTGATTTGCATATGGCCATGTCTGAACTGGGGTGGCGGAGTGAGCTAAAGAATGATGATGGATTAAACCCAGATCAGTTGACTGGGGGTGAGTGCTTGCAATGGTCAACACTCCGTCCATCATCCCCTTTGGTTTTGCTATGTTAGCCCTAAGTTGGCAGGGTATGCCCAGACGTGGGTCCCTTGCTCACTTTGCCACTGGATTCAAGATAGCCTGGCTGATGACGGCTGTAAGCCAGAAACCGGTCCCAGGATGCTTGTTTCCGGTCCAGGGAAGACATGGCTTGCCAGTTCGGGCTGGACTGTTCCCATGAGGCACAGGGTCAGACTGATTTGCATATGGCCATGTCTGAACTGGGGTGGCGGAGTGAGCTAAAGAATGATGATGGATTAAACCCAGATCAGTTGACTGGGGGTGAGTGCTTGCAATGGTCAACACTCCGTCCATCATCCCCTTTGGTTTTGCTATGTAACATACAGTCACCATGCAAGAAATTAAGGAGACCTGGGTAGATGGCAAATGCCAGCGGAGGAGTGAGGTCTCCCATGGAGAATGTGGGCGAGCTGATGAGCTGCTGAAGAATCTTCAAGTTAAGACATTACCTGGGCTGAGCACAAAGGCAGACCCAGAACCCAACAGCCAAAGTGCTGTTAAGTAGACAAAACAGCAGTGAAGAAAGGTGAGATGTGAAAGAGAGTGAGGAGTCCTCAAGCATAATTTAGCGGGGGAATGAAACCCCCTGAAGCTATCCTCTGGTGCATGTAGCTCGCAACCAGGAGCACAAAGCAGAAAACACCATCAAAATCAGGCCAAAGAGGTCCCAGATATCCTAAAAAGAGTTAGCTTCTCAAGCACAGAATTATTGCAGCTGCCATCATGCCTGGGAGTCAGGGTTATCCACTGCCACAAGGAACACCCAAGCCATTATCAATTGTTGCACCCAAGGACCCCTGGGGAACCATGGAGCACTATTTAGAAACATTCTGCTGTAGAAGTAGGCAACAATCGTGACCAACTATTGGGGCCTTTTGGCCTATGCCTTGGCCCAATGTGGAGAGGGGGCTCCAATGCAAGAGAAACATCATCTGTTATTATAGGCTCCTTGTGCTGTACTGTTGAGGTGTGCTGCAAGCGCAGTGAGGGCAGAACAGCCAGTTCTACCACCCAGTGACGAGTGCATTATGCTTGGAATGTGAAAAAGCTCACGAGACAGAGTGGCCCAAACTACTCACTGTGTGGTCTACCCAATATGTATGTGATTGCCCCCCAGCAGAGCAAAGGCGCCTACATTGGAGAAAGGAAAAGGGTGGCCACATCAAAAATCAAAAAGATACAAAAGAAATAATTTCTTCTGCAGTAACCACTACAAAAGAAACAACCTCTGGGAAAGGATTACCTTAAAGTCCAAGCATTGGCTAGAAATGTTAATATTCTTTTATCAGTGTTTTGAAGGACAAAAACATTGATATTGGAGCTGCCTTTAACTGCAGCAGGCCCGCACAAACACTGACTGTACAGGGAGTCATTTTTGTACCACGTCTCCATAAAGGGAGAAACGAGGGGACCAGAAGAAGCTAGGATCATCTTCAATTTAATCCTTGGGCTGAGTTTATGTGAATGACTTGAGAGTAGCAAACCTAGTCTGTTGAGGGTTCGGAGTATTTGCAAGGCAAAGCTGTATGAATTTTTTTTTTGTAATTTTCTGATTGGTCATAAATAAAAATCTGCATTAGGTTTGAATTAGTTATTAAAATAAAGTGTAAATGTTTTAACTGTAGAGCTAC
The DNA here is from genome assembly GCA_963921515.1 of Calotriton arnoldi. Classification (NCBI taxonomy): domain Eukaryota; kingdom Metazoa; phylum Chordata; class Amphibia; order Caudata; family Salamandridae; genus Calotriton; species Calotriton arnoldi. Next base: position 596,497 of record CAWUFW010004947.1, on the reverse strand, counting down.
AGCAACAAGGCTTGTGGTATTGAATGAAGCATGCACTGCCACAGCCGTAGATCTGATATTATCATTTTAAACACCCTGGAAAAAGCCTGTAGGCCTCACTATTTAATAGGTTAGAGCTTTGTATATTTTGAGTTTAGCACATACAGAGACATATTATAGACTGTTATTGAGTACATGGCCTGTTGGTGCATGAATGCTTAAATTATAATCTCAACACTATGGGGTATAGTCTAGATTTAGGGGCTAGTTATCAACTGTGCACTTTATTTGGGGAAACTGATCTGAACTCTAGTTAATTTGCAATAACCCTTTAGGAGGAGTTTCAATTCATGTTTATACCTGCCATTTTGTAACTATTTGTACTTCTGTGCATATCATTTAGATGTGTGTGTATGAATATAGTTTTCCCTTTTAAAAGAAATAGTACTGACTGGACAATGAAGTAATGAGTTCCAGTGTGTTTGTGTTTTGTTCTGTGTTTCTGTCTGAGACCATCTTCTCAAGTCAGCCTTGGACTGCCTGCCTTGCTGACCGGACAGTCAGACGGTAAAAGGTGTATTGGGTCTCTAATGTGTGGGTTTATACTGATGGGAAGTCCCCAGCACACCCCAGTTGACACAATGGGTCCCAATAACGTCTGACTGTCTTGGCACCTTCTAAAATGTATTTTTTACTAAATTGGCTCATGGCTCATAGCAAGATTATTTCCTGATTTTAAGAAACAAGGTAGAAATCTTTGAATGAAATGTTAGGTTAGACGACCACCCTGCCCTAGTGCAATACCAAACGCAGGCCTCGACTGAGCTTGGTTGAGATGATTGCTGCAGAATAAAACACCAGCATATAATAGAACCATAAGCATCCCATCAAGTGGCTAGAAAGGATCTTTTTGCAGGTCTGATTGTAGTCAACTGCACTCATAGTATGACAACTACTACTCACAAAACAAACCATCACTAATGAATCTAGTATGTGAAAAGAATCAGTCTCTCAGATGGAAGGCCCAAAGATTGCACAATTTTAGAAGAACTCATTGAGCTTCAGAGGTGGGGCACATTCTAGTATGAAAAAAGAAGTAAACTATAGACATCTTCCCCATTACGCTGCTACTGGGATCACAAGTGACTTGAACTTCTGATCAACTGAGAGAACCATGGCTAATAATGGAATGGGAGATGCATCTAAGAGGCCAGTGGCTACCTCAATGACAGTGCTGAAATCTGCCTGCAGGCATAGTTTCTTCATAGAAACAAAGGCACAATGAAGCTTTTTCCAGTGAGATGAAGATGCCCAAGGAATGAAATACCTTGCTTAAGAGAAATCAGTTAAAAGTCCTGTGGGTAGACACAAAATTTAACAGAGGAGGGAAAGATTCAGCTGTATTGGGCCGCACACCAATTCTCCCTTTCTGGAAAATATTGTGCCACTAATGACATTTGCTTGGTCTCACCCAATACCTCTGGCAATGTCCACTTTGGACATATGCAGGAAGACATCAATGATGGCCATTCATTTTCTCAGAGCCTCCACATGGGGCCAAGTGATCTATGCTCCCTGTTCCATTAAAGTCACCTCATTACAGCTACCTAGCACCAAAGATTATTACAATAAGATGTATAAAATCCAGAGTTTAAATAGATTGTGGCTTATCTGCCTGAAATGGTGGGGACCAATAAATAAGTACATGCAGAAACAGGTTTAAACTGAATGATGCCAATGCAACTGTCATAAATCCTTGAAAATGCCACCAATTCCGACCTCAACAATCATTAGTGTTGGTGTACTCTCTATGCTAAGATTCCCTAGCTTTGTGGAAGAGTCAAAGGTGGTGATCACATCTTGTGAGAAGGTTATAAGTTACCATGGAGCCAACCGTGTATTCTTTGATGCAGATGGCCAACCAGGCAGTTGCCCCATTAGCGTACAGCCCAGAGTGTCCATGCTGAATCTGGACCTTGATCACAAAATGGCAATATTTGGAGTGCTACATAATGATCCAATCCCCAACACCACACCCACAGCCAAACTCCACCCTGCCTCTCGCCCAGCCAAACACAAGCCCACTCACTCACTGCATTCTTTCTGTATTTCAATCCTTGGAACATTTTCTGGGAATCCCATTTTAAACATGTATGCATGTACTTGTCTCCTTCCCTCAAAACTTAGCTGCCCACATTCACAATATTCAATTGGTGGTTACAGGGCCTGAGAGGGGGGCAGTGTCCATAATTCGCACTTTGCAGGAACAAAGATTGGTAAAATCATCATTCATAGCTTCAAATTTGCTGCATGTGTTTTGATTGTCCAGCAGTGACAAGATGTCAACATTCTCATTTGTGTTCACCGGGACAATGCCAGTAGAATACAATTTCTTTCAAATCGTGCTCCTTCAAGTGATCCGCCAAATTAGAACTCTTCTTGTATTTCCTACACCACATTGCATTTAATCAGCAATTTCCTGGTGTCAGCATTTTGAGTACAGTGGTTACAATGAGGTCTTTGAGTCAAAAGCAATTTTTTTTCTGAGGCAAATAGATGTGGGCAAGTACGGACTTGTGTAATGCAAACTAGATACAAGTCTCACAAAAACACGATTTCTAATTTCAGTCTCATTATGTAATATATTTATTTTATACAGATAGATTTGTAAAATGTGATCACAGCCAAACGGTATCCGAGAGCGCTTCATAGGGGCTGTAAAAATTATGACTCTTGAATAAAATATGTATTAGAAGAAAATAACAATCAGGTATAAAAATAGTAATTAATATTTGAGAATGGAAATATAAATAAGGACTAATAGGAAAGTACACAGAAAATAGTTACATACAAAGACTGATTTCATGAAATCCTGATTTATGGATATAACATAGACCAGCAGCAATATGCCAGACAAGCCCATAACAGAGGAAGTAAATAAGCAACAAACAAAGCTTGAATTTTTATATTACATTAAAGGTAAAAAGGTTAGACAAATAGGGGACGTCTAAACAGCTGTTTTAGTGTTCCTTTATTATTCCGATTATTCAGGTGTGATGTCGTCAGATGATGCTCCAGAGGAAGAGAATTCCAGATTTTGGGTGAATGATTGCGTGAATGATTTTAATGAAAGCGTGTGAATCTAGTCTCAATCTTTACATACTAAACAATGGTTGGAGCTGGCCAGGTTACACAATTTTTTATAGGAATCTAGGAGAGTCAAAGTAACATATTTTCTGTAAAAGGAAATAGTTCTAAAGATGCATCTGGTGTCGATGAGCAATCAATGTAGGGAGATAAGGAACAGTGTATTGTGGTTGAAACATTGGTGCCCGAGATTCGGTGGACTGCATCACAAAAGGCAGCTTGGGTGGGTAAAGGCAGATCTTGCTTTCTTTAGAATGGGTGTAACCTCACTAATCTATAACTGGTCTGAAGACTCTTATGGGAGAGAGAGAGTATTTTTAATATCTGCCCAGCGAGAGACAATGAGGTAAAAGATCGATTTTACAAGTGTGCTTGAAATTATGTACAGTTGGACGTATGCAGTTCCTAAATAATAATAATAATGCGTTTTATATAGATTTCATACAGCAGTTTTTGCAATGTCAATGTGCCACAAGTAACTGATGGCACTATTAGATAATTTGCCGGTAGAGATTTGACTATCAAGACCTACTGGTCACACCAGACATCTGCAGTGCGCCCACTCACAGGCGTGGATGGGTAGTTCAAAGAATATCGGTGAATGGGCAATACACAGAAACTCTAAGGTTTGAATACTGAATGACTCAGAAGCTGTGAAAAAAGAAACAAATTGTATATTTTAAATTTAAGTTAAATCAAATGTAAATTTGATAATGGGTGACATCTACTATAAATTGTATATGTCTTGCTACTTAATAAGATCATTAGACCTGAACTAAACTGAGAGACAATGGGAGAAAATGAGTGTTGATAAATATAGCAGCAACAAGCGAAGTGATGGCATATATGTAATCAAAGTCCATCTTTAAGCAAAGAGATCAGCATAAGAATTATTTTAACATTTAAATACTTCTGACTGTGCCAGTGAAATGCTTATATATATAAAAAAATCAACATATACTAATAACTCAAAAATGCAGTTGCAGTAATATAAATAAATAACTAGTATAAGATGCTCTTAATAAAGTAAATAAAGACTTGGTTGCATTTTCTTAAACTCCGCCAAGTAAGAGTTGAATCAAAGTTAATTTAATTTAAGATATCAAGTGAGAAAAATAAATAAACTACCAAGGAATTCTTCCACACTACAACCAGACCACTGACAAAATAGGTTTTCATGATGTCTTTATTTATGTGTCCAATATTTCGCTTTTCATTCCTTCTTTCTTCTCCCCTCCTTTAATGTTATTCCTGTTCTAAAACAAATGAACGAAGATGCAATTTATTAGTAGCTGTCCTCAGTTATGTTACCAAGAACGTTTTCTAGTAAATTACTGCATGACTAAGAAGCAATAAAGCAGTCCAGACAATTGTGTAGATTAGAATAACACGTGCATACATCTTGGCTGAACACATTAGATTTAAATCACCAATAGTGAAGTACGACCATGAGCACTGGAAGATCATTTATTTGAGCAAACAGCAAAAACTAATAAAATTGGAATTTTGTACTCTATTCGTTGCGTCAAATTAAATATTTTCTAGTGCAGTGTTTTAATTCAATTAATTGCAGAGCCAAGTGTTTAATCTATACACACCTTTAGGTAAAGCATCCAGTGATCACCTACTTTCTAAATCGCGGATTCCATCCCACCCCAGAACATAAAATACAAAAGAGCTAAAGGATTCAGCCATTTACTGCTTTTTCCAGCAGTACATACATACGTTTGGCTTTATGCAGAACAATAAAAGAATCAATTAATATGCTTTACAAATCTGCAGAACCTCCAATGAATAACTTGAAAGTTCACAACATACTCTGCTGTATGGTCTCCTTATCTCAATAACTGTCAAGTGCGTACACAACTAATTCTGATCTCCAACTGTGACAATGTTCCACTGCTAAGTTTCTAAAGAGCTGAAAGGGGTTTTACCATCCTACTGGTTAATGAAAATAGGAGATACCAATAGTTCTATTTCCACAAGTGTGTTCTTAATAAGGTTGTAAGTACAACTTACAATTACTACTGATCATTATCAAATACATTTGTAGTGAACAGGACAAAGTTGATGGACTTCATGTATCTATCTGCAAAAAGACATTGGGGCTGATTATGATAGCGGGCTGACTGCCACCGACATGCCGTCCGTGGCAGTCCACCCACCGACAGCCCCTCGGTCCGACCGCTGGATTACAATACCAGCAGTCGGACCCACAGCGATCGAGGGGGAAGACCGCCGCCTCCACCAGGTTCAGTGATCACGACAGGGCGGCGGTCGGATTCGTAGTCCTGAATGGCGGCGGTGCCGAAGTAGACACAGCCATCGGGATTACAATATCCAATCTGACAGCCTTTTCATGGCGGGAAGACTGCCATTAAAAGGCTGTCGGAAACATAATTTGGGGGACCCAAAAAGGGCCTCTATTTGTCGTGAGCCACTGTAAAGAGTCCCTGGGTGCATATGCAGTGCCCACACGCACCTCAATGTACCATAAGTGTTCCTTTTCACTGCGGCTTGTGCTGCAGCCCTTTTCCTGGGCTGCAGCACAAGCCGTTGTGAAAATGAGTAGTATGCGACCGGCAGCCTGGGGGTCGCATCGTAATGCAGTGGTCGGACCGCCACCTGCTTGTCGGGCAGTCTCCTGACCACCGCGAAAGCGGGCCGGGGTCCAACAGCCCGCTATCGTAATCAGGCCCATTGTGGCAATAATAATTCATTATTATTAACACTTACAACAAAGGAAAAGAGTATAAAAAAGCATCACCTACATAATCCTTGCTACCCTTCCAGCCCTGACTGATCACTGGATATTACCCTCCTCACTCACAGAAAAGAAAGAATGTGTTCAGAAAATATTAGCCAACAACAGATAAACCGACACTCATCAAAATAAGATTGGAAAACTGTGCAACAAACAGCACAACTGTGTGTCTGAAACAAATTAAATAAAGACTACGTTTACAAATATTGATTTTAACAAACGGCATATTAGTTATGGAAACAACATTGTATAATGTACCTGTACAGAGATACTGAACCAGAAAGCATACTAAACCATTCAGAAAGAAAGCGAGGGAGTGTGTGTATGTATTTGCAAGTGAATTTATTTGTTGGTTGTATGGATCACACTTGTGGTGCAAGATGGCTATTACATAGCATGTTCTGACAAACAGGGAGAATGCCACAATCCCAGGGCATGATTCACATAATATAACAATATTAGGTCTAGTCTGATTGAAATAACCATTGGCAGGTTAAAAGGTAAGGTTCTTAAGAACATTACAACCTTAAAGCTTTTATAATTGTGCACTAAATAAGTAGCTTCTGTACATACATCCTTAAACTCTGAAAGTATACACCAAATAATTTGGTATCCCAGGAAGCTTGAGGCACCTGATCTCAGCTTAATCTACTGTAACAAATGATAACACTCTTGAGATATGCAGGACCCTACTTCTAATTTGTTGCGTGGGCTCAGTTGAGCTGGCTTTATGTGCGCTCAGGGGCGTAAGATTTCTTTTAAGTAATCTATACATTTTCCAACAATGATGGGTATGGGCATGTTTATCACAAATTACAGAATCTAATCTGGAAAAGACATCTCAGAGTAAGTAGGTGTTCTGGCTGGAAACATATATTGGCAATGTTACTATAAATACTGACATATTAAGTGGGCAAGTAAAGTCTGACAGAAACTTTAATTTTGTGTGGGCAATGGCCCGATGGGCAAGATAGAGGATCAATCAAATTTCAGAAGCAATTGTGTGTCTTCAGCATAAAAGAAACCTTTAAAATCAAAGCTGTAGATAAACTCACCAATGGTGGTACACAGATACAGATAGATGGAATGAGTGAGACTGCCAATGCTTGTAGCCCCCTTGTGCTCATTGAGATGTCTCCAGAGTGGAACAGGGCAGCAACATTGCCTGGGTTTATCCACTTAGAAAGGATATAAACCACTCTATGGCTAAGCTACCCAACCCAATCCCTCTCAGAAGGCCAATTAAGATGGAGAAATTGACCGATCAAAGGCACCCAGCAGGTCAGGCATGTCAGCAGAGCTGAGAGCAGCTTGTCCAGAGTAGCTGCCAGAACAGTCTTGGTACTGTGTCCTGGCTAATATTAAAGTTTCTGATGTTTTTAGTCAGTGGTTCTGTGTAAATGTGATACAGGACAGGGCAGATCGTTGAACTCCGTTCATCTCTAATCAAGAGGAACCATTTATTGTCTGCTGAAAGCCAACTGTTAGTAAGAACCCTGACCTTGTCTGAACTTTGCCATGCTAACGAATACAGTTTTTCACACAATAATGCAGCACGTCATGATCAATGGTGTTGAAAGGCACAAAATGGTCAGTCATGCCATATGGTGATGAAGGACAGTAAGGGCCTGATTCACAAAGGTAACAAACGGTTGAGTAAGTTTATTATTGATCAGTATTCACAAACTCAGATTGTAGGTTAATACTAAAACAAACAAAAAACTGTAGTAAGTCCAGCACTACACCTGGCCAACCACTAGTACTGCAACACCCTCTCACAGAAAATATTGGAGGTTGGGACTTAAAATAAAACCCCATAATAAATAATGTTCATTTAGATTAAAGTAAAATTTTAAAATAGTTAAAAATGTAAATAAATATAAATGAAAGTTAAAGAATGTTCTAAAAATAGTATATATTTTTTTAATTAAAAAATATTTGAATAACATTTTGATTTTAAAACAAAATGTAACAATACATTTTAATTAAAAAAAATAATGACATTAATTTTCATTAATTCTATACATCACATTTAATAATTATTAATGCACATTAAACACATTTTAGCTGGGAATTTTTTTTAAAACTAATTTAATAGTGATGCATCATTTTCCAATATTGTTGTACACTGAAAATAAATATCTACATGGAATTTACATTAATATTTAATATAAACATTTTTAATATTTGTTTTAGTTAAATAAGCTTTTTATTTTTCTCTATACTTTACCATATGGAAATCTGTGCCCCAGCTGCAGAGTCCACCAATGGTAACATATGGGAAAAATGTAAAAAAATTAACTCGAAATTTCATTTTTTACATATATTTATGTTGAATATTAATGTAAATAATGTTATATATTTACTTGAAACTGAAAACAAATGAAAAAAGCTAGAGCATTATTTAATTAATTAAACAACTTTAATTATTGGAAATACATTTATTTAAAATTATATTTTTGAAGTTTAAATTAAAAAAATAAATTCCTAACTAAAGAAAAGAATAATAATGTGCATTAACATTATTTTCTATAAGGTTTTATTTTAAGTCCCAACTGCCATTATTTTCTATGGGAGGGTGTTGCAGTTCTAATGGTTGGCCAACTGTAGTGCTGGACTTCGTGATTTTTTTGTTTTTGTTTTTTAGTAGTAACTTACACCCGAAGTTTGTGAATACCAAAAAGTAGTAAACTTACTCAAGCGTGTAAACTTACTCAAAAGTGTAAGTTACCCTTGTGAATCAGGCCCTAAACGTCAAGTCATACCAGAATTGCCATCATCCAAATAATCTAATATTTACTCCCTGACATAAGAAAGGGCTTAATTGTTGAAACTGGAGCATCTGATGCTGATCGAATATGTGCCTCTCTGTGAAAAAAAGCTTTATACGCCATTCAAATATACCCTACACTAATGAAACAGGTACTTCTTTTGTCAGCTTGTATCAGAAAGAGGTCCAATATGTCTTAATTATGTAATTGCTTTTGTGAGCGCAGACTGCTAGAATTTCAATAGAGAGGAGCAAGGGTATGACTGAGAAATATACAATGGAGACTCTACATACAGGTCTTATGTGGATGCAGTCACACTGAGAGAAATTGTTAACCACAAGCAGTGCAATAGAAAAAGTCACAGAAAGCTAATGCATGATGAATAAGTTATGTAAAACGTATTGTAGATAAAGAATCTCAATACACTTCACATGCAAGGAGAGAAATGAATCAGACTAAGTACTACAATAAGTAACTAACGAAACATAGTGCTTACCTACTCCCACCTCCAGCTTGTAATTTCATTTCTTTGCTTCATTTTTGCACGAGTCGGAGTAGGGCTGACAGAGGGCTGTTGCAGTTCCAGGTGCTCAGAGAGAGGAGCTGGAGTGGTGTGTTAGCTTGAAAGCCTGAGCAGTCAGTGAGCCGAAGAATCGTGCAATACACTGAGTTAACAGTGCTAGAGTCCATATCATTGAAACGGAGACGGGCTGATGATAAATAATAAAATAACATGACTAATGGATTTATGGAATGAAGTCATACATATTTTTAAAACAAGTCCAAAAAAAGTTGGGAAAATGAAACCACCATACCAACTGCATGATAGTGGGACATACTGAAAATCAAATAATGAAACTCATGGGTTTATGGACATGGGTATATGGCAAACAAAACACGCATGTTTGTAAAATCCAAATTAGGAGAAACTACAACTTGTTGTATACAACTATCTCATGGTGTAAGTGCTAATAGCAATATATTTCTTGGCAATATAGTAAGCATACAAACATTCAATAAAGATGGCACAAGAGAGCACTGCTTTGAAAAAAATGGTTTAACAAATGATTTTGTTTCTAGTGGAAGGGGAGCCCCCAAACGGCATAATAGCATTTTCCATGGGGCTCTGAAAATCCTTACACTGTATATTATTGATTTCAAATAGATATTGTGGGTTATAGTTAGGTAATTAAGCAATAGGGAGAGTGTGTGAACTGACTGCCGAGTAGTTACATAAAGATGAGATGGCTGTAGAAAAGATGTGCAAGTCAGGCATACATGCAAAAAGCTGGCACAAATCTTTAAATAAAAATGCATAATGCCGAGCTATTTTGATATTCTTGCACTATTCCGGATAATGTGACCACTCCAGTCGTTCAAAGTATTCAACAAAGTCGAATTCCCATTCAGTAGTGCAATTATCTCCTATATAAATGTCTTTATAGTATTCACAATGAAAAATAAGACATGAAAATAGTGGACCCTATTCACAAAGGAACGTCCAGCTAAAATACTGCATTTATGTCTGTCGGAAATTCATAAAAGTATTCCTAACAGGCGTAAATGTATTTACTACTGCAGATTTCTTTGTTAGAAATCCACTGTAGTAAATACTACGCAATGTTTGGGAAGTGGTCGTAGTGGTTTGCTTGTTGAGTCTGTGAACATCTACAGTGTCCTTTTGTGGGCATTTACATTCTCTGATGTGACTTCTTCTCCCTGAAAAGGGCTGAAAAATTACTCAAGGCAAAGACGAGAGTAATTTCCTTTCCAGGATGGGAAGGGGAACAGAAGACCCTCAATTTGATGGAGGAGTAGGGAAGGGGCTTTCTCCACAGAGAAAAATGTTTTTCCAGTGAATAAAAAAAACATGCATTTGCACAGTGGGCTCCCATGCCCTGGTGATGAGATATACACCAGGTAAGTTTATTCACAGGAGGAATAGGAGAGCGACTGAGATCTCAACATTACATTCCCACTATTACACCTGGAAACCTGAGCCTGGTTTCTGGTGTACATCTGGAAATGGTGAACTGAAAAAAAAAACGCCATAAAAGTGCATACAGGCCGATAAGTAAATCCCCGCCTGTGCTTTTATGTTTTTTTCTTTGGTAAATCACACCCCACAAGAGGACTTTGTTCAATGATATTTTAGAGGGCATTGCAATTTGTACAAAGGGTATCAGAATACCCCCTCTTCGCCTGAGATAACTTATAAAAGCACATAATTTCTGCAGCTACATTTAAAATCAGTATCTCTACCTTCACAATCGGAAAGGTAACACTCACATTTATTACTCAAAAGTTGTCTAAATGCTAACGTTACAGTTTTAGGCAGATAATTAACAACAGTTTGTAAGCAGACCCTCAATTAGCTACTTTATAACACATAAAGGAGATACAATTCTGATGATTTTATGACTGATCACTTTCAACGCAACGTTCAGCCAAGTGTGCCAAAAAAAACTTACTGTTGAAATGGGAATGATGAGTCGACCAGACAAAGTGAAAACCACCAACTGGTCCGGAACGAGAGAACGGACAAATTACACAATCAGGCACAACTACATTACACACTGCTATAACTAAAGATGCTCACTTAACTAATTTAATGATGAAAAAATGGATGAACTGCAGATAGCATGCCAATAAGACAAGCATACTTGTGGAAAATATAATGGGTTTAGTAGGACTTTGTTATAAAAAATAATTGACAACAGCTGAGGAAAAGTGAAGCATTTCTCATGTTTCCTAACGTGCTATTTTAGTGTAACTGGAAATTGACATGCATTGTGCGCCTTAAAAATAACCATAATGCAAACAAGAGAAACTTGAAAACCCAGTTGAGACCTGGGTGAGATATAGTATCATACAACAATGTCCCACAGGGTAACATTAAAACAATCAGTTCATTATGGATAACTAAATTATAATGAAAAAGGAACACATGGCACCAGAAATTGCTTATATGAATATATTTTCAAAAATATTTGACAAAAGCTTGAAAGCAGCATCAAAACTTAAAGATTGTGTATTGTGTGCAATCTGAACACATAGGGGCCCATTACGATGTCGGGCAGACTTGCATCCGCCCGACACCGTCTCGTAAATGGGACCGACCGACCTCCGGTCCTGACTGCCTGATTAGTATGTGACCGAACACTGTTCGATCGCATTCTGACATTTCCCTATGGGAGCATGTGTTACGGCTATAAACCGGCCGTAGTACATGCTCCCATAGGGAAATGGGAGGTGGTGTTAATCCCTGCACCCCGTGGCAGGCACCTTGGGGTGCCTGCCACAGGGTGCAAGGATTAACACCACCTCCCATTTCCCTATGGGAGCATGTACTACGGCCGGTGCAGGGATTAACAGGGGGGCACCATAGGTGCCCCCCTTCGCCCCCAACCGGAGGCCGCGCACACAAGGGGGCCCTGCTAAGGCCCCCAAACACACTTTCCGACAGGGTTTCCATGTCGGAAAGGCTGGCACGGAAACCCTGCCGGAAAACATGCATCGTAATCCCAAGGGCGCAAAGGCTGCTCTTTAGGATTACGGGCCGGCCTCCGACTGGCCGACGGACTCTTTGAGCCCGTCGGAAGCCAGCCGGAACGACTGGCTGGTTTCAATTCCGACCGGCTGATTCATAATCAGCCGTTCGGAATTGAAACTGACGATGGCGGTCGGAAAGCATCCGACGAAGGTCGGAGGCTTTCCGATCGTCATCGTAATAAGCCCCATAGTGTTCGTGAAGGGATAGTGAACGACGCAGGTGAAACATGGATATAAATGAAAAAGCAGCGCACGGAAATGAGTCACTTGATATTACGCATGAATATCAATTGATCCGATGTTTTATTTACAAAGTCATGTCATAAACCAAAATCCGCTGACGTGTGTCGACGGCGTTTCAACTTTCATTAATTTGAGGTCATCATCAGGACAATATGTACACATGAAAAATTGATTGCTGCCTAAAGAATAAGGAGAGACAGATTTAAAAGAAAGATCTGAATGAAACTGGACCAACGAGTGTAAAAAATGTAGGCCAGGTCTGCGGTACCTGAAGGATCTCCAGGAAACCTGCAGGATAAGCAGAGAATCCGTCTTTCTATATTCTCTAGGCAGCAATCAATTTTTCATGTATACATATTGTCCTGATGATGACCTCAAATTAATGAAGGTCAAAATGCCGTCAACAAACGTCAGCAGATTTATGGATTTTGTAAATACACATTGGATCAATTGATATTCATGCATAATATCTAGTGACTAATTTCCATTCCCTGCTTTTTCATTTATATCCACGTTTCACCTGCGCCGTTCACTGTCCCTTCACGAGCACTGTGTGTTCACTATGCACGCAATACACAGTCTTTAATTAAGTTTTGATGCTGCTCTCAAGCTCATCAAATATCTTTTTAAATATATTCATGTGATCAATTTCTGGTGTCATATGGTCCTTTTTCATTATATTACGTTATCCATAATGAATTGTTTTAATGTTACCCTGTGAGAAATTGTCGTATGATACCTTAAAAATAAAATGGCTTCAAAACGCCACTGTTTTCCTTTACAACTGCATAAATGGGGCTAGTTCATCATTAGCTTAGATGACAGTTAATTCTGTGGCATGTAGATAATAAAACCACACAGTTTTAAGAAACTGGTTTTAGACTGACTACGACAATCTATCCCCTGCAAGCACAACTATGAATCGGGTATAAGGTAATTTAAGATTTAACAATAAAAATGTTTGTTTGTGCTCCACGAATGAAGGGACAGCTGCTCTGAAGTTGCCTTTAGTTTCTGATAAAGCTGGGGGAGGCCCCATGGCTATTTCCAAAACCATCCCAAGGAACTTAATAAACACAGCTCCTGCTGTGGTCTAGCGAAAAGATCTCTATTTGTGTAAGAGCCAGAGTCACCAGACATAATGGCTCTGACCTTTAATAGCAAGTGTGGCCCGAGCCACAAAACCAAATAAATGAGCAAATAATATAATTCATAACTGCAAACTGAAGTTTGTGATGCGCAAAATATGCATTTGAGTCTCTAAATAGAATTTTTCCTACCTAAAATTTAAGTTGAGTAAATCTACTCACAGAGGAGTGTTGGGGAAGTTTCATGGCAGAAACATGCAAAGAAATTCATATCTTTTCACACTGGGAAGAGAGATGCATCATCCACAAAATTAGCAGGGGTATATGGGAACGAGTTTCTTCATGGGGAGAAATGTTTTATCCATTGAAAAACAAATAAAACAAATTAAACATTGTAAATGTGCTTAAGTATCACATTTCTCCAGTCCCAAAAACACCTGTTGTACAATTCTAAAGGGTTGTATATTTTTTTTTTTGTTTGAGAACAGTCTTTTGCTCTGGATTTAGAAACAGAGGTCAAATTTCAGCTCATGTCTTATAATTTGCAGTCAGAAAAAGAAAATTAAACACAAAGTTAGAAGATTTTGTAAACTGAACTGTCTGGCAATGGTGCTGTACAAAGAGTATGAAATGAAAGGCCGTAGGATGTCAGGTTTCTTTTCTAACACACAGCATTTAAATAGCTTGTAAATGAACTGTAAAAACATTTCAAAAGGTATTTTAATAGTTAAGAAAGCACTTCTTTTTGTAATTGTGTGATGAAAGAAAGTTTTTAATAGGATGAAAACAAATCAGAACTCTTTACTTGGTGATGTGCAAATGTTAAATCTTTTTGCTGAAACCCAATTTCCACAGACTATTGTTTATACCATATATAGTTTTATCAGTAAAACTGCATCTTAGTGGGAAAGGTTGTGGCCATTTCAATGGAAAATGTGCTGTTTGTAAATGGCAGTGCACTGCCAAATCATGTTTTTGTATTCAATTTATTAAAAGTGAATTTTAATACATGAACTGAGAAACATTCCCATGTGTCAAGTACATCAAAGTTAGATCAAGTAAATTATTCAAGTCACTAGAAATGCAGGTCTAGTAACATTTTTATGATTTTTCGAGGCCTGAGTAGTAACTAAAATAATCACAAAAAAAGAGTAAATTTCCAATATTCATTTTAAAAAGGGCACTTAGAATGGAATGAAAATACAGTAATACCAGTATCCTACTTAGTTACCTAAATACATAAATCCTTACGTAAACTCCCCAGAAACATATATAATTGCAGGAATAAACACCTTGCTGCAACTATTGGGATAGTACCTTCATGAACTTCTCTAACAGATAACTATTCATTTCAGAACATATTTGGCAGACACAAGTGACTTTCTGAGACAACTAAGCAGAATTACAATTTAACCAATAAGTACAATTCTATTCACATTAAATGTAACCAGTTAATACTTCGATTCCCCGAAAGGAGGTCACTGAGACTGTAGAAAGGATTCCTTTACAACATCTGAAAGCAAAGTATTTTACTGAAACTAAATCTTATATCGTACTGCAACTACTTTCGATTTGAGAACCAATTTTACATATAAACAATTGGAAAGGCAATTTTTGTAATGTACACATGTGAAAAAAGACACACATTTAAAAGAAAACCTCCACAACTTATTTGGCACAGACGGTACATAGAAAATATTTTGCAATTTGGCTAAGGGAAGAACAGGACCTGTGGTAATTTTACCATGATCTAAATAAACTATCACCAATTATTAAATTAACTACAACATCTGAAGATCTTATAGGTCATTATTTGGACTTCGAGATTAAAGTAGAAGGAGATCAGTTTCATATAATGATCTACTCAAAACGTATTAATCAAAATACACACTTGGACCCTAGCAGCCAACATGACCCACTACTGAAACAATAGTTTTCAGAAGAACCATTGTTTGTACATATGTAATATATTATGCGGGATAAACTGTAAGCGAGACCAAAATGAGACACACAAACATAAGTTTAACACAAACTCACAACCTAGTGTCACCAGTTGCATGACTTTTTAACTAATACAATCTTTTAAAAGGGCAGACACCTACATACACTGGATGGCTTCATAGATTGTGGTTCATTCTGGGAATGGAACGGATCTCTTCTACTCTACATAACACACCAGATTCCTTCATGGAAATATGGCATCCTTTCGTGACGCTTCTTTCCTCTGAGTTTAATGAGCTTACGCAACCAAAGTATTTGCGGGTATTACGTCTCAATAGCCTGTGGTCCGCACCTTCGCCCACGCCCGATACGTAGATCTTGAGACGGAAGACAGCGACAAGGAAGGGAGTAAGAGGATCAGGAGGAGTGCTGGCACCGGGGGGGGGGGGGGCGGGGAGGGGGGTCAGTTTTGTTATCTTGGTCTTTTTTTTTTTTGGGTCCTTTTGTTATTTTGCACCTCAATACGGGGACAGATGTAAAGCGGAATACTTTGCTACGCACTCAGAACAATGTGTACCATATCTTACAATGTGGGGGTTATCCACAACATGGCCTGATTATGATGGTCCCCCAAGTTATAGATTTCTGTGCCTTAGGTTCTGTCGTATGGCTGTGCTTTCTTTGGGGTGAAAATCAATAAAATACATTTAAACATAAAAGGGCAGACACATTTTCAAAGCATTAACAAGAACCTGAATTAATGAGACCCCAATTAAAATGAATTCTTAAGTCAATAGGAGATTTTTATGATGAATTGATTAGAGACAATTGCTCCCTAAAGGCTTCAAAGACATTGAAAATGTAATGTGCTATTTAAGAATAACTGAACAAAAGATATTATATGCTGAGACATTGATTAATTAACAAACATATAACTGCACACATTGACATATGAATACATAAGAATGACTAAAGAACATTGAAGAGAAACAGAAAAAGGTAACCAAAATGGAAATATTACATAAACAGGATGAGTAAACTGACTGATATGAGCTGCATCCAAGTAAGGATACGGTAAGTGAAAAGAAACAAGGGCATAAATTCAGAAAAGGGGACACCATTCACACATGCAGTTAACTAACTAAGACGGCTGATGATTATACTGTAGATATCAACTGACCATGGTAGGCGAGAGACATATCAACTATGCACTAGTTTACATAAATGTTGTTGGGAAGCATAATAAATTAGAATTTTGTAATGTCGTATCATCTGATCACTGAATGTATTGAAGAAAAGTAGGCAAGTAGTCAGACTAGTATGAAAAATGTTCTAACTGCATTATGCTGTAAAACAATACACGGACTGTTTGATATTATTCTAAAGGTGCTTTCCTTCCTTTTTACTATATGATAAAATTGGTATAATGGACGTTTACCTGATGAAGGAGATTTCACTCTCTGAAATGCACTGAAACAATATATGCCCATTGGACGACAAATCAAAGAAAATTGTTTGCTTACTGAAAGCAACTGGGTTATTAGTTGCAAAGGATGTCAGTCCTTCACAAGTAATATGTCCACAACCTTCCCTTTACTGGGCACCAAGTACCCCACTGTACAACTTGACTCTCTCAGGGTAGTGAAGCAGAGCAGTCCAAGGCCTAATCAGCGGAGGTGCTGTGGGCTGGTACCCTCAGTTCGCTGGTCCGTGACAATGCACTAAATAAATCATTCCCCAGTCAGTGCCTTTTCTTACAAAAGGAAACGTATTACCCACACACACACACTACTAAATACTACACATATCTATAAATAAGCAGATGGAAATACCTTTGTTGACACCCTCAGAACAATTTGCAACCTCAACAAGCCATAAACCCTATTTTTACAATGCCCCTACCCGTTTAGACACAATATAAGGGGTTGTCACAACCAAAAGGCAGGCCTACTGGCTTTACCAGAGTAGCACTATATTGATAAAAGCAAAATATGTTATATCCAAACAGTGTTGCACCACTGAAATCAATATAGATGGTACATATTCTTCCATTGTCAATTACATCACTGTCAATAAAGTATTATACATTCAACAAAATGTGTGCAAGAATCTTTCTTTTACCATGCTGCCATTCCAGCTTTAGGCCCAACCAACACAGGTTCTTGCAATTCAAAGTGGTTGACGAACAGCTTGAGCTCCAAGTGTGTTTTATCAATAAAAACGTTTCCTGGAAGCCTCAATGTATCTCCTTTGGGAGAATTGGGGCAACCTTTTGGGTAAAAGTAGAGGGGGCAATATATTGTGGAGGCTGTTGGGCTCCCAGCTGTACAAACATCTTTTTGCTCGTTGGTGATGCCCCTGCCCTTTCCGGAGCACCACGAGCAACAATATGCAAATTTTGGAGCCCATCCCAGGTCCTTATGGGGTGAGCACTTGCAGCTGATCGAGGCACCGGAGTTTAAGGGTCAATCCCCTGCCCTGAGGCATGCATAGGTAATGGGTAGCTTTGTGCCTTTTATTACTGGGAGCGTGTGTCCACTTGGGCAACCACGTGCACATATAGTTGTAAGTCACGGGCAGAGCCCCAAGGCATCCGCAGCCCCTGCAGCTCGCAGCATGGGAGCCAGCTCCATCGTCTGTGCTCCTGTCCACTGGTGCCAATGTAGGTGGGAGCAGGATCTAGTGTGCTTCTTACCCATGCTGTCCCCGGTGCTATAGACTTGGTGTGGGGTGCGTCTGCCCCTAAAGATGTAGGCACAAAGGGCAGGAGGAGCACCCCTCATATTCCAGGGCCCTCTTCTGTCCTGGGTAGATGAGTCCCCGGGGACATTGTAGCATAGGCACATGGGGTATTCCCCCAGGGCCAAGGATGTTTCCTGGGATAGGTCTCCTCACACTCCCTCCCCATTAAAAATATTACTGAAGGCTGCACCAACCCGTGGGGGCTTGGCACTCATTCGGGAAATTTGAACCATTTGTAGTGGAGCGCTACTAGCTCTGCTTTCATGCCTGGTCCCAGCAGAAACCAAATGTCTCAGGCTACTGCATCCAGCCCTGTTGTGCCAATTTCAATCATTTTAGTTCATTTTGCTCATGGGGGTCAGAAGCATAATCTTCAGGCCACCCTGCCTCTAAGCGTTACTTTCTTATTGGAGCCTATATTTCAGTCTGCTATTGATGAACCTGTCCTTCGTTTAGGATCCCGGTAGCTGCCTTTGCCGGCAAGCTTCTTTATATATCCCTCTGCAGCCCACCAGCAGAGTACCCTCACTGCCACACTGCCAAGGATCCATGGCTCTGGCCTTTTTGCAGGGCGCCTGTGTGCAGGCTGCGGGGTCAGTGGGCCCCTCCTCCTGATGGGAGGGAGGGTCACCCAGCTACAGGAACAGTCCACAAAAGATCCAGGGGAACTCTTCAAAGTCTCCCCACGCAGATCCATACCTAAACTGTTCCTCAGAGGGCATGAGGAGGTCAGTGTCACTGACCCTGGAGAAACCCTCACAGTCCCTGAGTGCCAGTTGGAGTCAATGTCCTTAAGTCCTTTCTTGCAGTGGATTTGGGTGGCTTCTCCTTCCAGTTGGGAATTCCTCCGGTGTCGTCACTCCCAGGTCCAGTGAGCTCCCAACTGTCTCTCCCTTGTGAAGAGGTTTTCAAATGGGGGTGGAAAGTCCTGGAAGGTAGACGCCTCTGCCCAATCCTAAGGCGAGACATCATTACTTCACCCTTGTTCCAAGCCTCCTTCACAGCATTCTGGGACACTGAAACTTGGCGGGTTGAAATGGTCTATGGAAATAACTTTGCTGACAATTTTCCAAGTGTTGTAGGGAGTACAGTTATCACAAAAGCGACTTTGGATCTGCGTTTGTGGTACAAGTTGCTCACTCAAAGTAAAAGTCCAAAACCAGGTAGTAGGAAGATGAAAAATACAGGGAGGTTAAATAAGCTGAACCAGTTTTCTACACTTACAAAAAAAATCCTTTTAGGATTAGATAAAAAAGTGAAAAATAATGAAGATTTAGCAAAAAACACAAAGGGCATTAAGTGAAACATGTTTGGTCTGGAAATATAATAAACCCGCAAAGCAAAAGGGACAGTTATAAGAGAGCTCCAAGGGGAAAGTTTTGATCCTTTCATGGTCAGATCCTTAGAAACAAATGATTATGTGTTTATACGTTCGTACATTTTCTTTAGGTGGGAGAAAGTTTTTCGGATTAAAGCTTGAACCTTTAAAAAAATCTTGGGTCAAATTCAAACATAAATGTGGATACAAATCAATATACTTAGTTGTTCTGAATGCATTATTCAAGTTACCAGAAGTAATGGCTCTGACTTTAGACAACAGTTTTACCTCACTATGACCTGGATTTGTAAAACAATGTGGAAACAGCATCATTCACTGTAAAAGATTGTGATTCGCAAAATGCCAATTTACACTTATTGAAGGGTTTCCTGACATATTAAATTACACTAGAACGGTGCAAGGGCCTTATACGAGTTTGGCGGTCCGTGCACCGCTGTGCCCGAAGTTGCGGTCAGACCGCGGTGAGCTCGGCAGTCTGACACACGTATTATGAGATTATCAAATTGCCTTTGCAAAGACCATTGTCAAACCGTCGACACCACCAGCACACCACCAACAAAAGGGAGGGCAGGCCTAGGTGTGAGCTACAACTGCTAGTGACAGGGTAGGCAACCTTTGGCACTTAGGAAAGAACTGGGCAAAGCCTCCTTCATACCATCCCATTCAGGGTGAAAACATCTCCCCGCACCCAAGCCCTCTGTTCACTGTCTGGGAGCAAGCCATTAATAGTCAGGTAACACTGAACACTGGCAGAAGGCACATTCGACTCAGGCAGAAAAATGAAAACTTACTAAAAGTGTAATTTTCTAAATTGTGACATAAAATACGATTTGACCATTACGTTGGATTTTAAATTAATAATAAAATGAGTCCTTGAATCATTTTTCTAGCTATTCCCAAAATGAAGTTAAGCATTATAAGTTGTTATAATGTAACCCCATGCTTTCCTATGGGAGAACCAGACTTTCAACAGAGGAAAATATCTTTGGAGATTTTTCACTGTCCGGACATAGAAAACATAATTACACATGTCCAACTTTTTAAATACCATGCAGCCTGCCCTATGGGACTGTACGGCCTACATTAAGGGTGACATATAAGTGTTAATAAAGGAAGGCTTAGGCCTGGCAAAATGTTTATTTTGCCAGTCATATTGGCAGCAGGGTGCAAGGACAGGTCTGGAGACATTCTTTGCATTGTCACGAAGCCCCAGCCAGGCTGCTATTGTTTATTCTATTATTATAGCTTTGTTGTTGACCGGCCAAAACAAATTACATCTTGCTTGATGAACTTAGCCCTTGTACAGAATGTTCAAGGTGTTTTGATAGAGTGCCTACGAAGTGGTAGCGAAAGCAAAACTGAGTTCGAGGAATTTTATCCTGTATGCGCACAAATGAATGTGTGTCAAATGTCATCCTGGTGAAGAGGATAAGGCAACTTAAGAACGCATGTAAAATGGCATTTCTTAACAGGCCTAGTGTAACCACGTGACAGCAGAACACAGATTTAGTTCACCCTCAAAGTTCCTTCCATGTTCAATGAACTCCTCCTACAGACTACAAATGAATTTAAAAAACT
This sequence comes from Calotriton arnoldi, assembly GCA_963921515.1. Taxonomy (NCBI): domain Eukaryota; kingdom Metazoa; phylum Chordata; class Amphibia; order Caudata; family Salamandridae; genus Calotriton; species Calotriton arnoldi. Next base: position 575,353 of record CAWUFW010004947.1, on the reverse strand, counting down.
AGAAAATGAAGTAGAAGAGGCGAGACTGCAGTGATCCACATAGCTGATATTTTGGGAGAAATCACCAAAGACACATCCTACTGCTCTTATGAACAACTTACAGTGTGCATGTCAAAACACAAATTGCTCCTGGTTTTTTATGGTGTACCACAAAGCAGGAAACAATGCAGCCTTCCTTGTTGAAGTCCCATTTCGTACCTTACAGACAAAGTCCCTGTCTCAAAAAATCTATACTGGTGGGTGATTTTAGCTTATGGGTAGACAAAGTTCATAAGTATGAGAAAGCGCCTGCTTTTTTTAGGTCATAATTATTTTTTGCTAGCTGCTATTGCTGCATTTTGAACTCTGTACACTGGGCACTGCTGTCCAGACCCCAGAGTGTGTGTTCTAACATGGTAAAATTGTCTAACTCCTAATAGGCATATTTAACTTCTGAGCAAGGCAATAGAATCTGGTTAAAAAAATTAACCAACACCATATAAAAGCAAACAGTTGTCTGTGGATTGCTGCACATGTTGTGCCACCCATTGGGCTGACAAGCAAGTATGGCTTAGCCCTACCTCTGTACTCCTGCAGCTTTTAAGCCTGCAGGCAAACCTGTTAAAATATTATTTTTTGAGAGGAAAGTACCCTACTTTTAAACATTAAATGTCACCTCTAATTAGGCCTCGTAGCTCACAAGGTAGGGTGCCTAGAATTTAAAAGTGGAACATGCAAGAATTTAATGATGGCATGTACCCACAGTGACTAGCCCTCAAAACCTATTTTCACTGAAAGGGCTGTAGTTGTCCTATGAGAAAAACTAGTTCATAAAACCATAAACCTTCTATCTCTGATTTGGGATAAGCAACTTGAATAATTCCAGTATTTTTTATATTTATAAAAACAGTTCATTGGTGGTCTGATCTTTAGTAAATATTAAAGTAAAGTGACTTTTAAAAAGTTGCACTTTACCTGCCTGAACTTCCATCCAGTGGGCTAAATAGCATCAAACTGGAAGGAGTTGGCCCTGCCAATGCTTCCTCCTAATCACGTGTCATAACTGCTCCTTGAACGGGAACAAATGCTTAAGCCCTTTCACAGGAATACCTGTGTGTGAAGCATGTGACAGATATCAAGAACGCCATTAACTTGCAAAGGTCCAGGGTAATGTCTGCTCATTCACAAATAAGTGGAGGAGTCCCAGAGAAGAGAAGCCCCCTTTAGCCAGTTTGGCACTAGCCCAATAGGAGGGGAAGCTAGTTCCAGAACCAATTTGGTGTAGCTGAAGAGGATGGGCGCTGTTCATTTCCCAAAACACAAGCTTCCTTCATTGGCAGAAAGATTCTCCCATGTTGAATTTGCTTCAGAATAGTATACTGTTTTATAGTTTGCACTAAGGCAATCAGAATGTGTTGCAAAAGTGGGAAGTGTTGCCCCACGAAAATTATTTCTCATTGGTTAGAGTGTCTAGGAGTCATCCCCACCAAAACCAATGGCATCAGCAGTACCTCGTCCAACAGCTATCAGGCTTTGGGAGGACTTCTGCAGATACAGTCTGCAACCTTGCCCCGCTGGATGGTTTCAACTTTGATTTCAGAGACTAAAAAAGTAGAATCTTTGACTGGGAAGAACCCGCTTGCTGTATTTGGCACGGGCTCCATCGCTGTGTGCCTGAAATCTCACCTAGCTCCCAGTCAACCTTGAACAGGGACTACTGATGGGTGCTTTACTTTTTCTTGATGCTTTTACCTTAAATCTGTATAGATTTTAAGGTAATTTTACTCATTTTATTTTGTCTATTTTTCCATATTAGTGGTTGGATTTTTATTGTTTCGACTTGTTACTCTGTTTTGTCTGCCAAATAGCTTACAAATTTTCCTAAGTTGAGCGTGTCTACTCTCTGCCATAGCTACCAGGGGGTTGAGTCGAGGTTTAAATTATGGAAACTGTGTTTTACCCTGACAAGTTTGTGGTTTTATTCCTTGGGGTGGATTCACATCCACTCCAAATAATAACACACCTTATTCTAATGACAAACATGTTTTAAATCTAACCATGGTCCCTTGCACAAAGCTAGCCACACTGCAGATTCAGTTTTCATAAGTGAAATGGACAACTCAGAAATGTTAGTTCAAATACAAATCAAAGTCAGGCCTGTCTAATCACATTCTTCAAGCAACTAAACTTTCAAATCAGATGTGCTGCAGTGTGAATCAGTTCACAAAATCTTTACTGTTGTTTTAGAGAAGAAAACAACGCATCATATACATTTTCATCACAATCATTAGTTTAATTTTAGTCAATAAAGAGAGTTGCTACATGTTTAAAGGGTTTTATTAATCAAATCTTTTAGTAGATAATTTTTTTTGCAAATCACAAGTTAAATTCAAATTAATATCAAAAGTCAATATGTGACAGAAATATAAAATCAATTTTAGTTAATCAAGTCATGTAATAAATGCATTAAAGCACGTTCCATAAAGGAAAGAATACCTCTTCTAAGAACTGGGTGAAAAAATTGAGTTAGTCTGAACCCATAAAGATTTCTAGTCTGAGAGAGTGAGAGAAAAGCATGAAGCTTCAACATTCAAATCAGCTCCCGAAGATCAAAAATATCAAAGCAGTTGGCAAGGCTGGTTACATGTTGGGGAACATGGCGGCCGCCAGCTAAGCGGTCGCGGTCCTCCAAAGGGAATGCTCTTCTAAACGGGTTCCTCCCTCCCTTCTACCGCACTCAACGGCCTTGCTCCCACGACGCTTTGACACACTGTGGCCCCTGTCTCCGACGGGTGGGGGTTAGAAAGGTCCTGTCGGCCCGCCGATGATGGGGATAGTGGTGGGCGGCGGTTCCTCTCCTTTGTGAGTCCCACGGTGGAGGGATGCAGCGAGGGAGCTGCGTCCCTGCCGAGAAGCCGCTGCTCTGCAGCGCAGGCAGAGTTAGCACAAGTGGCAGCTCCAGAGGGCCAGAAGAAACTCGGAATACTGGAAATGCTGTTGGATCACCGGTGCCTGCAACATTTCTTCAGGGCCACGGTGGGGGTCAGGAATCCTTTTCCCCCCAGGAGGTAGGACGGTTTCACCCATCTACCTCAAAGGAAGCATGGAGAGATGAGAGCCCTCTTTGGTTGATAGAGGGGCCTGTAGAAGGGTGGTTGCCTCCTCAGTCTATGGAAAGGGGCAAAAGCTTACAGTACAGGACTGACAACCCTGGGGGGAAGGTTTCTCGATATACTCTGCGCACTAGGGGAATTTCAATCACCCCTATATCAGGGTTGGCACCTCCTCCTCCTCCTGGTGTGGTATCCCCTGAGATTCACACCCACATCCATAATCATACTAAAGGTAAGAGTACGCACCCAGCCTCCGCAAGAAGCGAGAGGCGTCCTGTTTTGGAGGGAGTAGGACAGGCCACCATTGGAAAGAGTCCACGGAGCAGGGGTAAGGGAAGAAAAGTGCCCCAAACCAAAGTGAAAGTTACCTCCTCCCTAAAATCATACAACAAGGATCTTGCATCTCCGGCTTTACCTGTTGGGGGCAGCATAAGCGGGGCTATAAGTTGGCGTCCTATTAAAATGGAGCAGAATTCCAACATAGCCACAGGGGGCAATTCAGTAAACTCCACCCCATCCTCTGAATCCCAAAATTTTCCATTGGATGGCCCAAACAACTCCCTCCTGTTGACAGTTTCAACGTCTAATAGGTTTGAAGCTCTGACGCCCCAGGATGAACATAACTTGGTGGAGCCCCCTCTCTGCAGGGGTTGGAAGCTGGGAGTTCTTCTCATGCCGCCCCGGAGGATTCCTTAGCATCTAATCTTCTGGGATTAAAAGTAGAGATGAGGAGTGGATTTAAGGTCTCTGAGCAGAATCAGGCAGATATCCAGGCTTCCTGCGCAGCTTTAGCCCAGAAATTGGAAGAGGTCTCCGCTCGAACTGTTGCTCTGGAGCAAGAGGTAACGAACATGAAACGGGTAATCGACGAGAACGCGGCAGGCATGAGTCGCTTGACCAAAGGAACTGAGAGAAGACCTAGAAAGGCTTGAAAACCACTCGTGCAAAAACAAATTTAGACTTCTAAATGTGCCAAAGTCTACAGAGGGCTCGGATATCAAGGCCTTTGTTGTCTCATTGCTACGGGACAGTTTTGAAAAATAGGCCAGATATTGATCTTGCCTCTGAGATCCAGCAGGTGCATCGAGAACCTTTAAAAGGAATTCCGGGAGGCAGAAACCGAGGAAAATCTTAATCAACTTCCTCTCATATGCAGTTAAGGAGGCGATTTTGACTTTAGCATTACGGGATGGACCCTACTTGGCAGGAGCCTACTCATTTCTTATAAGATCGGATGTCTGCCACTTCACTGCTCAGAGACAGTGGGAGCTGGGGAAGAGGATGGAGGAGCTGAATAAACTGGGGGCGAAAGCACAGTTGAAATTCCCTGCCTCACTACGGGTAATGTGGAATAACCACATGTACAACTATCGATCAGTGGAGGAGGTAGATGGTCTGATCAATATGATTAGGAAGGGAGCAGGCCCCTAAGGTTGATTGGGAAGGGTAGATCAGATGGGTAAGGGAGGACCCAGTATAGTTTCCATTATTGTTTGATAGTTTCCCTCTGAGAGAAGACCACTAGGCATTTATGCCTAAAATCAAGGGAGGGTTCCCCTGGGTGGGAGGAGGGTTGGGGCACAGGGTTTGGTTGGGGGGTGGAGTGGGGGCAGGGCACGTGGTGGGGGACAGTGGGAAAAAAATCTTAAAAAAGAATTCCTCAATACCACCATTATATATGAATATAGCGCAGCGGCAGATGTGTGCGGCATCATTGTTAAACTATCCAGATGAGAGGAGTTAATGAGTTATCTATCCTGTCCTGGAACGTAAATGGCCTCAGGGCTAAGCGTAGACAGAGGTTAATAATGAAGTATCTGGAAGGAAGCCAGGCCCATGTTATTTTATTGCAGGAAACTCACTTCGCTCTTAGTGAGGCCAGGGCCCTTTGCTCTAAATGTAGCTGGATTGAGAACTTCGTTGTTTCTGAGCAGGCAGAGCAATGTAAGGGTGTAGCAATTTTGATTAGGAGGGGGGTTGGATGTGTCATAAAAGCTTCTATAACGAAGACCTCCGAGAGATGGAGTGTAACGATTTTAGGCTGTGGAGGCACTGAATTAGTGTGAGCTGTCTTTTATGGCCCTAATATCGACGAACCTCGTCATCTCTCTAACTTAAGAGTGGAATTTGATGGCGGCTACTTTTCCAATTGTTATTGGGGGGGATCTAATCTTGGATAGGTCAACCCCCAAGAGACATGCTCATGCCCCGAGCGTATGACAGGCTCTCACAAATGTTACATGATCTGGCTCTATTGGATGGGTGGAGACACAGGATGGGAGTCAGTCAGGGCTTTACCTTTCATAGCAAAAAGTATAGGCACTTCTCCAGGTTAGATTATTTTTTCATAGATAGGACCATAGCTGATAATATAACTACAATAAGTATCCTACCTCCTCACATCTCGGACCATGCTGCGATCACTATGTCACTAAAAGGATACGGCGGTTCGCCCAGGTCGAGATGGACCCTAAAAAGGGCTATCCTCTCTGACCTAGAGTTTGGGGAGGCATCAAAGCATGCAAGTACAGCCTACTTTCTCGACAATATGGGGTCCACATCCCTCGACGTAATTTGGGATCCCTTTAAGGCATATACCAGACGGGTGCTACAGAATTTGGCACATACCAAGACAAAGATCGAGTGATTAACAATGAAGAGATTGGAGGATAAAGTGGGCTCCCTAGAGGCTGAGTTGTTGCGGCTCGGCCCTAATACAAATGTTCGAGAGGGACAGCTATTGAGGCAGCTGGAAGAGGCAAGGTTGAACTATAGAAGCAAGCTAGATCAGAAATGCAGGGAGCGATGGCAGGCTGGCTGCATGAAGAACTTTGAATATGGAGAGAAAGCGGGGGCGCTGCTTGCATGGTAAGCTAGAACCGATAGCTCACGGAATTATATCAAGCAGTTGGCGGTTAACACCAGAGGTGATCTTACGGATAAGTTGGAAGAGATGCAAGCCTTCCTTACCTCTCTGTTCTCCGAACTGTATACGGAGGATGTTTATCCGGACCAAGATCTACTTAAAGCTTGGCTGAGGAAACTCCAATTGCCAAAGTTAACAACTGAGGGCAGGAAGGGACTAGATGCCCCGATTACTAAGGAAGAGATCCGCTTATGCTTGTCTCAGAGTAAGAACGGTAAGGCGGCCGGCCCTGATGCCCTGCCAGCTGAAGTGTATAAACTTCTAGCAGAGGAACTGCTTCCAGTTTTGGACAGTCAATTTAATTCAATCTATAGACAGGGTGGGTGTATCCCTAGATCGTGGAAGGAGGCTACCATAGTTCTGATCCTTAAACCATCTAAAGATCCGAGCTGGGCCGATTCATATCACCCAATCTCCCTGCTGAATGCTGATTACAAAATCTTTATGAGCATACGTCTAAAGGTTTTGAGGTCAACATTAAACTTATAGCATAAGATCAGGAGAATGTCTGGATTCGCCAAAAATTGGGAACCAGCATAATGCTTATCTGCTTTCTGCAGACGACTTGGTATTATTGGATTATACCCCAATTGGTCTGCAGAGGAAACTCAATACCCTGACAACTTATAGCAAGCAGAACCAGCTCCGTATCAACCTGGAAAAGACCAAGATCATGATCTTTGGAAATAAAGTAAAGAGTTTTTCCTGGTATTTAGGTACGCAGGTGGTGCAGCAAGCTGATCAATATAAATATCAGGGCTTAATTTTTAGGAGAAATCTGAATTGGGGTGCGCATTGGGATGCCACGAAGCAGAAGGCCCTATTGCAAGCCAGTTGTCTGTCAAGATTCAATGGTAGGTTTGGGGGGGCTCTCTCATGTTCCATCATTAAAGGCTTATGAAGGGAAAATACCTCCGCTAGGCCTGTATGGTGGAGAGGTTTTTTCGCTTGATCCAACCTATGAATGGGATAGCTTGGAAGGGGTAGTTCTTAAAAGACTTCTATCACTCCCCCAAGGTACCATGGTTCAGGCCATAATGAGAGAGTGCAGTCTGGTCTCTTGGAACATGGCAGCCATTACTCGGGCTTTAAGATACTTTAACACATTATTGGAGGATGATGAGGTGGTTAAAGTCTCCAAATTGTGTTGGGAAGAAATTCAAAGCAGTGAAAGGATGTGGGCAAAGGCCGTAAGAACCAGAATAATTGCACTTAGGAACCTCCATTTAAATAGTGGTACAGTTACATCCTGGCTCCCCTTTCCAGGCAAACGAGCACCGAGAGAATCTGTTGCTACGGCGTCCGAATCGATTGACCTACTGTATCTAAAGAAGAGATCATCCATTAGCTTCTCGATTGCTACATTGGGCCAGGATAGTGTCTTCTCTTATTTATCACGGTTACCAGACCCAGGATTGAGAAATGAAATATTAAGGGCCAGGGTGGGATCCAATCCAATCTACTCATCCTGCCCACACAGGACTAGGGTGCAGAACAATAGTGGTCTCTGCCCCTGACCCATGAAAGTTAAATGTACCCTTACGCATATTCTTATGGACTGAGTCTTTTATCTCGCAAACCGAATCAAGTTTTTAAGACCTCTCTTTTTTAAATATGATGCTCTCCATAGGAATAAAGCTGTGGAGCTATTGTCTGAGATGCGATATTTTGATGTGGCAGTTGGAATTGCTCGGTTTTTACGATCTGTTAAACATAATTTTAATTATGAAATGTAGTGGGTTGGGGGTGGGGGGGTTAGGGTAGCCAGGAGGGGGGTCTTTTAAATGTTTTAATTGTTAAGTGTGGTTTATTTTTAGAATGTTTTATGGACAAATGTCTAAATAAACTTGTTTTTTGAACCTGAATGTCTGGATTAGAGTACTACTCAGACTTTGCCCCTGTATGGGACTCCCCTGGAAACCTGTTATGTCTGTAAGACGCTCTAAGCCTTCCATTAAGGAGGGCTGGGATTACTATGTGGCCTGATTTGATGACGTCTGAGGAGCTACATCCATAGGAAGATTTAAAAGCGAAAGTTGTGGATAGCCTCTGTTCAGGTTTAAATTTGAACAACTATCTTCCTGGTTTGTGGCCTCAAAGAAGGAGATCGGTGGGATTGGGATTTGGAGTCACTTCCCTATGATGTTAGACCCAAGTGCAAGGAGGTGGCAGTTTGGTACCGGAAACTTTTGGACATGGATGAGAAGAACTTAATGCCCCCTTATTCAGTCTGGGAAGGAGCCTTTTAGGGTGGAGCCTCCCAAGAGGTGGATCTATCGTTGGCCTGGAGCAACTCTTTGAGGCTCTTGTATTCAGCCGTCATACCTGGCAATTTAAAAAGAAACCATTTCTTTACTATCAATCGGCTCTACTGGACATCAGCTAAGATCCCTTCCCTACCCCAAGTGTAAGCGATGTGGCTGTGTGGAGGCTAATGATTTTCATGTATTTCTCCAGTGTCCCGGGTTAAAACATTACTGGGGAGGGATTAAACATGTTTTGCAAGAAATTTTCAGTGTCTCTGTTGATATCAACCCCATGCTAGCCCTTTTGGGAGTTGATGAGTCATCACAAAATTCTCTGTGGCGTCACCAGAATGGGCTACTATACTATCTGATTTTAATTGCACAGAGAGAGATTTGTAAGAAGTGGACTAAACAGCTACCCCCGAGAGTGCATGACTGGGTCAGGGCAGCTGTCTGAGTGTGGCGATCAGACTTGGGGTCCAAAATGGGCCATGCTTCAGATCTATGGGCCGACTTTTTAGAGTGGTGTTGGAATTAAGGGATAGGTCAAGCATTCCAATGATTACACCAAGGCGCCGTAAGTGGCGATGGTACGGTTTCCTCTTCGGACCTTGGGTGAATGCAGCAGACCTCAGGGCGGACAGATCGAGCGGTTCGAGACTTGTAGTCGACCCCGGTGGTATGAGGAAAAAAAAAAAAGTTAAAATAATAATAATAAAAATATATATATATCAAAGCAGAACTTCCCATAAAGGGAACTTAGAGGAACGAGGAACTCAGTAGAATCTCAAAGCAAATGGCATAAGGTGTGGATTTGGGTAAATTTCTGGATCAAAAGGATCTGAGAAAAAGGTTCTGAGCCTACTCTAGGAACACGCACTATTGTAGACATCACTTTTTTGTGAAGCTTTGCAACATGTTGGTCTTCTCGTCTCCCGTCAGACAGTCAGCGTCCGATGCTCTCCTGGGAATAGGATCACTCCTCATCTTCTCACACGAGCACAATGGTCCATAGACAGCAATGTTATGTTTGCAAATAAATTATAACAATTATATATTCATGTGGAGTTAGCCTCATTCAAGCTTATTTTCCCATGTATACATTACATCTTTAATCTTCTAATATCAAGTTTTCTAAACAATAGTCTATGTAGAAATCGTAACATCTGTATTAATAAAAAGAAAACATTCTGCGACAATCACAAATGATGGGAAAAAACAAGTTGGGTAGAAAGTCAAATTCACATTTTAAACTCTCTATTTCAATGTATGAACTCTTTACTATCCCATTAAATTACAAAAATTCCTAACGTTTTAACAGTTGTCTTTGTGTACATAGAAACATTCTGCGGAAATAATTGAAACTATATAAGTACTTTTACTTTTAAAATCTTTATTTCGGTTCTTTTAAACCATAAAAGATGCATTAAAACACATACGATTTCCCTATGCAATACTGCAGTAATACTATTACAATATTAATAAATGGAAAGGGAATTGTATATGACCTATCGCCATTTCTTTAAGAACATAATTATATTTAAAATAGGCATCAATATAAAAACAATAATAACACTAGTAAAGGACTCCTGATTTTTGTTCTTTGTTTGTGCTTCCATCCCTAAAACATTAAAAACAATTAATAATAATAATTTCTTACTAACATTTCCCACGAACAAGGCTCCCTTATACCTATTGTGTCTGCATACTCTATTAAAAATTTTTTTTTTTTTTTTATTGCCCTGAAAATACTTAATCACAGTTGTTACAACTTCAGTCCTGATTTGGCCCTTAAGAAGCTTACGGCAAGTAAAAATTTACTGACACTGAATACAATTGGTTGCGATGTATCGGTTTTTAAAATTCTTTCAGCCTTTCTGCAAGACCTAGTGCCCATGTTTATGCAGATTGGTTTAATCCATTTCTTTCTAGGCTTGACATATAGAGGACAGAAGAATAATACATGCAAATCGGTTTCTTTAACCTTATTTGGGCATAAAGAACACAAATCATTCCCTGTTCCAGCCTTATTGATAGCCCATCGTGACGTGATTGCATTTATATGAAGTACACCGTATCTAAACTTCATATATAAACTTTTTGCTAATTGTGGGCGCACCTCATCAAGAAAGGGCTCAAAATTTGCTACGTCCTTAAACAAAAGGAACCTAGTCGTTAACGATCCATTAGGTAGACCATGTAACACGCTGTCTTGAATATGGGCCCCGAAGGTTGTTTTTAGCAGTTTCTTTGAGGCTACGGACAACGCGGTTGGGTCATCCCAGTAATGAAATAGGCCCAATTTTCTAAACCACAAAAAAATTTGTCCAAGCCACAAAATGCTCCTATGCTGGTCCAACTTCAATATCTCCTCTAGACCTACCTTGTAGTGTAGCAATTCTATAGTGGACCAAATTCTGACCCAAAATAATAGAGGTCTTAATAATGCGTGATGATCAGTGCGTTTAACATTCAGGTCTAGGGTAATCGGAATTAAAGGAGCTCGCGCAGGGAGACTTAAAAGCATTCTATAAAATTTGTTTTCCCCTTTTTCAAAATTCTTTTTGCAGTAAGGACCCCATATTTCGGCCCCATAGAGTGCGGCTGCTTGGGCTTTATATTTGAACACCTCCAGGGCTGGGGAAACTGCTTTAGAGAAACTACTCCTGTGCTTTTTCATTATAGGCAGGGAGTTTTGGAGTAAAGCTATCCTGTTCTTTTCCATTTGTGTCTTCCACGATAGTTTTGTATCCAGAGATATGCCCAAATAGCTGAAACTCTGCACATACTCCAACTTTTGACTATTTAGTACAATGTTTTTTTTAAAAGTGTTGTGGGGATTTATGGCCATATATTTCGTTTTACCAATGTTTATTTCAAGGCCTTTCTTTGTGCAGTAAGTATAGAAGGAGTCTATTAGGCGTTGCAATCCTTTTGGTGTTTGCGATATTAGAATGGTGTCGTCAGCAAATAGAAGTGCTGGCACCAAATCCCCTCCCAATTTAGGTGCATCGTTCTGGCAACCATTCAAATAATTGGGGATGTCATTTACATACAGTGAGAATAGGGTTGGTGCCAGCACACATCCCTGACGTACACCTCTTTTTATTGGGATTGCCTCAGATAATTCGCCCTTCAGACTCCATCTTACTTTAGCATAATTCTCTTCCTGTAATCTTATTATTTGCTTTAATAAATCACAAGGTACCCCTTTGCATCTCAGCGAATGCCATAATAAGTCCCGTGGAATAAGGTCAAACGCTGCCTTTAAATCCACAAAAGCAACGTAAAGGTGACCCTTTCTTATTTTTACGTATTTCCAACAAAGACATGTAAATCTAAAAACCTGATCCGTTGTGCTGAGTTTTATTCTAAAACCAGCCTGGAATTTTGAAAGCACATTATTTTCCTCAATCCAAGTGTTTAATCGATTTAAAATATGCCTAGCATAAATTTTCTGTAAAATGTCTATTAGACTAATTGGGCGATAGTTTGCAGGGTCATAACGGTTACCTTTTTAAAAATTGTAATAATTTCAGCCCCTTTCCAAGTATCCGGGATGGGGGCTCCCAAGGCTATTGCATTACAAAGGGAATTTATGTATGGTCCCCAGACACTGATATCATGCTTCAGTAAATCACCCGGAATTCTATCAGGTCCGGGAGCTTTCCTGGTTTAACTGCACTAATTGCCAATTTTGTTTCGTCCAAACTAAAAGCTAAAGTAAGATCCTTGTATTAGCTGCTAGTTCATCGATATGTATAAGTTGCCTACTTTCCCTTGCAGCATACAAACTAGTGAAATGTTCCACCCAAGTGTTTGCATCTAGATATATATCTTTAACGTCCTTTCCCGTCTTGTTCCCTTTGGCTACGAGGCTCCAAAAACCTTGCTGGTCCTTTGCCTTAGCTGCAATGAGTAAGTCTGACCAGATTCCATCGTCCCATGTTTTCTTCGCATTACAAAGCGTTTTCTTATATTTAGTCCTAGCCTCCCTTATACTGGTTATATTGCCGCTTTTTATTGCCATTATTAATCCGGCCTTGGCATCATGACATATTTTGTCGTACCATGGGTTTACTTCCTTAAGTTGACCTTTATTTCCTCTTTTCCCTTTCTTGGGTATATTAGTCACATTTGGCAACAACGCTGCCAAAAGTTCTTTATGTAGGTCTAGCAGGCAATCTTTATCTATTGGTTGATCTATGTGGGGTGCAAAAGTATCTGCAAATGTATTATAGATGTTTGTCAAGGACTCACTATTCCCTAAAATATAGGGCCACTTCAATGATCGGCGACTATTGCTTACTAGAAGGTCATCTAAAGAAGTGTTAATATCCTCAATACATGGGGTGATGGAAAAGAATAGCTGGCTAGATAACGTCAGTACAAGTGGGCGATGGTCGCTCTCAATTCTTGGATCTATTTTTAAATCAATTGCATAATGCCAGAGTTCCAACGATACCATTATGTAATCTATATGACTACGCGAGTTACCTCTACAGAATGTATATTCTTTCGGTTTATCTGATGGTAACCGTCCATTACAGGCTCTTAGCCCATGCCAAGCTACAACTTTCATTATTTGAGCTGCTGCCACAGTATGTGGTACTGAACTATTGCTTTCTAGCGCAGGGATCTTATTGGCCGTATCTTCATTCTCAAATATATTATAAAAACCTATCACAGGTTCAAAATTGCAATTTAGGTCCCCACCTACTAATACCAATGCCTCTGTCTCTAAGGAATTTAGAACAGAGTCCAGATGTTCTATAACCAGTGACTCTTTTGTAGCTGGGCTCGGTCTGTTATAGATGTTAAATAGGTATAGTACCCTTCTATCCTGAGTAGTGATTTTTACACCAATCATATCTTGGGATGGTATACTCAGTTGAGTTATTCCTATTTCAAGGGTTACTTTTATCCATATAACTAGACCCCCTGATGGCCTACCCCTTTTAGAAGGGATTGCATCCACACTGAATGTCTTATATCCAACTCTGTGTGGTGTTTCTAAGGCCCAAGTCTCCTGTAACAGGCAGATGTCGCTCTGTTCAATATACTCATCCCAGTCTGCATCTCTGAGATTCCTATAAATCCCTGCTATATTCCATGAAGTGAGGCGTGCGTAAGTAACTTATTAATTATTTTTAAAAAACATGTTCAGGGACAGGTCAGGAATCAAACTTTGTATGGGTATTTAGCATTTTCTAGTCAAGCTTGTTTTCAAGCAGCGTTGATTTCGCCATTTGAAGCCTAGTACGAGCAAATAATATATCTTATAGTTTTATGCATTCTAAACACTTTATTTTAATCAAAGCACGATAATTCTGCTTTTTTTTTTTAATCACCAGAATTATTTTCTTTGTTCATTTAAAATGTCTTTCTCAGATGTTACTTATCCCTGATTCGTGAATAATGTCAACCAGAACTTTCTCACTACTCGTTGGGTCCCTCAATCTCTTGACTTTGGCCCGATGGATATATAAACACAATGGATAACAATATCACTTGCACCTTGGATGAGTTTGCTTCAGGCATCTATAGAAGCTCAAGCCCACGGTTAAAGAAAACAACAAGTAATTCAACCAAGACTTGGCTAAAATTAAGAAGATGGGCCCTAAACATGAACACTATTGGAAACAGTCTCTCATATTTTACCTGTCTATGTTGCTCCAGGATGTTAGAAAATATTGACAATTTCTACCACACTAGTTTCACTCACAGCTTATTAGGGCTGGGTGGGTGTCCTAAAAAAGCTATTGAAGCTGAGATAGAGACAGAGCCTGTTAATCAGAATTTGGCATGATCCTGGCATGTAACTGAGTCTGCTCTGGACTCAAAGGACATTCTAAAGGCATGGATCAATGCAGGGTCGGAATTGCACAGAAAATAGGGCCGAGCTCCAAAATAAATGTGGCCCCCATTAGCGATTGTGAAACCTAATAAAGTGGCCCACATTTGGAAATAAGTCAGTTTTGACATGTCGCATAGGTGTATTACAAGGTGCGGGAGACTATATTGTTTTCAGTTTCAGTCTGAAACTGACTATATTGATTTGTGCTTGCTGCAGACAATATTTGTGGTAATATCAGAGAAATAAACATTAAAAACCGGCCCACAAACCTTCAAAAAACCTTCCCACACACTGACCTCTCAGACCTGCCTTTTGGGCACTGCCCGGCTGCCCTATAGGCCAGTCCAATCATGGGCCAATTAAGGAACCCATAGGCCAGTTCCACCTCTTCTTCCACCTTTGAGGCTTTCCACCTCCTTCTCTTCTGTAAACCGACCTCTCGCCCCTCTTTATTATAATCTGACCTCCTCTCAAGATACAGAGGAACTCCGGTGTAAGAAAACCAGACCGTTTAGGAGATATGCATCGATGTAAGTACTAATGTTCCCTTGAATAATAAATATTCGACTGATGCATAAGGCAGAACGTATGAAGGACAGGCCTGTTGTATTTGCACAAATACGACTACAAAGTAAAAATAACTTTAACTCAAAGGAAATATGTTTTAACAAGAGCTTGTATTCAGTGATGTTAATAACACTAGTAAACATGACGTGTATCTGGAATGCGTCTCTGCTTTTCTATGATTTCACTTACAAAAAGTGCAATGTTTAGCCCTGGGCGGCCAAACTGTTTTCATTTTAACTGCTGGAGGCTCAAAAGAGGTGCTTTAAGAACAGTTTGTTCTAAGCCCTCTGTTCTTTCCGGGGGATGCAGTCCGATGGTACGATGGAATGTCTTCGACGTTTCTAGGGAGACAGCTTTGATTGTTCAGATTCTGCCGAGATTGACCCGACTTCAAATTAATGATCAGATGAGCAGCAGGCACCATCAGCTTTGAATAATGTCAGCGGTTTAGTATCTGCTAGGGCATCGTTGGATTTTTTTGTGAAAGGATCAGACCCAAGTCAAGCTGTGCGTTACGTTATCTTCCTTAACGTTGTCCTTCGCTCAGAGAGTGCTTTATGAAACTGTGCACGCATTTCCAGTCAGTTTCTTCAGTGGGAAGAATTTGGGTGGTTACAGTATCATAGCAACACGACTAAAATGCTCCCTTGTGCGGTGCGTTAACACCAAACCTTCGGTAATGATGCTAAAGGCTGACCTGGATGGACAGCAGCTACGTTGGCATTGGGCCCGTGTCTATCGTTTCGCTTACAAATTCAAATATCCTGTTAACTATGATAACGGGATTCTGTGTTCTTATACAATATACGTTTTTCTTCTGCTTATCACAGAGATTATTTTACAAAGTTGCAACTCTTCAATTATAGAAAGATAGTTTTGGGGTTCTAGCTAATACATACTTTTATTTTTCATGAAAATGCTACAGGATAGTTGCATTTGGCCCTCTAAAGTTCTGGCGGCAGAGGAACGTTTCAGCTTCAGACTTTCTTTTTAATATCTAAATAAGGTTCCTGAAGTTGGACACAGTGAGGGAGAGAAACGTAAGTGGGTACTTTGAACAAAAGCAATGGCCATCATAACAGCGGACTACAGAATTTCTATTGAAATTTAGTGAGGAAAAATCAGAAAACTAGTTGATTCCTGGGGGTTGGACGTCAGAATGTTGACAGCAAAAATATCGCCCGACACAAACATAGGTAAATAGAGATTATAAAAATATTGTGCCACTGGGTGTAGATTTCTGTTAGTAACTCCACTTGGGCGATATTTTTGTAAACAATATTTTGGACACAATAGGCCCAATTCACAATAGAAAAAGTATGGCAGAGAAAAGTATCTCAGACTGAGCCTGTAAATTTCCCTCCTGTCTGGAGTTCACAAACGTTTCCTAGTGTGCCTGGAGAGATGCATCAGGCGCAGTTTTCCAGGTACACGTCTGGGAAGATAATGGGACATTCCTAATGAGATTTTAGTCCAGCTGAGAAGACGTCTACATAGCGGAAAACTCCGCATAGGGAAATAGAATCCCTGGTGCAAACGCATGTTTTTCTTCCACAGGGAAATCAAATTTCGCCTGGGAAGAAATCCCTTTCTCTTACCACCTTTGAAAGGTTTTTACATTAGCCCTTGCCTGAAGCACAATTCCAACCCTTTCCAGGATGAAAAGAGGAATGGCAGGAGTTTGTAAATGCCCACAAACGTTTGTGGGCGTTCGCAAACTTCCAAGCCATGCTTTGGAAAGCCGATTTTCGGACACCTTGAGTGGGAAATACAGGTGCAGAACTATGCTCTCATGGTGAGCATCTCCACACACGTAAATGGACTTACGCCTCCCAGGAATCCATTGTTAAATCCTAGTGAGCAAGTGTATAAAAGGTATATTTGATCATAAACTTACATTCACGACTTAATTTACGTTTGTGAATTGGGCCCAATATTTTTGTCAGACGATATTTAGATCATGATATTCTGGTACCAAACTTTACTGATTAAGATCGCATCCCATAAACGTGCGCAGAGGAGGCACTTACATTGTAATCCCCAATCATAATTAAAGACCAAAGTAGGCCATTAGCTCCACATGTGTATGACCATGTCCACTATTGGAATCAAGCCAATGATAACTACACCCCACTTACACAAATATCTCATACATAAACACACATTAATTGCCAGAAGAGTAAACTATAAATTATAACAACAGCATTTTCATCATACTAACTACCCAGTGACAGACATCCTGCTGACGATTATCAATCAATGAAAAAAATGAGTCAAAGCTCCCCCATCATTAGAAGGAAACCATTTGAAACATTGCAATCACACTGCCATGAGCCATAATACAGTGTGCTCAGTCACATACTTTCTAATAAAAACAAATTGTTGAAAACGAAGCCTGCAGCACATCAATATACACCGAACAGTGCATGTATGTGGTATATAATGGCAAGCAGTCATACTGATTTCCTGTGAGCAGGGTCAGATTTAGACAGAAAATTGGAGCACGCATCCAAAAAAAAGTGGCCCACACTTGGCGATTGTTGTTTTTGTAAAACGCTGCCTGGTTAGTCTCACAGGCTAATTTTGGGAGAAATTAGGTGTAAATTAAATGTTTATAAGACTGGAGGGAGACTAACATTGGTCATGATTGGAGAAACTATTATTCAAACGCAGCGCTGAAAACCCTAAGCAGCAAAGCAGCAGAGGCATCTGTGTGGATTGAACAGCCACAAGCTGGCAGCAGCTTTACTCTTCAGAGTGTTGCAGGTACATAAGGACAGGTCCAGTGGAATTAAGCAAGTGGAGCACACACTACGAAGCAGTGACCAAAGTATTAGCTGAGAGTAGCAGGACTGTTGGCTGGAAGACTGCAGTGACTCGAGGACTGAGACACACAGTTGTTTACCATGCTGCACACACACTGGGCTAGTTCATGCATGAACCATTCCGGCCCAATGAGAGTTACTATGTGTTCCTGGTCTTAAAGCCGGTACCCAGGCTAATCTAGTATTCTCTTCCATAAGGCCATCAAACACCACTAACAACCATTTGGCCCACTAGCACAAGCCTGTCTTGATGACAAGCACTGGATAAAAAGCCAATCTAAGCTTACAACCCATTAGTCCATGCCTCTCCCTTTTCCCTGGCACTCTGCGACAGCCTGAGTCTCACCATCAGCACCACCACGGACTCTCCTCCTGATCCCATGCCTCTTCTTCCTGATCATCTTCTCCTTACTTAGTCTATTTTCCTTTACCTTTAGTCTTTGCACCCAGTCCCTACTATCATCCCCTTTCACCATAGCTAGCGACTTGTTGCCCAACTACACAGCCTCTCCGCATTCCATACCTTTCATCCTAGTCCAGCTCTCCAACTTGCCCTGACTCGCCAGTTATAAAACATTCACTGGTTGCATTACTAAACTCCAACCTCTTTCGTTAACTCCAGACTATCCCGATTTCGTTGACACTCCACAACAGTCTCGCTCGTCCCTTCCCCCAAGCTTACACGTGTATTCCCACTCTGAATTCCCATCTCTCCCTCTCTGTCTAGATTTCCATCTTTCCCATTTTTTCTGTACCCCTCTTTCTTTCTTTGAACTTTTCACCCTTTCTGTGACCTACTCTGAAAATTGTCTCTGTAAAAATATTTAGTTTTATTTTGATATTGTCCTCCCAAGAAAATGTACAAAACATAAAAAATTATAATACATAAATGAAAACATCGAACCACAATTTACGACTGTTCTTAAAATAAGTTACAACAAAGCCAAGAATAATTTAAAATATTAAAAAACACAATAACATTCAGTTGTTGAAGAGAGTAATAATGCAAAATTCAATGTTTATTCAGTACCATGTACTACGTTTCAAATAAACATACTTCTCCATCTTTGATGAACGTGATATAGGTTAGGACAGACTGACTGACTGAGTGACTTCAAGATGATTTCATGTGGGGACAGTCCTGTCCTCTGATCAGAAATGCTGCGAAAACTCATTAACACAAGGGGCAAAGCATCAGGCCACTTCAGAGACATTGATGCACACACTTTGGCCAACCTGGATTTCAACGTCCTGTTCACGTGTTCCACAATGCCCGAGGCCTCAGGCCGATAGCTGCAATGTAGTCTTTGCTCCACTAGTAATGCTGCACACAACATTTTCAGGACCTCATTATTGAAATTAGTTCCTCGGTCTGACTCTAGCGAAGTTGGGAAACTAAACCTAGGGCTGAGTTCCCTCAGCTACAACTTAGCTACTGTGAGGCTATCACTTCTCCTGGTAGAGTATACTTCAACCCAACGCGAGAAGATACACACAATCACCAGGACATATCTCGGCCCATTTCACACAGGCATCTCAATGCAGTCCAGCTGCAGCCTGTTGAATGGCCCTCTTGATCTTCCTATATGGCTTAATGTCACTGTAGTTCTTTTCTGTTCATTCATCTGCTGGCACACACCACATCTGTGACACAATCCTTCAGCCATCATTCTGAATTGGGGAACAAACCAATTCTGTTGAAGCAATCTGACCATTGCACACCTCTCAATATGTGCGGGACCGTGAAAATGTCTAGCCATTGGGCATAGCAAGCTATCTGGCAATATAGGTCTTCCATCTGTTGAAACCCAAATGTCTTCCTCTCTTAACACAACCTGCTCTGGTCCAACTCTGTTGTTCTGCCTCCGGTGCTTCCTCCTGCATTCGTTTCACTTCCTCCCAGGTGTCAGTTGTTGTTAACAAAAGGTTGTAATAGGTCTCATCTTCAGATTCATTTACATATTCCCCATTAAATGTTCGGGATCCATGAGCACAATATCGTGCAAACCTCATCAGCATATAGGCTGCCAACTGTTACATAGTCATCTCTGCTCCTGTGGGCTGAAAACTTTCCAACAACAATTTTGGCTGGCACCTGCAATGCCTCCATCAATCTCATGACATGTTCTCTATTCCGGATGGGGTATCCTGATGACGTCAATGGATGGGGTATCCGGATGACGTCATGAGTCCCCTCTGTGACCATAACTGTCCCAAGTCATAATCACACCAAAGCCATACAAACTGTTATTAAAAATTGTCACTCTCATCTGTTTAGAAACACTGCAAGCTCTGGTAAGAGCGATCACTTCAGCCACTTGTGCATAAGACACCCTTTGAACCCAGGAGGCTTCCACTACCCCTGTGGCTGTACAGACTGCGTATGCAGCTCTCAGGGTCCCCCCATCATCTCTTAGGCATGACCCATCGACAAACTGTATGCAATCGGACTCTGTGGCTCATCTTATATATCTGGTCTCGACTTGGTGCATAGCTCAGTTACATCGAGATAGTCATGCTCTACTTCCCCATTATCACTTTCATTTTCAAGCAATGGTAAGAATGTAGCAGGATTCAAAGAAGCACACCTCTTTAGATTGATGTTCTCTGCAGCGAGTATAATCTGCTCATATTTAGTCAATAGAATGTTGGTCAAATGTTGAGTGTGTGCACGCATCAACAAGATTTCCACGAATGTGGGGTCTCATGACAATACTTTCACATCTATCAATGCTGACACCTACTGCTTATGCAGCTTTAAGGCATCTGGGCAGTTCTACGGCATACAGAATCAAGAATAGCAGAACATTAAGACACAGGTCTCCTTGCATTTCCATGCCTTTTTGTGTAAGCGCTGAGAGAGCAAAGCCCTCTCTCTCACTGCAGAAAAGCATAAAGGCTATATTGTAATCAGGCATTCCCAGGGCCGGGGCACGACAGAATTTCTCTCAGCTCTAGGAAGGCAATCAAACAGTTGTTATCCCGAGGTACCGGAGCAGACACCATCTTTGAGTGTCAGCCTCTGTAAAGGCTTGGCCCACTAGGGAAACGATAGATATCCACTGTCGACAGTAGTTCACCATTCCCAGAAATATCCTGACTTCTCTTTGAGTGGTTGGCATATTAATTTTCAGAACCGCAAAGACTTTTTCTTGCAAGACCTTCCTTGTTCCCTTCTTCATTGTGATGTCAGAGATATATAGCTTCTCTTTGACAATAGTGTAACATACTTGGGGACACTTTATGTCCATTTGCAGCTAAGTGGTTTAGCAATGAAATGGTGTCTTGTTAACATGCTTCCTGGGTATCTGATGCTATTAACAGATCATCAATGTACTGAAATAAAACAGAGTTACAGGGCATTATTAGAGACTCAAGGTTCTTTTTAAGGATCTGATTAAAGATTGAGGGACTCTCTGCATACCCCTGTGGGACTCTGCACTAAAACACGGTTCTAGAACCGGAAGATGAAAAGGTACCGACTGTCCTCATGCAAGGGTATAGAGAAGATGGACTGGAACAAATCGATTACAGTAACCACTCAGCCTCACATGGAATTTGAAATAAAATCACAGCTGGCTTCACCACCATAGGACAACAATGTTATTAATCTTTTTCAGGTCCTGCACTATGCAGTAGGCTTCTGCAGGCACATGATGGATGAGTTACATGGACTTCCTATTATCTCTTTCAAAATACCTTGTTGCATCATTGACTCAGTTACCGGGGTAATCCCAATAATCGTTTCAGGGGTCAAATTGTACTGAGGAGTTCTTGGATATTCAGCATTAGGTTTAACAGAGACCGGACGCCGGGCAAACAAACACGGAGGAGGCCTCGCCATCATCCACAGGGAGACCCCTCCAATGCACCACCACCTAGGGCGACATTACATCTATCATGGAACACCTCAACTTCGAAATCTGAATCTATGCGAACACCACCATCAGAGGAACGCTCGCCTACAGACCCCCGGGCCTCCGCCTCGGCTTCTGTAACGCCATCTCCAAACTCATCGCTCCCCTGGCAATCGACTCCAAGCACTACATCTTCCTCGGAGACCTCAACTTTCACCTTGATGATCCCAATGACACCAACTTCTTAGAAAGCATGAGCAACAATGGACTCATGCAACTGGTCACCGGCCCAACACACTGCATAGGACACAACTTGGACCAAATCGTCATAGCCAGCGACAGAATCAAATTCAGTCACGCCTCCGAAGTCACCTGGACAGACCACAGCATCATCTACTTCTCCATCACACGCTCACCATGACCCACCCCCCCCACACACACCCACCACAAATGGAGCAAAATCACCGAGACACAATGGACTACCACCCTCAACACCACCAGACCCCTCACTGCCAGTAACCTGGATCTAGCTGTTCAAAACGTCTCCAACTGGATCTCCAGCTGCACCGACACCATCGCACCCATGAAAACAACCAGCAACAGGAAACCCTCCAAGCATGCCAGTTGATTCACCCCCGAACTCCGCACCTCCAAATGTGAGTGTAAGCGACTGGAGAGATGGTAGCACTCCAGCAGGAACCCCTCAGACCTCACCACCTTCAAATCTGCCAGCAAATACCACCACCGCCTAAGGAAGCCCTAACCACCCGCACTGAAGCCAGTACCAATCACACAAAAGAACTCTTCAGCATCGTCAGAGAATTCTCCTACCCATCGGCCACCAAGACCACAATTCGCCCTTCCCAAGCCCTATGCGACTCCCTGGCGGACTACATCCGCGATAAGATAGCAGACATCTACAGCAACTTCAACTCCCAGCCAACCGACCTCCTGACTCACCGGCAACTCCTAAGGCCACCTCACCGAATAGACACACTTCATCACGCCAATCACTACAGCGATCATGGCCTCCATCCACACCAGAGCATTGACAGACCCCTGCCCCCA
The DNA here is from genome assembly GCA_963921515.1 of Calotriton arnoldi. Lineage (NCBI taxonomy): Eukaryota > Metazoa > Chordata > Amphibia > Caudata > Salamandridae > Calotriton > Calotriton arnoldi. The sequence continues at coordinate 552,915 of CAWUFW010004947.1, read as the reverse complement.
CCACGCCTTCAACCTGGGACAGAAGGAATTCAGCAGCACCCTCGCCGACATACTCAACTTCATCCATCACCACAGCCACCTTCCCTGATGCCTGGATACATGCAGAGGTGAAACCCCTCCTGAAGAAACCGTCCTCCGACTCCAACAAGCTCAAGCCATCAACCACCAGCTCACAGACCACCTGGAAGGACACAACCTTCTCGGCGCCACCCAGTCAGGCTTCCGCTCCAACCACAGCACTGAGACCACCTAAATAGCTGCAAAAATCCGATCCATCCTCGACCACGGTGAGACCTCAGCCCTGATCCTATTCGACTTCTCAGCGGCCTTCGACAGAGTATCCAACCACACACTCATCACCAGACTCCACCACATTGGCATCAGAGGAAACACCCTCAAGTGAATCACCTCCTTCTTCATAGGATGCACACAGAACATTTGCCTAGAGCCTTTTGCCTCCCAACCCAAAAACATCATCTGCTGAGTCCCCCAAGGATCCTCCCTCAGCCTCACCCTTTTCAATGCCTACATGACTCCACTGGCTGACATAGCCCGCACCCACGGACTCAAAATCATCTCATACGTTGATGACACCCAACTAATCTTCTCCCTCACGGAAGACACCGCCACCACCAGAGTCAACTTCCAGAAAGCCATGATCAACGTTGCCAACTAGATGAGATCCAACTGCCTGAAGCTGAACACAGACAGGACGGAAGTGTTCTTCATGGGAAGAACACCTCCCCATGGCACAACACTTGGTGGTCCACTGCACTCTGACCCTCACTTATCCCTACATGCCACGCCTGCAACCTCGGCATCATCCTGGACAGCGATCTATCCATGAAGTGCCAGGTTGAAGTGCTTCCACACCCTCCGAGTGCTTCAGAAGATTTTCAGATAGATCCCTGTCAACATCAGGAAAGAGTGACTCAAGCACTCGTCACCAGCTGACAGGACTATGGGAATGCTCTCTACGCCGGAACAACCTCCCATCTCCTCAAACGAGTACAGACTATGCATAACACCTCAGCCAGACTAATCCTCAACCTCCCAAATGGACCAGTATCACCCCCCACCTCAGAAACCTTTACTGGCTCCCGATCCAGAAGAGATGCCAGTTCAAGCTGCTGGGCCTACAGGGCCCTCCACAATGCCAGATCCTCCTACATCAAACACCGCCTGACTCTCTACCAGTCGACCAGACAACTCCAATCAGCCTCCCTCGCCCTCGCACATGCCCCCCGCATCCAGAAGAGCCGCAGCAGAGGTCACTCCTTCTCTTACCTTGCTGCCAAGTCCTGGAACGACCTCCTGCTCCACCTCCGAACCTACCCCTTACTTGCCGACTTCAGGAAGGGACTCAAGACCTGGCTCTTCGACTAAGGCTCCCAACTCCTCAGTGACTGGCTACCCAATGGGGTGATAAGCTGCGCTATAAAAATCATCATTTGTCATCAAAGGGTACAGTCCAATGCTTGGCCCTTGGCTCGCCAATTTAAAATAAACATCCTCGTCATGAGTCTGAAACACCACACCTTTTGTGTGCAATAGATGGTGAAATTTAGCTTAAACAGCAAGTCACGTCCCAAAAGATTCACAGGACTAGAATCGCACACCACAAACTGATGGCTCTCTTCAAAAGGACCCCATTTTAACAGTCACTTCTCGTGTCAGAGGGTTTGTCATTTGTTTATTGGCAACTCCCACAACTTGTATTCATTTTTCCAGAGAGGGGTAGATTTGGAACTTCTGCTGTTCTAACAATGGAACTAGTGTTGATCAGAAATGGCAGAGTGGCCATTCACCTCGTACTCCGCGAATGGACCACTCTGGTCTACCTACCTCTAAGACTGCGCCCAGCACACAATCCTCTCCCCTCCACCCCCGACACCAACACTGTGACAAATCTGAACTGCAGCCCTCGAGTGTGTCAATCGCAGAAAATTGCTGAAACTGACTTTGGTTCTGGAAGGAATTCTGATTAAAATTCAGGACTTGGTTGGAATTAAATCTGGGACCATTTACTTTGGCTGAGGAATTGGGGTGTGAGGAACTTGCTTCACTGAAACTTGTTGTACATGAGGATCTTGCATCCTTGGTCTCTGCACATTTTGTGACTGTGCGGGGTTGCTAACCTGTGTCTGCACAAAGCATTAATTTTGAACCTGATTCTCATTCATTACTTTGTTCGGATAAATACAACATTCCCTCTCCCAATGTCCTTACTTGTTACAATAATGACATGGATTAGATTTCTTCAACATTGCAACTTCAATCCAGTACTCAGGTCATTCGGGACCCCGCAACCTCTACCCTATTGTGGGTAATCATTTCCACCCTGCATCACAGGGACTCCCTGTTGATACACAACTTGCATAGCACCAACATTCCCTACATACGGTTGATTCCGACATCGTCTCTGTGCTGCTTTATTCTGAGCCAACATAAGTTTTTCTTTCAATTGCTTCTGTTTCATTTCCAACTCATCACTGCATATTTTCCAAACCTCAAGATCTCATCAATTGACTTATTTTGTCAACAAATTAAATGCTGTTGAATCATCATACTAACTTCAGGTCTCAATCTCGTCACAAACCAAGACACAAACCTTCCCATATCTTTGGTTTCCGGATTTTCCATCCCATTGTGCTGTCTAAACACTTGCAACAATCTCTTATAGAAAGCATGCACAGTCTCTTTAGGCTCTTGAGTCATTCTGTCAATCTTAACCCAATCAATGTCCTATCAATGCCCTTCGCCGGCCTCTTACCTTTGAAAAAGAAAATCACCTGTTGATACATTTAAATCGCCAAAGATGACGGGGGATGAGGTATCGGATTCCTCTGTGGTTCCTTCTCTAGCCACTGAACTGGCACTTTAGATTCTGTCCACAAGTCACTGGACACCACAATGACGAAAAGGGTATTCAAATGTATCCACAATACCTGTAAAATCTTGACAAATCGATCAACCTGGGTGTTCAACTCCACTGGCTTTTCTCTCAATTTGGGAAACACGTTCGCAAACGAAGCTAGATCACTACTACTCCAAGGTATATGAACATAACCTCCACCAGGCATTTCGCTCAACAGGAAATTCGAAGCCCCTTTCCATCTATCAACGACGGAGGTAGCTCTCTCTTCACTTTCTTCTGATTTTTCTTCTTGGCCCATCTACCTTCCCACTTGTCCAATTTACTCTATTTCCAGATGCTACCAATTAACTCTCTAATTTGCATTTTCATTCCCGACGTCCTCATACTGGTTATGTCATATTCACCAACACATATGAGGTAACTTTCTGTAAGAATTCGGTCCTACTTCCTACATCCTAAACTTGAGCTAATTCAGAAAGCTTATCATGAGCTTGTCCTGCACGCTTAGTAACATCCATGCACATGTATATGAGTTCATTTTCTTGATAGGTATCTAATCGGGAAAGATCAAGATTTCCTAATATCATCTCATCTAATTCTAATTTTGATTTGACCACATCCACTGCATTCTCTTTTGCTAGAGACTAGGGTTCCCTACTCATTCCTGAACCCTCACACTATCGTGGGGGCCCATTGAAAAACCTAATGATATCATCCAACTCTTGTGAGTTAACACCATTTTGGACCCCAGATATACTGAACATTATCCCTTACCGGGACTACTGCTTCAAATACACAGAGGTGAACTCCAAATGGATAAGTGAGAAATTTGCAACCTCTCAGTGGGTTTCTCTACAGGGGTAAGTCCAGTTTTATTAATTGCTGATAATACAGGAGCGACACATGGTGAGCCACAATATTGGGGACCAAATGAGTTCTTCCAGTGCCTCCCCATCCAGGGGCAACAGGAACCGTAGTTGACGCATTTACACCAATAGGAACTGTAAAGGCATGTGTCGTGGATCTGGACAACTCCGGTTTATATGAGGGAACTGCAGGACCAATAATAACCGGAACAGTTATTGCATCTGTGACATTTGAAACAGTCCAGTTAACAGGGGCACAAATCCCTGAACTCTCTCCCATAGGGTTGTGACTTGTATTCACTGGGGTGGCAGCTCTCTCAGAGCCTCCGCCGGTAACAGCACCACTTATCCCTTCAGATTGGGTCACATTATAAGGCTGTGGGCGGGTTGAAAATAAAACATCCAGAAAGTCATCACAAGAATCGCTTTCATTATCTTCGCCTGAGCCCTCTGCACTCTCTATTTTATCCTCCTTTTTTTTAGGTTCCTCACTCGTCAATGCAGGCTATAGCCTAGTTCCCTCAATTGTGTCCGCTCTCCATTTTTGTTGTTCTGCATCCCAGCTAGCTTCAGCACAGCTATGTACTGCCTTTCTAACTCTACCCTGATACTTTTTTCTTTGACGTGAGCTGCATGCCCTCAGGCATTAAGTGTCTCACACTGTGCGGGTCTAGGAGATGGCTTCATGTTGTACAATACCCTTCTCAGGTTTTCAATAATTCTCAAATGAAATGTGCCATAGCAGGGAAATATCAAAGCACCTTCTTATTTGGTGATCCTATGCCATTCACTCAGCCAAATGCACGTTGAGCCCCACATTTATGGCCACATAATGACCTACCATGCTTTCTGGAAGCGCATCTTATCCTTCTTAAACAGGGACTTTCACATCTCCCCCAATCAAATCTCACATAGCCCTGAAACATTAAATTTTTCATCAATAATATCAACAATCACAGATAGAATTTTTGTTTCAAATTAGGAAATAATTTCTTTAACCACAGTTCTCATTCGAGCTCAGCACGACACTCTGTGGTGTAATCAACCAATAACAGCACGGCACTAACGCCAACCGTCCAATCTCAGTGCTGCACCTTTTTCTCAACACTAAGCAAGCGTAAAACAAAACATTAAGCGATTTCAACAAATAACTTTTGTCTGCTCCACTAAAGAATCCAAAGTATTCAATAGCACAAGAAATGGTCCAGAGTAACACTTTCCGACCTACTTAGACACACATTTGAGTGAAACCTCGACCAGCGGGGAAATCACCCACACCAGTGCAGTTTCTCCTTTGCACAACAGGATCCACCGCACCAATCACAACTTAATCTCACACAAAGTTATATGTCCCTATCTCAATCTCAATTGTGCAGCTCATGGTATCTCAAAACTAACACCACAAAACTTGGAAGACAAATTTCATCAAAGTGTATCCACATTTATCCCAAGCTCTTAGGCTACATCCAACCCGATAACATCAACTGCTCAGCATTAAGTGCATTAACATCTATACAACAACTAAAATATCAGCGCATCACACCGCACAATTTCTGCCAAACACTGCAAGCTTGACATACACAACGTGCAACCCTATTAATACTCACTACTCTGCCGTTTCCACTCTTTTCTGAACCGCTGGAACTCCGCTGATACTCCGTACCAAGACATGGATTTTTAAGAGCACGGACTGGGTTTGGGCAGGTCTAGAATTTCTCCAAGGGGTATTCTATCTCCCTTTGCTTCAGTATCCGACCATCCGATGTGCTAATATCTGACAGCACCTGGTACTTACACCTCAATCTCGTAGTAAAGTTGTCAAAGATTTTTCCCCATTGGTTGAATGGACCTTTGTTGGTTGGCATGAAGCACTGTAAGGGAGAAGACATCAACAATACCTTTCTAGTTTGTGAAGCCAATGTGACTCCACAAAGAGGACTAAAACAGAAGTGTTAGCATGATCAGACTTCAGTAGAAGTCTTAAGAAAAACGAAATGTGTTTGGTATAAAGCTTCACACTTGCAAGAATAAGACACGCGAGTGACGTCCTCTTGAAGTCTAATGGGAATCTCCACATTCCAACAGTGAGAACACTAATTTAAAAGTAACAGGAGATTCAGAAACATCTTTGTCTCCTTCAAACAACCAGGAGCCAACCAAATTGTTACTCGAGAGAGCATCTGCAACATCTTTTTAGATTCCCATCGCATCAAAACGTCGACTGTAGGTCTCAACCTTGAACATCTCTCGGTCCTGGTACATGATTAACAGATGGGCTCTTTCTTTTTATTTTTTTTTATCCTCATTCGCCTCAGACCCCAGTTGACAAAATAAGGCGTTGATACCGTTGCTCGCTAATAAGGAGACGTAGGCTACTGGATGGGGATCAGGAGGACGCGCCCCGCCTACCGGTACACAACAATCTTAAAATGTCACTGGCCCCATAATGGAAAGGGGTGGTCACACTCTCCTCCGGTTTAAATATAGCCGGTGACTGTTAATGTTGGCGTGTAAAGGGAAAGGACTGAGGGGCCCAACACAGTCAGGGAGTTTCAAAGAGGCCTAAACATAGGATCCAGATTATTTTAAACGTGACAACTTAAACCACTAAATTATACATCCCCAAAACTGAACATTAGACCACGTTAATAAACAATCCCATAGTGCAGCAACTGGACTACATCTGTCCAGGTAAATGGGGGAAGGGTTCTCCAGGGAGAGGATTTTTTTTGGGGGGGGGAAATGGAGGGAAGGGGGGATGCACGGGGTGGGGAGCATAGGGGTAAAAAATATACAATTTCCTCATTCACCTTACAGTTTGGCCTTGTCACGGTTGGTCTGGAGTTGGCTTTCTCGGAGACTCAGTCGACCTATGGTTCTTGTGTTTAAATCTCCATGAGCACGATTCAGTTTTTGTCCTGGAACGTTAATGGCCTGCGGGTGATAACAAGGAGGGCCAACATTTTTCAGTACTTAAAAGATTCTTCCGCGCAGGTCATTATCCTTCAGGAAACTCATCTTCTAAGGGAAGAGATGTCTGGGATTTTTAAAAATTTAAAGTGGGTGGAACATCTGATTAGCTCTAACCAGAGTGCTAATATTAGGGGCGTCGCTATATTGATTAAAAGGCAAGCAAACGCTCGCATCCTAGATTCTATGGTGGACCCAAGTGGCAGGTGGGTCATCGTGAAACTGACCATTCTAGGCTCCTTGTTTACTGTGGTGGGCTACTATGGCCAAAACTAGGATGACCCCTCCTCTCTAAAAGCCATTTTCTCAAATCTTTTGGAATTTCCAGACCCAGTTATCATGGCTGGGGATTTTAACATCGTCTTTAACCCCAAACTGGACAAATCCCCCAGCAGTAGAGCTAGAGTGCCGTCGAGGTCTCGGATGTACCTCCAATCGATGATGGCACAGACTGGACTCTGACATCTGGAGGGACAGGTCTGGTCTCCAGCCAGGAGTTTCATTTTATAACAGTAAATACGGCCATAAGTAAAGAATTGATTATATTCTGGTCAGTCATAACCTTAGGGGTAAAGTTAAGGACTTTGGTTATTTGACTCCTCACCTGTCAGATCATGCAGGTGTGTGGATGGATTTGGTTTTGGCAGAAAAAGCTAGGGTCTGGACGTTCGATCGAACTTTACTTCTTGATGAAACCGAGATTAAGTATTTACTTCAGGAGACAGAGTGTTTTTTTAATACGAATCTTGGCTCGGCGGGGACTTCGGTGGTTTGGGACTCCTTAAAGGCTTTTTTAAGAGGTATGATCACGAGTAGGGTATGTCATTGTTAGACTTGGCATCTTTTGGCGTGTTTCCCCTGACTTTTTGCTTTCTGACCTCCCGGTTTTGACTCTGTTTTTGCTGGTGTAATGATTCTGCGCACTTTCCTCACTGCTGTCCAGTGGGAAAGTGCAAGTGCTCCTGTATAAAATGTGTTATGGATTGGTGTTTCCATGATTGGCCTATTTGGTTTATGTGTCAGTCCCTTGTAAAGTGCACTGCGAGTGCCAGGGCCTATAGACCAAATGCTGTTGGTGGGCTGCAGCACTGGATTGTGCCACCCACGCAAACAGCCCGTAAAGTATAACTCAGGCCTGCCATCGCAGAGCCTGTGAGCAGCCTGGGGCTGCCATGTCGACTTGGCAAGTGCACACACTTTCAAGTCCCTAAACCTTCCCTTTGCTACATGTTAGTCACCCCTAAGGTAGGCCCAAGGTACCCCTGTGGGCAGGGTGCGTTGTATGCGAAAGGTAGGACATGCCCTGGTGTGTGTGGCATGTCCTGATAGTGAATTACAGCCTAGTTCGTTTTTCACTATTGCAAGGCTACCTGTTCCCCATAGGCCAGAACGGGCAGTTTTGATTATTACAGCTTATAATCCTAACTGACCCCGGGAACATGGTAGAAATTCGAGTTTAGTATGCCTGGACACAGAATGATAAAATACATCTTTTAGTGAAGTTGGTTTTAACATTCTGTGTTTGAAAATACCACTTTCAGAAAGTGGGTATTTTCTTGTCTAACCATCCAAGCCTGCCTCTGCGAGGTTGTGTATTCCTTGTCTGGAGTGTGAGTGACAGGGGCTGGGGGATGCCAGGAGACAGGGTGAGTCAGCACAGGGCTGAATAGCAAGATCTACATGTAGATGGGTGGGAGGAGTCGCACCTGGGCCCTGAATAGGACAGTGCCTTCCTCCACAATGCTGGCTCCACCTCCTGTGGTGCGTCTGATGTCCCTGGCCTACTCACTGAAAGAAGGACGGAGACTTGTCAACAAAGTGCTCCAGAACTGGTTTGGACTAGGCAAAGGCCTCTCTGCCTTCAGAGAACAAAGGAATTAGGGATATAAATATTGGGGCCCTGACCCCATGAATTTAGATCTCGCTGGAATCAAGGAACCTGTCAAGAAGAAGAGCTGGAGAGCTGCTAGGAGGAGTACTGCCCCTTTGCTGAGTTATTGCCTTGTTGGGTTGGCCTGCAGCTGCTGCTTCTGCCTTGGGCAGTGAAAGGACTAAGACTGAACTTTCTACAAACTTGTGCTGAGTATCTCCAAGGGCCTGGAACCGAGCTGGCCTCCTGTTAAGAAGTCTCAGGGACTGCAAAGACGTCACAAGCCTCTGGGTACCGCTTCTGGAACGCTGTTTCAGTTGCCACAGAGGAAGGGAACCGCAACCGACTCCGTCAACCGAATCCATCCCTGGCCGGTGACCTGTTTGCACCGCAGACCGCATCGCCCCGCTTCGCATCGCAACCCTGGTCTCACCGTAGGCGACGTCCGACGCCGTCCACATCGAGCCGCTGCTTGCACCGTGACCTGTGGGCACCGAAGTTCGCATCGCATCGCTTCACTGAACAAGCCGGACCCGACCGACGCGGTCGCTGCAACTGGCTCAAGAGTCGTGACCGCACCGCATTTGGGGCACCGCTCGCACGTCTGCGATGCACCGCTCCGACTCGCACCGCTGTCCGACGCCAGCTCCTGCACTCCGGCTTGGTCGCCTGCATCGCAACCTGTCAGCACCGCATCGAGCATCGTCTCACCCTGCATCACACGCCTTGGACTCACCGACTCCGTCTACACGACGCTCATCGAGCCGCTGCCTGCACCGCATCGAGGGACACCGCACCTTGCATCGCTCCGTCTTGCACCGCAACCGCGACGAACGCAGACCGGCTCGTACACTCCGTACCAGCCACAACGAGAAAGGTACTGTGACCGAGTCTGTTCACGACTCTGCTGGCCCGTATCGACGCGGTCGGCTGGAACTGTTAGACTCTGTGGTTTTCAGCATCGCGGTAGGCTCGGACGGAGCTACCGACTCGTACAAACTTTGTTTTTGAACTATTCTTGCAAAGAAGAAGTTACCTTATCAAAGTATTCGTTTTTAAAGTATAGTATTGTGGATTTTTGTCGTAATTGGTCTTGTCTTAAGTATATAAAATATTGGTTATTTTTCAAAACTGGTGTGGTGTCCGTTTGTAGTGCTTACACTGTATTACTGTCGGTTATGTGCAAATGCTTTACACACTGCCTCTGAATTAAGCCTGACTGCTCATGCCAAGCTACCACGAGGGTGAGCAGGGGTTACTTCACGAGTGTAACACCCTTACCCTGACTAGGAAGAAGGGTCCCTACTTGGACAAAGGTGCAAGCCCTTGCCAACTAGAGATCCCATTTCTAACATTGGTTGTCAGCGGTGAGGATAGGACTTGTGTTTGCACTTGACTTACAGTGATTGGTGTGCACTACTACCATATCGCAGACCATTACGTACCACATACTGGTTCTTTTTCTTTTGGCCTATTTTTGATCTTGCGAGTTTTCAACTCACTACTCTTGTCATGCCTGAATCAACTGCATCATCCGTTGCATCTCTGGAAGTTATCTTTGAGGAGGATAGGTTGGAATCCTACGCCGTAAAGGAACTACGAGCAGTTGTAAAAACCTGAAAGTCCAAATTAAAGGCCTCACAAGGAAGGAGGAGCTACAGAAGGCGCTGAGGGCCTGGGTAGCAGCCAGACATGCCAGTGGGCAGCCTGGTAATCTCAGTGAGGAGGTGGAGGAGCCTATTTCCAGGGTGGATGTGCTTTTGGGTAGGGGGGAACCCGCCAGGTCAGGCAGCAGCAGTCTGTCCCCAGAGGAGCTGGAGGACAGGCTGGAGGCAAAGCAGTTTGAGCTGCAGAAGCTCAGGCTGGAGAGTGAGCGGGAGGAGAAGAGATTGGCCATGGAGGAGAGGAAGATGCTCTTAGAGCACGAGAGAGAACTGAAGGAGCTAGAACTTAGGAGTAAGTCAGGCTCAGATGGTGGCAGCAATTCGTCCAGAAAGGCAGACAGGATTGTGCACATTCCCAAGAACGTAGGCAAGGAGTTCAAGAAGGGGGATGACATACAAAGGTGGTTTCAGGGTTATGAGGCAGCCATACACATGAATGGGGTCCCTGAGGAGAATTGGGGAGCAGGATTGTGGCCACTTTTCCCTGAAGAAGCAAGGGATGCTCTGATAGCTTTGGGTAAGGGTATCACCTCACCTATGCTGACATGAAGGATGCCCTTCTCACAAAGTATGGTCTTACTCCTGAAAAGTACAGGGATCAGTTCAGGTCCAGTAAGAAGTCTGATGCCAACACTTGGTTGGAATGTGTGGATGTGTTCTGCAGGTCTCTGGATGGTTGGGTGAAGGGCAGTAGTGTAACAGATTTTCAGGGGCTCTACAACTTGATTGCATGGGAGCACTTGTCTAGTCTATGTTTTGCAGATCTGCGCCAGCACCTAGTGGATAGTAAGCTAACTGACCCCAGGAAGCTTGCTATGGAAGCGGACCGCTGGGTGAGTACCAGGGTCCACAAGAAAGCGTTTGGGGAGACTCAGCCAAAGGTGGGCAGGGTCCCCAGCAGAAAGGTGGGGGGACAAGGGTAAAGCACAGGAGTTCTCTAAAGGGCCCCAAACTAGTACCCAGGGTAAAGGTTCCCAGCCCCCGGTGATAAGAAGAAAGGGGTCTCTACAGGGAAGCCTGTTGAGACCGGCCCCCGCAAGTGTTATGCATGTGACCAGGTAGGTCACTTTAAGGGAGACCCCAAGTGCCCGAAGGGGACACAGCCACCCACCGGTGGACAGTCCAAAGTGTTGGCTAGTGTAGCGCTTGGGAGGAGGGGTGCCCACAGGAGGGTGGGGATCCCGCAGAAATGACCCTTGTCTCACTAGGGGACAGTGAGATGGTCCCAGGAAACCAGGTGCCCCCTAACACAAAGAAATATAGCACCTGGGTGACCATTAATGGGAACAGGGTAGAGGCTCTCAGAGACACTGGAGCCAGTGTGACCTCAGTCCGGTGTCACCTGGTGTCTGAGAAGCAAGTAGTCCCCGGGCATTCCACCAAGTAGTTGCTGTAGACAACTCAGAGCGCCAATGTATGGTGGCGCAGGTTCCCTTTGAATGGGGTGGGGGTCTCAGGTCCCTTGAGGGTGGTTGTGAGCCCTACCATGCCTGTAGATTGTCTGCTAGGAAACGACCTGGAGCAGTCCTTACGGAAGGAGGTTGAGCTCAGGTCTCACTTGGAGATGCTTGGGTTGCCAGAGTGGGCATGCGTGTCTACTCGGTCAATGGCAGCCAAAAAGGGTGATCAAGAGGACTTGGAGCCTGGAACAGTGGCCCAAGTCCCTGCCAAGAGAAAGGGCAGGGGGCACGGGAAACCGGCCCCCGAAGTTCCCACGGACCGGCAGGAGGCGGACCTCGAGGGGGACGCCCCGGTGCCTACAGGGGAGCAGGTAGCCGAACTGGGAGACATCTCTGAGCTAGCCCATTGGCAGCAAGAAGGGGGTCCCACCAGGGAGTAGTTCTGCAGGGAGCAGAACGAGTGCCCTACTCTGGAGGGTCTGCGGCGGCAGGCTGCAGACCAGGCAGCTGGTAATCAGTCCGGGTCACATCTGATCTACTGGGAGAGTGGTCTCCTATACAGTGAGCCTAAGGTTGCTGAGCCTGGGTCAGCCCGTGTGCTGGTGGTACCCCAGCGCTTCAGGACCTTCCTACTGGGTCTGGCTCATGACGTGCCTTTGGCAGGACATTTGGGGCAGGACAAGACCTTTGACAGGCTTGTCACCCACTTCTTTTGGCCCCAAATGCGAAGGCAGTCAGATGCACACTGTAGGTCTTGCCAAACTTGCCAGGCAAGTGGTAAGAGTGGGAGGAAGGTCAAAGCTCCTTTCCAACCTTTTCCTGTTGTTGGAACACCCTTTGAAAGGGTAGGGATGGATATTGTGGGGCCACTGGACCCCAAGACCGCCATGGGCAACAGGTACATCCTGGTCTTGGTGGACCATGCCACCCGGTACCCGGAGGCAATCCCTCTCAGGACAACGACGGCGCCAGTGGTGGGCCGGGCGTTAATGGGGATCTTTTCCCGTGTGGGATTCCCCAGAGAGGTGGTTTCTGATAGGGGGACCAATTTCATATCCAAGTATATGACATCCCTGTGGAAGGAGTGTGGTGTAACCTACAAGTTCACCACTCCTTACCACCCACAAGGAAACGGTCTGGTGGAGAGATTCAACCAGACCTTGAAAGGCATGATCAAGGGTCTAACAGAACCCATGAGGCGTAAGTGGGACGTCCTCTTGCCATGCCTACTCTTTGCATACAGGGAGGTGCCTCAGTAGTCTCTTGGGTACAGCCCCTTTGAGCTCCTGTATGGCCACCCTGTCAGAGGACCTCTGAGTTTGGTAAAGGAAGGCTGGGAGGCAGCTCCCAGGAAAACTCCCCAGGATGTATTTAGCTACATGCTGGCCTTTAGAAACCAAACTGCCCGCTTCAGGAAACTCGCTCAGGCGAACCTAGAAGCAAGCCAGGAAGAAATGAAGAGATGGTATGACCAGAATGCCACTCTGGTCGAATTTCAACCTGGGCAAAAAGTGTGGGTCATGGCCCCAGTGGCACCTTGTGCCTTGCAGGACAAGTGGACTGGGCCATATGAGGTAAAGGAGCGCAAAAGTGACGTCACCTACCTGGTGGATTTGCAGGCTCCAAGGAACCCTTTGAGGGTCCTTCACGTGAACCGCCTCAAGCCCCACTTCGAGAGGTCCGAAGTGAGCATGCTCTTGGCGACAGATGATGGGGTGGAAGAGGAGAGTGAGCCTCTCCCTGACCTCCTGTCTACCAAGGAGCATGATGGGTCAGTAGAGGGTGTGATCCTCTCCCCTACTCTGACTCAGGAGCAGCAGGGGGACTGTCGCCAGTTGTTGGGACAGTTCGCCCCACTGTTCTCTCTGACTCCCGGTGTTACTCACTGGTGTACCCATGACGTGGACACTGGTGACAGCCCTCCTGTGAAGCACAAGATTTACAGGTTGACTGACCGGGTCAGAGCCAGCATCAAGGAGGAGGTCTCTAAGATGTTGGCGTTAGGGGTGATTGAGCCCTCCCACAGTCCTTGGGCCAGCCCAGTGGTCTTGGTCCCAAAGGCTGCTGCGCCCGGTGCCACTCCAGAACTCCGGTTTTGTGTGGACTACCGTGGGCTCAATGCCGTCACCAGGACTGACGCGCACCCCATCCCCAGAGCTGATGAGCTCATTGATCGGTTGGGAGCTGCCCGGTTCCTCAGCACGTTTGATTTGACGTCTGGGTACTGGCAGATTGCCCTAACCGATGGGGCCAAGGAGAGATCAGCATTCTCAACCCCAGAAGGTCATTACCAGTTCCGGGTGATGCCCTTTGGGTTGAAGAATGCCCCTGCCACCTTTCAGAGGTTGGTCAATCAGGTGTTGGCTGGGCTGGAGGATTTCAGTGCCGCCTACCTGGATGACATTGCTGTGTTCAGTTCCAGCTGGGAAGAACATTTACAGCACCTTGAGAAAGTGTTGAGGGCTCTGCAAGGTGCAGGCCTCACGATCAAGGCCAGTAAGTGCCAGATCGGGCAGGGTTCTGTGGTGTACTTGGGACACCAGGTAGGAAGCGGCCAGGTGGCGCCCTACAACCCAAGATTGACACCATTCTGGCTTGGGAACCCCCAATACCCAGACAGAGGTGAGAGCCTTCTTAGGTCTCACCGGTTACTATAGGAGATTTGTTAAGGGCTATGGCACCATCGTTGCCCCCTTAACAGAGCTGACCTCTAAGAGGCAGCCCAGGAAAGTGATCTGGACTGAGTCCTGCCAGAAAGCTTTTGATGCCCTGAAGGCAGCCATGTGCACGGCGCCCGTGCTCAAGGCACCTGACTTCTCCAAGGAATTCGTCGTGCAGACTGACGCTTCAGAGCATGGTGTGGGAGCGGTGCTCTCACAACTGAACGAAGAGGGCCTGGATCAGCCTGTAGTCTTCCTTAGCAGGAGACTACTTCCCAGGGAACAGAGGTGGAGTGCCATAGAAAGGGAAGCTTTTGCTGTGGTCTGGGCGCTGAAGAAGTTGAGACCATACCTGTTTGGGACTCACTTCCGGGTTCAGACAGACCACAGGCCCCTCAGATGGTTGATGCAAATGAGGGGTGAGAATCCAAAACTGCTGAGGTGGTCCATCTCCCTACAGGGAATGGACTTTACGGTGGAACACCGTCCTGGTACAGAACACGCCAACGCAGATGGTCTGTGCAGGTTCTTCCGCCTTAGTGAAGAGAACTCCAATGGGGTTGGGTAGTTCTCCCTACTTTCAGCTGGAGGGGACATGTGTTAGACTTGGCATCTTTTGGCGTGTTTCCCCTGACTTTTTGCTTTCTGACCTCCAGGTTTTGACTCTGTTTTTGCTGGTGTAATGATTCTGCGCACTTTCCTCACTGCTGTCCAGTGGGAAAGTGCAAGTGCTCCTGTATAAAATGTGTTATGGATTGGTGTTTCCATGATTGGCCTATTTGGTTTATGTGTCAGTCCCTTGTAAAGTGCACTGCGAGTGCCAGGGCCTATAGACCAAATGCTGTTGGTGGGCTGCAGCACTGGATTGTGCCACCCACACAAACAGCCCGTAAAGTATAACTCAGGCCTGCCATCGCAGAGCCTGTGAGCAGCCTGGGGCTGCCATGTCGACTTGGCAAGTGCACACACTTGCAAGTCCCTAAACCTTCCCTTTGCTACATGTTAGTCACCCCTAAGGTAGGCCCAAGGTACCCCTGTGGGCAGGGTGCGTTGTATGCGAAAGGTAGGACATGCCCTGGTGTGTGTGGCATGTCCTGATAGTGAATTACAGCCTAGTTCGTTTTTCACTATTGCAAGGCTACCTGTTCCCCATAGGCCAGAACGGGCAGTTTTGATTATTACAGCTTATAATCCTAACTGACCCCGGGAACATGGTAGAAATTCGAGTTTAGTATGCCTGGACTCAGAATGATAAAATACATCTTTTAGTGAAGTTGGTTTTAACATTCTGTGTTTGAAAATACCACTTTTAGAAAGTGGGTATTTTCTTGTCTAACCATCCAAGCCTGCCTCTGCGAGATTGTGTATTCCTTGTCTGGAGTGTGAGTGACAGGGGCTGGGGGATGCCAGGAGACAGGGTGAGTCAGCACAGGGCTGAATAGCAAGATCTACATGTAGATGGGTGGGAGGAGTCGCACCTGGGCCCTGAATAGGCTCGGCTCTGGCGTGGTTGAAATCCTACTTGGAGAATCGCACTCAGAAGGTTGCGCTCCAACCATTTCTATCCAAGCCAAAACAGCTCTGGTGTGCAGTCCCTCAGGGGTCAGCACTAAGCCCTCTCCTGTTTAATGTGTACCTGGCTCCTTTGTTTACCCTGATAGCCAATTGGGGGATAAAAGCGATCTCCTACGCGGATGATACACAATTGGTTTTCACTTTTAAAGAGCAGACCGAGGTTGCCTTTGAGTGCTTCATGGGTTGCATGAAAGACATTGCGTTATGGATGAACAACAACAAACTCAGGCTAAACGCAGGAAAGACAGAGGTGCTGTTCTTCGGGAAAGAGCCACCCCCAGTTTCGGATCTCTGGTGGCCTATTGAAATGGGTCCCCCACCCTCACCGGCAGATTGTATAAAAAATCTGGGTGTAAAGTGGGAGGCTGACCTTTCATTCTCGGCTCAGATACGTCAGGTGACTGCCACCTGCTTCTGTCAACTGAGGAATCTGAAGAAATTTTTACATCTACTGCCACAGGAGTGTCGGAAAAGCATAGTACATGCCTTAGTGACATCCAGGCTAGACTATGCAAATGGCCTTTACTTGGGTCAGCCTGAGTATCTGATCAAGCGCCTGCAGATAGTGCAAAATGCGGCTGCAAGACTAATCAGGCGAGTGCCGTTCCACGAGCATGTCTCTCCGCATCTAAAAGCACTTCACTGGCTTCCAGTGACGAAGAGAATCAAATTCAAGGCCTTGACGCTGGCGTTCCGTGCCATGCATGGCAACTGCCCCAGCTACCTGAAACACAGACTACGTGGATACAAACAGTCCAGATCCTTGAGGTCCAATTCTCAAAATCTACTGTGTATCCCCCGTTTTAAAAAAGCACGAATGGGGGGCAGATCTTTTACGCTCGGTGCAGCAAAGCTGTGGAACTCCCTGCCGAGTAATTTCCGTAATATAGAAACAGAGTCCCTCTTCAGGAAAATGGTAAAAACCTGGCTCTTTAGGGCAGACTGAGGGCCCGAGGTTATGTCCTGAGCTGTCCAACGCTGCACTACTGTTCGTTTAGCGCCGGGACACTTCTGTTTGAGGTAGCTGTCGCGCTTTACAAGTGTCTGTATTATTATTACAGACGAGGGTGCTTTTTTCGCTTTTTTTCAGGAGTTGTATCGAGAGGATACTGGGGTGGATAAAACCACGGCTATGGAGTGGTTACGGGGGAGTAAGCTTACCCCCCCTAAATTTGTCTCAGCAAGAAGATCTAGAGCTGGATATATCCCAGGAAGAGGTTAGGAAGGCCATTTTTGCCTGTAAGGGAGGGAAAGCTGCAGGGCCCGATGGGCTCCCAGCAAAACTTTATAGATCTTTGGGGGAGGCAATAATCCCTACTCTGACATTGCTTTTTAATGAGATATTATCTGCGGGAGCTAGGCTCCCAGATTCATGGGGAGAAGCCACTATTACACTGATTTTGAAAGCAGGTAAAAACCCAGCGAGTTGTGGGTCTTATAGACCCATCTTGCTGCTGAATGCAGATTACAAAATCTTTGCTAGGATCCTGGCAGACAGGCTGGGTGCAGTAGCGGGAGACATGCTTCATCCCGATCAAAAAGGTTTTGTTAAGGGCAGGAATCTAGCTGACCTCACTTATGATTTTGTGGGCGCAATAGATTTGACTACCACCTTTTCCCTTCCCCTCGCAGCAATGACATTAGATGCTACCAAGGCCTTTGATAGGGTCAATTGGGCATATCTCTCGGCAGTTATGGAATTTAATTTGGGTGAAAAGTTCTGCCGAGTTATTCAGCTTATTTATCGGGATCCATCGGCGAGACTCCTGGTAAATTGACTAATCCTTTTAAGATCACCAGGGTTACGAGGCAGGGCTGCCCCCTCTCCCCGCTTCTTTTCCATCTATATATCGAGCCCTTTGCTCAGCGTTTAAGAGAGGAGCCTAGTATCTTACCATTTAAGTATGGGGCTTGGGAGAGGAAGGCGGCCCTGTATGCTGATGATGTTCTGATTCTCTCGGCTGATCTAGAGACGTCTTTTCCACAGGTCATTAGGTTAGCACAGGACTTCGGGCAGGTATCCGGCTATGAGGTCAATGCGGAGAAAACCGAGGTAATGACGTGGAACCTGCCGCTGTGTCAATACCAGACCAAGCGTGACATGAGGTACTTGGGGGTCAGAATAGTTCAGGACATAGATAAGATCTCAGGGACCAACTTGGCAAATGTTTCTAGGGAATGTCAGAAATTAATGAAATCGTGGGCCCATCTCCCATTGACCATCCTGGGGAGGATCAATCTGATTAAGATGGTAGTGTTACCAAAAATCACCTTTTTCAATACTATTCCTTTACATTTTGAAAAATCGGCTGTAGTTACGCTCCAGCAAGCAATCAATTAGTTCGTTTGGGCTTATAGGGCCACGAGGATTGCCTGGAAGAAGCAGAGGCGCAGGAGGGAGAAGGGGGGCCTTGCACTTCCTGACCTGCAGTATTATGCATGGGCATTCCAGTTGTCGCACTCGAGAATGCTGTTGAAAACCCCGGACCACACAGGGGTGGGGGCCATGTTCTCTGCTATGTTAAAGGGTGCGGGTCTGTCTCAGGAGGGATTTCTGTTCAAATTTGGAGAACAGAAGTTCTTCAAAAAGATCAGGTTGAAAGTCCTGCTGGTGATGGCTCGAACGTGGGCTAGTATTAAACAGCGCACTGGTCTCAATTATTTTTCTAGTCAGGCCCCCCTGTGGGACTCCCCAGGTGTACCAGATTGCCTGAAAGACAGGCTAGCAATACCACTTAGAGCAGCGGGACGTAAGGTGTGGGGGGACCTCGCGTTTGACGGCTCACTTATACCACGGCTGCCACTACACAATAGGCTAGAAGAGGGCATGTCCAGGTTTAAATATTTACAGCTACAGAGCTGGTCCCAAAACCTAAAAAAACCTATAGGCATAGGAAACATCCTTGAGGAGCAGCTAGTGGCAAGACCAGCGGGGGAAAAAAAAGGTTTCTTTCCTATATTGGTCCATAGAGGAGGCTATTGATGGTGATTTTAAATTAGCTGAAGAATTGTGGGGGGTCTCCTTGCCAGACGAACAGTGGGAATATCTGTGGCAAACTTCTTTTAACACCTTTTTTGCTGTTGTAAAATCAGCTTGGTTGAGGAGGAACCACTTGTTCACGGTCCATAGGGCTCATTTATCCCCGTTAAGACTGTCCAAAATCTCAAAGGGGCCTCCAGTCAGTTGTAAAAAATGTGATTTAGAGAGTGCCTCTGACATACATATGTTTAAGGAATGCCCAGTGATAACAGAATTCTGGGAAAAAGTAGGTGCAACCATTGCTGACATTTTGGGATTTCCAGTCCAAATCAATCTTGCTTTGATAATTTTTGGTATATCTAGTGAGATTATGGGCCCTGCTAGGTGGTTCCTTTTCTATGCAATATTGCTGGCTAGGAGGGAAATCTGTAAGAGATGGGCAGAAGTTGCATCTCTTTCACACTCGGAGTGGCTGTCCTCTTTATTTACAACGTCCAGGACAGATTTGGGTAGAACGCAGAGCAGATGGGCTCTTTCGACCAATAATCCTCCACGTTCACTGCCAAGTTCTTCTCTCCAGGCCTCACTATCAGCAGTCTAATATAAACAATAAGCCTTTCTCTAACTAACGAGAATCATGATAATCCATCTGCAAAGAAAGAAAGAATATGCTGGCAAAACAAAATGCATTTCAATCGAGGCCTGTAGTCAAGCTCAATTAGCTGAGCAATTAATATGAAATTCGAATGCATGAGTGTACATACACATGTGGAACTTGGAAAATAAGTGTAAAAAGCGAATAAAAGAATACATGATTACATGTTTCAACTGAGCATCAGTGGATACGTGTATAAATCTCAAATACCTACAATGGTTTCAGTCCATTAATACATTTGAATGCTTCACACCTGTTAATAAAGTTAAGGCATACAGTGGATAAAAAGTCAGTTAATAATATATAATTGCATAATCGTCACGTTTAAGGTTGGAGCCTAAATTATGCTGCTCCACTATCCTTATGTCTGCCATCACTTCTCTGTGTCTCCCCTCATCTGTATCAAGTCTTAATATTCCACTTTGTCAAGCTGTTCTCGTTCTCCGTTCTTCTTAGTGCCCATTCATCTAGTGAAAAGCGTTAACATTCCCCAGAACCTGTATATCACAATGTGCACTGATATTTAATAATCAACTGTTGATGTTGTTTGTTTTTTTAAATTTAAAGTGCCCTTCAGCCTCAATATTCTTGCTAATTTTCATACCTACTATTTAGTAGGCCTAGGAGCCATTTCATTTGAGGTAGCACATTTACCTCTTCCAAAATTTTGTAGTAAACTGTAGCCTCATTTTCTACGTTGAAAGCCAGAAGAGTGATTTTAAGAAATCAGTGAATACAGCAGTGTCTTCATGTATTTGTTTCTTAGTTTCAAAGAAGTCTCAAACAGGGGTGTGGAATTTAATAAAATATCTACTTGTCCATGGGGCAGGTTGCTTCATAAATATACTTGTCCTGTAACAAAATCCACTGGTCTCTTTTGTGCCATGTTATGCGGCGACAAATTACGGCAGCAATCTCATAATATAAGAGTTCTGATATAACCTCTCTGATTATGCCAGGGCTCGTAGTAGGGTTTGAATACTAGCAATTCCCTTATGTTGCTACGTTTCTGCAGGTCTACATACTGGGGCTGAAGGTAGTGGTAAGTAATAATTCCAGGGTTGGAATGCCCTTTTGAGTCTGTGCAAACCTACTAACTTGCATGTTTTAAGGGTTTTCACCAACTCTTCTCTAATCTTTTCCCATACTGAGAAAGGTTGGAAATTTACGCCTAACTGTGGCAGGCGTAAAACTTCTTCCAGGGTTGGGAAAAAAGTGGTTGGAGGAAAAGTGAACTTGGAAACATTCAGATTTTTGCATGAGCAAATCTACACATGTATATTTGCTCATGCTAAAATGCAGTTCACAAATATTTTCTAGGAGTACTATTTCTTGGCCTACTTCTGTAAATTCTTGTGAATTCACGGAAACTGTATATATATGCACTTAATGCAAAAATATATACCATGAATGCACTTTTGAGACTTTCTTTAATAATTGGAACTCTAATTAGGCCTGGAGTTAACCATGACCTTTTGTGTTTATTAAAATTCTCTCTCTCTCTCTCTCCAACAGCTGGCTTCACTGTGAGTGACAGTATTCTGCTCTTTTACAAGGAGCATATTGGCACACAAAGCAGTATTGTTCAGTGCCCAAAACTGCTGTGGCAATGTGTGCTTTTTGAGACCAAAAACAATTTTTGCTTTTGCCAATGCTTGTTAGAATGGTGAGGGCCCAGCAGCTCCTCACACCCATAAGGTTTTACAAAAACCATGCCTAAACAAGTGACGCATTGACAAAACCAAAAGGCTGACCACCAATTTTAGACTTACTGGCTTTGCCAATGCTCGTTTATTTTTGTTTCCCATAATCGTATTTACACTGATTTTCCATTATGAATATTTTTGGGAAATACTAGCATACATCAACGGGTTACTAAATGATGCTGCAAAGATATGGTACCTAAAATCTTACAGTAGACTAGCGAAATAGTTTTTTTCCTACTTGCATTTTTTTGGGAACATTTTATTTTGAAAGCAAAGAATCATCACTCTTGCTTTCAAGCTTCTGCAAATATTTGCATGTAATCAGAGAGCATTCTGGGAGCATTATACATATCCTCATATTACTACATTTTGAAAACGTGTGTACACATTTATACTGGAACCACCGTCAGTAGTGCAGGCCGAGCTTACAACATTTACTTTTAGTGCTCACCCTAATAATAAAGGCTTTTAATTAATGAACCAGAAATACAAATTTGAACAGCATTAACACATGGACACACATTACCTGAATTGTAGACAATGCCCTTCCCTGATCCATAATGTGGTACTGTAAACTGGCAGCCAAAGGGTTTGAGCTGTCCCAAGGACAAAATACACATGAAAACTTGTTGCCCTTGACCCCAAACAATATGTCCCGGGCGTCGGGCTATAGGAAGTCCACATC
This sequence comes from Calotriton arnoldi, assembly GCA_963921515.1. Classification (NCBI taxonomy): domain Eukaryota; kingdom Metazoa; phylum Chordata; class Amphibia; order Caudata; family Salamandridae; genus Calotriton; species Calotriton arnoldi. Next base: position 531,006 of record CAWUFW010004947.1, on the reverse strand, counting down.
CCTGCTCAAATATACTCTATGAGAAGATCCTGCTACCTGCTCATTAGGTAAGTTTTGCTGAAGTATCACATTTCTGTCACATGCTTAGACTCAATAGACTTACACTGAGTGTTAGAAATGGGGGTCTCTAGTTGGCAGAGGTAGGTACCTTTGTCCAAATAGGGACCCTTGCTTCTAGTCAGGGTAAGGAGGATACACACTTTAGATAACCCCTGCTCACCCCCTTGGTAGCTTGGCCCGAACAGACAGGCTTATCCCAAAGGCAAAGTGTAAAGTATTTCTACCAACACTCACAGTAACACAGTGATAACACCACAAATAGACACCACACCGGTTTAGAAAAATAAAGTATCTTTATTTAAACTTAACAAGACCAAAACGACAAAAGTCCAACATACAAGTATTAAGAAAAATGACTTTCAAAAGGTTTTAGCAACTGAGTCCATAGAAAACTATGGATGCGCGATTTCTTGCAAAGTACCTGTTGTTGCGACAAAATTCACCAAGCCAAACAGCCACAGCAATGAGAAGCGTCGAAAAACAAAGAGATGCGTCGTTCCTGAGACCTTTGTGGATGCGATGTGACAGTTGCGCTGTACACAGGGGAGTGATGCGTCGGGTCCGGTCTGTAGGTGGAAGCGATGCGTCGATTCTGAGACGACTCCGATCCGCGGGTGATGTGTCGGGGAAAACTTGCCGCACAGGGACGATGCGTGGAAATCTGGGATGCGTAGGCGAACGATTCAGCAGCGGCGAGAGGCGACCTTTTCAGCCGCGATCTCTCGATGCGCCCCTTCTTGCAGCGGCGACAGGCGATGCGTCGGTTTCAGCAGCGGTGCGGGGAGATTCTTCTCGCACCACGGCGTTGAGTCGGAAAAACTGTCGCAAGAAGAGTGATGGGTCGATTTCCTTGGTGTTGCGTTGCTTTTGAGCTCCCAGCAGCAGAACCAACCTTCAGAGGCCCCACACAGTCACAGGCACTCCTGGCAGGTCAGAACTCCCAGCAAGGAAGTTTAGGGGAGCTGGGGGTGAAGTCTTTGTGTTCCTGAGACTTCAAAATAGGAGGCAAGCTCTACTCAAACCCTTGGAGACTTTCCTCAAGCAGGGGGCACAGCACACAGCAAAGTCCTTCTCCTTTCCTTGGCAGAAACAGCCACTGCAGGCCAACCCCAGACACACAGCAAGGGCAGTACTTCTCCTCAGGTTCTCCAGCTCTTCTCCTTGGCAAAGGTTCCTCTTGATTCCAGAAGTAGTCTAATGTTCAGGGGTTTTAGGTCTAATACTTATACCCCAAAAATGACTTTGTTCTCTTTGTGCAAGGGTCTCTGAGCCCAGTCCAAACCAGTTCTGTCCTCTCTGGTGCAGCTGCCCGGCAGGAGGTGGAGACAGCATTGTGTAAGGCAGACAGTAAAGACTCCTCCCCCTACTCTGAATGCAGCTAAGGTCGATTCAGCCCAGCCCGGACTCATTCAGGAAAGGCAGGACACAGATCAACCCCCCGGTGGCTGTCTGAGAGAATGCACCTCCCCAGCCCCGGTCACAAAACCAGACAGACAATACACAAACAGGCAGAGGCACACAGAATGGTTAAACAAGAAAATGCCTACTTTCTAAAAGTGGCATTTTCAAACACACAATTTAAAAACCATCTTTAGTAAAACAAGTGTTATTAAATTCTGAGTTCAGAGAGCCTAAACTGTATTTTTCCATCTTATCCCTATGGTAAGATATGCTTGTAAAATGTTACAAAGCATTCCCCATTCTGTCCTACGGGGCAAGATAGCCTTTCAATAGTGAAAAACGAAATTGGCAGTATTTCACTATAAGGACATGTTACACACATCAGCACATGCCCTACCTTTCACATACACTGCACCCTGCCCACAGAGGTACCTTGGGCCTACCTTAGGGGTGCCTAACATGTAAGAAAAGGGAAGGTTAGGGCCTGGCAAGTGGGTGTACTTGCCAGGTCGACATGGCAGTTAACAACTGCGCACAGACACTGCAGTGGCAGGTCTGAGTTACCGTTTCAGAACTACTCATGTGGGTGACACAATCAGTGCTGCAGGTCCACTAGTAGTATTTGATTTACCAGCCCCGGCACACTCAGTGCACTTTACAAGGGACTGACCAGTAAATCAAATATGCCAATCAGGGAGAACCAATCATAACAACAATTTACACAGAGAGCATATGCACTTTAGCACTGATTAGCAGTGGTAAAGTGCCCAGAGTCCTAAAACCAACAACAGGTCAGGAAAAAATAGGAGGAAGAAGCAAAATGTTTGGGGATAACTCTGCAAAAAGGGCCAAGTCCAACACAACCCCCTCCCAGCCTAAAGCCAGGGTAGACCAATCCATACCTCGATGGGCTTCCCTGCTAGGGGCGATAGAACATGGAACCTGGCCCGCAACAGCAGGGGAGCCCTGGATAGAGGCTCGATCTGCTTGCAAGAGTTTGAATACCTTAACAGACCATATTCCAACATCCCAGTGATGTATGGGGTACCAAAGATGCATAAGGATACCATCAAACCACCTTATAGACCAATAGTATCTACTATTGGATCTATTACGGAACCACTATCTAAATATGTGGATAAGTTCTTGAAACCGCTGTAAGTGGTCTCCCAGCATTTATTAAAGATACTGGCCACCTCATTGGGATAATTGAAGGGTTGGCCTTTAATATTCATACGGATTTCCTTGTCTCTATGGACATAGAGGCGCTTTACACTAATATCCCTCAGAGGGGGGCCCTAGAAGCAGTGAAAAGCGCACTGGAAAAGAACAATGGTCATGAAGATAAACTCTTCATTCTAGAGTGCTTAGCCATTGTACTACAGGAGAACTATTTTGAATTTGATAAATCGATTTTTAAACAGGTCCAGGGCGTTAGCATGGGCGCGGCCTGCGCCCCGAATGGCGCCAATATCTATATGGGTGCGTTTGAAGAGCGATGTATTTTTTATGAAATTGCCCCATTTTTTTAAAACATACATCATTGGAATAGATTTATTGACGACATCTTTTTTATCTGGAGGAGCCTGGAGGAACAACTTCATGAATTCACGCTTTGGTTAAACCTCTGTGATCCTCATTTGAAATTTAGTACCAATATGAGCAAGGAAAAAATTGAATTTTTAGATGTCTGGATACATTGAAGGAACCATTGAAGTATCGCTCTACACTAAGCCCACAGCAAGGAACACCATTCTTCAGTATCAAAGTTTCCACCCTCGCTGCCAAAAAGACAATATACCATTTAGCCAATTTTTAAGGCTACGTAGGAATTGTATTGATATTAGGAATTTTGAAATACATGCTAATGACCTTAAAAATAAACTTGTTAACCGAGGATATCCACACAGAATTATAAGAGAGGCATATAAAAGGGCCAAATACTATAATAGGGATTCCCTATTACAAGAGAAACCCCCTTCAGAGGACAACAAACTGGTATGTGTGACACGTCACTCCAATTTTGACAACAAATTGCGACAAATTATTTGCTCCAAGTGGCATATTCTCAACACAGGTGAACAAACTAAGGCCATGCCCAAACCAGTGTTTGCGTTTCGTCGCAACAAAAATCTACGCAACTCTTTGGTTAAGTCTCATTTTGATACCACCAGACAATTTATTCAGAAATCCATCACTGGGGATCATCCTATTGCTGGGACCCACAGGTGTGGCAATTGCCATGCGTGTGATTCAGCCATTGTATCTGCAGAATTGGAATGGGGAAAGAAAAAATTCTCCTTCAATGAAATGACTAACTGTAGACCAGCTAATGTGATTTACTTAATTCTCTGCCCTTGCCAAAAAGGATATGTGGGTGAGACCGGTAGAGAATTTAGAATCAGATTTAGCGAACATAAATCCTCGATTAAAAACAAGCGAAGAGGGGCTCCTCTTGTGGAACACTGGCTCGAGAAACAACATCTGGAGACCGAGCTTAGATGGATCATCTTAGAGAAAGTGCATAATCCTAAGGACAATAATATTGATGCCTTAAGAAAAAAAAAGGGAAGTATACTGGATGTTCTCTCTCCAGACAGTAACCTCAGGACTCAACAAACACTTACCGTGGGAAAATGCTCTACTGTAATTATCTTCTTACTTAGTGCCCCGTGCTATACTTTATCCTAGGTATTGGTCCAGTTTTTGATACCTCATATGGAATACTCAGTTGCCATATACCCGGATAGATTAGGGGTGTTTGACGGCAGGTGGCTGATGCAGGTTTGACTGTCTTGACGTGTATTTATTTCTAGGTCTACTTGGCCTTCACTCACCAGAACATTACCCCCCACCTGTAGTGCCGGATCCCTTTGGGAGAGAAAGTATCCCCACTTGAGATTGAGCATCATAAATTTTAGGACATCTTACTCGTTACTTTCATCCAGCGATTGATAATGAGGCGTCTGTATATCAGTTTTGATGTATAGAAGTCGTATGATCCTCTTGTTTTTCAGGGCCCTATTTATATATCACCCCAATAGAGAGTGTGGTTACTTTTTGGGGATCTTGGGTATTTGGTACGTACTTTTCATTCTCTCTCTTATGTACGTACATTTCATTCTATCCCTCATATCGGTTTTTCCTCATTTTACTGTCTTTGTTCTCTAGGAACGTATGCCCTATAGAAGATTTGAATGGTAACCTTCGGGGTCCTTGCCTACATGTGGAAAGACCGCTTAGTCACATTTAAGGTTCATTTAAACTCTTGACATATGGTATCATTCAAACCTATCCACATGTTATACCCGTGAATCTGTTTTTAATTTTTGTTTATTTTTATCGTTGGTTAGGTTCCGTTGTACTTCCAACATGGCGACTATAGTTTCCTAGAAATAGCAGTTTAGATATACTATCCTGGTGTATACCTTTCGCCACGCACGTTGCGTAGTCCCGTATTTTACGTAGTGCGCCTGAGGTCAGATCTGACGTGTGGTTTGGTATTTATACCACAGCGTGTTTCGATTTGAACGCGTAAGCCCGGTTTGTGAAAGTATGTAGGCAACTTCCCGCCCGTTGAATTAAGAGCAGACCATAGGTAAGTTATAGTTGGGTAGAGACCTCCCCATATGGGTAACGTTCTTGGTCATTTGTTTTATTTATGTACCCATTTTTTCATCTTCTTGCAGTGAATTGTGTCCTAGATCTGCTATTTTATCTAATTATGTGGAGCGGGACTACAGCTATCGACAACTAAGACTAGAAATTTGAAAACTCTAACCGTTGTACTATGTAAGTACTCTGCTGTCACGTTAAGCTCATAGGCGTTTGAATCTTCTCCGCATTTTATTATACTAACGTTTCGTTCGTTTTTGTTTTTTCAGTAGAGTTTTTAATCTACTCGATTATCTGCGGAGAATTAATTCGCTGTTACTACTCACACCCTACCTATGTATGTAATTGTACTTAAATACTTAGGAATGAGTTACTTCTGCACTTCATTAGAGTTCTTGATTTATATACTGAGGTCTCATTTCAATCGTTTTCTTATTTCAGACGCGGGATATATTCTCAGTTGTTTCCGTTCTTGAGGATTGTCTTGGGGAGCTTCATTATTTTACCCTTGGTAAGAATCATCTATGCCAGTGTGTTTATGCTATGATTCAATCTAGGATTGCCATTCGCTCAACGTAAATAGGATATTGTTATCCTATATTAGAATCCTGCGTTGTACCTAGCCAAGCTGCTTATCCTGGTGATTATGAGAATAGAGAGGTTTTATACTTATTGAATATACTGGGCTTAGAGAATACTAAGTAAACACTTAGCTTTCCACATGCCTGGCTATCCTACCGACTATGGTCATGAGGTCGTTTAAATGCTTAAAAACATATGTACCCATACATTTCCTGTAGTACATACCTTACTCTAACGCCTTGTCTTTGTCAGGATTTTATATCGAGGAAGAAAATACCTTAGGCCTCTGGACCCTAACGTTTCCACCCTAAAGCTATCAATATGTGAGAGACACAGTCCGCTCCACTTTTTCAATGAAGGTTATGGGCCTTATTCTAAATCTATTCTCTAGTGTGTACAAGTGTTTGGGTGTTGGGACATGGATTTATTCGAATATTCACATTCTCTGTCCTTTCGTCACGTCTTTTTTAGCAGATATACTGCTGCTTTCTATCCCTAAGGTTCTGGGTTTTAGCCAAAGCTTCATGTAGACAGTTTTGCATAAATATTAAATTGTAAAAATGAATTTATATGGTGTTCTCATTGTTCCCACAGATTGCTTTTAAGCCCAAATACAATTGTTATATAGAGCCCCTGTTGCACCGTATCTAAGAAAGTACTTGGATGGCTCTGGAACATTATTGGCCACCTCATGAATAATTTATCCTTTGCGCCCTGACGAAGGATGTGTGGGTCTCGGACTCCACTCCGAAACGCGCGTCGGCGCTTTCTTCCCTTTTCCTACTGCATGTATTTATGAAATGAATTATTATATGTTTTATATGTTTTGTAATGTTAAGTTATAGGTTCAAGTATGTGTGTGTTGGGTATGATTGAGAGTAGTATGTTTGGTGTTGTCTGAGTGCATTTGTAAGATACTCAATTTATTTGTTATGTTTTTGGGGCTCACAATTATCATGTTGCTGATATATTGATCATAATGTGTATACTGATGAATATATTTATATATATATTTTAAAATAAATTTTATAAAAAAAATACATTATGTTTTTTGACAAATAAAAAGATAAACAACTCATGCAATAGTGGGACAATGTATTTTTGGGATATGGAGGTATTATCCGAATAGAGATTAAAGGACAAGGAGAGGTTTTTTGTTGTTACTGTTCCCGTTCTACACCTTCCTGAACCTAGTTGGATCCCTCTATCCATACTCTCAGGGCCCACTAAGCTAACCCATGGGGAACCTTTCTCCTCACTTGTGGATCCCATCTGTGCAGCACCTAAACTTACTTTGGTCACAGATGTGTACCAACAGGCAGGCAGTACCCACATGGCCAACACAGTGGTGTGGCCCAGTCCCCCCCCCCCAGGTGTGACTCCTGTCCCCCACCCAGGGGCAACTCTGTTCACCAGGATAGCAAGCCACAGTGGCCTCTGACAACTGTCAGTGATGAGAGCCAGGCCTCATGCCTTTCAGGTCTCTCTAACCTCTGTGGCGTCAGAAAGTGGGGGGCGGAAGCTCCAGGTGCCTGGCACCTTTTGTCCACTCTCCCTCCTGCCAAGTCAGGTATGGCATCCTGACACATGCCCACCAGCCCAGGGTCTGTACCCTGCGGCTGGACAGGAGACGGGGGTGGACTCTCCCACACCCTGTTCCCCACCCCGGGGCTCTGCATCCCCCCCACTGGGAGCAGTCCCCCCTCGATCCCAGAATTGTCAGGGCACCTGTGGCAGGTGTTCTGCACAATTCTCCCACCAGTTAAGGAGTGCTATCCTGCAACTGATACACCAGCCCAGGGTCTGTACCCTGCGGCTGGACACAGGACTGGGGTGGGCTCTCCCACACCCGGTCCTCCTCCCTGGGGCTCTGCACCCTCCCACCCTGAGTGGTACCCCAAGAAGACAAACTGGTAGGGGCACTGTTAGCAGTCGTCCCTTCCTCCAGGTCAGGGGACACACCCTGAACCTGGTCCTCCAACCCAGGGTCTGTACCCTTAAGCTGGACCTGTGCCTGGCAACCCAGGACTTCCGGGAGAGTGCACCAACCCCTCCCCCCCCTAGGGAAACACACTCCTCATGAGTTGTGCGAGAGACCGGCTGGTGCAGGTCTCCAGCCTCCTGTCCATCTGACAGAGCATGAAGACCCCCCAGGCCAGAAGTGGCCTCACCAGGGTCAGTCCTGGGGTGCTCTGACCTCGGAGCTGGCAACCCCTGACCCACTGGTCCTTCCACAGGGGACTTTGTCCCCCTCACCCTTTTCTCTGGACTCATGCACCCTCCCCACTGGAGTGGTGCTGCCAGACACCAGAACTGGTGGGACGCTTGTTACAGCAATCCCCCCCAGTTCACCTGACACTTTAGGATCCCCCTCAGTGAATGGCCTCTCGGCACAGACTAGGCTCTCCTCCTGGTGTTCACTCCATGAACCAACAAGGCCCTGGGACTGGGTTTCAGGCACCTTGGGACACAGCCCACTCCCACTCCTTCTCCTCTGAGACAGGACATGGGACCCTACTGCCCTCCCACTACACTGGGACCTATCTGGGCTACCACCAACCTCCCCTACCTCACTTGGTTGGGGAAAACCTGAGCCACCCCCCTCAGGATCACTCCCAAGCTTCTTCAGACCCTCTAGAATGCACCAAAAGGTCTGCCTCCAGTGCAAGCTCCTTGAGGTCAGAACTCACACTCCACCGGCTGTTGGCATAGCTCTGGAAAACAGGGACTTAAAATATGCTCTCCAACAATCGAATCACACAGCCCCATAACATGTGTTAACCAAGCTACCCTTTTCCTCACCATCCAGTGCCTCACACAAGTACCTCACATCACCCTCCTGAGACTGACAAAACAGTGTCTGACTGTTTCTGTCACTCAACCCACACTCTTCTGGGCGGTCTCCATACTCACATACCAAGGCTTCTACCATGTGGGAACCCCTCTCCCTGCACCTCTCATCTAGAGTCAGTAGAGTGTCCCTACCACCACTAGGAATTTGAACCCCTGTGCCAGTTCCCCAATCCACCTTAGGGACACTGTGCACCACTGGAGCTACCTCATAACCCTGAACCCCTTGGTGTATGTCAACCCCCTCCTTCAAGTCAGGCGCCACATCTCTGTGTGTGTGTACTACTCTCTCAGCACTAGACACTACATTTTTGCTGCCACCATCTGAGCTGGACTCCACTTCCAACCCAGCCAAGCTCACTTCATGAGCTAAACACTTTTCCTTTTTCTTGGCTAAGACACTCATGGCCTAAAGCCTCTCGAGCTCCATATCAAGCTCTCTCATTCTCAATTCATATGCCAAAAGCAACTTCCTTTCTTCAAAGGCACAAGCGTTCTTGCTCTCCTCTGCCTTTAGTCTCATGACCTCCAATTCATGATCCCTGGCCCTTTGCCTTTCCTCCAAATCCTCTGGAGAAAAATTCCTGGAAGAATGATTGCTGTCAGCCCTAGAGGCTGCTCTCCCAACAGGCCAATCCTGGGATCTGAAATGGCCTTCTGGCATACCCCCATCCACATCTGCATCATCTGTCTCCCCAGCTTCTCTGGCCTCCCACCAGGCCCCTAAGGCCTTCTGTAGCTCCTCTTTCCTAGAGTTGCCCCTCATGGGACATCCAAAGCTCCTGCAGAACTGCTTGAGTTGCTCTACTTTGTAACTACTTAACATTTCAATTTCAAACTCCAAATCTGCAGCCTCACTTGCTGGTTTACTACTGAGAGACATGGTGAATGGATACTCATGGGTCAGATCAAAAATGGAACCAAAAATAAAACACAGCATGTGGTTGCGTAGTGGTCTGCACTAAACTAGTGATGTACACCAATCACTGTGGGTCAAGTACATATACAAGTTCAAATCCTCACAGCTGACCACCAATGTTAGAAATGGGGGTCTCTAGTTGGCAGAGGTAGGTGCCTTTGTCCAAATAGGGACCCTTGCTTCTAGTCAGGGTAAGGGGGATACACACTTTAGATAACCCCTGCTCACCCCCTTGGTAGCTTGGCACGAGCAGACAGGCTTATCCCAAAGGCAAAGTGTAAAGTATTTGTGCCAACACTCACAGTAACAAGGTGATAACACCACAAATGGAAACCACACCGGTTTAGAAAAATAAAGTATCTTTATCTAAACTTAACAAGACCAAAACGACAAAAGTCCAACATACAAGTAGTAAGAAAAATGACTTTCAAAAGGTTTTAGCAACTGAGTCAATATAAAACTATGGATGCGTGATATCTTGCAAAGTACCTGTTGTTGCGACAAAATTCACTAAGCCAAATAGCCGCAGCGATGAGAAGCGTCGAAAAACAAAGAGATGCGTCATTCCTGAGACCTTTGTGGATGCGACAGTTCCGCTGTACACAGGGGAGCGATGAGTCTGGTCCGGTCTGTAGGGGGAAGCGATTCGTCGGTTCTGAGATGACTCCGATCCGCGGGTGATGCGTCGGGAAAAACTTGCCGCACAGGGACGATGTGTGGAAATCTGGGATGCGTCGCCGAACGATTCGGCAGCGGCTAGCGGCGCTGCGTCGACCTTTTCAGCCGCGATCCCTCGATGCGTCCATTCTTGCAGCGGCGACAGGTGCTGCGTCGGTTTCAGCAGCGGCGCAGCAGTGCGGGGAGATTCTTCTCACACCACGGCGTTGCGTCGGAAAAACTGTCGCAAGAAGAGCGATGCTTCGATTTCCTTGGTGTTGTGTTGCTTTCCAGCTCCCAGCAGCAGAACCAACCTTCAGAGGCCCCACACAGTCACAGGCAATCCTGGCAGGTCAGAACTCCCAACAAGGAAGTTCACGGGAGCTGGGGCTGAGACTTCAAAACAGGAGGCAAGCTCTACTCAAGCCCTTGGAGACTTTCCTCAAGCAGGGGACTCAGCACACAGCAAAGTCCATCTCCTTTCCTTGGCAGAAACAGCAACTGCAGGCCAACCCCAGACACACAGCAAGGGCAGTACTTCTCCTCAGTTTCTCCAGCTCTTCTCCTTCGCAAAGGTTCCTCTTGATTGCAGAAGTAGTCTAAAGTTCAGGGGTTTTAGGTCTAATACTTATACCGCAAAAATGTCTTTGTTCTCTTTGTGCAAGGGTCTCTGAGCCCAGTCGAAACCAGTTCGGTCCTCTCTGGTGCAGCTGCCTGGCAGGAGGTGGAGACAGCATTGTGTAAGGCGGACAGGCCCTATTCAGGTGCAAGGGAAATCTCCTCCCACCACTCTAAATGCTGACCGGGCCTATTCAGGTGCTAGTGAGAACTCCTCCCCCTACTCTGAGTGCAGCCCACGTCTATTCAGCCCCGCCCTGACTCATTCAGGAAAGGCAGGATACACATCAACCCCCCCCGGTGGCTGTCTGAGAGAATGCACCTCCCCAGCCCCTGTTACTCCAAAACCAGACAGTCCATACACAAACAGGCAGAGGCACACAGAATGGTTAAACAAGAAAATGCCTACTTTCTAAAAGTGGCATTTTCAAACACACAATTTAAAAACCATCTTTAGTAAAACAAGTGTTATTAAATTCTGAGTTCAGAGAGCCTAAACTGTATTTTTCCATCTTATCCCTATGGGAAGATATGCGTGTAAAATGTTACAAAGCATTCCCCATTCTGTCCTATGGGGCAAGATAGCCTTTCAATAGTGAAAAACGAAATTGGCAGTATTTCACTATCAGGACATGTTACACACATCAGCACATGTCCTACCTTTCACATACACTGCACCCTGCCCACAGAGGTAACTTGGGCCTACCTTAGGGGTGACTAACATGTAAGAAAAGGGAAGGTTAGGGCCTGGCAAGTGGGTGTACTTGCTAGGTCGACATGGCAGTTAACAACTGCGCACAGACACTGCAGTGGCAGGTCTGAGTTACCGTTTCAGAACTACTCATGTGGGTGGCACAATCAGTGCTGCAGGCCCACTAGTAGTATTTGATTTACCAGCCCCGGCACACTCGGTGAACTTTACTAGGGACTGACCAGTAAATCAAATATGTCAATCAGGGAGAACCAATCATAATAACAATTTACACAGAGAGCATATGCACTTTAGCACTGATTAGTAGTGGTAAAGTGCCCAGAGTCCTAAAACCAACAACAGGTCAGGAAAAAATAGGAGGAAGAAGCAAAATGTTTGGGGATAACCCTGCAAAAAGGGCCAAGTCCAACACTGAGGGAATTGTAAACAAAAAACAGCAACAAAAGAATTTATGTATGTGTTTCAAGGGGGAACACGGGAACCCTCGTCCCGAGTAGCGTTCTTAGATATCTCTGATGACCTGATAGGGAACAGAGGAGACCACACATTCACGGGGATAGGTACACTCCTTGTCAAGATATACTTTGCTAAACACTGGACATAAGCAAATCCCCCAAAACTGGCTATATGGAGAGCAGCAATGGACTGATGCTCCAAATTGGAAGAACCACTATATTCGGCCAGAGAGTGCCCACAGGAAAAACAACACCATTTTGGGGGAAATGGTGGGCTTATAATGGTCTGAATGGTTTATGAAAATATCCAATTGCAGAAACGTGAGGTATACATCCTATAATATGCCAAAGCAATGTGCACACAGCTCTGCTTTTCTGTACAAATGATAAAACTAATAAAATCTTGGTTATTAAAAAAACAAATGCATGTATTTTAGAATTACATGCTCCATCTGACCTTTTTGGGTGACAGTTCTAGGTATTTGAAATTATAATTATCTTTTGATTATTCGCAGTGCTGCTTGCTATTTTTCCATTAAATGCGTGTTAGACTTTTTGTTGTATTTTATGTGAACAATCACTTTTCCTTTGGTGACTCTCACTCAAGCATCTTCCCATCATCCCTAACATGTCCCATTTTCCCAGGCTATGCTAGTGCCCTGGCTCTCCCATTTCTATCCAGCTTCTGCCTTCCATGATCCAACAGCCTCCACTTACAATAAAACACAAACCGGTCCCATTTTCTGTGTTCATAACCCATACCGACATCATTCCCTCTACCTTAGCTCTGACATGCTGTAACTCAGCCTTCTTCCTGCTGAAGCCTTCCCTTCAGCTCCTATTTCTCTTCCAAGTTTCTTGGCTCTCCCAGTCTACAGCAGTCTTTTCTTTTACCCACCAGCTTTACACTGCCTTCCTGTGAACTCTGGAAGCTTTCCTTTTCCTGACTCCATCCCTACTACTCCACTTCCACAAATTTCCACCCTTTTCCCTTGGGTCTAGCCCTAACCAAATCTTCTTACCTTTCTTCTACCCCTCATCTTCAAATTCTCATCCCTCTCAATTACTACTCAGACCAAGCCTTGCTTCCCACTCTTGATTCTCTTCTTCATCCCAACCCCCAATCCTTTTTCCCCCCACTTTTGTCTTCTCTCTCCCTTCAACCCCCATGTCCCACACTCCTCAATGACTCATGTATCACTCCCATTGACACCCAATCCTCTCCAACTTTCTTAGGCTCTTGAAAATGAACCTCAAACAAGCCTTCTCCTTCTTACTCTGTCTCAGCCATCCAGTTCCTTTTGGCCCAGCCTTGACTTACAACTATTAACTCCTGCATATTTTCACCAGGCACTCCCCTTACTCTAGCTTCCCATAGCAAGCCTAACTCTTCCCCCTTCCTCTGAATCCATTGCATCTCCAGATTTCCCCTACTCCTCCACATGAGCGGTTTCCACTTTTCCAGATTTCCCAGCCTCTCATTACTCTTTCCTCTGCAATTCTCCACTTACCCTAGCCTATCTTGCTCACCCTGAATCCTGAGCTTCCTTCTGTGTCCCTGGCTCTGCAGCCAGTCTACCTATCCTTTCTTTCTCCCTCATTAATTCTTCTTCTTTAGCCACTTCTCATTGTCACACCCCTTCTAACCAACTTCTCTCTTTTCAAAGTCACCCTAGTCACTCCCCTTTCTAACCCACTGACTCTCACTCTAGAATAGGTTCTAGCTGCCCCTCTCCCAGACAGCCCTGGATGCCCTCCTTTTGGCTGTCTCCCCTACCCCCAGCCTATTTCAACTTCACTGACTTCTTAACCACTTTCACTTTCCTGACTCCCCATTCTTCTACCTTACCCCAAACTCTCCAGGCTTTCCCACCCCTCTTGTCTCTTCTCTCAATCAATGCCTATCCTTTTCTGTTCCCTGAATTTCCATCCACGTCTTTTTAACATTGTTAACTCACCCCTTCTATCAAGCTTTTTCCCTGACCCGACTCTGCAGTGGAAGCATGGCTCTCCCATTTTCACCAGAAGCTCCCTCTCTTTCCACACCTCTCATGTCCATCCCAGTGGCTTGCTATCTCCAATATCGTTCTCGCCTGTTCTCTCTCTAGCTAACTTTCACCCAATCCAGCTATGAAGTCATCTTCCCCTGACTCCATACCTTCTTCTTCTAAATCCCTATTTAACCTCAGACTCATTTTCATTGACTTCTGGGTATCTTCCCTTGAGAAACCCAACCTCTAGCACAACCTCCCCTCTTTTCTCCTTCAGTCCCAAAGTATCACACCTTCCCCTATGCAATTCATCTTCCCTTCTGCTACAGTCTCTGCCCTTTCTTCAAAACCGAAATTTGCTATTAAACTAAATTGCTATGCTTTTCTGACTTGAACAATGAAGTTTTTAATGCAAAGGGTTCCACAGGCAAGACTGACAGAAGGCTCAAGATGCGGGAAGGGCGGTGAATTATGGTCAAAGTGTAGGATAGCCAGAGTCTAAGGTGGTCATCTCCTTTGGCATTTTTCATCTTTAAAACAGTCTGACTCTGCTGACGTAACTCTCTTAATGGCCATGTGCTCTAGGAAAGCAGCTATCTCACTAGTACTGGTATCTGGAGCATATGTTCTTTAACCCACTGAACTTTCTCACTGAAATGATAGGTTTTGAGTGGAATGATACACACTGATCTCTGCAGCAGGTATATTTCCTTACAGTGTTCTGAAATGGGATTAGAACTTGTGACATTTGTGATACAGCTAGATGTGAGCAGTGATGACATCAAATACCCCTTATAGCACATGACACTCAGGGTAGTGAGTCAAAGTAAACCAATGCTTACTAAAGGAGGTGCTGTAGGCTATAGATTAAGAACTGAGTGGCCTGAAGCGTCAATATGGCGGTCGCACTCTAAGAGTGCTCCGGACCCCTCCGTCATCCGCCTCAAATCCTCCTGCCTTGGCTGGCATCCGTGCCTTCTGCCTGCACGCTGAGATTCCCTGAAGCGGGCACTGTGCTCCGGTGTCTTTGAACCGCGGCTTCGCTGTGCCCGACGCCCGGCCTGGCTCCAGCCCCCGCAAGGCCCTCAGGCTGTGACATGGCGGCCTCCGCCGCTGATTGCCCGTGACCCGGGCACTTCTGCCTGCGGCGTACCCGCCAGTGGTGTGGCCTTTGCTCTACATCAGGGCCCCGCCCGGTGGGCCACTTACCCCTGGAGGGCGCTGCCCTGCTGAGCCAGAGACCCGTCGGAGGTCCGGTCCCCCGGGGTGCCTGGAGGAGACAAAATGGCGGCTCCCGATGTTAGAGGCCCGTGATCCAGACGGGACCCGCGGCTGCCTGCGGCCAGGTCCGTGGGCGCGGACCATCTGCCCCAGGGGCGGCGAGAGGCGGTGCCGGGCCTTGAACGGGACCCGATCCCAGCGCGGCTCAGTGGAGGGGGCCCCGATCTCAGGACCCCACGCTGCTCGGTGAGCGCAGCCGATTCCACCTTCGCCCTGGCTGGGGCCCGCGGCGGGGACTGGCGCTGACTACGCGGGAGCGGCGACGTCTGGCGAGTGGGGCCAGGGATCGGCTGCCACATCGGGTAGCGGTGGGGAGGATGGTTGTCCAGGATTTCCCCCCCCCCGGTCACCGTGCTGGCGGTGGGAGTGACAAGCCTGCATTGACCACCACGACTGGGGAGACCTTCGCGGCATCCCGGGCCTGTCCGTGTCTGGAGGCTGCGGACTCGCGCTGAGGGGCGACGCGGGGCCGGTCGGCTGTTTGCACCGAGGAGCTGGGGTCCCAGGAGGGATTCCCCGGCCCGACACAGCTACAGCGGCGCCCATTGGGTGCGTGGGTGGCCTGAGAGGGGGGTGGAATCGGCTGCGCTCACCGAGCAGCGTGGGGTCCTGAGATTGGGGCCCCCTCCACTGAGCCCTTCGCTTCTTCTAACAGCGCCTCCCCCAAGTTGTGCTGACCGATGGTCACTTCGCTCCTCCGGTGACTTCATAACGGCCCCAACCAGCACCCTGACATACCGAGGCGGGATCTCTCCGCCGCAACACATATCTCTGGTTCCTGCCCTGAGAGGCACACAAGGGAGTCCGAACTGCCAACCCCTCCCTTCCACTGGCCTCGGATCCCGGAGGATACCAGAGTGCTGACGACCTACACGTTGGACTTCTCCCATAAGGGGGCACCAGCCAGTGTACGGTTCTTCGCCCATCTGGAGCCGAGATGGGGAAGGATCGTATCCTTAAGACGCCTGCTACGCAAACCCAAACCAAGATTGACCAGTACACCACTACTGAGTGAAACCCTGTGGATGGAGCGTCGGGGTGCTCCTCCCTCCCTGGGACCGATCATCTCTCGACTATCCTGCAGGCCATCGGCACCTCCCAGGCATCGGTTGAAGGCAAGATTGGCGAGGTCCGGGTGGATGTGGCCCTTCTACGCCAGGATCTGCGCAACGCTACAGCGCGGATCTCTGAGGCAGAGTCTCGCATATCCACGGTCGAGGATGAGCTCAGTCAGCTGAAGACCCAGATGGCCCACCTGCAAACTCGCACCTTGGAGCTCCATCGCAGAGCCGAGGACGCCGAGAACCGATTGCGCTGCAACAACCTGCGTCTAGTGGGTTTCCCGGAGGGAGTCGAGCAGGGCCGTGCAGACACTTTCGTGGAGACATGGCTGCAGTCCTGGATGCCCAAAGACACGCTCTCGGCCCACTTCGCGATTGAACGCGCCTACCGCTCCCTGCCCCCTAAGCCCGCACCGTCCCATGATCGCAAGAACCCTCAACTTCCAGGACAGGGACGATATCCTCAATGCGGCCCGGACTCAGGGGCCCCTGAGGTTTCAGAACAATACTATCATGCTCTTCCCGGACTACACGAGGGAGGTGTAGGCCCAACGGCGTTCCTATGCTGAAGTCAAACAAAAGCTCCGTAACCTGGGGTTGAGATATGGCCTCCTCTTTCCGGCCCACCTACGAGTGGTCTTCCAGGGTAAGACGATCTTTTTTGACACTCCACAAGCTGCCTGGACCTGGCTGACTGAGGAGCGACCCCTGCGGGCCCAGCAGGCTCAACCGTCCCGTCTGGTTCTCCGACAAAGAGCTTGCCTCCTCCCAGACAACAGCGCAGACGCACGCAATCCCGCAGGAGACAGGGTCGGCGGGGGCGGCGTCTGCGTCGCCCAACCCGGGCGCCCGGAGGCCCATCACCGCGGGGACCCCCCTGGCCCTCCGAGACCACAGCCGTCCCAACTCCGTGGACGATCTCCATCGTGGCCCGGACCCCTTAGGTGTTCAGCGCTCTGCAGCCTCAGATACTGATCTTTCTGGAAGTCCCATGCTCCAGGGGCTCGGGGGGAGGCAGATGCCGGACTTACGGATACCCTAACTGACTAATGTACGAGCAGAACGTACACGAACACAGTTCATCCAGAAGCACGCTGATGACAAGTATCATATCCGCTATTGTGGAGGGGTCCACCATTACCATGCTGTACCCAGCTAAGCGTTTCAGCTTAGCCCATTGTTATCGTTAACCTTTCTTCTGTTCCAGGGCGACAGATGCTTCGGTTCCGCAAGTATAGGTAGGGGGGTTGTTGGGGGGGACAAAGGAGGGACTGTTGTCCTTAGGGACGTTCTTGACCTGGCTCCGGTTGAGCCGCTTCTGTCTGTTACTCACAGCACCACTGCATTTGCTCACCACAGCGCCAACTTCAGACAGTGAGCCACTCTGTGCGAACCACACCCACACATTCAGGCCGTAAACCGCCGCTCCCGTGGGGCCCGGAACCCTTTGGCCCACTCCTCATACGCACTACCCACGTCCCAGATGTCTATTACTGGTAAGTCCCTCCATGTCATTTCATGGAACGTGAACGGATTATTAGATCGCATTAAGCGCACGGCGGTCCTCAAATGCGCCCAACGCCATGCGCCCGATGTTCTCCTTCTCCAGGAGACCCACCTCCTGGGAACTCACTGCCCCTTTCTTGGGAGATATGTGTTTGACAGGGTGTGGCACTTTGGCTTTGCGCGAGGTTCCCGAGGGGTCGCTATTCTGCTACGACGGGGGCTCCCTTTCACCCCCAACCACATTGCGACGGACAAGCAGGGTAGGTACGTGGTCATGTCCAGCAAGCTTGAAGGGAATACCCTGAACCTGATTTCTGTTTATATCCCCCTACAACACTCGCCTCTACCCTTCACCACCTCACAGACACAATCTCCGCCCTACCCCCGGGTCAGACTGTAATCGGGGGTGACTTCAACGCTGTTATGCAACCAACACTTGACGCGACTGGCGTGCCTTCCCCGACGAGACTGGCCCACGCCAAGAAGCTATCCGATTGGGCGGTCGCTCTCGGTTTGTGCGACGTCTGGCAGATCTGGCACCCTCGGGCCATTCAGTATACCCATACTTCGGCGGCCCACCACACGCACTCTCGCATTGACCTACTCCTTTTACCTGCTACCGATTGCCAATGCATTTCCGCTATCTCTATCCTCCCCCGGGAGATTTCGGACCATTCAGCCCTGTCACTACACCTGGGTGGAGCTCCAGCTGGGCCTCGGACGGTCTGGAGGTTAAACGCGTGGTTCCTACAGGATAAGGAGGTGAGGGAAGCGATAGAAGTGGAATTGCGTCACTACTTCCTTACCAACCAGGGGTCGGTCCCATCCCCGGGTACACTCTGGGAGGCCGGCAAGGTCACTATCCGGGGTGTGGCCAGGGGACAGGTGCATGCGAAACGGACGGTGCAAACCACCCGGATGACCCAACTCGAGGCACGGGCGACACGGTTGGAGATGGCCCTTTCCGAACACTGCCGACGGTCGCCACGACAGGCAGCTTAGGGCCATACGAGACTAAATCAGACAGATTTCCCTTGACTCAGCCAGGGCGCTGTAGCGCTCCTCTGTGGCTCGAATTTACGGCTGGGGCGATAAGAATGGGAAGTTGTTACACAATCTGATTTCCTACCCCATGGCAAACAGGATCGTCCCTGAAATCTGTGACGCCACTGGGACTGTACATTACACTTCCCGCGCAATAGCACAGACTTTTGCGGATTACTACGCCCAGCTACACTCTGCCCGCACCGCCGAGGGTACCCTCTCGGCGATGTTGGACCAGACGGAAACCCAGCTCCCCTGCCTTACGACGACGGAATCAGCAGACTTGGACCTCCCTTTCACCCCTGAGGAGATACACAGAGCCATTTCTCTGTTGAAATCTGGGAAGACGCCCGGACCGGACGGCTTCCCACAGGAGTATTATGCGGCCTACAGAGACCTGCTGGTCCCTCACCTAGTAGAGCTTCACCAACATGTTGCCGAGATAGGCTCCTTTCCCCCCCAGAGACTGACATAGCCACTATCGTGATCCCCAAGACCCAGCCGCCCTCGACCGCCTGCGCGGACTACCGCCCGATCTCTTTAATCAACACTGAAATGAAGATTTTCGCCACAGCCCTAGCCCAGCGTCTCCGCCCCCTCCTACACAAATTGGTCCACCCGGACCAGTGCGGCTTCATGCCAGCGCGCGGCACCAGACACTGCCTACGGAGCCTTCATCTCGCCCTCGCCCACCGCCAACTTCTTACACCGTACGTGGCCCTCTTGCTGGTGGACTTCGAGAAGGCCTTCGACACGGTGGACTGGAGGTATCTGGAGGACATTCTCTTGACGATGGGTTTCGGCCATCACTTCCGACGCCTTGTTCGAGTCCTGTACTCCAGCCCCAGAGTCCTTACTAATGGTGCCCTCTCAAGGGCATTCCCGATTCGGAGAGGCACGCGGCAGGGGTGCCCCCTCTTACCCCAATTCGCATTGGCGATGGAACCACTAGCCTGCCTCATTCGAAGTGACCACCGAGTCAAGGGATGGACTTGGGGAACCCTTCATGTGGACAAAATCGCCTTATACGCGGACGATGTCCTGCTCTTCTTGGCGGATCCAGAGGGCTCTGGTCCTCGTTGTCTTGAGGTGCTCCACGACTTTGAAAACGTCTCAGGTCTGCGGCTCAACCCGACCAAGTCTACCCTAATTCCCCTACATCTATCTAGGGCGTGCTTTGACTGGCAATCAACTATCCCCATCAGAAGGCAATCATTTAAATACCTCGGGATCTGGGTGGCCCTGCTCCCGGAGCTGGAATGGGCGCTAAACATTACCCCCTTGGTCACGAAAGCCAAAGACGACCTTAGGCGCTGGCAGACCCTGCCACTTAACCCCCTCGGAAGAGGAGCCCTGTTCAAAATGATGGTCCTCCCCCGCTTTCTATATATTATTCAGAACACCACCTTTCACTTCCCGAGCAGCTGGTTCAAAGATTGAGATGGGATGGTCACGAGGTTTCTGTGGGGGGGGGAGGGAGGCCGCGCATTGCCCTGAGCCGCTGCAGGATCCCACCCTTTGACGGAGGCATGGGTATGACCGATATCCACCTCTACTACCTAGCCACCAGGCTACTTATCATCCACGACTGGTTCACTGGGGGATGGTCTGACCCGGCCTACATGACTGAACTCAGGGACCTGGACTTCCCCCAGATCCAGGCGTATTTATACGGGACCCCTATCCCCCAGGGGATCCCGCCAGTCACCAGAGCGGTCTTGGTGGCTTGGCGCACGGCCCTGCGGCATACACACTGGGACATGCGACTCACTCAACACACACCCCTCTGGCAGGGCTCATGGCTGCGGGAGGTGGCGACCCTCATGGGTTTCCGGAAGTGGGACCACATAGGGATAACCCTCCACGGGGATGTGTGGGCAGGGGATCATATTAGAGCTTTCCCGGACTTGCAGGCGCGTTACACCCTCCACACCGCTCAATTTTACAAATACCTGCAGTTCCGCCATGCACTCACTGCGCACATCCAAACAGGTACGCCACTCCCAGAGTTTAGCCCGTTGGAGGCCCAAGTCATGATGGGGAACCTGGGGAAGGGCGGGGTGTCTCGGATCTACCGCTCCCTGGTCAATAATGGTCCGACAACTCTGGCCTCACTCCGGGCCAGCTGGGAGGGATGGCTGGGCCCTCGGGAGGAGGAGGATTGGCGAGACGCCCTAATGGCCCCTAAAACCCTCACGACTTCATCCAAATTACGCCTCATTCAACTCTATTACCTACATACGGCATACCTCACCCCAGCACGTCTACATAAAGCAGGGCTACGCCCCTCCCCGGACTGCGCACGCTGTGGCCACGCTCCGGCAGATTTCTACCACATGGTCTGGTCGTGCCCCAGTCTCGCGCGGTTCTGGTCAGGGATAGAGTCCGAACTCACACAGACCCTGGGCTGGCAGGTCCCTCATGACCCCCTTCGCCTCATTCTGGGTGTGCTGGATGGCTCTAGCGCAAATAAACAATTCCTTGGGACGGCCATCGCTGTGGCCAAAAGGGACATTGCAGCGACCTGGGTGCAGGTTAACCCCCCTATCATAAGAAAATGGCGCCGCGGGGTGGATTGGTGCGCTGCTCAGGAGGAACCCCTATTCGAGGCACGTGGATGCCCAGCGAAATTCACCAAGGTCTGGGGCAAATGGCTAAATCTGTTACACTAACACTGTCCCATCTGTTCTCACATGCACCTATGTATTGCTTCTCGGTCTTGGAAGACCATATGACTGTCACTACTGTGATTGGGGTTTATGCCACTGAGGGTGGGCAAGGTTTGCACCAAGTTGTAATGTATGTGCTGTCATTTTGTTCGTTTTTTAAAACAAAATTTGATTATCAAAAAAACTGAGCAATGTAACAAACACCAAATAAATGTCCAGCCTGTGTTCTTTCTTGTAAAAAAAAAAAAAAGGTACTTTCTTATACACAAAACTAAATACTATAAACAAAATTACAAATATGTAGAGTGGCAGGTGTAAATTCCTGTGCGGACACCATTTAAAGAGCTTAACAAACCGCAGAGGGTGTATAGAAACGGAAGGTAACCATCGTCTAAAAAACCCCTTTAACATCACTTAAACGTCCTACAATGTTAACTACTTTAATGGTTTTGATTTTCATAAGTCATTCCTGTGGGCTTTAAGATAATACTGGCACTTGAAAACAGTACAAAAAAAAAACAGTGAGCATTTCAGTCAGGATCTTATGTTTAAGTTTAACAAAGTTTGCCTACCAACAACGAAGT
Organism: Calotriton arnoldi; assembly: GCA_963921515.1. Taxonomy (NCBI): domain Eukaryota; kingdom Metazoa; phylum Chordata; class Amphibia; order Caudata; family Salamandridae; genus Calotriton; species Calotriton arnoldi. Next base: position 509,001 of record CAWUFW010004947.1, on the reverse strand, counting down.
ATCCAGAAAACAAGTCCATTTACTCCAGAACCTCCAAGACTAAATCCAGAACTCTGGAAGTGCTGGATATTACTGAAAATTCTCTGCTAGGATCATGCATTGTAGTATTCAGACACTGCCTGAACCTTTTCTACACCTGGATGTCCAGCACCAGCCTGAAGTTCAACCTCATCAAGACAGAATTCCTGTTACTTTCCAATTAGCAGGCACATCCACAAACTTTTTGCCTCAACCCTCCTGTTCTCTGAACCCATTTTTGTTGGCTTTTAGGACTCTCTGTACTTTACTACTGCTAAACAGTGGTAAAGTGTGTTTGATCTCTCCTTTAAACAAGGTAAAACTGGCTTACATCCAATTTGCACATTTAATTTACTTGTAAATCCCTAGTTAAGTGGTACAACAAGTACCCAGGGCCTGTAGATTAAATGCTATTAGTGGGCCTGCAGCACTTATTGTGCCACCCACTGAAGTAGCCTTTTTAAACATAACCCAGGTCTGCCATTGCAGCCTTTATGCAGTTTTAAACTGCAAATTTGACTTGTCAAAATAAACCTTTATTCCAGGCCTAAAACTCAATTTTTAATATAAGTAAGGCACCCCCTAGGGTAGGCCCTAAACAGCCCACAGAGCAGCGTGCATTGTAATTAATAACTTGGACATGTACTTTAAGTTTTGCGTCCTGGTAGTGAAAAACTCCTACATTTCACTGCTATGATGCCTACCTATCCCGTAGAATAACATTGTGTCACTTTATTAAGTTTTATAAGTAATAACTTTTGCTTGGGAGCAGGTAGAAATATCATGTTTGGTGTCTGAGGAATCACAATGTAAAACCCTCTTTAATTGTAAAGTCAGATTTTAAGTCACAATTCTGAAAATGGCACTTTTAGAAAGTTGCCAATTTCTTGTCTTAACCATTTGGTGCCTGAAGCCTATTCCTGGGTCACATGACTAGGTGTGTGTAGCAGTTGGCCTTCGTGTATTCCTCCCAAACAGCCACACAATAGAGTGACAGGGTGTTGGCGGGATGGGCCATCCTGACTTAATGGGAGGGCGGGGTTGTCATCTATCAACAGGGGAGGCTCCTCCACTAGGGCAGAGGAGCGTCACCCCACTACTTTCTCGCAGTGCAAGAAGTGGAAACATAAAATGGTAATAACTTCCTGTTATTACCATTTTATGTTTAGTTGCGGGTGGGCATGGCTGCTCTGCGAGCAGGGAAGGAGTGGTGTGCCCACTCCTGAGGGCGCAATGACTGTTTGGACGGCCCTCTGGGACCACCCAAACCAGTCATGCGCACTCTGCCCTTTCTCCAAGCAGGCTGCAATGCAGCCTACATGGAAAAAATGACCTCCCCGTAAGCCCCTGGCTGGGTGGCGTCCCCACCAATCACAATGCTGCCATTGCAGCGTTGCGATTGGCTTAGGGGAGGGGAGGGAGGCACTGGTCGAATATATTAACAACGAGCATGTTAGACTGTCTCTAGTTTTCTGCACTTGTTATAGCATCTAAAGACCCTGGAGGGTATGCAATTTTTATGCTCCGGCCTGTTCTAAAAGGGCAATCAAGATTAAGGGCATCATTACGATGCCGGTCAGACGAGTGTCCGACCGGCATCGTTTTGGAAATGAGACTCCGCGGTGCCTCTGCCATTATTACAATACGACCGCCTTCACATGTATATTTCCTATTGCGGCTTGTGCTACAGGCTGCAGCACAAGCCGCAATAGAAAATATACACTTTTAAAACATTCCTGCACTGTGTGGCAGGCACCATGCTGTGCCTGCCACATGGTCCAGGGATGTTTAGGGGGGCACCATAGTTGCCCCCCAGGCCTTATAGCAGACAGCAAGAGGGTAAGGGGACATTGCTAGGGGCCCCCAAAGTCACTTTTCACCTGCCTTTTAATGGCGGGCGAACTGCTATGAAAGGGCAGGTGGAAAGGGACATTGTAATCCTATGGCAGTGCCTGCTCAGGCACCGCCCCATTATAGGGATTACTATCCCTCTGACAGTTCGACTTGCGCCTTCAACCTGTCAGAAAGCGTTGGACGGTCCCTACGCCTGCTGCCTCCGACCGCACGCATTGTAATGCGGCGGTCGGACCGCAGCAGTAGATGTCGGGCTGACCGCAATCGACAAGTCGTCGGTTGCGGTCAGACCGACTTCAGAATGAGGGCCTTAATAACTGAAAGACCAACGAAGAAAAGCAATATCACGTACAGGCAGGTCTTCTATGGCATGATATACCCATGGCTGAAATGGAAACAAATTCAACGGAAATTCTGGCAAATTATTGCACCCCAATGTCAAACGAGATCAAAACCCTCAGCTATCGCCATTCTCTATGAAGAATGGATGCAGTACCTGGGCCAACTATATAGGGGCAATCTAACACACTTTAGATTCTCTATTTAACCACGGTCAAAAGAGGAAATGTTCTTGTCACTTTCTTTTGCTCCCTCTGCACTTCAGATCGAAAAGTATATTTCTACCGCAAGGTACTCTGGAGTGATGGGACTGGATAAAAATTCCATATCTGCAATGAAATCACATGGGAAAGACTGGAAAAACATCTTAGAACCCTTATTTCCTTAAAGCTATTACTCTGGTCATATTACTGTATAGTGGACTGGGAGTATAATCCTTCCACTATATAAAAAGGTGCCAAAACCGATCCCCAAAACTAGAGACAGATCACTTTACTCAACGTCGTGGGTAAGATAATTGATAAAAGCATCCATAAACATCTCTCTGATTGGGCAGAAAAGGAAAACATTCTGCTGTGTGAACAATCTGGCTTTAAAAAAAAAAATCGCTCTAGGCTAGACAATAAAGCCGTTTTTCAAGCAATCCTGGATAAATATGTGAAGTTCAAAAGCCAATCAATCTATGCAGTCTTTGTGTGACTTCTTCACGGACTTCAACCGGGTTGATAGTACCATTCTCTGGGAAAAACTAGTACAGATTGGTTTACCTGCGACACTTAATACTAACAGATGCTCAACATTCATCAACTTGGTGTACAGTGTTGCTGGGGGGATACAGTGGGCTCTCTAAGCCAATTACAACTGAACATGGCTTAAAACAGAGATGTATTTTAGCTCATTTACATTTTCTTTGTATTTAAGTGATTTACCGAATCACTTTTGTTTCATTACCAATTTTCCACCTAAATTCGGTAAGTTTAGTTGCCATTCACTTCTTTATGCGATGATTTATTTGTATTAGATTTAAGCCCCATTGACTTCTAAAATAATTAAAATACACTCTATGAGTATACCAAGAAACATTTATTAACTAACATGCAAAAAAGTAATATTCTCGTGTTCTCTAAAAGAAAGAAAACAACTTTTTCTTGGAAATTGGGGGTAAATTGCATGATGCTCAAGAAAATGTATCTTTATCTGGGCCGAATTTTCTCACAGAAGTTGGATACAAAATTAAACATTGCACATAATGGTTTGAATGGCCTTACACATAGTGGAGCAATCAATACATTTTATAAAATCGGTTGGCAAAAGGCACTTCAAACATTTGACAGATCTATAAGGCAAAAATTCTGCAAAAAAGATTATATGGAATAGACTATAATCTCCCATAAATTCTGGCCACTAGTACAAAGAAAAATAGGGAAATTGTTTCGTTCATTTTTTAATGGAGAGTCTAATACATAAATTCAAGCTTTGCGGTTTCAACTTGGGATCAGAATACCTCTGTTTTGAGCTGTTGTACGTAGTGTGGAGGGATTTAACCATCTAGAGTATGCTCCCTAAAATGACTTTTAAAGGATGAAATAATTATGGATAAAAGCTACTTTAGTGCTTTTAAAGATAACTTGACCAAGCTCAAGCTACATCGAAAACTCCTTTTGATTACCTAAAGACTTGGAATTACAGCCATTTGAAGCTCACGCTAGAAAGACCAAGTCCCACCATTAGTTTCAAATTGGACAAATTACACTGCACTATATTGAAAAGTTGTAATGCTATTTTAACTATAGCCATACTGGGAAATATGCAACCCAACTTACTGATGGCCTCTGAACATTATATTAGAACCATTTTTAGGTCGAGCATTCGAGACCTCTTGTATATACTTATATGTGTATGTACTTTGTGGGCTCTGGAGATCAGCCCTAGGACTTGTCTGCTTCCGCTTAGGGACTTTTTTTTCTGTATAACTGCCTCTATTTATCTGTCTTGATAGAAAACGACCAGCATAGGTCAGTAAAATACCAGAATTGCTTTCTGCTTAGGGACTTCCTTTTTTATTTTTCTGGCAACTGCCTCTATTTAACTTTCTTGATAGAAAACGGCCAGCGGAGGTCAGTAAAATACCAGAATCACTTTAGCATTCTCTAGATTCCAGTCCATAGAAATTGTCTTCCATGAGCACCCGTAACCAATATTTTTTTGAAATCTTGTATTTTCAGTGATAAGACCACTGAAGGCCCTGATTTTATATTAAAAACAGAGCTTTGGACTATACCATTTCCCGCTGAAAGGCAATATTTTTCACGCAGTTTGGTGCTTAATTTCCCTCCATGTTAAAGAACAGTAGATGTTTCAGCACCCAGGCTTATGTGCTGCATAGCAAAATACATATAAGGCCCCAAAGGCGAGACCGATTGCATTGCAAATGCTTGTTTACTGAGAGCTGACAGATTACCTTTAAAGGCAGCAGTAGGGGCTTGGACTGGCATTCCCAGTGAACAACAGGTATTTTTCCTTTGTAAAATTGGAATAGACAATCTGAATCACATTCTATTTACATGTACTTATCTTGGACATTATCAGGTAATATCTTTAGATCACTGTTTTCCTCATTTTAAAGTGCCGAACAAAAGTGAAATTCTATCCTTATTTTTGTTTCCCACTAATAAAAATCTATGCTACTATATTCACATTTTTCAAATTTTTTACAGATATTTTACGTTATTATTCAATTACATAGTTGCACTTTATTTGTGCAATAATCTGCTTTATTGGATGTATATTACTATTATATACTATTATCTCCGGAAGGGAACTAAATCAATAAAGTTTGACTTGACTTGGATGGTTATGCATTGCATATTGCATATTGGTAAGGGGCTGGGGGATCCGGTCTCCTTGTAGTACTTTGTTGTGGGCATTTGACAGAGTTGACCACAAAACATCTCTGTATGGGTTTTCGCTGCCAAGTCATTAACTGGTGTGAACTTTTATGTGTCAACGTATCCTGTGTTAACTGACTATAGTACTATTTCCTAGTTCAGTAAAAGAATGTCTCAAACATTATAAATTAGGGTCCAACTATGCAATGAATTGTTGTGCAGCCCTTAAAGCACCGTACTGAAAACAGCAGCCGTTTTTAAATCCTGGTGCATTTTAAGTGTACTGTTGATGGAGCAAGGACTCGAACACGAGACTTGCTCGGAAGCAATTCTCTCATTTAAACTCATTAACGAATTACTAACAACGTGGTTTGTGATTAATAATACGCATTTCCTTCATACGCAGGAAAGAATGAAGCTTGCCTATGTGTTTACTAACTGCAATAACATGAACGTAGGACTAGAATGCATTCTAACACAGGATCTTTACTGCGCATGAGTCTACTGCATCTACGTAGTATGACAAAACAACGCTTGGAGGGAAATTCTGGCGCTTGCGCAAAGAGCTATAAAATGGCCACTTGAAAGCTCACATGCATGGCACCTGCTTGCTGAAATTAGAAAATAAGTTTTTATACTAATGCAAATGCAGAAAGGGAAATAATAAATGGTACGGGTTAGAGTAGAGGTTGGTGGTATACAGTGAAATCATTTATTTTTGAGAATAACATTTCTCCTTTTGACTTTATTATTAGTGCGTATTTGGGCCTGTCAAATTTGTCACAGTCGAGCAGACTGACGTTACGAGACGCATGCACCCTGGTGTGGAAGCTTGAAAGGATGACTAAGGACTTGTCACGCGTCCAAGGTCGGCGGAGATGTGCCCTGGGAACATGAGGGTGAAGAGTTCATATGAAGGAACTTATTCGAGAAAATTGTTACATTTGTATTAATAAAGTTTAAAGATGTATGGGAAAGGAAGGGCAGAATAAAAGTTTGAGGGGAGGAGTTTGGAAACACTGGTTTAAAGAAATAAATGAAGTATAAGCATGGTGTGATGATCATCCCCCCCTCGCCTGTCCAATCAGAAGTTAGTATTCTGTAAAAATGAAACATTAATGGGTGGTACATGCTTATGGAAGGGTATAATTGAGGTAGTCTAGTTAGCTAGAAAGAACTGGGAGTTCTGGAAGAACGGAGTGTGCCGAGGTGGTGCTGGGGTGGTGCTGATGCTCTGAAATGCTGATGAAGAAATCGAATGCAGAACCATCTACTTAATTTGGGTGGGTTAGAAAGAAGATCGCGGAAGAACCACGAGGAGGAAGAGAGTGTCAGAGAGGGGTGCGACGCAGTCGTCGGTATCTAGAGAGGTGAAGTATCCTGTCCTGATTCCTGTCCTGAAGCCTTTGTCTCCTGATCTGTCCTGGGGACCCTTACCAGCCCTTTGGCCAGGGGGTTGGTCTTCACACCATACTTGGTAAATATAAAATTCACCGTCTGGATAAATGTTCTTCTCTCTCTATCCTCTCCTTTCTGAGCATAGTTATTGTGTGGATCTGAATTGTTAATGTCTATTGAACTTGATTGAATTTGGCACTCTTGCGAATGAGGGTGTTTGTACTGAAACGCTTTGAGATGGTTCACAACAAATTAATTTAGATAAAGATTTTAAAGCTTACCGAGTCTGTCATTATTTTTATTTTCCATCAAGAAATGTATAATAAGTTATGTTAATTGTCACCATCAACTAGTTCCACCTAACTGGTCCATTGACCAGAGGAAAGAACTGTTTGATCAGTGAAAGGTTTAGTTAGAGAAGAAATAACTAGATCTTGAGGTATGAAAATTATAAAACTACAAAGTTCCGTCGGTCTACTTAGTGATTAGTGCGAGAGAGTTATATGGGCCCAGGTGAGTATATGGTAGTGGAGAATCTGTTGCTAGTAAGCCGCTGGATCACTGTCATCACCGAAATGTGTCTAGATATTTTTGAAAAATTTGCATTTTTTCAAAAAGGTGTTTGGTCTTTGGGCACTATATTCTAAGACTCTGGGGAAGCTGTTGGTCAGTTCCACTTCTACAGCAAGGCTGCTGCCCTGGGCACCAACTGTGCCAGGTTACCCCTAGAAGCATGTAATTCGACCACTGCCAGGGTAGGGGCTGCGAAATTCTAAGGTGCAACGAATACTTGCACCTGCATAGCCTTGGCAATTTTAATAGGGTATTAAATGCTCTTTTGCATGTTGTTGCCCACGAGGGTGCAGAATTGAATTAATTTACAGCTGGATTGTAAATCTATGCAGTAAAGGTAAACATTCATGAACAGCATCTTTCCTTATTCAGGAAAGTAACAGTGTTCTAAATAAGAGTTTATTTTATTATAAACATTTGTCTTTGTGAACGTCTCTTGCCTTTCAGAAACAAATCTTGGAACCTGTTGCATTTAAAAACCCAATTTCTATCACAAGTCACTCTCTCCACGGATTAATTTCAATTGCCAGATATCTACAATGCCCATTTTTTGAGCTATATACGTGTCACAGCATGGTGGCCATGGCTATACAATGTCTTATTTCCTAATTCATTTCTAGGAATGAGAAATTCAATTTCATTTCCACGTTACTTTAAATATACCTGGACTGAGCTAAGGAGTCTCGCCACAATGATAGAAGTTAATCATTAGATTCAGAAATCCTAAACTCATGGACATCAATTAAACGAAATAACCGGGGTAGCGGAAGTGACATCACACGCCCTTTGACCGCCACTTTAAGTCACACACACATACTTACACATACACAGAAATTCACGCATATACTCCCTCTCACACAAACACTCTCACCCCCAAGCACACACACAACATACATTTAAAAGCATTTTTTATTTACCTCAGCTGCCATGGAATGGCATATTTCAGCTAATTGTATTCCAATTTTATTACACTATTAGTGAATAATATATTTTATTTATTCACTATTAGTGTAATAAAAAAATTGACAGAAAAGGGAGAGCATGTGGCCGAAGAGCTAGAGCGGTCGCCCTCGAAGCTGGGGAACAGGGTTCGAGTCTCGGCAACAACACTCAACATCCTGTGATTCTTGGCAAATTACTTAATCTCCCCATGCCTAACAAAATCAAAGCGTCAGTCTGTGGCGCAACTGGTGCTCATGTAAAGCGGATGGAGTTCGCCTATATAAAACTCCTCCCCCCACGGCCCCCACCGCCCCTCCTCCTCCTCCTCCTCCAAAGAGAGTGGAGCCCCAGCTGCCCCTGTGTTGCTGGCACTGAATTTGCCACCTCGGAGGCCAGAGGTCGCAAAGGCAGTGCTAGGAGTAGCAAAGGGCAAGCCAGAAGTCACAGCTGCGACCGCTGGCCAAGGCCGGACTGGTAATTCCGGGCAATCCCCCGGTAGGCTGGATGGGGTGGGGGCCGGTTTTCTGACAGGGGGCCGGTTTTGTGGCTGGGGCCGATTTTCGGTCTGTGACGTCACGTGAGTCAGAGAGAGTCACAGTAGTCTGTCTGTCTGAGTCTGACAGACTGAGACTACTACTCCTCTCCGTCCGTGTCTCCGCTCCGGGGTGCAGCCTGCAGGGAACAAAGCACAACTGCAATGACCAGGTGCAGACCGTGCAGGCAGTCTGCTGCTAGGTGGATTTAATAATCAGGAGGAGGAGGAGGAGGAGGAGGTGCCTGTGCGCAGCGCGCAGATGCATTGTCTCTTCCTCCGCCGCGTCTGCGCGCCACTCTTCAGTTCACCCTTAGGGTGGGGCTGATGGGTGACCAATTGTCATGCCGCATGCGCATTGGGCCTCGCGCAATCAAATGTGCGCGTGACTGCCTGCATCCCAGATGACTAAGACAGAGAGGCAGAGGCACAGTGCGCAGGCCTGACCATGCGGCCATAATTTAATTATTTCTAGCCCCCCCCCTGTCTGCCGCCAGCAGCAGGTGAGTTTTTCCGTCCACTCCAATCGTCGGCAATGAATGATCATTCATGGTGGGCAGTGGTGGCACTGGGCGGGCGTCGCACGCAGTGGTGGATTTGATTGTTGTTGTGAGCAGGGCGGAGACAGTGCGGAGCGAGGTGGCCTGAGTTGCGCGCTCGTCACAGGACCGTCGCGGGCCGTGGCTGCAGGCAATAAATCAAAATTTTTAATCATGATGAATCCATGATGATTGTCACCGTCATGGATCGTGACAAACAATCATCATCATGATTAAAAATTTTGATTTGGTGCGCATGGTGCGGGCGGCCCGGCCGCGATTAAAGTAGGAGAATGAAGCTAATGCAGGCTGGCTGCTTCGTTCGTTCTCCTACTTTAATCGCGGCCTACTGTGATTGCTAGGCCTCTCGGGGGCTGCATGTGGCGGCCAACGAAAGTAATACAGGCCCAATTAATTTTTTTGCACATACCATCAGATTGGGGCCTAATCTGATGGTATGTGCAAAAAAAAAAAAAAAAAATGGAGCAAACATTATTGGGGGCATGGGCGGCCCCCCAGCCTCTCACTCACAAACTGGAGGCTCTGGTGCGGTCGGTCTCGTCTCAAGAGACTCACTCTCTCTGACTCCACTGCGCAGCGCAGAACCGGGATGAATCATTTCCACAGACAGGACCATACCAGGGCTGTGGAGAGATGTTCTTCTCTGGGACCAGTTCTACAGTTTCGAGGTCACTTTGGGGACATTCCTTACCTCCACCTCCACAGTCTCTTCTGAGTTTGGCTCATGGTCCTTTCTTGGCTTGGCTGTGGTGGTAAAGTTGTGGCTGTGGTACGTGTGTGGCTTGATATAGCAAATGCAGTTGTGTTAGTCGTCGTTGTGACTGTGCCTTGTGTCTGATATATGAGTCTGTGTGTGTGTCTGGCTATGTTAAGTCTGGGTGTGTTAGATGTTGTTACAGTGGTGTCTTCAGCAGCACCAGGTGTGTGCATGCCACAGATGTGTGTTTTGCTGTGGTCTCTGCTGCATCCCTGTGCTGTGTGGTGTCCATCACTGTCCGTGCTGCGCGTCATGACTTACGTGCTTTGTATCACTATGAGCCTGTACTGTGTGTTGTGTGACTGTTTTCTGTGCTATGTGTCATTGTGCTTTTGATCTGTGTTTCACTGTATCTGTGCTGTATGCTGCAGTGTCACTGTGTGCGTGTTTTATGTCATTGTGTATGTATTGTGTGATACTGTGTCTTTGCTGTGTCACTTTGTTTCCGTGGTGTATGTACGTCTGATTGACAGCATGTGTTTGACTTGTATACCACTGTGCCATTGTGTGTGTTGTTTATACATATTAATAGTAAGTAATTTATTCGATCAATTTATGATCATTTACATCACCAAGTAAAAACATACTCGTAAAAATACAAATCTAAAAGAAACATTTTACAGCATCATTAATTTCAAAATTACTATACAAAAATAAAAATACATTTTACTACGTCATTAATATAAAAACAGCTATACAAAAAGACAATTGCAGTAGTTTCCAAACTACTTAATAGCCATGAGGAGAGTAGTTCTCTTGGGTAGCTAACATTTTATTTACTTACATATTAATATATTTCTTGGGGTATAGCCATATCACTGTTTTTCTGGTTGTGACGTGTATGTGTGTCTGTCACAGTGTGTACACTGTCTGTCTCTGTGTGATTGCATCCATCTGGATCTTTGTGTCTAGCTACATTGTGTGCTAAAGTGGCACCATGACTGTGTCTGCCTCTGTGTCAGTGTCTAAATGCTTGTCTGACAGAGTTTCCATGTGTAATTAAATGGCTGATTGCCTCTTATTTGCCTTTCTGCGCGTGTGGTTATTTTTGTGTATCTGTCTGGTGCTGCAGTCTCGGATTGTTTAAGGACATTTGAGTGGGATGATAGTATAGATAAAGAATATTTGATTGATAGTATTAGCCGATACTCATGTTCTATACAGCTATGGCCACATTCTTCAGTACAGCCATGGGAACATTCTGTGGTACAATAATGCACATTTACTACAGTAGGATAACAGCATGTTTTGTGGTGCATTAATGGCTATTCTGTAGGGCAATAATAGCCATTCTCTGTAGTGAAATGATGACAGTCTCTAGTACAGTTGTGGCCTCATTCCTGTAGGAGAGTGATTGCATTAGTAATACAATTATAGCATATTCTGTAGTACAGTCATGGGACCATTCTGTAGTACAATAATGAACATATACCATAGTACGAAACGTCATTACATTAATGCCCATTCTACAGTGCAATAATAGCCTTATTCTTTAGTGAAATTATGACATATTCTGTAGTACAATAGCCTCATTCGGTAGGGTAGCAATGACATTCTATAATACACTTATTGCATATTCTGTACTACAATCATTGCATATTTTGTAGTACAGAAGCACAGAGATGGTCATATTGGGTACAAAGATGGCTACATTCGGAAGTACAGTCAAGGGGACATTCTGTACTACATTAATGGGCATATACTGCCGTACCGTAATGACATGTTATTCAGTACGTTGATACCCGTTTTGTTATACAATAAGATCTATATTATCTAGTTCAACTATTCCCTTATTCTGTAGTGAAACAATATTGCATTATGTGGAACAACGATGGCGCTTTGGTGTAGTGAGGGGAAAATTATAAGTAAATTAGTGGTATGTTCTGTAGTGAAATGATAGAAATCTCTCTCTCTCTCTCTCTCCCCTTTCTCTCTCTATACCTCTCTCTCCTTCTCTCTCTCCCTCCTTCTCTCTCTCCCTCTCCCTCTCTCTCCTTCCATCTCTCCCCTTTCTCTCTCTCTCTCTCTATATATATACCTCTCTCTCTTTCCATCTCTCTCTCTCTCTTTCCATCTCTCTCTCTCTCTTTCCATCTCTCTCTCTCTCTCTTTCCATCTCTCTCTCTCTCTCTCTCTTTCCATCTCTCTCTCTCTCTCTCTCTCTCTCTCTCTCATCTCTCTCTCTCTCTCTCTCTCTCTCTCTCTCTCTCTCTCTCTCTCTCTCTCTCTCTCTCTCTCTCTCTCTCTCTCTCTCTCTCTCTCTCTCTCTCTCTCTCTCTCTCTCTCTCTCTCTCTCTCTATATATATATCTCCTCTCTCTCTCTCTCTCTCTCCCTCTCTCCTTCCCTCTCTCCCCCCTTTCTCTCTCTCCTTCCATCTCTCCCTCTATCCCTCTCTCTTTCTCTATCCCTCTCTCGCTCTCCCACTCTCTCGCCCTGTCTCTTTCCCTCTCGCGCCCCCTCTCTCTTCCCCTCCTTCTCTCTCTCCCCCTCTCTCTCCCTCCCTCTTTCTTTCTCTCGCCCCCTCTCTCTCCCTCTCCCTTTCTCCCTCTCCCTCTCTTGCTCCCTCCCTCCCTCTCTCTCTATCCCTCTCTTTATTTCTCTATCCCTCTCTCTCTCGCTCCCTCTCACTCTCTATTTATCCCGCTCCCTCTCAATCTCTCTATACCTATCCCTCTCTCTCACTCTCTCCCCCTCTCTCTCCCTCCCTCTATCCCCTCTCTCTCTCCCTCTCTCTCTATCCCCATATCTCTCTCGTTTCCTCTCTCACTCTCTATCCCTCTATCCTTTTCTCTCTTTCTCCTCTCCCTCTCTCTCTATCCCTCCCTCTCTCTCTCTCTTTTATATCCCTGTATTTCTCTCCCTCTCTCTCTTTCTCTATCTAATATGTAATGAAAAATGTGTTGAAAAATGCTTTGTTTTGGCCTTTCTGTCTCCAAAATTTTCTTGGGGGGAGAAGCCCCCCAAACTCCCTCTAGTAGTGGTTGCTCACTGCGCTTGCTCGCTACACACCATATGGGGGCTGGTCTCACTTTTACTTTGTTCTCTCTGATTCACTACTTGTGTCTATTTTTGGTGCTCTCTGAAAGAATGTCTATGGTACATATGACTGGGTGGGTAACCTGGTGCTCTTTAAGGTCATCATCTACTATTTACTGTGCTTTGAAAGTTGATACAATTGAATATGTAATGAAAAATGTGCTGTAAAATTCACCATTTTGGTCTGTCTTTTTCCAAAATTTTCTTGGGGGGAGGAGCCCCCAAAATCCCCCTAGTAGTGGTCGGGCATGCTTGCTGCGCTCGCTCGCTACGCGCTGGACGGGGGCTGGTCTGGCAAAACTTGCCAGGGCTGCTTTCAGTTCCCAGTCCATCCCTGCCTCTGGCGACCCCTAAATGATGTCTATGCCTAAACTAGCATTTTATTAGGCGGATATGCAGTATTTCACTGCGGAAAGAATCCAAACATGTTTGCAACATGTTTCGATGCTGCATTTTTATCTCCATCTGTTATTCTCTTCTTGTACAATTAGTTTAAAACTGAAATCTGGACAGGGTCAGAGAACTGCAGTACTGTGGTAATTGGTACCAAGCACATCGGTGTCATTTCTCATTTTGAACGATAATTAAAGTTCGGTTTTGGAGAATTTTTCAATTAAATTTATATCTGGCTGCACTCTAGTTGCAGAGACTGCTGTGGAAAATATGATTAATTCTATGTTATAGTTCAACGAGAACAGCCCAGAAAGAAGGAACGTAAATTAGGTGTATAGTGAACATCATGCTGAGAAAAAGATGATTTGGAGCCTACCAATATGTCCCCTGTTATGTATGCCCACTGTCTATGGAAAGACGGTGGAGGAGGACAGTATTCACAGTCTGAAAGGCATGGGTGCACAAAGGCCTGCTACAAGAGGTAGTGGAGTCGTTAATGGGAGTGCCTAACAGGGCCGGTGCCCCAACTGTTAAGATCTTGCCTGCCCCTCCCCCTTTGTGTCCCACAATGGTGAAAGCCAGCCGCAGTCAGAACAAGCATTTGCAATGCAACAGGTCTCGCATTTGTGAGAGTTTGAGCTATTGGCATTGTAAATGACAATGCCTTATATTTATGTGTTGTTTTTAAAACCGATAAATAAAAGGCATTGCCATTTACAGTGCAAATAGGTTAAACTCTCGCAAATGTGAGACCTATTGCATTGCAAAAAAAGCGTTAGCAAAGAGCGGGTCCTGCCTGCAACAGCAGGAAGGACAATGTATTTGAGAAAATAGTGCTTGGGGGCTGTAATTAAAGCCTACAGTGCAACAACAACACGTAACAGGGGTGTCGCCATGGGAGGTTACAAAATGAGAGAAGGCGATACTAAGGAGGGACTACTAAGCCATTTGAGCAATGAACGACCACAGTTTACAGTGAACAATCACAGAAGCCAATGAAAAATGTGACCGATGAGTGGGCGGAGCTTCAAGTCCCTACCTCATGCGCTCCCCAGGCTCGACCTAAAAATGGAAACCGGTCAGATGTCTGTATTGGGCTCACTTTTATAGCTCACTGCCATGGGATATACCAGTGGGGTCTCTGTCTTTCTGCCTAAGGCTATACTGCTTGTTACAATCACACTATTAGAAAATTCTACCAACTGAGGCGAGAATGTTCTAAATAAATCCAGAAAAGCAGAAAGGCGAGTATTGTAATGTCTGGGTAGAATGTAGGGTCACTAAAAGCTATTAATGGCCCTCTGCCACTCCATTGTCTTCAGTGCAGCTCCCAACATTTGGATGCTCCAATATAGCCCTATAGCCCGCTGCCAAGGGCTATTCTGGCTGTTAAAGGCCCTGAACGTGAGTTATAGCCCTGAGCCGCAGGCTGAGTGAAAGAAGGTACACTTCTCTTCCAGACTTACAGTGGATCGGAAACCGAGAGTATGCCCACCCTCCTGTAAGGAAGATCGTAGAACAGAGGTGGACCCCTCTCCTAGCCTTACAGTGGATTGGTGAAGGGAAGTGGACAGCTTGTTTTCTTTATCTTTGCAGGTCTGGCCTTACTCCAGTGCACCACAGCCAGTAGTAAGTTTAGTTTGCCGATGTTTGTTTTTGTTAAAAGTCCAAATTCATGTTGGGTAATTGTAAGAAAACCTTTTTCACAAAAACTGTGACATCACTCGCTACTTCTCAGTTCTGAGCAATTCTCCGCCCGTTTCAAAGAAAGTTCACGCCTTGTAGCGTTGCCTGATTGTTGTGTACATTGTCTGCTTTTCGTTAAAGTTTTGAAGTCCTGTTGTATTTGTGTTCCTGAGTAAGACCCCTGTACAGGCAGATCTTGGCCTCTGCGCCCCTGACTAAGCACTTTAGAAAGCTGGAAGATTTACAAAAAGAAGGGTTTAAAACCTCCAGAGATCTGTAGATTACCAGCCCGAGAACCCCCCCCATCGAACTCTTCCCTTCGGAGGGGGTATCGGCCTGCTTGTTTGTATCATCAGACACCAGGCTGTAAGTAATTCAAACATGTGGTATGGCGTGTTCAGCGGCAACCAGATCACGGCGCAGCCCACTGTAGGAGGCCGCATGATCTTCAGCAGCGTGGCCATTGTGTCCTGGCCCCCAATCCATGGTACTAAATGCCCCCCCCCTGCCTGGAAATAAAGACTACAGCAGCTCTCAAGGTTTAGTGGGGCCACTAGGCCTCTGGGCCCCGGTGCACTGCTCCTGCTTTACCAGTGGAAGCTACGCATCTGGATGGATTCCTGCAGTAGATGGCTCTGTAATTACGAAGTGGCCTATTTTACGTTGTATATCATATATGCACCGCCTTGGGGTAGGTGAAGCCATCGGAGTATCGGAGGACAGACCCTTGTCCAGCCGCCTAAGGCCAGGGGTGTCCCCCTGGATAGATGCCTTGTACCAGCCTCCCTGGGTAAGCGGTTCTCCATGACCAGGTGGCGGGCAGCTCGAGGCAGGAGCTGCTTTCTTCTTCAGAGCTGGAACCCAAACAGGGGGACACGGCAAGTAATCTGAAAGTTACCTTTCCATTGGTTCCCTGGTGCCTGATGTTAAAAACCTGGCTCTTCAAACAAGCCTTTATTTAGTACTCTGAGCTGCCTCTGTGTTAGTTACCTCAGCGCCAAGAAACCGTCTGGTGGATGTGCGTTTTACAAATTACACTAACATAGCATAACTGCTGACAGCAAGAGAATATTCAACCATCTGCAGCAGCTTAAGGGGGTTCAACCCCCACTTGCAACTGCCAGACACGCCTGCACACGTTCACCACGGTCTTCGGGGGAGCGCTTTTACACACGTGCGCTCTTAAGGGATCCCTCCAGCTAGCTGAGAGCCCAGAATTATTTGAAAATCCTCTTTTAGGACTGAAACCTGTCCTAGGTGCTGCAGTGACAGCCTCACACGGGATCCTGGTGGAAGGACGCTCGGATTAAGTCTCAGTGCTTCAAAGCACTCCAGACGCACTGGCCTGTCTGGGGTCTGTCCGTGCCACCTCGCGCCTGTCTGCCCAAGGTTGGTGCAGGGTGCCCCAGGCATCTGTACCGACGGCTGCCCCTGCTCTGAGGTCAGCGGGTTGAAGCCCCTCAATCGAGGCTCCTCGCTCTTTCGGTCATGCATCGAAGCCTGGCACGGCTGTACTCCTCCCTGGGCACCGAGGAAACCCGGGGCCTTGGTCCTGGACTTCTCTTGCGGTTTCCTAGGATGGCACCACCGTGCCACTGCAGCATCCTGTCGGGCACCATACACTACCTCCTCTTTCCCCAAGAGCTCCGAGGCAGCTTTGTGCGGAGTAATTTGTATCTGTAAGCAGATCTCAGACCTACAGTTTCCTGCTTGGTTGCTATGTCCCTGTGTAGGGGGGTCTTCGAAGAGCTGAGTGCACCAAGGTGTGGGTGCTCGGTGAATTGTGATACAATCTGTGGGACCCTACGCACCCTGAGCCCAGAGGCCGGATGGTGCATGTGGCCCAGGGAGGGAGATAAGGATGGATGGATGAATGGGTGGATTCGGGTGGGCACATGGTTGGATAGATGGGATGCGCCCACACAGTCCTCTGCGCTCTGTCCCCTTGCCTCCATGCCCACGGTTCTCCAAGCACCGCAGAGATATTATGGCTTTGGGGTACCGGAATGACTTTGGCGGGGGGATCCCCTTTGTATATGCCTTATTCATGTTTGTCCCCGGATTCTTTTCTCGAAACACTCTTGCAGCTCAAGGGCCTGTTTTAACGAGCAAGAGTTCACTTTTTCTTTACAATGGTTACCGTATGTTAACATTTAGATAATCTCTCTGTCGTTTCTTCCCTCCCCAAATAAGCTTAGTGCTGGTGAACATTTTTGACACTGAATCTTTAGTGTTTTGACTTTCGAAGAATATATCCTCCGTGTCGGGTTTAAAGCTCCTCAACCAGCTCTCTTGCTTGGGTGCGCCGGTCCTGCCGCCGGGAGAGGGGCTCTTTAAATCTGGTCTGCTGCGTGTCCCGTCCTCGGGCGAGCTCATGAACACGCACGCAACAAGCTCCCTTGGGTCCGCTTCAAAGCCGTCGTCTCTGTCCAGGAATATGTGCACTTTACTCCACTTGTACGAGGACGAGGTGCGCTGCTACCTGTAGACCCCAGGCACTCCATCGGAGGCAGACCTCTATTACTTCAAGTGGCAGTTAAACGCTCGCCGCTGAGCTTTGCGGTGATTGATAGGTCATTAGTTTGAATCCTGGCAAGGCCGACGTCGCCTTTCATCCTTTCGAGGTAGTTATTTATAGCACTTAGAAATAAGAGAAGTAAGATGTGAAGAGATGTATGAAAAATAAGTTAAAGGACGTTGCCCGATTATCTGCCTTTCAATCTGACCAGTGCAGCTCGTAATTTGTGACCCTCAGGCCATCTCGGACCTGAGTGGTTCCAGGTCAGAGGCACGCAGGGCACAAGTCCTAAACAAGCATTTGCAATGCAATAGGACTCGCATTTACGCGAGACCTATTGCATTGGAAACTGGAGTGCGGGCGGGCGAGAAGGCACGAACAGGAGTGGGGGGAGGGCTGAGAAGTCACGGACTGCGGGAGGGGGCGGGGGGAAGACAGGGAAGAAAATAGTGTTCGGAGTAAAGGGGCCAGTAGCCATGGAAGGATACAAATGACGACATGGCCGTCATGAGGAGGGACTAACAAGCCTAAAACCAATCGGAAGGCAGCATTTAGGACCTAAGCCAATGAAAAAGATGGGCGGAGAGTGGGCGGAGCTTCCACGAAGCTTCCACGCTATACTGAACACTGCATGCCTCGCAAAGCGAGCACTGCATGTGCTGCAACGCTAGGCTCGACCTAAAAACAAACACTGCCCTCTCACACTGGGAACAGCAATGTTGTTCCAGTTTTCAATTCATGTTTTACTTAGACTTGCATTGCTTATGAATATTTGCTTTTTCCAGAATGCTTTTTTTCTGTAGTTTTCGTTATGCAACATAATACTCACATATAGTGCACACAGTTAAAATAATCGCCTCTATTTGTCTATGTGAGTTTAGGTTGTGGGTGGGTTACAGCTGAAAGTTATGGAGTTCAGGATGAACGCACAGTAAGTTTCTCACAGTGTCAGTCAGTGGGTCATAAAAAGGTTCGGAATATATGCCCTCTATTCCTTGGCTTCTTTGCACAGAGCAATGGTGAAATGGGAAAATACTGTAATTCTGATTATATGCAAAAGTGTGTGAAGCAGGGGGGGCGTGGCTAGCTGCCGAAGGGAATGGCCGCTGCCTAGAGGAGCTCCGTGACCTAACAGACATTCCTATCAATCCGTCTACTAATCCGCTGGCACAACGATACCAAAAGTAGGGGACGGAGTGGCGGAAGCAGTGCGGCAGCGATCGTGGTGTCCGTGGTTCCTGGACAACGAATTCCGGCAGACCTGCGTCGGCGAGAAGGGGCGCGGCCTGCGAAGTGAACAGCCGCCGGGGCCCCGAGTGTAACTGCGTCCGAGAAGGGGAAGGCGGAGAGACCCAGGCCCAGAGGCGGGTTTCGAGTGACCGGAGGAAGCGGCAGATCGGCGCAGGTCAGTGGCGGTCCCGGCAGACCGGCGGAGCACAGCAGCGGCCTTGCTGTGAACTGTCAGCCGCCGTGCGGCCCAAGCAGCACGCCGGGACTACCGGGAGCCGCCGGTGCACGATGCAGGCACAAGCTGTAAGTAGGCCAGATTGGCCTGTATAATCCGAGGCCCGGTTGCCGTCCCCTCAGAAACTGTGGTCTTAGAGCTGTGAGAGCGGGTACACAATGCACTCATCATTTAGCGTTGACCTCTGCATTGCGGTGATCCACAGCGAGGCGCTACAGGAAGCACCGGCGCTTAAGGGATCTTTGGCTTGGGGGCACTAGCTCCGGACTGATAAAGAGCCCATACCAGTGAGAACACCGGGGTGCGCAGCCCATCGAGTGGTGGCCTCTCTCCCTCACTGGATCACAGGAGCAGATAACGCCACGCATCACGGCCCCGGGGGGGTGGGGGCAGCGGCCATCTTGAATCGGCGTTAACGCTACTGGAGAAGGATCACAAGGCCTACTAGCGCTCCAGGAGAGAACGCGCAGGCATCAAATAAGGTCAAATAAACGTCCCCCCACAGCGATATACAGTCCCTTGGCCACCCCTAATAGCTGCGGCACATACTGGACACGCCCGGTCGGAGGTAGAAAACCCGAAAGGCCGCGTGTGGTTCCCAACGGCACAGGCAGGCGGCGGGGAGTACTACCTCCTACCACACTAATCTACGCGACTCCGGTGCGGATTTGCTGCGATGGGGGGCAGGGGCCAGCACAGCACGCATCAAACAAAACTGGACAAGTATGCCTGCGCCAAGGGCCCACCAGAACTGTCTGACCACGAACCCACCCATGGGGACACCCCCACAACCTCGGAAGCAACAGAGGTCACGCTGCAGGATATTATGTGTACGTTGAATAAAGTGCATACCTCCTTAGGCTCACGAATAGGGTCGATTTCTATGGAACTCTCCTTAATCCGAGCAAATTTTAAGAAAATGGGTGCGAGAGTGACAGAGTTAGAAGCACTTACAGCAACTCTCTCGAAGGACACGTCCGCACTTCAGCGCCAAGTACGTCAACTTGAAGCCGACAACAAGCTCATGGCAGCCAAACTTGACGATCAGGAAGGCCGCTCTAAGCGTAATAACGTTAGTATCATTGGAGTGCCGGAAGGGACAGGGGGGCCGGCACTAAACCTGTTTGTTGAAGACCTCATCAAGAACCAGCTACAGCCCCGCGGCCTGTCTACCTATTTTTCGGTGGAGAGGGCCCATTGAGTTCTGGGGGGTAGACCCAGACCGGGACACCCCCCCCCCCCAAGACCCATACTCGCCCGCATTTTTAATTTTCGTGACCGCGACTTGATTCTTCAGACAGCAAGAGTCGCCCCCCCCATTACGCCTCGAGCACAATACAGTGACATTTTTTCTGGACTACACGGCGGCGGTGACTAAGCTTTTTGGAAGTCAAGAAAGAGCTGAGAAACCATGAACTCAAATACTCCATGCTCTTCCCGGCCAAACTAAGAGTAGAGGCTGAAGGAAAGACTTGGTTCTTCACAACGCCTGAGGAGGTCCAGGAATGGCTGGAGGGATGGCGTCGACCCGCGAGCTCTGGAAGGGCGGGAAAAAAAACTCAACAATCGTACGCAGGAAACAGCATCAGGTGATTCAGAAGAGACCAGGGCAGTAGATGGGTCAACGTTGGTAAGAGAGGAGGAGTAAAAGGGCCCTCTCCACCGCTGGGCCGTCAGATGCGAAGTAGCTACCCCACAGCATAACAGATAGAGGAGCGACATTTGAATGGGACTGCCGTCCTGAACCCACGTTTTGAGACCACAGTTCTGAACTCAGAGGCCTACACATGTTTGTTAAGAAGACAGCAGCAGACATGGACATATGTTGGACTACTATAAACTTTGCCCCCGCTTTACGCTTCTCACATCACAGGTTTACTGAGAGACTGTGTTGGAAGCTTGCCAACACACTAAGCAGTTGAAGAAGGGATGTTCTGGAGGGGTCACTGGACTGTCCTCCCCCCCCCCCCCATACAGGTTTCCCTATATGCGGACGATGTTCTCCTATATATGGCATCTCCCGGGCGCTCGATCAGCAGGCTCTTGGACATCTGCGAGTCATACGGTAGGTTCTCCGGCTACACCATTAATTGGTCTAAATCTAATCTGTATGTCCTAAGCGGTTCCCCACTGCGACTGCCGGCGGGTTGTGCAGTGCAGATAGTAGAGGGGTGCTTTAAATACCTTGGAATCAACATTACGCTGCAGCCGAAGGAATTCATGGAAAAAAACCTCATGGAACCCCCGAAACGGCTTTGCAGCGATACCAAACATTGGCAATCCCTACCATTGACGCTGCTGGGTAGAGCAGCGCTCTTCAAGATAATGGCTCTCCCTAGGTTTCTTTACGTACTGCAAAATACCCCGTTTCTGGTTCCCCTTACATATTTCAAAGCAATTTAGGCGGAGGTTAGCAACCTCCTCTGGGAGGGTAAGCCAGCCCGCATAGCCATGCATAAATTGGTTAAGGGATGGTATGACGGCGGAATCGCCCTCCCAAACGTACAAATATATTACTGGGCCTCCCAACTCATTGTGCTCAATCAATGGCTCCATGCCCCCCAGGAAGACCTAGCATTCCGCATGGATAGACATGTCTTGGGAGAGGGAGGGGTCATGAGGGCGCTCTACAACAAATCCCGGCAGCGCACCCTTATGGGACCAACTGCACATACGGTACGTATATGGTACATAGCGCTTAAGAAGCTCGGCTGGGACGGTATCATAACTCAATTGACTCCGCTCTGGGAGACCCAGAGGCTGGGTAGGCTCAGTGGTAGTAGAGGCTTTAAACAATGGGACTTAATCGGCATCTCGAGAGTTGGGGATCTGTGGAGTAAGGGTGAGGTCATCACCTTCGATCAACTCCAAAAGAACCATGAAATGGCGACTACAGAAATATTCCGCTACACTCAGATCAAACATGCGCTCAAGACGGTCATTCCGTCGGGCACCGTGCTGCCAGAGGCCTCTCCATTGGAAGATAGGCTTTTAACAGACTATCTGGATAAGAAAGCCATTTCCCTAACTTACCGCAAGATTATCAACAACCAATCGGACCCCATGCACACTCTAAAAGAAAAATGGCAGGCCGAGGTAGGAGAGCTAGACGAGGCGGATTGGCAGGAGGCTCTTGCGTCCCCACGGGAGGTAGCGATACCCTCCAAACTGAAACTAGTGCAGCTAAAAGTACTCCATCGAATATACTACACGAGGGCAACCCTGCATAAAATAGGGAGGGCAGATGACCCATTTTGCTTAAGGGGCTGCGGGGCACATGGTACATTTTATCATACATTGTGGGAATGCCCAGAGATAGCGACATATTGGGGAACAATTATGCACACAATTACGCAGGTTAGCGGAGTCACTGTGTCACCTGAGCCCAAGAGATGCCTCCTTAACATTTGGGAACGTACAGACCTTAACCACACAGATCAAGACTGGGCAACGCTGGGTATGATGCTAGCCAAACGCAACATCGCTAAACACTGGGGAGCGCAGGATACACCAACTTGTCGAGAGTGGAGTAGGGATATGGATGGAACTATGGTGGCGGAGAAGGCAGTCTATATACACAGAGGGTGCCCCAAGAAGTGGAAGCGTGTTTGGGGAAAGTAGAACAACTTTAGAGGGAACATTTGTGATACACCTCCTATTGAATCAGCGTCGGATATAAGTGAATAAAAGAGACGGGTCTATGTTATTTATTGATTCTAATATACAACGAACAATTGTATAATCCTCCGGATGGAGGGACTTGTGATGTGAAGCATGTATGATTACGTATTACTTTACATTTGAACTATGTAAGTGAAGTATATGCACAATAAAAAAATTTAATAAAAAACTGAAAGAAAAAAAAAAATGTGTGAAGCAGGTACACAACTGTCAAAATATTGACAGGGGCAAAAGTTAAAGAAATACAGTGCTTACAGATTAGCGTGTGCACTGTGTGTGGGGGAGTGACTGGTGGAGTGAAGGAGATGCAAGGAAGTATGTGCAGGAAAGAGTGAAAATATGGTGCTAAAAGCAAAGTAGGACAAGCATTTGCAATGCAATAGGTCTCGCATTTACGCGAGTTTGAGCTATTGACATTGCAAATAACAATGCCTTTTATTTTTGTTTTCGTTTTTAAAACATAAATAAAAGGCATTGTCATTAACAATGCCAATAGCTTAAACTCGCGTAAATGCGAGACCTATTGCATTGCAAATGCTTGTTAGGAACTGCTGAAGGACCCTCCTCTGTCCTTAACAGAGAATACCCCGGTTTAGCCAGAGAGATACCAGTGTCTTTAAGTACAGTACCGTTTTGTTGTTTCACTTTGTAAAGCGCCTTGTATAAAGACGCTATAATACCTATAATAAATACATCATCTCTCCGGTTATTCGTGGGACTTGTCCTCTGCATTGAATATAAGCCCCTGGGAGCTACCAGTCTCTGCTGCGCTGCATTTCTTTCTCTCCTCTGCCGCTTAAACGATGTGACTCCCTGCTTAGAAGGGAGGGGCGAGGAGGTGCGTGAGCGCGGTGTTGGGGGGCACAGGTGGTACGGATCTTCAGGGACACATGGCGTGAGTGTGGGAGGGGGAGACGGGGCTCTAGGAAGACGAGCGACAGACACCCAGTCTCTCTCCATTGAGTCTCAGTAACTTCGGCTACACAGCGCCCTCAGCCCCTCACCTAACAGGCACTAACACTCAAGCGCCTAGAGACGTTCCAGCTCACAGTGTGCGCTATGTGGAATGTACACTCCTTTACTGGCTGTATTTGAGCCTCCGGGGCGCGGAGACACCCCACAGTTGGCACTAATGCTATGCAAGTATAAATAGTTGACCCCACAGTGGGGGCACCGTAGACAGGGAAGGTGTCACCTCGAACGGAATTTTGATTAATTCCAAATCCCTTGTCTGGAACCGGTCCAGTAATCCATCAAACTTCAGATCAGCACAAGGCGCTAAGGAGCCGCCAGCGCCACCCCAGACCTCTTAAGACGAGAGATGTCTGGGTGAGGGGCTGTGAGGGGGGATGGGAGGGAGGGGAAGTTTCCTCCTCGCTCTTGCATCACCGCGAGGATGCAGTCCAAGGTGTACTTAATGAAGCGGCAGATTGGCTGGGGCAATTCCAGGGCATGACGAATGTTTGAAATGTGGATGCATTGAAAACGAATTAGATAAGTAAAAAAATAATAAAACGTAAATACACATGTTTGAAGCCGTGGCGCCAAGAGGCCGCAAGCGCTTCTCTTTCAGTACAGGGCCTCACTTTTAGGGGAGCAGGACAGGTCCCAGACTTCATGTTATTGTAGTAGGAGAAAGGTGTTTTTGTTTACTTCGGGTCATTTTAGGTATTTAGGTATTTTATTTAATGTTATTTTATTTCACTTTTTTTTTTTCGAGGGCAGTTGTAAAACGGGTGGGGGCGAGAGGCAGTTACACAGGTATGTACGGATGTCTAAAAAACTTCTGCAGAGCCCCAAATCCTTTCAGCCATAGATGTACTTCACGCCCCCAGCCCGTGGGATACTGTGGACTTACAGCTCCCCAGCCTTCTGGAAACCGGCATTATAAGGTGAGGATGTCCCAGGCTCACAACGTATCCTAAGAGCTGACTGACGTCACTAATGAGCTCTTGTCTCCCTCCACCATCCCCCCCGTTACCCCCTCCTCTGAACCCTCTGTGGTGACCTGGCCTCTTCTCCTCCAATACATCTCTTCCATCAGGAACAGGTGTGGTGGGACCCTATTCCCGCGCCCTCTTTAGGGGTGCACCAAACAACTGTCTTTGTTCCTTTGCATAAAGAGTCCCTTTAGGAGGTGATCATCAATAGTTGGGTTCTCCCCTAAATCTGAGTCCCGCTACTTGGCTTCAGATTATTAGCACTTTCCTAACTGATGAACTAGTATTCATTTTAATCGCTCCTTAACTCAGCCTATGGTATGGTTCAGGATAGGTGGGAACAGCCATCGTCGCTCCTCTATTAAACAAACCTTCCCGCGACCCTTCCAACCTAAACAAGTTTACATTTAAATCCCTAATTCTGTTTTGGTCTAAAATTGCCAGGAGTCCCAGACTAATAGTTTTCAACCAGTTCTAAATTGACATTGAGGCTTGTCGCGCAGGCTTCAGATCAGGCCGGAGTGCTGCACGGGTGAGATGATCAGTGACTGACCACCTTCGTAGTTTGGTGGTCAGGGGAGCGGTCACAGCCTAATCTTGTTATGTCTATCGGCTACATTTGACACCACTGGTCCCTCCGTCTTCATTTCTAGGTTGCAGGGTGACGGCATCTCCGGGATGACTGTGGGATGGTCGCCCTCCTATCTAACAGGTGGGCACCCAAGCTGGCGCTCCCTCCATTCAAGTCCAACCCCAAAAGCTCTCAGCTGTGGGGTCCCCCAGGGCTCCAGTTTTTCTCCACTTTTATCCAACATCCACATTTCTACTCTCCGCCTCTTTTGATTCCACGACCGGCCCAGCGCTTCATTTGTAGGTCAGAGTCGCTCCTCGTCTGCTGGCGGATGTCACAGAGCTACCTGCGATTGCATCCAGCGTAGGCTGAGCAGCTGATCATCACCCACGCTGCTGGTACCCTAGATTCCCAGACCCACCCAACAGAAATGGCCCCCTCTCCTCCTCCTGCAACCGCACTCCAAAATATGGGAATCTATCGAGATGCCAACTTATGTTTTGGACATGATGCCTCCAAGATGTCAAGCACTTGTTTTTTTCATTTAAAACCAATACAAATTATTCTCCCATTTATAAATAATAAATGTAATGTTCCTGTCACCAAGGAGCCTGTTCAATTTTGCCACGATAAATGCAACGCCGCTCTTTTATCAGCCTCTGACAGATCTCTGAACCACCCTCGTCTTGTGCCAAACATGGCTGGGCTGTTCATCGGATCTGCAAGGTTCTAAAACACCAACACATTTCGCCCTTTTTGAAATAATGACATTGGTTTTATGGTCTTTAAGCCCAAGGTCGTAGTCCATAGAGATGTTTTTCTACTTTTCCCAGATTTTGCTGGTATGGGGCCACCTGAAATATAAGGTCGAGAGGTCCGAGTCTTCTTCTAGTTCCGAGACCCAGAACAGTCCGCCTCGGTGACCGCTCGGCACTTTCTCATTGGCAGCTGCTAGGAAGTGTAACTCTCTACACGTATCGATCCCTTATGAACCATCTCTCGTCATCTTCAGGAAACTCTTGAAAACTTTCCTATTTTCAAGTTGGCTTTGCAATGGGTACTGGTGCGATTTAGGTTGTTACACTCCAAGTAGCCTTGGTGTGTGTGCGCTCTACAGGTAACCTTACCATAACATGCTATAACACCAGTCTGGTCTCAGCACTGAATCAGTACACAAGCTCGGTTCTCAAAGACATCAAAAAGCGCCTAGACTCGGGACACTCAGCCATTGTCTCACTTCTAGATCTATTGACTGCTTCTAAGGTGGCCTTTCGCCACACCCTGGCAGGCTCCTTGGCGAGAGACCGTGCCCTTGGCTGGATTACATCTTTACTCACAGAGTGCTTTCGGGCAGTCTCAACCAGGCTGAATTGAAAGACATCAAACTTGGGGTTCCTGAAGGAGCAGCACTTCGCCCCCACTCTGCACCTGCCTGTCACCTCTCTAGCAGCTCTTATTCAGTTTTAGGGTTTCACATACCATTCGTGTGAAATTCTGTTTTCAGGAGCGCAGCCACCTGGGAGTCAAATTGGTGGCCTCAATAACTCATCTCTAACCCCACCCCCACTCGGGCGACCATCAACCAGGGAAACATCTTCATAGCTGCCTCATCTTCGAAGAAGATGGTACTATGACTACTGCCTGCTGCCTCTTCCAGCCGAAAGTGCTGCGAAGGTCCTTCTTTGAACACCTGCCCACTACAGGAGAACCACTGCCCAAGACTCCCCTGTAAGATTCAGCCAGTGTACCTCTGCCTTCCTGGGTCTCCCCAAAAACAAAAAAAAGGATGAGGCGGGAGCCCACCCCGCGTTTCGCCGCCACAGCCCGAGCTGTTCTGGAAGCCTTCTCCGGGCCGCTCTCAGCGCGACCCGGAAGTCAGGCAACCTTGCCTGGGACATGGGCGGGGCATGGAGCGCGCGGCCAGAAGTGTCCGGGGCTCCCGTGAGCTGAGGGAGCCCCGCGTGTTGCAGCCCACGTGTCGGAGAAGCGAGGCGGGAGCCCACCCCGCACTGGCAAGCAGTAGAGGAAGTCCGGCGGGAGCCCACCCCGCCTTCGTGAATGCCGCAAGATGCGGCCGGAGCAGGATTTCAGGCGGGGCTCCTGTGAGCAAGACGGAGCCCCAGAGTGACCGGGTGAAGAGGAGAGTCCCCCCTGCCATCGAGGAGACCAGCCGGGGAGCAGCGCAGAGTCCCCACAAGAGCCGGTGAGTGGGGTTGAGCGGGAGCCTGCAGGTGGTTAAACTGGACAGGAGATGTGCACGCGTATGGTGCGAGCAGGAGTTGTGATAACGCTGCGAGCCGTACGCGTGCACATCTCCTGTCTGTTAAGCTTCGGCACAGACAGTTGATGTGCACGCGTATGGCTTGCAGCGTTATTACAACTCCTGCTCGCACCATACGCGTGCACATCTCCTGTCCAGGCCGTGCCGTACGCGTGCACATGTCCTGTCCCCCTTCCGACCCAAGTCGACAACAATAGATCTCGCATAGCGAGCAGCGCTTTGCGCTGCTTCGCTAGGCGAGACCTAAAAAAGGGACAGCCAACATGTTTCAACAATAAGACTTTTTCTAGGCAGTAATAGTTGATAAGAGTGGATGGTAATGGACGTTGGTCCTACAAATTGCTAAGTGAGTGTAGTGTTTTAGAACTAAGTCCGATGTTTGTTTTGAAGCACCTTTACTTACCTGTCATGTACACGTTACCTGTTATTGTTTAGTGTACGTTCCATGTTCCAGTTCTCTCTGCGGGTTCCATCCAACGCAGCTTCAGCAAGCTGGAGTTGGAAGTCACAGGAGGAGGTCTTACTGGACGTGGGCTCCTTCATTTTGGAATAAAGTACTTTTCCTACCAGGGTTGGATTAGGATCAAAAATTGGCCTCGGCTCCCCAAAAATAGAGGCCCATATTTGCGGACTGTGCCTTTTTTCAAAACACTGCTTCAATGTTTTGAGTGTTATAAAAAGAAGGAGGGGTATTTCTATTAAAGAGACATGTTTTCTTAACGTCACTAAGAAAAACAAATGCAAATGTTGCTAGGACTCTTTCTTTTTGGATTAGTTCACAATGGTGAGCCACACTTGAATATAAGTAGGCCACTTCTACTCAGGACCCCTGCCCCTGCTCAATCTGCATACATTAATGGGCCGACCCAGCGAGAGACCGAGAATAACACCTCCGCCTTGTTGGTAAAAGGGAGGTAACAGAGGCCCATATGCCTCGAGAAAGGCCAGTGGCGGCATCTGAACTGCACAGACCCGGCCCATATCGGCCACCACTCTGGCCAAAAAAGCAGCCAACAGCTGCATCTTAGATATCGGCCCATTGCCCGAGTGCGCGCCTTACCAATCCGACCCCGTTTTTTACTCACCCTTTTGATTTCACACCTCTTCATAACATTTGGTGGCGAGCTGGAAGACAAGGAGCAGGAGCCCAACTTCAGCATTTAACCTTTCTCATCTGGATTCAGCTTTGCTACTCCTATTTGTCAACTATTTCTACTGGATCCTTCTGTCACAGGCTATTGAGCTCGGAGCCAGGGTAGCATTCTCTGCTTCACAGTAGCACAGACTTAATTTATTGGAGGAGCTTTGTGGCCTGCTTTAAGGTACTGTCACCCTATCGCATACAGTTCCTTGTGCGACAGGTGCGGGCTTGGCTGAGCAGTGCCTGGAACGCCATGTGAGGTGCACGAGCCGGAAGCAGAGCAGCGCACTGAAAAGGAGTGTCACGTGACGGATTCAAAACATCACAGCTTTGGATTCAACTCTCCTCTAATTTTGAGCCCTTACTGAAGAGTTGGCTGCCACATGATATGCCACGTGACGGAATGACATCACTCCGTTACATCCAGCGGCCATCTTAGATTGAGAAAGTTTCCCATTGATGTCTATGGAATCGTTTTTAAAAAACTGAAACTGAATACAATCGTTTATTGTTTCTCATAAAAGATTACCCACCAGAACCTTCTCAGGTTTGGAGTCTGCTTCCCTTGAATGAACCTTGCTAGACTTGGCTTTTTCAGCGGGTTTACCCCCAGACCTTTTGGCCTCCTGTTTTTGTTGGTTTTAGGACTCTGGACACTTTACCACTGCTATTCAGTGCTAAAGTGCATATGCTCTCCTGGTAAATTATGTAAATCGATTAGTGTTTCCATGTTTGGCTTATTTGATTTACTACTAAGTCCCTAGTATAGTGCACTGTGTGTACCCAGGGCCTGTAAATCAAATGTTGCTAGTGGGCCTGCAGCACCGATTGTGCCACCCACACAAGCAGCCTTTCAAAGGGTTCTCAGACCTGCCACAGCAGTGACTGCGCGCAGTTGTGACTGCCATGTCGACTTGGCAAGTGTACCCACTTGCCAGACTAAGCCCTTTTCTTACATGTAAGATACCCCTAAGGTAGGCCCAAGGTACCCCTGTGGGCAGGGTGCAGTGTATGTGAAAGGTAGGACATGTACTGGTGTGCGTGACATGTCCTGATAGTGAAATGCAGTGCATTTCTTTTTTCACTATTGAAAGGCTATCTGTACCATAGGATAGAATGGGAGATACTTCGTAACATCTTACAAGTATAACTTCCCATTGGGACAAGATGGAGAAATGGAGTTTAGTATGCCTGAACTCAGAATGTAAAAATGCATCTTTTAGTAAAGATAATTTTTATGTTGTGTATTTGAAAATACCACTGCTTAGCCATCCTGTGCGCCTTTGCTGGGTCGTGGATTGAATGTCTGGCTTTGGAGTGACAGGGGCGAGGGATAAGCATTCACTTTAGACGGGGGGGGGGGGTCGAGGTGTGACCTGCCTTTCCTGGATGAGTCAGGGCTGGGCTGAATAGACCTGGGCTGCATTCAGAGTAGTGGGAGGAGTTTCACTAGCACCTGAATAGGCCTGGTCTGCATTTAGAGAGGTGGGAGGAGATTTCCCTTGCACCTGAACAGGCCCGGTCTCCCTTGCATAATGCTGTCGCCACCTCCTGCCGGGAAGCTGGGCCAGAGAGGACAGAACTGGTTTGGATGGAGCTGAGAGACCTTTGACACAAGAGAACAAAGGAAAATGTGGTATAAATATTGGGGCCCAGACCCCAGAACTTTAGATTACTGCTTAACTAAGCAACCTGCCAGGAAGAAGAGCTGGTAAAGCTGTCAGGAGGAACTGCCACTTTGCTGAATGCTCTCCGGTGTTGGCCTGCTGCTTCTGTCTTGGGCAGGGAAAGGACTGGATTGCACTTTCATCATCCTGCTGTTAGAGTTTTCTCCAAGGGCTTGAAGTAGAGCTTGCCTCTTGTTGGAAGTTTCAGGGAAATAAAAGACTTCAGAGAACTCTTCTGTGACCAAGAAGTCTTCCTAGAAGAAGAGCTGGAGAAGCTTTGAGGAGGAACTACCACTTTACTGTGTGCTTTGCTGTGTTGGCCTTCAGTGACTACTTCTGTCTAGGGCAGTGAAAGGACTGTACTGAACTTTCTGCAACTTCTTTGTGTGAGTTTCTTCAAGAGCTTGAGGTAGAGCTTGCCCCCTTTTCAAGAAGTCTCAGGAAGTAGCAAAGAGTTCAAGTTCATCTGCTACCAGCACTGGGAACTGTGCGTTTTGTGCTGCAACAGAAAAAAAGCAACCCAACACCATCAACGACACCGCGGCCAACTCAGTGTCCTGAAGGCACCGCAGAGGGCACCGCCGCACTTCGCACCGCAACCCTGGTCTCACTGATGACACCATCCTCCGCCGCCACTGAGCCCCTGCTTGGACCGTGACCTGTGGGAACCGCACTCCGCACTGCCTTGATTCACGCCGCCGATGCTCCACGCGGACATTGATGCCGCTGCTTGCACCGTGGTTCGAGGGCACCGCTCGTAAGTTACACAACGCACCGCACTCATCCCGCATCGCAGCCTTGGCCTACTGACGCAGGCTCTATGTTTGAAAGTGGCGCACTCCTATATGTACTCTTTTTTATATAGAATTCCTCCTCCTGTTACCTTAGCGTGCTACATTGTCTAGCATGTCTATAATAATCACACTCATAATTCAAGTACAGGTACTTGTCCAATGTGCACTGTTGCGAAAAGCGAAATGCATTCAAATATTCTCAGATATTTACTTTACGAATAATAATCAGTTGTTTTCTGCAAATATATTCAACATATACAAATACACTTTCTCAAAAAATGCTTTAACATTTTTTATTCTGTTCTCATCACAGAAATTTTAATCTTCCAATGATTCATATAGAAATGTTCTGTTCATCATCCATGCCCAATGCATTTCGGGACATGTGTCCCTTCATCAGGAGCCCAAATCTATGAATAACAGAAAAAACCTTATTTACAATGTGCACGGTGTCACTGCCTTCTTTCACAAGAGTCGTGACCCCGTGTTTTAATTTCACAACCTATTCGAATACATGTAAAACAATACCGTTGTGTCAGTAGTAGCATCATGTGAGTCTCAATACGTCAGTGTACCATATGTTTAACCCCTTGGGCGCGGCCGGAATTTCCCCGCGGTGCGGGAAGATTCCACGCGTGCGCAGAGTGGACGGCTCCCGGCCGTCCGACGCACACGCCCACCGTGACGTCGGACGGCCGGGGGCCGTCCGACGCATGGAAGGGGTTAAGCTGTTCATGCACCACTTTGCACACATCAAAACGCTGTTTTCAAAACTCATGTGAAATTAATTAATTGTGGCCCAAAGACCCACCCCACAATATATACTGAACATACTTTTAATTGTATCAATGTCCTATCTTATGATATATGAAAACTGACCAACTCAATCTGTGGAAACACAAAACCAAAAGAGCGAGAATTTCAAAAACCCTCTAAGATACAAATATCACTATGTGCCGTGCACATACCATTAAAGCTGTCAACCGCGTTACTTCACTGACCTTGAAGTCAAACAAAACCTCTCGGTTCCAATAGGATTTGATCCGGTGACTCAAATGTCTGAAATGAACAAAAGTGCGATTTTAAGAAATACCCACAACACTGAAATTTTGATCTACCTCCCGATATACGTGGAAATGTCTCCCGAGTCCTAAAACCGCTGCCGCTCACCTTCGTTAAGTGATCACAGTAGTCAAAGCCTCATCACGGTATGAAACAAACAAACGTGTACGGAGCACACGTTTCAATGAAATAGCTAATGGAGTGTCAAAACGAACGAAGGACTGTAGCCCTGCAGCTCTAACAGTCACACTCTCTAGTCGCCATCTTGGAATAGTGAACCGACCTTCTATGTAGTCTCGAACTGATCGCAAATACACGTAAACGGCGGAATTTGACGAAGATGAACTTCTACAAAGAAGAGTCACAAGAGATGCCTCCGGGACTAAACCAAACTCAGACTGTGTTTAAACTGTATAATGGGCTCATAAACTGTACTATACAAAGAGGAGGTCCCACGTGACCCAATGCGTGCGCCACCCGCTGTTCAACTTAAATACGCAAAAGGCTGGTCAATAAACAAAACGCTCACAAGAACCACACAATACCAAAATTCAAATGCCAGAAAAGAGCTGACAGAGTGCTATACCATCAGGTGAAGGTTAGTTGACACATCTGTCCACATGCAAGTAATCCAGTCGTGTGTTCAGCCCCATCATAGGTGATAATATCAAGAACAGCTTTACCCAGTTGTATACACAATAGTCACAAAAAACAGTCACAAAAAACAACTCATATCAATCTTTTCATTCAGACCCTTAGGTTGTTGTGTATCCAGTTTCCTGATCCAAAAGATTTCTCTTTGTAATAAAGATCTCGTTAAATCTTTGCCTGGGGTCTGTGATATGGTCTCTATTACTTGAAAACGTAATTGTGATATAGTGTGTCTAGCCGTAGACCAGTGTACTGCTAAACTGGATGTTTTACTATTTGTTCTAATGGTGCTCTTGTGTTCTGAAATGTGTACTTTTATTTTTCTTTCAGTCTTCCCAACATAAAGTAGTCCGCATTGACACTTTATGCCGTAAATCAGATTTTTTGAGTTGCAATCAGTTGTGTGACTCAGCGTAATCGTCTCTCCTGTTCTTGGATGTTGGATTTTGGTGCCTGTTATTACGTTGTTACAATGCACACAATTTAAACATTTCTTTGTGCTTTGCGGAGTGGATATTTTCACGTGGTCCTGAGTCATTAGTAATTCTTTGAGATTTTTTGACCTCCTGTATGCATGTAATGGTTTCTCTTTGAATAAGTCATTAAAGTCAGTCTCATTTTGTAATGGATCTCATCTTGTGTTAATTATTTTCTTAAACCTTGCTGAACTGGTGGAATATTTGGAAACGAACACCTGTCTCTGCGGTTTATTTTGTGTTTGTTTGGTCAATAATGTGGTCCGATCTTGTTGCTTCATCCGGTCTATCGCTTCATTCAAGATTTTTTCTGGGTACCCCCTCTCAATGTATTTCTGTTTCTGGATTAAAACATTCTCTTCGAGTGTGTTACTTTCTGAAAAGATCCTCTTCATCCGTAAGAACTGGGAATATGGTAAATTTTGGATCAAATTGTTTAAATGAAAGCTGGTGTACAGCAAAGCATTATTTTTATCTGAATCTTTACGGTGCACTTGGGTTTGAAATCCTAAATCAGTTTTTGTCATATGTACATCAAGAAAGGCAAAAGATGAATCACTGATGGTGATTCGCACCGCAACCCAGGTCTCACTGATGACACCATCCGCCGCCGCCACTGAGCCGCTGCTTGGACAGTGACCTGTGGGCACCGCACTCCGCACTGCCTTGATTCACGCTGCCCTGATTTCACCGCCACCGACGCACCACGCTGACATTGATGCCGCTGCTTGCACCGTGGTTCGAGGGCACCGCTCGTAAGTTACACAACGCACCACCCTCATCCCGCATTGCAGCCTTGGCCTGACGCCGGCGATTTAATCAGCCGACGACAGCGCTTCCGCAACGACGACCCTGCTGCCAGCACACGACGAGCACCGCATCACAGCCCTGGTTTCCCCGACGCCGCTGGATGACCGTCAACGAGCCGCTGCCTGCACCTGGACCAGAGGGCACCACACATCGCACCGCTGCACTTCGATCCGTAGCCCCGATGCCTGCCGGCGCTCCTGACTTCAACCGCAAGGAGTTCGATCTGCAACGCGTGTGAATTCAAGGGCCCGACGACTCCTGCACCGACCTCTGGAACCCGACGCCTGCGGTGCCGGCTCTTCAGGGCTCAACGAGAGGTCGCGGACGCCCTGCATTTCTAAAGGTATTGTTTTGCGGCTCTTCCTGACGCCATAGCTGGCCTGCGACGCTGCAGCCAGCCAGGACTGTTTGGATTTGTTGTTCACGACGCCGTGATAGGCCTGGACGGAGCCATCGTCTTCAGGAAACTGTATTTCAAATCTATTTTTGAGTATTGATATTTCTGAGAACTGTATGGTGGATTTTTATTGTTTTTGGTCTTGTTTGCACAGATAAAATAGTGGTTATTTTTCTAAAACTGGTGGGGATTCCTTTTGTAGTGTTTTCACTGTATTACTGTTGGTTATGTGCAAATGCTTTACACACTGCCTCTGAGAGATGCCTGACTGCTCGTGCCAAGCTACCAAGGGGGTGAGCAGGGGTTATTTCAGTAGTATATCCCCCCTTATCCTGACTAGAAGGAAGGGTCCCTATTTGGACAAAGGTGCAAACCACTGCCAACTAGAGACCACCATTTTTAACAAACCTTCTCAAAATATTTAGATATATTGGTATGTAACAATCTTTTAAGCGTTATGTTGAAATTGCAGGAACTTCTGTAAGACAAATTTACAAGACTGTAGTCTTTGGATCAGATTACTTACGACATAGACATGACATTGTCTCATCAATTAGTCCAGATTGCCCCTTTTCTGTCACTGCGGCATTACAGGTTAGACGCTGCTATAATAATCATTTTGCATTTGGCTTTAGTTTACTCAAGGCGAGCTTTATGTTTTAGATGCCAAATGCAATTTTAAGCACAGTTTTTAAATATTTTAATTTAAGCACAGCTTGCCATTGTACTTACTCTGTCGCCCTGTGACTTTTCTCTGCCTCGCGCTTGCTCCCCGTTCCACCGCAGATTTTCCGTTTGTGTGGGGGGAGGCGGCGAGAGTGGGCGGAGCGACTTCCGGGTGGTGGAGGTCATGGGAGAGAACACTCCCTCGCCTACTAAAGCCGCATGGCAGCGCGGACGCACAGCTGCATTACAGGTTAGACGCTGCTATAATAATCATTTTGCATTTGGCCTTAGTTTACTCAAGGTGAGATTTATGTTTTAGACGCCAAATCCAATTTTAAGCATAGTTTTTAAATATTTTAATTTAAGCACAGCTTGCCATTGTACTTACTCTCTCGCCCTGTGACTTTTCTCTGCCTCGCGCATGCTCCCCGTTCCACTGCAGATTTTACGTTTGCGTGGAGGGAGCCGGCGAGAGTGGGCGGAGCGACTTCCGGGTGGTGGAGGTCACGGGAGAGAACACTCCCTCACCTACTACTTAAGCCGCATGGCAGCGCGGACGCGCCGCTGGCGTGCTGAAGGCACACCAGGGGCAAGCCCGTCTGCGCCTGTCCACCCGGGGCCATGGGCCAGAACCCCTACCCCTTTTTCTGCAAATAAAATTATATACTCCTCCAGCCAACTCCTAAGGCTACGGAGCTCATGTAAAGATAAAGGCCTTCCTTCTTTCTGCCCAACTAATGACGATTCCCTTTGAACTCACTGCTCTTTTAGTTTGTATTCCTTCCCAAGGAACTGGCCAGAACCACAGACCCTTCATACCTATAAAATGCTTTTACTAAATTCTAGATCTCTACCAAAACACTCCTCTGAACTTTATATATTTTTAGAAGAGGAACAACCTGACGCATTATTTTTAACCGAAACTTGGCTTCATAAGAAATCTGAACCTGATCTTGTGCAAATCCTCCCTCCCGGTTACTATATCCAGCGGAAAGACAGTGAAAAGAGGAAAGGTGGATGCATCGCTATCAATCTTAAGGATTTTTAAATGTTGCGTTGAGCCTAATCTTATACCAGACTGCGAAAACTTCTCTTTCGCAATCAGATTCTCCGCTACCCACACCTTTTCAGTAAACCTAATCTACAGTCCCCTGGGTGCTTGTGGACAATTTTTTAAATCTCTCCCTGAAACTGCCGCCACTCTAGCTAGTTCCTCTCCTAACTTTACCCTTCTAGGGGATTTCAATCTGCATTGAGATGACCTATCAAAATCCGAAGCCTCTGAACTTGCCCAAGACCTACTAGTTATTCAGCTAATACAAAACGTCAGAGCCCTACTCATAATAAAGGCCACATTTTAAACCCCCCTTTTTTTTTTTTTAATAACAGACTTTTAGTGGGTGACCCTAACCCTGTGCCCTGGTCGGATCACTTTTTGATCCCCATTTCCTGGAATACATCGTCACAATCCGCCGCTGTTAAAACCATCAGTAGATGGGAACCGTCCATGGTCTAAACTACCTCTAGAACCTTGGATCCCAGCCCTCAAAAATACCAAGCCTATGCTAGACTCCAACCCTATTTTGGCCACGGAAAAATTCACTCAGTGGATAGAGTCTTCCTTGGATGCACTCATCCCCATTAAATCTAGCAATAAAAGAGCTAGAGAGAAAGTGTCACCATGGTATTCACCTAAGCTTTTGGAATATGAACAAACCTGCAAAAGACCTGAAAGGAAATGGAGGAAAGACTACAATGAATCAAGTAAACAGAAATACAAAGAATCTATAAAACTCTACCAAACTGAAATTAAAAAAAGCACAAGCACTCTATTACGAAGAAAAAATCAATTTGGCAGCTAATGCTCCTCGGGAAATTTTTCGAATTGCTCAGAATATTCTGGAGCTTCCCCTTCCAGATATATCACCTGATGTCATCCCAGCCCACTGCAATGAACTCACAGAATTCCTTCATTAAAAAATCCAATATATTTCCTCGCACCCCCTGCCCCAGTGACCTTCCTGCGAGAGACAATCCCCCTCCTCACATTGAACATCTGCTAGAGGAACTTCCAACCATGAACCTGGACACTCTATCGGAAATCTTTTCCCAAGTAAAATCCGCATTCGATACTGTCAATTATGACATCTTTCTGAACAGACTTAGAAATGTTGGAGTCTCAGGTGGCGTTATCACCTGGCTTCAGTCTTTCTTAGATGGCAGAACGTTCCAGGTTTTCGAAGGAGGTAACACCTCCAAGAGCCTGACGCTCAGCTGCAGAGTGCCCCAGGGCTCGTCACTGAGCCCCACATTGTTTAATGTGTATATGAAACCTCTCACAGAGATTGTCCTGCCAAATGGGATTAACATGGTCACATATGCTGATGACACGTAACTGGGGGTCGCCCTTAACCACTCCCAGAACTTCCCATCTGTTCTGGAATCCTGTCTAGAGAAAGTGGCAAATTGGTTGGAATACTCTTGTCTTAAGCTCAATGGAGATAAAACAGAGTTAATGGTCCTGGGCAACCCCTCCATCCCTGATCTCGGACTGGCATGGCCAAACTGTCTTGGCCCTGCTCTGGCCCCTAATACGAAGATTAAAAGCTTAGGCATTTGGCTGGATAAGTCCTTTAAATTTGAACACCAAGCAGTGACACTGGCAGCAACCTGCTATGGCATTCTCAGATTGCTTCGGAGAGTCCTACCTCTCCTTCCCATGACGGCAAGGAGAATCATGGTTCAGGCTTTGACTCTTTCCCACCTGGACTACAGAAACTCCCTCTATCTTGGGGTTCCGAAATCAACGATAAGGAAACTGCAAGTTGTGCAGAACTGTGCAGCTCGGATGCTGCTTAATATTCCCAAAACTCAGTCTGCCAAGCCGGCTTTGAAGCCCTTACACTGGCTGCCAATTAATGAAAGAATAAAACTCAAATGTCTGTGCATAGCCCACAAGACCCTCTGGGGGAAAGGGCCCCGAATTAATCGCCCTCTCATCACTTTCTATTGTCCCAGGAAATGCTTACGATCGGCTAACTTATTCCTAGCCTCAGTCCCTAAAACGAAAAGGATAAGATGGAGAAGCCGTTC
This sequence comes from Calotriton arnoldi, assembly GCA_963921515.1. Classification (NCBI taxonomy): domain Eukaryota; kingdom Metazoa; phylum Chordata; class Amphibia; order Caudata; family Salamandridae; genus Calotriton; species Calotriton arnoldi. The sequence continues at coordinate 470,810 of CAWUFW010004947.1, read as the reverse complement.
CTTCTCATACAACACTGCTAGACTGTGGAACTCCCTTCCCCCACATCTTCGCTCCGTGATCCACCATCTCTCCTTCCGGAAGCTCCTCAAAACATGGTTGTTTCAAAACGCTGCCCCATAAACCTCCTAGCCTGCTGTTCTGCCTGATGCTGCTAGCGTTGGGATGCCTCTGGGTAGCTATGCGATCAACAAATGCTGAATAATAATAATAACCAGGAAGACCACCTGTGATTTGGAAAACATGGTTTTGATCTTTTGAGAATTATTAGGTGGCAACAGATGCAGAGACATTTGAACCAAAAACAAAAGCAGCTTTGCTTTTTAGTCATCTACGACAGGAAGGTCAAGAAATATTTTGTAATTTGCCGGAGGTTGATCTTCCAACAGTCGATTTTAGAAATTGGAATGAGTGTATGGAATCCGTCACCAGAGTTTCTAATAAGTTTACTGAGCAACCAAGCTTATTATTGGAAAGATCTAATGTTTTCAAACGAAAGCAGAACCAAGAAGAAACAGTTGAGCAGTACGTATCTGCTTTAAGATTTTTAGCTTCCACCTGTAACTTTGAAACATCCCTAGAAATGTACATAATAGACTAGTTTGTTTATAGTTGTCACTCAAAAACAAATACAGGAACGTTTGTTGAGCTGTAGGGATCCAACCTTGTCTGAAGTAATTGATATAGCAATTTCTCCTATTAATTCTTTGCAAGGTTCAGATTCCATAAATGCAGTGTCTCTGAAAGACAGATCAAGCAAAAGCTTTTAGAGGAAAACCATTCTGGTAGGTTTTAAGTGTGGTTCAAAGACACACTTGAGCAACAATTCCACTTGTCAAGCAACTAGTAAACACTGCAATAAGTGTCACAAAATTGGTCACTTTCCGAGTATGCGGATGAGTGGTAAAAGTACTATACAAGTGAGCAGTTTGGATGCTAAGATGATGAATGTACTCCGATTCATCAAAATTGTGCTCACTTATGGTACAGATACTATTCTTACAAACAAAGTAAAAGGTCATTTGTGTATCTGAGAATTATCAAAGTGAGTTTAAATATGATGCAGATTTTGACATGCTTATCATGATTATTTCTGATGTTTTATATAATCAGCTATGGGCTGATAATAAATCTCTTAATCCAACAGATATTCTTCCCAAGGCAGCAGGAGACCAAGATATAGATATGCTGGGATACTTTATAGATAATTTGGAATGCCTTGGGAGGGAAACAGTGACCATGATATATGTAGCCATCAAAGGTAAGAACATTGTGGGATGGGAAGATCTCATTGCTTGAAGATGATACAAACAAAATATAGACATAACTATGGAAAGATTTCCCGAAGTCTTCAATGTGCAAATTGGTGCCACCAATAAGTTTGAACACCTGATTAGATTAAAAATAAATGCTGTGTTAGGGAAGATCACCAGAAACATTTAGAGAAAAAGTCTGAGGAATGTGTTGTTTGTAATATTGATTCTTTGGAATGGGTTAGTCCCAAAGTAATTGTTTGTGAAAATAAAGGGGACATTTGCTTATGTGTAGACCTTCGCACACTCAATACAAATATAATTATAGAATGTCACCTACTCCCAAAGATTCAGGATTTACTAGCTAACATTGGGCATGCAGAGTTTTTTTCACTTTTAAACGTAAGATCTGCCTACCATCAAATACTACTCGCTGTGGAATTGCAGGAACTTACCGAACTGAAAGTTTGGATGGTGATTAGTTTTAAACTTCGCTCTGGTTTCCAGAAAATTATAAGGTCTCAGAGTCAACTGTTTCAGACTCAAACCCATTTGATTCACAAGAAATTAAATCTAGAGTTCATAGAGGTTCTCATGTACAGGAAGATACCTCTTCTAGTTCCTTGAATGACTCTGGTACTGATGGTATGATAGATGGTCAGATTTTTCTTAGATGAAAAAACACTTTGGCTCATGTGTACATAATACTAGAGTGAATCGTAATGTATTGATGCCTTCAAAGTTGAATGATTTTTATTTGCGTTGACCAGCAAACTTTAAGATTTTACTGTACTTTTTGCTATGTGTTAATAACATGATCTCCTTTCTTACATTTGTAAAAAGGAAAAGATGATGTCGTGTATTAGAACCAAGTTGCATGTTTGTTTTGATGCACCTTTACTTACCTGTCATGTAACATGATATTGTTTGTTATATGCTCCATGTTCCAGTCCTTCGTCTCTACAGGTTCCAACCAACTTCAGGCAGATGGAGTTGGAAGTCACAGGAGGAGGTCTTACTGGACGTGGGCTCCTTCATTTTGAAATAAAGTACATTTTCTAACCATGCTTTTGGTTTCATGCATCTTCATAACAGTGAGGTTTGTTACAAAGTGAGGTGGCTCTAGAAATTGCATTACAGAGTAATGCGATGAACAGTAATCATTCACAGTAGACAACAAAGGCAGCATGGTCCAATATCATTATTGAAATTGTGCGTTTGTTAACTGTAGTTACAGAAACAAACGAAGCATCAGTGTATGCAATTCAAGAGTAGTTTGGCCTGGGTGCAGGGCAGTTCTTGCACTCTATCTGAATTGCATACACGGTCAGTGGGATATGGGAACCTACCCCGATGAGCCACAGGAACATGCCACTATGCACCAACAACTGGATTTAGCAGGTTGCGGACACCCGATTTCTCACCTACATATAGCCCTGGTGTCGGATAAAGGGGGTGCTTAGGACCAAGCCAGAGATAGGTGGCAATTGGACTGTGCGGGGGATCTGACTGACCCTGACTGGAAGAAGGCATGTAAGCAGGTGAAATTGGTTTCTCCTAGCACAAGGCTTAAGCTTATTCAATTTCACTATCTGCACAGAACGTACATGACGCCTTACAAGCTGTCCAAGATTTACCGAAATAGCTGCATGGCTTCTGCGCGATACACCACCTCTGCGGCTGACTTCTTACACATGACATGGACCTGCCTCGACTGACTATCATTTGGAACGACGTGCTGCAGCAGCTGCACCATATCACTAGACGGGAGTTTGAGCCCCAGCCTTCTTGGGGTGCTGCCACTCCGTGGGCACTCTAAGATACAAGCTAGAATAGTGGCGCTGGGTCTAGTATTGGTGCGACGATGCATTGCAATTTACTGAGTATCGGCAAAGGCCCTAAAATTTAGAGGTTGGTCTCAGAACTTCTAGAGTGGGATGGTGTGAGTGAACAGCATATAAGACATACCCGGTGGGATGAGAAGGTGACAGACGACTTACTGGTGTGGGGGAACATGCTTGGACGTATAGCTGAAAGGCCTGCTGTCCTCTTCATGGTAAGCCAGGACACCACGCAGGATGATGGGCGGTGAATGGTGGGTGAGTAGGTTTGCGGCCAGAAGGGGTTTATGATACGAGTTTTGGGCCATAACGTATGGATTGAGCCTATATCCCTGAGGATATGCTTGCGGTGGGAGTGGAGTGGAGCGACAGAGGAGGTTTCAAGTGTTTGTAACACGTTCTGGGTTTGAAAAAGCCAATAAACATTAATTTTAAAAAATATATAAATATATCATACCAATTTTTCTGCTCCCTTAGTCTAGTTTAGTTTAATTTAATCTTACAACCACCTAGCAAAAATGGCATCCCAGGACATAAAACGTCCGGAATGGTACAACACTGAGACATATGTGTTTTGAGATCATTCACATTTATCTATCCTTTTTATTGAGAAACTATTATCCAACACGTCAATGTATTTAGTCGCATGTTATTACTGTGTCATGGAAGCTTTTATTCTCTCGCTTTTGTTGCAAATTTGAGTGTTCCAAAGTCCCCTGCTGGCTTTCGGTCGCATGCAGAATGGAAGCGATAACAAAATGCTAAAAACACTGCTTACTCCACATTTATACAAAATTTTGCTGACTGTTTTGCAAGGACATAGTATATGCAGGGGATGGTCCACAAGAGCATGACATGGCAAGTTTTCTAAAAAAATAAAAGAAACTGATTTGTGCCGTTTACTGTGTAGGAACTTTGTTGGGCCAGAGAGTTGCCTTTGACTGGCCTCCTCTGCCTGGACCTCCTGCACTGGTCATGAGTGGGATCAGCATAAGCAAGGCAGGATCTTGATTAGATCCATTTGTATTCATTGGAACAGTTTTACCACCTTTTCAAAAATCTGGATTTATTGCAGTCACAAAAGGACTGGTAAAGGGGAAAGATAACACGAATTCCCTAGCAAGAGGTTCTGCCTGCAGTTATTAGACTTGACAATGTGTTTAATGTTGTTTGTGTCATGGCAGCTAAATCTGCTGTAGACGAACTGTACTGGTAGCAGCATTTGCTGGTCGGAAATTTGTATAAATGTAAACTGTCTCTAGGGTGGTAGAAGTGACCTCGTGATTTACTGGACTGCAGGAGCCAACACCTTTTCTTCTTTAGCAGTAGCGATGTCTTGGTAGGTTAGCCTCATTTAAAGAGTGCTATAACTGGCAAGTGTAATGGAACCAGCAGATAATAAGGATATCCTTGTTAACTAGTCTGCTGAAAAACAAAAGTTGTTTTGGATTGTCTGGTATTATGCTACATTAAATTTCTGGTTTAGCCAACTTATGGATGACTGACTGGCTGACCACAGCAATATCATGGTTGACTTAACTGGTGATCGTGGTGTTATTTTAGTTGGTGATGTGGTAGTAGTGTTGTGGTTTTCTTGCCTTGCAAGTGATACCGTGACGATTGGTATGGTGGAGGAATTCTAGGATTGTGTCGGTTATTGTGTTAATAGCTTGTTATTTGGTTTTGTGGCTGTGATGCCATGCTTAGCTTGTCATTTAATAGAGATGTGATATTTGGTTGGCTATGCTGTACAATCAGCTGTCTTGCTACTGCCTCCAAATAGGCTCACTATTTCACCATAGACCCCTTCACTCCAAACACGCTGCCATTCAACAAGGATAAGATATTAAAGCATAAACAAACTCGTGTGCACAGCTCATCATAAACCAATACAGCTATGCTCATAAAACTAGCCTTCACATACTCTGCAAAAAGGGATCTTTGTCATCATCATTGCACTTTTTTTTATATTTAAGTGCAGCATGCAAGTTCAACAAGAGTCTCTTAACAACTTTATTTGGTGGTTGAAATACTTGAAGACACCCAAAAACACATTGCAGTACCTCAAGAAGGGTTTATTCTTCCTCCACAAATCTTCTTCCATCCCCCCTCTCTCCCATCCCCCCTCGCTCCCTTCCTCCCTCCCTCCCCCAACACAAACACACACCCATCCCACCGTTTGTGTCATTTGAGCTGGTGGGAGAGAATGTTATTTATTTGGGGCTATTCGCATTTAGAACTCTGCATGTGTTTGGTATTTTAGACATTGAGAAACATTAGCAAACTTGCCAAGTCAGAAAGACCGGGCTCTCTCCCTAGAGAAGGGTAAACTCTCTAGTTGCCATTTCAGTGCCAAAATCTGTTCTTCAAGTCAACTGGAGTACCTTAAGAAACTACTTACTCAGAACATAGAAGAATTGTGTGGTGCGCACTAGGGCAAAAAACAAGGCACAACATGAAAATTATTAAAATTGCAAGTGTATGAACATTCTTCCTTAAACTACGGACGATGAAGTAACATCTGAACAAGATACATTTCAAGGCATGTGAAATAAAAATATTTAGGAAAAATCAAGCCTGCATCGAAAATGCCTTTATGTACAAGCATGCACTGCCCCGGTTTTCCTAGAAACTAAATACAACTGTTTCTAATTAAAAACCTAACCGCAGTGACTAATACCACTTTATTCTTATGTTATTGTTGTTATTTTTTTCGGTGTCAGTGTTAATTACTGAGCTCGGTCGCGTGAGAGACTTGGCTCTCTCCCGCTCTCCTCATTTCAGGCCCAGCTGGGTGCCCTTTAACCATCAGTCACATGCCTCCTACTCCCAGAAGACTAGATCTCAGCTTCTCTTTCCCCGCTTAATCAGCATTATACACGTGCTGTCTCCCCAAACTTGTCAGAAGAACCCTCTCAGGCCAACAGCCTATAAGCTCCTGTGCTGCTCTAAAGTCTGCCTTATTAAAAGGGGCGGGGGTCAGGGCAAGGCATGGTGAAGAAACTCCTGAATCAGTAAAGAAACAGGAAATGTCAGGTGGGAATCTTGCCCACCTGAGGCTTCAGCGTGGTAACCTGCGATGTAGTCTTCTATTCCATCGGTTTTTCAAATGTATTTTGACCTCTAGAGTTCCTGTCGGTAAATCAATTTTAGATGTACTTCTTTATGGAACACGTTTATGTGCTTGGTGCAGATGGTGGCTACCATTTGCAGCAAGATGAGGGACAAAAAGGCTTCAAGGCCGTATGAATAGTTCCGACAGTTATTTTAAAGTTAGCATCTGGAAGAAAACTCTTCTTTGGTCCATTAAAATGTTTTGCCTGCACCACAGTCATGCATGGAATAACTCTGGGAAGGAAATGCATTCTCCTGGGTACTCACTTTGAGAAAGGTTGTCAACCTCCAGGACGCATTAGCAGCACTTAATAGACCACGCTCCTTCGGTCAATAAGGCAATTTAATAACAGTGATACTTGCTTGCCAAGTCTTAGCACTGTATGTCCAGGCTGTATTTCACACATAATACACACACCATGAGACATGCTATTTCCCACAAAATAACATACTCTGCCAGCAGTTAATAAATGCATTCACTCTTATCTGTTAGCCAGTGTTATTTGTTGTCCAAGCAGAGGAAAGGATGACACTCAACCTAAGGCTCAGAGGAATATCACAATTACCCCTCTTATGAAAGCTATAGTCAAGGGTATACATTCCACTGAGTGTAAGCCACTCACTGTGTGGCAGTAGACAAAGGAGTGTGTTTTCAGAAACAGTTTACCCTCAACAGTTCTCCAACCTTTGGTGAATCCTAAATGTATGTTTGAATACACATAAACCCACAAAGAATTAATCCAATAGCAATGTACAGTAAAGATGCATTTTCCACTTTCGAAAGAATATTCAAACTCGACCAGTTAAACAGTGAAAGTGTTTGTGTTGTAAGGATAAGAGAAGGACTTGAACATATTCAACCTTGAGTACGGGGACAGTCAGTGTCACAAAAACAGGAAAACACAAAATTGATACAGAATGCATGGCAGACATTTAACAAGTTGACACAGGCAAAAACCTTTAATAAATCAGCCTGCGAAAGCAAAGACACAAGATGATCACTCACAGACAGCACCACCGCAGCAGAGTGAGGCATTCATTCACAAGAACACTAGGACCTCCCATCACTCTGACAGCAGCAGCATGCTGGATAAAGATCTGGCAGCAGGCTTCCCGTGTCCTCAACTGGCACTGACTTAGCACTTTTTCACGTAGGGATTATGACAGTTGATACTAAAGAGGTGATTCCAAAAGATGGTGATCTGCTTATAGTGCATCATATAATTAACAATTTAAAGACAAACAGGCAACCTCCGCTCCCACAAACTACATAGCAAATATACATTGTGGTACAGATTTCATACAACTAAGAGAATGATGCTGGTGTGTACATTTACAGATATATACTGTTTCCCATAGAGAGCTTGGATCAGCATCCTTAAAAAAAACAAAGCTAAGGTGTGGCCGCATTTCTAGCGAACAACCCACATTTGCCATTCACATAGACACATTTCCAAATAAAACAGGGATGCTTCATATTTCTATGTGGTGCCTTTTACTTGCATACACTCCGGTGTGATTGCACGTTGAGTGTCTGTGCATGAACTATCATTTTTCCCTTATGCATTCCATGTGCACTTCCTTAAAGATCTCGCTACCAATCGTTTTCCATTTACTTCAAAGCCACTCAATTCTTAATGCTGTTTGATAATTTGCACAATCGGAAGGCAGGCATCGTTTTAATTGGGAACTGAACGGTCACCTGCATAAAACTAAACCTGACCCATAAATGTCACAGCTCCCCTTGACCACAATACTTGAAGGATGGGACGTAGCAACCAACTTTTAAAACGTATGTTTAAGGAATATTACATGTGTACAGTTTTCTGGAATATGCATTAAGCATTATATAAACGTCACGAAGCAGCCGCGTTTTCTGCAGGACAATGCTGGTAAAATGCTGCATGGTTTACTGAGTGGAATTACACGTCTCCCAAAAAGCAGGACAAGGAAACAGCCAAGTTTAATATAGTGCTGTTTAGCCTCAATGGACAACTGCGGTCTGGGCTTTTAATTTTACGAGGCGTTGAAATGCTCTGGTGAAGTGAGGTACTGGAGGAAAAGGTCCTAAACGAGGTTTTTGGATGCGACTCTCGCATTTATTCGTCCTCCATTAGCGCAAGCAACTCTGTGTTCAGGCTTAACCTCCTCGTATGCCTGCTGAATAATAATCCCTATGAGAACACCGAAGATGTGCCCCCAGTTTAAGCACCTTCGGCACCAAAGGACAGTTATGCATAACATGACCCACAATGATTTCTGGAAGTGAAAGTGATAGTTTCACGCTTAGCAAAGCAACATGCACATGTGCAAGTACTGAAACCCTTTGAGTCCCGTAACACTGATCTATAGAAACAGCAGAGGTAGCACAGGTTCAAGCCTGGACAAAATAGCATATGCCAGCAAGAACAGACCACAGTCAGTTTTTCAAATAGACTTATCAGGCAAGCAATCAGTAAAATGCATTAACCCTTACCTGTTTTAAGGCTGGGAATTCTAATACATCCATCACCTCCCTGTTAGCATAATAAAGCGTCACACCAAGCTCAGACCAAGTCCTTTAAGCGTCACTTTTATACACGGGCGTGAGAAGGCTATCACTGCATCGGTTCCAACGGGCTTGGTATTCCTATCGTGCTTCCCATGCGCTGCAAACGCTGCCGCGGCTGCAGCTACTGATGCTTCCTCTTGATCAGCAGAACACATTCAGCGGCCGAGGGAGATCCTGTCATTGGTTTGCGCACGCGCATCGAGTGTGGCCATACTGCACATGCGCACAGATCAGGCAGGCCAAATTCACACGCCATGTTGGTGCGGTCGTTCTTGGACTATTAAGAACTGCAGAGATCAGGCGAAGGTGGAACTAAACTGAAGTAGAACAGCTCGTAGGCTGAGCTCGATTCTTTCGCGCATTTGATTATGCTTCTTATGGTGCCTCAGCGGAGAGGAAGAGAAGAGAGGTGGGACGCGAATTGAATTTGACTATGTGTGCAGTATGACGAAGGAAGCAGGATAGTAAGAGAGCAGTCTTCCATACTCGCTGTGTAACTAAATATTCGGGGTGAACTCTGCTTCTTCGAGCAAAGGAGGAGCATGTCCAGCAGAAGGCAAGAAGGTAAGCGTGGCTTTAATATGCCAGAAATGTTCAACAGAGGTGATGGGATGCACACCATTATCATAGCTGCCAAGGTTTCAGATTGCCATGTGTGACATTTTCATAACTTCAGTGTAATTATGAGTGACATTTCAAGAACTATGTGTGACACTTTCTCGTGCGCAAAATCAAGTAACGAAGACTAGGGAAACACATAAATATATGAAATGACACCCATTTGAGCAAGGTAGCTCTAAGATCTTGCCCTAAGAATACACTGCCCTACATAGAATATGGAAACCTCAGTGTTATAAGCGTGGTCGGTCTCTTCACTTATGAGTATTGTGTAATCCTTGTCAAATCAGCCGATCTTCATGTACTCCGCTCCGTTACCAACAAAATAGGATTGCATGGAAACGTGTGCGTGTCCGTATTAGATGCTGTGTAAAAAACATATTAGATGCTGTGTAAAAAACAAACAGCCACCTTCGCTTAGTCATTATTATTATTTCTGAAACCTCATCTTTCTAGAGCCGCATGAAAAAATTTCAAAGGGGCTACTGGGGAAACTTGTTTTCTAAGACTGGCTATCTCACCAGATGCCAAGACCTGTTTTCAGTGAGCTATTTCATGACTGACCTGGGTTTGTGTTTTGCCTCAGTTCAAAAGAGTGTAAAAACAGCCCTGGGCAGAAAAACTTCACCTAATTATACGACCGGCAATGCAGGCAGCAGATCGCGTGCTGCCACTAAAAAGCTAATTTAATTAACACACTCACTAAGTTGCGAGGCCGCAAGCCACGGCAATGGGTCCAGACCTGGCCGCTGCAACGTCACCGCGGCAAAATCAAACTGAATATCGTCGCCCATGTGCGAAATCACGAAAATAATTACGTCAATGATATAAACAATTTCAAACACAAATGAATGAAACATTATTTCTTAACATTTCTTGAAGTTTTTGCTCGCCTCATAGCGTGTAGGGAAAAAACAACACAAAAGATTAATGTATTCCGGATTCATCGGACGAGTCCTAGGTAAAACAAAGACACTTGAAAAGAGTCTTCCTAGTTTACCACCTTTCCAAATTCTATCCATCGATCTACTGTTTTCTTGTTCTGTTATATTTCAGAGTTTGCTCCTTGTTCTTTGACATGTAAAGCACTCATCTTGTTTGTTAAGTGCCTCTGTCTCTAGGTTAAGTAGTGCAATTTAAAAATACAAAATAAATATGAAAGGAAAAATAAGCTACAAACGATTAAAAAGCCGGGGGGCGCTAGAGGGCGCCAGGCAAGATGGCCGCATATTAGTGCTGCTCGGCCCTGCTGATCTCCTATCCGCCCAGAATCCGTCTTAAAATCGACGCATCATAACTATAAGGTGTTTGCCCTGCACGGCAATTTCCCGCTGCTGCGGATCGGGCAGTTGCGGCTCCCCGGAGTGCATCGTGAACGCTGATATCAGCCTCACAAGCGTCTGCCGGCAAGATGGCGACCGCCGTGCACGGAGGTTGCCCGACTGGCTGTCTACTGTGCTGTATGCTCTAACGTGGGGATTGAGCAGCCGCGACGGTGCCTGGCTCACGTGATCCCGGGCCTGACAGAGAGCTGACGGATCACACAGCTGGTGGGGCGGCGGACGCACTTGGGGCCTGCCCTTGCACTACCGGGAGACTGTCCCGGGCGCTGGCACGGAGCGTGGCGGCCTGCTGGAGCCCGCTTTGGTCTTGCACTGAGTCCCTGTTCTGCAGTGGGTGAGCGACGGCACCTGGGGAGGCCAACGCGGCTGCTGCTCCCGCCGTAGCTGCAGGGTGCTGAATCCCTACCTGGGTCCCGGGGCTGGAGCGGATCTCATCCCGCATCGCTGCACATCTCGATGCAGTCTTCACGCTGAGGGCCGGCCCGGGGCAGGGCGAACTCCTGTGGTGAGGACCGGCGCTGAAGGAAGCTGTTGGCACCCGCTGCGGGTGGCGGTGAGTGGGGCGCGGCCTGCTTGGGCCTGTGACTGCGGAGGCGGGTGTGGGCCTGAGCGCTAGGCCGCGCGCTGCGGCCTGCGTGCGTGGTGTGTGGCGGTTGGGAGGCCGGCGAGGTCCTGCACGGGGAGTGTCTCGGCTCCAATCCTGGTCAGATCTCTGCGGCGGAAGATTGGTGGGCCTGTCTGCGGCAGTCCGACATTACCCCCTGCATTATTTTTGAAGGCTCCGTGGTGGGCTGTTTGACTGTATGTCCCCGCTCCTGCAATCCAGCTTCTTGGGCCTGATCTGGCACGTGAGCTGCACAACATTATTGAGGGCGGGCTGGGGATCGCCTGCTTCAGGGCTAATTGCCTTCTTGAATTGGTGACCTGCATCCCCAGAGATATAGGGGAGAACTGCTGTATGTTGTGAGCTCACCTGCTCTTCGAATCTTGTTGGGCCATCGGGGGGCCGGACTGTGGCTATTGCTTGAGCACTAGCTGGGGGTACTCACTCCCTTGCCGGTTAGACTTGCCTGCTCACACTACTCACGCTCTTGAGCACTGACCTGGATCTGCTTGCTGGCTTGCCAAAGACGCCGTCTCCACAAGCCCTGTAGGGAGTGTACATCGTAGAGGTTGCATCTCATACTGGGCCCATTCTCTGATAAAGTGCTGTAGGTGTGGCTGGAGGTAGCTTATATATTCTTGTTGCTCTGCGTCTGCCTTCTCCGTTGCTCATCATGGGGAAGCCGGATAAGTCACAGCCCCGCCTCACGTTTGAGGCACGAAAGTCAGGCAGGGTCCAACAAAAAGCGGCTTCTGACTCTGAGGCTGATGGGCAAGGGGACCCACCCAATCTGGAATCCACATTGCTAGCAATACAAAAGAGTCTCCAGTCCATCGAGGGCAGTATGTCCACTATAAATCATCGGCTGGACTATATGTCTTCGCAATTAGAAAAACAAAATACGAGAATGGGGGAGGTGGAACAAAGAGTATCTAGCGCGGAGGATGGACTCAGCGTTGTAACCAGTAAGACCCTCAACATGGAAAAGATCCTGGCCCTCATACAGGCCAAGAATGAGGATTTGGAGGCCAGGTCTAGACGGAACAATGTTCGCATTACGGGCCTTCCCGAATCAACAAATACGGGCAGGATGTAACACTTCATTGAATCTCTCCTTAAAGAACTATTTGGCCCTGAGCACTTGTCCTCCATGTTTGTAGTAGAGCGAGCCCACCGCTCTTTGGCGGCACGACCTGTCCCGGGGGCTCCACCTCGTCCCATAATAGCTCGACTATTGAACTACCGGGATCGGGATGTCGTCTTGCGGCTGGCCAGGGAGAAGGGTACTATAAGTTATCAGGGGAACACGTTGTCCTTTTTCCCTGACTTTACCGTCGCAGTTCAAACTGTGCGGCGTGAGTTTGGGGTAGTTAAAAAATTCCTCCAGACCGAAAACGTTCCCTACGCCATGTTATATCCCGCGCGTCTTCGTGTGGGATCAGAAGGGAACTTCAAAATATTCTCGACCCCTAAGGCGGCGATGGAGCATGCAAAGCAATTGAAGAGGCACAGGCGCGAGACTGAGACTGAACAGGGAGAGGAGGAATGATAATGTTGTGGTGGGGGCTGCGGTTGTGCGTTTCCTTTTCTTTTTTTTAAATGAATACTTCTGATGGTGGGGCTCACTTTCTGTATTTACTGCTTCTTGTATTTCCGTGCAGGGCAACTGCCTATATGTTATATGCAAACTAGATTGGATGCTGTATAGTTAAAGTATTTACTTTTGGATTGTAACACAGGTACTAGACCTGATCAGCCACCTCCTACGTTGTGGGAGGGTAGGAGCACTCTGATGCCCCCTGTATGGGAGTTCCCCACACTATGTTGTTGCTCTGCTGGGGTTTCTGGGGTTTGCTAAGTCGCTACTGGGATGGCTTTGGCAAGTTGGGGGGCCGAAGTGGGTGGGGGGTTTGGGCTGGGGGGGGTCGGCATTTGTGAGTTGTGTCTGGATGGAATGCCTTCGGGGGTGGGTTACACACTGCTCACATTGGGCTGGCTTACATGCAACATGGGTAGTGAGTTCCGATTTGTGACATGGAATGTGCGCGGTCTCAATAGTCACAAAAAAATCCGTACTGTGTTAGCTTCTCTGGATAGGTGGAATGTACAGGTGGCCTTGTTACAGGAGACGCATCTAACTTCGCTGACTGAGAAAAATGTAGGCACCAGATGGGCTGACGTTCGAATGACATCTTCTTACTCATCCTACTCCAGGGGGGTGATGACTCTGGTCAAGAAAGGTACACCTTTCCAGATTCACGGCACGGACAAGGATGAGCAGGGCCGGCTGGCAATTGTGCATGGTTCGCTGGATGGTACGAGTGTTCTGTTGGTGAACGTGTACGGTCCTAATATAGATGATGCCTCCTTTTTCGCGGATATCTGGCGCAGGATATCTGCCTTCCCGAGTGCTGAAATTATCTGGGGCGGGGATTTTAATACATGTTTGGACATTGACGCGGACTGGGGGGGGGAGCGGGGCCCCGCGACACAGACAATCCACTGATACACTTGTGGGGCTTTTGGACACTGTTGATGTGCATGATATCTGGCGCCTGAGGCACCCTGGGGTCAAAGAGAGCACTTTTATTTCTACTGTGCATGGGTCCTGGTCCCGCCTGGATTATTGGTTGGTGTCTGAGGCTGCATGCACCTGGGCGGTAGACGTTAGGCACTTGGCCAGAACCCTTTCTGACCACTCGCCGGTTCTCCTGGCTTTGCGAGTCCCAGGGGAGGGAGGCCCCCATTTGCGTGGAGATTGCAGCCTTCATCCTTAGCGGATCCGGTATTTAAACACACCATAGGGGAGGCCATTCATAACTACTTCCGGGAAAATGTTGGCACTCTGGACAGTGCCGAGGTTACCTGGGAGGCGTTCAAGGTTACTATTCGGGGGGGTTTGTATGGGGGCGCAGGCCGGAGTTCTCAAAGATTTGCGCCGTAGGATTAGGAAATTAGCGGAGGATATCGCTGCTTTGGAGCGCGATTATGCCAGTTGCCCTGCCACTGAAAAATTGGCCGCAATCCGGGAGTTAGTGTCGGAACATAATGAGACGGTAGATCAAGAAATAAGGCACAGATCGCGGAGATGCACTGCTAGATATTATGGGGAGGGGGGCCGACCTAGCCGTTCGCTAGCGCAGAAAATGACGGCGCCTCGTAGCCAGGCCTACATTACAGAGTTGGTGGATGAGGCCGGAGAGACGCACTTCGGTAATACAGATATTAGCGGGGTGATACTAGATTTCTACTCTAAATTATATGGGGAACACGATCAGCCGCCTATTGGTGAGATTAATGGTTACCTCGATGATATCGCACTGGGCTGGCTGTCCCATGATCAACGGGAGTACCTCACCTCGCCGTTTGACGTGGAGGATGTGAAGCAGGCAATCATGTCCCTCCCTACTTGCAAGGCAGCGGGGCTTGATGGTTTGCCAAGTGAGTTCTACAAGGCTTATTCTGACGCTTTGGCGCCGCAGCTGCTGGAGGTATATGGGGAGGCGTATGATTCTGGCAGGCTGCCTCCATCCCTCACGGAAGCCTTAATTGTAATGCTCTTGAAGCCTGATAAAGCGGCGAATGCCTGTGACTCGTATAGACCTCTCTCCATTATTAATATAGATGCCAAAATTCTGGCCAAAATGATTGCCACAAGGCTCCAGCCCCTGGTCCCCAAATTAGTCCTGCCGGACCAATCGGGGTTTGTGCCTTCCAGGTCTACGACACACAACCTCCATACTATTTTTTCTACCTTGCACTATTTCGACCGGGATTTTCAGGCAGTGGCCGTGCTGCTTGATGCAGCAAAGGCATTTGACTCCCTCCAGTGGGGGTACATGTTTACCGTCCTACTGAGAATGGGTATGCCTCCGTTTTTCTTAAAATGGGTCCGCCTCCTCTATGATGCACCGATGGCACGGGTTCGCGTAAATGGCTGGGTCTCTGAGGCTTTTCCCATCAGGCGCGGCACGCAACAGGGATGCCCGCTATCGCCCATGCTGTTTGCGCTGGCATTGGAGCCATTGGCCTGTAAGCTGCGGCAGCGGCACACCCAAGCGGCATTGCGGTTTCGTCAACGACCCTTAATGGTGTCGTTATATGCTGACGATATGCTGCTATATGTGCGCGAGCCCGCCACGTATTTGCCGGAGTTACTAAGAGAATATGTCCGGTTTGAGCGTTTTTCGGGGTTAGGCATCAATTGGGCTAAATCCACGGTGTTCCCCCCTGACAGCCGGCACTCAGGAGATTGAGATGGACTTTCCGTTGCGATGGTCAACTGACCCAGTGAAATATCTGGGCATATGGCTGCACAGAGACCCTGCAGTGGTCATCTCTGCTAATTATGGTCGCACCGTGGATAGAATCTCAGACCAGGCGGCGCGCTGGGCTAAGTTACCCCTCTCTCTTGCGGATTGCATTGCGATAATAAAAATGACGTTCTTGCCCAAGCTGCTGTACCTGTTTATAAACATCCCTATCAGATTGAATGTTGCGCTTTTTACTACATTGCAGTCGGTTCTGCTCGCGTTCGTTTGGGGGGTGGGAAACCCCGATGCAGTTGGAGGGTTTTGACACTACCATTTGAACGTGGTGGTTTTGAGGCCCTGGATCTCCGTTTATACTACTTATGCGCTCAGGCGCAATTGCGCATTTCTGGTACTTCCCACAGAGGTTCCAGCCACACACGGCAATTGAGGCGGACGCGGTCCTCCCGGTGCCCCTGGCTGCAGCAGCCCTGATGGGTGGAAGGGGGGGGTCCACGGAGTGAAATCAGCCCGGTTCATTGTACGGCTTGGGAGTGGAGTGCACTCGCTAAGAGGGCGGGGGTGGATTATCTATACGCCCCCAAACTGCTGATCGCGGCACATCCAGATATATCAGCTAAACGGGAACAAACTGCATTGCAGGTGCTGGGTAAGGTAGGGATCACTCACCTGGGGGATTTGTACACACAGGGCCAGTTTCGGGCACTTTCAGATTTGCAAAGTTGTCATGGCGCTAGCTTTATGCTGGGATTTACCTATGTGCGGGTGCGACAGGCCATCCGCGCTATCTACCCTGAATTTCCGGCAGAACCGCGTACTCTGCGAGCACTGCAGGCGGTGCTGGCGGGGGAGGAACGCGGGGGCCTGATCACCAAACTATACAATGCCTCTCTTAGGGAGACTGAACTGGCGGAGTCCCCCTCATATGTCAGATGGGCGACGATAGTGGGTACATCTATGACACTGGTTGACTGGAAATTTTGTTGTGAATTAACGGGACGATTGACAGCGAATTGCAACCTCAGAATAATACATTTTAAATATATACATCAACTCTATTATACCCCGCTTCAGCTACGACGTTTCGGGCTGAGAGACTGTGCACACTGTGTGCGTTGTGGACAGGATGACGCAGACCTTTTGCACTTGGCCTGGCACTGTGCAGGAATTGCCGAGTTTTGGGCACGGGTTACACAAGTGCTTACGGAGGTTGTCATGGAGCCTGTGGCATGTGTGCCTGCGGTATGTCTGTTGGGATGGGTTCGTAAGCTTAAACCTTGTAACAGAAGATTGGTTGCCATCTCCACGTTGTTTGCTAAGCTGAGCGGTTGCACAGAGGTGGGGGGCAAAGGCTGTTCCCACAGTGAAAGGGTGGATACGTGACCTGTTGTATTGTAGAGAACAGCTCGACACCTATGCGGAGGAACTGCCGGAGGCATCTCGCCCCAAGGACTTCTGGGCCCCACTTACGGGGTATCTACTGGGCAGGCCAGCAGTGAAAGGGTGGATACGTGACCTGTTGTATTGTAGAGAAAAGCTCGACACCTATGCGGAGGAACTGCCGGAGGCATCTCGCCCCAAGGACTTCTGGGCCCCACTTACGGGGTATCTACTGGGCAGGCCAGACCTATGTTAATACATTGTATACTGTACAGGGATATTCATGGAGGGTGCAGGGACTGTTGGACTTTGTGCTGCATGCTACCCGAGGGGGCTGTCCAGGACTTCTTGAAGTGCTATTCCAAGTGCCGAGGGGGGGAGGGTTACAATTGCGGGGATGATTCAAGTTGGGTGGTGTTCTATAGTAATAAATCGGTTTGCATTGATCTCCTGTGATGAACAATTGTTGCTGGCATAATGCACCTCATGTTGGGGTGTCTTTTGCTTCTTACTTCTTGCAAGCTACACAATAAAAAAAAAATAAAAAAACTATTAAAAAGCCATTTAAATTATTTCCAAGGGGAAAACATCTAGCAGGAAACGTAGTTAAGCAGGCAGCAGCCTTTTCAAATAGGACTTATTCGGCCATTTCAAGCACCATGTTGCATCAAAATTCCACCTTGCAGAGCAGGGACAGTTTCTATCAGATGATTTTGATATGCACCATTTCATTTTAAACATGCCAGCTTGCAGCGGAGGCGAGTTCTTTTTATACATTTAATTAACTACAAAAACATGGCAAATGAATAAACAAAAAAACAAAGCCACATTGATTGCATGCAGGGGCGTAGCTTTCATTGGGGCAGCAAGTGCAGAGGCACTGGGGCCCTGAGGCCCGAGGGGCTCACTGAACCCCAATTTTTCTGTATTTCACTGTTCAAACCACGGTCAGGGGAGCACATTTCATTACAGAAAGCATTTCATTCCTTGTCCTAGGGACCATGACACACTGGCTACGCCACAGATTGCAGACTTAGGTAGGTGATAGTAGGATGTAAGGACGTAAACCATGAAGCACTCTAGTTTTCACCAGACGGCACCGGACTGTTTCACTGTCCATTCTTAAAGTGAAAAGCCAATGACCAAGCCCAAATAACTTGAGACAACAGAATATACATTTTTACAGCCGATAGCTGTTAAGCAAGTCTAGCAACACAAACCGAAATCAGGAAAATAACTTCGTTGAAACTTCGCGATGAGAGATGGAGTATGATTGTGTTTATATGATTGTGTTTAGATGAATGGAGCGTGAGGGTGGGGAGTATTCAGGAAGCGTGTCAGGAAGAGAGGTGAATGAAGGACTATGATTGTATTTAGACGATTGGGTTCAGGCGAATGGAGTGTGAAAGTGGGGAGTATGTAGGAAGCGCGTTAGGAAGAGAGGTTCAATTGGTGAGGTGTGAACTGAAAGTGTGTAATGAGGTTAACGAGATGGAGAATAGGATCACGGGGAAGAGGAGGGATGTGATTAGTCAGACATCTGGGGGAAGTTCTTTTGGCGCGGCAAGCATCACAAAAGGTTTTATTTCACTGCAGCATGGTTTTGGCGGGTTTAATCAACATAATTATGAAAGTATGAATTATTTTATATGTGCAATAAAGGATAGTGTAGTAACGGTGATTTTTTTGATTGACATTTGCAGTTACCCCTGAAGAAGGGCTTGTGCAAGGCCGAAATCCATTGGGTTCAAATAAAGATTACTGCTTTGGACGAATCATAAGTTTCTATCGTGTTCTTGACAGAGGTCTGGATGGGCACATCTCGAACATTGGAAGCTGTTGAAATAGTATGACACCCTGCATGTGGATTAGATGAGTTTAAGTATATAGAAGAACTGGATTAAAACATTGAGTACATGAAATAGAAGTCATGATAAAAATGGAAGATTGTAAATTCGCTGCTTGGCTGTGTGACTGGGTTTGGAGTGAAATGTCGCTCCATACAGCATGTTTAATATGCCAGAGACACCAAAGACAATGGGCACCCAAAGCCGGCAAACCCCAACCCCCCTTTCTTCCACTAGAAATGGAAAACAAAATTTCTACCAGAACCCATTAGCACTTTTGCCCCCAAGTTCTAAGCGTTTTTTGGGTGGGGGACTTTTTGGGATAGTTTGCGCTTAGACCTCCATAACTGTTGTTCTAGATAGGCTATCCACCCTAGATTTGCATCCTTTTTTCCAACATCCTGTGGATTCTAAAGCTCCTCAGGGTTTGTGGGTTTCCCTGAAAAGAATTGAGAAATTTGTCAAAATATAGCGACATTTTGTTTTAGGGGGGAAAATGGTTAAAATAAAGTGCTGTAGAAGAAAGTGTCTGTGTTTTTTTCATGCAAATGGCATCAACGAAAGGTGTACGGTGCTAAAATCACCATCTTCCCTGCTTTCAGGAACAGGCAGACTTTAATAAAAAAAACGTTTTCTTTTTTACCGTAAGTTTGGCATTTTGCTGGGAGATAGCCCATTTTTCCTATTTTTTTCATGCTTTCAACCTCTTTCCAGTTTGTGGTGGAAACGGATGTGAAACCCATGGTGGGTCCCAGAAATCTATACATTTATGAAAACTAGACAAAATTCTGAATTCTGCAAGGGGTCATTTGTGTAGATCCTTGAAGGTTTACCCAAAAAACGAAGTGTTGAAATATAATAAATGTTTAAAATTAGTAGGAAAAACGTCCATTTGTGACTGCGTTTTCATTTGTAACTTTTCGTCACGATGCCTGATTTACTAAAGCAACATACCGTTACGTCTTCTAGACCCTTCTGGTTGAGGGAATATATAAGGTTTGTGGGTTTTCCAATAACTCGAGGTACCCAGAGCCATTAACTGAGCTGCACTTTGCAATGGTTTTTCATTGTGTACCAGGTATTGAGCAATTCATATGGTAAAATATAGAGTAAAAAATAGGTATGAAGGAAACCTATGTATTTCCAAAATGGGAACAAGATATGGAGTTTAGGAGCAGTGGTTATTTGCACATCTGTGGGAACCTATACTAGCATGTTAATTAGAAGGCATTTTTAAAAAGTACTTCTTTTTACACACTGTCTTACATTTGGAAGGCACAAATGCAGAGAAAGACAATTGGTAATAACACTTTTTTTTCTATTCTGTGTTCTCGTAAGTCTCCCGATAAAAATGGTACCTCACTTGTGTGGATAGGCCTTGACCCCGCGACAGGAAACGGCCCAAAACGCAACATGGACACATTACATTATTCCACTGAAAACTGGCCCTTTTTTGTAATATGCCTAGCTGGGGATATTGGGCCTAGCTCAGCCAGCATCTAGAGAAACCTAGCAAACCTGTACATTTTTGAAAAGTAGACACCTAGGGGAATCCAGGATGGGGTGACTTGCGTGGCTCTCACGAGGTTGTTTTACCCAGAATCCTGTGCAAACTGCAACATTTCACTAAAAAGACAAACTTTCCTCACATATCTGTGATTGAAAGTTCTGGAATCTGCAGGGAGAACACACTTCCTTCCACCTAGAATTCCTCTAAGTCTTCTGCTAAAAATGGTACCGCACATGTTGGGTAGGCTTAGTGCCTGTGACAGGAAACAGCCCAAAACGCAACATAGATACTTCACATTTTTCCACTGAAAACTGACTCTTTTTTGTGATTTGCCTAGCTGTGGAATTTGGACCCTAGCTCAGCCAGCACCTAGGGAAACTTAGCAAAGCTGTATATTTTTTTAAAACTAGACACCTTAGGAAATTCAGGACGGGGTGACTTGCGTGGCTCTCACCGGGCTATTTTACCCAGAATTCAGTGCAATTCTCAAACTTTTCCTAAAAAAACACATTTTCCTTGTGTTTCTGTGAGGAAAAGTCCTGGAATCTGCATGGTATTTCCTAGCACTCAGCGTCCCCCCCCCCCCCCTCAAGTCTTCTGAGAAAACCGGTACCTCACTTGTGTGGTTGGGCTAAGTCCCCACGACAGGAAAGGGCTTAAAACTTATTGTGGAGCCATCAAAATGATCTATTACAAAACGACCTGATTTTCCAGGGGGAACACCTGAGTTTTTGGTCCCGGGCTTGGCTTCCATCTATGGAATCTGACCAAATTCACACATTCCGGAAAACTAGACACTGAGGGTAGTGCCAGGATGTGTGGCTTGAGTAGAACCCCAATTTTTTCTTACCCAGAATCCCCTGCAAACCTCAAATCTAGTTAAAAAGTCAAATTTCCCTACATTTCTGTGTGGGAAAGTTGTGGGATCACTGGGCTTGCACAAGTTTCCTACCACCCAATATTCCCTCGGGTCTCCCGATAAAAATTATACCTCACTTGTGTGGGTGGGCGAAGTACCCGCGACAGGTAATGGCCCATAAAGTATTGTGGCGATAATGATATCTGCGGTAGGTGTGCTAATTAGTTCTGGGGTCGACAACCATGTAGGAAAACCTAAAAAACCCAGACATTTCTGAAAGGTAGACATCCAGGGGAGTCCAGGGAGGTGTCGCCTGTGTGGATCCCCCAATGGTTTCTTACCCAGAATACTCTGCAAAGGGGAAATGTTGAACACATTTTCCTTGCATTTGATGAAGCAGATAAACTGCTGAATCCCTAGCTGACACGTAAAACCGATTTTGACACCTTTAAGAGAAAAATGACAAACGTGCACTGTTTGTGCTCACTATACATTGGAGAGTCTTGAGAAATGGATCATAAAAAGACTTAGTTACTGCATCATAAAAGCATGCAGAAGAGTATAGACTATAGAAAATGCTCATTTGAATAACATAGGTTCATGTTTTACTAAATTATGCTGTTGTATTCTTTTAATGTGGAATAGAAATGTGAATGTGATGACTCGCGTGTTATAGAGATTTCATTAACCATTCTCATTTAAATAATGATGTATGTGAAGAATTAACAAAACTAAATGTAAGTTAGATAACATTATGAACGTTTATTGTAGAGTTTTGTTTTCAACTCTATCTTAAAGTGTGCACCATTAGAGAATAAGAGAAATGGAGCTGCATGTTTATACTAATTCCAAATTCACTGACATTGTCAGAGAATGATCTTCATAAATGTACTAATGAGAATTACTAGATACAACATAAATATTCTCTATTTTGAAATGATTTTATACGTTGATACTTTGAGAATGTAGTAATGTGTCATAGTTACACGTGTTAATTTCAATAAAAATAAAATGCTTTATAAGCGTCACAAATTGAAGATAAAGGATACAAGGTCTTAGAAACTCTAGAATGTAATACATTTTCATTAATTTATATTGTGTATTTCATGAACTAAAATTCCATTTAGGCCTGCAGTCTCTTTTCTTAGCTTGATTCTGTTCTTATGGAAAGGCTTCATAACTTACAGTGTGATATGCAACTACGTTTCATAGTACGGGTTCCCATGCACATACCAGGACTATTCGCAACTATTTTGCTACTTTGGGAACATCTGCTGTAAGAAACTGTCCTCTTCAACTCACTCATGTGCCTTTGCTAAAGGACAATTGTTCACAACTTTACTTTTTGAATGGTTAGACAGCTCATGTAGTGATCAGTCGCGGCAGGCATGACTCGCGGGTGGGGTCGCGCGGGGGTGGGTGAGGTTTAATTTTAATTATATTAGAAAAATAATAACTTACCTTAGCCGCCCGATCCTGCGTCGTCTCTGCTCCTCGCAGCCGCAGGCAGCCTCCCTCCCCTCCCCTAAGCCAATCACAACGCTGCAATGGCAGCATTGTGATTGGCTGGGACGCCAACCGCACAGGCGTCTATGGGGAGGCCGTTTTCTCCATGCAGGCTGCATGCAGCCTACATGGAGAAAATGGCAGAGTGTGCATGACTGGTTTGGTCGGCCCCAGAGGGCCGACCAAACAGTCAGGGCCCGCAACATTGGGCTAGCCGCTCCTCCCCTGCCCTGTTGCGGGACCGCCCACCCGCCTGCCCCCAACCAAACCCTTCTGCTTTATCGCAGTGCGAGAAGCAGTAACTTAAAATGGTATACCATTTTATGTTACTGGTTCTCGCACTACGATCAAGCAAGTGGGGCAGCGCTCCTCTGCCCACATGGAGGAGCCGCCCCTGGTGGTCATTACCACCTTTTTGCCATAAAATGTGTCTTTTTTTTATGCAGCATGACAATCGCCCTATACGAACTGACCAATGGACTGAGTGGTGTGACCAGATGAGGTGACCCAGGAGGTGTCACCCCAAAACTTGATAAATTATATTCTACATTGGAGTGACGGAAAGGACACACATTCCTCTTTTCCACAGAAGATCTTGCTTCTTTGCTAACTAAGAGACGGCTTTCTGTCCTTGTGGACACTACTGGCTTTCCTTAGTCTGACGCATATGCTGTGTGCGATATTTCCCAGATTTCTTTCCCCAGTGGGAGAGAACCTTTGAGCTGATATAGTTTACATCCTTTCCTCTTGAACTTCCTCTTGAACTTTGGTAATTGATGGCCCCAAGTAGATTAATTTGATTACTCTGCACTCCTAAATTCAAATGCCTGATATTAATGTATTTACTCTTCTTAACTTACAGTTAAAAATCTAACCATCCTCAGGCCGTTTGCTCATGATTCGCAATACGGACGAGTGAGATTGAATAAGAGGGTACTTTACCACTCTACATATTAACTGGAACCTTGGTTGGACATCTGCTATCATACTTAGGAACTGA
Source organism: Calotriton arnoldi (assembly GCA_963921515.1). NCBI lineage: Eukaryota > Metazoa > Chordata > Amphibia > Caudata > Salamandridae > Calotriton > Calotriton arnoldi. The sequence continues at coordinate 447,115 of CAWUFW010004947.1, read as the reverse complement.
GGGAAAACCCAACCCTGACGAAGTCCTCATGGACGAAACCAACATGTTGGCTGGGCTGTTGTGCAAATTGAAAAAAACTTCAATAAAGAGGATTTGAAATTCACGTCCAAGACTCCCGAGTAATATTATTGGATGTGATTTGTTGTTTAAGTATTACATGGAATTTGTCCTAATGCTTTGAATTAAGCTAATTTGATCATATAAATGTACGCTCCTTTTTCATTGGGGATTCAGCCTCAAATCCTGTTTCTGTCTCTCTATGACTTGTCTCCAATAATTGATTGTGCATTCCAGTATAGTATTAACGAGGGATGGGAATTCTAATAGAGAGGTCTCTAGCGAACAGATTCTATTGTTATTATTTTGCATAGCTTTAACTGAATTATTGGTTTGTATAATTCTAGAGCTACTGTATTTCCTTAGGAGATTTGGTCAAGCTGTAATAATCCTGTATTTGAATAGCATAGTTTTGAGAGTTATATATATGAATCTAATTACTAGTTTGTATGTTAGTTATCAGATTCCTGATCCTCATTGGATAATTGGATTGGATCCCCTATATCTAACCCCTCTCAGCACGATTCAAGATCCATTGGAGCACCATGTAAATTCATTTTAGATGTATTGCCTGGAGATATCAAGACCAAAAGTAAATGGGCCTAGTGACGCTACAGCTCATTTCTGTGACGTAAACTACAAGAATATGTAGGAATCCAGAAACCTCCTACCACCCAGCATTCCCTACTTCTCCTGATAAAAACGGTACCCCACTTGTGTGCTTGGGCCTAGAGCCCGCAACAGGAATGGAATACACAAGTGTCAATGGTAGTCTCAGCATGAGGACTACTGTTGACCCTGGTAGATCCGTTCTGGACGCGTGCACTAGGCCCAGGCACACAAGTGGGGTAGTGTTTTTATCAGGACACGTGGGGGAATGCTGTATGGTAGGAGTTTTGTAGGTCCCTGCACATTCCTGACGTTTACGCCACAGAAATGCACAGGAAAAATAGTGTTTTTATTCAACGTTACATCTTTGCAGGGTATTCTGGGTAAGAAAACATTGGGGAATCCACGCAAGCCAGACCTCCTTGGACTCCCCCGGATGTTTATCCTTCAGAAATGTCAGGCCTCGAAAAATCATAAAAATGTTACTAGACCTGCAGGTCTAGTAACTTGAATACTCAACTCGACCTAACTGTCGCGTAAACTGGTCTCATTATGTCATCCTAGGCAAATATTTTACTTTGCAGAACCCCCTTTTTCTTCATTATCACACATGAGAGCACCTTCCAATATGTAAATTTAACATTCCTGCCGTACAAAAAAACGATTTGGTTGCTGTTCTGTTTGATTCGGAACACCGATCGCTGGTGGCTTATGGGGCATTCGACAACACGAGTGTCGATTCGCCAATAATTCAACGGCGATAACTGTACTAAGACTGCCATAAGTAATCCTTCATTGGCTACATTTGTGCTGAGCCTTTCATTTGGACTATCTATTCCTATGTCCATACCCGTTTTTATTTCAAGGGTCTTCAGTCTACATATGAACTTTTTCTCCTGAAGATGGTCTTCTAGATGACAAGACCGAAACGTCGACATTTATAACCCATTTTCATTTATATTGTTATACAGGAGTTAATCATTGTATTTTAAATGATGATTTCCATTTGCACAAAAGTGCAAGAAATGGGTTTTCACAAAAGTGATCATGAGATAAGAACATTGTAAAGACAATCCATCTCAGTCATTTTTGTTTATGTGAACTATGCTTTGTACCCTTTCTCTACGTTATTTATTCACATAAATTTGTATAGAAAAAGTATACACCCGTCTGTTTGTTCTTTTTGATTTACTCATGTGATTTTTGCATTTTATTTCAATAATTCATAAATTTGAGGCCACTAACTTGGGCTCTCATAACTTGTATGTTAAAAATCAAGCTGGATTGTGTTTAAAATAAATCCCTTGTAGGCACCGTTACCTGATACCTAGTTCCTATTACCCAAGCCTCCAAGGGTGTACTGGGTTGCCCAATTTCTTGAGTAACTTTCTAAAAGTGGCATTTTCAGAACTATAATTTAAAAACCAACTTCACCATCAGTTGTGTTTTTAAATTTTGAGTTCAGGTGCCCCAAATTTGGATTTCCCGTCTCTTCCCAATTGGTAATTACACTTGCAAAATGTAATAAGGCAATCCCAATGTTATCCTATGAGGGAGATAGGCCGTGCCGTAGTGTGATTTAAGACTATTCCACTACCAGGACATGGAAAACGTAAAACTTCGTGTCCTACTTTTTAAATACACTGCTCCCCGCCCACGGGCTGTCCAGGGCCTACCTTAGGAGTGACTTTTATGTAATAAAAAGGAAGATTTGGGCCTGGCAAGTAGGTTAACTTGCCAGTTTGAAATGGCTGTTTAAAACTGCATACATAGGCTCTGCAGTGGCAGGCCTGAGACCTGTTTAAAGAGCTACTTAAGTGGGTGGCACAATCAGTGCTGCAAACCCACTAGTAGCATTTGATTTAGAGGCCCTGGACACGTAGTGCACTTTACTAGGAACTTATAAGTAAGTCAGATATACAAATTTTAGATACAACTAATCTTACCATGTTTAGAGTAAATATCACATGCACTTTAGCATTGGTTAGCAGTGATAAAGTGCCCAGATTCCTAAATCCAGCAAAAACAGGAGGTCGCAAGGCAAAAAGTCAGGGGAAACCATGCCAAGGACTCCATGTCAAACACCCCCCTTGCAAAAGCAGTTAGTTTGTAATAGATAATTTTGATGTCCCCACAATACGTTTAGGCCCTTCCCTGTTTCCGGCACTTGGCCCACCTTCACAAGTGAGGTACCATTTTTATTGGTAGACCTGGGGGAATGTTTAGTGCTAGGAAATTTGTGCCAGCCCTGTGATCCCACATCTTTCCCACACAGAAATGTGATGAAAATGTGACGATTTAGCTAAATTTGTAGTTTGCAGAGGATTCTGGGTAAGAAAACAGTGCAGGATCCATGCAAGCCAAACCTCTCTGGACTCCCCTGTGTGTCTGGCTTTCAGATATGTCTAGGTTTGGTGGGTTTCCCTTGATGGCCGCCGAGTCTGGGACCAACAACACCATTGCCCCTCCTTGCAAAACCAGGTTATTTTGCAATAGATAATTTTGATGTCTCCACAATAAGTTTTGGGCCCTTCCTTGTCGCAGGCAGTTGGCCCACCCACACAAGTGAGGTAGCATTTTTATCGGGAGACCTGGGGGAACGCTGGGTGCTAGGAAATTTGTACCGGCTCGGTCATCCCACAACTTTCTCACACAGAAATGTGAGGAAATAAATATATTTTTGTCAATGAATCCAATTTGCAAGGACTTATAAGTGCGGTTGGAGCGGACGTCATGCTATTGTGGAGGACCTTTGCAGTGCAGTAGAACGTGTGACACAGGCCGAAAATAGGATATCTGGAGAAGAAGACGCCATCACAACACTACAAGGCAAAGTCCGTACCCTAGAGGGACTCACTCGGGGGCTGACCACACGGGTTGAAGATGCAGAAGGGAGAGTCCGCCGTAATAATCTGCGATTCGTGGGGTTTCCTGAGGGGTGCGAGGGCTCGGACATGTGCGCGTTTTTAGACCACTGGCTCAATTTCTGGATATCAGATGATGCCCTGTCTTCTTGCTTCGTTCTGGAACGTGCTCACTGAGCACTTGCGGCCAAGCCGCCACCGGGAGCTGGCCCCCAACCTGTAATCGCACGGATCCTCAACTACCACGACCGTGACGTGATCATGAGACAAGCCTGTGGTCAAAAGTCTCTAGCCTTCGAGTCCCACCCGATAATGATTTTTCCGGACTATACCAAATTAGTACAACAAAAGAGACAGTCATTTACTGCCGCCAAAGCGCGCCTCCGTGAACTGCAAATATCCTATAGCTGACTCTGAGGCCCACCTGAGAGTCCGCTATAAAAACAGTACATTGTTCTTTGATACCCCTGATGGGGTCTTTCAATGGACAGATGAACGTCTATCAATCAGGGCCCACACACCACCGCCCTGAGACTCGGACTCATCATCCGGGGACCCACGCCTACAGCAGAATAAAACTCCTAAGGACAAGCGGCGGCACCGGTCAAGATCATCCTGGCGCTCTTGTGGAGACAAGCAACTTGGCACCCAGAAGGCGGGTTCGTAAACTGCAACAGATCCGCATCTAGACCCACAAGGTCCTCGACGCGGAGAATCATCTACATATTGGATCAAGTACCGGCAACGACAAGGGCTACTACGCAGAAACTGTTCTATATCACAGGTCCCAAGGACATACGATAGGGATGGGACCCTTGGGGAACTTTTGGTCTGTATCCGCCCTCATCCCCGGTTGGGTGTGATCTATATACCTTCCACGACAGATACTTCAGTGTTCTTTGAGGTATTGGGGTGGGGGGGTGGTTCAATTTTTGTTTGTTATGGTGGTTCTATGCGCCTATAGTATGTCATTCACTAGTGGTATCTGCGTCACACTTGTATTTAACTCTCAAATCACATCCAATGACGTCACTCCCGAATAATGCAGCTCCATCCGGAGCAATCAAAGTTGTCTCTTGGAATGTTCATGGCCTCCTCGACAAGATCAAGCGGGGGGCAATTCTTAAACACGCGAAGCACTTTGGGGCGGATGTCCTGCTTTTGCAAGAAACTCACTTATTGGGGCTTGTACCCCGTGCCTTGCCCGCTACGGTTACACACAAGTATTCCATTCAGGGTTTACGAGAGGGTCCAGGGGGGTTGCTATAGTAATCCACTGCAGAATTCCGTACTCACACATGCATACATAGGCTGATACGTTGGGTTGAACCTTGCTTATACATGCCACGATCTGGGGAGAACCCATAGTGTTGGGCAGCATATATGCCCCTCCACCCCTCAGTCAGGCATTTACAGAGCGCCTCATGGACACTTGGGGTTCACTACCCGATGTACTGTCACTAGTGGGAGGAGATTGGAACGATGTGCTGGACCCCGTCCGGGACAGATGTCGCCCCACTGCATCACATTACGTGCCAAGGGAGTCTCGGCTGGAGCCCCTAGTTCAGACACTGAGCTGCGTGGACTCATGGAGGACCTTTCATCCCGCAGAGACCAGTTACACGTATTTTTCAACGGTACACGGGGCATTCTCCAGATTGGATTATATTTTCATTACCAGGTCCCACATCCCCAGAGTGGCTGTGACAGAGATTCTGCCCAGAGGCATGTCAGATCAATCCCCGGTCCAAATTCAGTTACAAATAGGCCCTGGGCGCTCCGCATTTCACTGGCGAATGTCGCCTTGGCACCTCCATAACCCGGTCTATAATATGAATCTTCACACAGCCTTGCTAGAATACTTCTCATTAAACACAGAATCGGCACCCTCTGCCTCTATCCTATGGGAGGCCATGAAACCCACCATCCGCGGGTTCGATATTAGCCAATGCACGGCGCCAGACGGCAGAAGAAATCGACCCTAATACAACTTGAAGCTCAGATACTCCCATCTGAGCGAGGCGCACAAGAGCCGGATGGCAATAGTGCTCGCAGACAACTGACGGCTCTGCAGAAAAGATATCAAATCCTCCTTCTCAACGAAGCTAAACATGCATGGCAGGCCACGCAGAGCAGGATCTATCAATGGGGGGACAAATTTGGGAAACTATTACTCAGACTGTGTCAGTACACTCTCAAACTGACAGAAATACCCATAATTACATCATCCACAGGGGAGACGATATCCAACCCCACATCTATCGCCAAGACCTTTGCTGAATTTTACCGCTCCCTTTATACCAAGCATGAGGTCATATCAGAATCTCAGATAGAGAATTTTTTTCAAGATATTCCGTCTAGGGCATTGTCCGACGCCGTCTGTGAATCCCTTAACGATCCTATCATACTACAAGAATTAATCTCGGCAGCGTCTGGGATCGCGTCTGGCAAATCACCGGGACGTAACGGGTTCCCAGTTGAGTTTTTCAAGACATTTGCATCTATACTGGGGCCACATTGCCTCGCGACCCTTGATGAAGCCATCCAAAAGAAAATCCTGCCAACAGACTGGAGACACGCGGAAATCGTGGTTTTCCTTAAACCAGGACGCCCCCAGGACCTCTGTTCGTAAATAGGCCAATATCTCTGCTAAACATTGAAGCAAAGCTTTTAGTCAAAGTGCTGGCAAACAGATTGATCCCGCACCTCACGGACATGATCCACCCCGATCAGGCCAGCTTCATGCTGCAAAGATCGACTCAACACAGCATCCGTAGACTCCATAATGCCATTGCTGCCATTGATTGCCTAAACAGACCGGCTGCCTTACTCTTAGTAGACATGGATAAGGCATTCGACTCAGTGAGTTGGACTTATTTGTTCATTTTATTGAGGCACTTAAACATGGGTCCCCGCCTCATTGCATTGATTAGACTATTCTACACAAACCTTACGGCATCCGTGCGGGTGGCCGGAACTACATCAGACCACTTTCCTATCCACTGTGGCACCCGTCAGGGGTGCCCTCTTTCACCTCTGCTATTTGCCCTGGCCATCGGGCCATTAGCAGCCTGGGCAAGACGTGACGCACTCTATCACGGGTTCAAGTTGACTCCGGACATATTGGATCGCATAGCATTATACGCAGACGATATCCTATCCTTCCTGACCGATCCCCACCGGACAGGGCCCCGAATACTCCAAGTCATGCGCATCTTTGGCGAGACGTCTGGCCTATACATGAACCCTACTAAGTCTCAAATTTGGCCACTCAGAGGGTTGCTTGGGAGCGGGCGATGGACCGAAGGTCTGACGCTTGCAATACAAGGCTTCACCTACTTGGGCATCTTTGTATCAGATAGTCAAACACTCTCTTGGTGGGAAAATCTGGAAGTAACGACCGCCAAAGTCAAAGCGCAGATGAAAACGTGGGCCTCACTCCCCCTCTCACTCTATGGAAGGTCTGCCATCTTCAAGATGGTCTCATTACCGAAATTACTTTACCAACTATAATCTCACCCTTATACGATTTCAGTGTCCTGGTTTTGGCAAATGAACGCAGCCCTGGGTCAATTCATGTGGGGGGGTAGCACGACCAGGGTCGCCCTAGGCACATGTATGCAATCTTCTTACTGCGGGGGTATAACCACTGCGGACATACATTCCTACTATGCAGCAGCACAACTGCAGGTCCTGAACGAATGGTGGTACGGGCTAAGGGACGAACCCGCACATAAGATCAAACAGTGGATTATGGGAGAGCCATCTCTATACCCACTTCTGTATAGGAGATCAGCCCCTAAGGGCCCCCCCGCAACGCAGGCGGTGATCATGACCTGGCGACAGACACTTTGCCGTATAGGTTGGTGGGGGCGTCTTACACGTGAGACCCCCGCTGTGGCGAAATCGTCTACTCCCTCAGGTAGCGGACCTTCAGGCGTTCGGCGGCTGGGATCGCATCGGAGTTTCAACCCTAGGGGATGTTATGAGGGGCCATACCCTGAAGTCCTTTCAAGACCTTCAAAAGGAGTTCTCCATGCCCCACTCCCAATTCTACAAATACTTACAATTACGACATGCCTTTCACTCTTACATTAAGGATCTAACCGCCCTACCCGAGTTCAGCCCACTAGAGGGCAAGCTCCTAATGGGGGATTTAGGGGATCATAAAATCTCCAAAATTGATCAAACCCTAGTGACGAATAGCCCCACAAACATTGTTACCTACAGGCCTCATGGGACATGGATATAGGTCCTATAGACGACGACGACTGGTCCGAAGCTCTCCAATCACCACGTAAAGCTGCAATTTCCACCTGCCTCCGCTATATTCAATTTAAATACTTGCATAGGGTGTATTACGCTCGACTTAGATTATGGCGGGCAGGGCTGATTGCCTCCCCTCAGTGCCTTCGCTGTCACTCCGAGGACGGCACCTTCCTTTACACAATTTGGACGTGTCCCACTCTCGATCGTTTTTGGCGGGTGCTGCTTCAAAGTCTATCTGCAGTACTAGCATGGGACATCCCCGGTCTCCCAAACTCACGCTCTTACATTGCACAGACGAAATTGGAGGTAATCATTAAAAAAGACATTTGTTATTTTTGGGCCTTACCCTTGCAAAACTGGACATAGCCAAACATTGGAAGGCTGATACTCCTCGTGTATCGACGTGGAAGGGGGGCATGGATTATGCTATGGAGTTAGAACGACCTGTATTCATAGCCCGTGGATGCCCACTGAAGCACACCAAAATATGGAAGAGGTGGGCCACATATAGGAACATTCCTCTGGAGAAGCACAACACAGAGGATGGTCAACTAATGAAGTCATAGCATTTCAATAGGGATGGAGAGTTTATATCAATACCACACCCATGTATTGGAGACGCGAGTAACCAAGACTAGAATGTATGAGACCAGGCGCAGAGTTAGGATTCGTTTGACGCAGTTGTTTTTGTTTTATGATTGTACTCCTACGATACATGATAAGATGTGGAATGTAATTTCCCTCCTATATTCTTATTTGAGGATTTATATGGCTATCATTGCTTGGAAACCTTGTGTTGACCTTTATAAACTCAATAAAATATGTTTTAAAAAAAAAAAATTACAAGGACTTCTGGGTAAGTAAACCTTGTGTTATCCACACAAAACATACAACATATTATTTCCTTAGTGACCAGTTTTCAAAAAGATGTGAGGGCAGAAGGTGTTCATTTTAGAGAAACAGTATGCTCTGACACTAAAAAGCAAAAAATCCACCAAAACATTATTGCACACTCATCCACTAGTCAATCACAGGCATACTGGTTAGATTTGGCACAAGGGTAAGTAAATGGTTCATAAAAAAAAACGTTATTCCCCAATGACTTTATGAAATAAAATCCGCAAAAGTCATTGTTAATAATTTTCAAATCAAAATAGAGAACCACTGACTTTCAGCTTGTGAGCTGTAAGGCCACGTCAAAGCACAAACCACTTTACAATCCGTTCACATGCCTTTAATGCGTCAGACACAGAAAACGAGTCACACTGCCTGCTGCGGGCCAACACAACACATGCATTTACAAACTGCGCCATTCAAGGGCCCTTTCACTCTCATGCGCCAGCTTGACTATCACACCACCATATTCCCAAACCTCAGACAACTTACAAACACACCTCAAGCAAGTCAGTACACATTCTGGCTACCAGCCACCAACACACTGCCAGCCAGATGCCAGTTCAGATACAACAATCACACCGGCTGGAAGCTGGACTGGTCTGGTATTCCGTTGGCGGTGTGTCAGTGTAGTGACTTGCAGCTGGTCACAACACACACACTGGCATCCAAGTGCCAGTCTACGCACACCACCAGCCGAGCACCAGTACATGCAGACCATCAGCCAAACTCCATTTCACACACACAGAAACATAATCCCTGGTGTCTAGTGGTTTTCCACCCCTCCCTTGGGGTAAATCGGACAAAAAAGGGCGGAAGGGGGGGGGGCAATGGAGCCAGAAAACAACCACAACATTTCCCAAATAATGGGGAGTGGCCCTTGCCCAAGGCGCTCCTCGCCGACATCTAAGTAAAATAATCCCTGGTGTCTAGTGGTTTTCTGACCCTCTTGGGGCCAGATTGGCCAAAAATATGGCTGATCTGCCCTCTGGGACAGAAAATGGCCAAAATAATGCTCCGATAATGGGGAGCGACTTTTGCCCAAGTGGATGCTCCCCGACATGTATTGTGTTAAACCCTGGTGTCTAGGGGTTTATGGCCCCCTGGGGGGCAGATTGGCCTAAAAATATGGGAGGGCAGAAAACGGCCAAAATACTGCCCCAATAATGGGGAGCGACCTTTTACCATGCGGCCGCTCCCCGCATCAAAAGAGAAATCCCTGGTGGCTAGTGGAGTGGATCCCTGCTTGGGAATCCCCCTCCTGTGGCGATTGCCAAGCAGGGATCCTCTTGGGAAAGGTACAATTGGAAAGGGGAAATTCTCCCATTTCCAACCATACCTCTCCGGTCTGCTTTGGTGCTCGGTGGACTGAGATATACCCCTGAGCACCGATAAAGTGAAATGAGCCGATCTGCTCATTTCACTTTCACTTCCTCTGAAATTATGTCAGTCTGCCATGCACACAGATCATCGTTTCAGAGAAAAACATAAAATAGCCTCGGGAGCTGGGGAAGCTCTTTCCCAGCCCCCGAGGCTATTTTAAAAGCAAGGAAATCCCTCTGGTGCCCGCAGCGGGGGCGCTTCCTGCCTCGTGTGCGAGGCCGGCCTCAAACACACAAGGACTGGTGCAGAGGACAGCTTTGAGCCATCCTCGGCACTGATCGGGTTAATAGGGTCTAATGGTGTGCCAGCTGAAAGGTGGCTGAGTCATAAAAAGCGGAGTCACGCTGACAGTCAGCTTGTACACTTACTTTTTTTTAAGCTGTGCCACAAAGAAATTGGCAACAAGGACAACTGTGACAGAAAATCTTATTTTGCTTACTTAATTGATCACCAAGACACTGCAATTTAAAATCTCTTACAGGTCATCTGCTGCATAGTTCTGTGTGTGCCTAGCAATTTTCAGAGGATAATAATAACGCTAAGATAACTCTGGTGGTTAATGCCCTTGCTAGAGTGAGCTTTGTTTTGCCTAGTCACTAGTTTGGCTTTTTAAGTAGCACAGCGGCTTAATGAGCTTGCTTCAAAGCACATTGTTTAATATGCAGATCATAGATTTGTATTATGTGTAGACAGATAAGGAGCTACTGCTTTTGACACCGAGATCATTTTGTTGCCCTCAGTGCATACATTTAAATCCTTCTAATACAGCACTGTGACCTATGAACCAGCATCAATGAGCTGCATGCAAACTCAGTGGTGGCTGGTGACATTTGAAAGTGGTGAGGCGTAAAATTATTGGCATACTGCACCGCAGCGAGTGAGCGTAGCGAGCGAGCCCGAACAACCTAAGGGGGGTTCGGGGGGGTTCTCCCCCCGAGCAAATTTTGAAAAAAGAGTGGACAAATGGTGCATTTTCAAGCAAATTTGAGAAAGCAGGAAGGTTGATAAAGCAATTGTGAAAGTGCAGTTATTACATTAAAAAAGAGATGTCATATAACATAGGTAGCTGCTTATTCAAGCTTTCTTTCACCCCATAGTCCAGCAGGGTCTTGATACAAGACAGATAAGAGAAAAAGCAGTGTGGTCCTCGACCAGGAAGACACTCAGTATTTCGTTGGTAAGAAGTCAAAGGATTGGTCAAATTGAAAACCTGAAATGCAATATGCAATCAAACAATTTGCAAGTACATCTCATCTATGTTCAACAAGCCATGTTTTACCCATGATTGGAATTGTGAATCACCAAATAAACTGAGCCACTGCAATCAAAAGCAGAGGGCCTCCTCAAAAAGTATGCCCTTAAGAGAGTTCTCTCATCTCATGTACTCTCTATATTTTCTCTGGAAGTTGAAAACTCCTCACATTCTACTGCACAAACCTGAACCCTTCTGCATATTCCAACACCAGAACTCATTCTTGGCCATTTAGTTTGGAGCCATTCATACCAGGAATACAGAAAATACCTTTAAATAGAGTAGAAGGTTTATGAATACAAGCACTTAGCAATCGTACATATACTATGAATGAGAGCCAAAGGAAACAAAAAGGAATAAAGAAGGGAGCAACACTCAAATACAACTCATGCTCCGGAACGCCATAAAATTCTCTATGTGGCAAGTTCATCACCTATAGCAGAACACAGTACATTTAATGTCTCCCTCAGTTTAGCATATTAAACAATAGCAAGTGGTAATTCTTGTGATATGTACTCATCACTGTAGACTATTGTAGAGTCGCTATATAAATACAATTAATACAATATGTGGTGTTAGGTGTAGAAAATCTAGACTCACACCTGTCTATATTTTTTGATGTTTTATCCTTGATAATGTGCCCTATTGATACTCTGGGGTCGATATTCAGTGTGCGCGCCCTGAAACCGCTCATAAACTCGAAAAGTAAATAGAAAGTTGTTTAGCAGAGAAAACTATTAGAATGGCAAATGAAAGTATTTAAAGGTGTACAGTTCATCCTTCACTGGAGAGTAATAAAAAGACAGCATTTTCAGATATTTGCACAATATGGTCGGACATGGGTACAGGAGTAAAAAGATCTGCACCCTCACCACTTGTAAATTTTTGTTTTTGCCCTTGATGTAGTAAAGTTGGCAGAGGCAACTGTTGGTGACATTGCGGAAGTGTTTGTAGGCCGTTTGCCGAGAGCCTAGCGGGATGTCACCTGAACAGACACAGCAAGCCGCGCTCTGGTGCCACTTAAAACACACAAACACTTACTCATGTGAATTCAAGAATCTGCGGGTGGAACCAGAAACAATATCCTGATATCGGTTTACAATGCGGATGTCCCTTTATGTACAACAAAACGCATCATCACACAAACATAATATCATTGGGCCCATGGCGAGTCACAAAACTGAAGAACTGCAGAGGAGATACTCGAGTGCAAAGATGCGCACACTAACGCTGCTCTTTAGAAACTATAATGGTCATAGGTGTATGCGGAAGAGAGAATTACAATGGCTGAAGGACACGTGTACAAACCAACAACTGTAACCCTTCAGACACAAATGAGAATCTCCATCCCATCTAAACTCTCAGCATTGACTCGCCCGATTAGCCACCAAAGTGCAACATACACATTGTCTGATGTACAAAACAAATTAAGAGATACATTCACAAAGGAAATTAAACGGATGGAAAAGTTGCCAACCTTGGCTGTGGACACACAAACCACAAGGAGATGAGGGAATGCGAAGTGACCAAGCCCCTGTATCAGTTGGGATCCGTAGCCTAAAGCGGTATCACTGTCCACTGCAGGTGCCCATCGGAGATGTATTTTACACCACAAGCACGCATGCGCCCTGCTCTGCTGCACCGGATCTCCCTGCAGCTACTCGCAGGAGGGTGCAACCACACACTGCCCCCATCTGCAGGAACATCCCTACCCCCGTCTCCACGTGCCGCCAGCCCCTCTGCAGTGAACCCTATGCCATCAGTTGGCCTGCCTTTCCATGCAACCTCTATCCATGGCACGTGCGACGTCACGCCTGCGCTGGGGCCGCACATGTATGTGTGTAATGTGGCTCACTGTGCGTCAGCCCTGGCTGCACTCTACTGAGTGTGTGTTCTTTTCACAGAAGGATAGTGAGCCGTTTTACACAATATGCCCCCAGATTGTTAAATATCGAAACATGAACGAAGACTATTCTCTAGGTATCACGCAGCGCCACCACCCTGTCTTTGTACAGCTGTTCTCACACTTAAAGTGTCTGCCACGCAACCGTGTTTGGCTTGTCGAAACCAAACCAAACAGTTGTTTAGCAGCAATGACCGAGCTCACCCAATAGCTGTCCCCCCGTCTTTTATGTTTATTGATCGCATACAATGTGTTATGACTAGGCATGGATTAGTTGAGCATCACTCCAATTTCGAGGCTCCCTGGTCGCCGATCTAATGACACTCAATACTTCCCCAACGATCAATGCTTAACTTTATGCGCCCAACGATCCCTTTACTAAAGAAACAGGGGACTTCAGAAATATCAGCACACTCGCCACCACAATTCCACCCATTAAACCAGCACCTTTTCGCCAACGACCTAATGATGAGCCTCAATACAGCGATATAGAGAAGATCACATATCCACGATGAAACCAACACAAAAATAGGGTACGGCACGCAATTCCCAGCACTGTTTTAACGACCGAGTTGCAAGCACTCGGGGTATTAGTCCTGCTGGTTTACCTGTAGGTGCTCCGGCTGGATGCTGTATCTCTCTCCCTTTCACTCCTCCACAGGCTCGTATGTTGGATTGCCATTCTTCCAGGCATTTCCGGTTTGAATCGAAAGCCGAAGGCACGCACGCAACCCAAACAAGGTGGATCACCGAGCTATCGAACGTCTATAGCTGCAGAACTATCATATCGCGAAGCTGGCGTGATAACTTAGTTGCAGAATCTGTATGCTGTGCGCTACGTACTGCAAGAAACAGCTTTAGAACCCGTCGCATCCCATATTCTCACGATGGTGGTAAAGACTTTTTAGAAAACTATAATTTAGCTCGTGGTCAAAGGCAAGCTCAAAAATATCATGGTTGTGTCGAGAGAAATAAAACACACCCGCTTTCAACTATATTACTCACTCTCCAGGAGTGAGCGAAACATACGAGTCCGACATTTTTCACAAGCATTGGCAAAGTCAATACGTCTCGTCTGTGCAAGAGCTATTGGCTTTGGCAAATGGGGAATTGTCAAAGTGTTTATTTTTTACCAATTGTTAGAAGAGAGCCTTGCAAAGGCTTCACAGAGTGCATTTATGGCATGGTTATTTCAGAAGGATAAAGCGGATGTTGGTCCCAAACTGTTAGTCAGAACACCCTTTCTAAATACCGTTGCCTTAGGATTATAATCAGCTGCATTATTGCACTGTGTAGCCAATTATTTCTATACCTCAATTACACCCCCATTTAATTATATCAAATTACAAATATATCACGTCCCCCAAGCTAACTGTACTGATGAAGATGCCACAATCCGCTCCACGCAGTCCCGCTTTCCATAAAAGAAGTGGCCATTACACACTTATCAATCATCTCAGACTGGACGATTTCAAGAGCCCCTGGTAATGCACATCTCACCAATGCCTCCAACCCCTTAATAGGCTCCTCTTGTGATAAATAATGAATGTGTGTAATCCTCCACTTAAATCCAGCCGTCAAGGACTCTGCGAGCCACCCAGCGCGTTTCTGGGCTTTATGTCTGATTCATCAAGACTGAGGCTGAGTCTTGGCCCGTGGTCGCTGCTACCAGTTTTACCAACAGTTGTAGCTCATTTTTCTCTAACCTTAAATCTAGAGGTAATAATGAGGTAATGCGGGCATGATGCTATATTACTCTGATTGAGTGTTACCACCAGGTTTTGCAAGAATCTCTAAATAAACCCCTTGGTGTCTATTTGAAGGTGTGCACTAATCTGATGAGCACATGCTTGACTTTCACAGCAATCCGCACTGCATTATATGCAGGCATCCACAACGGGAAGGCAAGGGGGTGCGACGCGGGAGTGCGAGAGGGGGAAACAAAGAAGAGAAAGAAGCAGGGAGTGGAGAAAGAAAGAAACATAATGACTGACAGATATACAAAGAAAGAGAAAGAGGAAAGAGACAGGAAGAAACAGGCAGATGGTCAAGTCGACAGAGTCAATTAAAGAGAGGGATAGAAAGAGAGGAAATTAAAGAGAGGGATAGAGCGGAAATAAAGACAGATGGGGTTGGGAGAGAGGAAAACATCAGGGAGCGAGATATAAGGGAGGCAGCAGTAGAAAGAGGGAGAGCAGGGGAGACAAGAAAAAGAAGGGAGATACGGGATGGAGTGAGAGCTGCAGGAAGAGATAGAGAGAAATAAACAGAGGTAAAATGAGGGAAGAAAAATGAGAAAGAAGCCGGATTGGTAGGGGCTGCAATAGAACAAGGAGGGCTCAGGAGAGATGGGACAGGGGAGACAATGCGATAGAAAGAGAGAGTGCGTAACAGATGAGAGCCGGGCGGGGGGTATGGACAGAACGACTCAGAAAGAGAAAGTGCAGTGGAAGGGGAGCAAGTATCCGAGCTAAAGGGGGAATACGGGAAGAAGGATGGGGGTGAGCCAATAGGGGAACGAAAGTAAGGCAGAGAAAGAGAGAGGGGTGGAGGAAACAAAAGGATGAAGCAGGCGGCGAGGAATGTAGATGGCGAAAGTGTGAGGTAGACATAGAGAGAGGAAAGTCAGAGGGAGGGGAGAAGGGGTGAAACAGAAGGGAAGAGAGTCGAACGAAAGAGAGGAAAAGAGTGAGAGGCAGAGGGCGGCAGGTACACTTAAGGTAAGAGAGAGATTGTCTAGTAAATAAAGAGGTAAGGAAACAGAGGGAAGCTGAAGGAGACAAGGAGACCGACACGGTGAGGGGGTGGAGGCAGGGCCAAGGATCCTCCTCCCTGCGCGCCCAGACTGCCAGATACGCCGAGTGTAACCTGGGGAAGTCAGACAAGTAAAAACACATTGGAAGTCAAGGCTGCCCGCGCCAGGTGAATGAGATCAGGGCTGGCCGGCTCTCCCCCTGCAGTCACCGCTGACACCTCTCCTCTCCGGGGAGCGCTCGCCTCCCGCGCCCCCCTTCCCCGCAGGTGGATTCCAGCCGCGGCGCGCGCTGTCCGCAGCCGCTGCCCGGGTCAGCCCAGGGGTCAGTGTCCAGCGGGTTGATGTGCCCCCCTCGGCCAGCTGACGAGTTTCTGCGACTTTTATGGCTCCTTCCATTCTCTAGATCATGCACAGAAACTTCCGGCAGTGGATTTTCTACGCGTTTCTATGTTTTGTTTTGGAGTCATCTACGTCAAGCTGGGGTAAAAGTGACACCGGCTGAGAGCACTGTGCGTGGTGGCATTTGAGTTTCTTGTGAGAAGGCACAGCCCTATCGATGTTTGTGGCTTGGTGACTTGATCATACAGCCCATTAAAGCTAGAAAAAAACATTCCCAGTTGAAATGAAAGTGCCTCTAAAGTGCCCATAACCATGTGTTAATAGCGATTTACAGCAGGGCTCCTACTCATTGTTTTACTGATGCACGTGCCTGTGACCCGGATATTATGTTAAAGCTGGACGCGGCTTGCGAGGGGGGGGGGGGGGGTTTGTGCCGGGGGCCCGGGGGATTTTTTAAATAAAAAAGAAAATCCTACCTGACTCTGAGGAGGTCCGCCGTCCGCGCCGCCTCGGGTCCGACTCCGTTTGGCCCTGCCTACAGCCCCTCTCAGCCAATCCTGGCGCTGCTGGCAGTGCCAGGATTGGCTTAGGGCACGGTTACCTCTCGCCCGCCTGCCCATTAGGAGACCGAGGTTTGAGCCTTTGCTCAACCCTCGCTCTCCTAATGGGCATGCGCAAGCCAGTGCACACACAAGTGCGCATGACTGGGCACGGCGCGAAAATTCGGTGCCCTTCCCCACTCATGCGCACTTGTGCTGCAGTGCTGCCTGCTGCCCCTGGTCCCTCTGAGCTCTGACAATCATGTCAGTCAACATGACGCAGGACCGCCCACCCCCTTCAGACTCTGAAGGGGGTGGGCGGTCCGACGTCATGCTGACTGACATGATTGCCAGTTCTCCCTCTGCTCTTTGAACTTAAGTAAACTGATTGTTTACTTAGGTTCAAAGACGCCGAGGGAGCTGCGGGCGGGGGGGCTACGCCCCAACGCCCCAATGGACGCACCGCCCCTGTGCAAACTGCAAGACATGGGTGTTGAACCTTATTGCTTTTTTCTCAGGCTGCTTAAACCCTGACTTTGTTTTTTCTCCTGACTATGCACTCTTTATATATAATGCCTATCAGTATGGGCGACATACGACTCCTACTCCTTATAACCCGCAATGTCTTTTGTAGCATTTCCTGTGTATTGACTTGCACACTTTTGTGATTTATTGACTCAGTATGTATGTGTGTGTGATGTAAAATGATCTGATAGTACATTGGGATGAGTAGCAAAATAAGTTTTAATTAACAAAATAAATCAGTACAATTTAAATTGTTATTTTGTGTAATTACTCATTCAGAATGATACATCTGATATTCTTACAGTGCGTGCATCTCTGTTACATGCAGGGGAAGGGGCGACTCTTGGCATGGGGGAGCTGGTGCCAAACTATAGTGGGACTCATGAAGCTCTCTGCATTAAGGCCCTGCAAACAGCAGTCCCTCTGCCTTGGCTCCAGTGATTCACTTTAAAGTGTATTCATAACGTGCCACAGTCGCTGTTTTTTAAGATTTTATCAACCCCTTTCCTTGCCATCCCATCTAACTCTCACCCCTCCCACCACACACCAACACTCCCTCCGAGCCCCAACAAACAATTTGGAACCAGCCTGATGGAGCTAAGCTGCGGGGGATTCAGATAAGGTGGGAAAAGGAGGATATATTTCTGTTCAGAGACAAATCACTGAGGTAACCAGACCGGGACTGGCCTTTGGAATGGACCCCCTGCTGCCTCGTTTTGATCACCAGCAGCGACGGCGTAACATTTCTTTATGCCCAGGGTGCTGTCTAAGCAAGGGCCAGCTCTGTACAGGGGTTAAACAAAGTCAACAACTTGCCTCCAAATCATAGTTTCTCATAAATATTTGTGAAGTGATAATACGCTGTGTAACTTGTTTCCCTCCATTGCATTGGCATCTAGGTGTTAAGCTCTAGATAACTCCCAGCCTACATGAAACTGGAACAAAAGAGGGGCTGATGGTCCTTTGGAATAAAAGAGGGCTGATGGTCCCCTGTTTTGGGCCCAGCTAGAAGTGAAAATAAGAAAGCCTCCTCATCCATTGCAGGTTGCTTCTCTGAACTAAATGCAGACATGGTGCAGGCGTTGTTGAATGTATCTTGGTATCTTCTTTTGTCACTGGGACAAATTTAACATATTTCACTGGGGCTGGTCTGGGTCCCGGAGCACCTGCCCTGAGGTAAGTACCTGGCGGAGTAAGTAAAGTAATTTTGCCCCCAATCACTGTCCACCACCTGCCCCGAGGTAAGTACCCATTGTTAATTGTTGTAGCCTGTGGAGAAACAGAACAGTTAAAAACCCTTTTGGAGTTAAAAATTCTATGTTTCTTTGACTGCTTTGGTGCTTTGCTAACTTTCTGGCTTACGATTTTACATTTTTATAGAGTTTTTACATTTCTGAGGATGATGTGGTTTTTGCCTTGTTGCATGAATGCAGAGTTGGATTGTTGTCTGAGTTATTTGCTGAGATAAAGAGGAAACTGGCACCTTTTGATATGCAATACTTCTGTGGAAAAAAGAGAAAAATGCTTTTTTATAATTAGCGCTCCCAGTTTCCCATTTTTACAGATAAATAGACCGAAAACGATTTATTTTCCTGTCTATATTTATTTTTAAATACAGAAAAATACTGAAAATTGGTCTTCTTTGGATGATTTTTTTCTACTGTCCGTCATGAGTGCCAGGTCAGTTGGTGTACAGATTGAGAGGTAGGGGAGATGAAAAAAGACAATACATTTCCTAATTAACTTAATTAAGTGCAGATCTACAGTTATTTTTGCTATTCTACAATGCAAGTGTTTTCAGATAATGCTATTGCATAGTATACTGCTGAAATCTTTTGGCCATCAAATGCAAGTATACATTTATCAGTCAAATAAATGTGAAAAACTACCCATTGCAGCTTCATTTATACAGAACACACAAAATAAAAATGGATAAATACAGAAAAAATGAGCAAAAAATTAACCTGGATAAATACATATGGAAATGTCAAAAAAATAAATACCATAAAACCGGGAGCCCTATTTATAATATAAAAATGTATGAGACTGTATGTTGGTTTTGTTTTCATTCTGATTGTATTTTTTCTGCACTTACTTTGATTTTTGAAAACAAGTTGTGAAAAGTGATGTGTCCTTGGAAGCAAATCCTATTGTTTTTTGGAAGGTAAAGTCTGTATGGGGTAAAGAAAAAAATGATTACTGTTAGAAATGGGGGTCTCTAGTTGGCAGAGGTAGGTACCTTTGACCAAGTAGGGGCCCTTGCTTCTAGTCAGGGTATGGGGGCTACACTCCTAAAATAACCCCTGCTCACCCCCTTGGTAGCTTGGCACGAGCAGGCAGGCTTATCTCAGAGGCAGTGTGTAAAGCATTTGTGAACACATACAGTAATACAGTGAAAACACTACAAATGGACACCACACCAGTTTAGAAAAATAAGTAATCTTTATCTAGACTTAACGCAAGACCAAACGACAAAAATCCACAATACAGTATTCAAAAATATAACTTTCAGATGGTAGAAATAGCTTAGTTCAATGTAGATGGTAAATGCGACACTTTACTCTCAAAGTACCTTGGATGCGTAACGCAATACAAACAAAAGGGTCGCAGGGAAGGCGATGCGTCAGTTCCTTGCTTCGGGGGAGGCGGCTGTGGTGTTCTTAGTATCCTCCTTCGGATCCCTGATAGCTTCTCTAATAGCTCCTGCCTTCTAGAATGTTAGTTACCTAGAATGTTGGTTGCGTAGCAATGTTTGAACGTGGGTCAGTTGTTTCAGCTTGCTGCTGGATGGGGTCTCCATGTATTCCTGTACCTGAATAAACTACTTTTATTCATCCCTTCATGCGTGAGGCTACTTCTTGAAGAGGACGCACCTCCACATTTTGGCGACGATTAACCTACCTACGTGTGTCAAGACGTGTGAGACCCCAACAGCCAACAATTTTCAAATGAAAAGAAAATCCTCCACTTACAATTTTTCATGAAGAGAAGATCGACCAGCATCATTCACCGACGGATGTTGTGCTCTTCCTGCTGTGTCTGCGGAAGAAACAGGGCATGAGCACACGGCACACAACAGGACGCTGACGCTGGTGCAGACGGTAGGATCCTACCATTTACTATCTACCAGCACCCGATCCTGTACTTTGGCCGCGAACTTGCGGGGGAGGTTTTACCATTTACTATCTACCAGCACCCGATCCTGTCCTTTGGCCGCGAACTTCCGGGGGAGGTTTCTTTTGTTTAAAGTTGACTTATTCAACTTTATTGAAGGGCTTGACAACACATTCGTCCCGACTGCGCATGCTCAGCGTCTACGCTGCTCAACATTGCTGGAACGCAGCGCTGGAACGCAACAGCTGTTGCATGACGTTTCAGTGGCAGACATTTTGTGAAGGGCATTGTCACTCTGAATTAAGCTGAACGCTGGAACGCGGCGCACGGACGTGGCTGCCATTTCAGACGCGGAGTAGATACTTCGTCTGTCACGATGTCATCACGCTACTGCTGATGCGCACGTACTTCTTCGCTGACGTGCACAGCTTCAGCTGTTTTATTTTAAAATAAAAGGGCTATTTGCACTCTCCTTTTCGCTGATGTGCACAGCGTCTGCACTTCAAATTTAAGGGCTGATTGGTGTAGCACTGACACGCTCCACCCATTCTACATTTCAGTGGGGCACACAGTTTATAGCATGTCAGTATATATACGCTGATGCGCACAGCCTCCGGTTTTACCCCTAAAACAAATCGGTGCAAAGCATCTAACACAATCTACCACCCCTGCGCTAACGCGCACAGCTTACTGCATTCATGTTCTAAAGAATTGTGGTTTATTGTACATTTGAACTGTTTTGGGTTTATTCTTGGGACTTCTAATTTCTTTTACTTACAGGATGCAGAATGTCACAGCACCTCCTTTTTTTCAGTCTTCACCAGGTGATCCGCCTCTCTCTTGGCAGAAATGGAAAAACGTTTTTGTTCACTATGCACGGGTCTGTGGCACTTCTTTAAGTGCGGAGAGAAAAACATCTCTTCTCGTGCACTGTTTGGGCTCTGAAGGCCAGGAAATATTTGAACATCTTCCTGATCCTTCTGATAGTGACTCTGCATCACTCAATGAGTATGAGATATGTATAAAGAAACTAGATCTACACTTTTTGCCCAAAATAAGTACTGTTCTTGAACGTTATCATTTTGGAAGGCGTATGCAGAGGGAAGAGGAGTCCGTCCAACAATATGTAACAATATTACGGAAATTGGCCTCAACTTGTAATTTTGGTGCCGCCCTGGAAGAACGATTGAGAGATCAGTTCATGTTGGGTTGTGTCCAAGACAAGACTAGGGACGCGTTATGGCAAAAAGACAATCCCACTCTTCAAGAAGTTTTAACGGTAGCTAAAAGTCATGAGCATTCAAAGGCTTGCGTTGATGTTATAAAGAAAGATTCTTCCAGTGAAAGGAAAGAGAGTTCGGAAGTAAAGCTGGTTGTGTCTGCAGACAAGGCTGTTAGGCCCAAAAACATCTTCACTCAAAAAATAACGACTCAGAAAGGTTTTCCAGGAAGGTGTTTTAGGTGTGGTGACCCTGCCCATATGGCCAATTTCAAATATTGCCCAGGATGGAAGACTATATGTAAAATTTGCAATAAGAGGGGTCATGTTTCCAAGTGTTGCAGATCTGGGAAGGGTCAAAAGAAAGTCAGTGAAGTTGATCTCTTTGTAGAAGATGTAGAAGAAATTGTTGTTTCCCAAATTTTAGGGGGTTCCTCTGATGGTCCATATGAAGTGGTACTAGTCAATGATGCACCTGTTAACATGCTGTTTGACTCTGGTGCCAAGATTACGTTGGTACCAAAGAGTTTCTATGAGAAAAGTTTAATAGGTAAAGTACCCCTTACCAAACCAGACATCAGACCCAAAGGGTATGGTGGTGTTACGATAGATTTGTTGGGTTATTTTTGGGGAACTATTGATTTCAAAGGGAGGATTATTCCTGGTAAAATCTATGTGTCAATGAAAGGTGATTCACTTATTAGTTGGTTTCACCAGAGAGATCTCCATGTCTATCTTGATCCCAACGAAAAGCCATCTGTCTGCTTGAAAGACTTACCTCCTGTAAGAGTGGTTGATGGTTCAACTCAAGATTGGATCAAAGCCTTTCCTGCTGTTTTTAGAAGTGAGTTGGGATGTTTGAAAAAATATGTTCATCGCATCCTCATAAAGAAAAATGTTGTACCGAAAGCTGCGAAAGTTAGAAATGTGCCTCTCCTAGTTAGGGAAAGTATGAAATGTGAACTTGATAAACTTTTGAAGAAGGGAATTATTAAGGAAGTTGAAGCAACTGAGTGGGTCTCTCCGGTGGTTATGGCTCGAAAAGCCAATGGAGAGGCCCGGCTTTGTGTTGACTTAAGAGAGCTCAACAGGGCGGTGATCGTTGATCACTACCCTTTACCCAACATCACTGAGATGTTGTGCTCTCTTGAAGGGGCAAGGCATTTCTCTTCATTAGATCTAACCTCGGCTTACCACCAGGTTAAACTGCACTCTTCTTCAGAAGACCTCACAACTTTTGTAACCCCGTTTGGGACCTTTAAGTATTTAAGGATGCCGTTCGGGCTAGTTTCAGCGGCCTCCGTGTTTCAAAGAGTGATGGAGAACATACTGGGAGGTCTTGAAGGGGTTAAAGTATATCAAGATGATGTACTCATTTTTGGGGCAGATCTTGATCAGCACGAGATGAGGTTGAGGTCCGTTCTAGACTTATTACAAGATGCGGGTCTTACACTTCGGGCTGAAAAATGTAAATTTAATGTTGAAGAAATAGAGTATCTTGGTCATGTTGTCTCTGCGACAGGGATTAGACCAAAAGCTGCTCTGGTAAATTCCATTCTTAATTTACGTTCGCCCTCCACAAAAGAAGAATTAGTCACATTTTTAGGCATGGCAGAATTTTACCACAAATTTGTGCACAACTTTGCTGGGAAGACGCAATGTTTGAGGTATCTTTTGAAGAAGGGGTGTGAATTTGCGTGGTCAGGAAGTTGTGAGGAAGAATTTATTGAGATAAAAAAGGATCTCAAAAATGCCCCATGTCTCAGTAGTTTTGACCCTGCCAGAATTTCTTACCTCATGACTGATGCAAGTTCGACAGGACTAGGAGCTGTTTTATTACAAAAAATTGATGGGGAAGAGAGAACAATTTTGTTTATCTCCAGACCCTTGAGAGGCGCTGAATGTGATTATTCGGTTGTGGAAAAAGAGGCTCTTGGTGTGTATTGGGCTATACGCAAATTACGGAAATTTCTGTGGGGAAAGGAGTTCAAGGTTTTGTCTGATCACAAACCCCTAAAAGAGGTTTTTACAAAGAAGGGTATTGACTTTGTTTCCCATCGTATTCGCAAATGGGTAGTGGCCCTTCAAGAATTTGAGTTTGGGGTGTCATGTTCACCCGGTACAAATAATATTATCGCTGATTGTCTTTCAAGACTTGGTTCTGTTAATAACGACGAAGTCGATGATGTGGAATGGTTTGGAGGAGAGTACATTGAAGAAGAAGTCAATGTTTGTTTGATTACTGAGGGGATAATATCTGAAAGCGAATGGAAGCGATGCCTAGTGGATGATGATGTTTTGCAAACGGTCATTACTATGGTTAAAGGGGGGTGGTGTGAGAAGAAGGATTGTAGTGAGGCTCTCAAAGGGTTTTGGAATGTAAAAGAAGAGTTGGCTGTAGCGGATGAACTCCTTTTGCGTGGGAGTAAGCTTGTTCCTCCCGTTACTTTGAGAAATAGGCTGGTCAGCAACGCTCATGCATCACATATGGGGATTGCTAAAACTAAGAAAAGGATTAGAGAAGCCTACTGGTGGCCTGCCATGGATGTTTTTGTGGAACGCATTGTGCGGGACTGTGTTGAATGTGCAAATTGCGACAAATTACTTAAATGCAGAACTCAACCCATGATTGTTAGGGAGCAAGCAGTTAGTCCATGGTCTGACATATCTATAGATATTTTGGGGCCTATGAGGTACAGTGCTCAAGATAAGTATGTCATTGTATGTATGGATTTGTTTTCACGGTGGCCTGTGATAAAGGTGGTTAATTCAGTAGAGGCTGTTGTGGTGATTGAATTTTTGGACGAAATTTTTGAGAGTGAAGGCTTTCCGCAAACTCTCTTGTCAGACAATGGGGTACAATTTACTTCAACAATGGTGCAAGATTTTCTGTCTTTGAGAGGAATAAAGCACAAGAGGGCTTCTTTGTGCCATCCCCAATGTAATGGCGTCGTAGAGAGGTTTATCAAAGTCTTGAAGGAGTCGATGCAACAGGCAAGATCCTGTGGTGAAAATTGGGAGGTGGCATTAAGAAAGAAGGTCAGGGAGAATAGATTCACTCCCCATTCATCTACTGGTGTGGCTCCCTTTCGTTTGTTTAAAGGTAGAATTGGTAGTACTGAGACTGTT
The DNA here is from genome assembly GCA_963921515.1 of Calotriton arnoldi. NCBI lineage: Eukaryota > Metazoa > Chordata > Amphibia > Caudata > Salamandridae > Calotriton > Calotriton arnoldi. Next base: position 422,264 of record CAWUFW010004947.1, on the reverse strand, counting down.
CCTTTGTGGGTGTGCGACAAGAGGTCCTTAGTGTGTGACAATGTGGGAAGCACGGATGGATGGAGAGAAAAGGAGAAAAGTTTAATGGATGAACGGAAGGTTCGGTACGACGTAAGGAAGGCTGTCAAGAGTACTGTTGTCAGTATTGGAGATTGGGTCAAAATTAGGTCTCCAAGGAAAACCGGAGGCATTTCCAAGTTTAGTAAGCCTTTTAAGGTTATTAAAGTGTTTAAGAATGCCATAAAGACAAGTGATCACAAGATATGGAACCTAAGCAGGGTTGCAAAGTTTCGTCCAGTACCATCCATTGATGGAACTGGTGTGACTCCCACAGGTGAGGTGGTCCCGGAGTCTGGTGGTGAAGAAAGAGGATCCAGACCACTTCGTGTGAGGCGAGTTCCCCTGCGGTTACAAGATTGTGTTACGTAAAGTGTTTTTTATGAACTTTCATTTTTAAAATGTTTTATTTTCGTTGGGGGAAGCAAATTTGTTTGAGTTATGAATGTTCCTTTTCCAGGTTGTTAATTTGTGAAGGGGGAGGTGATGTGGTGTTCTTAGTATCCTCCTTCGGATCCCTGATAGCTTCTCTAATAGCTCCTGCCTTCTAGAATGTTAGTTACCTAGAATGTTGGTTGCCTAGCAATGTTTGAACGTGGGTCAGTTGTTTCAGCTTGCTGCTGGATGGGGTCTCCATGTATTCCTGTACCTGAATAAACTACTTTTATTCATCCCTTCATGCGTGAGGCTACTTCTTGAAGAGGACGCACCTCCACAGCGGCGCACCTGTTCCTTACTGCAGCGCAGGGGAGGCGATGCGTCTGTTCCTTACCGGAGAGGAGGCGAAGCGGCTGTTTCTTACTGTGATCCGGTGCGATGCGACAAGATGGCGTCTTTGATGCGATGCGTGAACGCCTGGCGGCCGTGCGCCGAACTCGATGAACTTTGGAGCTGCGACAGGCCCTGCGACACGCTTCTCCGGTGATGCGACGGCGACCTCTGCGGCGGCGGCACGCTTCTCCGGTGATGTGCTGCGTCGGTGATGCGAACGGCAAACTGCTGCGGCAGTGACACGCTTCTTCGGCGATGCGGCGACAACCGCTGCGGAGGCGACACGCTTCTTCCTCATTGCGTCGCGCTCCCAGCGACACGCAGTCTCCAGAGGGCCCAAAACAACAGCAGGCACCTCTCTGCAGGTAGAATTCCCAGCAAGGAAATTCAGGGGGAGCTGGGGGTGAAGTCTTTGTGTCCCTGAGACTTCAGAACAGGAGGCAAGCTCAGCTTCAAGCCCTTGGAGATCTTCCTCAAGATAGTAAAAGTACACACAAAGTTCCTTTTCTCCTTTCCTTGGCAATGAGTAACCACTGCAGGCCAACCCCAAACAGCAAACAACACAGGGGCAGTCTCCTCCTTCAGCTTCCTTGGTTTCTCTCCTTGGCAAAGGGTTTGTCTTGATTCCCAGAAGTGATCTAAAGTTCTGGGGTCTGGGCCCCAATATTTATACTCCAAAATCCTTTGTTCTCTGAAGGCAGAGAGTGTCTGTACCTAGCCCAAACCAGTTCTGTCCTCCCTGGTGCAGCTTCCTGGCAGGAGGTGGAGACAGCATTGTTGAAAGCAGACCTGGCCCAGGTAGCTGAAAGGAAAACTCCTCCCCCTACTCTCTAGTCTATGAAGGCTCAGGCAAGTGAAAGGAAATCTCCTCCCTCTACTTTCTATTCTATGTAGGCTCTGGCAACTGAAAGGAAATCTCCTCCCCCTACTCTCTATTCAATGCAGGGCCTATTCAGCCCAGCCCTGACCCATCAGACTGCTGGAGCCAAGGCCCTCTCCAGCCCCCTGTCACTCACAAACCAGACATGGAATACACAAACCTAGCAGAGGCATACTGGATGGTTAGGCAAGAAAATACCTACTTTCTAAAAGTGGTATTTTCAAACACAGAATGTAACAATCACCCACACAAAAAGATGTATTTTAACATTCTGAGTTCAGGCATACTAAACTTTATTTTCCGATCTTGTTCCTTGGGTCAGTTATGTTTATAAGATGTTTTAATCAAACTGACCATTCTGGCCTATGGGAACAGATAGCCTTGCAATAGTGAAAAACGCAAATTGGCTGTAATTCACCATCAGGACATGCCACACACACCAGGGCATGTCCTACCTTTCACATACAATGCACCCTGCCCACAGGAGTACCTTGGGCCTACCTTAGGGGTGACTAACATGTAGAAAAGGGAAGGTTTAGGGACTGGCAAGTGGGTGCACATGCCAAGTCGACATGGCAGTCCCAGACTGCACACAGGCTCTGCAATGGCAGGCCTAAGCCACATTTTACAAGCTGCTTCTGTGGGTGGCACAACCAGTGCTGCAAGCCCACCAGCAGCATTTGATTTACAGGCCCTGGGCACACATGGTGCACTGTACTAGGGTCTGACAAGTAAATCAAATAGCCAATCATGGAGTCACTAATCCATTACCACAATTTACAATAGGGAGCACTTGCACTTTGGCACTGAATAGCAGTGGCAGTGTGCCCAAAGCATCTAGACCAGCAAAAACACAGCAAAAACATAGGAGGCAACAGCAAAAAAATGGAAGGGAGACCCACGCCAATGGTGCCAGGTCAAACACGTGTCCCCTCCAGCTGAAATGTGGGGAGAACTACCCTACCTCTTAGGAGTTCTCTTCACTAAGGCGGAAAAATCTGGACAGACCTTCAGCATTGGTGTGTTCTGTACCAGGGCGGTGTTCCACCATGAAGTCCATCCCCTGTAGGGAAATGGACCACCTCAATAGCTTTGGATTCTCACCCCTCATCTGCATCAACCATCTGAGGGGCCTGTGGCCTGTCTGAACCCGGAAGTGAGTCCCAAACAAGTATGGTCTCAACTTCTTCAGTGCCCAGACCACAGCAAATGCCTCACGCTCAATTGCACTCCACCTCTGTTCCCGTGGAAGTAACCTCCTACTAATGAAGGCTACAGGTTGGTCTAGGCCTTCCTCATTCATCTGTGAAAGTACAGCCCCCACACCATGCTCTGAAGCGTCTGTCTGCACAATGAATTCCTTTGAGAAGTTGGGCGCCTGAAGCACGGGCGCCATGAACATGGCAGTCTTCAGGACATCAAAAGCTTTCTGACAGGTGTCAGTCCAGTTCACTTTCTTGGGCTGCTTCCTGGAAGTCAGCTCTGTCAAGGGTGCAACAATGCTGCCATACCCCTTGACAAACCTCCTGCAGTACCCTGTGAGTCCTAAAAAGGCTCTCACCTCTGTCTGGGTCTTGGGGGGGGGGGGGGGTTCCCAAGCCAGGATGGTCTCAATCTTGGGCTGTAGGGGCGCCACCTGGCCGCTCCCAACCTGGTTTCCCAAGTACACCACGGAACCCTGCCCGATCTGGCACTTACTCGCCTTGATCGTGAGGCCTGCCCTCCGCAGTGCCATCAACACTTCCCAGAGGTGGCGCAGATGTTCTTCCCAACTGGCGCTGAACACTGCATTGTCATCCAGGTAGGCGGCACTGAAATCCTCCAGTCCAGCCAACACCTGGTTGACCAACCTCTGAAAGGTGGCAGGGGCTTTCTTTATCCCAAAGGGCATAACCCGGAATTGATAGTGCCCATCTGGTGTGGAAAATGCTGACCTCTCTTTTGCCCCATCAGTTAAGGCGATCTGCCAGTATCCAGACGTTAAGTCAAACGTACTGAGGTACTGGGCAGCCCCTAACCGATCAATGAGCTCATCAGCTCTGGGGAAGGGGTGCGCGTCAGTCCTGGTGACTGAATTGAGTCCTCGGTAGTCCACACAGAACCGGAGTTCGGGTGTGGGACCAGGTGCGGCAGCCTTTGGGACCAAGACCACTGGGCTGGCCCAAGGGCTGTTAGAGGATTCAATCACCCCTAAGGCAAACATCTTGGAGACCTCCTCCTTGATGCAAGCTCTCACCCTGTCAGTCACTCTGTAAGTTTTGTGTTTTACAGGAGGACTGTCCCCAGTGTCCACATCATGGACGCTCCACTCGGTGACACCGGGAGTCCGGGAGAACAGATCAGGAAACTGTCCCAACAGTTGGCGACGGTCATCCTGCTGCTCAGGTGTCAGGGCAGAAGAGAGGTTCACACCGTCCACTGACCCATCTTGCTCTGTTGCAGACAGGAGGTCAGGAAGAGGCTCAGTCTCCTCCTCCATTCCATCATCTGTTGCTAGGAGCATGCCCTCTTCGGACCTCTCCAAGTGGGGCTTCAGGTGGTTTACATGCAGGACCCGCAAAGGGTTCCTAGGAGACCGCAAGTCCACCAAGTAGGTGACATCACTCTTGCGCTCCACCACCTCAAATGGTCTGGTCCACTTATCCTGGAGCGCACAAGGCTCCACGGGGGCCATGACCCACACTTTCTGTCCAGGCTGAAACTCGATCAGAGTGGCATTCTGATCATGCCAACGTTTCATCTCTTCCTGGCTGGCTTCCAGATTCGCCTCAGCGAGTTGCCTGAAACGCCGAGTTTGGTTTCTGAAGGCCAGCATGTAGCTATATACATCCTGGGGAGGTTTACTGGGAGCTTTCTCCCAGCCTTCTTTTACCAAACTCAGAGGTCCTCTTACAGGGTGACCATACAGTAGTTCAAAGGGACTGAACCCTAAGGACTTCTGTGGCACCTCTCTGTAAGCAAACAGAAGGCATGGCAAGAGGACGTCCCACTTACGCCTCATAGGTTCCTCAAGACCCATAATCATGCCTTTTAGGGTCTGGTTGAATCTCTCAACCAGCCCATTACCTTGGGGCTGGTAAGGAGTGGTGAACTTGTAGGTTACACCACACTCCTGTCACAGGGACTTCATATACTTGGATATGAAGTTGGTACCACGGTCGGACACCACCTCTCTGGGGAACCCCACACGGAAGAAAATCCCCATCAATCCACGTCCCACCACGGGGGCCGTCACAGTCCTGAGAGGAATGGCTTGCGGGTACCTGGTGGCATGGTCCACCAAGACCAGGATGAACCTGTTGCCCATGGCTGTCTTGGGATCTAGAGGCCCCACAATGTCAATGCCCACCCTTTCAAAGGGGGTGCTGACCACAGGGAACGGTTGGAGAGGAGCCTTTTGCTTCCTCCCACTCTTACCACTTGCCTGGCAAGTCTGACAGGTCCTGCAATGAGTATCTGAACTCTTGCGCATTTGGGGCCAATAAAAGTGGGTGACAAGCCGTTCAAAGGTCTTGTCCTGCCCCAAATGTCCTGCTAAAGGCACATCATGAGCCAGACCCAGTAGGAAGGCTCTGAAGCGCTGGGGTACCACCAGCACACGGGCTGACCCAGGCTCAGCAACCTTAGGCTCGCTATACAGGAGACCATTCTCCCAGTAGATCCAATGTGATCCAGACTGATCCCCTGCTGCCTGGTTTGTGGCCTGTTGCCGCAAACCCATAAGAGAAGGGCACTACTTCTGCTCCTCGCAGAACTCTTCCCTGGAGGGTCCTCCTTCCTGCTGCCAATGGGTCAGCTCAGGCAGGTCCCCCAGTTCAGCTACTTGTTCCCCTGTAGGTTCCAGGGCATCCCCCTCAAGGTCTGCCTCCTCCTGGACCGTGGTAACTTCGGGGGCTGGTTTCCCGCGCCCCCTGCCTATTCTCTTTAAGGCAGGCACCTGGGCCACTCTTTCAGGCTCCAGGTCCTCTTGAATACCCTTACTGGCTGCCATGGACCATGTGGTCACACACGCCCACTCAGGCAAACCCAACATCTCCAAATGAGCTCTTCGCTCCACCTTAGCCCAAGGGGAGCTTTCCAAATTGTTGCCTAGCAGACAGTCAACAGGCATGGCTGGCCTCACAGCTACCTGAAAGGTACCTGAGACCCCCCCACCTCCCCCCCCCCACTCAAAGGGAACCTGGGCCACCTTACAGTGGCTCTCTGAGTTGTCAGCGGCAACTACAGGGTAAAATGCATGGGGGATCACCTGCTCTTCAGACACCAGCCGACAACTGACAGCTGTCACACTGGCTCCCTTGTCTCTCAGAGCCTCCACCCTATGGCCATTGATGGTCACCCACTGCCTGTATTTCTTAGTGTTATCAGGCAGCTGGGACCTAGGGACCATCTCACTGTCTCCTAAAGAGACCAGGGACATCTCTGCGGGACCCCACCCACCTTGGGCACCCAACTCCTCCCCCAGGGCTACACTAGCCATCTGCCGGGGCGATGCACCAGTGGGTGCTGTCTTTCCTTTCAGGGGACACTTAGGATCCCAGAAGCAGTTGCCCACCTGACCACAAGTATAACATGTCCTGGGCCCCTTTTGAACAGGCTGATCTGTCTTCTCAGGGGGAGGCTGGGAACCCTTCCCTTGGTTCCCTTGGGGATTACTTTGGGGCCCTTTCTGGAACTCCCTCTGTTTACCCTTGTCCCCCCCACTCTTCTGCTGGGGACCCTGCCCACCTTTGGCGAAGTCTCCCACATGACCCTTGTGGACCCGGGTACTAACTCAGCGGTCCGCCTCCTCAGCAAGCTTCCTAGGGATAGTCAGCTTACTATCAATAAGGTGCTGGCGTAGCTCTGGAAAACAATTACTAGACAAGTGCTCCCATGCAATCAAATCATAGAGCGCTTCAAAATCATTCACTTTGCTACCCTTCACCCACCCATCCAGTGCTCTGCCAAAAAAAGACACATATTCTACCCAAGTGCTTGACTCCAGATTCTTACAATTTCTAAACCTTTGTCTATAAAGCTCTGGGGTCAACCCATACCTGGTCATCAAGGCTTCCTTCATGTGGACATAGGAATTCTGGTCCTCAGAGGGCAAGTCTAACAAGGTGTCCAGCCCATCACTGAGAAACCGCCCCCACAACCCCGCTCCCCAATCCTTCTCGGGGACGCAGTGGGAGGTCATATCTACCTCATAGGCCTTAAACCATTGCCCAATATCTTCATTCTTGTGGAACTCCTTAATAACATCTTTGGGGATGAATACTCTTGTTTCTACAGGCACGGATGGTGTGCTGCCACCAGAGGGAGTACTTTCTAAGCTCCTGGCTTTCATTCCAACTTAGCAAAACCAAGTGCCTCATGGGGCTGGACTGTTCCCATGAGGCACAGGGTCAGACTGATTTGCATATGGCCATGTCTGAACTGGGGTGGTGGAGTGAGCTAAAGAATGATGATGGATTAAACCCAGATCAGTTGACTGGGGGTGAGTGTTTGATTGGCTCAAACGTTCCGTCCATCATCCCCTTTTGTATCGCTTTGTTTGCCCTAAGTTGGCCTACCTTAGGGGTGACTAACATGTAGAAAAGGGAAGGTTTAGGGACTCGCAAGTGGGTGCACTTGCCAAGTCGACATGGCAGTCCCAGACTGCACACAGGCTCCGCAATGGCAGGCCTGAGCCACATTTTACAAGCTGCTTCTGTGGGTGGCACAACCAGTGCTGCAAGCCCACCAGCAGCATTTGATTTACAGGCCCTGGGCACACATGGTGCACTGTACTAGGGTCTGACAAGTAAATCAAATGGCCAATCATGGAGTCACTAATCCATTACCACAATTTACAATAGGGAGCACTTGCACTTTGGCACTGAATAGCAGTGGCAGTGTGCCCAAAGCATCTAGACCAGCAAAAACATAGGAGGCAACAGCAAGAAAATGGAAGGAAGACCCAGGCCAATGGTGCTAGGTCTAACAATTACAATTAATAGTGTTTTGTTATGTAATTTTTTTGCCCCCCAATCACTTTCCAGCTTCTGCCTTGAGCTAAGTACCCGGTGGAGTGATAATAGTAATTTTGTCTCCCAGCTCCTCCCCTGGAGTAAGTACCCTGCATAGTAAGAATAGTTATTTTGCACCCTGGTCTCTATCCACCACCTGCACTGAAGTAAGTACCCGCTGGAGTAAGAATAGTAATTTTTCCCCGTAATCACTGTCCAGTACCAGCCCTGACGTAAGTACCCAATGGAGTAAGAATAGTATTTATGCCCCTCAGTCACTGTCCAGCACTTGGCCTGAGGTAATTACCTAATGGAGCAAGAATAGTCATTTTGTCTCCTAGTCACTGTCCAGCACCTGCCCTGAAGTAAGTTTCGGGCAGAGTTAGAATAGTTATTTTGCTAACCAGTCACTGTCCAGCACCTGCCCTAAAGTAAGTAACCGGTAGAGTAAGGATAGTCATTTTACCTCCCAGTCACTATCCAGCACCGGCCCTGAGGTAAGTACCCAGCTGAGTAAAAATAGTAATTTTGCCCCCCCTGTGCAGCACCTGATCAGAGATAAAACTCCTTGTACAGTTACTTTTCTTTTTTTAATATTATGAATGAAATGAAAATAGGTACTTATAAAGCGCACGGCTACTCCACAGAGTGTCCCGGCGCTAAAGGACCACCGAATGACAGGCAACCAGAGTTAATAGGCCAAACCGCCCAAAGAGAATTATTGCTGGAACAGCCAGGTTTTTAACTGTTTCCTAAAGGTGAGCAGGTCCTGGACCTGCCTAAGATGAAGAGGCAGACGATTCCATGAGCGGGGCACCAGTGCTTGAAAGGAGCGACCGCCTACCCGGGAGCGGGCAAATTTAGGAATGAGCATCATAGACTGCCCTGAGGACCTCGAGGCACGTTGCGGTTCGTAGTGCTGGACCCTTCTCCTAAGATATACAGCGCCAGTGCCATGAAAGGCCCGAAAAGCCAAAACCAGAGCCTTAAACTGGATCCTCTTCCGTACTGGTAGCCAGTGCAAGTCGTTCAGGTGGATCGTCATACGTGCTCTGGGTCCCACCATGAGAATGGCTCTGGCCGCAGCATTCTGAACCACCTGCAAACGGTTCAGTAAATACTCAGGTAGGCCCAGATACAACACATTGACGTAATCCAACCTGGATGTAATTAAGGCTTGTACTACAGTCTTTCGATACTCGACCTGTAGCAGGGGAAGGAAGTTTTTTTGCATTTTTAACATGCCGAAACAAGTGCCGGCAACAGTTTGAATTTGAGCCTTCATAGAGTGGCATCCAGCTTGACCCCCAAGTTCCTCACCGTACTAACTGGAGCAGTGGGAGGGGACATATCACGAGGCCACCACTGGAGCCATGATTCGCCTGGTGGGCAACCAAAGAAGATAATCTCTGACTTTTCAGGGTTACACTTTAATTGGTTATGCCGTAACCAGGAGAAAACCTCAGTCAGACAGATATTGATCTCGTTGCCTCTAAAATCAGTGCCTTTGTCACATGTAAACAGTTGAGTATCATCGGCGTATGATACTATCTTGGCGCCGTGTGACTCCGCTAAGAGTGCGAGAGGGGCCATGTAAATATTAAAAAGTGATGGGCTCAACATAGATCCCTGCGAAACCCCCACCTTCATAGGCGGAATGGGGGCTGAGAAGGGGGGGACCAGATTTCCTTCTGCCGATCACTCAAAAAAGAAGCGAACCACTTGAGTACCGTGCCCCTGATGCCGCAATCCCGTAGGCTCTGCAATAGCCGGTCATGGGGCACGGTATCAAAGGCCGCAGACCGGTCCAATAGAATCAGCACTGCATTTCCCCCTTTATCAAGCTGTGTTTTGATAGTTTCTGAAACTTCCACTAAGGCTGTTTCAGTGCTAAGATGGGTTCTGAAACCAGACTGACTGTCATGGAGTACGTGGTTAGCTTCCACGTACTCAGTCAATACTAGATTGACGTACTTTTCGAGGGCTTTGGAGAAGAAAGGTAGCAATGATATAGGCCTGTAGTTAGAGGCTACTGCTGGGTCTGCCGAAGGTTTCTTCAATAGGGGAATATTTTGGCCTTTTTCCAGCTACTAGGTACCATCCCCTTTTGTAATGAAGTATTCAAGACCAGATTGACGGCTGGATTTATAGTCTCAGCAATAACCGACAGTATTTTTGCTGGGCAGGGGTACGAAGTAGAGCCTGACTTCAAGGAATTCATTATCTCAAGAGATTTCTCTAAGGAGATGGGAGGAAATTGAGTAAGAGAGGATCCAGCCCCAGAGCTGGCCAGGCGTAAAAACCTTGCCTCTTTTGGATCGTACAGATTTTATCGTGGAAGTAGCTGGCAATATGGAGAACCCAGGCAGACGTGGGGGTAAACGGAATTCCCACCGCACTAGGAGATGAGAAGCCCTTGACAATTTTAAAGATTTCTTTACTCTTATGTGCCGCTACCTCAATTTTAGGGGGGAAAAAACATTTCTTTTCGGACTTTATTATAGTAGACTTTCAAAGCTTGTTTGTATATGACTTTGTCCTCTGGATTGAACTTATTTCGCCACACTCTCTCCAACCGTTTGCAAGCACTTCTGCTTTTCCTAAGGGTTTCAGAAAACCACAGAGCAGAAGTGCGAGTCGATTTGGCCACTCTAGTGGTAAGGGGAGCCAGCTCTGAGGCGCGGCCCTCGAGCGAACTCTCAAGGCTGAGTGCATCTATCTCAGGGTCGCCGCTAAAAGGAATCGGGTGCTGACTCATAGCTGCCATCATGGCATCTGGCGTAATCTGACTGAAAGGTCTGAAGCTACACTGACGGGGTTTACCGCGAGATTGGGAGTGAGATGGATCCTGGGGGATTTTAAAACCTAAAAGAAAATGATCAGACCACACCAGCGGAAGCGAAGTGTCTGTTTCTATTATAACATTGGAAAAAATCTGATCTAAGATATGTCCCTTTTCATGGGTGCGGAGGTGAACATAGGGAGCCAGATTAAAGATCTCTAAGGATTCCCGCGACCTCATTGACTCAGGCTCAACTGGGTTATCCATGTGGATATTAAAATCTCCTAGCACCAAGCAGTGCTTGGATTTGGTGGCTACCGGAGAAATAGCTTGGCTAAGTGACTCCGAAAATTTTCCTGCGGGGCCAGGAGGCCTATAAATCAGAACGCGTGCTATTGTCTGATGAGCGGATGCGGTGAAAAGAAAACGAAGGCCTTCCGCACCGTTGATATCCTCAGTAGGTGAAATAGAACACGAGAAAGTTTTTTTTTTTTTTGTTTTTTTTTGTTATGGCAATTCCACCGCCTCTACCCACTGGCTGGTCCTTCTTTATAATCAAGTAGCCTGGCGGGATGGCACTGGCAATCGTGGGGTTGGAGACCTCATTGAACCAGGTCTCTGTTACAAACATTAGATCGGGGTTGGTATCAAATAAAAGGTCATATAGTTGTAACTCATGTTTTTTAATAGACCGAGTGTTTAAAAGTAGAACATTAAGATGGCCGCCCTCCCGGGAACACAAATCTAGAGGTGTACCACCGATCTGCCTAGTCACACTTTCCCCTTTGAGCAACTGTCCCGAGGTATTTTTAAGGATGTCTTCTAATTGATAGTTTAATCTCTGAAATAATGTCCTGCAACTACTCTTCAAAGATCAAAAAAAAATTGTGGTGACTGTTTCTGACAAACCCCGCCCCCCCCCAAAAAAAAACATTTAATACAGTACCATCGCAATAAATTTGAGTTCCTTCACCTCCTGCAGCTGTTAATTACTTATGGGAACTCAGGTTGTCCTCTGTATTAATTTTTTTTTAAATTTGTAAAATATTGCTTAAAAAAACTAACTCAATATATGTTTAGACATAAATCGAGTTTTGGTTTGGTACAGATATTCATAATGATTTACCTACTTGTGTAGCTAGATGGCAGTATTTTCCACAGGCAGTGGCACACAGTTCTCAGCTCCTAACGGTGCGTATGGTCATGAAGTAACCAGTGGCGTAAGGAAACTTGAGGGGGCCCCCCTGCAGGATACGTGGAAGGGGCCCCTCCGGACTCAATCAGGAGCTCTCCAGCCAGGGTATTGTGCTGATGGGGCCCTTGGAGTCCCCCACCCCCCCCACAACGCGGGTGCTACGGTTGCCTATGTTACGCCACTAGCTGGTGCTCCTGCTGCCTTCTCCTTTACGGTCGCTGCTGCTTGGTCTCTGCCCTTGGTGCCAGACTTGGCCTCATTCTAGTAGCGCCTGGTTACCTCATCTCTTCTTGTGACACTATACTTCTAGCAGGAACCCAGGCATTTCTAAATGCTTCTGCTGGCACAATGCAGGCCCTTCACTGCTGTTTTCTTACACTCTAAGCTACGGCTGATTTGGACGGAGAGGCAATGTAGGAAGCTGGCTCTGTATATACTATACCAAAGTGAGGTATAGTGTGCACAGAGTCCATTGGAACCCCAAGGTAGACAGAGGTAAAGTTAGATAGCACCTTACTCTCTATTTGTGGTAGTGTGGTCGAGCAGTAAGGATTTATCAGAGGACAGTGTTAAGCATTTGTTGTACACACTCAGTCAGCATGTGATTTCACACACTCAAAGACTGAACTTCAGACCAATTGTTTTCTATAAAAATATTCTTTTAGTTATTTTATTTTCTAGAACCAAGCAAGCCTGGCACAGGTAAGCAATAAATACTTTACAGTAGTAATGCAGTTTGTAAACAGTTTGAATTGAAATTGTATATGCACTTTGTTTTGACTTACAGTATTGTCACTGAGAAATGCAATGCTTTGTAGAATACAGTACATATACTTTGAATGGGCTTTTTAGTAAAATTACAGGCAAGTTACTTTTGAGATTACTTTTCTTACACAGTGTAGTATACCTGGATACTACACTGGGACATTTCTTGAAAACTGTAAGTAAAATCGTTTTTTGGAGTTCGTACAATTTTAAAGAATTTCTTTAGATTTCCCAACTCCACACTTAAAAACTTTTCATAGAAAAACAGTCAATGTTAGCCTATGGAGGAAAATAGTGTTAACGGTTCAAAGGTAAGTACTTTGTTGTGGGAGTTGGTATTCTGGGGTTAGGCTCAGGGGTCCCCCAGGGTCAAGGATGCACTCTTGTTGCACCCTCAGCAGCACTAGGGCGTCCAGGTGCAGAGTGCTGAGGCCCAATGTTATCCAATGGGGGATAGGGGGCCTCCGGTTGGTGGCTGCGGACGAGCAGGCCACTGGGTTGTGGGAGCAAAGCTCCTGGACTTGAGCTCAGGGCAAATGGGGGTTTAGGCCAGCACAAAAGATGCACCCTCAGCGGCACTGGGGCGGCCGGGTGCAGAGTGCTCTTTTGGCGTCGGAAGCCATGTAGCTTTCAATGGGGAGTCTCCGGTTTGCAAAAGCACTGCGGGCTCGGGACGAAGGTCTCCTGGGTGCGACCACCACTTTGAGAGGTAAGTTGGGATGTTGGGGGTTGGTTAGGCACCGTCGGTTGGGCCACCCAAGGCCGTGGGGCGTCGGGTGCCTTTTAGGTTCGGATCTTCTTACCAGCTCCTGGTCGCAGTTGGGGGGCCCTTCCGGATTTAGGCTGCAGGCGTCGGCTGGAGACTTGAGGCAGGTCAGGGGGTCGCCGGATCTCGGGTCAGGATCGCCGGGGAGACCTCCTCGTGGTGTTTGCCCATTTGAGCTCGGGCCGTGGACGGCGGGTGCAGAGTGGTGCGGATTCGCGGTTTCCGACCGGGCCCAGAGGTTGGAGATGAACAAATCCGGTGTTCACGGGAGACACAGTCTTTGTGGTTGAAGGCAGGCAGGTCCTTCGGGGTTTTCGGGGTTGCTGGCTGCGGGACACACCGGGATTTCGCAGGTTCGAGGTGGAGACAGGCCGGTAGGGCTGGGGACAAGTCGGTAGGCATCTTCCTCTGGTTAGCTTCGGCGCGGCTGTTCGGTCCTTCTTCTTCTTTTCTTATAGTTGGTTCTTGTCTGAGGAGGTAAGGTTCAGGGGTGCCCCTAAATACCAGATTTAGGGGCGTTACAGGTAGGTAAAGGTTGGGACCAATGGGTCCCTTCCCTGGGGTAGGTACACCCCCTATTATGCCACCCTCCAGTGGGAGGGGGCATAAGCCTTTTCCTGGTTGGCTGGGTCCCCCCATCTGCAAGATGGCGGGGACTGAGAGTTGTGCTTCACCTCGCCTCCCCTACCTGAGGGGTGGAGTTGGCAGAGGTGGGCACACCTCTCTTCCTCACTTGTTTTCCCCACTGATTCTCCCGCCCAAAATGGGGGTCAGAACCAGCGGGGACCAGTTGCTGAAAGCAGCAAGTGGCCTGGGGAAGCTCAGAAAGGCAGCAAGCCTTTGAAGCTTACCCTTCGTGGACCTTGCCCATCCTGGGGGAGAGGCTTGGCACCTCATCCCAGGATGTGCATTGTTTCAGGCCCCCGAGAGCAGCAGGCTCTCGACCCAAGGGTCCAGAAACATGTCTGGTGGTGGCAGCTGGAAGCAGCCACTCAGCCTGGACACTAGGTCGTTTTTCAGGGGGCATCTCTAAGATGCCCTCTGTGTGCATTTTTCATTAAATCCCACACTGGCATCAATGTGGGTTTAATGTGCTGAGAAGTTTGATACCAAACTTCTCAGTTTTCAGTGTAGCCATTATGGTGCTGTGAAGTTCGTAATGACAAACTCCCAGCACCATATACTCTTAATGGCAGCACTGCACTTACAATGTCTAAGAATGGATTTAGACACTGTAGGAGTACAGGGCACCTGCATCCAGTACCCACACCACTGGTATATGGCACCCAGCTAGAGGGGTGAGTGACCTATGCCAGTGCAGTGGGTTGTAGGCATGGCACACAGGGATGTGTGCCATGTCGACTCTTCACTTTGTTCTGCACCAAGACACGCAGCCTGCAAAGGCAGTGTGTGAGTGTAATGGTACAGGGCCTCTAAGGGTGGCACAATAAGTGCTGCAGCCCTTAGAGGTCTTCCCTGGTAACAGTGCCATGGGTACCTGTGGTACCATTTACCAGGGGCTGACCTGTGGCCAGAGATGCCAATTGGGTTTGTGTTTCAATGCAGTTTTAGGGAAAGAACATAGGCCCTGGGTACTTGATTAGCCGGAGCCCAGGGCACACTCAGTCAAAGCACATCAGCAGTTCAGCAAAAAGTGGGGGCTACCATGTAGAAAGAGGGCACTTTCTCACAGGCCACCCCTGAAATGTTGCTGTGAAGTGGAAGAAGATTACATTTCTGCAAAGTGGAGCATTCATCCCTGAATGCAGAAGGGAGGGCCTTTATCTATAATTTTGTACTGGGCTATGGGCTTATTGCCTCATTTGAACCAAGATCATCTGCTTGCCAATTCCTACAGCCATGACCTTTCCATGTCCTGCTCTCTGGTCCTCTCTCCTCACTTCTGATTATGCTTTGCTTTGGTACAAAGTTTGGTACACCTCGCTCTTCCCTTTGAGCCCCTGTGTGCTCCTTTGTTTTTGGAGCAAGAAGTCTTCAAGGGCTGTTTTGTGAACTTCTTTTTCCAGGGCCTTCCACCAGGGATTGGCTCCGGCTCCCTGGTACTTACTTCACGAGCCAGTTTGTTGCTTTTATGCGGGTGAAAGAAGTTTGTTCCGCTGTTAATTACATTTTTATGCGCCTTATTGAGACTTTGGAAAACCCTTTTCACTATATGAAAACACAACACAACTAGTGACTCATTGGTTGTTGTTTTTCAACAGTCTGTTTTGTGCTAACTGTGTTTTCCCCAGGACTCATAATGACATGAAGGACAAAAAAAGAGCAGATCCAAGAACTTTAACCCTGTATAAGATGTCTAGGAAGCCGGGCATTTGGTGGGGCAAATTCTCCAGCCACATAGTCATATGCCTGACATAGTCAGGCAAACACAGCTTCTCTAAGTCAGCTTTGTCTAACCCTTAATAGTGCAGATTTGAGTTGGAAAGCTACTTTGGAAAATGTTTGGTATCGACTAGTAGTATCAGCACAACAGCAGAATCAAGAAACCTCTCAGTAAATGATCCCAGAACTATTTAGTAACATCAGAAAGTATGTTATGATTAAAACAGGAGCAAAACAACAAACATTGGATCCGTCACTGCAAAGTAAGAGCAGTGCAAAGTACCATTCCCATTCCACATGGACAGTTCATTAATTCCTGCGCAGTGCTCACAAGTGGCCCTGGAGGCTTCTTCCCACTCCATTAGCACAGCATAACTCCCAGCTTCAGTCAACCTCTTGCCTTCAGGCAGGGTGGAGGGGCTGGATGAGAGTCAGTCACCCTGTGCAGCCAGGAACCGTTCAGGTCTCAAACTTCACAGAGTACCTGGGACGGTGTCTCTGGCTTGACCAATGGAAAATGAGCAGGATAAGACTTGGATTCATGCTTGGCTGACAACACCTAGACCGCCAAGATTTCAGACATGGGGTGCACCAAAGAAAACACCCTTTCAGCCATTTATGGAGTAGCTTGCTGTCCATGTAGGTAAGCGCTGCAGAGACATATATAGGGGTAGTAAGCACAATATAAATCCTTCAATACAACAGAAACATTTGGTTCTACTCCTTGCAAGCTGACTTTTAACTGCAAAAACATAGTGCCATAAAGAAGCAGATGTGAGGCGCACCATGGTGCATTATAAGGCCGAGTGTTGTCACATCTGGAGACACACAGCGCCACCTGGCTGCAACGGAAAGCTACTGCTTGTAAAGAGTAGGTGGCTCCAGTATGGTACCAACACATAATCAAAACACGAGAAATCTACGGGAAGAAGCGTCCATCAGAGATGCGTCATTTCCATGGAACATGTGCTTGTCGTGATCGGTGCCCTAATTTACATCCAGTACCAGTACTGGGATTAGCAGGAGATGACCTTTAGAGCAGAGGCAAGTCTTTACGTGCAGTGCAGTCTTCACGTTGTGCAAGGTTTTACAAAGTTATTCTCTGCCAGAATTATTTGACAATAAACGTGTGTGAGATAATCAAACCATTTAATATGCTCAAGAGATACTTTACTAATTGCAAAGTAATGTTTTTTTCACATTTTTCTTTACATTATTCTCTCTATTTTCCAAATGTTAACAATATTGGCATCCGCTGTAGGCGTGAATTGTAGAGTGTTCTCTGTCATAGCGCTGAACACTGTGAGGTCAGCCATTAGCAAGAAGAGTATGTACTGACCGCCAAGCTGTGATCAATGATAAGCAAGACCCACTCGTTCTTTGCCACCATAAATGTAACTGTTCTTTCTTTCTTGGTGCAGATGAGCGGTACGACACCAAAGCCATGGAGAGTACCACCGATTAACCGCATCAATCATTTTTCCATTGCCTTCCATAAAAGTGTGTCTTTAGTTTTTCCTCATCATGTAAAACAATAAAATAGTAACCAACATGGAGGGCCCTTTGTAGGTAAGTGCACATAGCTACCTGACGTGAAAGGCTGGTATTGGAATTCCACTCTTTGTGGCTATAAAAGCAGACATTCAAGATCAGGGCAACTGTTGGCCGTAGTTTGGTAGCGGAATTAGCTATTAGCAAAAACACAGCAGGTTATGGACCCACAAGATTTCTCTTTAGGTCAGCATTTCTCGACAGACTGCACCTACGTTGACTCAGACTGGGGATGTGACATGGCCAGCTCGCATGATGTCTACGAGTTACCAATATTAAGGGCCCAAACGTGCAAGCAGGAGCAAACTAAACAAGACACATATTCACAATAACTTGTGACTAACTACAGCTATCCTGCCGGGGAAAACAGAGGTCCTCAGGCACAGCTCAGAATTTTGTAAAAAAAATCAACTTTTTTTCACATCAATGTAAGCAGACTTCAGAAAGCCGTCTATAAAGAAGCAATAGGTCGGTTCTACAAATAGATGGTAGCAGAAAACAAAGTGGCAACGAAAGAAAATAGTAGCGATCATGAACACTAGAACACATTGCTGCCTATTATCAGATTGCCTCTATGCATAAAAGTAGAACAAGCATAGGTTTCCACTGCTAGTTGTTTCCGACTGGCTCAACTGAGGCCTGCAGCTTCGGTGGCTGGCAGGGGCGGCCTGCAGAAGACCACGGGCAGCAATTATTAAATTATGGTCTCCGTCTCACTGCCTGGGACCCACCGGCCGCCTCACGTGCAGGTTGCGCTGCGCATGACAATACTGGCCCAGCCTTGCCCCACCCTATGCCTCACCCTAAGGCTGAAAACCACGCAGCTGCGTGCCGCTCAAAATTTCATCACGTACGCTGCGGTTTATTTATGAGGCGCGGCGGCGGGAGTTACTTTAAAAGTACGTTCCAGACGGACCCTGCTGTCGGCAAATGTACTGTGTGCCGAGGGGGTCCCTGGAGCTCGGGGGCACCCCGCAACGCGGGAGCTGCAGGGGCCTGTGTTACGCCCCTGAATCCAACCTTGGCAAGTTGTTGGATTCATTTTAACTATTATTTTGACACATTGAAATATAATCTTTGTTCACTTCTTTCAATAGTTAGACTTCATTAATGTTAAATAAAGCCTTCCCATATTAGCATGTGGAGCGAATGCACTACAATGGGAAAAAGCTAAATTGGCAGTGTTTCCCTCACCAGGGCTTGTAAAACATATTTTATAATGCCCCTGCTTATTTTAACATGACACCTTACCCTTGGGGCACCTAGGGTAGACTTTAGGGGTGACTTATATGTAAAAATAAGGTAGGTTAAACTTAGGAAGTACCTTTTAATTCCAAAGTCAAATTTGGACATAGTTTTATTTTAAATGCAGCCTGCAAGGCAGGGCTGGCTTTTTAAATGACAGCAGGTACCACAGCAGTGCAAACGTAAGTGCATTAAATCCACTGGGCCTCTAAACCTACACGCCCTACCATATACTAGGGGCTTACAGGTAGGTTGTCAGTACCAACTGTAATTATACCTAATTATCATGTATTTTTTCAGAGTCAGAAAACCAGCATTTAGTAGTCAAAATAGGGGCAAAAAGTGGGAGTACACTGCAAAAAAGGCCTGTTTTCTCACATCGAGAAAGAACAGGTAGATGGAAACATAGCATACATCTCCAGAAGTTCAAGAACCTTCTTGTGAATTGGGCCTTGCCAATTTTTTGTTCTGGACAGCAGTAAGCAGAACCATACACTACAGAAAGTATGCACACTTAAAGGTAAAGAATGATGCAAGATTGTTCATAATTTAAGGTGCACCTTGATTGGTTTCAAAATTGTATTTCAGATAAGAGAAGTTGGCAATTTCTAGACTAGTGATAGTAACTTTTCTTAAGGTGATTGCTGTTTTTGTTAATGCACTGCATGTCCAAGTGAGTTGGGAATCTGTACAGTAAACCTGTAGTAGAAAAGAACAGGCTTATTTTATCTCTGTAAATCTGTTATAGACAGATACTGCAGTTAAAGTACGGTTTATTTTGTAGTAAATTGTTGTAAGTGAATCGTTCACAAATTTCGGCAGCCATATAGGCTGCCAGTTTACGTTTGTGCTTGCGTGCAGAGGTGTCTTTAATTTGGTTAATGCAAATTGTGTTCCTTTTCAGAATATGATAACACAAGAAGTGTACAGCAATTGCAAACTAAATAAGGGTAGAGAAAACAAACATAGGTGATAATGTAAAAACAAAAACATAGTGATTCTGCCCGTTAAATAATTTCACCTGAAACCTATTTTAGAGTTACATAGAGTTGAGCTGATGCTGTGGTTGAAAGACTGTTTAAGCCTTACCTAAAATATCGATGCGTTTTCAAAGTTTGCTTAAACTTTGATTGTTTGACAATACAAGGCATAAAAAACGGGTGAATTAAAGATACATAATCATTTGCAGAAATCACAAGCGTCAAAATCGCCAACATTGATGTTTAAAACTCGTGAAGGGTTCATGACTGCTCACATAGATACGTACAGTCAAGTCCTACCTGCCACGGTGCGATGTCTTTAATTCTTGCACACATTCTGTAACGGAACGGCCCTTTCCCAGGCTGACAAGAAATGAGGCTGTGTAAGGCATGAGCGACTGCATAAACCGCGTTGTCAACATTGTACGTAAGTCTGAAATTGTTGACGTCAAGAATGGATTTGTTGAGATCTTGCAGTTTCTCGGAGCCAGTACAAGGTCGGGCGCGTTCCTCGATGTCTTGGGGCAAAGCTCTGCTTTCATTGCTCTCCCACCTGCAGATAAATACTTCTTCCCAAAATCCTCTAGTAAATGGATCACTTGGAGACGTCATTGGCGTGAGGCTGTATAGAAAGTTTGCCAGTCCTGGAATTACTGGGACCCACCGGCCGCCTCACGTGCAGGTTACGCTGCGGCTGCGCATGACAATACTGGCCCAGCCTTGCCCCACCCTATGGCTGAAAATCACGCAGCTGTGTGCCGCGCAAAATTTCAAAACGTACGCGCCGGTTTATTTATGAGGCGCGGCGGCTGGAGTTACTTTAAAAGAACGTTCCAGGCGGACCCTGCTGTCGGCAAATGTACTGTGTGCCGAGGGGGCCCCTGGAGCTCGGGGGCCCCCCCGCAACGCGGGGGCTGCGGCGGCCTGTGTTACGCCCCTGGAAGTAACTCAGTGTACCACTGACTACAAACTGATGGACGACAGTTTATATATTGTTTAGTGTGCTGTTCCATTTTTTTTAAAGGAACGCATATTTTGGACTTCATTTTTAAAAGTGTTTATGTGCCAGAACGTTTATTTTGCACGTTTTAAAAAACGATGTATATTCGCGTTTCAGACATAGAATGTCAGCCATTTTATAGAGGAGAACATCTAATGTTTGGTGAAAATAAAGGAAGGACTGCTGTGGAAACGGAATACGGTGAAACCCGTATCTGCATAGGAATGTGTATCTGTTCACATTTATCTCTTAATCGTGTGTTTTAAAAAATGGTTTGGCAAACTGAAAGAACTGCGTGTAATTTAATAATTAGAAGCAAGCAAAATAAAAATAAAAACATTTAAGTGTAAAGGAGTGCATTTTCACTATGCTCGAGTGCATGCGTTATTAAAGTATGCATGGTTAAGTGATGCGTCGTAATGGTATGCATGGTTTAGGTATGTTTAATGTTTTTTAATGTATTTGCGTCACGTGGTTTAGGCATGCGTGGTTTAGACTTGGGTTGTTCCGGTATGGTCGTTTTTGCTCTTGCATTGTAAACGCATGTCTTGTTTAGCCATTTTGTTGTTCCATCATACAACCACCCTAAACAGACTAAGCCTTGAGGACTGCTGGCTTGTGACTGTGGTTAGAAAATCCCTTGTTCGATTATATCAAATCGGTCACTGACCACCTCTGCAGACCTGAGCTAAATGAGAATCCACACTCAGTTGTCTCTAAGAATAGAACTTGGGCTCAAAATTATTTTGAAGAGTGTAGGCGTTCCATTAGAGAGGCAGAGGAGCTGCAAAAACCCACTATTCAACAATATGTAATTTTGCAAATAATGAAGGATTTGGAAGCCTATTTAACCCTGTCCACACATCCTTGGGAAAGATTGCTCTTAACCAGATTCATATCTGGCAGTATACATAGTCTTCTTAGTTTCCGGTTCGGGCAGCATGAGTGTGTTTCCATTCTCATTTGCCCTTGAGACAAATCTTCCCCAAATCTCTGCTGCAAATTTATTTTTTTGTACATTTTATCAGTCTTTTACATGTCTTTCTTGACTTCCCAGCATTGAAGAGCTGTAGATTTGATAAATGTGGACCAGCTCTCTCTTTTTTCTCAAATGTTAAACAATATGCAAGTCTGTAACTGTGAGCGGTTTGTTTTTGAGAAAGCTGCAGTCAGATTGTGCAAATCCATTCATCAAGATTTCACCAAACCTCTACTTATATTCAGTATCACACCATCACTGCCTTCTATCCCCCACTGACATTGTTCTATTTTAATAACATGTTACCTTGTTTTTCTTCCTCTTTATAATCTTTATAAATATTAAAGAGAGAAGTAGGAGTTGCTGAGCAATTAAATAATGAGTATGTCCTGCTTATTGTCTGATACATTACGAAGAGAGGGAATATCTAAAGGCCCGAATGGCGGTTATGATATATAACTTCCAACAGTACGGATGAAATTGTCTACTTCTGATAAATATACTTTGCCTTTCCACCCAAGTGAATGTGCTTGTTGGAAGGCTCAACAGAATGTTGGGTAGATCCGTACAGTTGTGTGGCAAAGAAAAGCAGAATGTTTGGAAGAAGTTTTGAAAAAGTTGTGTTCTTAATGTACCACAAAGAATTCTTATAGAGTGTTTTCTCCATCCACGTTCTGCTAAAGAAACCTCTTCTTTATTAGTAAAAGCATGGAGGGGAAGGCTATACGCCAATCTCAATTTATTTAATCCAACAATTTACTTTATGAGAGACAGTCGGATTTAAGACCAGGAGAGGGGCTGAAACTTCAGCTGCTGTCAGAGAAGATCTTCTCTCCTACCTTAATGTGGGGCATTGTGAACAAGTAATTGTTCAGACGTATAGGTAGTGCATGATGTATTGGATTGCAAATTTAATTTTGAGCGACTGAAAATATAGGCTGGGATACTTGGAACTGTTTTTTAATGGGGCATTGTGAACACCTAATTGTTAAGATGTATAGGTAGTGCATGATGTATTGGACTGCAAATTTAATTTTTAGCGACAGGAAATATAGGATGGGATACTTGGAACTGTTTTTAAATGGTGACAATCTTTCATCGTCAAACTACAGCCTAATCGGATCCTCTACCTTGCAAGTCAAGTCCTTCTCATTCAGGGTTCTGCAAAGATCCTTATTATCCTAATGACTTCTCAGTATCAACATAAGGCCTTTGGGAGGGGTTACAGCCCAACCCTGTGAACCTTTCCAAACGTATGCAAGTGATATTCAACTCTATATTCCTATGGACACTCACAAGGATAAGAAAATCAGTGTCTGTTTGAAGCACGTTTACTTAAAGATGCAAGAACAACAGTCTCTGATTGAACAGTACCATAAGCGAGATTCTCAGAATTAATGTATTTTAAAGTGCTAGTTTAGAGTTTGGGCCCAAAAGAATGAGATGATATTCTGACCCCAGTTCATATAGTAATGAGTACTGGAGTATGGTTTTACGAATACTTTAATTTAGCCAACAAGTATACACATTGGTTAAAATGGTAACTTCTACATCATGTTGCCAAAGTAGCTTCCCCAGCTGCTCATTGAGCCTCATGTGGCCCTGGCATAGTTGCTGTCGAGAGTAAGCTACTGCAACATTGTTACTGTAGCGAAGATTGAAAAGTCCTCTAATGTTGCATTAAACTGTTATACAATTGTGAGACACTCACTTGCTGTCAAGTAATAGGCACTGTAGAAAACTTTTAAATGAAAAGAATAACATTAATTGTTTACGCTTGAGCCCTAAAGAAGTTCTTGTAACTACTGCAGTACTAAGCTGACAGACTCGCCCTCAGCCTAGAAGGCTTAGATCAGTCAGATTTTGTGGAAATATACTGGCTTTTGGGGGCCCAGACAATAATATTTTCAGGACAGCAGAGCAAAATACCTTCAGGTTTTGTTTCCAAGAAATGCCGCAAGTCACAGTCTGAGATCCAGCAAGACAAACCTGATTGCACAAGCCCTGAAAAGGAATGCTCCACTGATAATAGTTAAGCCTTTTCCGAAGCTGAAAGCTGATCTTACACAAAGGGATCCCTGAGCTTCCTTTGCTCAGCCCATTAGCTGGGATGGTGTTTGTGATAGCGAAAACTGTGTCCTCCCAACCATTATCCTTCCAAATGTGCTGTCTGTCGCAAGCCAGTACTTTACAATATAGTTAAACTAATGTCGTATTCACATGGGTCTGGAAACCGATGGTCCTATTTCTACATAATTTTTTTTTAGCACCAATTCACCTAGAGGCAGGAGTCCTCTTCCCTTGGACCTCAACAGTGCCTCTTCTGTTCACTTCCAAAGCTCAAACCAATATTGAAACATGCTTTAATTCTTATTAAGCCAGGATCATATCTCTCCTATTTCGCGTCTGTACCCACCAGTGACTCATTCCACTTGAAGCACATTTCAGCACCTTTTGTTGTTTGTCTCCACAATGACAAAAGCTAGGAACAAAGATACCCAAAGGTTTGATCAGACCAGTCCTTCGGTCACTCCTTTTGCCTGGGTCTCAAATATAATCCTTTTGAAATTTCCAGAGCCGCATGAAGGGAGGGCGAGAAAAAAACAAATGAAAAAAAGAGCTCCGTCCATCTATAGCAAAATTTTCATACTGTATAATGCTGACATTTTCACTGTAGTTGGCTATAAATGTATATAAACTGTTATTGCAAATCTGAGTACAGATTTAGTTGCCTCAGCCGCTTTATTTGGTTTCCTTTATTTGCTTCCACTTGAGCCCAACTCTTGGTTTAGACTGGTCTGTTTCTCTCATGACGGAGATGCTTTATGTGCAGAGCAGCCCGACCCATCCACCTGTCTAGTTATATACTGATCCAAATGCAACATGACACCAAGACTCAGCCTCTCCTGTTGCCCTCATACAGGACATAATAATGCTTTTCACCGCTCCAAGTCAGCCTGGTGACCTGACTACATATCGGATCATCCTGGCTGTCCTCAAGGGCTGCACCTGAAAAATAAAACTATCATATCACACAAAGGGTTCATGATTAAGGTCTGGTTAGCAGGACACATGCTCATATTATGCATAAGTTCTATTGTTCTCATATACCAACTGAACAATGTTTTTGTAAGCGATAGAAGAGTCCTAGATATGATAATCATGAGTATATGTAAAACATTCACGTTGTCATCAATAGAAAATATATCCTTTATTAACATATTGTATCAACACTCACTAAAGTGATGCATAGGAGGAGAACCAGTGCAGAATAATGAGTGAGAATCCCATTTGTGATATCAGAATGTGACTGAAGGTGGACGGTCAACATGTCGAACGAGTGTTGAGGTCCATGAGTACTAGGAGATGGGAATTATTCTTGTTCATGGTGCAGAGGTCTTCATCATCTCCTGGTATGGTTGTCTGTCTCTGGACTGTAGCTTGATTTGAAGGTTAACTGGTAGTCATCAAGGAGAGATGAGTATTAAGATGTTGTTGGATTGAGATGTAGACAGCTTTTTATTAATGTTTTTACCAATGAAGGGCTGTGTAATGAGCCAATAAGTTGAAAGTCATCAGCAATCTAGAGTGAATTTCTTTGAGTGGGAGGTCCAGTAGGTGGATGTGGGCAATTTGCAGTGGTTGGTTGGAGATGTGGCGAGGACCAAGTAGAGCATGTGGCCTTTGATGTGGGTTGGTTCAATGAAATGCTATTTCGTGTTGACAGTGCAAATTGGGTCTTGTTTTCTTTGTGCTTGTGTTGCCGGGGCAGTTGAAGTCTTCAAGAAGGTTGGTGTGTGTGTTTTGAATGGATGAGGTGTTGATGAGATTAATTATTTCATTCATGAAAGTCCTTGTTCGGTCTGTGTGGGTGACTGTATATTAAATGGAATGTGGTTGTTTGATACAGAGGGATGTGTGCATGAATAACATATCCCGAGTGTTAAAATTAGCCACTGTCAACTTTGCGCCACATAAAATCTACCAGTACTTAAAGGTTGTATGTATTATCAGTATAGGACAAGAATGTGGATTTTGGCAGGTGCAGTCAGTATTTATGAAGCTAAGGATAGTCCTCAAAGTCATAATTCCATAGATACTTGCATGCCTTTCCAATGTTTTGTTCAACTGCATTTACACAGAGATCTCTTTCTGAAACATTGGTAACGTGTGCTAACGTTTCCCAAAGACTCATTTCTTCAGGGAGTGTAAGGAATGTTTTCCCACGGATAACATTTTTTTTCTTAGTTGATTAAAAAAAACAAGTGAAAAAATGTTCCTGCGTGGTCACTCTATTTTTTTGCTGAATTTTATTGCTGGTTTTTAGACCCTGCACACTGGGGCACTGCTGCCCAAGTGCCCAATGCATGTGCTCTGACCTCTAAAACATGTAAAAATTGGCTAATGTCTAATTGGCTTATCAAACTTTCCTAAATGGCGACAGTATATGGTGTGGAAACTACACCCATGGCTTGGAAAGTTTAATGTCACCTGTGGATGGCAGCACTTAATGTGCCATCCACTCATGTGGCAGGGAAAACATGGCTTCAGCCCTACCAATGTAGCCTGACTGCTACAGTTTAAACCTGCAGTCCTACCTGTCAAAATAACCCTTTTTGACAGGGAAAACCTCCCATATAAATATTAATAAGTCACCCCTATGTAGGCCTTGTACGTTGCAAGGGAGGGTGGTTGGTATTTAAAAGTAGGACATGTAGAAGTTTATAGTTACCATGTCCCTACAGTGACATCCCTTCCTACAGATGCAAGGAGTTCTTTGGACGCAAAATTAGAATTTTTGTGCTCTGAGCTTTTCCTGCCAAACACCAACGGCTTCAACAGGACCCCATTCAATGGCTATGTGACTTTGAGAGTACTTCCTCAGACAAAGACTGCAAACTTACCCTCCTGGCGAATTGCAACTTCCATTTCAGAGACTAAGTCCCATGGTAAAATCTCCAGCTGGGACAGATCTGGTTTGTGTATCCAGTCCGTGCCTACATCCCGGTCTACTGCGACAATCAACTGTCATTGGTGCATAGTGCTTTTTGGAGCTATTTTCCTTAAATTGTCTAAACTTTATAAATAAAGGAGGATAAGATGTGCACATGGAAATCTAAGTTATAGACATTTATAAATCATACCAAGAACCTGATAATTCATGGATTTCTAACTATATTTTACACACAAGTGAATGAGTCTAGTAATGTCTGTTTTGAAGGCTTCTGTAAATTATTTCTGTGGAAGCCAAACAATTGTAGACAATCAATAGGGTTTATGCTGTAAACTCTGTGTATCAATGATTAATTGTGTAAAACAAAATTATTCCACTCCAAGAAATATACACATGATGCCCTAACTGTGTTAAATGACTAGCACACTTATCTGCATTGCAGTTCCACACCAGAGCAATTATGTGCTGCTTATACTTATCCTGTGAAGTTTCCCCTGCCGTGTAAAAAAAATATCATGTTTGTTGCATAAATACTTAAGATCACTATCAAGTTTGATTGTTTTCCTAAAACTTGTGTTTCTTGTGTTTTTTCCATTTTTTGTGATGTAGACTTTGACACCCTAGCAAAAGTAGTTTATTAACATTAGTCTAAACTCTGTGAATTGCACATATAGAATAATTTGCTAGGGGATTCTGGGTTTATAGATGAGGTCCCCCGTTCTGTTAATGGATATATATTATCTCTATTTCTTACTACAGCCTGCACTTCCATTTCAAATATCTGGTATCTAATCCATTACCCGGTATAAGGTGGGTAATCAGCGTTCCACACCTACATTTACTGTTGTCTATGATCCCCATTGCTTTAACATGCTTTCCACTGCTGGTAATATTTGCTCTTGAGAATCAGAACAAAGCTGATCTCCAGACAATATAGCACTATCTATAGTTAAACACAGAAATGGACTCTTCCTTTGAAAAAGACGAGACCTTTATATATGATTTGCTGACAGCCAGTAAATGTCACATTAGTTGTTGACTCAAACAAATAAAGATATATGTGTGTGTGTATGTGTTTGTGATTCAGCAAATATTTTAATAAATTCTATGTATTATGATCTATATTTTCACTTTAAAAAACTTACATAATACAAGTATTATTATGTTGGTTTCTAGTTTTCAAACAGAAAGTTCTAAAGAAGCTATATCCTGAGGGCCTGTCTATTCCACCAGCATCAATTCCAAATGTGCACAGTGAAACATCTCCAGGGAATACAGATTTGCAGCAAAATGATTCAGAAAAAGCATGGACTTCAGCGGACTCTGCCAGACTGACAGGTATTGGAATGTTCAAATATACTTCTTCAGTTTAACCTGTTTTCTGTTGTAGGTGTTACCATCAAAATGTGTTGGTAACTTATTATTGTTTGTATTTCATGTAATTCCTAATGTCTGTTGTTATTATTGCTTTTTCACATGTACGCTCTTGGGGTAACGAATGCTGAAGTATGTAGCAGCTCAGACGTCATTGCATTATTCGTCCATCCTGGCTGCTTGCACACCAGTGGTGTTACTTTCTGCTTCAACTGTCTTGTATGCTTGGTGGGCTGTGCAGTGAGTGAATTGTGCTGGCAGGAGTGCAGCTTGTTGGCGACAGCCACTTTGCGCATAAGCTCCTCCTGCATTAGAACTTAATTGAGTGCAGGAAATCTGGTCTTCTGCCTGACTCACCGTTGTTTTGCTGATCTGACAATGAGGATGGCATACTGTGCTGTGCAGAAGGGTAAAAGTGCCTTGCACCATGATGCAAGATCCTGCCCCTCCAAACATGTCCCAAAAGCTGCCTTGCGTGCTGTGACCAAGACTGGTCGTCTTTGGTAGGTAAAATATACATTCTTAGTGTATCTGCTTATATATCCACCAATCTGTCTCTTCTGTAACTGTGCTTGTTACTGATGGTAACCCCAATAAATGTCTGCACTGTATTCCTAAACTGTTACGAATTATTCATGAAGGAAATTTGGATTAGTTACCAACACCTGCTGCATACTGGCCAGCAGCCTTGGCTGCTAATATTTAGAGTACGATCGCAAAGGACACATGTTTTATAGAGGCAGTCCTAGAGATCTTGACCCCAGTAACCTCTAAACAAAACACTCCACCTTTGGTACTGTACCCCTACAAAGCTCTGTAAAGTGGTGTTAGCCCCTTCAACATATTGTAGGTACGGACAGCTGTGAGGTGATATTGCTCACATCCTGTGCTCCTGTTCACTCCTTACTGCAGTCCGGAATGCAGTCTGGGAGATGCTCAGCCTTAATGGTACATGCACCACCTGATCCTCCATTGAATTCGCTCTACTACATGACACTAACGAGGCGATGGATATTAACCCCCATACTAAGTAATAACTTAATTCTTCCCTTGCCACTGCCAAGTTATGCATGCTCCGGAAATGGAAATTGCGTCTTTGCTGCCCATAACAGATTAGGACAAGGCATTCACAACAATGGCCTCCTTTAAGAGATCAGTTCACAAATTGAATGTCTAGCTCTCCAAATTTGAGGAAATTTGGGACCCCCTTCCTTGAAATTAAATCGGGATTTATTGCTGCATAGTCCCTGGGGTTCAATGTCAAAGTCCCTCTGCTGGACAACTTTAAATCAATTAAGCTGCAAGACAACAGCTTCTTCTGTAAGTTCTAAAGGTTGAGCCATGAATGACTACCTTTTGTGCACCATCTGGTGAGACAGATGATTGGATTCTCAAGTATGGAAGTA
Source organism: Calotriton arnoldi (assembly GCA_963921515.1). Classification (NCBI taxonomy): domain Eukaryota; kingdom Metazoa; phylum Chordata; class Amphibia; order Caudata; family Salamandridae; genus Calotriton; species Calotriton arnoldi. Next base: position 393,223 of record CAWUFW010004947.1, on the reverse strand, counting down.
CACTGTGGGGATCTCAACAGGACAACCAGCCGATACATCAGCCTGGACCTCACCTAGTTTGTTTAGTATACTCTACTTTATTTCATGTTTTGTTATTTTCTTTTCCTTTTAATGTATCTGTTCTAGATGCTCTTGAAATATGTTCAATAGTTCTTGAGCACACGATGTCCCTGCTATCTGCATGAGTTATAGATGTTATTTCTCCTGATCATAGCGATTTGCATAATGTTTTTTTGGTTTGGCCACTTTCAGGCCTTATTGGATTCAGAAATTCTGACTTAAGTGAGATGATATCTTGGGTACCAGGCTGGCTGATGTGAGGTTAATAGGCTGTGTCATTATTTTATTTGTTGAAAACTAATAAATAGTATTCAAACTGAATGAAAAGCTGAGGGAAAACATGTGCATTGCTAAGCATGGTGTGTGCAAAATCATAATTCCTTCTTTAGGTTAAAGTCCGGATTCGCTTGGAATATTCTCATATAGTTGCATAATGGACACGGTAAAAGAGCAATCGCACAGTTTGCTCTCCCAAAGTATTGCAAAGTGACAATCTACAGCTAATTTGTCCTTCAAAGCCTCTAACGAATTGTCTGGGTTTCTCCATACTCCTTTATGGAACCTTTGTATGTGCCAACAAATGTGTGAAGATATTTCTTCAACTGTGATACTGTACAGGAGTGGTTCTTATTGCAAAGGAAAGAAGATACCCCCTATGGATCATTTCTAGGTCTGGGAGCAAGGGGGAATCAAACCAAATAATGCAAAAAGAAACGCCCACTCGACCTGTACCCTTTTATTATAGGCTAATATAAGCTTTATGGGCTACCCACTGCTATACATACACTTTAAGCATTTTATTCTTTTATTTAATTAATTTTGTACTTTTATCACTGTGGAAAAACATTTTCTAATATTTACTTTGATTGTACAAAAGTTAAAAACATCAAACATTTTTAAAGTGCAAAACATGCCATTATACAATTCCAATATACATGCCATGTTCATCTAAAACCATCATCATAGTTGGAGTTTACATGCACATTGAAATCATTGATGTATCCCCATAATTCTACCACACTCGCATCCTGACCCATCACTCAACACCACACTAACACATACACCTCACATACATATACTCCCCAGCCCACATGAGCATACACTGATAAGATCACAGAGATAACAATTCATAACTGTCTGTGATTGTGTTGCCAGCTGGGATTTCACTGTAGCCAGGTCAACGCACGTTTCAGTGGAAATAACGACTTGTATCCACCTTCATCAAGACCACACATTTTTTGCTTTTAAGGTGAGTGGTGAGGGATCTAAGAACAAAAGGTATAGCATCATTGTTTGGGTGCCCTAGTATTACAAGCTTTTTTTCATTGCTTATATGATATTCCAAAAAACAGAGTGATAAATATTACTCCACCTTTTAGGTGTCAAAGAAGAAGCCATCACCAAGTGACTGTAAAAGACCTAAAAGTCCATGCAAAAAAAAAAAACGAATATAGAGACAGGGGAAAAAAGGGCAGTGATATAGCCAAGATTAGAGCCACTGTGTTCCTAGAGCGTCTCAAATAGGTGTTTATAGCTTTGACCTTATTGTCCTGTAGTAGTATAGCACAACCACCGACCCCCTAACTGGTGGTAAGGACAAAGTAGTCACGGATATATTCTAATTCGACAGTCTTCATTAGCCCAGATGAAGAAACATTTGATTTGGGCCTCGTGGCACATATGCCCATAAGTTGGTGTCTGTTCTCAATGTATGGAGCACTGGAATCATCAAGATGATTAGGGCCACTAGGAGAGTTTTACAGTGAGATTAGGGGAAAAGAATTGCACTGTACTAATATTTACCGTGGAGCATCATCACTGGACTCCAAATTTGGTGGTAATAGGAAAAAAGGCTGGCCAACGAGTGTACCAGGGGTTACAATTGTAGCTTTGTTCCTCACTGTATTTCATTCGATACATGGAACTTCCTGAATATGAGTTCCTCTGGGTACAGATGACAATGCCACTGGAATTCTAGGGAGGAAATGAAAGAGTGAATCACTCATGGACTCCTTTTCTCTCTCGATGTCCTGGGCCGGTTGAAAAACTTCCTGACATTTATGTATAGCAGTGGGTATCCCATAGAGCTTATATTAGCCTATAGTAAAAGGGTACAGGTCGAGCGGGATTTTTTTTGCATTGTTTTGTTTCCCCCCTTGCTCCCAAACCTACAAATGATCCAGCGGGGGTATCTTTTTTCCTTTGCAATTTGGCTGGTGGTTTTTTAACCACAGGTACATTATTTTTTTCATTTAAGTGAGTTGGTGAATGTCTTCTAGTTTTATTGTCACTCATAAATTTCAGGTGTCTACTCTCCCTTTACCCTGTGATTTCTGCTATATTAAAGGATGTTTTCATTTAATAGCTTCTTGCAACGTCCCACAGCATTAGCACATGTAATTAGTCCTTCAAGCCTGCTAAGCCGACAAAGGTTTTAATTAATTGGGCCTATTTCTGGCTGTAGGAATTCCGTGTGTGGGCCAACTTGTAGCCACACTATGGAAGCGCTTAAAACATTGGATTTTTCAGATGAAGATTTCTCTGCCCTCATGGGTGAAATACCTACAACTAACAAAAGAGTAGTAATATCCAATATGCTAGATTCTAACGTATCTCCGTCTTTTTTTGGTCCTAATGCATGCTCTTATTTTCGCCGCATAGCACTGCTACTTAAATTGAGGCCACCAAGTACTTGTGCTGCTCACAGGAATTAAAATAAGGATACCAATTAATTTTCAGCTTCTAATATCACCTTTACAGAGGGTTTTAACACTTTTAATTCTTTTTATGTATATTTACTTTATTAATCTGATATTTAATTTTCTAAACTGTCACAGGTCTCTTGAGTAGGACTGTGGGAGCTGTACTCTCTTTTAACTTTACATGTATTGAAAACTGAACTTGCGCTAACATGAACCAAGCTCCATCTTAAATTGATGTTGCAGCATACCCGCTCTTGGAATGCTAGACTACTCTAAAGAATTTGTGATCTTTTGCCATGAGAGAGATGGGTGTGCTTTATCCATGCTAACACAGAACCATGGGGAGATTAAGCACCCCATCGGATGTTTTTCAGTGATTCTTTATCCAGTAACTGCAGCATTGCCTGGTTGTCTCAAAGCGTTCACAGCGGTAAGCGTTAGCATTCAGCAAACAGAAGGGATAGTGATAGGCTACCCACTAGTTGAGGTGGTCCCCGATTCAATTGAAATCTTCATGACTCGCACACGCTCTCAGCATTTGACAAACAGCCACTTAACCCGCTATGAGAGAATCATTCTGGCTGCCGAGAATGTCTCTATCAGAAGATGTAACACCCTAAACCCTGGTTCTCTATTGCCCAATCAAGAGGGAGATGAAAAGGGAGACTTTGACCATGACTGTGTAAGTGTTACCAAGTTATGCAAAAAACCCACCTTACATACTGGTTGTACCCCTTCCTGAATCCGATCATACCCATTTTATCGATGAGTCGTGGAAGCATCTACCTGTGCCATGTAACATCTGCACAAGTGGCTGAATTGATTGCCCTTACCAGAGCTTGTTGTACATCAGAAGACTTATAAGTTACCATTTATACTGACAGCCAGTTTGGGTTCGGGGTTGTGCACGCCTTCGGGCAGTTGTGGTCACCGAGGGGATTCATGACCTCTGCTGGGTCCCCCACGAGTAATGGGTTGTATGTCTTCAGTCTGTTGAAAGACCTACAATTGCAGAAGGAAACCGCAACGGTAAAGTGTGCTGCACACAAGCAACTATGATTTTGTCACCAAAGGCAACCTCTGAGGATGAAAGCGCCTGATATCGTGCTCTTGAGTCCAGAACCTTTCACATGGATGAGCCATGCAATGTAGAAAGAGAAATTGCAGCAAATATGCTGTTAAACGCTGTACACACTTTCAAGGAGTTGAGAGAACCGCAACACACTGCTCCAGAAGTGGAGAAAGCCAAATGGGAAAAGATGGGATGGGTAAGGGATACCAGTGACCATTGGGGGTCCAGTGACTGGAAGTAGCTGCTCCCAGATTCAATGCTACCTGCCATGGTCCGAAATATGCATGGTCGAACACGTGAGCAGAGACAGGATGATGTCTACCTTTAAACAATATTGATACAATCCCCATTTTCAATCAATGGTAGAGAGTTTGTGTCAACGTTGTGCTACTTGACAGAAACAAAATGTGGGCAAAAAGGTTGTAGTCTGATGGTCCCTGCAACCATCTCCAGATCGATTTTGTAGAGATGCCCTGATGCAGCCAATTGAGTACATTCTTGTGATTGTATGTTTATTTTCTCGCCGGTTCAAGGCATATCCCATGACAGTCGCCAAACTGCAGGAGTTGATACTGCGATTTAGGATGCCAGTTCATCTTGAATCAGATGAAGGAAGTCACTTCAAGAGCAGGGTAATGGAGTTACAATGCGCAGCGCTAGGGATAGACCAGAGGTTCCATTGCAGTTATAGACCAGAAGCTTCAGGCATCGTAGAGAGACTAAATGGGACAATGAAAGCAAAATTGGCCAAGACGGGCGCCTCTACATCTTTTAATTGGGACAATGCAGTTCCTCTGGTATTGATGAGCATACGAAGCATCCCCTGTAGACAAACAGGATTGTCTCTCCACAACGTGTTGATGAGAAGAGCCATGCAAATTCTTTCTGTTCCTGCAGTTGCTCTTGTGAATATCACAGAGGATCTGATTTTCAAGTACTGCAAAGGATTGGCTGATGTGGTGCGTTCTATCTCCCATCAGGTTGATGCTGTTACTACAGCTGTCAGAGAGTTTCCAGGGCATAATTTGAACCCTGGCAATTGGGTTCACATAAAGAAGCACGTCCGCAAGTCTTGTCTGGAGGAGCGTTGGAGAGGCCCGTACCAGGTGATCCTGGTCTATAACAATGCTGTCAAGAGTACTGGTGGGATACACACTTCACATACCAAAGGGGTAAAGGAAGAAGGGGAAGAAGCAGAACCAACATCCAATACCTCGAGTCACCCTAGGTTTAAAATTTCTCAGGCCTTAAATGAGGAGGAAGACTAGACTGAAGTCTCTCAGTTCCACAGAAAAGCATGAACGGGAACAAGAGCCAGGCAATGGTGTGGTCATTCCAGTGGCAACTGAATCCCTGACCGCTGAGTCAATAATACGCCTTCACAGAGGCAGTGCTAAACTCGTGGAGAGCTGAATCAAATCTGCCTGAGGAAAGGTCACCGGAATCAGAGAGTGGGACATCCAGAGAAGGTTTCACCTCTGAGAGTGAATCAGCCTCATCAGAGCCAGAGATCACAAGCATCAGGACTACAGCTCAAGCGAGGGAGGCTGGCCACAGACTACAACAAGCCGAAAGAGACTGTTGACGACTAGAAAAAGACCAGAAACAATAAGAGAAGTTGGAGAGTTACAAGAATTGGAACCTGCTGAACAACCTGACATTGTGAATGAGAGCTTAGATTCGACAACTTCCAAACCACCAAAAAGAGAGAGAAAGGTCAATCGAAATTACTCAGGACTGGATTGGACCTATCTTGCAAGAATCAATATTGAATCTGACTGTCTGACCAACTGTGACTAGCCTCCTTTAGGTCATTACATTTGCAAAGGGAACTCATGCGAATCACTGACAAACGTTCAGAAGGACTGCTAGAGAGCTAGGGTAATGGTCAGAGGACTTTAGAGCCTTAGGCCTCCAGCTGACACAGAATAAAAACCACTGTATTTTTGAGATAGGGTAGTGATGATTAGAGGACTATTCGCTTCATCTTGATATTTCAGTCTTTTTCCTTGATTTGATTTACGCTAATATGGTGCACCAACGCTGGAAATTCTTACTTGTAGGTCTGGCAGATGCTGTTTCTGTGGTTTGGTGGATGTTGGACATCTATTTATTAGGTGAAGAGATCCCTGATAAACACCACAATTAAATTGATTGTCAGTAAACCAGCTAGGGAAAGTAAAAATTCCCACGTCCCACATCATGAGAGAGTTTATAGTTATAACATGTATTTTCTCTTGTTATCTGAGTTGTGAAAGTTATGCAGATAAAACAATTGTTTTGTCTGCTTCTACCCCTCAACCTCTGTGTCTGAAGGGGCATCTTATTTGCCTTTGTCCATTTTCCTCTTTCTTACTCTTTTTCCTGTGCTATCTTTCTGAATCTGTATTATCAACATAATCCTATTTGTTCTATTCCGATTGCAACAAGCCTTTAGAAAATGTCCCAAACGTGACTGATGCAAATATGTATTTGTGGGCTACTAACCATGTTTATTGTTCTTCTAAAGCTTTTAGATCAAGGGATCAGCATGAGTATATGATGAAATTCTTTGGTCCCGTCACTAACGTGAGTGCTGCCAATCAAACCGTGCATAATGAAACCTGTAGGATTAACAAAGACAAAAGAGTTTTTGTAGACGAGTTGACAGAAGATAAGATCAGACGAAAAGAAAGGGGTAAAGAAATTTAGTCTTGAACATGTTATTGGGAAGGGAACAGATTTTAAAGGAACTACCCCAAGATTCAGCATTGACATTGCTAAAAGAGGAACTTTATGTATGGTAAGGAAGCAGGAGGGGAACGAAACTGTAGTATTGGGGTAAAGTGAATGTGCACATAGCTATTTGGTCAAAAGCCAGATGTTTGCTGAATTATAGGTGAGTATCAAAGGCATCTATAGTGTGTGGTTAGTTGGGGAAGGAATATGCTTCGTAGAGATTTTGTTAAGATAGGAGAGTGGTTAGAATGTATAGGTAGAGGAATGCTGAAATTGCTCTTAACTCCTTTTTTGATTATACTAATTGGCATTGCATATGTGCTTCTCTTCCTAAAATTCTGCATTGGAATTTCATAAAGCAATGGGATGGACCGTGGGTTTAAGAAGATTTCAGCAACGAGAGAATGAAAAAGAAAGAGAATTGACATAAAAGTCGAAGAGATGCAAAGCAATTTCTTTGACACCATAAAGGACTTGGGAGAATCCACGGGGAAGAACGCAAAGCTTAAGAATGCTGTTCTGTAGTCCAGTGATGATTTAGAATTCCTCAAAGGGGGATGTGGGAGCTGTATTCCTTTTTTTTTTTTTAGCTTTAAATGTATTAGAAACTTAACTTGCAATAACATGAGTCAAGCTTATGTTTTCCTACATTTTGAATTGATGATGTACCATTTCACGTGATCGTTGTTGTTTCCTGGCTCTAGATAAATAATTGTAAGCTTCTGCCAGAGGGCTCTCACTACTTAATACCTATTCAAGGACATCCCAGATGTCTCACACTATTGTTTATACAATCTGTAGGTTATAGTACTTGAATAAACATGGAGAGCTACTGAATTCAATGCAATAGTATTATGAGAGAATCTTCAAATGTATTCTGTAGTAAAATGTTTCTTCTTGCTTGTTCCTCATTGGTGCATATCCTGAGAACCATGTACCTGCGTAGTAATGTATAAACTCTTTTGTCTAAAGTCCTTTAGAAGGGTGTAACCCTGAACCCCATTTCCCACTTTTAGAATGTGAATTTATGCTGGATTTTCCATTCAACTTTACAGAGTTCTTTGTACTTATGATCTGTATTTACTGCCGACCATACTGATGATATATTTAGTGTATTTTGCTTAATAATTCTTTATATAAACTCCTTAAAATTATTGACCTGTGTCTTTCATTCTTACTGAGAATGTCACAGTTTCTACTATTGATTTGAGATCACAAGAAATAGAGATGGGTCCACTTGGGGAAGCACCAAAGTCGGTATAGGGACTACACCACTCCAGGTACGAGCCGTTGGTGTGCTCTTGGTGATGTTATGAGAAACTGTTTTGCACGCCAACAGGACCCCAGGTTGAGAACCATTGCTGTATGTTGAACCTCAGAGAAGAGCTTAAGTCAAAATAGTTTATAAGATTCCAATATTGGATAGAAGTAGGTGAAGCAAAAGCTTTCTATCTGGAAGTAATGAGATAAAAGCAATACACTCATACAAGAATGACCACAAAACAACACTCAAAATGATTTAAGAATGTTTTAATAATTAAACGATTTGTATACTGCTTTACATATAAGGGAGGTTTGCACTAAACACCCTTTCTAATAAATTAACGGTCAAGAGCATCTGCTGCCATGAATTTTTGCTGCCATGACTAGTTTTTTGCTGTATAAAAATAAGCTTGAAGGGCAATAAACCATAATATCCTTGTTGCAAAATGCTTTTCGTTTTATTCAACTTTTTCAGGAAGGCACTTTAATCATTATGAATCACCAGCTCCTTGCCCTCGTTTTCTTGTATTTGCGGTATTATGAAATGGTTGAATTTTTGATGCTTAATTAAAGTACTGCTTTAATTTGTGCGATATATATTTTGCAGGTTTGGAAATAAATGCTTCAAGTCAACAGAAAGTTTACACTGCAAGCCTTCCTCCTGCTGACTTTGCAATGGTTTCTTCATTAGACAACATGGCTACTGAATCCGAAAATACTGATAGTGATGACACTGATGGCAGTAAGTGGTTAACCTTTTCTTCTATTCTGACTTATTCCAAGCTGTAAGAGCTGCCTGTGCATTTTGCCCATCCCTAGGAGCATGGCTTATCAGAATTTTTAGAATTTTATGTAACTGATTTTGGCATGATGTCTTTCACAACAGAAATTACACAATACAATATTACTATAAAATAATTTAAATAAAAAGACCCCAAAATCCTAATTACTCTTAACAAGCACACAATTCTAGAAAAGCAACATGAATAGTAAAGCATCTTTCATTAAAATGTAATTCCCAACTTCAAATAAGGCTTGCCATCTTGGCATAGGCATCCCTTTTGCCAACATGGGGAGGGATTTTTGTATTTTGAATTTTGTAAATTTTATTTGTAATTGTAAATTCGGATATTGTATTTTGAACTACCATTATCCTACCTTTGTCATGGGTTAATCAAAAGAATCTGCTGGTATCAGGACTTTGTAGTGAAATATGCTGGGGAAACTTTTTCATGAGTCCGTAGGCACTCTGGTTACTCTGCTTAGTTTGGCTGAATCAGAGCCATTTACGACTGGTGTCCTGGGGCTTATCCTTACTAGTGGACCCAAAATTCTTCACCAGGGTCAACACATTTAGGACTCTCCTTTCTCTTGGTGTAGCGAAGTTGAGCAGTCCAAGACCTTGGAAATGGTGAGGGGGTTAGAAACTCAGAACTCAACCAACATCAGATAGCAATCAATGATTCACTATCCAGCCAGTACTTCAGTTTGCAAAAAGAAAAAGTACTTTAACACATGCTATGAAATCGCTGCAAATAATAAACAGCGGGCATTACTCATGGGCACAAATAGGAATAGTAGCCATGGTAATTTCAGGATAGTCTGTAATGGTAGAGTATATTGGCCCTTGGCCCAGGGTGGGAGGGGATGGGGGAGGAGGAAGTTTTCTTAGTAGGTCCAGAGGGCCAGCTCGTGAGGTTCAGCTCACTCAAAGTTCAGCTTGTGTCTCCCTTGATAGACATGTACTTGTCCCACCCTTACTGGGTTGCAATGTCATTGTACATTTCTGTCCTTGGGGGGCACAGTTCAAACAGTCGAGTTCGGTTGCCGGTCAGGGTGGGTTGCACCTCCCTGCCTGAATGGCATCCTGTACAGCCCACAGAGAAGAGTGTTATCAGTCCTGGTGCCAGCTCACCAGTTCATTTGTAATCGGCAAAAAGAGTTCAGCACACACAATGCAGTGAGAAGTTCCCGCACCAGTCGAGAGGAGACTGCTGTAGGGGTTGTGGTGCTTGCAGTCACTGTGATCCTGTGGCTGCGATTCAGCCCTGGGCTCAGTCACAAAACCCGCTACCCAAACAAGTTGTGCCTACCCAAGCTCAGAGTATTGAGCATACTTGCTTGTACGGTCTCTTCTGCTGATGTCAATTTCCTCTTAGTCTGGTATTTCTTTGGAGTTTTAACTGTGGATGGCAGCTACTGGTCTCCTGCCATCAGAAGCTTCTTGGCGCTAGAGGTTCACACAAGAACTCACACACGGACGAGTTCCATGGTTCCTTCTCCTTCAGGCGTCAATGCAGTTGCCCATGCTATGTGGATGTGCTAGGGTCTTCCAGACCTTACATCTCGCAAAACTGTGTATGTCTCTCCTTGCACCACAGCAGTGGCTTTGAGTCATCTAGCCACGGTTTCTCAACAGCCCCATCTCCTTCAGATTAGCATAGTCTTCACCAAGGACTCTCCTAGGCAATTACTCAGCTGTCTTCTTGGAAGCAGGGTCCAGACAGTCTCTTCCATCAGACATATTGGATTATTCCAGGTTACTGATCCTGAACCGGACAATGGAAGTTAGCAGTGGCTATCCAAAGACAAAGCATAGGGCCCCCGTAAATCATGAAAGAAGGGGATTAAGCAAGCAAAATCTATTTCTCTCTAGGGAAAGAATTAGGGACCTTATTGGCACCTGCCTGTTTCATTCACATGCCTTGGCTTAAAATTCCTTTATATAATTATTATTCATGGCAAAAACATTGTGGTGTTGTATAAGGAGAGCTGCAGTCTCTCTTTTTAAGCAGATATAGGTGCCAGTGTGGTGCATGACACAGAACAAGTAGCAACCCTTTGCCATTCTCTAGAAATCATTGATGAGGATTGCTTGTCAACCTTGAAAACTGTCCTTATGCCAATAACCGCTTCTGTTATATCATTAAGAAAAACTGAACTCACCCTGAATATTCACCATCTCAGCACAACACACAGCATGAGACCATGCATTATTCTTGATGAATTCATGTTTCTGTGTGTGTTTAGCTTGTCTACTTCAGTTCTTTTGTAAATTGAGAGAATTGTAATTGTAGTCTGTTATAAATGGGGGTCTCTAGTTGGCAGAGGTATGTACCTTTGTCCAAGTAGGGACCCTTGCTTCTAGTCAGGGTAAGGGGGATACACACTTTAGATAACCTCTGCTCACCCCCTTGGTAGCTTGGCCCGAGCAGAAAGGCTTATCCAAAAGGCAATGTGTAAAGTATTTGTATTCCAAACACAGTGAAAACACCGCAAATGAACACCACACCAGTTTAGAAAAATAAAGTATCTTTATCTAATTCAAACAAGACCAAAACGACAAAAATCCAACATACACAATTCGAAATATGACTTTAAAAGGTTTCAAGCAACTGGGTCCATAGAAAACTATTGATGCGTGATTTTACACCAAAGTACCTGTAGGTGCGTCAAAGTTCACAAGGCCAAACAGCTACAGAGAAGGAAAGCGTTGGAAAACACATTGCTGCTTCAGTTCCTGAGTCCCTGGGGAGGCGAGGCAACAGTTCTGCTGCCCACAGGAGAAGTGATGCGTCGAATCCGGACTGTAGGGGGAAGTGAGGCATCGAAATCCAACACAGTTCTGGTTTGCAGGTTATGCGTGAAAAAACTTGGTGCACAGGTACGATATGTGACACTCCGGGGGTATGTGTCGCTTTGCGAGGCTTTGCGCCATCCAGCATCTGTGCTGGGGGCTGCGAAGGCTTCGCGTTGCCCAGCAGGACTCAGCGAGACTTTGCGACGCCTGGCGTCGGATTCCGAGAGGCTGGCAGCTCTCTGGCAGAACTCAGCGAGGCTTCGCATCGTCCAGTGTTGGTTCTGAGCTTTCAGCTGTTTGGTGGGACTCGGCGAGGCTTTACATCGTCCGGCGCCGGTTCCGAGAGGTTTTGCACGGCTTTGCGTTGCTTCGCGCTGATTCTGGCAGAGATTACCTGCAATACCCACCTCTGAGGCCCTGTAATAACTGGAAGGAGGCACCTCAGGCAAAGGTAGGACTCACAGATGGCAGAGTCCAGCAGCACCAGCAGAGTTGCAGGAAGTCTTTTGTGTCCCTGAGACTTCTTACCAGGAGGCAAACACATACAAGCCCTTGGAGATACTTCACAAGCAGGATACACAGCGAAGTCCAGTCCGTTGTCCTCTCCCTGGCGGAAACAGCAACTGCAGGCCAACCCAGCAAAGCGCACACAGCAAAGGGGCAGTAGTCCTCCCCACAGCTCCTCTAGTCCGCTCAGCTCTGAGTCACCCAGGAAAGGCAGGAGACACCTCAGCCCCCAACCCCATGGCTGTCTACAGTGAATGCACATCCCCAGCCGCTGTCACTCCAAAACCAGACAGTCAATACACAAACCAGCAGAGGCACACAGAATGGTTAAATACAAAAATGCCTCCTTTCTAAAAGTGGCATTTTCAATTTAAAAAAACCATCTCCCTAAAAAGATTTGTTATTAAATTCTGAGTTCAGAGAGCCTAAACTCCATTTCCCTGTCTTGTCCCAGTGGAAAGTTATACTTGTAAGATATTACAAAGCAACTCCCATGTTAGCATATGGGGCAGATAGCCTTTCAATAGAGAAAAACGAAATCACAGAATTTCACTATCAGGACATGTCACACACACCAGTACATGTCCTACCTTTCACATACACTGCACCCAGCCCATGGGCCTACCTGAGGGGTGTCTTACATGTAAGAAAAGGGAAGGTTGGGGCCTGGCAAGTGGGTGCACTTGCCAGGTCGCCATGGAAGTTGAAAACTGCGTGCGCAGACACTGCAGTGGCAGGTCTGAGTTACATTTGGAAGGCTACTTGTGTGGGTGGCAGAATCAGTGCTGCAGGCCCACCAGTAGCATTTGATTTACATGCCCTGGGCACACTCAGTGCACTTTACTAGGGGCTTGCCAGTAAAATATGCCAATCATGGATAACCAATCATGATAACAATTTACCCAGGGAGCTCTTGCATTTTGACTCTGATCAGTAGTGGCAAAGTGCCCAAAGCATATAAGCCACCAAAAAACAGCACAGCATCAAAAATACAGGAGGTCGAGGCAAAAAAGTAAGGGTAAACCACGCCAAGCATGCAAAGTCTAACATAGTCTGACCATGTTATAATCATAACCTATAATTATTTTACTTCAATTACTATATAGTACCCCTTAAATTTCACTGGAACACAGTATTCATCTTTATGTAATGGCTTGCTTTTCCCGTTAATTACCAATCCAATTTTAATGTAAACTAATGTGCACATGCTATAACATTTCCTGTCACTAACTTGTTTTCCAACAGTTGATACTCTAAGTAAGTGAGTAATGATAGTGCGGCAAGCGCATCGCTGACATGCTGCCAGGAATGGGTAGAGCTTCTGCCCTCACTCAGTACTATCCAGTGAGAAGAAAAATTCCTGTCATCAAGCAGGGTCATGTACAGCAAATGCTGTCCAACATTTAAATGCTGAGATAAAAAATGATGAGAAAATGGGGACTTAGATGCAGATTTGACAATGCTTTATAGCGGCACAGGGGGCAGAGAACATAGTAAACAACAGGCGTGCAAATGGGCACCACTGCAGCCAGTACTACTTGCATTGACTTGGCCCTGAGGTACAGCGAGAAGTGGAGGGCAACGGGTTGCTTTACGAGCAAGAAGAAAATGGTCATACAAAACTAATAGTAAGCTTGCTTGTTGATGTTATTCCGCAAATCAGTTTTCAAATAGGATTTGTTCGAATTAAGCAAGGAATCTGCACGGTTTGCATCCAATACAGATTTAATAGAGCTAAAAATATTATGTGACTTGTCAAAACAATCTCACCTGTAAAGGCCCAGTTCCACCACATTTCAGCCTACAATAATGCCTTTTTATCAGTAGCGGCTCCTGGAGGGAGTGCTGCAGGGCGGCGGGGAGGGGCAGGGTGGGGGGTAGTAAACTCCGGCTTACGGCCGAACTGAGTTAAGTACATAAATGAATAAATAAAACGAATTACATTGCGCACGCTGCATCGCCGATTGCGATGCAGCGCGCGCAATGTAATCCGTTTTATTTATTTATGTACTGAACTCAGTTCGGCCGTAAGCCGGAGTTACTACCCCCACCCTGCCCCTCCCCGCCCGCCCCGCAGCACTCCCTCCAGGAGCTGCTACTGCTTTTATCTAACACAAATGTCATCACCCGTTGTTACAGATTATGAAAAAATAAGGCACTATGTGGAACATGATGAGTCTAGTTCACTGTTACCAGAAGTGTCTTTATTAGCAAGGTGGCTTCTTTATTTGCAGCTTTAGTATGGCAATCCTCAAAAATGTACTTGCAAATCAGCTTACTTGACGAGATTGCCAAACATGTGATTCAGTTCAATAAAATGTATGAAATAATGTAATCCTTTTTGACTAGGCTGGGAATTAGTAGGATCAAATAATGTTAGATTAAGATATTTCCGAAAGGTCCCTCAATGGACTGATAAATGGACAAAAAGCTGCTGGATCAGATTAAGGGTTTCAAAAGAGATAAGTCAGATGACCATCCGTTTTTAGATAACAGATTAATAGGGGGTAACATATGAAATGAATTGTTTATATGTTAGGAATTATGTAATAAGAATAGAAGAAAAATGCACAGTTGTATTTCGAAGATGATGATTGCAGTATGAGTAAGATACATAATGACTCGCAAGTTGTTTAAATTAATGCTGAGGGAAATAGTAACTGAGAAAATAAAAATAGGAAGAAATTGCTAGATCGAGGCTTTAGTAGTGCAGTGATTAATTCCTTTATGGCAGGAACTGAGCTCACTCAACAAAAACAAACAAGAAAACTATAAAACATAAAGGGCCCAAATTGTACCACGGTTTTGTGGTGGAGTTGAGGCAACTTCTAAAACAAAATTTGAAAGGTAGGATGAAAGCTAAGAAACCTATGAATTGTCAACTTGCTACCAAGGTGTGATTAATAAAACAACTCTAAGTTAGGAAAGAGTGCCGAATATGTATAGCTTTGAGAATACAATTATATCTGTGGATCGTGGAAGGGAATGCTGAACTCTGCACAAGTAGTACTGTAGTTTCCTAAGTCATGTCTAGGTCAAATCAGGCCAGGTAAATAAACATGATACACAAAATCTAAGCCTAAATAAACAGAAGGCACAGTGTATAACATTTTGTACAAAAACCTATGGGGGCAAGATCAATTCTGGAAGGATGTCTTTGGCACCCTAAATGGTAATGAGCTTCAAAGGTGTTCATGGCAAGCCATAGACATTAGCTCATCAGAACTTAGATCAGTTAACTCTGGAAGTGGATTACCCCAAATACTCAGTTCAAGAACTAGAAGGCAAACGATCTGTTATAAAGAAGAAATTAGGTTTGGACACTCGACAGGCAATGTTGAGTTGTCGGGTGATTGGCCATGGATTGCAAGGGTGTGTATAGTAAATACTCTCTGTAAATCGATTATGAAAGATTGAATTGATATAGGTGAACAACATATGTGTCATGTAGAGCTGGAGAAGGCTATATTAAAGACCTGTGAATGCTTGACAGAATAGTAAAAGGTGAATCCTGGAATATAAAAGTTGTGTCAAAGTTGCAAAATGATGAAAGCGTTTTTTCCAATAATTATATGCCTGTCATGTATGTTTTTAAAAAGCAACATGGTCTGAAGAAACAGTCAGTGGCTTTAAACGTTACAAATGGTAGAGGCAAGGCAAAGGTTGGCTTCTGACTTTAATATCAACTAAATGAACCAATATTACATGTGAGGTAATATCTGTTGAACAGCATCAACAAAAGAAAAAAAAGTGTTGCGATGTATGCATATGTCATCATGTATGTTGCTTATGGGTCGTGATGCTACGGTGGCCTAGCCTGATGATGTGCACATAGGGCAATACAGGGCCATAATTTTGGATTTTTTTCTATTTACCATCTTAAGATGGAAGACACCCATATTGACGCAGTAAATAAAAAATCAATAAAATATGAGCAAAAGTGTATTTAACCCCTTCGCTGCTAGGCCTTTTCCCCTCCTGTGCTAAGCCTTTTTTTGGCTATTTGAGGTAGTGCGCGCTTAGGCCCCTGTAACTTTTTGACCACATAAGGTATCCACGCCAAATTTGCGTCCTTTTTTTCTAACATGATGGGGAGTGTAAAGGTACCCAGGGTTTGTGGATTCCCTGGAGGGGACCCAGAAATTAGCCCAAATACAGCTAAATTATGTTTTTTTAGGAAAAATGCGAAAAAAGGGCTGCAGATGAAAGCGTCTTGTTTTTCCCTGCAAATGGCATCAAAAAGGGGTTGTGGTGCTGAAATCACCATCTTCCCAGCTTTCAGGGACAAGCAGACTTTTGTCAGAAAACCAACTTTTTTACACAGTTTTGGCATTTTTCTGGGACATAGCCTATTTTTGCTATTTTTTGTGCTTTCAACCTCCTTCCAGTTAATGGTAGAAATGGGTATGAAACCAATAATGGATCCTGGAAAGCCACACATTTCTGAAAAGTAGACAAAATTCTGAATTCAGCAAGGGGTCATTTGTGTAGATCCTTAAAGTTTTCCTTATAGAAACTAACAGTTAAATAAAGGACAAATTGAAAATTAGTTGAAAAAAACAGCAATTTGTGTCCACGTTTTCACCTGTAACTTCTTCTAATTATGACAGCTATTTGAAAGCAATATACCGTTATATCCGCTGGACCTTTCTGGTTGTGGGGATATATAGGACTTTTAGGTTCACCAAGAACCCGACGAACCCAGAGCCAATAACTGAGCAGCATCTTGCAATGGTTTTTTATTATGTACCGGGTATATAGCAATTATTTTGGGAAAATGTATACATGGAAAAATTGTTATGAAAGACACCTATGTATTTCTGAAATGGGAACAAAATGTAGATTTTAGAAACAGTAGATATTTGGACATTTCCGAAATTGGGAGTACCCATACTAGCATGAGAATTATAGGTCATTTATCAAAATGACTTATTTTTTACACATTGTCTTTCATTTGGAAGGCAGAAATGCATCGAAAGTCAATAGGTAATAACAGTCGCTCTACAATTCTGTGTTACCCTAAGTCTCCCGATAAAAATGGTACCTCACTTGTGTGGGTAGGCCTTGTGCCCACAACAGGAAATGGCTCAAAATGCAACGTGGACGTACCACATTTTCACAATGAAAAATTACCCTTTTTTTGCAGAGTGCCTAGCTGTAGTTTTTGAACCCTAGCTCTGCGGGCACTTAGGGAAACCTAGCAAACCTATACATTTTTGAAAACTAGACACCCAGGGGAATTCAGGATGGGGTGACTTGACTGGCTCCCACCAGGTTTTGTTACCCAGAATCCCTTGCAAACTTAAAAAATTGGCAAAAAAAACACATTTTCCTCACTTTTCTGTGGTGGAAAGTTCTGGAATCTGCGTGGATCCACAAAATTCCACCCACCCCACGTTCCCCAAGGTCTTCCGAAAAAAATGGTACCTCACTTGTTTGGGTAGGCCTAGTGCCCGCGACAGGAAGCAGCGCAAAACGCAATGTGGACGCACCACATTTTCACAGTGAAAAATGACCCTTTTTTTGCAAAGTGCCTAGCTGTAGTTTTTGAACCCTAGCTCTGCCGGCACTTAGGGAAACCTAGCAAACCTATACATTTTTGAAAAGTAGATACCCAAGGGAATCCAGGATGGGGTGACTTGACTGGCTCTCACCAGGTTCTGTTACCCAGAATCCCTTGCAAACCTAAAAAATTGGCAAAAAAACCACATTTTCCTCACTTTTCTGTGGTGGAAAGTTCTGGAATCTGCGTGGATCCACAAAATTCCACCCACCCCGCGTTCCCCAAGGTCTTCCGAAAAAAATTGTATACCTCACTTGTGTGGGTAGCCCTAGTGCCCGCGACAGGAAGCAGCACTAAACGCAACGTGGACGCACCACATTTTCACAGTGAAAAATGACCCTTTTTTGCAAAGTGCCTAGCTGTAGTTTTTGAACCCTAGCTCTGCCGGCACTTAGGGAAACCTAGCAAACCTATACATTTTTGAAAAGTAGACACCCAGGGAATCCAGGATGGGGTGACTTGACTGGCTCTCACCAGGTTCTGTTACCCAGAATCCCTTGCAAACCTAAAAAATTGGCAAAAAAAACACATTTTCCTCACTTTTCTTTGGTGGAAAGTTCTGGAATCTGCGTGGATCCACAAAATTCCACCCACCCCGCGTTCCCCAAGGTCTTCCGAAAAAAATGGTGCCTCACTCGGGCGGGAGGCCCAAGTACCCGCGACAGGCAAGGGCCCACAACGTATTGAGACGACCTCAAAATGGCCTATCACAAAACGACCTGGTTTTGCAAGGGGGTCCCATGACGTTTTGGCCCGGGGCTCGGCGGCCACGTAGGGAAACCTACCAAACCCACACATTTCTGAAAAGTAGACACCCGGGGGATTCCAGGGAGGTATGGCTTGCATGGATCCCCCAACGTTTTCTTACCCAGAATCCCCGGCAAACCTGATTTTTTTCTGCTAAATTTGAGGTTTGCAGGGCATTCTGGGTAGGAAAACGTTTGGGGACCCATGCAAGCCATACCTCGCTGGACTCCCCCAGGTGTCTAGTTTTCAGAAATGTGTGGGTTTGGTAGATTCCCAAGATGGCCGCTGAGCCCGGGGCCAAAAACCCAGGTGACCCCCCTTACAAAACCAGGTTGTTTTGTGATAGGTAATTTTGATGTCTCCTCAATACGTTTTGGGCCCTTGCCTGTCGCGGGTACTTGACCCATCCACACAAGTGAGGTACCATTTTTCACGGAAGACTTTGGGGGACGCGGGGTGGGTGGAATTTTGTACATCCACGCAGATTCCAGAACTTTCCACCACAGAAATGTGAGGAAAATGTGTTTTTTGGACATATTTTTAGGTTTGCAAGGGATTCTGGGTAACAGATCCTGGTGAGAGCCAGTCAAGTCACCCCATCCTGGATTCCCCTGGGTGTCTAGTTTTAAAAAATGTATAGGTTTGCTAGGTTTGCCTAGGTGCTGCCAGTGTTAGGGTTCAAAATCTACAGCTAGGCACTTTGCAAAAAAAGGGTCCGTTTTCACTGTGAAAATGTGGTGTCCAAAACAAGTCACGCATTGACAAAACCAAAAGTCTGAGTAGCAATTTCAGACCTGGCTTTACCAATGCTTGTTTATTTGTATGTTTCCCATAATCTTATTAAAAAGTGGTTACACTGATTTTCCATTATGAATATTTTTTGAAAATACTAGTGTAAATCAACACATTTTACTAAATGATGCTGCTAAGAAATGGTACCTACATTTTTCAGTAGTTTAGCTAAATGTATTTGCATTTTTTGTGAAGCAAAGAATCATCAATCTTGCTTTCAAGCTTCTGCAAATATTTGCATCTAATCAGAAAGCATTCTGGGAGCAGTATACATAACCTCATTTTGCTAAACATTGAAAACGTGTGTACACATTTTTATACTCTAACCACTGTCAGTAGTGCAGTCTGAGCTTACAACATTTGCTTAGAGCGCTCACCCTAATAATAAAGACTTTGCATTAATGAACCATAAATACAAGTGTGAACAGCATTAACACATGGACACATAATACCTTGACTGCAGGCAATGCCTTTCCCTGATCCTTAATTTGGTACTGTAAACTGGTACTGTAAACTGGCAGCCAAAGGGTTTATACTGTAGGGGGTTGGGCCGGCCTACTTGTCCCAAGGACAAAATTCACATGAGAACTTGTTGCCCTTGACGCCAAACAATATGTCCCGGGCGTCCGGCTATAGGGATTCCACATCCCTGGTTCAGTCTTGCTCCTGAATAGCATGCCATGCACCCACTTGTCTTATAAACCACCTCTTTGGCCAGCATGAACCAGTCCGTATTTTGAGCTCTCTGTGACACTTGGGGTATTTCCTCACTCTCAAATAGTCTGGTCACTCTCTTTTGGCCACTATGAGAGCAGTATTACAAAACAGCAGATTGTGTCAGCAAAGTCTGAGCTCTCCAGATTCTCAGAAATGCAATCTGTGTACAATCTCCCATTTCATATTAATAGCTCTCGCTGTGATCCAGTGTACCCCCGCCCAAATGTGTGCTATTCTTGGGAATTCCCACAATGTGTGTAGCTACTTACCCTTGTGGTTGTACCCCCTACTGCTTTATTCTGTATCTACCCTACCTATTCTGAAGAGTTGAGTGCGGTGTAGTAGACCCTGTGGAGTATTGTCAACTGTATCAGAAAAAAGGCCCATTTTGCGACCGCCCTTGGGCCTTGCCCTAGTCAGTATCATCTAGGATGCCCAAGTCCTGCTCCCACTTATGTCTAAGGGTGTCGAGTTGTGTCTTACAGTTACTAAGTAGTGTCCTGTAGATTTGGGATATTGCAGACGATATAGAGGAGTTTTCAGCACGCTATATTCTAACAGTGACTCATCTGGTAGATCCTGCAGTAGCGACACGTATTTGGTTAGGGCATGACGGACTTGCAAATACTTATATCGTAGGGAGTCTGCTAGTTAGCATTGGAATTGGAGGTTGTCAAATGGTATAAGGCCCCCAGGGCCCTAAATGTCGCCCACCTTGGATATGCCGAGAAGGTCCCAGACCCGGAACCCCCCCCAAGTGTTCATAGGATAGCTAATAAGCCGGAATCCCATGGTGGCATTTTCCGAGAGATATTGTTCTCCCATCCTATTGCTCAGCTTTCCTTTCCAGGTTTAATGACAGTCGCTGTCTGGGTATGTGCAATTTGTTGGTTGCCGGTTGTACAGTTCTCCCCTTGCACCCCATGTAGACATTGCTCTTTTCTCTGCCGTCAGGGCTGGGTCTTGTTGTCCAGCAAACCTCAAGTCATTCATCACCTGCAGCTGTACTGCCTGGCAGTGCAATCCCCCCATCTTAAATCGTCTCTTGAGATCAGAGAGTGCAATCCTTCGGGGGAGGCATGCCCCATTCCAGAGTAACATACGATACATAATCTCTTTGTGGTCCTCAGTAATGAAGATCCCCAGATATTTGAATCCCTCCCAGATTCACTGCAAGGGACATGTCCAATCTGTCAGGGGTTCCCACGCAGAGTATGTAATTGAGTTTTTGCCCATTAATGTTAACTCCTGAATTTCTTGCAAAAATCTGCAGTATATCCAAGACTGGGAATAGACTGAATGGGGTCAGCCAGCTAGAGGAGAACATTGTCCGCATATAGGGTGATGACATCCTCCCAGCCAGAGTTCAATCTAACACACCCAGGAGGACATCCCTTCTAATCCACTCCACCAGGGGCTCCATTGCGAGTGCAAATAAGATGGGAGAGAGTGGGCACCCTGTCTCGTGTCGCGACTCAGCCTGAAATTTCGGGACAATGTTCTATTTACCAATACTCGAGCTAGAGGGTGGGTACATAGTAGTTGAATCCACCACCAAAATTCCGGACAGACACCCATTCTCTGCAATACTGCCGTTAAGTACAGCCATTCAAGAGAATCAAATGCCTTTTCGGCGTGAAGAAATAAGATCACTAAGGGCTCTCTTATCAACTGTTTTTTGGTCATGACCCTATATAAGCATAAAAAAATATGGCAAGTGGATCCAGGGCCGGCTTTAGGGCAGTGCGACTGGTGCGGCCACACTGGGCGCTGACCTTTGGATGGGGCACTGACCTCAGGGGGAGACGTTGTGTTTAGCAATAACTTATGATTGGAGAGATGAGGGGCACTTTTGCCCGGTGCTAGTGAGAGAATCCGAGGAGGCGGTCATGGGGTGTGGTGGTGCAAAAAAAGATTGTCGCACCGGGCGCCACCAGCGCTAAAGCCGGCCCTGAGTGGATCTGTGTGGCATAAAGCCAGATTGGCCCAATCAGTTTTATGATAACCTGTATTAGTTGATTGGCCAATACTGTATCAAAGATTTTGGGTTCTATGTTCAGTAGTGAGATGGGTCTATATGAGGCACAGTCCTCCATAGGTTTCCCAGTTTTATGAATAAGGATGATGTTGACCATCTGGATGTCGTGCAGAAATCTACCATCCCGCCAGGCATCGGCATACATTTGGAGGAGAAGCCCACTGAGCATGCATCTCAAACTTTAAAAGAATTTTGGCGAGAATCCATTATGACCTCGCGTCTTTCCTGATTTTAATTGCCATATGGCATCTTCAAGTTCCACCCCTTTAAACTTGCGGTCCATTTCCTCCCTGCCCTCCTTTGTCTAGACTAGGGGTAGGCATGTGTCTAACAAAATCCCAGTCCTCCACCTCTATATATCACATCTTGGAATGATATCGATACTCCAGATGTGATGCAAAGGCTCGTGCGATATTGGGCACTTACTCTGCTACCTCCACGGTCAGGGTGGTAATTCTGTGAACTCATCTCTGACCATCCTCTCTGCTGGACAACCAGGCCAGCAGTTTGTTCTCCTTGTTGCCTACCTCATAAAATGTGTGTTCCTTCACACAATAGAGTGCCCTGGTTTTGTCATTTAGTATCTGTTTATAGCGTTCCCTAGCTAGCTGTGTGTGGTGTGCAAGGCCACTTTTGGTTACTGTATATATTCACTTTCCCATTGACTCAGTTGCATTTCTAACTCCCATACAATGTGGAGTTTACCCTGTCTTTTGCCAGCAATTCTGGATATAAGTTGCCCCCAGTAATCACTTTATAAGCCTTCCAGATAGTCGCCCCCGATGGCACTGATCCTACATTCTCAGCTAAGGAGGACTCTGTCGCCTCACTCGGGTATTGTCTGGTGTCCCAGTTCTTGATATCCCATGGATCCAAACTCTACTCTCCCCCATGTAGTGTTGTGGTGGTGTGTTCTCTAGTGCACAGTGGGGCTTGGTCGGAAATTCCTTTCAATACAAATTGCAATACCTGTCCTTCAGGCTCACAGGAACTAAGAAGTAGTTGAGCCGCGACACAAGCATTTTCGATTAT
This sequence comes from Calotriton arnoldi, assembly GCA_963921515.1. Classification (NCBI taxonomy): domain Eukaryota; kingdom Metazoa; phylum Chordata; class Amphibia; order Caudata; family Salamandridae; genus Calotriton; species Calotriton arnoldi. The sequence continues at coordinate 370,432 of CAWUFW010004947.1, read as the reverse complement.
TTGAAATGCAAAACAATATGCAAAAAATACCGAAACAAGCATTAATCAAACAAATACATAAGTGGTGGCATTTTTTATTAAATTGTCAAAAATCAGAATTTTAATTTTAATCAGAAGGTTGGAACATTTCTAAATTCAGATTATGCCACACATTGTTTGTACTGTATTCTCTTTGATTCACAAATCAATCTGAGGATACCAACTTAATTTTTAGCCTTCAATTTCAAATTCCTTCCCATTTACAGAGCGCTTTAAAATTTTCAACTTTACATTTTGCTTCTTCATTTATGTACTAAGCAGTCGCGGACCCCCTGAGAAGACTTTGCGGACTCCCAGTGGTCTCCGGACAATAGGTTAAGAATCGCTGCTCTTTGGCTCTCGCTTGAAGCCTGCGGGAGGGACATACCATGTCACTGCCAGAATCTTAACTCCATTCCAGTCACCCAGTATGACTACAAGCAGTCCCCTTGGTCAGTCCAGCTCAGCGCCACCCCCAGTAGAACTGCCCTATACACTATGATTCCCCCCACACTGGAGCCTGATGTAAATTCCGAATACACCAGTACTTTGTACCTGCCTGTCCCCAGGAAGTCACATTTATTACCCACTAGGTGAGTTTCTTTTAGGAAGATCAGGTCTGGGTCATGTCTGTATAGGATTTTCTGTACGAATGGTTATATTACTTTGAATGTCTGAAAAATAGTTTTAAATCAAACCGGTCTTCATTTTAATAATAATGTTTCTGTGAAGCAGTTGGCTAACAAAAAATTGTTTCTGGATAAAAAGACAGATGAAAGACCGCTGAACGTTTTTAAATATTTCCTGTCTATGAATGTAGTGTAATCACAGTATAGTTTAAATTATATTTTTTATATGTGCAAATCAGTTATACCTAATATGGAGGAAAGCTTAACTGAATACCAAGTAATGGCTTAGAAATAGTTTGTGAAAAAAATGGTGCAACTTCTAAACTGAGCTGTGGTGCAGCAGTGTGACTTGTAATGTAATGTAGAGGTAACTTCTGAAGCGCAACTGTTACTCCGTAGAGTGTCCTGGCGCTCTGCACTAACAATGTAGGAAACAGAGAAACAAGAGACAAAGACACAGAATTAGTTGTTTAAGAAGAGCCATGTTTTCAGCTTCTCCCGAAATAGACCGCCAGTTTGCGAGCTGGCGGAGACAGAAAGTGCAAAAATGTCCGCAGCATACACAGTATGCCAAAACACATTCCTACTCTTGTGTTTATTTGAGAAAGGAATAAAAGTTCAGCGTCAACCTTAATGCCTAGATTTTTAATCGCATTTGTGTGAGTACATGGGGGAGAAGCATCCTTGGGCCAGAAGGTCTGCCAAGGCGCTTCCGATCTCAGACCGAAAAAGAGGAGCTCGGTTTACCAGTATTGCATTTCAACTGGTATAGGGAAAGCCATTCAAATACTGCGGCCAAACATTTTCTGATTTTCTCCCCTTGGAAAGTTTGACCCTTGCCCCACAAGAAAAGCAGTTGGGTGTCATCTGCATAAGAGACAACTTTAGCACCCAGCGTCTCTGCAAGGCAACCCAGAGGGGCAAGATATATTTTAAAAAGGGCGGGGCTCAAAGCCGAGCCCTGCAGCTCTCCCACATTAAGGCCCCGTCGTGCAGAGCAAAAAGGGGGACACCACGCGTCTTGACCCCTATCATCAAGAAAAGAGGCCTGGAGGTGGGACAGAAGAGTTGAGTGGGGGATCGTGTCGAACGCAGCCGACAAATCCAGCATGATCAGTACAGCTTTACCACCCACATCAAGAGTGCACCGGATAGTCGACTACCTCCACAAGTGCTGTTTCTGTGCTACAGCTGGGGCGAAAGCCAGATTGACTGGGGTGAAGTAAGTCCTTGTTTTCTAAGTACAGAGACAGCTGTTGGTTAACATGTTTTTCCAGTATTTTGGAAAGAGCGAAAGAAGCGAGATCGGTCTGTAATTAGACAGATCCGTAATTGCAGCTTTTTTTTTTTTTCCACGGGCAAAATTTTGGCCTGTTTCAATTTCTTAGGGACAATAGCTGACGAAAGTGAGATATTTATAAGATGATTAAAAAGAGGATTAATGGCCTCTGCTCACATGACAATAAGATTAATGGGGCAAGGGTCAGAGGGAGAGCCAGATTTAAGACTCCTGATGGTATGAGATGAGTTTTCCAGGGAGATAGGATCAAATCTATCCAAGGAAGGAGTTAAGTTGGAAGTTTGCTTAGCTTGCTGGTTGAAATGCAGACTCTCCTCTCTCCGTCGTGGGAGAGGGAGACTAGTTTGGATATTAGAGATTTTATCCTGGAAGTAGTCGGCCAGTTGCTCACACCATTCACTAGAAGGTACCTGTTGGGTTATGCAGGCTGCTGGGGAAATAAAGGACTTCACTATGTTAAAGACCTCCTTAGATTTATTACCCGCCTTTAAAATTCAGGATTCAAAGTATAGTTTTTTCTCTTTTTTTTTATTTCTTTCTGATCATTTTTTAGGGATAGGTTGTACCTTGTTTTGGCAGTAGGGCAATAAGACTCCCTCCATTTCCTCTCTAAGTGCCTACACGCTAATGTGGCTTCTCTCAGAGTGTTAGTGTACCATGGATTAGAGGGTTTGGTGCGACGTGAATGTTGTATCCGTTCCGGATAGCACTTTAGAGTTTTGAAATCAAGTTTAATGTATAATCTGTTGCGTTTAACATACCTGTTGGTATAACGGGTGCATTGATTAAAAGTAGTATTTGAGTATTGAGAACTTTCAACATATTTTAATAAATACCTGTGATTATTGCATAGTGCATTTGTGACATTTTGCTTTACTCTAACTGATCTGCAGGTGATGATTCTCCCAGAAATTTCAAGAGGCGACGCACTAGAAAAAGAAGGAAAACCGTAACTCTCCAGTGTCCCAATTATCCTAGTGCTGAACATATACATTTATTGAAAGAGGAGCAACCTATACAGACCAACACATGTACAAAAATCAGCAAAAACAAAAAAAGAAAATTGAAAAAGAAGCGCCAAAAGGAGAAGATGAAAGCTGCTGGATTACTTTTAAAAGCTACTTGTGGGGATTTCTTCTATCAACCAGAGGGAGATGAAAATAAAATATCTGACAATAAGGACATGGATAACAAGATGAATGAGATCTTGGATTTTTTGCAGGCAACAAAAGAAATCTATGTCGCAGACAGTAGGTGATTGTTTTTCCACATCTCGTGATAATTGCAAGTTTATTTTCTAGCAGTTAACTCCATCTGATAAAAACTTACCAAGGAAAAATTTCTTGTTTTAAAAGGGTATGTTTCATTGAAAAAAGCATTGTTATGCAATGTGGAAATTAGGCTTCTAACATGAGATTATTATAATCAGGGCAATTTTCCCCATTATGTAGTTCGAAATGTTTTTTAGTTATACAAAATGGGTTACTATCCCGCTTTCTAAAAGAGAGTTCTACTCAATTTTGGTCAAAGTAGTTAAACTATTTAATGGGAAACATTATCTCAATTATAGCTGTGAGTAGTAGCCAGGCATTTTGTAATTTGTTATCCAAGTGTGCTCACCTCAACAAATTGTTTCCAAAGAACATTTGACAAACTATATTGCATAATATTATTTTTAGAACGTGAACAATTATTTCTGTGATTGTTTCCTTCTTGATATACAAATGTACAACTAAGATTAAAGTGTTTGTTTGTGGAATATTGGCAGATAAAATCTGGAACACATTTGATCATTTAGCTACAAAGGTATATTACCCTTTATCTGGGAATGTGTGGTTATGGTTAATTAATATCATCCATCTCTGCTTAAATGTCAGTGAAACTGGTTATGAACAGAGAGAGTTTCTACTAGAACTTTTGCTCTAGCTTAGATTTATAGAATTCTTCATGCGACATTCAGAACATAAATCTGGTTCTCTCTACACATTGTTTCTTGTATTTCTGAAAGACAAACGTGCCTATTAAACTACAGGACTTTTGCTGAATGCCTGAGTGTGTGTGAGATTATGAATGAACAGAGACTAGTTGCAATTCATAAAACACTTATACATGTTTGTTACTTATGTTCACATCCTGATGCAGAAGGGGGCAAATACTTTAATCTTGTAGAGATTGCTAGTGTTACTGGGCTTTAAATACAAAGTCATAATCAAGACTTGGGGCCTCAATATGATGGCGGTCGGACTTTTGTCCGACCGACATCATATCGGGGATGGGACCGCCTTTGGAATTACAGTGCCACCGCCTTCAAGGCGGTCGCAAACTGTATTTTTTGTATTGCGGCGTGTGTTGCGGGCTGCAGCACACACTGCAGTATAAAAAAAACCATTTTGCATTTCTCTGCACTATGTGGCAGGCACCATGCGGTGCCTGCCACACGGTGCATGGATATGTTGGGGGCAGCATAGGTGCCCCCCAGTGCCAATGTCGGAGGGCCAGGGAGGAAGGGGGCCTGATACGTGCCCCCAATGTCCCATTCTACCTGCCTTTTCATGGTGGGTAAACCGCCATGAAAAGGCAGGCGGAAAGGGACATTATAATCCGTACGGCGGTGCCTGTCGGGCACCGCCACTATTGTAGGGAATACAAGTCCCTCCGACGGGCTCCTTGAGCCCGTCTGGTCCGTGGCGGTCGGTCTCTCTGACCGCCAGCCATCCGCCTGCCATCTTAATGTGGGGGGCAGGAATCAGCATTACGATGGCGGTGCTCCTGTTGGAACCTGAGGGAAAGGTCAAATATATATTTTGAACAAATCTGTACAGTTAGTGGTGGTGTATGGGATGGAATGGATAATGTTGTTGTTATTCTTTGCTTATTTAAATGTCCTTAATCACACTCTTCTTCCTTCACCAGATGCAAACACATCGTACAAAAACTAGTCTTGTACCTGTACTCTACTATGTGGTTGTGATATTGCTGGAAAGCAATGTATAAATATAATGTGCAAGTAGGTAAAGCTTAAAACGCTTAAACATCACATACACTCCCCCAAAAATCTTTTTTTTTTTTTTACTCTTTCTGTAGGTAAGTCCAGATCATCAGGTCTGTGTTTAGAATCTGTCCATGAAATATTACAGCTCCTGGAGAATCGGAAAATTGCTCCGTCTGATGTGGCATTTCTCCATCAATTGAAATCATTTGTAGTTCTGCAGGATACAGAAAGGGTCAATAGTACTTTGGAAGTCTTCAGAGAACATTCTTCCATGCCTTCCGGTATGTACTGTGTTCCTGTAAAGGCATAAAAAAATCTGCAGAGTGTATTAAATTGCGATTTAAATTGTCAAATTGCTAGCAGTAGAATTCATATTGTCCCATGTTATCTCTTTATATATAAAGTATAAGAACTTTTCAGGAATTCCAGGGCAATCGTGGGTTAGTCCTAAGCTCAGTCCATGTGAATCTGAGCTGATTTACCACTAGTGCCCTCAGGCTTAACCCTACTATTGAAGAGTCACCAAGGACACCCTTTTAGCACTTCACTGAACAGTTCAAGGCTTACTCAGGGAGGCAGCGTGGGTGTAGAGGCTCGTCACTCAATATACATAAAGAGACAATTAGTAATTTGTGGTACAGTCAGTAATTGAGTTTAAGAAAAGAAGCATACTTTAATACTACACGCACACTGAGAAATTATTGTACGCAATATGCAAAAGGCTTTTCTTAGCGGTACCTTCCCTTCATAATCTGAAGGCAGTCTCCTAAGGCAGTGTGTATTGACCTTTGGTCATACGGGGGAAATCTCATTGGGGATATTTGGTTTTGAATCGTGCAGGTTCGATCTTCTCTTGCTTACAGTCTTTTCCCTCTTCCTTCTCCCTTCCAAAAAAGGTGCACTATTTCCATCTACCTCAATCTCATCACCACAGTATGTTTCAGTGCGGCAGTTGTTGAAGTCTGTGTGAGCAGGCAACGCCTGTTCACAACTATGTCAGCAGACGCAAACCTGTCCTGATGTTGTGCCATGCATAGCCCACCATGCAAGGACGATGCAGCCCCTGCATCAGCCCTGCCAATAAGATATCTTCACACAATGACCTCTGGTGCACGCAACCTCAGATAAGTCATGGCATCACAAGCTAATCTGATCTGCGCTAGGGGTTGCAGAGCTCACAGTCACAGAGATCTTGCTGATTGGGTCTTCCTTTGGCCCAGTCTCAAAGCCTGCCTTCCAAACACCCATGTTGCAGTGGTGACACTCCTCCAGACGATCTTGGCCTTCTCTTGGTCCTTGGAGTTTTTCTAGTCAGTCGGACCATGTCTGTCCATTGTAGTCTTCCTGGCAGTTTGTCACTTCTTGGTGCTAGACTGTAGAATGGAATTCCCTTCCTGTCGAATTCCAGGACACCCTGAGCCACAGGTATCAATGCAGTATCTACTGGGGAGTTGCATCCGGACCATACTCGCAGTTTGTTGGTGTGGGTAGCGCCCCGTGCTGCAGGAGAGACATTGCTTAATTTCGCCTGTGCTGCTTGCAGCCTTTGCTTCTGTGCAGTATCTTCATCATGCAGTGGCACCTCTGATGCCCCTCCAGTTTAGTCAGTCAGCTCTGTTGCATGAAGTAGGTTGTAGACAGTCCCTATTAGAAGGATAGTCAACTCTCAGTTTGCTGTTCTCAAACCTGATGAGGAGAGCTGGTGGGCAGCACCCCAACTCTGGAGTACAAAAGAATCTTCCCATCACCACTGATGTGGTAGCTCAGGCTTGTAATCAGGAAATCTTGGTACACTGAATTGAATTTTCTGTCTCATCTTTATACTGAAGTTGTAGATAGTCCTTGTTATTCCAGCACTTCAGTTCTGTAACCGGTTGTAGGAATTGACCATCTTTTGCTTGGGGTACCCCAAGATTTTTGCCCCGTCTGTTTTTGCTATCTCTAAAACTCTGCGCACTTTACCTCTCCAAAACCAGTAGTAAAGTGCCTGTGCTTCCCTTTAAATATGGTTGAATTGGTATACTCCTAATTGGCATATTTAACTTACCTATATGTCCTCTGGTATATGGTACAAAGTGTACACAGGGCCTATAATTTAAATGTCAACAGTGGACTTCAGCACCTATTGTGCCTTCCGCTACAGTGGCAGTGTAAACCTGGCTTCAGACCTACCATTGTAGTTTGACATAAGACTTTAAAAAACTGCAGTTCGACCTGTGAAAATAAACCCTTTTGACGGGTCTAAACCTTCCTTTTAAATAGGTCACCCCTATGTAGGCCTAGTAGCCCATAAGACAGGGTGCATGGTATTTAAAGAAGGATGTGTAGAAATGTATTGTTAATGTCTTTGCTGTGAATAGACCCCAAAACTACTTTCACTGTAGGAATGCTGACTGTCTAATCAAGAAACACTAGGAATCAATATTAAAAATGAATTATGCAGTTCAGGGTAGGGACCAGCTGCAAGGCTCATTAGACATGTATTTTTCAATATTTATTAAACACCCTATTCAATGGTGTAGTTGGATTTTAAATTAATATTAAAGAAAATGTACATTGAAAGTTACCTTTTCCCTGCCTAATGCCACTAGAGGCCAATTTGCTTTAGCCCCCAGCTGCAGTCCTTTGAGTACGCAAGCCTTGAATGAGGAGTAAAAACTGGTACCACATCAGAGACAAAGGCAAGGGTGTGGGAAAGTGTGTTTGTTCCTGGCCGGCGGACCATTTGGCTGTGCTCATGAACTCGGTTTACTTTAAAGGGGTCTCCACAGCCTGCAGCCTTGCCCCACTGGAGGAATACGAGCTCCAAAAAAGTGACTAAGTGCGAACGACAAAATCTTAAGTGTGCGAAGATGCAAAAAGTAGCTTACCAGTGAGGGACCTTCTCCGTGTGCAAAATTATAATTTTTCCTGCTCAGGGCATTCCCACCAAAAGCCAGCTGCTTCACTGGGGCCATGTCTAACAGCAATCGGACCTCGTGGATTCCTCCTAGGCTACAGCCTGCTGCATTGCCCTGCTGAAAATTTGCAGCTTCCAATTTTGAGACCAAAATCTCCAACCTGATCGAATGTGGTCCCTGTATCCAACCAGCGCTCTGTCGAAGTCCGTCTCAACTCACACCAAGGTTCCGGTCTACCACGACCAGTTGACCGTGGTTGGTGCTTAACACTTTTTTACATCTAAACTTTACCCTATTTTTCTAAATTGGTTTGGGATTTTTGTTGTGTTGTGTTTTTTACTTTATTACTGTTTAGGTACTGCACATTGTCCCTAAGTTAAGCCTGTCTGCTCTGTGTAATAGCTACCAGGGTAATGAGCTCAGGTTAATTTAGTGGCTTTAGGGGTTCACCCTGACAAGGACTGCCTTTATTACTTAAAGTGGGTTGTCACTCCTCTTAACTAATAAACCAATTTCTTAGACAGCTTATGGCTTGTTCTGCAATTTTAGTTTTCTACATAGACTGGTCTAGACATGGTTTTGTTACAAGTGTGAGCAGGAAAGCAGATGGAAACTTGGAGTATCCTCTCGAGCAATCAAAAAAAAGATGCCATTGGCAAATGAAGCAACCCCACTTAACTACCGCTCTAAACCATGGGAGGTAAATTCTTCCAGAAAAATGGGCCAAGAAGCAGTAGGGGAAAACTCCCTACCTTCCTAGGGACCCACTGTATTGTTCATTAATACCAACAACACTCCTCTGTCTGACCCACTGAAAAGGTTCCTGGAATGTGTTAGGGGGAGCCTTGCTTTATACATCTCCTGTTTGGGCTTTCTGGTCAAGCCTGCATCTCTTGGGTACCACCAAAATATGCCTGATGCAAAAATGAAATCCACTGTGGTCTCAGCCACACATACTATTCGTTCTCCACATGCATCTTCCACACACAAGTAGCACATGCAAAATGTACACACAAGTAGCTCACATACACCCGACATACATACTCCACATGGATGGTCAAAGAACCCGATTATAGGGGACTGGTACAAAACGTTGAAACATGCTGGAGAAGCCGGTGGGCTGCTGTACCAAGTAGGCAACAGGGAAAAGGGCCTGTCTTGTCACTCTGTTTAAATGCAAGGGGCACACAATGTGCCCTCCAGATCACACAGCTCTGCTCTGGGTTTCAGCACATATCATGGAAAGACCTCAGTGCACATGCATAATCATTGTGTGTGTTGAGGCGGGGTACAAAAACCCTGCAGCTTGCTTTTGGGACTATGATGTACCAATACTGCGAATCTGCTTAACAGCATCTTCCTGTGAGTATTTCACTGGAATTTAGGCCAATGACTCTAATGCTAACCCCACTCTTTCCCTTTTAGTTAAATAACATTTGTAATGAAAAGGGGGGGCGGGGGAGGAGCTAGAAAAGAAACACTCCGTGAGCATCTCAGCCAGCTGACCTCAGCAGGACGGACTGGTGAAAGATAAAGTTCATCAGTCTGCAATGGACTGATTGGTAACCCCCTTAATCCTATAAGTCAAGGTACCATTAATCTAAATATACTTGTGTACAACAGGATACAATGTCTTGTGAGTAGAAGTAGAATGGCTTACTAGGTTATGAAAGCGGAGAGGCTGCAAGTAGCTCTCAGGCAACTAGGATACAGTCCAGAAACCGAATAAGATTTACCCCCAATAGTAGAGACCCCAAGAGCTAGGATTACTTGGAGTGTCTAAAGCTGGAGCAGAAATTCCAGAATAGCAATAAGTAAAGCTCAGTATCTGTGGAAGGAATGGTTAACCTGACCGCCCCTAACCATCTTAGAGAACGTAAGGGAAGCAAAACAAAAATGTGCAGAGAATGCAGACAGTGAAAACTATGTGACCGAAATGGAGAACCCATCATCCGCTGTTGCCAGGCAAAGTGTAATACTGTTGCTGGTGCTCAGCTCGTTCTGGAACCATCTGACTCCTTCCAGAATGTTCCCTACTTTTCTGGAATGTTCTGTCAATTTCCACCATGCCCCAGAAGTGCTGCTCTGTGTTACCCGGTGACTGCACCCTTCTTCACCTCCTCCGCCGTCACTGTGCCATCTGCCACAGTCTCCAAGGCCGACCCATAGCAAGCTTGTATCATGAAAAACGTTACAGCATCCCATCAACACTGGATTAGACCCCTTGGGAGCATAAACACCAGAATTCCTGACACTACCGCACATCATCTTGACTGATTAAAATTATGAATCATTGCATTGAAAAGAGTTTCGCTGGAAACATAATCAGTCGGGCACCGTGGAAGTAGAGTATGTAAACATGTACATTGTGCCTTCTTCCTCCTTCGTTAGACAAGATTTCAGACATAGAGTTCATCTAGCTAGAATACCGGCCGTCTCTATCTGTATGTACCTTTTTGTTGATCTTAACCCTGTCGTTCTGACATCGCTTGATCCCATTTAGGTAGAGTGTTTCATTCTTATTCTGAGATATGTCTTTTTTTCCCTTAGACATATAGATGTATTATAAAGCTTGCAGCGAGACAAGATTTGACTCAGTTGCTACCTCATATGGCCGTCTGTTTGACGCTTGGATAGTATATGGTTTTGTGCATTTCATCATTTTCTGAAGCCCGTTATGAATATAAGGATGTAGTGGATTCCTTGACGGTATAAAGCTATTCTTTAACTGCAGTGCGTCCGCAAGAAGGATTCACTTTCGATGCTCTGCATCAAGATAGGTTAGTGACCTTTTTACACACTGATTTTTTTCTTCCAAGGAGATTGTTGCTACCATGCAGACTCCTGTAGGTTCCGTCTCCTGAGCCCTTCTTTTATACCAAAATTCATTACCTTAGGATGTGAGGTGCGAGTATAGCATTTGAATCTGGCTACTAATCATTTCTCATACTCTGCCATCCTTTTCTTTGCTTTTCACTCAGGATATTTTGTTCTTGGACTTCATTAGCTATCCTTTATGGGTGATATTTGAGCAGTACACCATCTGTGTTATTGTTCTGGTTGGGTTAATACCGTAAGTATAAGTACGTTCTGGATCTGTTCTTTATAACACAGTTTCTTTTCAACACAGTTTCTTTTCACTATTTTGTGGTGTATTTAAACTGGGATTTAGTCACTCTAGTACGTTATCCCTTATGAAACATGTTATGTTTTATATAGCACCCCAATATAGGCTCAAGTAGCAACCTAACCTTTCATCTATATTCTCCCCTACCATTACACTACATAACGGTTCTTAGGACTGACCTTTTACCTAGTTACGGTACTGCTTACAGGACGTGGGGTTTTCCCTGAAAACTAGCCTCATCCATTATGCATGAGGATTCTTGGAAACTCAGCAGGACTACCATCTCCTGCATAATAACTATGTATAAGGGTCATTCCTTCCGTCATCCTAAGTCTGACATGACCCAGCAAGGTAGAACCCCTGAGGGTACCACTTTGGGTATATAAACACCATATCTTTGCTGAGGCAGGAAGAGGAGAAAAGGACTTCCATGCTGACACACTGACGCGATGTGTGGCAGTATATCTATTTATGAGTCGTTATATGTGATTCTTTTGTTTTTCTTTAGGACCCAGCTCTGGGACCTGCCCCTCCTTTTTTCAGTTTTGGCTTTTAGCATAAGTGTGCCCTGAAGAAGGTGCGACTATGATTGTGGTGTTCACCAAAACGCGCGTCGGCGCATGCTAAGAACTGAATGTGAGGACCAGAAAATTTGACCGATTAAATCTCATTCTAATGTATTGATTAGACTACTTGACCAGTACAATTGTACAAGAATGTGATTATGTATTAAGAACTAGGACACGTACCAATGCTATTTAATATATGATGTTTTTGAAAAGTATTCCTAGAGTTTTAATTGGAGGGATCTCTACTCTGGTCCATGCTATACTATAAATCGTTATTGTTTTTCTGTATTTGGTTTTATTGCTAATTGAAGTATGTTGTTGGAGGAAGGATGCATGTGACATGAATATGTATGTATGTAGTTCTGATTAGGAGTATGAGTGTGTGGGGTGGAGATTTTTTGGAGGTTTTCAGAACGAAAATGTTAATTTACTGTATTTTTTAATATTTAGTCTCTATTCTGTCAGACACCATGTATGTTTCTTGGCATTTATTTGACAATTATTCGTATTAAATACTGAAGATTTCAAAATTAAATAAGCTCTATTTCCTTATGACTGAAGTATTTTTGATATACATTGTCTGAATCACATGACTCTATTGCGACTGTGAGCTTTTCCTAAATCGTAGTGAGATGTTCCACTTGATTATTAAATCAGGCAGGTTACTTTTGTGTACTATATGGTCATCCTACGGCTAGTCATAATCCTTACTAAGATAAGTAACTTGACAAACAAGTCAACAATACCCAACACTGTGTAAAATAAGTAATAAAGTGTGGCTTTATCAAACAAAAAGTAAAACTACTGGCATATGGCAATTGCAAGGTAAAGTCAATCAATGCAATGCGCACAAAGACCTATATACTGTAAAACAGGACAGCTAGACTCGCCGGCACCTACTCTGCACAGACACAGCAAGCATCAACGATATCCCACTAGAAAGGAAAAACAAAAGAATATTACACACAAGACAACACAATACACATTGTGCACAAATCCAAGGAGAATTTCACATACAGGCAAACATAAGCAAAATAGTCTGCTATTATTATAGCATTTCCCAAAAATGCATTCATGCAGGGCAATGATACTCATTTGGAGTAAACGGTACAAAAAACATTTTCTTACCAAACACTTGCAACTACACAAACTGCAGATCTACCAGTGCCGAAACTGCAAGCACGAGTCACACCAAAGGAAAACAAAAGCTTTGCACTAGAATAAAAAGAAGAATTCAAACATTACGATTACAAATGATGACAAGAAATAAAACAGTTAACTTTATAAAACACTATGAAGTCTGCCCATCACCATTCAAATGCCAGCCACACACATAGCCAAATGCCAGTCCATCCTCACCGCCAGGCAAGCGCCAGTCCATGCACACCGCCAGCCACGCGTTAGCCCACACACACCACCAGCCACGCGTTAGCTCACACACACCGCCAGGCACGTGTTAGCCCACACACACCGCCAGGCACGCGTCAGCCCACACACACCACCAGGCACACGTTAGCCCACACGCACCGTCAGCCACGCGTTAGCTCACACACATCCAGTACACGCAGACCGTCAGCCAAACTCCAGTTCAGTTCACACACACACACCAGAAACTGTTATTGGTGTCTAATGGTTTTCTGTCCCCCTTGGGGCAGATGGGCCTACAAATATGGCCAGTCTGCCCCCAAGGGTGGCAGAAAAGGCCAAAATACATGCCCCAATAAAGGCGAGCGACCTTTCACCAAGGAGGCGCTCCCCAACATGCCCAAATAAATAAATCCCTGGTGGCTACTGGCTTCTGCCCTGGCGAAAAAAATATGGCTGCTCTGCCCCCAAGGGGCAGAAACAGCCAAAATACCTGCCCCCTAATTAAGGGCAAATCAATTATTCCCTGGTGGCTAGTGACTTTTGCCCCCCTTGGAGGCAGATCAGCCTAAAAATATGTCCATTCTGCCTCAAAGTGGGGCTGAAACAGCCAAAATACATGCCCCAGCGACCATTGCCCAAGGGCTGCTTCACCCCCTCCCCTCTCCCCCCCCCAAGTTGGCTGAATCATTCATTCCCTGGTAGCTAGTGGTTTCTGCCCTCTTTGGAGTCAGATTGGCCTAAAAATGACAGATATGCCCCCTCCTGCAGAAACGGTCAAAATATACAGCCCCTCACTAGAAGCGACCCTTGCCCAAGACAACAATGTTAATTCAAACAAAATCCCTGTTGACCTAGTGGCTTCTGCTCCCCTTGGGGGCAGATCGGCCTAAAAATATATGGTAGATCTGGCCAAAACATTTACCCCCTAAAGGGGAGTGACCCTTGCCCAAGGGGCCGCTCCCCAAAAACAGCAACACTCCTCTCCACTTGCGATAGTTCAGCTGGAATGCACTGCAAAGAGACATTGAGGGAAAGGAAAAACTCTTTCCTTTCCCCCGATGCCTCTGAGCACTCTCCAAACCCCTCCTCCCCCCTTCCAGGAGGTGAAACTTACCTCCTTCTTCACGCGCTGGAAGCAAATGGCTTCCAGCGCTTCCCCGCCAGCTTCTAAAGACGTTGGCGCGCCATGGCCGAGGAAGGAACTGTTCCATCCTCGGTACTGAAGGAGTTAAAGGGCTGAGTGTGTAAGATCTGTGTAATTTGAGGACTGCTGATGTTGTCAGATATCGAAGGGTGAAAGACTGTTGTAGCTTAAGGGTCTAAGGGCTAAAATTGCGGCCCAAGCTAGAGCCTTTGCGATCTGTGTAACATGTACAATAGAGTTGCTGTCTGGGGTCTGAGTCTGTATAAACTGTTTACCTGGGAGATGGATGAGAGGCTCTCATTGAGATCTCTGCAACCTGGGGAATTGCTCCTTGCCCATTTAAACCCTATTTAACCTTAGGATAGCTTTCTTGTGTGATGTCGTAGTCCGTATTAAGATTCAAAGTTGTTCTGAAAAATACGTTTGGTCCAGGGCCCCAATATTCTTAAGATGCCACTTATCGTTCTGAGACTCTAACTCACAGTGTAAGATATCTCTTCATAGTCTCTCAACTCGTCTTTTTAATACCTTTTTGCTAGGAGTTTGTCACTAATTTCTCCGGCTTCAGCAAAGACGCCCTCTTTTGGACATTGTTATCCCAGAGACTGCGAGTAGTTGTTGAACTACTTGTTTCTCCTGAAAATGGTCCCCTGTATTTGCACTTTTTGACCAAATTGTCCCTTTCTACAGTTCTACACTTTCTGAATTTTCTTTACCCCTGTATCACTTGTATAACCCCCTGAACAGATAGCTGGGTGACCCCAGTGAAGTGGCCTGCCATTTGCATTCTTTCACATGTATTTTCCAGCAGGCATCTTCCACAGCTTGTTTACTATTTATTCATTGCAACCAGCGCTGGAATTCGATAGCATAGGGTCTTTAATGTTGCTCTTATGGCCTCTCTGCTCTTAATGCACAATTGCCCCTCAACATAAGCAATCACAGGCATGCGACATTGAGCTCACGGCAGATAAGAGTCAGTTTTCGACTTCGAAGGTAGGGAGTGAGTTGAGAAGACCAGCATAGGTTGTTTGGCATCTATGATCAGATATCTCTGCCCTAATTAAACAGTTTCTTAACAAGATGTAAAACATAGCGGGTTTCAGAAGCTCGCACCACCTGACAACTATCTTTCGTCTCCACAGATGATGTTTCAAGGTTTTTAAAACTGGTGTATTAGAGATCAATCCAAATACTTAAGATGCTTAAATAAGAGTTCTTATTACCACAATATCTGCTAGGAATTGCTATTACTCTTAGATTCAAAGTAAAGCCATCCTCTGTGTTCTAATTATCTCAGGCGAAAGTGCCTCTATTAATGTGGAGGTGACATAATGTGCTACTGCCTTATATTTCAGTTGGGCTGTATAACCCCTACATGTCACCTTGGTCTCTTTAACTATCCGTTTTACCTACAAAGCTGCATGTTGTGCGCTTCGGTATGTAATTCTTATGACTTTGTGCACAGTGACCTTGGTAAGGCATTGTAGTTCTCAACAGATAGATTACTGGTAACCATTTGGTGTATCCTTTACAATACTTACTGTAACTAGTTAACGTAACAGCCAGACTCAAACGAATTCGAATTTTAAAATCTACGTTTAGCATCACCTATAAGTATAACAAGTTTTTATTTTTATTTTACTAAATTAGTTTAACTTGTATATGTGCTACAGTATTGGTACTTCAAATGGAAAAATAAATGAAGAGCAAATTGTGTATTTGTGTTGAAAATGTTACCTATTGTGCTGCTTACCACTAAATCCTCGTGCTGTAGGATAACACATTTATTTTGTAAAAAAAAAAAAGTAATATTTAAGAATGTGCTTCTTACCTTGTTTAACAAGTACATAACGCTGTTGTGTTGTCCTTTCAGAGCACCGCAGTGTACTCTCCTCTCTCTTCAACTACTGGATTACGGACATTCTACCAATAAAGGACGAGAAATAAAGGCCCATGCATCTATATGTATTTTCTTAAGATTGTCTTAAGATTCAACATGAAAACATAAAAGCAAATGGAACATAGATGTAAAAGAAAATGAACTGTTGAATCATCGTTTTTTGTTTTTTCAGGTTATTTTTGTGCCTGGTGTTTTTTCCTTAAATCTTAGTTATCCTGTTTCGAAACTGTGTTTGCCAACAGATTCTGACATGGCTCTGTTACCTTGCACATTCTCACAATTCTTATAGAATGACTTAAACAGATCATATATACTCATAGCAGATAGCTATTCCCTAGCCCATTATACCTGCCCATTTCCATCCCTGGTAACATAGAATATACTTAGTCACTAGTACTATTTGCTCTGGCTTCAGTGATGTCATTTTTTCAGTTTAAAACGCCATGTTGTGCAGATGTATGTGTTGTTTACAGAACACCAGTTAAAGTTGCAGTGGCACATTTAGTGTTATGCTTTGGGAAGTAACATGTAACTAAGTGCATAAATGTAATGGAAAAACTGATACACCGGAGTGTCCGCTGTTGTCACTTTCAAGCACCATTTTGGGCCTAGTTGCACCATTCAGTTTTTATATTTTAAATGATGCATCAGCAGAGGTATATAAGGATGCATGATATCTATAACGACATGGTGTCTACATCTCTCATATCGCTTGTATCCAACCATCACAGAAAAGTGAAAAAAAAAAATCCTTTGTACATGTAATCGATTCGGTTTTTCTTTCAAGAAATACTGCAGTGCTCCATAGATACATTTATTTATATTTAGCATATTTGTGTAGCTGTAAATTATAGCTGTATAACAAACTAGAAAGTTTTCCATCACCAGGAACAGCTGACTTATCAAGCAATCAGTCAATCCACTTATTTATGTTTTGTAACTCTGATGGAGATCGACATAGAAAGTGCAAAAATACAAACCTATTTTTACACAGTCATAATTACAACAATAGTATTTGAACATTTAAAGAATGAATCTTATAAAATGGCGAAGTGCAAAGGGACACACAAAAATACGTGGTTTGAATTTTATGCAAGAATAGAACAAAATTCACTACAATTCACATAGAAGTGCAAAAAATATAAATGCAAACATACATTTACACAATCCTAATTTCAGCAAACAATAACAAAGCAAGTAATTAATACACATTTAAAAAACATTTTAAAAAGTTTAAAAAATGTGCACAAGCCATCTCATTGGCGTGGGGGGGGGGGTTGAATAAACATTGACGAGCCTCAACTGCCGATTGCACATTACGTTTTAAAAAGATCGGTCTTAAAAGGTGAAGACTTGCAGAGTGCAGACAAGGGCACAGAAAGACTACATGATTTGAACCTTGTACATGAATAGACCAGAATAAACAAGTTCTCTCTTCCCTGAGTACACCTTACCATATTCCTGTAATCATACACAGACGAAGAAGATGTAGCCTTAAAAACAGAATGAGTCTGCGCACACTGTGACTAAAATTCCATACAAGGTAAGGCTGAGGCTTTTTCCATATACAACTTTCCTGAACAACCATAATTCTCACGTGCTGCATACAGAGCAAAAGATCTCTTTTCATACTTAATTTGTAGAAATATTTTTTCAAAAAGCTTTTTAAAAGGATTTTGGCAGTGGAAGATCCCCAATTTAATAAATCTCAAACATTTGATTAGCTTTTATAAAGGACGCAAAAATGCACTTTTCTCTCCAGAGGTCGAATATTTTGTGCATGAATGCAGCTCTAATTGTCCCCTTTTCACTTCTAAGCAGGAAGTTCCCCCACCTGGGAACTGCCGCCAAGGTGAGTGCAATTATGGAAGGGAACCCAAATTCGATTCGGAGAACATAAGGGGAAGACAGAGAATTCAAATTGCAAATTTAACGCCTAATATGCCCCTCCACTAGATCAACAAAGGCCCAATGCCTCTTGTCCATCACTTCACAGGCATAACTTAAAGATGACAAAACCTTTGCCTTCTAAACTGACAGGACATGTGCAAAGTGCCTTTTCCCGCAGCTTTTATACAATCTGTTAATGACAGAGGCTTGAGAGTGCGCCTTACTTGTATAGTGGTTTATATGACCTCTATCACAGCAATTACTGGAGAAAACCTTGCCCAAATATAGGTAAAATTGCACTTTTTCCATCATATCACTCCCCAACAACCAGTTAACATTTTGCCTGATTCTTACACACTATTTCTAAAAGTCAGGACTTTACTTTTAGAAATATTTATTTTTAAAAAGTGTTCCACAGCATATTCTTCCAAGGCGTCTTTTTAGTGTTAAATCCAATAGGACTACAATGTCGGCAAATAAAAGGCAGCATACATCCATGGAGCCATTTTAGGGGGAGCACTTGCCATTCCTACTCTACAGGCAGATCGTGATGGTAAAGCGAGAATATCATTGGTGCCAACAGACACCCTTGCTCCAATCCATTATTAATGACTCTTTGCAAAAGACCTTTGTTCACCCATCAACACTTGGGTCCACGTAGACTAGTGAAGGTCTATGGTTAGCCTCAATAGATGTGAAGGGATTCTTAGCAGGAACTATTTTCTCCACAGTGTCCCACGATTTACTGTGTGGAGAAATCAATGAAAGCTGAAAATACGGACAGGCCCCTCAGCTATAGTTTAAATCATTTTTATTAGTTTCATTAAATAGACCTTAGTGCAATATTGCCAGGCATATAATGCAGATCATAAATGATGTCCCTACATATACAGTAATTTGCTTTAAAAAGATAAACAAATAATTATAATAAATAGATTAAAATCTAGGTTAAAAAGGAGAAATACCCATATAACTATAATTTACAGATTAAAAATGATATCAATATATCTCATGATATGCATCCGCAAGCATTCACCCATATCCAAACTACTGCAGATTTCATACATATCTTAAGTCTACTAAAATTAGTACAATGTAATTATAAGATCAATCCATCCATCCACAGTTACCTCTAATCATGAAAAGCAGTCAGAAATAATGTGTCAAAATATTCCACATGCACAAGTATATCACAGTAGTACCCATTGTCACCCAATTTAGCAGTATTAAACTAGATTTCCCTTCCCTTACCCACAAGGACTCGGGGAGCTATTCGATGAACCTTTGTCTGCATCTGAGGCCAACAAACTAGCCACTAGGTGTTCCCACACTTAAACCCTGTCAATATTCCAACAACACAGCACTCTCCAAACTTGCCCATGTAATCATTTCTTTATGCCATCTGGTAATTTGAGGACCATGTGCTGATTTCCAGTGCATAGTCAATTCTCTTTTTGCCAAATTCAAACCTAAGTCAGGAAATCTAGTAGTAGTTTTCTTATTTTAGGACAAGAGTAGCCCCCTAAGAGGCTGACCAAGGGTGTGCAAGGGATATCCCTCAAGATTATTCTATTAATATATTCTATTACTTCCCCCCCAGAACCCCGCTAATGAAGGGCAGGGCCATACCATGTGGAACATTTCTGCCCCCAACTCCCCACATCTGAGGCATTTTTCAGCAGCAGTCGCATAGAACTTTTTAAGCCTGCCAGGTGTAAGATTAGCTCTATGCAGGATATAGAAATTAATTAATTTGAACCTAGCATTTCTAGAAACAGCTGGTATATGCACTTCAATCCTATCCCAGTCCAAATCATTCATTTGGTACTCTACGTCTCTCCCATTTTATTTTCAACTCGGCAAGAGGGGAAAGAACCTTTGCACGAATCGCACAATATAGATACGAGACCGCTCTTACACACCGTTGTTGTACAGATCTGTTGACATACCTGATGTGTGGCAGGTTCAGCCTCTCCATTTCTCCAATAATTCCTTACTGTTGCAACCAATGCCCTGTGTGCTAAAAATTGTCCTCCAGGTATATTAAATTTTTCAGCCAAGTCTTCAAACCTAAGCAATACTACATTCTGATATAGGTCTCCAACACGGTTAACCCCAAAGGTAGTCTTATCTTTCAAGCAAGGCCAACTTAAGAAAGAAATACAAGTTCGATGGATGAACAAATATTTTTTTATTCCAATTGATCTTATTTTTGAGCAGAATAGCTATACCTCCACTAGCCTGACCCTTGACAGACTTTTTTTCTCTACAGGATAAAAATAAAATAATTCTCATACGCGAAGTCAATGCAGGCCCAAGTTTCCTGTAAACATAAAATCAAAGAATTAAAGTTCATTACAGAATTAAATTTCACATCATCTTGCCCTGGGCCTGCCATATTCCAAGAGAAGTGTTCCCCTGGTGTTACCTCCACGTCACAAGGTACGTTAGATTACTGCTGGAACAGTTCAATATTCCTCTTGCCTTCTCCATTTGGATCACTCCTCCCCCTGCTCAGGCCCCCAAGGACACAGCTCTGCTGACCCTAAAATATTTAAAACTCGCCCAGAGCTTAATTTGTTTAAAAAAAAAAAACAATAAGTGCCAGGGCCCTCGACAGGAGGCAACTGCAGCTTGCGACACCTATTGCCCTTGCCAGCGCTGTCAATGATAGTACCAACATAACTGCTAACCATCACAATGCTATAAGTGTGACAATTCAGACTATTCCATGCCCCCAATTCTATAAGAATGGCTTGGACGGCAGGTATTAGTAATTTTCACATTATATTGAACAAATAAAAAACACTTTTTGTCCTGATCTCTAAATGAGACATACAACGCCACCATATAGCAGACTGTCAAAAGTCCCGGTGCTGACAATTAAGTGCTGGTGCCGAGCACCGGAAACCACAGGCTCAAATTAAGTACTGCTCTTCTCCCTTTACCTACCGAGACAGAAATATCATTAAGATTACCAAGGGAGAATGAATTAACCGGCTCCATCAATACTAAGTCCAGAAACATCTCCTGACTATTCATCTTGGGACTATTACTATCGAACTGTACCTCATACTCTACACAGGTTACATGGATACCCCTTTTAAGGAAATGATCAACATTTTCTAAAATTTGCTTTACAATAATCTTTGAGCCAAACTTTATTATAGAGCTATCAAGCAAAACAGATGATTTATGAAAACATTTTCAATCTCGCTACTTGTCCCCAGTTTCAATGCCTCTATTTCAGTTAAAGAGTGTAGTATAAAGCATCTGTGGAGAGGATCCAATTCCTGATCAAACAAAATAATGAAATCAAACATATTAAATTTTAGTTCTCTTTTTAGACCCATTGGGCCTCCTTTCAGTTTATTTAATTTTAACTCGCATCTACACTCAAGACGCTGTGATAGATGGAAAAAAGGATCTGCATCATCATTTCGGGGTCTTTGGGGCCTTAGATCATGCCTTGGAGGCATCTTTTCCGTAGGGGCTACTGTTGATAACATCTCCTCCATACCCCGCCCCTCCCATCAGCCCCTATACCTCCAGTGCTCTCATTCCCTGTTTAACATCTGCCATCGGTGTTCATAGCATCCTTACTGTTGATCGAATCAAGATTGCTTCTGGCGCTATGTAACACAGATTTCCATTTTAGGTACATTGCTCTGAATCCAGTCTCTTCTACCTCATCGATCATCACCTGGGGAATAGCATTTTTTGAAGAACCAGGCACTGAACCGGCATGGACCGGCATATTACTACTCATGGGGGAGAGTGATGACGCGTGTTCAGCAGTGCCAATAACTGATGCGCTTGCAAATCTATTCTTTGAATCCGTGTTTCATAATACAGCATTTCTTTTTTTTTTTACCTTCCCCTCATTCTTATTAGCCCCTGAGCCTTTTGAGTTAGAAGCCCCCCTGTGTATCCTTAATTGGCACGGAAGAGGAATCTGGAGCAGTCCCTGAAGAAGAGAAAACCCTACTTCAATGAAGTGCCCCTTTTTTTTTTTTTTTTTTTTTTAAATATGCAAGGCCTTTGCCGCCGCTTGGTCCTCTTAAGACATCTGAATTACACCCCCTGAATAGAGACTTTATAGAATATATCTGGTCCTCCTTATGTTTTGATTTTACAGTAGTTTGCTTACATAAAATACCCTAAATCCAGCTCGGCTTCCCCACTTGTGTGTTGATATCTTTAGCCAAGCAGTTAGCTTGAATTGCTTGTGATTTCAGTTCTTTCACGTTTTGGACTGACGTTTGACACAACCCAGGGGAGGTTAGACTTTGAACCCCTGATAGAATTGGAGACCTCACATCCAGCACATGATCAGAATTAGACACAGATCTTTTTAACAGGGATAAAATAGAGGATACAACTTTCTCAATACAAACAACATTTCCAATACAAACAACATTTCAGATGGAGGCCCCCCCTCCAGTATTGGATGGCTGAAAGTTCCATTAAGCACTAGAAGAGTTGAATGTTTCACAGTTCATAGAGTCCAAAGATCCTCTCATGGAAGGGGTACTACTATATAAGACCGGCAGGGATGGACGGCTGGACGGACATTGAAGGAGCTGACCCATCCTGCCCTGACCAGGGGCATTGGGGGAATTCAAACATGCATCAACAGCTGATTCCTTCCAGCCAGTTCTTTGTCCAGCTGAGTGAAATCCTCCAACACAGCCATCCCCTCAACGGCAGTCTCAGCAGAATGTGCCTGGGGAATCGCATCACTTGGAACTAAAGCTATTTCTTCCAGTTCAAGAGGTTGGTTCTTAGGATTTTCTCAATTGGGACTTAGACCCCGCCCCAGAGTCTCAGGCGGGCCGGCTTACGGACCTCGACTAACCTGGCTGTCTAGAGCTGGCACAGCCAATGCAACATGTAACTCCAGCAGACCCAGCTCAGTGTTGATTTCTTCCCAATTTGGAGCACTTGTCTGAATGTCAACATCCCTAACACCACCCCCCTCCTCTTTTGTGCCAGGGGGCCTTCTTAACATGCTAGCCTCCAATGAAGTTGAAGATTTTGACAAACCTGGTCCCCCCCTGACATGCCGATTCTGAAGAGGGTCTCGACAGTTCTCTATGCTCCTTAAATCCTTATCTAAGTCTATATCCATATCCGAATCTTTATCAGGTTCTTTACTAATTGGAGAAAATAAGTTCCAAATAGAAGGATAAGACTTAAGGTGGAGCAACTGTGGTTGTTTCCGACAAATTGATTGTTTCAGTTTCAAAGGATTGTCTGCAGCTATTAAGTGACCAGATCACAATCTCTTTAATGTCATCTGATGCAAGCAGCCCAAAAGTGTTGGGGCCCCCCCACACCAGAAGGTAGGTATGTGCCCCCCCCCAACTGACAAATTGGCTGCTTATGGCTGGTATATGGCAGAAAGCGCTGGATATCTTCTAAGTATGATACAAAATTGTTAATTTATATGATGACATATACAACGGCACTCCAGTGAAGGAAAAATACCACAAGCTTTGTTGGGGCATGCAAGCCACACCATTTCCTAGCCGGGCTGTCTCTGCACTCCATCTTTAATTGGTTTGACCAACTAATTCGAGAAAGGTTGATGAGAGGGCTTCCAACCCCACTCTCATCTCTCAACTTTCCACACGTTGCTCGCTGATAACTCACTGATGGCGCCAACACTTTCCTCCAGTTGTGCAATAAACCAGTGCCCCTTATCACTGCAGTTTGTCCCCAAAAGTGTAGTAGGTGCAATGGCAGGGGAGATAACCAGCACGGCGTATCTCCCAGCTCCCTGGCTTCCTAGTGCTTCCTCCTCATGCTTTCCTCCTTGGTGAGCTACAAAACTGCTTAAGAACTGCATAAAACCATAGCCACAGAAACAGATATGCACATATTGAGTAGGTAGTGAGGAATAGTGAAAAACGGCATAGGCAGGCTGCCCGTGAGCATGCCGCACCGTCCTAACAATGGCCGCCTCCGCCCACCGGGTGCCTATAGTACCTGCTTCCCTTACTGCCATTCTCTAACGGCAGTCTCTCTGTCCTAGCATCCTGGCTCAAGCCTCATGTCTCGTCTAGCCCCACTAACTAGGCCGTGTGAGCGTGCTGTGCGGTTGAGCAGGCAACAGCAGGCCTGTACTGGCAGTGGAACCGGGCTTCAGACAGCAAATGAGGCAGGAACATGGGGGGGCGGGGGGGTTGGACCCAGCCCAATCCCTGTCTGGCACCGCTGCTCTCACACCCGCACCTCACTCAGCCGCCGCCATTGGAGGTCCATAAGTAGATCGTCTAGCTGGCGGCTTCCACTCCCAATCCTGGCTAAAGCATTGACCTCGAAACCAGAATTGGTAGGTCTCACATCAGCGCCTGTTTGGCGCCCATGCCTACTCCAGAAACGGAAGTCCTCCCTGTTTTCCATTCCGCTTGCAATGACGACATACCTACTGCAGTATCCACCCAGGCGGTTAGCTGTTCTTTCCTTGGCCTTCTCTGGTGTGCTTTTGAACCCCAAAAGCAGGTCCTCTGACCGGTTCCAGGCCAATTGATCCTGCCATGGTTGACACTGTTCTGGCACCTTTGGACCCCAATTCTCTGCCAACTTTACTATTTTCTTTGCAGGAGCCATTGTCAGCCGTTCTGCCTTTGGCACTGGTGTCGATTCCGCCCTTCGCACCTCCAGCTCTGCTTTCAGATCTGTTTAACGACCCAATACATTTTCCAAAGACCAAATCTAAAAGAAATTCACAAGAGTCAATGAAATAGGTATCCTACAGACCCTTGCCTCTTGGCAAGCACTGTAATAAAATAGGAGAGCATTTCAGATCTGACTCAATCTCATACAGATGTCCTTTATGGTCTATCATGATAATAATAACAGTAGCAAGATTAGTCGACTCTTTATTCCTGTGGGAACAGATGAAGATAACTTGACCCTTCAAAATTCTGTTAACCTAGTAACTTCACCTCATATAGATTTAGTCTGCCCCCCAGACCAGCTACAGGGGAAGTGACGTGATTACTGGAGTACTTCACAGGGCTTCACAAGCCTTCAAACTAGCCTTACCTGTAGAAGAAACCACTTCACATTAATTAAACAGCATACTGTCTGTGCCACTGAACCTTTGCTGCCCTTTAATGATGCCTTGATGGAGCCCATTTTATTTGCTTGCAACAAACCAACTTCCACACCTGCACTCAATTACCAGGTTGCGTGCCATCATCATCCTGCTCCTGGAGATCTGAAATTCTTTACAGCTCCTCTGGCTCCTTAGAGTCTTGTGTTGTCTGTATCTTCTTTTTCCAAAAACATCCTGATTATACGACACAATGAAAAGTTCAAGATTCTATCCATGGCTCAGGTGATACTGGCCTTGGAGCAGAGTGATTCCATGGTCTTCCTGCATGACCTCTACTTTCATGTGCGGATCTGCAGTCACACAGGAATTTCCTTTGGTTTGTAGTAGGCTCCACCCACCATCAGTTCGTGGCCCTGCGAATGGGAGTGACTTCAGTGCCTTGTGTATTTACGAACATGACGATAGTGTCTTTGTAGGTCAGGTGTTTCTGTATTCTCATACCTCAAAGACTGGCTGCTTGCCGAAGGTATACACTCCAGCTGGTCTTGTATCACTTTCAGTTCACTGTCCCTTTGATGTTAAAATTGTATTTTTCTGGCAACCTCTCCAAGCCACTTGTCCAGCCCTCTCAGCGACTGCTTTTTTTCCCGGTAGAACTAGATACTTCAAGGCCTTCATTTCTCTCCAGCGGATTCATGACATTCAGGCAAGAGCCAGATATTTGAGAGGGAGCTTTTCTTCTAGCTCTGACGGTCCTTTATCTACTTATTATTTTTTTTCACCTCCTGCATCTTGCTCATCCCTCATGCTCAGAGGCATATTCATTCGCTGCAGTGGTGACTCGCCCAGCACATGTGTCCGATCAGAAAAATTCTGATTTTTCAGGAAGTAGCCCAGACCTGCAGTGGTGGCTCATGCTGGAATTCTTCTCTCCATGTCCGGCAATGGCTATGGTGGAGATTGATGCATCTTCCCTCGCTGGGGCAGTCATATCATTGTGCTGGAGATTACAGGCCTCTAGTATCCCTCCATGCAAAAGCATCACATCAACTTTGCAAATTCCACGGCATGTGTCTCTCTGCCAAGGCGTTTCTGCCTTCCATCTGTGGTCAGTTAATCCAGGTGTTGACGGTCCGCAGAACTACAATGTTGTCTATCTGATAGAGACATCTAGCAGCAGATTCCATAACTTAGAATATCCTCCAGGCGCAAGTCTGGATCCGGAAATTTATCAGCAGTACCTCTGCGCGCCGGGGGACGGCGTCGCATGGCTCTGCCCTGAAGTCGTCCACGGATATGACGTCAGTGGAGCCATACAAGTCCCTCCGGACGCGCTGACGTCAGTTTCCTTCTTTTCCGCGTCTGCAACACGGATCCAGGAGAAGCGGTTCCTCTGGCCTGTTTTGTTTTTTAGGCCTTCCTGATGCCTTTTCGCGTTCGGGAACAGTGTGCGATGCCTTCGGGCTTCAAATCGTGTGAGACCTGTACGCGGCAGATGTCGGCGACGGATCCTCACGCGATCTGTATGTGGTGCTTGGGTGAGCACCACGACTCCGAGGAGTGCGACGCCTGTCGGCAGCTGAAGCCGAAGTCCCTGCGGGATCGTCGGGTGAAGTTGTTGTCCGCCCAGATGTCCCGTGCGGAGTCCAAGCGTCGCCGGTCTCCATCTCGAGCTGAGGCTCCTGTTCGGGGCAGGTCACACAGTCGTTCCTGCGGACGTCGCTCACCTTCCACAATAAAGCACAAGAAAAAGTCACGGAGGCCGTCGGCCTCACATAGCCGTGACTTCGGTGCCCGCTGCTCCCGGTCTTCACCGGACACTGTCCCTCAGCAGCCGACCCCCACCTACCCACCTTTTCCCGGTGTTGGGGCGACTAGGACCCAGATGGAAGCCTATTTTCGGGCTTTGCAGGCCATCTTTGGGTCGCCCCCTCTCCCTGGCGCGCCTTCGGGCCCCACAGAGGGGGGGTAAGGACTCCGATTGGGAGCTCGCCGGCGGGTCAGCTCTCAGCGCCAATCGAGTGCCCTGACTCCGGTTCCGGAGTTGCTGCGACGTCGGGAGTCGACCCGATGGGGCTTCTCATCATATGTCAAGCCGCAGTCCACCTTAGGCATCAGGGCACAATCCTGTGGGGCTCCCTGCGATGACGACTGATGTGGCCGCAGCAGGGGACTTGTCTCCGAGTCGACGCCGTCCCACACCACAGTCTCCCATTGCGGTGGATTTCGAATCGACGCCGTCCCGACGCCGGTCGGTGGAGTCTCCTTCGGTGCTCGTCGGCGTCGATGTGACGCCGTCTCGACGTCGTTTGTTCAACGCCGGTGACGTCCCTTGCTGCTGCTTTGCTTTGAGGATGTCGCCCCTGAGGGTTCACCCCCGACCCCCCCGCCGCCCCGCCCCCCCCCCCAGTGTTGCTTACATGTTTTTCCGGGACGTGTTCCGGGGGAGCGCTTCCAGGCCCTTGGTCCTCCTCAGACTGCGGAGTCTTTGGCTTTTGGTGGACGTGTTAGCCTGCAGCCGTCCCCTATTGATGATCTGCTGTCACTGCCTAGAATGGCCATGGAGGCTAGTGCAGCATTTGCAGGAGTTGTTCGCAAAGCTGCTGACATTCTACAGATCCAGTCTCCATCAGTCTCTCTGCCTTCTCATCCCTTGTTGGATCTGCTCCACCAGGGCATCGTGGACGTCGAGCCCTTGCTGCCTTTTGGCGAGTCGTTGTACTACAATCTTCTAGGGACCTGGGCGCGGCCCTCATCGGGGGACCCTGTGGATCGTGCTATCGCACATCGTCATCGCCCGGCTCCAGATGACCCTGTCTGTTTGTCCGTCCACCCTAGGGCCTCTCCTCTGTTACTTGCACCTACTAGGGAGTCTCGATGGTTGGAGACGTGTGCTCAACATATATTTGCGTCCACGAGCTCGGGCCTTCGGTCCTTGAACACGTCCTGCGTGTTTGCGCGAGCTACTTTTGCCCTCTGGGACTCAGTTGAGTGCCTCCTTCCCTCTCTCACGGAAGGCCCTCGGGCTGACTTGGTTCGGATACTCCAAGGTGGTCGTGAACTGGCACTGTTTTCGATTCGGTCAGCCATGGACACCACTGACTCTGTGGGTCGGGCTATGGCCAGGTCAGTTGCTCTGTGTCGCCATGCTTGGCTGCGTGATGGCAGTTTTCCTGAAAATGTTCAGGAGCGTCTTCGAGATTTGCCCTTTGATGGGGCTCACCTTTTTGACAGTCATGCAGACTCAGCGGTCCAGCGTCTCATGTCTGGTTTTCCGTGAGTCATGTTGCTTCTCGTCCTTTGTTGCGGACTTCTGATCTCGTTTGCATTGGTTGCAGCCATGTTGCTACTTTTCTCTGGTATCTGTCTCCAGGTTCAATATGTTATTTCCCAGACGGTCTGTACAGCTAGACAGCTGTTTCTGCCCTTATTTCCGACTCCTCTGTCTAAGAGCTAGTCTCAAGAGGTATTCCCTTGCTTTTATAGGAATGTGACGTTCCCTATGTGGGGTTTTCGTTGGTTATTGTAAAGCCATTCTACCTGCCACGGGAAGTGTTCTTCCTGGGTGGTGGGTGTACCTGGATGGTCCAGAGGATACCACGAGGTCCTCTTAGGATTGTTCTCTTCTTTCCCTCTGGGGAATCTTCCTATAGTTTCTGCTGTAGGCTTCTCGCGTTATGGCTACCTACTGTTGTGTTCTCCTCTGGTAAGGCCCACAAGGGTGACGTAGCTCTCTTTGGAGCTTACATGTTTATCTTTACGGTCGGTCCGTAGTTCTCTCCTGCCTCTGTGGATGCAGATTTCTCCAGAGTATTTTGTTTACGCCGCGACTGGTGCACCCCGGCGTGTTCACGTCTTCATTTTCTTGCCTTTGGCCCTTCTACCTATGTTTGCTGTCTTAGCCGTAAGCCAGTGTTTCTTGTGAGCATGTTGTTCTGTTCCACTTCCGGAACAGTTTCTATTCCGATTTCAGTTCTGGCACGGTATGTGGGTACAAATACATTCACAGGTACTGGTGCCTGCTGCTCCGAACTGCGCCACAGTGTTGGCTGCGTTCTATCCTTCAATCTCTGGTGGTAGAAAGTGCTTCTGTCTGTGGTCTTCCCTCATGGCTCAGACCCTCTCGGGGGTTTTTCCTTGTAGCAGTTGGTTCTATGCCAGACGCGTTGCTCTGCACATTGTCTTGTGCCCCCACTTTTTTCCTACGCACATCCCGTGCAGGGACTCGGGTTCCTCTGCTCCTTGCCAGGCAGGGGCTCAGGTCCCTCTGCTCATGGCCTCTGCCGATGTTATCCTTAGCAGTTTCCTTGTTCAAGGATGCCCATAGTCATTTATACAGTTTCTGTATATGGTTATATATACATATTTCTGACTGTATATGTATGTGATTTACTGTGTTTTGACGTATGTTATGTCCTGCTATGGTTCACATCGGTGCCATTGGTACCTATTGTGCAGGCTTCTGTTTTGTCTTGGGCATGCTCTTCGAGTATCCCTTGTCTTTAAAAAACAAACAAACGTGTGTATATATAGGTATATATATTTGTATGTGTATATGTATGTGTGTGTATATATATATATATGTCTGTGTATATATATATATATGTATGTGTATATATATATGTCTCATACTATATATACACACAGCGAGAAGGCACACATACTCTGTTTCTTCGATGTTGCAGTATCTTGGGTTTCTTAGGCCCAGATTCTCTCTCTCTCTCTTTCTCTCTTTCTTATGAGAGCGAGCCTTATGTATCTGCTCGTTTTCTGCCAGGATCCTTTACCCAATGTACCTCTGGGCATACTTGGTCAGTACGCCTACCAGGTGATGAGTTGGCAAAATGACACAGAACGTGGGTGTTCTGTCGAGGCTACGTTTCATGAGCTTTTCATTATGTGTGAGTGGCTCCCACGGTTCACACTGTCTGCTTATGTGTATCCCTATCATTCACATACATGTCTCTCCTTGTAGTCATGGTTTTGTATATCTCTACAGGGGTAACATCTGTCTCTACACCTGTCACTCCTGGCTTTCACTGTGGTGCATACTCATTTGTACGTTCTGACTCTGTTATGCTGTTTTGTACTTCTCTGGGACTTTCTTTGTTTTTGCCGACCCATGGGATCCTGCGCACAGTTTGGCTTTTGATTCTCATGGGCTTATGGATTTTTTTCCATTGTGCACTGACCATTCTGGTTTCTGTGATTTCCCCTTGTCCTTTCCTGAACGAGGGATGTCTTGCACTGTCCTCTGACACGCTGTTACCGTTGCCTTTCCTTGTTACTGCTCCTTTACAGGGCTTCATGGGTCTAGTGTCAGCCACGCTTGCAATTGCTGTCCCCATCTGTTTTAGTCAATCTTATTGAAGGATTGGTTCTCTTTTGGAACTTGGTGGGTTTCAGTTTCAGACCCTCCTCCAATGGGGTATAGCTTTGGTATCTATTCTAAGTTAAGGAATCTGCGGCTAGATGTCTCTATCAGATGAACAAGTTACTTACCTTCGGTAACGATGTATCTGGTTGAGACACAGTCTAGCCGCAGATTCCTTAACGCCCACCCATCCTCTCCGCTCTGCGAGGACCTTTTCAGGTTGGGTTCTTAACCACAGATGTTTCTACCAGTGGTCGCTGTCTTCATGCGTGTTAGTCTACTTCACATCCTTCCCAGGTCAGAATGTCTTACTGTTTTACCTGTTTCTTCTCCACCCATTCTCGCAATTGGGTGGTGGGCTCCTTTATCCATCCACGCTCTTGCATCCTGGTTCTTTTCCAGTGTGGAGATTGGTTATGTCCTTCTTCCCTCCCTCCCCCCTGATACTTTTTCTCCATTAGTTTGGGGTCTATTTGACTGTGCTACAGTCAATTGGTCATACATAGTGCGTATGGTTGTACATTCTCTGTTGTTGCTGAAATGTTGTCAATTGCCATGACACTCATGTTGTTACAGTCTTGTTGACCATAACATTCATGTGGTTGCAGACTGCTTGTCATTTACCATAACATTCATTTCCATTGCTCTTGGAGGGTATGGTTCTTTGCTTATGCAAGACTGTTTCTAGGGGCGAGCACTCAGCACTCTCTTTTAAGTCCCTTACAGTCTGAAGTGTTTTTCTCTATCATGCATTGAGATGTTTCTCATCATTTTTATTCTTTATTGTCATTTTGTTTAAAAGATTTTTAATCTTTTTTGCCACACTGTTGCCACGCTCACACAGTTTTAGTAGTGGCTCCGCGTTGTGGCGCGGAAATGTTTGACAGTAGAAAACGGACGTCAGCGCGCCGGGAGGGATTTATATGGCTCCACTGATGTCCTATCCGTGGACGACGCCTTCCCCTGGCGCGCAGAGGTACTGCTGAAAAATCTTTGGATCTACACTGGCGCCTGGAGGATATTCTAAGTTAAGGAATCTGCGGCTAGACTGTGTCTCTACCAGATACATCGTTACCGAAGGTAAGTAACTTGTTCGTCAACGCGCTGAGTATCATGGAATCGTGCGTCCACTGCCTAGAGGTGCTTAGGCTATGGTTGTGGGCTCAATATCGCAATGTTTGGCTGGTGGTGAAGCCATCTGGCGTATTCTCAGAAAGTGCTCAGACATACCTGTGTTGGCGCCACCTTGCCCACCACGAGTGACAACTTAACCAGGAGATAGTTTAGCTTGTCTTGAACCTCTGGGGCTTCCCGCAGGTAGACCTTTACACTAAATAAGAGAACAGGCAGTGCACTGCTTTCTGACGTTTCTGTTGAAGGAGTCCTTGGGCGATGCTTTCAGTCGAAATTTGAACTTCAGTCTCTACTACACTTCCTCAGCCCCCAACCCCTCCCCCAATTTTCTCTGATTTGATCTTGGTTGCACCAAATCAGGCTCACAGCATGTGCTACTCTTATCTACTTCACCTACTCCTGTGCCTTCCAGTTTCTCCTCAGTTCAGAGCAGACCTCCATTTACAGCAGGAAGGGCAGGTCCTGCATTCGAGCTTCTGGCATGCCACCTTTATGCCTGGAGATTGAGCAGAGCAATTTGACATCTTTCACTCTGCCTACAGATGTGGTCGAGGTCAGCCTGTCACCCATTGACTATGATGGGCGCTGGTCATGTTTTGTTACCCAGTGCACTGGGGTAGATGTTGCTTTCTCTCAAGGTGAGCTTATCTGATGTGTTGCATTTTGCTTTTTCACTTGTCCAGCAAACTTTTTTTTGTGGGGTCAGTTAAAGGTGATTTATCGACCCTTTTGGGTTTTTTCTGCTTACCTTTGTTGTTCAAATCACTTATTTTCATATGGTTTTTGAATGGGCTGACCTGTTTATTTCCCCCTTTTACCTTTGTGATGCCTCACTGTGACCTTAGTCTAGTGCCCATGCTTTTGACGTGTTCTTCCTTTGAACCAATACACTGTTGTACATTGAAGATTTCTGACGTTGGAACCTGTTTTTCTCATTGCCATCACATCAGCTAGGTGCTTTAGCAAACTGCAGTATTCTCGGTTTTGACTTCATTAACCACATATTTTCCTGGCAAGCTGGTCCTGCAGATAAAGGCATCCTTTATCCTAAGATAATCGCTTCCTTTCATGTAGACCAATCCATTACTTTGCCAATATTTTCCCCCCATCCTCATCTTATCAAACAGGAGGAAAAGCTACTCCGTTTAGGCCTCATAGGGCCCTTAGCTTTTACATAAACAGAACCTATGAATTTTGGCTTGACAGCTATTCCTAGCTGCTCTGGCTCCAACAAGGGCAAGATGATTCAAAAGCAGTTTTTTTTCATTTGATCACCATAGGTATAAAGACCTGCAATCCGCTTGCCAAGAGGAGCCCTCCAGAGGGAACAGAGCCCTTTCAATCCATGCTATGGCTGCCTCTTTGACCCCAGGAATTATCAATGGTGGATATTTTCTAGGTGCAACCAGGTCATCAGTGCACTCCTTCACCAGACACTATTGTCTTGACTCGGAAGCCCAACAGGATGGCTGTTTTGCCAGATGAGTGCAGTAGGACTTCCTGGTTTGATTGTTTCTACACTCCAGCCACCTAAGAGGTACTTCTTTGGTACAGAGTCAAAAGATGAGGAATTTGGAGGCAAAACATCCATCAGAAGAATACGTTACTTGCCTTCGTTAACGCTCTTCCTGGTGGATACTATGTCTACTTGCAGATTCCTCATTGATCCTTCCCATCTCGCCTTTCTGTGGAATGGTCCTAACTTTTCAAAATGAGGTTCATTTACTGAAGGGCCACACGTCATCAGCCTTTTTTTTTACCTCCAGGGGCGCGGGAATAGGATGGGGAACTATTCTCAGTGTGCTAGGGTGGTTTGCCTTAAGCACCTCCATGACGTCTGGGGCAGAGTCAAACAGAGTTATAGTGCCACCTAGCAGCACAGGAGAGCTGTTACAGGTTCCAGATCCAGCCTGGAAAGATTCAAGAGATGAAGAATCTGCTAGCAGAGTAACCACCAGAAGAATTGTGATGGAAGATAAGTAACTTGTTTGTATTTCTTTTTTCATGCGTTTAATTACTTAGTGAACTTTATTCCTAAGACAAGCTGTGCCAGGATAATCAATGTTCTGCACTAATGGTAAGAGAACATCAGAGCCTTTTAACTGTGTTGCATGCAGGCTTTCATTCCATTGGAATTTATTTCCTGGCTGCTGTCATGAAATGAAACATTCAGAATGATCTAATGTTACAGCACTAATGTTATCAAATTGAGTTCATCATTGTTGTGACCACCTAATTCATCCCCAGTGCCAGAGCTGATGGTAGGCACATTTTTTGGATGTATTGAGTCAGTGTTTTTATAAACCTTTTGGGGGAAAAAGCTATACCACGTGTAACCACTTTGTTCATTTGTGACCACGGAGCAGTAATTTTTCATATTATTTGATGATCATCTGTCTCCATGTGGGATCTCTAATACTGCTCCAGCAAAAATGCCTGCGTAAAATGCTTCCAATATACATTGCATAGCTTTGGCTTCTCCACTATGGATATGTCTATACTTTTTCAAGTATAAAAACGATTATTCTCTTTAGTATGGATCCTCTTATTTGTATGGACTGTAAATATTGTCTAGCATAGCATCAGATTTAATCACACAGGATCTTCTTTTCTCTGATGGGACTTGTAAAAAGTTCAATATATTACTTTTCTCTTATTTACACCCGTTTCATTTTGTGATGGGACAAAAATTAGAATAAATATGTTAATAGTTTGCTACAATCTATATTTCACAATGTAGAAGTAATTCTTCTCTTCATTTGACTATGATCTGTCTCCATGTGGAATCTTGAATACTGCTCTGGGAAAGATGCCTGTGTAAAGTGCTTCCTACCTACATCTCATTCCTATTACTTCCCTCCAGTATGGATCCTTTTATACTCTCCAGTGTAAAAACTATTGTTCTGTCCAGTATGAATTATCTTCTTTAGTATGAACTGTAAATACTGTCTGGTATAACACAGGGCTGGTAAAAAGTTTAAGAAATTACTTTTATTTACACCTGCGTAATTTTAATTTTGTGATTGTAGAAAATGAGAATAAATGTTAATCGGTTTTTACAATACAGAGCAAGACCCTGGCTTACCACCATCTTTTAGAAAAACTTATAAATTAGCTGATTGTACATAACCAGCAACGGATGAGGTTTTCACACCAGTTACGTCTTCAGGTGTAGGTTGTCATCAGGTGTAGGTTGTCTTCAGGTGTAGGCTGTCACTGAATTTGCACACAGCTCCTGAATATAAAATAGGTTTTGACTTCTGGTGCCTGATCTAATTTTCATATATTTTGATTGACTCACGGCCAGAGAATAGTTAGAGAGTAATACACTGTACTATTTAAAAAACGTTTTATTGATACAAAATAAACTGTGTTGTTTATACAATGAGGTAGACACTAGAAAAGCAATGTTAATGCTTTAAAGTCAGCTGTGTCTTTTGGAATTTGTTTGGAGTTGTAGCTCTATTTCCGGGATCTTGTATGCAACCAGCCAGCACAATCTATACTGTGAAACTGTCCATTCTAATCAGTGGTTGAAGTGGGGGGGGGACCTGAGGGGCACAATGTGCCCATACTTTTTTAATTTAAGAAAACCAGTTCCCTCCTTTATGTGTGCAAAAACTACCATCTTGGGACGGTTAATTCTGAGAGCTGAAATGCTTCAGTTGAACTGGAAGGCAGGGACCCTCCTGTGCTGTGAAACCGAGGTGGGACAAGTAGCTAAACAAACCTTCTTGCCAGGATGCCTGCTTCCCTGAAAGAAATGTAAATGTGTGCAATTGGTTAATCTGCAAATGTAATGGGTGCTTGGAAGCCAGTATTGGCTTTAATTGATGGAATCACTTGAAGCTTCCTGATGGCACCCATTTATTCTTTTTCGGGGTATTGTAAGGGAGCTACTATCTAAGCTGTGAAATGTGTACTTTTAAAAGGTATAAAAAAGTTTCATTGCATACAGTCTGGGTATTACTAAAATCTATATTTTTTATCTTAAACTTTTTTGCGCATTTTGTAGCAGCCTTTCTTATACTATGTGTAATGCAAGTTTAAAATAATGACTGACTGATAGACTGGGATCTTTTAGCCTTAAACATACAAAAGTCACTATTCTCCACTGCACCAACTAGGATTCAGTTCTGTGGCTCTCTAGTGCAGTGCATTAACTAATAGAGGTTTCATAATGTACGATAGTGCATGTCCCATTTATTAACATAACTTTAATTTTCATTCAAGCTGTGTACTATTTTATGCGTAGTTACTTGAAGGTGAAAGATAGAACAAGGTACAGAAGATGATTTTTAGCCATGCCTTTGACAATGCCCCCACACTCATTCACCCCATCCCAATTGCATGCAGCATCCCATTTCCCATACTTTTTGTTAATGCATTTCAACCACTGATTCTGATCCTTACATCTCTGAAAATGCAGAATGTCAGTGGTGTACAAGCATCAAGCAGACGTTTT
This sequence comes from Calotriton arnoldi, assembly GCA_963921515.1. Lineage (NCBI taxonomy): Eukaryota > Metazoa > Chordata > Amphibia > Caudata > Salamandridae > Calotriton > Calotriton arnoldi. The sequence goes on along the minus strand of CAWUFW010004947.1, from coordinate 334,553 downwards.
GCATTGTGCTTTTAAAACTAACACCAATCTGGGATTTCAAATTAAAAGAAACCTTTTAAATTTCCAACTCTTCATTCCCTCTGACCCCGATTCCGATGATCTCTCAGCAGGTTATAATCGCTATAGTGCAAACCGCACTGCAGATTTGGCGGTTAGCGGTCTAGTCGTCCCTTTGGCAGCTGTTTAAGCCGCATGTCAGCGCGGATGCGCAGCGGGCATGCCACTGGTGCACCTGAATGGTGCCAGGGGCCAGAATCCCTGACCGTCTGAGATCAGCCCCCCATTAAGTACTTTACAGCTGAACTCTGGAACTTGGCGCCATCAGCTGCAAATGAGTGCCCTCATGTTTTAGATCTATAGAGGGCACAGATTGGCTGCGATAAGTGCAGGTTTTGCACTGTGACCACTCTGGCCCCAAATATGAAGGTATGTGTCAAACCGCAAGGCATGCTGTCGGCCAAACTTGTCTCTCTAAATTGTGGGTCTCTAGTTTAACACAAACTAGAGGTCGAGAAATTTCTGGAGGAATATTCACCAGATGCTGTCTTTCTGATGGAGACCTGGTTGATCGAGAATTCCTCAGCAGATATTCTGGAAGCCATCCCAGATGGCTTCGCTTTAGTGAGACAGGATAGGCTTTCTCATAGAAGGGGAGGAATGACAATTATTTTTAAACAACCTCTGCAATGCACCCGTTTTTTCTAGCTCTCACAAAAACGTTTTCAGTATCAGGGATACTACTCTACTGTCCACCTGGACTGGTACTTAATTTTTGCACCTCTTTTGTAGATGCGTTGCCCCCTCTAATTTTCCGCTACGCCAACGTTTTGATCATAGGGGATTTTAACATGCATTTTGATGTTTTAGGGTGTACAGCAGCAGCAGCCTTGCTGTCAGATTTAGAGAGCCTACAGCTCCACTAGTTTGTTTCTGTTCCTACGCACAGGCTGGGGAATGTCTTAGATCCTATCTTTTCCAATGTAGCCCAGCTAGTGCTCAGCATCCCAATTCCACTTGCATGGTCAGACCATCTGGCTATTTCGTTCTTGGTCTTTTATCCAAAACTGACTGGGTCTCATCCCCTGGCCCAGACTGCACAAGCACGCCAGTGGCTGAATGTTACCTCCTCCAGTTTCATCCAAGTTCTAAAGGATAGCAGAACTAGTTTGGTCGGCTGTGTTGAAGGAGATACTCTCTTTCTGAAAAGCTGTATTGTTGGTGCTTTAGATCAAATTGCCCCTTTGACCCAACGGTTTTTCAAAGACCGAAACCATCTGCGGAATGGCTTAGTGAGGAGCTCATGGAGATGAAAAAGAATTGTAAGCTGCTTGAACGCCTTTGACGGAGGGCATATTATCCTGACAGTAAAACAAACTATATGGTTGCACTCAAACAATATCATGGATGCATCAAAGAGGTTCGTGAAGATTTCTATTCTAACAAAATTCTTTCCGCTTAAAACTCCTCACGAGATGTGTTTGCCATTGTAAAGTCTCTTACATGATTGGCTAGTGTCTGCATCCACCGTACCCTCAGAGGAAGGCTGTAATAACCTTGCACAGTTTTTCTTGGACAAAGTGGCAAGGGTTAACTACTTTTTACCAGTGGAGGTTAAAGAATTTGTCTGTCTGAATTCATGGTTTGAACCCACCGGAGACAGTTTAGGGCTCCAGCATTTTAAACCGATTTAACTGGAGGAGATGTCTGCTCTGCTGGTGTCTGTCAAATCAGGCTCTTAGTTTGATCCAGTTTCACCCTATATTTTGCAGCCTACATGGAGAAAATGGCCTCCCCATAAGCCCTGGCTGGACGGTGTCCCCACCAATCACAACGCTGCCATTGCTGAAGCAGGAGAGCAGGAGCATGCGCCGAGAAAACGTGGGACCCGGCCGGCGGACAGGTAAGTTTTTTTTATTTATTACTAAATTAACCCCCCCCAACTCCTCCCCGCCCGACCCCAGCCCCCTCACGCGATTAATGCCAGCCGCGACTGACCTGTTTACATTTGAAATATTGGGTGTATTGTGTTGATATCTTTGGGTAGGAGATATACCAATGTGTTAGTGAGTGTGTATAATAAATATAACTATTTTTATAACTACACAGTGTGGTTCTTTTTCGTTTAACCTACACTATATGATGAGTTCTGGTAAAACAAGCTGCTTAACACTCCTTCTGGTCCAAGCCTGAAGGCTGCCATCCACAGCTACCAATTAGAGAGCTTTCTCTGGTTGTCTAAGACCACTAAAATCACCATAAGGGTTGTCTGGATTAGTGCAAGTGCTTCACTTAAATAAATGTGCACCATATACTAAGCCAGCCTCCTACAAGCAGCCATAGCCCAACAGTTGGGGGTGATCACTGCGGGTCTTAGCCTGCTGAAAGATGACCACCGCAAATTAGCGGACTGAGTCAAGGCCAGTGAATCAGTATTGGAGGCATTAGCTCTGTGCTCGAAGGAACACACCCAGCTTTTACAACTGCGTCAACAGGTGGAGCATCTTCAGGCACGCGCGGATGATGCTGAGGGGAGATCCTGATGAAATAATCTGCGCATTGTAGGACTCCCTGAAGGAACGGAGGGCTTCCGCACAACACTATCTATTGAGGACTGGCTCAGAACGGAGTGTTATGATTTGTAATGTACCCCGAAATATAGGCTTGGGTAGTCACCTAACCTCTCACCTACATTTACTGTGCCATTGTATTACATAACGGGTTTGGGCTGACCTTTTACCTAGTTAGGTGCTGCATGAATGTTGTGTGGTTTTCTCCGAAAACTAGCCTAATTTATTATGCATGAGGATTCTCAGAAACACAGCAGGGCTACCATCTACTGCATCTTCGGCATAATAACTATGTATAAGGGTCATCCCTTTCGTCATCCTCGGCCGACATTACACAGCAAGGTAGAACCCCTGAGGGTATCTTGGGTATATAAGCACCATATCTTTGCCTGGGCAGGCAGAGGAGAAAGACTTCCATGCTGACACACTGACGCAAGACTCTAAGGTTCCTGAATGCAGACACTCCAGCACACAGTGGTCTGACATCCCTCGCGGGGTATCCATCTAGAGACCAAGACGGGGTCCTTCATTCTCTCACACCCGGTAATGGGGTTGGTCTTAGGGGGATTCTTGGCTATACACCTACATACATGCTAGGTACATTTAGGTACAGTGAGCATCGTAGGAGTATGCATTATTACTGTCATGAATTTATATGCCTGCATATATTCATTGTTTTAGCACTATGGTAGAAATCTACCATCCATTTACTCTGTTGGTGCTTATAATCATTAATATCTGTTTCTGTCTTATGGTTGTTGCAGCACACCTATTTTACACTAGAATGATGCTGGTTCAATAAATACTTATTGAGAACGTCCCTACCATTTATTCTGTGTATCTCTGTGAGACAAAGTGAGCACGAGTGACTGAGCGAAAAGTACTGTACTGTTTGCACGATCCCTGAGGGGGTCAGGGTTGTCATGTTGGATAGTTGCCAGAAATTATTCTCTCCTTGGTAAGAGGAATTCATAGTGTCACCGTGAGCTAGCTGGTATACAGGCGAACATATTCTGTGGTGGTGTCTGGAATCAGTCTGGACACCACTCCCACAGTTTATGTTGTCTAAATGTGCAGGTCCTATATAGATTATAGGAACTACACGACCTGGTGCCCAATGTTGGTTTGGTTCTTATTTTACGTCAAATCTGAGTAGTTCAGTCGTGCTTTTCTCAGAGACCCCTACTCACATCTACCCAGAGACGTCTGGAGTGGGAGGGAAAAAATCTGCCGCAGCTGAGTAGGCATATCCTATGTTTTGGCTGTAGGTTTTTCAAGCTTGAAGGATAATAGTTACTTATTGTGCATAAAACCTATCTCTGTTTCCTTGAAACTCTTTCAACAATGTCTGAAGAAGACAGCGCTGCAGCAGCATTACGTGCGAAAGCAGCGAGGAAAGAAGGTTAGGAGGGTGCTATAAACATTTCAGAAAATATCAGAACTGCCCTTACCTTGAAACTAGCAGAATATGGAGTCACAGCAAGAGGTGGGACAGTAACCTTCGTGATTGAGGCACACGAGTCATACAGCACAGAGGTATTCTATTTGTGGGTCAAATTCCCACCAGCAGATGCACGCACAAATACATTTCATACTTACACTCCGGATGAAACACCGGAGGAATACTGTCCATATGAGGACATTGAAGTTGCGCTCACCTACCAGGAGCACACAAACTGGTTTAAAGGCGCCCTCCCACACACAACAGATAAAGTAAGACTCGGTCCGCTCAGCAGAGACGAGCGACTTGGCCGGTCCTAGCGGCTTACACACTGCATCCAGACATTGACACAATGCCGGTAGCAGACTTGCGTCCACCACACAAAGAAGTACAACTTTACAGAAACCTAACACAGTTCATTAGTGGAGAAGTGTGGCTCAATGGTTAGAGCGGCAGACCCTGATGCAGAGATCTGACCCGGGACCAGGGTTCAATTCCCGCCTCGGCGGGTCTTGGGCTCAATTTCCTCGGACCTGATAATTCTCGCCTCGGTGCCTATTCTAATCATGGGTCCCACTCTGCAACTCTGGGCAATAGCTTGCTTAATCTCCACAACGGCCCCAACAGCGCTGGGATGCCTGGCTTCACCCTGGGGGTGCCCAGGAGTGGACATTTCACAGGGAAAAGCCAGGAAGGGTTCCACAGCGGTATGCGTACAGCGCCTGGGCACCCCTTTGGGGGTATGGGTGCGCTTTACAAGTACAAATTTCATTTCATTTCATTATGAAAACACTCACACTTCAACCAACAAGGATTACACCAGCAGGACAATACAAGGAACTGCGACTAAAATTACCCAACATGCGCGGTAATGAGAAAAATGCCCACTAAACGTGAGCAGATGCCATTCTGGATAGCTCAGAAAATCACACTGAGGCAGTGCTCCCAAACACAAGCCCTCGAGAAAAATACAGAATGCTAACAATTTGCTTGCCAAAGGGGATAGCTCCTCCAATAGAGGATTGTACTTCTTGGGGTACAGTTTTTGCTGCCATCTATACCAGAACTCATGGTATCCCTTCAGTAGCAGTGATACCAGACGTATTAAGACAGATACAGAACGAGTATGGAGCAGAACCTGCTCTGAACTTAGGGATTACATTTTTAGGAAATTTTACCCAGGTATCCATGATTATGTTGGCAAACATAAAGGGGGAGGCAGCAGCGGTGACTATATGCCAACGCCTGAGAGAGTTCACTCCTGCACAACAGAAGCGTGAATTACCAAAAATTATCGAAGATACATATGCCGAATTAGGTAGAGATAATTTGGGAGCTAGAGCAACAAAACCTCAAGTCATGGGTAGTCCTGAAAAGGACAATACCAAGCAAGCACCTGATTCTTCAAAGACAAAATGGGATAATAAAAAACAAACAAAGAGAAATAATAGATCACAATCAAGGGGTGGCTCTCAACAACAGGAGCCCTCCGAAAGGAGGTACAACCTTAGGAATCGTGATAACATTAAAAAACCTGACGGGTATCAGGATACTGATATGCGTTCCTCTCGTTCCTTTCAGGGTTCATCAAAAACTCTGAGAGGTACGGACGGTCGGAGCACAGATCAGAAGAAAGAACAAAGTCCAGAGATACAAATCATACTTTGGACTATAATATCAAAAAAGAAGATGAACCAAAATCAAAACCTCAATTTAAAAAAGAAGAAAGTAGCTGGCCTTAAAGCAAGAAATGCCGAGGCTGCTGAGGACTCAACTTCTGAACTGGGAATGGGCTCTGACGATGCTAGACAGCGCAGCAGAAGTAACAATGGCTCACCAGAACCTGATGGAATTTCTGGTGACAGCGGCGTTGAATAAACATCACTGTGGAGACACCTGATACTAGGGTAAGTGTCCCACACCTGTTATACCAAAAAACACTCCAAATGGAAGGGGACAAACCCAGGAAAGTTACCGGCATCGTCTGAACATAAAGATTTGCAATTTTAATAGTAAACATCCGCGAAATGTGAACCTTCGCAGAAGCCAAAAGGCGTGTGATGGTTTTGGCTGTTCCTCTCCAAGGCTGACCTGATCTGTATGTCTCACGTGAAATCTGATGCCATTTGTTGTCTGGAGGTGCATGTTGCTGCATCTCTATGTGATTGTCACCATATTTGTGCCTGTGGTCTCTTTTGGGAGAACCTGAGTTTTGGTTATGACATCCTTTTGGCTGAAAAAGATTGGCTACCTGAGTTCGTTATGAGTTGCCCAAATTGAAAAACAGTAATTTTGCCAGCTTTCTCTGACCCTGTCCCAGACTCACTAAAACACGCATACGCGCAGGAGTGGGTGGTAGCATTAGCTCCTGCATTATACCGCCACCGTGTAGGGTGGGATGCTGAGTCACCTCACCATGTAATCTCAGTAAAAACTACTCCAACTCCACAGAGACACTACCCAATAAAACAAGATGTGAAAAAACAAGTCAGGGAGATCTTAGATCAACTTGAATACCAAGATGTAATAGAAAATTGCACCTCTTCAATGAATAATCCTTTGTTTCCCGTAGTGAAACCTGATAATTCATATTGTCTAGTTTTAGACTACAGACATTTGAATACATGCACAAAGAAATTTGCAGTACAGAATGCACACAGTGCCGCATTAATGAATAAAATTGTGTGGAAAATACAAAACAACATTAGATATCTCAAATGGATTTTTCTGCCAAAATATAGTGCCTGAAAGCAGATATTTGACAGCATTCTCAGCCCTAGGCTCTCAGCGTCCATTCTGTCGACTGCCCCAAGGGTATAAGAATAGCCCCGGTTTGTTCTCAGCTAGGGTAACAGAGTTACTTCAAAATTTTGATGAGGAGCCATTGTCCTATGTAGATGATATTTGTCTTGTCCTATGTACATGATATTTATCTGACGGATGGTGATTTATTGGATCATTTGACCAGCGTGAGCAACATAATTTTGGGATTTGCCTCCGAGGGCTACAAATTCAACTTTAAAAAATCAAAACTAGCCCACCTCAATGTCCTATTTTTGGGATACGAGTTATCAAGTGAAGGAAAAAGCCTAATAGCTAACTTTTTAGAAAAGTGCGCACTGCTCCAACCTCGAAAAACTCTGAAAAACTTACAATCCATTTTAAGATTCCTAAATTTTGGCAGAACATACATTTTGGATTACGCAGAAAAAGTAAAACCTTTCTACAATTTAATCAGACCTGATTTTTCAGTTCGACATTAGATACAGGAACACACGGATATCCGTTCCTTACAAGCTGACATGACAGCTTCCAAACACCTTCACACATGTGTAAATACCACAAATTTAGTGATCCGTGTAATCGCGGGTCAGTCTGGATACACTTACCTAACCTTCAATGAAGGCGAAACGGTACCCATAGCATTCAAATCACACTTGTACACAAACGCTGAAATGCGCTATGCTTCTACAGAAAAAATTCTGATGTAGTGAGAGAAAGAGCACTGGTACAGGTGAAACAAATAATTGTCGTAACTCCAGTACCAGCCCTAGAGGCTGTTACAAAAGCTAGCGTTCCAAACGCAAAAGCACTACATCTGCGATGGATACAATGGGCTAATCTGCAACAGATGTAGTCTACAAATTTGATTGTACATTAAAAACACAAGCATTCCTGCAATATGATCAAGAATACCCTCTCCCGATTGAAATAATGCCTCTAGATCAGTATGAATACATTTTTTACACTGACGGTTCTGCTCAGCCTGCCTTAGGAAGTAAATAACAATACAGCGCAGCTTGTGCGATTGTAAAAGGACGTATGCATGAAGGCAAGTTCCATTCTAGCAGTACGAAGACAGTCTGTAAGAGACTGCACGGCACAGCTGGCAGAATTAAAAGCCCTATTACTGGCACTAATAAATACGGATCAGGAATTCCCCACACTTATAATGTGCGATTCATTTTACTGTGTCCATTCTTACAACGAATATCTTCACTACTGGGGTCAGAATGGGTATAAAGACTCAAAAGGTTGCACAACAAAGCACAAATTTCTTTGGGAACAAGTGGCAGAACTGAAAAAAGACTTGCCAAGAGCTCACGTGATACACATGCTGAGTCATCAACGTGTTGGCGTGCACGTTGGATGGAATTCATTGGCTGATGAAGCCACCAAGGCAACAGTGCGAACTGCTGCCATAGCTGCAATCACTTGTTCTAGTACGAGAATAGACAGACAGATAATGGTAGCTGTCATCGCTTCACGCAAAAACAGCTCATCCTTGCCAAAAGGTTTTCCACTCAAGTACTCCTACCAGTTAGATGTGCGTAATATTCCATATGCTCAAATTCCAGGAGTGGGGTATAGAGTAATACCAAACATGGATCGCAGATTAAGTTTAATTCTAGCTGCACACTAGGGTCTGGGTTCCGCACACGCAGGGATTACTGCAACAGTTTCACTATTGAAACAACGTTATTGGTGGCCAGGCTTAACGAAACAGACAAAAGCATTCGTCCTTAAGTGCAACACCTGTTAGCAGATGAAGGGTTCAACCGTAGCACGCCCACCACAAACACCACTATTGATTTCAGACCGACCTCTTGCTTGTGTCTATTTGGACCACTGCGGCCCCCTACAAGCTTATGGGGCTTACAAGTATCTCTTGGTGGCAGTGGATTCATGCTCTAGATTCCTGTGGGTTTGGCCCCGGCTGACGCTCAAACTGTTATAAAGGATTTGTGAGTCTTCAAAGGGAAATACGCAGTTGGCACATTACATTCTGACCGTGGCCCCACGTTTAGCTCTCAGACTTGCAAGGAAGCCATGGGAAGTTTGGGTAATGCATTGCTGTACTCCTCTCCATATCATCCCAAGGGAAATTCTGTTGTGGAAATGAAAAACCGAGACTTAAAGCAATCCTTAACAGCAAGAGTATTAGGTTCGGGTGGTAGTTGGGTCAATCACCTATATGGGGTCCATAGGGCATTTAATAACATGCCAAGAAGTTCCCTAGGAGGCCATACTCCTTATGAAGTCCTGTTTGGGATGAGAATGTGGGTACCTGACCTCCATTATGGCAGCACAGTGGCAGATGACAAAGCATTTGACATCGATAACCGTTTGGCTGTTTTACAGGAACTCAATGAATTCCAGGCACTACAAAGCAACGTCCAAGTAAAACGCACCGCCACTGGGGAAGTAAAAACAGCACCAGCAAGACCTGCCCGGGTCCCTAGAAATCAGGGATCTGGTCTGAGAAAAGATGTGGACATGAAAGAATTTGGGCCATCTTACAGAACGCCTATACCTGTCCTGGCTGTCGAAGAAACCAGAACAGTACTTCTTCCGCCTCTTGCCGGCAAAAAAGAAAAGAGATTCGTCTCCATTGACCTGATCAAACCACATTATGTGGCTGATACTGAATAGCCGGCCACGTGGACTCCTGGGTACCTGCCGCTCTCCTCTCGCTACCATACAGGAGGTTCAGACAGAAAGACTGATAACATTCAAAGAATCTTCTAGACGTAGTAATGGAGTTACCAACAATGAAATGGAACTCTTTCATATTGAAATTGAAAATCATCAAAACACAAATGAAACTCAGATATCAACTCAGCCTACCACCGACATCTACATCAATATGCCTCTACAGGAGACATCTGCAAGTTCAACAAAACCTACTGAGCTACCAAAGATAGATCGAATTGCATCTGGCAACTTCATCTATTTTGACACTTTTTCCCTTGATCCAAGTGAACCTGAGTCACCGCTAGCTCCAGTTTCCCGCAAAAAACAGCTTCATGATTTCTACCTTTGGCTGAAAAAGACATACCTAATCTCACCATGGCTACAACTCTGGATAGCAACCGGCATACTGTTCCTGCTCTTCTGGATAGGCTTAGTGGCTGTCTTTTTCTTGCTTGTGAATGGACACTATCTCCCAGAACGCTCCGCATTATCCCATGTGAACTTGGTACTGAAACCTCATACGTCATCTCATTGTGAACAAAGAGACCTGTCTTATGTGAACATTACAGTGGTTCCAGTTCCTAACGGATTAGTTTGGGACAGAGTTTCATATGATGTATTTGGTCTCACTGAACTTTTGAAAATACCAGACGTATTTAAAATTTCTCTAAAAGATATCGTCACCTCCAGTACATACTCTGACGATTGGCATTTTGAAACCTCTAAATAGTATGCTGTCTGATTTAGAACTGTCTGCAGCATTTTCGGAAAATGAAATGTTTGATTATTAGTTTGATTTTGACACCATGTATTGTTACCAACACTATGGTAATCATTTTCTGCATAAAACAAGTGCACCACATAATGTTTTCACATATCACCAATGGGAACATTGCCCAACACCACCGAGAGGTAGTTCACAAATGTTTGCACAAAAGATTGCTTATTTTTTCTGGGTTCCATACATCTGATCCTTGCTCATAATATTATAAGCTTGCACCTACATCTGCAAAGAAAAATATACTAACTAACACCAAACAGATATACTCTGCATCCTTTTTTGCCCATTTGTCTGAACCGGGTTTCGACTTATGGAAAGACACTATAGAAATAAGACCTGTCTGGAGTACTAATGAATGGCAGGTTTAGGGAACTGAGGCACTATTTAGAGCCTGCCCCATACCACAACAGATTATCTTCCTGAACGACACTGTGCAACAGACTTCCTGTCTTGGGTTAGCCAAGATTAAGGACTTGAACACACCTCGTATTCCCTCGCTTTCACACATTGAGGGATGGCAAAACTATACAGAAAATCGTGAGGGTACACTGGATGACATCATGCATGGCGTTTCATACACTACAACAGACCCCAACTGGAAGGGATGGTTAGTTTGGCCTATCGACACAAATAAGTGTCAGTCAAGATTCAAGGGTACCACCGAAGGGTTTAGTATTCATAGGCCCGACTTAGGGTATGTAAATCGAGAACATCCGGGGGTGGTGACATCATACAGTGTTGGAAAGTTATGCCTAGATTGGCTAAAAACCTTGACACTGTCACAGGTGAAACAACACTTGTCCTTACTCTCAGATGACATGGATCTTAGGGATTTTTTGCTAGGTGCCCGAAAGCCACGTCATAAATGCTTCTTATATGCCATTTACAACGAAGTTTGAAAAATCTCTCAACAGGAAGCTGCGGAGAGATTGCGTGAAATTGATAAAGTTAATATAGAAAAGGCTTTGGCTGTGGTCGACAATGGTATGACCACACTGACATCCAGGATTTATTCACTGGGCAACATTGTATCTTCTGCTATAGATATAATGGAACAGGATCTGTCCATCTTACAACACGGGCAATCGCAGTTACGATCCATTCTATTATTAAGCTGGACGCTACAATCATTGCACTCTGGTCATGTGCCCTGGCGATATATTAACAGTACATCGCTATTCTCCACGATTAATCTATCAGAGAGACAGACGAGTATGGCACTAAGAGATGCACAATATACAATGCTGAACATTGAGAAATTATACCAATTACCTTTCACCGTGGCTGAGTCACCGTCCACTGAATGGTTAATTCATGGCCATATAACATTGCCAGTAGCAACTTTCCAATTTCAATACTGCCTAGAACACCACCAGGTAGACAGATATGAAGCGATGGGTAAGGACTTCATCCATGAATCTTGGGAATTACCGTAAAGATTTAGATGCAGGAACGGGGACACTGAAGTGTTTCTCAGCGGTACAGACAGCGAGAATTCATTAAATGGTCTCTCATTTGCAAGGATATTATGCTTCAGGGGGCCTGCAATGGTTCCGTTGCAAACTTATCCTGTCATTTAAAGGGTTCCCTGGCTGCCGTGATTAATTCAATGTTCACGCTGCTCTCAAATGGGAGTTACTTATTGCTGAATGATCAAGGTTGTGGTGGGATGCTTCCAGGCATTGCATATCTAGTCACAGTAAGTTCCAGGGTTACTTTTTGTATGCAAGTATTGTTTCCACCGACTCACACAGTCTGGGAGGCGCCGTTATGGCCTTCGTTGAATGTTTCCTTTATACGGTTTGATTCTCTGAGCCAACTGAAAGCCATGCTTTTACAAAAAGATGTGCCCTTAACCTCGGCCCGAGAGACTTTTGATCTTCAGGTTGCAAGGTCCTCAGCTGAGATACAGATACATTCAGAGAAATGGTACAGCGCATCTTTAACATGTCTGATACGAAGGGTATAGTACACCTATTTAAGACCATAGGTTCTGGACTGTTAAGCACCTTTCAGACAGTCTTCGGAGTGTTTCCAGCTTTTGTACACTCCGTATTTGGAAGAATTTATGGAGGACTTCCGCTAATCCTGCTACTGGTAGTGGGAATCCTGATTTTATTTTTTCTTCTACACAATGGACGTCCCAGTCACCAAGGAGATGGAAAAAACGCTCTTGGAGTGCCGTTACTGTGACCGTATGGTACTCCATCTGGGCACACCTCGACTTCGGGAGCTAAGAGAGTCTTGGTTCCCATCATTCCGACCAGTCTGGATTGACTGTGTTTTGCCTGTTCTCTGCGGCTTTTTCTGCGGACAAGAATGCGTGTTGGATCTCTGTCTAACACCTCCATTGGTTGCGCCACCCGACGTGGATGCATTGCTGGACCCGTTAAAGGCCCACATAGTGCTGTGTCCTCAGCGTATTCCCATGTTGATGTCGGCATTCTTAGAGCCACCATGGAATGTTCCAGCTCCTGGTGGATTGGATTCCAGCTCCACTACAGGCACACAGGCTTTGAATGTTTCAAATGCTTCCCCAGCATCAGCTGTGGGAACTGAAGAAGATCATCTTTGCTCGATTGACCTGATCTGTGAGGTGTTACAGGGACCGTCATCTGCAAAGGCAAGCAGCAATGATGTTGCGTCTTCCACACAGGACACATAATCATTTTGCTCTCACTGTGATGGGCAGAATTTGGCCTTTTTTCCTAAACAGCAGAAATTGGAATTTTAAACAATTTTTTAAAATCTTTTACTCTCACTGAGCACCATGGCTTTAAGACGTGCTCAGCTGCTCAAACCATATATGAACATATTTTAAAGGACTTCTAGAATTTTTTGACATTTTTTATAGACTTTTAGAAATTTTTATTCTGGACAGTTTAACAATGTTTTTATAGTTGAGTAGAAGGTCATTCCTTTTTTAGTTTATCGTCGGATGAGGAGTGGGTGTTATGATTTGTAATGTACCCCCAGATATAGGCTTGGGTAGTCACCTAACTTCTCACCTACATTTACCGTGCCATTGTACTACATAACAGGTTTGGGCTGACCTTTTACCTAGTTAGGTGCTGTATAAATGTTGTGTGCTTTTCTCCGAAAACTAGCCTCCTTTCTTATGCATGAGGATTCTCAGAAACACAGCAGGACTACCATCTACTGCATCTTCTGCATAATAACTATGTATAAAGGTCATCCCTTTCGTCATCCTTGGCCGACATGACACAGCAAGGTAGAACCCCTGAGGGAACCTTTTGGGTATATAAGCACCATATCTTTGCTGGGGCAGGCAGAGGAGAAAGACTTCCATGCTGATACACTGACGCGTGACGCTGAGGTTCCTGCACACAGACACTCCAGCACGCAGTGGTCTGACATCCCTCGTGGGGTGTCCATCTCGAGACCAAGACGGGGTCCTTCATTCTCTCACACCTGGTAATGGGGTTGGTTTTAACCTAGGGGGATTCTTGGCTATACACCTACCTACATGCTAGGTACATTTAGGTACATCTAGTTAGGGTTAGCATCATAGGAGTACACATTACTACTGTCATGAATTTATATGTCTGCATATATTCATTGTTTTAGCACTATGGTAGAAATCTACTATCCATTTACTCTGTTGGTGCTTATAATCGTTTATATTTGTTTCTTTCTTATGGTTGTTGCAGCACACTTATTTTCCACTAGAACGATGCTGGTTCAATAAATGCTTATTGAGAACGTCTCCACCGTTTATTCTGTGCATCTCTCTGAGACAAAGTGAGCACGAGTGACTGAGCGAAAAGTACTGTACTGTTTCCACGATCCCTGAGGGGTCAGGGTTGTCATGTTCGATATTTGCCAGAAACTATTCTCTCCTTGGTAAGAGGGGTTCATAGTGGCACTGTGAGCTAGCTGGTATACAGGCGAACATATCCAGTGGGGGTGTCTGAAATCAGTCTGGACACCACTCCCACAGTTTATGTTGTCTAAACGCGCAGGTCCTATATGGATTTATAGGAACTACACAACAGGAGGTGGCCCAACTGAACTCTGAACTTTTCACTTTGGAGAAGGCACATCAGGTCCCCTCCTGGAGGCCTATTCCTGGTGCAAATGAATGCCCTATTATCGCTAAAATTCTTAACTTCAGAGACCATGATGTGCTTCTACAAACGGCCCGCGACAGGGGCCCCATATTGGTCAATGATGCAAAAGTCTCTATATTCCCTGACTGTACCATGGCTGTATAGCACAAACGTTCCTCATTTCAGGGCATAAAAGCCACTTATGTGCAGCTCGCTTCACCTATGCTCTTCTATTCCCAGCCAAACTTAAAATTCTTCATGATCAACGATCCCATTTCTTTGATACTCCTGAGAGTGCTTGGGACTGGTTGGAGCAGCAATTTGGGGACTCCACAAGACAAGAAATCCGTGGGGCAGTGCCACCGAGATCGCAGCGTGCCCCCTGTAGACGTAGAAGGGGGCTCACCACACAGGACAGTATTGGGGGAGCGCCTTCCCCAGGTCAGGCCTTGGAAGGCCAGCAAGAGGCGCTCCGTTCGGCATCAGAGATGCGATCCACCCAGCCACCCATCAGTTTCAGTTCCTCGCACAACAATGCCTCGGACTCTGGGGGAAGTGTGGCACTGTTTCCCTCAGTTCCCCCACAGTTAAGTAATGATCCCTTGGACTGACTGAAGTGGATGGATCCTTTACACCGGCGCCTACTGGCAGTTGTTTGATGTCAGGGCACTGCCTCCCGGGGGCGCTCTGGTGATGCTTGGCATACACAACGGGCATAGTATGTATGGACTGCGCCACCACTGTACATGTCTCTGTTCGTGACAGGGCAAAGACATATAATGCCATGTTCGCACTCTCTTCTCATGTACACATGTATGATTGATATGAGATTGTGTCCAGATTCTGCACTATTTATTGTTCTGGGTCCTGTTGGTATTGAGTTTTCCAGCATATGTTTGTAACTCACTTCATTCCGCTCAGTGAGAGCTCTCTGCCCACCCCTATAATGTTACTGTTTGCTTTCCAGTTTGGTTGAACGATGAAGAATCGCTGGACCAAGTATTGTGGGATTGTTTGGTTTTTACTGTTTGGAGCTGTCATTTCTCATAATAGCACTGGGGGCGTGCCTGTCTCTGGGTGGTATATTTGTACTGCATTCTTTCAGCTTCCTCATGTCAACAGTAGCTATAGCTTACACCTTTATCACTTGGAATGTCCGGGGTATGGGTTCAATCCACAAACCGCACAGAATACTTGCACAATTACACAGGCGCCATGCAAAATAGTGTTCCCCACAGGGAACTCACTTGGTAATCTCAGAAGCTCATAAACTGTTCAAACGTTGGAGAGGGCAATTACATCACACTACCTACTCCGCATTCTTTCGAAGGGCAGTGGGGTGTATACGAGCAGGGGTCCCATTCGCAGTGTTAGAATCAAAGATTGATACTCTGGGATGCTATGTCCTACTTAGGGGCACACTTGATGGGGAACAGATAGTCCTGGGATGTATATATGCACCCAACTTGTACCAAGGTGAATTCCTGGCCCGCTTATCGACTGAGTTGGTGGATTGGTTACAATACCCCTTGCTCCGGGGAGGGGATTTCAATGCTGTACTAGATACCAACTTGGACTGCTCACGTCCCCCCCCCTCCTGGGCATGGCTTTAATACATCAAGCCAAGTAGTTCCGTCCCTGGGTGAATGGGTGCGATCTGGCGGATATTTAACGGGACCTTAATATTGGTCTGTGAGAATACTCCTTTTATTCATGTCCCCATGCCTTGTACTCCCGCTTGGATAGATTCCTCTGCACACACAGCTTACTCTCCTCTGTGACTCACACTACGTATATTGGTAAAACCATATCTGACCACATCACTCTGGAACCTAAACTTACTTGGGGATGAGTCCCTTCTCCCATTCCAATGTGGCACTTACAACCTAAACTACTCAAAGACTCTATGTTTAGGGACACATTAGCTATAAACAGCACTACATACTTCTCCGAGAATATTGCCTCAGCTTCCTCCCATTTGATAGAGTGGGAAGCTTTTAAGGTGGTAGTCCGCAGAGCCTCACTGGGTGCGGTGGTGAGAGCTAGGCAGGTCACTTGAGACATTGCAGAACCTGAGGGCAAACGGCGCTCTCTAAAGGTGGCAGCCCAGGAAAATGCAGCGAATGCAGGGGAGTAAAGTGAGGCTAGGATTTTATACGCCGAACTCCTAGAATGACTGCGATTAATAGATCAGAGGACCTACATACAACGGACGCACTCAGAATCGGACAGATCAGGCACCATACTGGCCTGATTAATGCGACCATCACCTTCCACCTATCCTTTGCCACACCCACACAAGGTTTAGTGACTACACAGGTAGAGATTAATGCGGCATTCGGTGATTATAATGCAGCACATTTCTCGGCGCCATCACCCCATGCCCCAGAGGCGTTGGCCAACTTTCTCCTTGGCGCGTCCCTGCCAAATGTTCTAGACACCGATTAAAAAGGTCCTAGCGGTTCCTATTACGATCACTGAGAAGCCATAAAACACCTGGCTCATAACAAAGTGCCAGGCTCAGACAGCCTCCCCATAGAATTCTATTCTACTTTTGTGTCACAGTTGGCACCACAGTTGGAGAAACTTTATGGGGCGTCCCTCACAGAGGGAACATTGCCTCCCGCCGTCAGGGAAGCGTTAGTGACTTCTCTGCTAAAGCCAGATAAGATGTCTACCGAATTGTCCTCGTATAGACCTCTATCAATCCTTAATACTGAGCATTAAATACTCCGTAAAATTCTGCCCTGCCGCCTGCTTCCGTTGCTCCCGAGGTTGATACATACTGATCAATGCGGTTTTGTACCCCACCGTAGTACTTCACTGATTATAAGTCGATTTTTGGGGGATAATGGATGCAGCCCGTGGTCAGTACCCCTATGCTGGATGCCTCTCCTTGGACATCCGATATAGAAAACAGTCGGTCCTAGACTCATTTGTCGTACAGTCAAGTTGAAGTGGCGTTTATAGTTCAAAAACACATTAGATATGCATACGATTGGCATAAAGTCACAAGTACATACAAAATTCTCAAATATGCTCACCCTCAAATAACGATGGCACCCATTATTTATGCAAATGTGGCTGTTTTTATTTCTATTTCACAGACACTTCTCGGTAAACATATCACCGTTTTCTATAGCAAGATGAAAGGTTGCTCCAAGGGGGAGTGAAAAGAAGCGTGCTCATGTGTAAGACAGATAAGATGAAAAAAGGGGGAAGGGAATCAAAATCAAGGTACATTTAAAAAGAGCTAATTGCAATTCTTATACACAATGAAAAACTGGTTATAGTTAGCAGCAAAACCAGTTAATCCGGGCCTGCCCCTCACGGGTCATTCTTGTTGTCGTTTATGATTTTTCAAAGAAAATGCACAGAGAGATATCATCTGTTGGTTGGGCAGGGTAGGGGTGGTACCGGGTACAGGCCCACTTTGGAAAGAATGTCGACGTTTCGACCCTGGTGCGTGGGGGGTAAGTTACATCCTCAGCTCACGGGTTTTCTTCAGGACAAGGGGAAGGAGACAACCTGAGGGTATAATCATATAGTCGGTTTTAATGCCGCAATTGAGTAATGATATATAAAAGGCCGAAGAATTTGCCTGCCTTACTGACCTATGGGTAGGTGTCAGTGGGGTTGCCAGGTCACAGCTCCCGAGTGGTGGGTAGTCTGTAAGAGGAAGGTGCACATAATAACTACCAGTCCTAATTAGATGCGAAAGTAATCAAACATAGTTGATCAAAAATCTATCTTACCCAAACAATAATTGCAGCGTAGTGCAAGGTATTCTTTGACCTTATGTAGTTGAGGCTGCCAAAATAACAGAGGAGATATTACTTCATCACGGGTGAGTCAATCGCCCCAAAAACGATATGAAAACATGAAGAATAAATAGGACTCTCCATTAGTCCCAACAAATGTCGAGCGGACAATAACAACACAATAACTGACAATTACAATACAATTAGCCAGCATACTATCCCTTATTACAAAGCAAATTACAGTTCCGGACAATTGGACATAATACAATTAGTGGCCGTTATTGGGCGCCCCATGTACCCATCTCCACAAACATTGTAAAGCTCCCAGACCTACAGGCATCCATCTGAAACATATTGTTCATTATGGCAATATAACCCTTAGAGGGTGTATGAACTAGAGGCACAGATAGGCCTATCACATTTACAAAATGAGCCCAAGGAGGTATATCGTGATTTGAACAGACCCCACCAAAATGTAAGAGGCAAGCACAACTAGGTATCCTCGGCATGTGCCTGTGCAGAAGGCCCGGGCTGGTTCCGAGCCCAGTCCAGGAATGGCTCCCATATGTCTCGAGGACGGGGGCATGAGTTCCCAAAAAGTGCTCAATTGTGTGTGGCCATACGTGACATCACTCAACCAGTCTTTAATCGAGGGAACCCCCTTCCTACCCCAGCGAAGTGCAACTTGCCTTTTAGCATAGAGTAACAGGAGTGCATGTAGCATTCGATGCTTGGGTGGTGTGTCCTTCACATACCCCAGAAGTCCCATTTCCGGTGAAGGAGCATCTGTCCTACCAACAATTTGGTTCACTGCGGCAAAGATCTTAAGCCAGAAATCTGCTATCCGTGGGCATTCCCATGCAACATGCAGGAAAGAAGCTGGCGTGTAGCTACAGCGCCAGCAGCTCTCGTCTTCTCTAAGCCCCATACGGTACAGGCCGACAGGTGTCCGATAATATCTGTGTAAATATTTGAAATGAATTAATCGTAACCTGTAGTTCGGGGAAAGTTCAGTGAGCTGTCTACAGCAGAAATCCCATTGGGCCTCAGTGAGCGGAGTGGGAAGCTCGCTGTTCCAGCCTTGAAAAGACTTGGGCTTCACCACCGGCATTTGGGTATATAGACGTGTGACAAGCTTGCGGGGGAAGAGGACTTCAATATGTTTTCCAAGGCCGGCAGCGTAGGGGGGGCCGCCAGGAAGCCATCGCTCAGGGCACGGCATTCCGTACGTAGCTTGTGATATAGGAATAATTCAGCAAATGGTGACACCTGATCTGTGCTCGCCTCGGGAGGGGACCTAAATTTGTCGTCGGGATATAGATCCGCAAACGTGTGCAATGACATGCTATGAGTTAAATTCCTGCTGATCCCATCCTGGACGCAGGGAAGCATGGGATTACGCGCCAGCGGAATGGAAGGGGCGTAAAGTAGCGGGATGTCAGCCCTTCTCCGCAGCTCGCCCCAAGCCCACCGCAATGTGCCTGCTTTGTCCACGTCCCCACGGGGGCGCTGAGAGGTCTGATAAAGCGCCACCTTAAGTGGGATCAGGGCTACCGCATCCATTTCTACTGCCACATGGGGCTGATACGGCGTTGGGTGGACCCAGAAGTACAGAAATTGGGCCTGAGCACATAAAGCATATAAATGCCTGTCTGGGGCACCTAGGCCCCCTTGCCTCAACGGCAGAGTCAATAAATCCCAGGAAACTCTGGCCTGCCCTCCAGCCCAAACCAAGGAAATCAGCTGCGACCTAAGGGCGCTGAAAAAATGTTTCGTGAGGGGGATTGGCACGTTTACAAAAAGATAAAGAAACTTCGGTAAGATGACCATTTTGGCCAGGGCTATTTTCCCAGCTACGGATAGAGGCAATTTGGACCAGAGCCCTACTTTCTCCTCCAACCAGGTGACCGCCCTTCCAAAGTTCAGGTTCCATATCTCCTGCATGTCCTGACTAAGCCACATGCCCAGATATTTAACTGCTTCAGCCTCCCATCTCAGAGGGAACTCAGATGCCACCTGGGGTGTGCCTTCCGTCAATGGGAAAACCACCAATTTAGACCAGTTGACTGAAACACCCGCCAAGCCCCCGAATCGTATAAATTCTCTAAGTACAGGATCTAGATTCTCCTCGGGCTTGATGATGTACAACGTCACATTGTCCGCATATAACGAAATAAGGAGGCTTTGAGTGCTAAAACCAATACCCCGGGCCGTGTGGTGCTGCCTGATCCGGGCTGCCAGCGGTTCCATCGCAATGGCAAAGAGCAGTTGTGAAAGAGGACACCCCTGTCTAGTGCCTCGCGATATGGGGAATGGATCAGAAATCAGGCCGTTCACCCTGATCCTGGCCACCGGCAAAGTGTACAATAGCTTGATACGGCTTATAAAAAGCGGGCTTAGTCCCATACGTGTTAATATGGTAAACAAATAGGGCCATTCAAGCGTATCAAACGCTTTTGTGGCGTCCCAAAAAATTGCGGCGGCGGGTTCCTCCGGGTGGAGATAATGCAGCACCGAAAAAATCGTCCGCAGATTATGGGCAGTCGACCTCCCAGGAATGAACCCTGACTGATCCAGGAGTGCAATCATCGGAAGTAGAGGCTGTAGTCTATTAGCAATTAACTTAGCTAGTATTTTCACATCCACGTTTATCAGGGACAGTGGTCTATAGGAATCCACCTCCGTCTCCGGCTTTCCGGGCTTTAACAGGGTTATAATTCTTGCCTCTCGCATGGACTGGGGCAAGACCCCCACCTCCAAAGCCTCCTCGTAAAATGCCAGGAGTCTGGGCGCTAGCTCTTCAGAGTAAGTCTTAAAGAACGAGGTAGTAAGGCCATCTGGCCCCGGGGCCTTATCAAGTGGTAGACTTTTAATGACCCGTGCCACATCTTCTACTGTTATGGGGAGATCCATATATTCCCTATGAACATTATTGAACCAAACAAGGGCAACGGAGTCCAAAAACTCCTGCATCCCCTCCGGGCATGTCTGTTGGGTGGCCGTATAAAGTGTGGAATAAAATGACGAAAAGGCATCCAAAATTTCCGACTGACCCTTGATTACATCCCCACCTGCGGTGCAGATTTCGTGCACAAACATGGCAGATCTAGGAGGACGGATCATACCAGCCAATGTGTGACCCGGTCTATCGCCCTCGCCATACCTACGGGCTTCGACATATTTACCCAGGAATTTAACCTCCCGTTGGGGCTCTTCTGCAAATTCAAGTAATTTAGTTTTTGAAGAGGCAGCAGTACCTGGCTCATTCGTGGTATAGAACTGATTTTCAAGGTCTCTTATTTGGTTTTCCAGCGCGGCAAGGGTACCCCTAATAGCCTTCAGTACTCCAGCCTGCCTGGCAATTCATTGGCCCCTTATCACAACTTTAAACGCCTCCCACAATGAGGCCGCAGTATCAACGGAGCCAGCATTGAGAGCAAAATAATCTGTAATGTCAGAGCGGATTTCTTCCTTGAATGCCTCGTCAAGAACGGCATGCGGAGGCAAACGCCAGGAAAAAGCCCGGGGTGGCGCTCCCGGGAGTGTCAACCTGAGCAGACAGGGGGCATGGTCCGATAAAGAGCGTGCCAAATGCCGGACCTCTAATGTCCAGGTTGCAGTGTCTCTCGATATCAACCAGTAATCCAACCTGGACCATGCACTATGGTGACTTGAAATACATGTTCCCTCCCTGAGTTCTGGATGACGGCACCGCCAAATATCAAGGAGCTCCCCATCTGTCATAATAGCGTTTAGAGCAGTACTAGCATGTGGGTGCAAGGACCGAGCCATAACCTGCCTGTCAAGCACGTCATCCAACACAGCATTAAAATCCCCCCCCCCACAATATTGTGTACAACCAGTTGCTCTGATCTTAGACCAAATGTCGCCAAAGAATTCGGGTGAGTCTACGTTAGGACCATATACCGCGACCAAGACCAGCGATATGCCACCCAGTCTGCCATGAATGAGAAGGAATCTCCCCTCCGGATCAACAAATGTGTGGTCCTCCTTCCAGTCAACCCCCCTTCTTATTAACACCGCCACACCCCGAGCATAATTGGAATAAATGGAAGAATACACATGGCCCCACCTACTATGGCGCAGTCTGTGCGACGGTTTAACATTTAAATGGGTTTCCTGCAAAAAACATATATCAATGTTCTGCCTGGTTAGATAAGCATGCACCAATCTGGCCTTTCTGTTATCGTTCAACCCTCGAATGTTCCACGTCAAAAAGTTTAGTGGAACAGCGTGTAGTCTGGCAAAACGATCTCACATGAACAGTTTATACTGAAAGAACATGGCGACATCCAACAGCAAATTTCTGTCCTGATACGCAACTCATCCCACATGCTGGCTACAAACAACGAAACAACCCCTACCCACCACCCACACCAACCCCCCAATCAGGTTGCAGCATACCCACCCCATAATTTACATACAAAAACACAGAAAATAACAGCGGGAGATCTCCCATGGGGGCGAGGAGGAACCGGCAAACTTCCCCATTTACACAGGGTGGCCGGATGAACTGCAGAGAGGCAGGCAGCTAATTAAAACAGAAAACAAAAACATGTATAACAGAACCGCTCTCGGGCCGCGGGGCCCCAAAAACATCATATTGCAAATCAAAGGGACAACAACGAGGGGGAGCATGTAAACCCGTTTCTCCGACTGTCTCCTGCTTATCTCAACACGGCCTATTGACGGACAGAGCAAATACGTGGCAGTAAACTAGTCATTGTCACTTAAATGGCCTGACGAGTTTCCCTCAGCAGCACTAGAGGTTTTTGCCTTTTTACCACCAACATGTTTGGCGAATTTCAAAGCAGACTTCGCATCAGTGAAGTAGTGTGCAGTACCATCATGTGAGACCTTCAGCTTGGCTGGATAAAGTAGGGAGTACGGAATCTGTGCCTGCATCAGAATGTGCTTGGCAGGAATGAACTCCTTTCGCGCCGCTTGCACAGCCGGAGTAAAGTCAGGATAAAATGAAATATTGTTACCTTTATGGGATATTTGACCTTTCTCCCTAGCCAAGCGCAGAATAAGATCTCTATCCTGATAATTCAATATTTTGGCCAGGATCGGCCTAGGCGTCGCACCCACTGGAGGTCTCGGCCCCAGAGATCTGTGGGCCCTCTCCACCAAAAAAAACTTCCGACAAGTGAGGGTCAAAGAGCTCGTGGAGGAGGTCCGCCACAAAGGTCTCCATTTTGGAAATGGCGGTGGTCTCCGGAATGCCTGTAATGCGGAGGTTATTTCTTCGAGACCTCGCCTCTAAATCCTCGTTCTTTGCCCTAATGACGCCCAACAGCTTGTCCATGTGCAGCAGTTTCTCTTTAGTGTCCACCTGGAATTCGTGGAACTCTGTATGCCGATTCTCTAGGACATCCAGCCTGGTCTCATGTGAAGCCACCTGCGTCTTGACGGAATCCAATTGTGCAGTTAGGGTGTCTAATTTAGTGTCTATATTTCGCAGACTTGAGCGCATCTCCAGCATGAGGGTCCGCAGGTCTTCCCCGTGGTCGTCCGTCGACATCTCATGGTGACCACCCCCCGTGTTTCCGAGTCCGGGTCTGTCTGTCTGTCTCGTGGAGCGCTTGTTTTCGAATGGCAATTTGGACTGCTTTGCATCAGGTTTGCCCATGGTGGCAGCGGTCCGCGAACGGTACAGAGCAAACGGAGCCAGCGCACCAGCCTCCCCCTTAGATGCAACACGGTGGACCCGAACTCTGCCCCTAGGCCCCTCCAATTACCACTCCTGCACCACAACGCCCAATGTCCGATCGGGTCCGTCAGGGGCAGAGCAGAAGACTGCACTCGCACACAGCTGCTTCGGGCCCAGTCACCGCAGCTCATGAGTCGCAAGGACAGTCAATCAGCACTCAGAGCAAGGGCATGCGTCACCAAGGCTCCCGGGTTCTCAGGGGCACCGCAAATCGCCGTCTCACCCAGTCTTCCTGCGCCACACCTGCTTCGCGCACACGTGTCACACCAGGCACCGGCTGTACACCAGCCCCCTGCCAGCCACCTCCAGGATGCGCGCGGTGTTTTCCAGGGACAAATGCAGGCAGGTGTCAATCCACAGTATCACGGCACCCCGCCGGTGATATGGTTCCAGAGATGTGGGGCAGCAAGTCCACGAACCCCCCTCACCAGCAGGACACACACCATGCAGTGCACTCCTTCCTCCAACCTCTACCCCCAGCAATCTGCTCACCGGCCGTCTCCTTGCACCTCCTCCGATGGCGGCGGGTACAGGGCAGTCCAGACTCTCGTGCCTATCCGCTCCCACTCTCCTCGGGCACCGAGCCTGTTCCCGCAAAATGGCGGCCGCGGCCTTGTAAGGAAAGGTGACGCGGCCCTTCACATGTATTGCATCACCGCTCGCGGGCTCATAACTGTATTCCGCATCAGCCCCGATCTTCAATTTGCCACCAAAGCCACTTGTAGAATGACGGGGAGGCTATCTCCGCCGCGCGGCCCGGTCAGGTCACTAGGCCGCACCACAGCCGCGGAGTAAAGTTTCAGGGCGGTCCGGCTTCATCCAGCGACGGGTTACGGCAGCCCAACTGCTGCCCAGCACACCTCCTCACCGCTCGGGCATCCCTCACTGCCCGATCCCAGGAGAACCAGCGTTAGGATCAGGGGCACCTCCGCAGTCCGAACAGCGGCTATAAACGCCGCAGCAGCCCTCCGTGTTTAGGATTATTGTAAGGATTGCTACCCGGCCGGCAGAGCTCGCTCACAGAGCGGCCATTCCGCAGCACGGCAAGCCACGCCCCCGCTATTAGCTCCTTAAGTCTCCCTGCAGTGGATAATATCGTCATCAAATTAGAGTCCAACACTGCCCCGCTGATCTGCGTCCTGGTCTACAGGCACCCACAGTACATGCCCCTGTTCCCCCTTTCACTGAGTGAACAAATAGCCAACCTTGTTACGAACTATGCTAAAGTATTATTATTAGGTGATCTAAACTACTGGTCTAAAGATACAGGTGGCGGCCCTCACTCTGCCGAACTGACTGACCTCCTAACCAATCTAAACTTTACTCAGCACCTGTCATCAGCCACACACCCAAAGGACACATATTGGACCAAGTCTGGACCATTAATCTCACTGTGTCTGCACCCACGATCCTACCATGCATATGGTCTGACCACCACCTAATAAAATTCACGGTATTGCTGCCTATCAGAAGCAACACCCCCACGGCCGAGGGGGGTATGATTAGGAAATAGAGTGCCCTTAATAAACAGGAATTTCAGGACTCATTGGCCAGTTCAACCCCGACCATTGACCCTGATGTTGATCTCCTGGAAGCAAATATCTCAGCCTGGCTATTAGCGGCTAGTGATATGCATGCCCCGCTTAAAAAAGTAAAGCGTGCTCGCCGCTCTGATGCACAGAAATGGTTCTCTGACGAACTGAAAGAACAAAAACTTGCCCTTCGTCAAAAAGAAAGGAAATGGAGATTGAACTATTCTCTAGAAGGAAAATGCCACTATGCGGAAGCACGGAAAGAATATAAAAAAGCCATTACTACAGCCAAGGCCACCTCCTTCTCCTCGAGAATTGTAAACTCCAACAATAGGTCTAAGGAAATCTTTTCTATTGTTAACAAACTATCTAATGCCGACAGAGTTCTACCTAAACCCACACCTACCCAAGAACTCTGCGACTCTTTAAACAACTACTTTTTGGAAAAAAATCACTATTATTAAAGCTACCATCCCAATACCTATCCCCAATGAGACACCCCTTGTCACAACGAGGAACCCTTCTACCTTGGATCACTTCCCGGCCATCAGCACCGAGAGCTTCCTGGGCTTGCTGTCTAGAGTAAAATCCGACTCCCCCATGGACTGCTGCCCACCTCATATCTTAAAAGACACACTCTCCGCCCTGCCGAGTCCCGCTTTGACCCTCATGAATGAGTCCCTCTCGCAGGGCCGTGTCCCTAAAGTATTCAAACACGCAATCGTGGTCCCTCTCCTAAAAAAAACCGGGAGCAGACCCTCAAAACTTGTCTAACTACCGCCCCATCTCCCTGCTCACTTACCTGGCCAAAGTACTGGAAGCCCACGTGGCAAAGTGCTTGTCCAACTTCATGGAACTTTCTGACTACTTAGATCCACACCAAGCGGGATTCCGTCCCGCTCATTCCACGGAGACAGTGATTCTGGCAGTCCTGGACGCTTTACGAGATAAAGCTGACAGAGGCATTCCACAAGCCCCGGTGCTATTAGATCTCTCAGCCGCCTTTGACACGGTCGATCATGGTATCTTGAGGGACCGTGTCAGGCAGGCGGGCATCCAGGGCTCAGCCTTCAGCTGGATCAGCTCTTTCCTCGAAGGACGCACCCAAGCGGTACGCTTAGCCCCATTCACAGCCCCTAAGCTAACATCCACATGTGGAGTCCCACAGGGATCCTCATTGTCCCCCCATCTGTTTAATCTTTACCTATTACCTTTGATTCAGTCCCTGAAGGAAAGGAATGTGACTACCTTCAATTATGCCGATGATCTCCAGCTAACGTTCACCATAGATAACTCACCTAACTCAGCCCATGAATTCCAGGCCACCATGCTTCACATTCGCCACTGGATGGACCTAAACCATTTAAAACTCAACCCAGGCAAGACTGAACTAATTCTGACAGGGAACAGTCCGATCTTCTGGGGCCCACACTTCTTGCCTTCGGAACTTGAATCCCCCCCGTACCCTATACCTCTGTCAAGAGTCTCGGGGTCACTATAAACAACGATCTATCATTAAGATCTCAAGTTGGTGCGGTGGTCTCGTCCTATTTCTTTCAACTACGAAAGATCAGAAAAATCAGTTGTCTGCTCACTCACGCAGCACTGATTCAGGTCGTGATAGCCATGGTGCTATCACACTTAGACTATGTCAACTCAATCTACCTAGGCATGCCGCTCTTCTTAATCAAGCGGCTACAGATGGTCCAGAACCAAGCAGCGAGACTGATCCACCAGCAACCCAGATGGCAACCGGCCAGACCTCTTTTGAAGAAACTACACTGGCTCCCTATCCCCCAACGCACTGCCTTTAAGACGGGATGTCTAATTTTTAAATCTTTATATGGTCAGAGCCCCAAATTCATTAACAGCCTCTTATCTAGGTACACTCCCTCTCACAACCTCCGCTCAGCACATCTCCAGCTACTGACCACCCCTGCCTTCAAGCTAAAACGACAGGGAGGGTGCAGGTTTGCATCCCTGGCCCCACGACTGTGGAATTCCTTCCCTCTGGAGATTCGGTCATGTACTGATCTTCTGAGTTTTAGGAAAATGCTTAAAAATTGGCTGTTCGTGCAGGCCCACGAATAACACTCTCCACTGGTCCCGGCAAGTTCTAGAGTTAGCGCCATGAAACCTCTGGGTGTACGTGCGCTGTATACATTCTTTTTTAACATAACATGTATTAGAAAATTAAATAAACTTTGAAAAACTACCTGTCTATGGGACATGTGAATTTATGGATACATTACCCACTTGAAAGTAATAATTAGGGAGACTGTTCTTGTTGTTAGCTACTGTATTTCCCCTGCTCTCCCTATTATCCTACTTCAGGGGCCCTCTTATGTTTTTACACGATGCAACCAGGAAAGCCCAAGAACAATCAAGAGGACCCTCAGGAGGACCCACATTCCAGATGACCAGGAGTCGCGAGGGGACCTCGAGCAAGATTGCAAAGTACCAGCCCACGGAGCACTCGGTGCGAGGAGGCCGGAGATCTTTGGTGCAAATACTGCTCAGAGTCAGGACTGCACGGAGTCCAATGCACAAGCTCAGGAATTTCCAACAAGCATATGCACTTGCAAATGGATGCGGTGCACAGGGGTTCGGGTTACGCAGCCCCCAAGAGGGATACTGGCCTCAAACTTGGTGAGAGGGCAGATCGACCTCAGGGACCTTGAGGAACCCACCTCCTGTGTAGCTGAAATCTTCGGAGTCCGCAGGAGCTCAGGAGCAGCTACCGGTCAGTTGCGCTTTAGGTGCCTGCGAAGCAGGGGAGTGACTCCTTCACTCCAAGGGAGATTCTTCTGTTGTCTTAAGTGCGCCACAGGTCCTGCATGGACCCTGTATGAAGTCACAGCACAAACTAAGCTTTGGACGGAAAGGGGGACGAAGTCGAGCCCAGTCGAGGTCCAGCGAAGTCCAGGTGTCCAGACGGTCGAAGGTTAGTGGTTTCTTCTTTGTAGAATCTTGTCCACGTAAAATCCAATGTCCCGTAGCCAGGTAACCCATTTTATACCCACGGGAGGGGGTTGGACAGATTCAGGGGACCCTCCTAGGAGAGGGGCAGGACAGAGGGGTGGCTACACCCATGTCCTTTGTCCAGTTTCGCGCCAGAGCAGGAGCCAACTACTCCCAGAACTGGTTTGAGCTGGACTATGCACAGGGACACCAAATGTGCCCCCAGTGCAGACTTTTTGGCACTCTCAGAGTGCACCCACCCAGCCCCAATACACTAAACCCTGTCTGGGAGGTGGTCACAGCTCCCTGTGACAGGATGCCTATTGTGCTGCCTTCCTCTGCTCGAGCTTGGCTCAGCAGCAGGAGGGCAGAAATGTGTCTCTGGCTGGCAGCATCCATTTTGTGCTGTCCGGGTCAAGAAGGCTGGTACCGGGTAGACCGGTGACCCCTCGAAGCTCGCTTCTGAAGGGTGGAATCATACTCCCACACCAGTTACTGGTGTGGATGTATGATTCCAAGGTGTTTGATACCAAACACGATATGTTTCTATGCAGCCGTTTTCGAGATAGCATTTACCACGAGGTTATAATGCACCTCTACCTATATGTCCGGCTGAGTCACAGACAACCCGGGAGAATGGTCTCCGAAGGCTGCAAAGGGGCTCTGCTCATGCAGGGGCACCCTCTCACTAGAAACCCAGCACCCTGCCTTCAGGATTGAAAAGGCCTGCTACAGGGGTGACTTATAAGTTTTAAGTGTAGTGACCTATAGATATAGTGAACCTATATCTAAAGTAAGTGGTGCAGGTACCATCTTACCCAGGCTGCTGTAGCAGACCTAGAGTTCCATTTTGCATGGCCTCTCATGGGTGGCATAATACATGCTTCAGCCCATGGGAGGCCTCTGGGGTACCTATGCCCTGGGTACCATATACTAGGGACTTATAAGGGTACCCCAGTATCCAATCTGGAATGTACCAAAGTACATGTATGTCAATTTAAGGGAGAAAGCAGATAGACTGGGGTCCTGATTAGCAGGATCCCAGTCAGACTAGTCAAAAACAGTGAGACATCAAGCAAAAAGTGGTGGTAACCCTAAGAAGCAGATCCTACTTTCCTACACAATCCCCCCTCCAAACGAAAGGACATTAAACTAACCTTGACCAGTTGAGTCTTCATGTTCTAAGTGGAAATATCTGGAGAGTCCATCTGCATTGGCATGGTTACTCCCAGGTCTATGTTCCACTGTATAGTCCATCCCCTGTAGGGAAATGGACCACCTCAAAAGTTTGGGGTTTTCACCCTTCATCTGTTTAAGCCATATGAGGGGCTTATGGTCAGTCTGAACAATGAAGTGAGTGCCAAACAAGTATGGCCTCAGCTTCTTCAGAGCCCAAGCCACAGCAAAGGCTTCCCTCTCAATAGCTGACCAACGTTTCTCTCTGGGGGTCAGCCTTCTGCTTATAAAGGCTACTGGCTGATCCTGACCCTATTCATTCAGTTGTGATAACACAGCCCCTACCCCCATCTCAGATGCATCAGTTTGAACAATGAATTGTTTGGAATAGTCAGGACTTTGCAGAATGGGAGCAGTGCACATGGCCTGCTTCAGGTCATCAAATGCCTTTTGACAGCTAACTGTCCACTGAACTTTCTTAGGCATTCTTTTGGAAGTCAAATCATTCAAAGGGGTCACTATGGATCCATATCCTTTGACAAACCTCCTGTAGTACCCAGTCAGGCCCAACAAAGCTCTGACCTGAGTCTGGGTAGTTGGAGCAACCCATTCCATGATGGTCTGGATTTTGCTCTGCAATGGTTGAACCTGACCTCCACCCACAAGGTGGCCCAGGTACACAACCTTACTCTGCCCTATCTGGCACTTAGTGGCCTTGATAGTGAGGCCTGCTTTTTGCAGGGCCTCCAAAACATTTCTCAGATGGACCAGGTGATCCTCCCAGGTGGAGCTAAAGACAGCAATATCATCAAGATAAGCTGCACTATAGGCTTCCAGGCCTGTGAGAACTTTATTAATCAACCTTTGAAAAGTGGCAGGTGCATTTCTCAAGCCAAAGGGCATTACCACAAATTGATAGTGCCCACTAGGGGTTGAAAATGCTGTTTTGGGCTTAGCATCGTCAGCTAGTCTGATTTGCCAGTAGCCAGCTGTGAGGTCAAATGTACTGAGAAACTTGGCTGAGGCCAAAGTATCTATGAGTTCATCTGCCCTGGGAATAGGATGAGCATCAGTCCTAGTGACTGCATTGAGCCCCCTGTAGTCTACACAAAACCTCATCTCTCTTTTACCACCCTGGGTGTGAGGTTTGGGTACCAGGACCACTGGACTAGCCCAAGGGCTATCTGAGGGTTCAAGTACTCCCAATTCCAACATCTTTTGGACGTGATGCAGTCCCTAACATGGTCAGGTTGTCTGTAAATTTTGTTCTTTACAGGTAAGCTCTCCCCTGTGTCCACTTCATGGGTACACCAGGTGGTCTGACTGGGAGTCAGTGAGAACATGTGTCTGTACTGATTGAGGACTTTCCTGCAATCAGTCTGTTGCTGCTCAGTGAGGCTGCCTGCCAAGGCTACACCATCTACTGAACCATCATCAGGGTTCTGTGAGAGGAGGTCAGGGAGTGGGTCACTCTCTTCCTCCTGTCCCTCATCAGTAGCCATGAGCAAGCCCATGTCTGCCCTGTCAACATATGGCTTGAGCCTGTTCACATGGAGCACCCTGTGGGGGCTCCTGGGAGTTCCAAGGTCCACCAGGTAGGTAACCTCTCCCTTTTGCTCAAGTATGGTATGGGGCCCACTCCACTTATCTTGGAGAGCTGCTGGGGCCACAGGCTCCAGCACCCATACCTTCTGTCCTGGCTGGTACACAGTCAAAACAGCCTTTTGGTCATGCCAAGCTTTCTGTAATTCTTGGCTAGCCTCAAGGTTTTTGGATGCCTTCTTCATGTATTCAGCCATCCTGGAGCGGAGACCAAGTACATAGTCCACTATGTCCTGTTTAGGTGGTTTGAGAGGTAACTCCCATCCCTCCTTCACTAGACACAATGGACCCCTAACTGGATGTCCAAACAGAAGTTCAAAAGGGCTGTAACCAACCCCCTTCTGAGGAACCTCTCTGTAGGCAAACAGAAGGCAGGGCAACAGGACATCCCATCTTCGCCTAAGCTTTTCTGGGAGGCCCTTGATCAGGCCCTTCAGGGTTTTGTTGAATCTCTCAACTAACCCATTGCATTGTGGGTGATAGGGTGTGGTGAATTTGTAATTCACTCCACATTCCTTCCACATAGCAGTTATGTAACTTGACATGAAGTTTGCATCTCTGTCAGTTAAGACCTCCTTAGGGAAGCCCACTCTGGGAAAGATTCCCAGGAGGGCCCTGGCCACCACAGGAGCTGTGGTGGTTCTAAGGGGTATTACCTCTGGATACCTACTGGCATGGTCCACCACCACTAGTATAAATCTGTGCCCAGATGCAGTTGGAGGATCCATGGGACCAACAATGTCAATCCCAACCCTCTCAAAGGGATACCCCACCACAGGTAGTGGTATCAGGGGGGCCTTTGTAGTACCACCTGCCTTACCACTGGCTTGACAGGTGATACAGGAGCGACAAAACTCCTTTGTGTCCTCTGATATGTGAGGCCAGTGAAAGTGAGGGACAATCCTGTCCCAGGTCTTACTTTGGCCTAAGTGTCCTGCTAAAGGGATATCATGTGCCAGTGATAATAGGAAACCCCTAAACTTCAGAGGTATGACCAACCTCCTGGTGGCACCAGGCTTGGGGTCTCTACCCTCTGAGTAAAGGAGTCCATCATCCCAATAGATCCTGTGGGACCCACTGGCACTCCCAGCAGCCTCAGCAGCAGCTTGCTGTCTGAGGGGTTCAAGAGAGGGGCAGCTGTGCTGCTCCAGGCTCAGATCTGCCCTGGAAGGGCCCCCTGTCCCCAAGAACTCAACCTGATCAGGTTCAAGTTCCTCTGAGACAGTTCCTTCACAGGGACTGGGATCATCTTCCTCAGGAGACTGATCCTCACTTTGAGTCTGGGGGGAAGACACTGCCTTACCCCTACTGCTCCTTCTCTTGGAAGGCACCTGGTCCATTTTTCCAGGATCCAGGGCCTGTTCAGTGGAAGACATTTTTGCCTGTGACCTGGTCACAGCAAACACATCTGCAGAGATGCCCAACATGCTGCATGTGTCCTGAGTTCCACCTCAGCCTAGGCTGAAGTTTCCAAATTATTGCCCAATAAGCATTCCACAGGGAGGTCTGAGCTAACCACAACCTTCTTAGGGCCAGTTACCCCTCCCCAGCTGAAATTCACAACTGCCAAGGAATGGTCTGTCCTAACATTGCTTGCATTGGTCACTTGGTACATCTCACCAAGTATGATCTGATCAGGTCTCACAAGATCCTTAGTCACCATTGTGACACTGGCTCCTGTGTCCCTGTAGGCCATGGCCTCCTGTCCATTTATTAAAGGCTGTTGCCTGTATTTGTCCAGGTTACTGGGACTGACAAATAAGGGGGCAATATCCATGCCTCCATCACAGACTAGAACAGCCTGAGCTGTAGTTCTGACTAGGCCAGAACCCATCTCAGTTCCCAGGGTCAACCCTACTACACCCTTGTTTGCAGTACCACCACTTGTAGCTGCACTAGGGGGAACAGTTGCCTTAGGGGCAGTGGTGTTGGTAGGAGGATCCTTGGCTCTGGCACAATTGGCATCCCTAGGCCAATGTGTCTTTTCCTTACACAGGTAACACCAAGGCTTCTTTCTGCCTTTTCCCTTGTTAGATTGTGAACCACCCTCAGATGCAGGTTTTTGGGGCCCTGAAGAAGACTTCTGGTCTTTACCCTTCTCCCCACCCTTATCTGCTGGTTTAGAATCAGACTTCTTTTGGTCACCACCTTGGTTCTGAGTTTTCTGCTTCACCCTGGTTCTGACCCATCTATCTGCCTTCTTTCCCAATTCTTGGGGAGAAGTCAGATCAGAGTCAACCAGGTATTGATGCAACAACTGATTTTGGCAATTATTAAGGATCTGCTCCCTCATAATTAAATTGTACAATCCCTTGAAATCATTCACTTTACTGCCAAGTAACCAGCCTTCCAGAGCCTTAGTAGCACAATCTACAAAGTAAACCCAGTCCTGAGTCTGCGCTTTCTGGGTGTCTCTGAACTTAATCCTGTATTGCTCAGTGGTTAAGCCAAACCCATCAATGAGAGCACTCTTCAGAACTGAATAATTATCAGCATCCTCTTCTCTAACAGTGAGGAGCTTATCTCTACCTTTGTCAGCAAAGGAGAGCCACAAGATAGCTGCCCACTGCTCTTGAGGGACCCTCTGTACTTTACAGGCCCTCTCCAAAGCAGTTATCCATTTGTGGATGTCATCCCCACCATGGTAGGGAGGGACTATCTTGCTCAGGTTCCTATGGTCATAAGTATAATCCTTAACCCTAGGGACACTGTTGCTGCCACCATGGGACTCTAGTCCCAATCTCTTTGTAGCCCTCTGGAGCTCTAGGGATTCCCTGTCTAGGGCCAATTGCTCTTTCTTGAGACTGAGCTTGACTTTCTCAAGCTCTAGAAATTGGCACTGTCTATCATAAGAGGAGTCCCTCTTATTGGATATGGAAGTCCCTGCAGAAGTTCCTGAGTGTCGAGATTCTACAGAGGGAGATCTGGATCTCCTAGTAAACTCTGTACTCTTCCTGGTGGAGTAAAGAGAGGGCCACTGGGGCCTTCTCCCCCACCTAATGGAAGATCTATGTTTTGCAGGTTGGAATCATCTTGATCCCCCTGGTCGGGGTTTGATTCCAGGTCAAAGAAGGTTTCACTTCCTGGCCTTTCCTCATTCCCTGCACCACCCACTCTCTCTATCTCATCAGACCCTGGGGTCTTTCTAAGATCATCTAAGAGTAACACCTCAATGAGACGTTTGGTGTTTGCATTTCTCCCTGTCCTCAACTTCCTAGACACACACATGGCTTTCAATTCCTGGAATGAGAGGCCATTGTACCTAGTTGGCAGAGAGCCACTGGCTTCTCCTCTAGAAGACATACTAGTGTTATGTGGTGTAGGCACCTACCTAACCGACTGGAGACTAAACTCTCTTGAGTTGGAGAAAGGGTATGCTAGACCCTTGACTTGCCCAACTCCAAGTTCAGTAGAACTTACTTATTCAAATATTGTATTATATGTGCCTAATACTTTTAGTGGTTTTCAGTTAATCACTCAATGAGATTTATCTGGTAAAACAATAGCAAGCTTGAATCCCAACCGCTGCACACCAATATGAGAAGGTGGCTTGGTATATGCTGTCCACTAGTTAAAGTGGGCACCCTGTACCAATCCACATGACCCTTATGATGTATGAGGTCAAAGATAACCTTTATGAAAGCTATCCTAGTGGTAGCTATGGAGAGCAGCCTTCAGGCTTAATCTTGAAGGAATGTAAAGCAGCTTGTTTTACCAGAATATCACCTCCTGAATGACTAAATGAAGTAGAACCACACAGTAGTTATATAAAAATATGTATTTATTAATATAACACTCTCTATTATCCTCTACACGAGGATAGAACACAAAGCACACAATACTGGATCAATAGAACAGTTGTAAGTAGCACAATACACAGCGGGCTCCAGGGGGAGACCGAACCATATACTAAAATAGTGGTATAACAATCACGACTTTACTAGACACAGTACCTAGTGCACGTAGAATCGCTGGGACCCCAAGGAACCACCCAAGGTGATGACACAGGAGACCCACGGAGGACTGGTGCAGTGAGGAAACACGACCGCGTGCTCCGTAAAACTCTATGGGAAAGTTGCGGTTGCAAAGTTAAAGTTTAAGGACCCTTCTAGGAGGACTTCGAGCCAACCCTTCGAAACTTAAGAGTTTAAAGAGCCACCCCACCCGTGGATACCGTAGTATCAGAGTTACCTATCCCAGGGGAGCCGGGTGCATAGGTCTGAAGTGGCGTCAGAAACTCTTGTCGTTCTCTATGGAAGGAAAGGAAGAAGTGCTGCTGCCGTGAAGGTGAAAAGGGTCCGGTGGAATCCAAGCCTGGATTCTGGATGGAAGTAACCTGAAAGCAGAGGGGACAGAGTCTGGGTCACGTCAGAGTGACCAAGGGCTCGGTAGACGAATGCCCACCGATGTTGGGTGCTTCAGGTGCGAAGAAGGGATGCTTGACTCTGCAGCCAGGAGGACCAGGAGATGTCGAGGACAACCAGGAGCCGGAGGTGAGCTGTCCCTCAAAGGATGTTGAGTGCTGAGGGGTCGGTGTCCGGCGGGAGCACCAACAAGCCTTGGCAACAGCAACCCACGCAGGAAGGTCAAACAGGTTACGGTGTGGACCAGCAAGGTCCAGGGGACTCTCCACATAATGGAGAGTCAGGGCACGTCTGGAGCAACCAGGAAAGCCCAAGAACAATCAAGATGACCCTCAGGAGGACCCACAGGCCGGATGACCAGGAGTCGTGAGGGGACCTCAAGCAAGATTGCAAAGTACCAGCCCACGGAGCACTCGGTGTGAGGATGCCAGAGATCTTTGGTGCAAATACTGCTCAGGGTTAGGACTACACTGAGTCCAATGCTCAAGCTCGGGAATTGCCAATAAGCATATGCACTTGCAAATGGACGCTGTGCACAGGGGTTCGAGTTACGCAGCCCCCACGAGGGATACTGGCCTCAAACTTGGTGAGAGGGCAGATCAACCTCGGGGACCTTCAGGAACCTACCTCCTGTGTAGCTGAAATCTTTGGAGTCCCCAGGAGCTTAGGCGCAGCTACTGGTCAGCTGCGCTTTAGGTGCCTGCGAAGCAGGGGAGTGACTCCTTCACTCCAAGGGAGAATCTTCTGTTGTCTTAAGTGCTCCACAGGTCATGCATGGAGCCTGTATGAAGTCACGGCACAAACTAAGCTTTGGACGGAAAGGGGGACGAATTCGAGCCCAGTCGAGGTCCAGCGAAGTCCAGGTGTACAGACGGTCGAAGGTTAGTGGTTTCTTCTTTGTAGAATCTTGTCCACGTAATATCCAATGTCCTGTAGCCAGGTAACCCATTTTATACCCATGGGAGAGGGTTGGACAGATTCAGGGGACCCTCCTAGGAGAGGGTCAGGACAGAGGGGTACCTACACCCATGTCCTTTGTCCAGTTTCGCACCAGAGCAGGAGCCAACGGCTCCCAGAACTGGTTTGAGCTGGACTATGCACAGGGACACCAAATGTGCCCCCAGTGCAGACTTTCTGGCCCTCTCAGAGTGCACACACCCAGCCCCAATACACTAAACCCTGTCTGGGAGGTGGTCACAGCTCCCTGTGACAGGATTCCTATTGTGCTTCCTACCTCTGCTCGAGCTTGGCTCAGCAGCAGGAGGGCAGAAATGTGTCTCTGGCTGGCAGCATCCATTTTGTGCTGACCGGGTCGAGAAGGCTGGTACCGGGTAGACCGGTGACCCCACGAAGCTCGCTTCTGAAGGGTGGAATCATACCTCCCACACCAGTTACTGGTGTGGAGGTATGATTCCAAGGTGTTTGATACCAAACACGATATGTTTCTACGCAGCCGTTTTCGAGATCGCATTTACCGCGAGGTTATAATGCACCTCTACCTATATATCCGGCTGAGTCACAGACAACCCGGGAGAATGGTCTCCGAAGGCTGCAAAGGGGCTCTGCTCCTGCAGGGGCACCCTCTCACTAAAAACGCAGCACCCTGCCTTCAGGATTGATAAGGTCTGCTATAGGGGTGACTTATAAGTTTTAAGTGTAGTGACCTATAGATATAGTGAACCTATATCTAAAGTAAGTGGTGCAAGCACCATCTTACCCAGGTTGCTGTAGCAGACCTAGAGTTCCATTTTGCATGGCCTCTCATGGGTGGCATAATACATGCTTCAGCCCATGGGAGGCCTCTGGGGTACCTATGCCCTGGGTACATGGGTACCATATACTAGGGACTTATAAGGGTACCCCAGTATCCAATCTAGAGTGTACCAAAGTACATGTATGTCAATTTAAGGGAGAAAGCAGATAGACTGGGATCCTGATTATCAGGATCCCAGTCAGACTAGTCAAAAACAGTGAGACATCAAGCAAAAAGTGGGGGTAACCATAAGAAGCAGATCCTACTTTCCTACACAACCCCCCCCCAAAACGAAAGGACATTAAACTAACCTTGACCAGTGTAGTGTAGCTCCTATTTCCCTAATAGGCTCTGCGCATTGGAATAATATACCCTATAGGTTTGACATAGGACTGAGGTCGGTATGTCCCTATCGAGTATATTAAACTTAATTACTTGTGCCAGCTAGCTCAGAGGCCACTAGAAACTCCTTGACAAACAAGAAGGGAGAAGTTTCTGGCAGCCACAAAACATGACCACTTTGTTTCCCTTTAGAATCAGAATGTGTCCCAGAGTCGTGGAAACAATAGATAACTATTTCACTCAGCTCACTCGTGCATACTTAGTTTTCCTCAAAGTTACACAGAAAGAATAGACGGGCGTTTCAATAAAAGATTTATTGAACAGTCTTGTTTCTCGTGTAAGTAGAATGTGCTGTTACGATCACAAGACAGTATGCAAGATAAATAATGTACAGTGTAAGCAGTAGAAATAAATAATACTGCGCTAGCATGATCTTTAGTAGATATTCATTAACATAAATAACATAGACTAAAAATGCGAGTACTCATACGATGCATATCTTAAGCTAGTTCTACCCCAATGTACCTAACCTAGGTGTAGGGAGAGGTATGAAGTAGGTGAAGTATTCCTTACTATGGTATACTAAGAGTATGTTAAGCCTAGTATGCCTAGTATGCCAAGAGTCCCTCTAGGTTTCTAGTCAGCTCCATACCTTAAGAATGAGAGAGGTGGGAATCTCTTGCCAGACTCGAACTCCAACACCCCGCAAGGGAAGTCAGGTCACTGGAAGCTGGACTCTCTGCGTGCAGGGATGACAGCGTCTTCTCAGTGCGTCAGGCCGGGAAACGGGCTCCTCTGAAGTCGAGGTCTCCTCTAGTTTGCAAGGGCTAGGGAAGGTATATTTATACCTGAGAGGTACCTCAGAATGTTAGCATTGACGTGGATCGGACAGCGGAAGACGTCATGAATGAACCCCTAAGGTATAACGGTTCATGCATAATAGATGAGTCCTTGAAGAAATCAATAGTTCTGTGCTAGGGAAACTCCCGAAGCCTAAGGGTCTGTTCTTCAAGAACTCGTTGTGACGTTAGGGTGGACGGATGTCGGAGACCATGCCTGTATTTGGAGTGCACGGTTTAATGCCTAAATAAGGACTGGGATTTTATGCCTATATAAGGGCAGGGCGAATTGTGCCTATATAAGGACATGATACAGGAAAACCTATATACGGACACCCTAAGAGGAATACAACACCCACTCCACTTTCGTGTGTATGATAATAATAAAATGCTAAACTTTTAAAATGCTAAACATTAAATGGAGTACCGCATATTAAAAAAATATTTCTTAAAAGCATTAAAAAACATATTAAAATGCAAAAGGTACTGTACATATTAAGCATTGCTTTTCATTGCAGGCATATATATTTTCGGAAAGAAAATGCAATTTAAATGAAAAAAGCAGTAATATTTACATTTGACAGACAATGATCGATAAGTTGTTCAAAAATCAAAGTCATTTCATGTCACGAAAATTAATGAATTTTTAGACAAAATAAGATGACAAAGTGTCTGAGGAAGTACCGCGAAGTCTGTACTATAAGGCTAGTTCTACTTCAAGCAGATTGAATTGCCATTTAGTTAGAAAAAATGGGAAAAAATTCAATTTGGGAAGAGTTCCAAGTTTTGAACTATGAAGGCCAAATTTTATTGCATCTCTGGTACACCGTGGGTTGAATCAGAGTCAGTGTACGGGTCTGGTGTAAACATGAGATCCTCTATTTCTGTAGACAAAATATCGTTCACTGAAGTTGGTGTCAGTTGGAACACCTCGTGTAGTAGATTAATTGCACAGAGATGTGAAGCATCGTTTTCAGCATAGGATGCCGCAGCAATGTTCGCGTCCGTTGTTACCTGTGTGCCTGTAGATCCATCTCGTACCTCAGCAGCAGCCGAAAGCGTCTGTGAGATCTCAATGAATGCCGTCATCAGGATTGGTAGCCTCTGGGGACAACACAGAGCATGAGCCGTTATCGGGTCCAGCAGAGTATCGACATCCGTTGGCGTTGCTGACGGAAATGTTAGACAGGTGCCTAACACGCATTCTTCACCGCATAGCAGGCATCGTAGAACAGGTAAGATGCAATCTTGCCAGATTGGTCTGAATGACAGGAACCACGTGGTATTAAGGTCCCGTAGACGAGTCATGCCCAAAAGCTGTACTATTCGCTCACGGCACTTTCGTTCAAGGAGAGCTTTCTCCATTTCGCTCGGAGTGATGTCTGCGAATAGGCTGGCCATAGCGTAATAGCAGGAAGAGAAATAGAATTCCGGCAACAAGTGCTAGAAGTAATGGTATGCCACCAAACACCGAATGTGCAAAGTTCGGGATGATTCCGAGTATTGCCTGGAAAGGTGCTAACAGACCGGAACAGATGCTCTTAAATACATGTACAATTCCGCTTGTATCAGACATGTTAAAGATACGTCCTATCATTTCCACGAAATGTATAGGGCAGTTTGTACGTATTAAAGTCTGTATCTCAGCCGAAGTCCTTGCTACTTGTAGATCATAGGTTTCTTTGGCCGAGGTTAAAGGCACTGTTTGTTGCAAAAGCATGGCTTTCATTCTGCTCAAAGTATTAAATCTTATAAAAGAGACGTTCAGCGAAGGCCACAAAGGCGACTCCCTGACTGTGTCTATTGGGGCAAACAATACTTTCATACAGCAAGTGACCCTGGAGTTGACCGTTACTA
This sequence comes from Calotriton arnoldi, assembly GCA_963921515.1. Taxonomy (NCBI): domain Eukaryota; kingdom Metazoa; phylum Chordata; class Amphibia; order Caudata; family Salamandridae; genus Calotriton; species Calotriton arnoldi. The sequence continues at coordinate 294,298 of CAWUFW010004947.1, read as the reverse complement.
GATATGGGATGCCTGGCAACATGCCGCAGCAACTCTGATCATTCAACATGAGGTAACTCCCATTAGAAAGTTGTCCAAACGTTGGATTAATCACAGCAGCTGGTGTACCCTGCTGATGGCAAGACAAATTTGCCACAGAACCATTGCAAGCCCCGTGTAAAGAAATGTCCTGACATATAAGTGAACCGCTCAGTGCACTTTTACAGTGTGTACCGCTCAAAAACACTTCACGATTCCCACTCCAACATCTATATGTATACGGTAAATTCCAAGATGTCTTAATGTATTCCTTACCCAACCTTTCATATTTGCCTGCTTGCATCTGTTTGAGGCAATACTGAAACTGAAAAGTAGTCACAGGTAGTGTGATTTTGCCATGAATGAGCCATTCTGTAGCTGGTTTTTCTGCCACTGTGAATGGTAACTTTTCCAGTTTTTCAATGCTCAGCACTGTATACTTTGCTCCTCTTTGTGCCAGTTCGATCTGTTTATCAGTTAGATTGTATTCTGCAAACAGAGCTGATGTGTTGATGAAACGCCAAGGCACGTAGCCCGCACGCAAAGATTGCAGCGTCCAGCTTAATAACACAATAGACCGTAAATGAGATTGGCCTTGTTGTAACATCGCCAAATCTTGTTCTAGTATGTCGATAGCAGAGGATACAATGTTGTCCAATGAATATATTCTGGAGGACAAAGTTGTTAACCCATTGTCGACCACAGTGAGTGTTTTCTCTAAATTAATACGATCAAGTTCACGTATTCGTTCTGCGGCCTCCATCTGTGACACTTTCCATGCTTCATTATAAGCAGCATAGATGCCGGCATATATGAAACGTTTTTGACGCGGTTTTCTTGGTCCAAGCAAGAATTCCCTAAGGTCTGCGTCTTCTTTAAGTAAGGATAAGTGTTGTTTCACATCCTGTAGTGTAGACTTATGCAGCCAATCGAGGCATAATTTTCCTACACTGTATGTTGTTACTACCCCCGGATGTTGTCTTTGGACGTATCTTGGGTCTGGCCTATGAATAGTAAAGCCCTGAGTTTTATTCAGCAATCTTTCCTGACAGTTGTTCGTGTCTGTGGGCCAGATCAACCATTTTCTCCAATCAGGATTAGATCTGTTGAGTTGTAGTATATTGTCAACTGTCACCGCTGCCTGTGTATTGTTATCACTTGCAGGTGTTGGTACAGAAGGTGTTTTCATCTCTTTGATCTTGGCAAGTCCAAGACAAGATGTTTGTTGGACGGTTTCATTCAAAAACATTATTTGTTCAGGGATGATACAGGCTCTAAATAACGCTTCTATCCCCTGCACTTGCCAATCTTTAGTACCCCAGACAGTTTTTGTGTCTATTGTGTCTCTCCATAAGTCGAAACCCTGTCTAGACAGTTGGGCAATAAAAGTTGCAGAGTAAATCTGTTTCGAATTAGTTAACATAATTTTCAGTCCTGTTTTGTTTACATTTTTATAGTAAAACGTTTCTGGATCAGATGTATTGTAACTTGAAAATATGGAAACTTGTTAACAAATGTTTTTGAACTACCTTTAGGTGGTGTAGGACAATGCTCCCATTGGTTAAACATAAACACATTTCTAGGGTATGCAGATTTATGCAAATAATGATGACCATAGTGGTTATAGCAATACAGCTGTTCATAGTCTGATGAACCCTCTAAATATTCATTTTTAGAAAATGCAGCAGATTTTTCTAGGTCAAACATTGTCGTTAACAGTCTCAAAGTCCCAATCATCAGAATAGGTACTGGATGAAATGAGATCACTTAGTGAAATTTTAAACAAATGTTCAATTGTTCCGTCGGGCCAAAGATATCAAAATCAGTTTTGTCCCACACTATACCATCCTGTATAGGAACGGCTGTGATGTTCACTGTTGACAAGTCTCTTGCTTCATGATGGGAAGATTTATGTTGTTTCAAAAGTACGTTCACATCTTTTCCTTCAGTGTTCAAATGGATGTATCTGCCACTTATAAGCACGCTCATAGTTGTAACCAAAGCTAGCCAGAGCAGGAAAACAAATAGTCCAGATATAATCCAGAGCTCAATCCATGGGAAAACCAGATAAGTCTTTTTCAGAAAGTGAAGAAAGTCTTGTACTTGCTGCTTGAATTTCAATGACGCTGGCGTCGTTTCAGGTTCACTCGGATCTTCTGAGAACGTATCAAAGTTAATGAAATAGCCAGAAGCAGTTCTGTCAATTGTTGGAATTGCATCAGGATTTGTAGAAATCACTGGAACTAGTTGATCACTTGCTACATTGGTGTAGACAGGTGTATTTGGACGAACTGTTACTTGATTTTCAAGAGGGATGAGTTCCATTGCATTGTTGCTTAGTCCTTCATCTGTTACAGCTGAATTCTCGATTGTTATCAGTCTTTCAGTCTGAACCTCTTGGATAGTAGCGAGAGGAGTGCGTCTGCTACTAGGTCGGAGTCCACGAGGCCTACTATTTAGTATTGGCCACATACTGTGGTTTGATGAGGTCGATGGACACAAATCTTTTCTCCTTTCTTCCAGCAAGGGGCGGCAGAAGTACTGTTCTTGTTCCTTGAACTGCTAGGACAGGTACTGGTTGTCTGTAAGAAGGTCCAAATTCCTTCTTGTCCGCAATCTTTTCTCTGACTAGATCCCCAACTTTTGGAATCCAGACAGGCCTTGCTGGGACCGCCGGTTTTCCCCAGTGGTGGTTGGCTGCAGGAATACGTTACTTTGTTTTGATCTCAGTTCATTGAGTTCCTGTAAAACAGCCAAACGATCTTTGATATCAAACGGTTTATTTTCCACCACTGTGCCTACGTGATCGAGATCTGGTACCCACATTCTTGTCCCAAATATGACCTCATATGGAGTGACCCCCCCTAGAGAACTTCTTGGCAGATTATTTAATGAGCGTTGGACCCCATAAAGATGTTTGACCCACCCATCACCCGAACCTAATACCCTAGCTGTTATAGACTGCTTTATGTCCCGGTTTTCCTTTCCACAACCGAATTTCCCTCAGGATGGAATGGAGAGGAGTACCGCAATGCAACGCCCAGACTGGCCATGGCTTCTTTGTAAGCCCGAGAGCTAAACGCAGGGCCCTGGTCAGAATGTAGCGTGCCTATTGCGTATGTGCCGTTAAAGACTCGCAAATCTTTTATAACAGTTCGAGCGTCAGCCGAGCGCTGAGGCCATATCCATAGGAACCTAGAGCATGAATCCACTGCAACCATGATATATTTATAGTTACCGTCCCTTTGCAAGGGACCGCAGTGGTCCAGGTAAACACAAGCTAATGGTTTGTCAGAAATTAACAGGGGTGTCCTCGAAATACTGGTTCGATTTGAGTAATTTTTTGAGCTATCCAGAATGGAATTTGCTCACGTTTTGTGGGCATTTTACCCATAACTGCGTATAGAGTCTGTGGTGTAATTTTTTAGTGTATTCCCCTGTTGAGGGGTTTGATTTGGAAGTGTCAATGGTGGTTGGACTGTGAAAGTCCGCATGACATATTGGACTAGTTGTCTGTAGATTTTTATTAACGCTGTTATTTGAGTAAGTAGTTCCTCGTCTGACATTATTTCGATGTCAGGATGAGGTGTATAGCCGGCTAGAATCGGCCATGTTGCTCTAGGTCCACCTAGTGGACCGAGCCTGGTAATGTTTCTGTGATGTTTTAGGGCGCCTTTAAACCAGAGCTGATGCTCCTGGTATGTTAGTGGAATTTCAATATCCTCGAAAGGAATATATTCCTCTGGTGGATCATCTTCTTTGTAGAAGTGAAACAGTTTTGTAACTGGATTGGATTCAGGAAATATTACCCATGAATAGAATACCTCTGTCTGAAAGGATTCGTGTGCCTCTATCACGAAAACTGCTCTACCTCCTCTTGGTGGTAGGCCGTGTTATATGAGTTTTAGAGTGATGGCTCTTCTTAAGTTTGGATGGATGTCTATGACACCCTCCTCGGTTTCATTTAATCCGGTAATGTTAAAAACTGCTGCTTGGGCTAGATCAGCCGCAGCTCCACCGTTTCCGGTGGCATCGTCGGAGTCAGGCATTTTGTTGTTTGAAAAAATGTAGAACAAGTTTCAAGGAAACAAAGATAAGGTGCACAATATTTTGGAACACTGTATCCTTCAACGTTGAGCAAACCAATCAGCTAATAAATAGGGTGCTTCCCTATTTAGCCGTGGCGGATACTTAACCCTGCCCACTCCAGATGTCTTTTGGAGTATATGGGTATGGGTCTCTGAGAGAAAAGGCACGGCTGAGTTACTCAGTATCTAGCGTTGAATTACCGCCTTACCAAACGTTGGGTGCCATGTAGTGTAGCTCCTATTTCCCTAATAGGCTCTGCGCATTGGAATAATATACCCTATAGGTTTGACATAGGACTGAGGTCGGTATGTCCCTATCGAGTATATTAAACTTGATTACTTGTGCCAGCTAGCTCAGAGGCCACTAGAAACTCCTTGACAAACAAGAAGGGAGTAGTTTCTGGCAGCCGCAAAACATGACCACTTTGTTTCCCTTTAGAATCAGAACGTGTCCCAGAGTCGTGGAAACAATAGATAACTATTTCACTCAGCTCACTCATGCATACTTAGTTTTCCTCAAAGTTACACAGAAAGAACAGACAGGCATTTCAATAAAAGATTTATTGAACAGTCTTGTTTCTCGTGTAAGTAGAATGTGCTGTTACGATCACAAGACAGTATGCAGGATAAATAATGTACAGTGTAAGCAGTAGAAATAAATAATACTGCGCTAGCATGATCTTTAGTAGATATTCATTTACATAAATAACATAGACTAAAAATGCGAGTACTCATACGATGCGTATCTTAAGCTAGTTCTACCCCAATGTACCTAACCTAACCTAGGTGTAGGGAGAGGTATGAAGTAGGTGAAGTATTCCTTACTATGGTATACTAAGAGTATGTTAAGCCTAATATGCCTAGTATGCCAAGAGTCCCTCTAGGTTTCTAGTCAGCTCCATACCTTAAGAATGAGAGAGGTGGGAATCTCTTGCCAGACTCGAACTCCAACACCCCGCGAGGGAAGTCAGATCACTGGAAGCTGGACTCTCTGCGTGCAGGGATGACAGCGTCTTCTCAGTGCGTCAGGCCAGGAAACGGGCTCCTCTGAAGTCGAGGTCTCCTCTAGTTTGCAAGGGCTAGGGAAGGTATATTTATACCTGAGAGGTACCTCTGAATGTTAGCATTGACGTGGATCGGACAGCGGAAGACGTCATGAATGAACCCCTAAGGTATAACGGTTCATGCATAATAGATGAGTCCTTGAAGAAATCAATAGTCCTGTGCTAGGGAAACTCCCGAAGCCTAAGGGTCTGTTCTTCAAGAACTCGTTGTGACGTTAGGGTGGACAGATGTCGGAGACCATGCCTGTATTTGGAGTGCACGGTTTAATGCCTAAATAAGGACTGGGATTTTATGCCTATATAAGGACATGTTACAGGAAAACCTATATACGGACACCCTAAGAGGAATACAACACCAGTTGAGTCTTCATGTTCTAAGTGGAAATATATGGAGAGTTCATCTGCATTGGCATGGTTACGCCCAGGTCTATGTTCCACTGTATAGTCCATCCCCTGTAGGGAAATGGACCACCTCAAAAGTTTGGGGTTTTCACCCTTCATCTGTTTAAGCCATAAGAGGGGCTTATGATCTGTCTGAACAATGAAGTGAGTGCCAAACAAGTATGGCCTCAGCTTCTTCAGAGCCCAAACCACAGCAAAGGCTTCCCTCTCAATAGCTGACCAACGTTTCTCTCTGGGGGTCAGCCTTCTGCTTATAAAGGCTACTGGCTGATCCTGACCCTCTTCATTCAGTTGTGATAACACAGCCCCTACCCCATCTCAGATGCATCAGTTTGAATAATTAATTGTTTGGAATAGTCAGGACTTTGCAGAATGGGAGCAGTGCACATGGCCTGCTTCAGGTCATCAAATGCCTTTTGACAGCTAACTGTCCACTGAACTTTCTTAGGCATTCTTTTGGAAGTCAAATCATTCAAAGGGGTCACTATGGATCCATATCCTTTGACAAACCTCCTGTAGTACCCAGTCAGGCCCAAGAAAGCTCTGACCTGAGTCTGGGTAGTTGGAGCAACCCATTCCATGATGGTCTGGATTTTGCTCTGCAATGGCTGAACCTGACCTCCACCCACAAGGTGGCCCAGGTACACAACCTTACTCTGCCCTATCTGGCACTTAGTGGCCTTGATAGTGAGGCCTGCTTTTTGCAGGGCCTCCAAAACATTTCTCAGGTGGACCAGGTGATCCTCCCAGGTGGAGCTAAAGACAGCAATAGCATCAAGATAAGCTACACTATAGGCTTCTAGGCCTGTGAGAACTTTATTCATCAACCTTTGAAAAGTGGCAGGTGCATTTCTCAAGCCAAAGGGCATTACCACAAATTGATAGTGCCCACTGGGGGTTGAAAATGCTGTTTTGGGCTTAGCTTATACTAGGGACTTATAAGGGTACCCCAGTATCCAATCTGGAGTGTACCAAAGTACATGTATGTCAATTTAAGGGAGAAAGCAGATAGACTGGGGTCCTGATTAGCAGGATCCCAGTCAGACTAGTCAAAAACAGTGAGACATCAAGCAAAAAGTGGGGGTAACCATAAGAAGCAGATCCTACTTTCCTACAAGAAGTGTCTGTGAAATTGAAATAAAAACAGTCCCTTTTGCATAAATAATGGGTGCCATCGTTATTTGAGGGTGCGCGTATTTGAGAATTTTGTATGTACTTGGGACTTTATGTCAATCGTATGCATATCTAATGTGTTTTTGAACTATAAACGCCACTACAACTTGACTGTACTACAAATGAGTCTAGGACCGACTGTTTTCTATATCAATTGATACCCAGGTCCGTGGACAGTTTTTGGGTTACCCCATTATGTTATAATGGGTCTCCTTGGACATCCGGCAAGCTTTTGACACTCTGGGGTGGGATTATATGCTTGCGACATTGTGGCGGTATGGGTTCCCCCCAGAGTGTCTTAAATGGGTAAAACTATTGTATTCTATACCCACGGCCAAAACAGGCCAATATATATCCCAACCTTACCAGATACTATGTGGGGCCCGTCAAGGTTGTCCCCTATTCCCACTCCTCTTTGTGTTGGCAGTGGAGCCACTTGCCCAGCATCTTCATCGTACTATGCCAAACATCGGAATCCCAGTTGAACGGGTTGTTCACTCGGTGTCCTTGTACGCCAATGATATGCTCCTGTAGCTAAAGGATCTCCGGACAGATATGGCTGGACTGGCCCGCTACTCTCACAGTTTGACTCCATGTCAGGTGTACAAATAAACGCCCCTAAGTCCTGGGGGTATTCCTTCTATGGCACTTATATATTGGTGAGCTACAACTGAAAACAGAACCTGATTTCTTCCGTTATTTAGGGATCCATATTTATAGGAAAACACAGGATATACTGGAGGGAACGTTGGTGCATATCATAAATTCCCTGAGGTCTCAGGTGTCGTTCTGGGTCAGATTACCCATATCAATTGCAGGCAGGATGGCTCTGGCAAAAATGGTGATGTTACTGCGCTTACTGTACCATTTTGTGAATCTCCAGCTGGTGGTCCCAACTTGGGTATTTAAGCTTGTGTACTCCATGCTGATCGATCTTGTCTGGGGAAAGGGACGGCTTAGAGTAAGCCTGTATAAACTGCAGCTGCTGGAGTCCAGTGGGGGAATGGGAGCCCTAGATTGTAAAGCCTATTGCATAGCTGGACAGCTACAATGGTTATCATATTGGTTAGCAGGCCATAATTTGTTTGAAATAGGATATCCAACCATGCACCTGCAACAAGGGAAGCTCAACACACTGTTATGCTCAGAGTCCTTGTTATCATACGTAGACTCACTATTGCTGTGTACTGCCCTGATGTATTGGAGAATGGCCTTAAAGCACTCTAACACACGTATGCCATATGCCCTGAATATTCCACTCTGCGGTCTCCCAACATCCATGGGCACATTGACGGCCCGAAGGCTGTCTTCCTGGGATCGGCCCAGGGTGACGTCAGTTGGATCCCTGTTCATGGATGGAGTTCTTCTGCCCCATGCGGAGTTTGTACAGGTCCACTGTTTGCCAGATTCTTTATTTCTGACTCGCTCAAGTATTCTCCACTATGTGCGCAAACATTAGGTATTGGATAATAAGGAACCTGCTACTTACGAGTTGCTCCGAGCGCTGCACAGAATGGGGCACGGGAGCCATTTGGTATGCTCGCTCTACCGTGGTCTGAGAGAACACCTCGTAGTTTCGCTCACCCCCTTGAAACTTAAATGGGACTCCGACTTGACAAGGGAACTAACTGACAAGGAATGGGCCTACATTTTAGAGTACCTCAAACGCATTTCCCATAATACCCGATTTAAATTTATCCAGTTTTCAATACTACTCAGAGCGTATCTGACACCATACAAGCTGCATGCAATGTACCCTGCAGCCGCAGCAGAGTTCCCTGCGTTGTCATTCACCCAATGCCGAACTCATACATGTGCTTTGGTCCTGCCTCTCCCTAATAGGGTATTGGGGGGAGGTTTTGGGGGGGCTCTCACAGCTGACGGTGTACATAACTGGACATTGTTGGAATTTTGTATTTTGGACCCCACTGCCTAAAACGGCTAAAGTGATGCAATGCTTTTTCGACCTTTCATTACTTCTGGCAAGGAGATTGATTGCAAAATGCTGGAAGTCTCCTCGGGCTCCTAGGAAAGGGTCTTTGGGGGAGGAGGTACTGCGCTGTGGCTCCACTGAAGGTGAGGCACTGCGGCAGGAAGACATAGAGGCCTCCGTAAGAAGCCAATTTTGTAGAGCACACACTCTTGTTTCCTGGAGGACTCAAAGTTAGAAATGTTGCCACCTCTTGTGACACATCGGCCCCCACATTCCCTACTGATGATAACCCTGTCAAAACTAAGACCACCCAAACTTGTTCTGAGGGGTAGGTTAGGGAGTTCTGGGGAATGTTCCATATTTCCCTTTTATTATTATGAATGTATGATTATAATGGCTGTTTCATTGCAATGCTTATGTTGCTTCCTTTCTATTCTGGATGCCAACAACTTTGTACCATCAGAAAGTATATATGACGGCACGTTTATATATTACTTTTGTACCAGCACCAACCTGAAAATCATAAAAAAAATATGTAAAAAAAAAAGTGTATATGGTGTGTGAAATATTTAACGGATATGTATACAGTTTCGGGGTCTACGGTTGCCCTTCCACTTTGGGAACCACTGAAAAATTGTGCGGGTAGTTGACAGACCACTTTTTTGCAAGAAGTTCATTGTGCACATTTAATTTGATGCCCTTCAATTCTTATGATGTTTTCAAGGACTGTTCTCCAGAAAACAAGAGTGGCATCGTGGAGTTTCAGCAGTCTATGGTAAACAGCCTTATTGAACTTGAGTGAGCAACTATTCTCAGCATCTGTGTGGATTAGGATGTGGCTAGATTGAAAGATTGCCACTTTTAGCATTCAAAAAGACTTTCCTTGTCAGAGATATAGAGTGATGTATCCAAAGAGGAATGCGAAAGGAGAGGATCCTTCTCTGTGCTTAATTTATAAAAGAGTAAGTGCTGTGGCCCAAAGTTTAGCTCAGAATCCTGCGACTGGCGCTACTGAATGTTGACATTCCAAATACCAAGCTGCGCATTGTTGATTCCACCTCATGCTTCTTTGATCCACCACTAGACACTTCCTATCATTTTAACTCACTCTTGCTTGTTCCTTCGTCTTCCTTTGTCTTGTTGTTTGCGTGTTTCAATTTGTCCTTCCCTTCCTGGGTATTTCCCTCTCTTGCTCTGGGTGAAAATCTGATGAGGAAAAATAAGCAGCGGTCTCTAAAAATGAGTGCTGTAAACCCCACCTGCAACCACCGCTCAAATTAAACACAGGTCCTTCTAATCCTGGCCTGTTGTTATCTCACATGCATCACACTCTACCATACACACCTGAAATATTGGGAGCAACGTTGACTGTAAAGGTCAAGGCAAAGTCCTCTGCATCGTCTTAGATCTCTGTGTGTTTTTCTTCAGATGACATGTCTAGCTGCAATAAATCTATCACCAGGGGTTCTGTTCTTTCTGCTGGGAAAGAAGTTTTGGTGAGCTCCCTCCTTAAGAAGCCATTCGCTGATCACTCTACATTAATCAATTTTTGTCGTACTCCTGTTTGCCATTTCCTAAGAAAGATCTTAGAAAATGCTATTAAAGCACAGCTGTTCCATTTCTTGGAATCTAACCATATTCTGAACAATGTCCAATCTGGCTTCTGACCTTCCCATAATAACAAGCGCACCCTGATTTCCATCTTTGATGATCTTCCTTCTTGATAGCTGTGCTGTTTTCAACACAGTCTCTCACAAGCAGTATTGAGCGCCTGGCGGTAGTCAGTTTTTAGGACAGGCCTATTGCTTGGATCAAGTGGTATTTATCCAATTATACCCTAGCAGTCTATCTTTCTTCCTTCTGCTCCGAGTCTAAACCTTTATCACATGGTGTTCCTTGTGCCTTGTCCTCAAGTTGGACACTGTTTAATCTCTGTCAGTCCTTTAGCCCATCTCATTCACTCTGTTTTGTTCCAGTTCATGTGTTATGCTGATGGCACACAGATATTAATCTCATTTGAAAAATCAATCCCAAGTCACAGATTACAACTTTCAGAAAAGTCTGCTGAATGTTGTCATTTGAATGAGTAACAATTCCCTCAAATTAAACAGTGATAAAACAGACATCTTGAGGGTCTCTGGTTGGAATAATCCTTGATCTTTAGCTGTGAAGTTGTTCCCCACACACCCCAAACGAGACTTTCCTCATGTTCTGGTCTTTTCTGTACGGAAGCATATTATCCACCTGGATCAAGATGTCCCTTTCCACTCAAGTGAATAAACTCCTTGCTACATCCCTCCTTCACCTGAAACTCCTCTGAAAATGTAAGTAATTTTTGCTTTTCCACTCAATCTGCCTAGTTCTTCAGGCTATCATACATGTCAGTACGACTATTGCACATCCCTTTTTAAAGATCCCCATCTTCTCTAGTACATTGTATTTAGCGAATGACTTCATAATGCTGCTGTTCCTCTTATTTTCAAACTTCTGGTCTACTTGTCCATTACCTCTTGTCTCAAAGTACTGAATTTTCCTGCCAGCTGCCAGGATTATCTTTACAGCTTTTTGCCTTCTCCATGTGGTATTTTATCGACCTGGTCCAGTCTATCTACAACACAAGTTTACACAAGTCATTATTCACATGTTCGTTCTCTGCATTCCTCGTCATTTCAACTCTTGGTCATACCAGACTTTTCCTGGCCTTGAGCTGGCAGCTGCGCGTTTTCTGTACTGGCAGCTAAGTACTGGAAGTCTCTTCCCACACATCTTCGGACCACAGCATATCTTTTAGCTTTCCAAAAAGCTGTCAAAACGTGGCTTTTGCCACTTAACTTTTTTCCTATCTAGTTGGATGCCTAATGTCTGTTGTCTTCCAGAGCCAGGACACCATTATAGATAACAGTATGTTTTAAACATTTTCAGTCCAGAGTGTGGTCTGTATTGCCATATGGTATATTATATTTTGAGCACCTGTTTGCCAAATGTTTGACATGTTTTAGTAACACCTGTTGTGCATGCAAACTTAGGGCTTTGTTTAGAGTTTGGCAGACGGAGTACTCCATTAACACGTTGCAGATATCCCATGTGTCCTATTACAATTGCTATAGGCTATAATGCACTTTTAGCATAGCAGGTGAGACATGTTTGCGATAGAGTATCCCATCCACTAAACCCTAAATAAGGACCATAGTTGGTCATCCCCTTCTGATAGATGCTTTTGGGAGTATGTTCATTTTAGAAGTGTTCAGGAAACAAAATTAACATGAAGCTTGATTGGTGTTGTCTCTGTGTGAGGCGGATAACTGGCAGTGTGTCTGTGGTGGTTGGCTAACAGTGCACGTGCTGGGTGGCAATGTGTGTAGTGATTTGCTGAAGGTGTGTTTGCATGTAAGTTGGCTGATGAATGGGAGCGTAGTGACCTGAGAGGTGCTTCACTTCTGTGGATGCTTGAATCTGATCGGCTCTTGAATGGCAGTTAGTTGATATGAGTTTTGTGTTTAGCACGCGGCTGGCAAGATGAATGACTTTCTATGTGGTGTATGTGAATGGACAGTAAAATGTTGGGTGTCTTGGTGTGGCTTTACTGCTTAGAAGAAGAAAGTTATGGATGTCTGATATTGAAATTACCTTATTAACGGTGATTTGAGTTTTCTTTTATTTGAAATTATTTGTTAGTAACATTTGATCTTTGAACCTTGTACGAGTTTGTATGTGAATATTTGACGGTAGAATGCTTAGCATGTATCTAATGTGTACAATGTTAGTTTGAATTGCTTTATACAAATCTAAATGTTTTTCCAATAAGTCTGAAATACTTTTTCATCATCGGTGCCTATCCACACCCTGGTAGGGTGGTACCACCAAGGCGGACTCAACCAGAGATGGGAGTTCTTATATAAATTGTTATTAGATTATAGCCCAGGTTTAATGTTTTCAGGGAGTTCTGTGTATGAAAAATTAGTAGGATCCACCTAAATGACACCATCCTAGACTCCCCTAGGTGTGTCTGTTTTTTAGAAATGTCTTGGATTGGTGCTGCCTGGGCCCAAAACAAAAGCTGTCCACATTTCCAGAATGGTTCAATTTCAAAGGCACAATATTGCTTGCTTCCCCACTGTGTTTTGGGGCCCTTCCTGTCGCAGACCATAGGTCCAGCCACACAAGCAGGGTACCGTTTTTATCAGAAGAAGTGTGGGAACATAGAATAGTAGAATATTTAGAATTAGCCATTGCATTTCTGCCCATTTGTGCCTTCCCGATGTAAGGCAGTGAGCAATAAAGGTCGCATTTTGCAAAAGGCCTTCTGTAGCACATATGCTATACGAGTAACCCTAAATTCAGACTTGTACAAATAACTAATATTCCTAAATTCATTAACTTGGGCACATTTAAGAAATGCAAAAGTTTCCTTCATACCCATTTTTCCTTCGTTGGATGTTACCATATGAATTTATGCATGGTTGGTACTTGATGAAAAATCATTATAAGCTGCATCTGAGTTGCTGGTTATGGGTGTTGCTCAGATATGAATTTACCTTAAATAAATGAAAAGGCAAGAGGCATTCGGCAAAACAGGAACATGTTAGTTTAATTAAACTCTGCAGCCGGGAGAGCCTGGACAGAATGCATCTGCTCAAAATCTCTTTGTGTAGAAAGTTTTGGCCGCTCTTATATACAGTTCATGAGGTACAGTAAAACAATTTTCTACAGTCCAAAAAGCATCTTGGTTGTAAATCAACCAGCGTGGGCATCTGATAAGGACACAAATGGCTCTTGACCTCGGGGAGAGCTGGTGTGGGCCAGTGTGTATGTGTTCAGATGTCCAGCATGAGGAAGGCGTGATCATTTTGTGTGGTGTGCCTGTCGTGTCCTGATTGGTTGAGTGTACCTATATACACGTGGTATTTCTGGGGAACGCAAGCCTTTGGCCAAATGGGTTTTATTGGGGCCAGTTATCTCGGACTTGTTTGTGGTGCAACTATCTATCCATGGAATCATTCAGGGTTTTCCCTGGGTGCATTTGTCTTTGGTTTATGGGGGACCCCACCTGTGACCTGTAACTCGATAGGCGTGGGCATGGGTCGCAGGACCTGCCTGACCACATATCTCTAACTCTGTTTTGATGGAGAGGTCACCTTGGGTGAATTCAACAGCAATGATGTGAGTTCATCTGAACTCTTAAAAATAATATGACAGCCACTGGTATCATTTTTATTTGACATTATCAACATTGTGCATACAGTTGTCATCTTGCACATTGATATAGTTCATATACAACTTGGGAGTAAATATTACTGTCTTGAGAAAGATGGTTTGACCAGGATGATATCATGGAAACGCGTCGACGCTCTGACACCTAATCTGTGTTGCGGGTTGGCACAATAGATATCAAATAAGTCTCAACATATCGAGTTCCAGCCTTAACGCTACTTTAACACAGATATGGTTTATTAATGACAAAGTATATTGTCTTTTAATACTCTCCCTTTTCCTTTTTTTATTTGTTTCATTTCCCTTTGTAAGATTGAATTTTACGTGTATACAATTGTTGCAGGATACTAGTACTACTGTGTATAGATATGAAATATATATGATTCCCTGTGACATTTGATTTTCTTTTATTATGAACTGTTTTTATTGTTTTTAATAAACCGATCTGTACAAATTCTATTCCCACAAATGCGTGTTGGCACACTATTTTGAGCAGAGAACGATATATCTCGATTTTGTGTTTTTTTTGTAGTGAGCGATACGAGTGAGCTGGATGAATGTGAATAGTGAACAATATATAGTCCACCAGAGGATATATTGTCATTTATTGATGCATCAAAGGTTTCCTGCATCTCGGGTGTCCAGACCAGCTCTTCACTGTCGGTTGTGGCTTTTTTCATCGCCCCGAGCAAGGGGGCCGTGAGGGTGCTATAATTGAAGACCCATTGTCGGATATAGTTGCACAAACCTAGGAACTTTTGCATACCCTTTTTCGTCTTGGTTGGTGGCATGGTCCTGATCAAGTCTGTCTGTTCCGGCGTAATCCGCTGGCAAGTTGATGAAATGAGCTGACCCAGATAGTTAACCTCCTGTTGCACATAATATACTTTCCCTTTTTTAACCTTGTATCTCCTTGTGGCCAGTGCTGAGACGAGGGCTATCGTCTCTTGGTGACACAGGTATCTGGAGGGACTGCAGACCAAGATGTCATCAGCATACTGGATGAGGGTGCTGCTTGACTGAAAGTTAGCGAGATCCTTTCTCAGTGTTCTGTTAAAAATACTGGGGGATTCGCAGTACCCTTTGGACAGTCTGCGGTATAATAGCTGGGCCCCACGGAAGGTGAATGCCGTGAGGTACTGGCTGCCAAGGTGCAATAGGATGCTGAAAAATGCATTCTTTATGTCTATCATGGAGAAATAGCAGGCGTCTGCCGGTATGCTAGTCAGTATAATGGAGGGGTCCAGCACCACTGGGAATTTCGGGACCACAATGCCATTCAGGGGCCGCAGGTCCTGAACTAGATGCCAAGTTCCTCCCTGACTCTTCTTGATCGGGAAGATCAGGGTATTGCTGGGGGAGACCCCCATATGTAGGACCCCTTGATCTATTAGTGCCTGAATCATGGGGGCTATGCCCTCATCCTCCTCTTTGGAGAGTGGGTACTGACGCACACGGGGCATGAGGGCCCCCTCACTCAGTGTTTTCCTTATTGTGTCTGCAGTGTTGATGAGCCCTACATTCATAGGGCCCCTGGTTGGTGTGGTATAGAGGCTAAGTCCTGCTCCTGTTTGTAAACATGTGCTCTCGTAGCTCACCTGGTATCTCTGAGTGTTTGTGAGTCTTTATTTTTGCAATGTACTGTGACCGAATCATTGATGGCTCAGAACTGAAATGAACACAGAGATTTTCATTAACAAAAGTCACGTCCTGAAGACAAACGTAACTTTTTTGGCAATTAGCAACATTGTTGCTATCGCGTGTGGAGCGGATATGGGCAGTGAAGACGAGTGGCTTCACTCGCATTCATATGCTCTCAGGCAGAGTTAATAGTGATTAAAAGTCTATGTCCTTATTTGGCAGAATGTCACTTATTGTGAATATATCGTGGTTTTCAAAGCAGTCATCTCCACCAATATTCCATGGTGGATGTTGGTGCGGGTGGCCACCTTCAAGTCAGTTCTTATAGTTAGGCTAGATTAGTCGCTCTCAATCATAGCTTCCCATTGCATCTTGGTACTTGTGGTGATAGAGCTCAGCTGGACTTTATTGTGCAGCTTTTTCAGTTCGCAGAGCTAATAAAGTTTGTTGACTTCGGACATTTAATTGAGTCCCTGACTTACAGTATTAAATTTAAGAATTAAGTATGCTTCTTTTTTCATCAGTCTTGCCTCGGAATCACCTCCTCTAGAATTTGGCTGGGTGACATCCGTTACCAAAGTAGAGAGGGAGGCAGAGGTAGAGGCTAGGTTTATCCTCCTGACAGTTACGTAGTGAGACAAAAATCGAGTATGTCTAAGAAAACCTGCCCTTAGGAAATTAGATAGGATACAATGAGAGTTCGTTGTAATCACTTGTCTAGAAAAAATACTTTTTTTCTAGAGACCCCTCACCCACCAGGGTTGCCTCTAGGTGGCATGCTTCATCATTTGGGTTCCTCTCAATTATCTACGGATTGAGGCGTGCTGCGACTTGCGAATTACGTAGGAGCACTTTTTATTGTAGACTATGTGTAGTGCAGTGATGTGGAGTGGAAAGGGAAAGAAAATTAAAAAATACCTAACTAGTTGGCCACTCTTTTATTCCCGCCCCTAGTTGGTATGGTTAAAAATCAGGGGTCGTTACTGAGAAGAAACCTGACCTTAATGAGTCTGGTTATCTCAGTAATATGTTTTTGTCAACATGTTTCGAGCTGTTCCCCTAATAGCTCTTCATCAGGATTCCACGGGGTCCAGCCCCGTGTGTACCACTCCTAGTGAATCCTATAATAAGGATACAAAACATGCACACCTAATGCGCATGCACTGTATACATACGGTTCTAGTGATTAATCCATATCTGTAATTAGAAAGCAAAGAGAGACATTAAAAGCAATGACCTGTCAGCCGGGCTGGCAGGCCACATTAGCTTAATTATGCATGCAACTATAGAATATATGAATATATCGCACCATATATTGTGTGTGCTCATAGGGTCTATCCTGTGTGCTCGCGTAGTGGAGCGGATAGGGCAGTGAAGACGAGTGGCTTCACTCGCATTCATATGCTCTCAGGCAGAGTTAATAGTGATTAAAAGTCTATGTCCTTATTTGGCTGAATGTCACTTATTGTGAATATATCGTGGTTTTCAAAGCAGTCATCTCCACCAATATTCCATGGTGGATGTTGGTGCGGGTGGCCACCTTCAAGTCAGTTCTTATAGTTAGGCTAGATTAGTCGCTCTCAATCATAGCTTCCCATTGCATCTTGGTACTTGTGGTGATAGAGCTCAGCTGGACTTTATTGTGCAGCTTTTTCAGTTCGCAGGCTAATAAAGTTTGTTGACTTCGGACATTTAATTGAGTCCCTGACTTACAGTATTAAATTTAAGAATTAAGTATGCTTCTTTTTTCATCAGTCTTGCCTCGGAATCACCTCCTCTAGAATTTGGCTGGGTGACATCCGTTACCAAAGTAGAGAGGGAGGCAGAGGTAGAGGCTAGGTTTATCCTCCTGACAGTTACGTAGTGAGACAAAAATCGAGTATGTCTAAGAAAACCTGCCCTTAGGAAATTAGATAGGATACAATGAGAGTTCGTTGTAATCACTTGTCTAGAAAAAATACTTTTTTCTAGAGACCCCTCACCCACCAGGGTTGCCTCTAGGTGGCATGCTTCATCATTTGGGTTCCTCTCAATTATCTACGGATTGAGGCGTGCTGCGACTTGCGAATTACGTAGGAGCACTTTTATTGTAGACTATGTGTAGTGCAGTGATGTGGAGTGGAAAGGGAAAGAAAATTAAAAAATACCTAACTAGTTGGCCACTCTTTTATTCCCGCCCCTAGTTGGTATGGTTAAACATCAGGGGTCGTTACTGAGAAGAAACCTGACCTTAATGAGTCTGGTTATCTCAGTAATATGTTTTTGTCAACATGTTTCGAGCTGTTCCCCTAATAGCTCTTCATCAGGATTCCACGGGGTCCAGCCCCGTGTGTACCCTCCTAGTGAATCCTATAATAAGGATACAAAACATGCACACCTAATGCGCATGCACTGTATACATACGGTTCTAGTGATTAATCCATATCTGTAATTAGAAAGCAAAGAGAGACATTAAAAGCAATGACCTGTCAGCCGGGCTGGCAGGCCACATTAGCTTAATTATGCATGCAACTATAGAATATATGAATATATCGCACCATATATTGTGTGTGCTCATAGGGTCTATCCTGTGTGCTCGCGTAGTGTGTCATAAACATGCCACACACTGTAGATGGGTGAAAACACTCATAAAATAACACTCATGAGACAAGACACCACGTGACAGTACAACATAAAACCTAGAAGAAGTAATCCATGTGACGCACTTCTGTTAATGCTATATTATTGCCTCATGGTCAAAGCCAGGGGTAGAGGGGCTTGTAGTCACACTCTAAAATTGGGAGAAAAAGGTCTTCTTACCAGATGCTCCTGACGTTGCTTAACAGGTGGGTAGTGTACTCCATCTGAAGGGAAAAAGGGGGCCCCCCACCACTTACTTCGTCAAAGCCGCCTCCGGTTCAGTAACCTACTTCTCTCCCTGGGGACCGCATACTAATGGGTGCATAGCCCGCTTCCGTAAATAAAGCCCGTTCCTAACCATGCGGTGGGAGAAAAACAGCCTTGTCATGCTGCTCCGAGGCACTGGACCGCGCGCTATGTTCATAATGGCCGCCGCTGCTGGCGTAGCGGCGGCACCACCATGCTGGGAGAATTCCCATTCTGAAAACATATAGTTACCGAAACTGTATGAGGAATTGAGACTTTTGGAAATATTTTCCACATTATGCTGAATTGAATCAAGTGATTTGCAAGGGCACAAGGAAACACACTGGGAAATACACAGATATAGTATTTCTCCGACTCCTTGCCAATTCGCAAGTCCTACTCGGCGGTGGTTAGATGTAATGGCTACTAGTCAAGTGTAATATTCCTTAAACCAAGGAGCCTGCTTATAGTATGGAGAGAGGGCTTCCAATGTATATAAGTCTTATCCTTCCTGTTTCTGCATTCATGTACCCGTGGATTCAGCTCGCAGTAAAATTATTGCTATACACTGTCTAAATAGCGGCTGATCCGTGGGTTCTTTTCAAACGCTAAGATGTACTATTATTAGACAGATGTTTATCTGAAGAATCTCTCAATGATACATTCCTAGTGAATAGTAACGCACTCTTATCCCGTATTACTAATAATGTGCAAGCAGGGGGTCACTGTTTGTAAGTATCTAGTCTTTGCAACACAATATTTTGGTGTGGTACATTCTCATGGTTATTGTTAGACAAGGGCGAGGTATCGATCTGTTGTGTCCTTGTGTGATCGTGATAGTGTACCCTATAACACCTGTGTGTTATTCTAGGTTAGAAGGACTCCTAAAAATGTCTACAACTAATCTAAATGTTGTACATTTTCAACGTAAGAGGTCCCACTGGATATTGTCATTAAGTTCCACGGTGTCAGTGTGGAATTTGTACACCCACCGCTGCTCTTTCTCCAGAAGTCTGTGTTCCAGATTGTCACTATAACACAGATGTTCAAGGACAACCCACTTCAAGTCATTGGGTGTATGTTTCTGTTCCATGTAATGCGAGGACATTTTAGTGGTGATGCGTTGACAGCGGACATTACGGCGGTGTTCGCACACTCTGGTGCTTACTTTTCTCGTAGTCATTCCTACATAATGTAGGTTGCAGGGGCAAGTAATGAGATATACCACTCCTGTTGCATTACAGTTTGTTAGCTTTCGCAACTCCCTATTCATTCCATTGTTAAAGGACACATTTTTGGCAGTGATAGTAAGGTGGCAGACACTGCAATTCCTGCAGGGATAATGACCCGTAGCTGGTGTGCCTAGCATAGTTTGGTTCCTTTCTCTGTTGGTACCCAATTTTGGACGTGTGTGTACCAAAATGTCCCTCAAATTCCTCCCCCTCCTGTGGGAGAACATTGGTTTCGGGATGTTAAGTTGCCCACTGTTCAAAATGCGCCAGTGTTTCCCAATGATTTTGGTGACTCGATCAGAGGCTATGTTAAAGGTAGTGAGCAGATTCGTCTCTTGTCTTTTACAATGTTCTGTTTTTGGCGTGTTTCCAGCAGAGAATCCCTGTGATTGTTGGCTGCTCGTTTTTTTGCTTTTGACACTAACTTTTTGGGGTAGTTCCTTGCCAGAAGTTTGTCTGACAGTTTCTCGGCATGTGTTCTGAAATCATTGACCTCTGTGCAGTTCCTCCTTAACCTAAGGAACTGGCCGAAGGGGAGATTGTCTTTTAAATGCCTAGGGTGAAAGCTATCGTATAGTAATAAGCAGTGGGTTTCTCATGTGTTGTTGTTTTCAGGGTACCTTCAGTTGCGATGATGTTGAGGTCCGGGAATACCAGTTTAGATCTGCTCATAGTATGAGTAAATTTAAGGAACGTGTCTTGGAGATTCAGCCAGCTTATGAATTCATCTACTCTGGACTCGTCTCCCTCCCAAATCAGCAGAATGTCATCTTTATACCTTTTCCAAAGTGTGATGTGTTGGAGATTAGGGTTTGTTTCCGCCAGGATTTTATGTTTCTCTAGGTGGTGAACGTATAATCCCGCCACACTAGGGGCGAAAGTACAGCCCATACTAGTTCCGTGTTGTTGGCGGAACAGGGTATCTTCGAAGCGAAAGAAATTCTCAGTTAGAGCCCACTTACAGCATTCTAACACCAGGTGTCTTGGTGTGTGGTAGGTCCAGTTCCCTTAGCACCATCCACCTGAAATCTTTTTCTGTGTGTCCTTTACTGGTGAAGTTACTGACAAGGGGGGCTGAGGCTGTTTTTGTTTTAATATGAGATTTATGTTGGACAATTTATTGTTTAATCTCCTGGTTGGTTTTCCCGATGTATATTTTCTCACAGGGACAAATTATTGCATACATGACATTTTTCGTCCTGCAGTTAGGAAACTAATTGTGTTTCCATTGGGTGTGGCCTTTTGTAAGTGTTGAACCTTCGATTGTCTGTCTGCAGGCAATGCAGTTTCCACATTTATGGTGCTCTTGGATGGGCTTAAGGTTCCACTGTGAGTTGAGATCGCCTTTTTTGGTTGGTTGGTTCGTTGCTGCGTGCCCTGGCAAGTTGTGAACCTATACTGGTATTCTTTTTTCATTGCAAAGTGTGGAATGTCAAACCCGCACTCCAAGTTTTTTGTTAGATGCCAGTTGTTATGGATGATATTTTTAAAGTTGTTAGTCTGGGGGCAGTACGTTGACACACACACACCAATTTTTGCATTTGCTCCTTCTGTTTCTTGGCTAGTAAACACTCGTATCGTGTGAACCAGGCCCTTTTCATTGAGTGCTTGAGAAGCTTATGCGGATAGCCTCTTTCTTTTAATTTGTCCAGTAGAGTAGCAGAATTAAGGAAATAATCTTCTTTCTTGGTACAATTCCTTCTAATTCTTAGAAATTGTCCATAGGGCAATTTATCTTGCAAATTCCGAGGGTGAAAGCTTTTGTAATGAAGGGCATTGCTCTTGTCAGTGGGTTTCCTGTGCAAAGTTGTTATCAATATATTTTCTGCAATCTTTCTGTAATCTGCACTTCAACATCCAGGAATGTCAGACTAGTTTTGTTCTTTGTAATACTGAATTTAATGTTGGGGCTCCTGTTGTTCAGCCAGCCATGGAAAGCCGTTAACTGTTTATCATTTCCACTCTATACATACCATATATCATCTATATAGCGTAGCCATTGTGCAATGTGAATGGAGAAGGGGTTGTTGTTATAAATAAACCTTTTGTCGAACATAGCCATGTAGAGTACTGCCATTTCCGGCACAAAGTGACAGCAATGGGTGGTCCCTTTTGTTTGAGAAAAAAATATGTCTTCGAATTTAAAGTAGTTTTGTTGGAGTGCTAATGTTGCCAGCTTTAGAAAAAATTGTGTTGGAACTCTGTGTGGATGTGGTCTTATTTCCAAAAAGTATTCCATAGCCTCCAGGCTTCTTAGTTTCTATAAATTGGAGTGAGTACACCGGAGCTGAGGAGGATAATAGCCTATTTTAAATTTGAAGTATTCCTCCACAGAAGTCGACCAGCCAATGTCCTGATGAGAACTCTTAACTCCTAGTGGTTTGAAATACATCGACGATACAACCTTGGGGATTCTTCCAAACTGAACTATCTTGGACAGTGGAAAACTGACTCAAACAAAAATGCCACTTTGGTCAAATTACATTGAAACCACCAAGTTCTTTTCCAAGGGGGTCACGACATCCTAAAATATTTGTGATAGTGTCCTCTGGTTTACAATTGTTTTGACTAGTTCTGTTCATGTTATTCAAGTTGTTGTTTAATGAACATGGAATCACCAACTAGGTGGTTATTTAGTTTTTTTATGCACACATTCACATTTATTTGTCAGGTATATGTCTAGTCCGGTGTCATGATTGAACTGCTTTGCACTGTGGAGTATGTTATATTTGTGTTTTTTTGAAAAAGTAGATGTGATCAATAAAAAAGTAGAGAATGTTTTTTTCATGACAAAGTGAAAGCTGATAATATGTATTTTTTCAATTGCTCTGCTGCCCTCACCACCCTAAGCTCTATCGTTGGGTATGTAGTGTAGACCTCCCTTAGTTTGAAAACATCCCTAAGCTCCTCCCTGTCAGTGAGGGGTTGCAGCCCGTATCATGATTAGGTTCACGATACAAGGAGGTTCCCCAATGATGAAGCATGCCACCTTCTGGTGGGTAAGGGAAACTGTCCTAAGAAAGGGACTCTCTTGGTCGGTGGTTCTTACATCAGCAAGGCTAACAGTGTCCTCAGACCCAAGGGTTTACTGTTGTGTTTTGATTCAATAAATTGGGGAGCTAACCCTTGTGGGTCTTTAAATCTCCTCAGACCCTTTTGTGTGGTACAATAAGGCAATATTACCACATTTGGAGTGAGCACATGCAATGGTTAGCAGAAGTAAAGTGTGCAGAGTCCTAATGGCAGCAAAAAAGAGATCAGAAAGAAAATGGTGGAGGAAGGCAAAAAATTTGGGGGAAGACCATCCTAAGGCTGACAGGTCAAACAGGCATAGAGTAGAGTGACGTAGTTTGACGTACAGTAGAGTGGAATGGAGTGGCATAGATTAGACTAGTGTAGTGTGGCGTTGAGTAGCGTGGAATGGAGTGGCGTAGAGTAGAATGGAGTGGCTTAGAGTAGATTGGAGTGGCATAGAGTGGAATTGTGTGCAGTAGAGTGGAGTAGTGTGGAGTGGCATATAGTGGAGTGGCACAGAGTGGCAGAGTGGAGTGACTTAGAGTAGTGTGAAGTAGAGTTGCGAAGAGTGGAGCTAGGTGGTGTAGAGTGGAGTGGCATGGGGTAGAGTGGCATAGAGTGGTGTAGAGTAGAGTGGCGTAGAGTAGATTAGAGTGGTGTAGAGTGGAGTGGAGTAGTGTAGAGTACAGTGGCATAGGGTAGTACATTCTATATAAGTATAGTGTCAATAAAGATGGCAGATAGGGTGAAAGCAACATACATACGAATACGTATGCCTGTTTTCAATGTATGAAAGCACATTGCACATCCTGAAATAATACTGAAACTCTTATAAAAAAAAAAAGTGAATTGCAAAAAGACGAGGAAGAACACATACACTTGGTCCATGCTCCAGGAAGGAGCTGACACAAGAAAGGAAGGAAAGCCTAGGGTAGCTAAGCAATCGAATATTGCAAATGAGAGTGACAACAAAATCAACTAATTGTATGCTGTGGGTGGGTTGTAGGCCCAATGAATTATAAACAATACGTCTTGCAGAAAAGTGCATGCGCTGAGTATTCAAGACCTAAAAATGTTTTTGGGACCATTCTCAAAGGGGAAGGGGGCCCCCAGGGGCCCCCTTCTTGTTTACGAATGGGTTACCACCTCCTTTGCATGTAGGTAGGAATGTTAACTGAACGTGCCTTATTTGTATGCAATGTCGTAATGTTCATGTGCCATTTCTCTTATGTTGGCTGAATCTCGTAGGCCTGAATTGCATTTCCCTGAAAGCTCTCGCTTTAGAATTAATAGTTTGAATTTCATGTGTGCTGTGGACTTCGTTCTTTCTCACATTTGTGTTGCAGGTGGAAGAAGCGCCCTTGTTAGTTAAATTAATGTCTTTGTTTTAGTAGTCAGACAAGGAGAGAAGAGGATACATGTGAGCTAAGGCCGATAAGAAGAACTGTTGATTTTTCACACCGGAGAAGGCCTCGGAATCAAGGTCAACATGTTGCTGTTCAGGAACATTGCTGTCCCGAAGAAAAGTGCCTATGAGACCGTGGTCGCAGTGGATGGCGTGACCCGCAAGGACTCTTGGGAAGATACCTGTAATATTGGGACGTTGCAAGTAGTGAAAGCAGCCCACTTCTTCTCTGCCTTCAGAGAGACAGCATTTCAGAACGAGCTCTGTCTTGATAGCTTTATGCTATTGAACACATTGATGGTGGAGAGACCTCTTAGTAAGACTCCACATGCTGACACCTTTTTATCTCTTTCCCTGAGGATGCTTAAGTAAGGATGTCACTTCACTGCTAATGTAGGGATAGATTGATGCTTTACATTCATCAACCCTCGATGCAGAGAAGTTTGGACTCATGCTTTTTGATCCTCTGCATTCTATTTCTTGAGTTAATTGTCTTGTGCATGTTGCAGCGACTGAACTTTGTTCGTAAATTTGACTTTATGTTGATTCCAATGTATTTCTACACTCTCATTTTGAGGTGTCTCCATGTCTAGTTATTTTTGGCTTTGTAATAAATTAACTAACCTTACATAGTTGTCTGTGGTTACTATGTGTCCAGAGAAATTCCTTTTGAATTGATGGGCATTGTTAATGATTTTCTCCCCTCTACACTTACATGCTGCTAAAAAGAACCATTGGATTGAAGCTCTAGAACAGATCCAGAACTTATGGGCCTGGCCCTTTGCGTTGGTAGCAGTGTAGGATTGTTTGCACATGAAGCGAGGGGAGAATCCAGAATTAGTCTAGAAAAAAGGAGACCTAAAACCCCAGAGCCCAAAAATAGAGACCAATAACTGAGAACGACGGAATTCGGAGACTGGCGGAGTTTGATGATGGTGAGGCGAGATCAGTGGCAAACAGAGGAGTGAGTATCAGTAGGGTGTGTCGTGTGTTAGATTGCAGGAATTCATTGATTGTGTGATGTCCGACGGAGTTGGTGTGAAAGTTGAGTGAATGTGGTTTCAGGCCGGACGTGGTCCAAGGATTGAGATTTGAGTTTTAGGTCCCGAAGTGGCCTAAGATCCCGAGATATATTGAATGGTGTAGCAGACACAGAGTTATTGTGATTGTCTGACTGAGGAATTGAGGAGTTGCCGTGAGACCTCATCGACAGTTCCACCAAAGACAGGGAACTTTGTGTGACCGGGTCGTATGGGAATCGTTTAGTAAACCTTGTGTGCAGAGGTGAACTATATTGATTCAGGTGACCAGTGCAGGTCGAGGGTTGCCGTGTATGAATGTTCTTGGATGATTAAATTCTATTGATATTTTAGATGGTAGACAATTACGGAGTTTAAGATGACTGTGCAAGTGAATATGCATGGAGAAATTGTGAAGGAGGGTGAGCCGCTGAGAGGAGTGATGGTGACTTCAGAGTGTGCCGCGCTGCGATAGGTCGGTTGGTGTAACACCGTGCTGGGATTGGTCGGTAGTCATCAGGAAGTTGTGGTTGGAAAAATATTATTTCATCATAAAAATTCAATAACCTGTAATTGAATCATGCAATGTTTTAGGGAGTTGCGGGATCTTTTATGGGGTGATCAAGGTGTTGTTACTCTAGTGGGCGAAGAAGCCCCACAGAGGATACTCCAGCACACTATATGGTGACAAAAGTAGGACTCCATACTATAATTTGGCTTCAAAATTGGCACATAATCACTGAGAAAGAGGGGGAATTGTTGTTTCCACGTTTTGGTTCCTTTTGGTTGGACGTGTCGCATCAGTTGGGGGGAGTGATGTTTGCGCTGCGACCTTTACCTAGACCAACACAGTTTGAGGCGCTAGATGCATGGATACGTGCAGCACATGCAAAGAACAGGGAAAGATATCATGGGAAGATGAGGAAAGCTTTGAGGGCATGTCAGGAAGCGCAATGGGATACACAACTTAAGAGATGGAGAGTGAATACCATTGAAGGAGAAAGGTTGTACCCAATGCTGGTAGGAAGGGAGAATCAGAATGAAAGTGAAAATAGAAACAATGGGAGTGATACTGACGACAGCTTTTTGGATAGGTTGTTATTGAAGCACTCTCCACCTTACAATCCACACTCAGAGGAGGGAAGGCGAGAGATGGCGACTACAGGGAACATGGAGAGTGTGTCAGCATCTCAGACAGGTCATAGTACAGGAGTTGTGGGAAGGATATCTGCAGGAACGGGGGGACAGGAGTGCCCACCTTAGAAGGTATGGAGTCAACGCTGCTTCACGGTTACCGGAAGCTCTGACCGTACTGGTTACCATTGGTCCTGTTGTCCCTGTGAATGACCCGCGCTCAGTGGGAAACCTAAGTCAGCGACAGTCCATTCAGGCGGAGGGCACTGGATTGGGAAGATCAGAGAGCACAAATGGAAGTCGTCCATCTCTAGTGCCTATGGAATCTAGTACCCCTTTAGCAGCCACTGCTGATCCTTCAGGAATAAGCATTGGTTCCTTTACTATACGATCCATACCCGTGGTGAGCACGAGCTCAGACTTGAGGATGTGGGAAACACCAGTGAGGGGACCAGTGGATGTGACTTCAGAAACAAGTGCAAGTCAGGGAGCTACCGGAAATCAACATGTCCTAGATCAGTGATACTCAAAGTACGGCCCGGGGGGCACATGCGGCCCTCCTGACCTTTACATGCCGCCCCCTGGGCAGCAGCAGCACTAGGCTGCTGTTTACTCGACTCAGCACTAACATGGAAAAAATGTTAAATATACAGCAAACACTTATTTAAAGGTTATTTGCAGTTAGGGAAAGGAAGTAACTAGGCCCTTAACTTTAGGAACACATTCATTTTTAAGACAGCTATTAGATATACATGCTTTGCTTCCCCTACTCCCACTTTACACCCCCCGCTGGCATCAGTGCGGCCCTCGGTTATGCCATAGACCAAAATTTGCGGCCCCCGGGAAAATGTTTGTGAGTACCTATGTCCTAGATGCTACAGATTTAGAGACCTGGTTGAGAGATCATAATAACAGTAAGGAAGGTCAGGACAGTACATCGAGTCTGGGAACGATCAAGTTTGCAGTAAAGGTGAAACTATTGGATGTGGTGAAGTTGAATGCTGAGGTAGACTAGATTATCAGTAGTAATTTACCTTTGGAAAGAATAGAGACCTCTGAGCCAGATAACCTGTTGTTTATAGCGAAGGATGTCACCCGCAAAGTTAGACGAGCACACGAGAAGTTGTCAGAACTAGCTCAGAGATATGAAGTAGACTTGTCTCGGACGAAAATGCTACAGGGAAACATGAGGCTTAACTATAGTGACCAGGAGCTGGAGGAAAAGAGAGTGACGGGATTGAAAACACACATCCAAGAGTTGGTCATAGGCATTCAGGCTTGGAGTATGCTTGACAAGTGGGTGGAAAGGTGGTCTAAGAAGAAAAGTGCTAGAAAAGTGACAGGAGAAACGCCACCTCCAGGAGGGGGAACACCGGAAATTGAGGCGTGTCCACTATAAGAGGTGCCTAGTGGAGGGTATGTGCATGTTCCTTGGCGTAGAGGTGATCTAGCTGCATTCACCAATGATTTTCCTTGATTGAGGGAGAAACCTGCTGAATGGTACTAGCAAGTCGATCGCTTTGTTAAAATCTCAAAAGTGTTGTGGATTGACTTAAATACTCTGTTTGAAATTGTGGTCCCTAGTGATCTATGGTCTGCATGTAAAATCGTTATTGATTGGCCTGCTGCTGAGCCAGAGAGGGTCCTTCACCCTTGGTTATGAAAAAGTAAGATCAGGTGATCACAAGGTTGCAGTCCTAAATAGCCCCACAAGACATCAATTGGGTTAAGATAGATCGAACGATCCAGGAACCTAAAGAGTCAGTGCATGCCTATTACGAGAGGCTCTTGCAAGCCTTCAAGCAGTTCAGTGGGTTAGATACACTTGTCCCCAAAGACATGGGCCAATTCGTCTGAAAGTATGTGACACGATTGAGACTGGAATTCAGCCTCATGATCCAGCAACATTTGATCTGCTGGCAAAATAAGCTGTGGACGAAATTCTACGGTATGCCAGATATTGCAGTGATGAAGTGGATTACAAGCATAGGAGAATAAAGGAAAAGCTAATGCCGGTTCAGATGTGGAAGGGAGAGCAGGTGCAGGCAACAGGAGGAACAGTAGGTCATAATCAAGGGAATTTCCAAGGAGGTGTTCAGGGCACACCAGGTGCAGCCGGACAAGGAAGAGGGAGAGGTGTCCCCATAGATCCCAAAAAAGGGATAGATATTGCTAAGCTGAAATAGACAACTGCCTGACATTTTTGTCACAAGATCGGGCATTGGAAGCGCGAGTGATGCTTAAATCCAGTGAATCAGGTGCAGGAGGGAGAACTCGTACAAGTGACAGATGCAGTAAATCAGTTATCGGCGGTGACGAGGCCAAAGTCCTATAATACGGGAGGGAACCCGAATCAGTTAGTGCAAGTGCCGCAACCTCCGAGTATCTCACAGAACAATCGAACATACCATCAGATGCCCTTTAAGGAAGCATTAGATGGGTTTGATCAGTACCCGTCCCAATAACGGTCCCTCAGGGGGGAGGAAGACTGTACACTTGGAGCAGTCTTAGAGGTAGACCAGAATGGACCATATGTAGAGGCAGATGTAGATGGTTATCCCATTACATTCTTGATTGATACTGGTGCTACCAGTTCTACTGTGAGATCGGCAGTAGTCCGAAACCTACCCCTCTCTGGAAAATCAATCCAAGTTGTAGGAGTTGCCAACAAAAGAATGACAAACCCTTTGATGGAAGAGGTGCTGGTGAAAATCGGAACCTTCCAGGATCATCACCAGTTCGCTGTGTGTGATTCGAGCCCAGTCTCTTTATTAGGGCGTGATCTCTTGTGGAAATTGAATTGTACTATCTATTGTACGCTGAAGGGAATTGAGTTGCAGACTAATGACGATGACATTGCTTTCAAACTAGCAAATCAAAATCATTGCATAGACATGTTTTGTGTGCTGACAGTAGAGGACATGCCGCTGGACTTGAGAGACACCGCCTCTCCAGTAGTATGGGACTTCATGGGGGAGGAAATCGGACTGATTCGAGGAGTCCAGCCAGTCCGCATACAGATGAAGCCTAATGCAGAATTTCCAATAACACCCCAGTACAACCTGACCCCGGAAACAGTGGCAGGGATTACACCTGTGATTGAGTCCATGATTGCACAGGGCATACTGAAGGAGATCATAGGAAGTCCTTGCAATTCGCCCATCATGGGATTGCAGAATCCGAGCGGAAAGTACTGCATAGTTCAGGATCTTAGAAAGGTGAATAATATTGTGATTCCATGTTGTCCTGTCGTACCCAATTCATTTGTGATCCTATTTCAGATTCCTTGTGAAGCTGTCTGGTTCACAGTGATAGACCTTTGCCAGGTATTTTTCTCCATCCCACTGCATGAGGAAAGCCAATTTTTACATGCTTTCCGTCTGGAGAATCGTGTCTTAACATGGTGTTGTCTCCCTCGAGGGTATACTGAAAGTCCATCCATCTTCAATCAATCAATCAATCAATCATGTCACTTATAAAGCGCACTACATACCCGCGAGGGTCTCAAGGCGCTGGGGGAAGAAGGGGGTGGTGCTGCTACTGATCGAAGAGCCAGGTCTTGAGGAGTCTTCTGAAGGCCAGTAGGTCTTGGGTCTGTCGGAGGTTGGTGGGGAGGGTGTTCCAGGTCTTGGCGGCGAGGTGGGAGAAGGATCTGCCGCCGGCGGTCGTTTTCCGGATGCGGGGGACTGTGGCGAGGGCGAGGCTGGTCGAGCGGAGCTGGCGGGTGGGGGTGTAGAAGCTGAGTCGTCTGTTGAGGTAGGCTGGTCCGGAGTTGTGGAGTGCTTTGTGTGCGTGGGTGAGGAGCTTGAAGGTTATCCTCTTGTTGACAGGGAGCCAGTGCAGGTCTCTCAGGTGGGGTGTGATGTGGCTGCGTCGGGGGATGTCGAGGATAAGACGTGCAGAGGCGTTCTGGATGCGTTGCAGCCGTCTCAGGAGCTTAGCCGTCGTTCCTGCGTAGAGGGCATTTCCGTAGTCCAGCCTGCTGGTGACGAGGGCCTGGGTGACTGTTTTTCTTGTTTCGGTGGGGATCCACTTGAGAACCCTGCGGAGCATTCGGAGGATGTTGAAGCAGGATGAGGAAACGGCGTTGACCTGCTTAGTCATGGAGAGGGTGGGGTCGAGGATGACCCCTAGGTTGCGTACGTGGTCATTGTAGTGCCAGAGGCACTCCTATGTATTGGAACCACGTGATGACCTTTGACTACCATTGTTTTAATTGATTTTATGTGTTTTGTTTCCCATTTTGCACTTGCATTTTGTGTCTCCTTAAAGCTGCAGAGAGGGAGTGTTTTCACAGAGTAGAACAGCCTTGCCAGGAACAGAACATGTGGGATATGCGTTTGAAAGCATGAGGGAGAGAAAGTGTGGAATGTACTTCTCTGTCTCGGAGTGTAGTGTTATATGCAGTTGTGTTCAAATGTGCATTATGTTGTACATTGGGAAATGTAGTGTGTGGTGCTTAGGCAGTGGTGCACAGATGTGCATTGTGTTGTACATTGGGAAGTTTTATGAAGTTTTTACTATTGGTTTTGACGTGCCCTCATGCCATCTGGAATTCTGATTCTGTCTAGCTTGAGCTTTGCACACACAAGCAGGGCCCAGATCACGCAAGTTGTTTTGGCTATTCACGTTCAAGATAGTTTTCTGTACTTTGGGAGATGTTTTCTACTTTCTCAAGCTTTGCTAAGATAAGGGGCAGGAACATGTGGGTGCGCACAAGAATACGTGAGAACACCTTTGCCTTTGGAATGCTTGTGGGAGATGAGGCAGCTCCAGTAAGTTTCGTTGGCGCAGAGGAGGTCCTCTCGGAAACTTCTAGTGCATTGAGATTATAAAACTGGGGTCTGTTGACTTGGAAAGTGAGATTTTGGACCTGAACGAAAGACGGACGCGTCTAATTCAGTGTAGCAGTTCCCGGTTTGCTGAGTCTCTTGACCCCGGCTGTGAATCCCCCAGTCTGGACTGAACAAAGATGAAGTTATTGCAGCTGGTGATGTATTTTCTCTGATTATTGGCATGGTGATGTGTGAATGTGTCTGTATGCACAGTGGGTATAATCATCTGATGTAGTCTGTGATATATATCTTTCATGCTTTACTTTGACAGGGTTTATTTCTTGTGTCTGATTATTTGCATTTACCAGTGTTTATTTCTTGCAGTCGACGTCCAGTATTATTATCATTATTATCTGCTTGTATTTTATTTTCCATGCATTTAAAAGTTGCATTTGCTTACTTGTAAGTGTGTTATTATTGCTTGCACATATATATATTTCTATATACATTTATATGTTGTTTCATTTGACATCTGGGAAAGCCTTTCTGTTAGAGTGTTGCACAAATAAAACCCCACGCTTTATTCTGAAAACTGTCTTTTGATGTGCCTCATTTTATGAGAGTGAAACCCCTTTCCAGGTGTTTTCTTGCTTCGCTGTGTGTGTGCCTCCGTGTGGGAGAGCTGTATTTTCTATTATTTGGGAGTGTGAAGCAATACAGTCTTGAAGAAGAACCTCGAGAGCTTCATTTTGCCCCGAAACTGAGTGTTAGTCCAGACGTTTTTATGACCTCATTATTGCATCCGAAACACAAGAGGCTTGTAGGGGTTATACTATTGCCTTGCTGAATCACCTGGCTGACAATGGGCATAAGGTGTCTCCAAGTAACCTTCAGTACTGTCTGACTGACGTTTGGTACTTGGGTCATCGAATTGAGAAAGGCAAGAGGAAGGTGTAACCAGAGCGAGTGGAGGCGATCATGAAAATGAATCCGCCACTACCCAGAAAGAGGTCTGGATGTTTTTGGGAAAGGTTGGCTACTGCCGACAATGGACCCTGAATTTCTCTTTGATGGCAAAGCCTTTACAGATGTTGATCCACAAGGATGTGAGTGATCCAGTACCCTGGGATAACGATTGCTTACTTGCCTTCTTGGAGCTGAGAGATTCTCTTTGTTGTGCTCTAGCTTTAGGAATGCCGGATTACAACAAAGCGTTTTAGCTGTTCTGTCTAGAAAGGGAGGGTTGTGCTCTCTCTGTACTCACCCAGACACATGGAGGTGCCCATAGACCAGTGGCCTATTTCTCAGCTACCTTTGATCCTGTAGCTTCAGCATTGCCTGGATGTCTCAAATCAGTTGCTGCAACAGGTGTCAGTATTGAACTTACTGTATACGAACCACACTCAGTCAAACTCCTGATGACGAGGACCAAAACACAGCATTTGACCAATAACAGACTAACAAGGTATGAACAAATTCTACTTGCAGCAGAAAATGTGACTTTAAAGCGCTGTTCTGTGTTAAACCCAGCTACCTTGTTGCCTGTTCCAAATACTGATGGGGAAGATTGTGAAGATCATGACTGTCTGGATGTTACTGAGGATTTGCACTAAACCGAGACCTGACCATGCCGATGAACCATTGTCTGATCCTGATCAAGTCCTTTTTGTTGATGGTTCATGTCTAAGGGACAATGAAGGTAATCTGAGAGCAGTATTTGCGGTCTGTACCATCTCTGGAGTTGTGGAGGCTGTTTGTTTACAGACAGTACACTCTGCAGAAGTGGCCGAGATCATTGCCTTGACCAGTGCATGTCTTGTCTCTGAGAAAATCCGATTCACCATCTATACCGATAGCTAGTACGGTTTTGGTGTAGTTCATGACTTCGGACAGCTATGGTCGCAAAGAGGATTCCTAACATCATCAGGAACGGGGAATATGTGAGACAGTTGTTGGAAGCATTGCAGTTGCCAAAGGAAGTGGCAGTGGTAAAGTGCGCTGCACAAGGGAAGGGGAATGATTTTGTCACCACAGGAAACAGATACGCTGATAAAGTTGCTCAGTTTTGTGCCACACACGCATGCATTTTCAATGGGGAATATGCTGGCGAGAGTTCTGAGAAGACCGAACTCAGGATGATGCTAGCTGTTGCAGATACATGGGATGAAGTTAGGTGGTTGCAGTTGAAAGCAACAGATCAGGAACAAGCGGGTTGGATCAGAGCAGGTAGTGAGAAGGGAGAAGATGACATTTGGGTTTTAACTGATGGTAGGGCAGTGTTACTGGATTGTTTGCTGAATCCAATGGCAAGACAGATTCATGGAGCAGCTCACATAGGGAGAGACACAATGGTGAGATTGTTCAGGCAGACTTGGTTTAATCTAAGATTAGGTGTGATTGCAGAAGCAGTGTGTCATCAGTGTGTTACGTGCCAACAAATGAATGCTGGAAAGAAAACTGTTGTTGCCTTGAGCCACATTGGGAGATCGGTGGGCGCCATTTCAATCAGATCCCATTGGACTTTGTTGAAATGCCTCTATGTAATGGATTGAAATACATTTTGGTTGTGTGCATCTTTTCACGGTGCGTGGAAGCTTATCCAACTAGAAGGTGTGACAGCCTCAGAGTAGCAAAGTTATTGTTGAGGGAGCTTATACCGCGCTTTGGATTTCCAACTACATTGGAGTCTGATAGAGGAACACATTTTCACAGCGAGATCATGAAGCTGTTGTGTACTGCCTTAAGTGTGGATGAGAGACTGCATTGCAGTTACAGGCCAGAGGCATCAGGCATTGTGGAGCAGATCAATGGGATGCTAAAGGCGAGGCTGGCAAAAGCGTGTGCTTCGACATCTTTAAATTTGCCCAATGCATTGCCATTGGTTCTAATGAGCTTGAGCAGCATTCCTGGGAGGAGAACTGGGCTATCTCCGCAAGAGATCCTCATGGGAAGGGCGATGATCTTATCTGCAGTGCCGTCTACAGCTTTAATAAACATCACAGATTACATGATCCTTGACTACTGCAAAGGATTGGCTGATGTGGTTCATTCTATGTCTCACCAGGTTGGAGCCACGACTGCACTGACATTGAAAGACCTCTGTCACTAGCTGAGCCCCAGAGATTGGGTGTTGGTACGAAAGTACGTAGCAAAGAACTGTCTTGACTCACGGTGGCGTGGACCGTATCAGGTGATTTTAGTGACGAATACTGCTGTGAAGTGTGGAGGACTGCCTAACTGGATACATGCTTCACATACCTGATGAGTCTCGGGCCCTCTGATGAAACAGTTCCTCTCCTAGAAGTGATTCCAGCCGTGATCGCAAGGTCACCGGAGAGGGAAAGCCAAGCTGTGGGGGTTCCTGAAGAGGCTGGATACCCACCAGATCAAGCTGAGGGGGGTCAAGCTACACAAGACCCAGGTATAGACTCTGAGGGAGACAGTAACGTTGCGAGTGGTATATAGACTGACTCCGCAGAAGAGACTGGTGTGGAAAATGGTCATGTACAGTCAAGGAAGAAAGAGGTCGCAAATGAGTTGTGGCCTGTGAGACAGAAAAGAAGAAACTTGAGACTTGCATCTGAGAAAGAACTTGCACCAATAAGTGAATCATCTGAATCTGATCAGAGTGAGTCAGAACAAGCTCAAGGGAGTGTGAGGAGATCAAGGATAACAAGAGTGCCGTGCCAGAGATACTCCTCTCCCAAGTGGACTTATCTAGCTACAAATACCAGGGAGAGTGAGGTTCGAGACTTCGATACTAATTTTCGAGATCCTGCTGAGAGTTCCTGGAATAGAGGCTAATGCAATCAAGTCATTGACTGTGCCTTATCCACCAAGGTTGAGTGGGTTACGGACTCTGATATTGGAAGACATCGATTTCCCGAGCTTTGGATATCAGCCACCTCCTCAGGAGATTGTAGCATTCAGAGTGGAACTGTTACAGCGAGTCATCGATGAGATCGGATCTGATGTCATAAGGGATGTAAATTGAACTTTGAACTGTAAATAAAAATTTTGCTTGAAAGAAGATAACGTAGGCCCAAGTGGAAGAAGAGTAAAATTAGGGTTTTTCCTTTAGAAGAAGAAAGAGGGCTAAGGAAGTCTTCCAAGCTGTGTAAATACTGTGCCAAAACTGTTGTGAGAATTTTGAAATCTAAAAAGAAGTTGCTCAAAAAGCTTTGTTGTCAGTACATAAGAGGTGGAAAAAAGAGACTCTGAGTATTGATGCTCTTACAGCTACAATCCGAGTCACTTTGAAAATGGAGTCTGGAAATTTGAATCGTAGGCACACATGTATTATAGGTACACCTATTGTAGGAGTAATCATAGTGATAGCTGTAGTCATTACTGAGTCCATTTTAAGCTCACACAAAGCTGATGTACAGGGAGTGTGGGTACATGGGACATCCACACCTACCACTGCTGCCTCAAAAGACGGTACATTAGGATCTGATAGAGGCTTAATAGAGCAAACTAGTAAACTGTTGCATGTAGATTTGTCTAAAGGTGATTACACGCTGAGAGCTTATGCAAAGTTTCTGTATGAATACGTGAATACTATGGATGTGAGAGACTATTGAGTGTGTATGCAATTGGCTGCTTCGGTCGAGGAGGGTATCAGGTACCATCACCTGCCCTTGACGTATGGTATTAGTTGTAGTTTTCTCCTTAGCATGTTTTATGGAAAGGGTCATTACGAGTACATTTTCTCAAATTTTGATTTGATACTTTCAGTAGTTCTAGTCTACAAACATCTGAACAAATGTGATTATTACAAGCAAGAAGAGAGAATGGTAAAGTATTTTGTACCCACAGTAACACTAGACACTGCTTATGCGCATAGACACAATTTAACTTGCACATTAACAGATATAGAAAAGAAATTTGTAGACCAAGTAGAGGGTAGAAATAAAGGCCCAACAGTTAAGCTTAACAGTAGGTAAGACAACTTTGAATGGAACCAGGGAGGAATTAGCTCACAAGGCTAAGGGAAGCTATGGACCTGTAGCTCTAGATTGGGAACAACGAGGCAAGCTTTGCATTCGACAGGTACAGACACGTTATGATACTATTTTTGTGGGACAGAGTGCGTGTGATTATATCTTTTTGATTTATGCTTCTTCTAAGAAGTTCCTCCAAAACGCAGTACAAGTGGTGCCAGGAGTATACTTTGTGTGTGGGAAGAATGCATATGTTCGGCTTCTGAACAAATGGTATGGTACTTGTTATGTGGCTGTTGTGTTTCCAAAGAAATACCATGGGGAAGATCTGGAGAGTTTGGAGGGAAAGTCAAACCGTAGAGAGAAACGTGGATTGAGTGCTGGTGAAATTGTAGGAGACATATTTCGAGTGATGAAACATAGTTTGGGTGTAGTATTGAATGACATCAAGATTAGAAGGTTATCTACCATAGTGTATAAGTTGTTGGTTAATACAGCTCAGTCATTGTTGTTCATAGATGAATAGATGGTTTCAATAAGGGCTATGGTGATGCAGAACCGCCTTTCTTTGGACGTGCTATTGACAAAAGAGAGCGGAGTCTGTAGGATGCTGAAAGTCCAACAGTGTTGCACTTACATTCCTGACAATACTAAACATCTGAAGTAACATCACTGAGATACACCATGAGATACATGACTTAGCAACTGAGGGAATTTGGGATAAGATTGGAAAAGTTGGAAGTTGGTTTGCTAACTTATGAAAAAGAATCCTTGGATATATCTTAAGCCGATAGTAATTGTCGTGGTCTGTGCTATCATCTTGTTTGGTATGGTAAGGGCCTACAAATGGCATAAGTCAAGGCAATTGGCGAGTTCCATTAGAGGGAGAGAAAGAAGGGTAGAAAGACTGCAGGACAGTCACTATGAGAATCTTAAGCGGTTAGTGTTCAGACAGAGGAGACTAGCTATGACATCTGTTAAGATCGGTCTACTCTACAGGGAATTAGAGGGTTTGTGATGACACAGGTCATCAGAGGGGGGACTGATGTAGCAGAAATTTCATTTCATTTGTAGGGGTACATTATAATCACACGTGTAGAGTGCACCCACATATAATCCTTTGTTGTGTTAACATGAAGTGTTAAGATCTTAAAATGTAATAACATACAATATGATGCATTTAGGCCTTTAACTAGAAAACTTGAAGAGTC
The DNA here is from genome assembly GCA_963921515.1 of Calotriton arnoldi. Classification (NCBI taxonomy): domain Eukaryota; kingdom Metazoa; phylum Chordata; class Amphibia; order Caudata; family Salamandridae; genus Calotriton; species Calotriton arnoldi. The sequence goes on along the minus strand of CAWUFW010004947.1, from coordinate 257,169 downwards.
AATGTGGAAAGCAAATGTACCTAGCAAAAAACACTAACGTGGCGAATTCGTGTTGTGCAACTGACAACCATTCATTATTAAATGTGTTTATTAATCATGTATTTTCGCATGTAGGTAGGAATATTTACTGAATGTGCCTTATTTTTATGCAATTTCGTAAAGTTCATATGCCATTTCTCTTATGTTGGCTGAATCTTGTAGGCCTGAATTGCATTTCCCTGGAAGCTCTCGCTTTAGAATTACTGGTTTGAATTTTATGTGTGCTGTGGACTTTGTTCTTTCTCAGGTTTGTGTTGCAGGTGGAAGAAGCGTCCTTGTTAGTTGGAATAATGTATTTGTTTTAATAGTCAGGCAAGGAGAGAACAGGATACATTGTGAGCTAAGGCCAATAAGGAGAACTGTTGTATTTTCACACCGGAGAAGGCCTGGGAATCAAGGTCAACATGTTGCTGTTCAGGAACGTCGCTGTCCCGTGAAAAAGTACCTATGAGACCCTGGTTGGAGCAGATGACGTGACCCGCAGGGACCCTTGGGAAGATACCTGTAATATTGGGATGTTGCAAGTAGGGAAAGCAGCCAACCTTTTCGCTGCCTTTAGAGAGCGAGCATCTCAGAACAAGCTCTGTCTCGATAGCTTTATGCTATTTGACCCATTGATGGTGGAGAGACTTCTTAGGAAGACTCCACATGCTGACACCTTTTTATCTCTTTCCCGGAGGTTGCATAAGTAGGGATGTCACTTTAGTGCTAGTGTAGGGATAAATTGATACTTTACGTTCATCAACCCTCGATGCAGGGAAATTTGGAGTCATGCTTTTTGATCCTCTGCATTCTATTTCTTGAGTTAATTGTCTTATGTATGTTGCTCCGACTCAACTTTGTTAGCAGATTTGGCATTATGTTGATTCCAATATATTTCTACACTCTCATTTTGAGGTGTCTCTATGTCCAGCTATTTTTGGCTTTGTGATAAATTAACTAACCTTACGTAGTTGTCTGTGGTTACTATGTGTCCAGAGAAATTCCTTTTGAATTGATTGGCATTGTAAACTATTTTCTCCCCTCTACGCTTACATGCTGCTAAAAGAAAACAACGGATTGAAGCTCTAGAACAGATCTAGAACTTATGGGCCCGGCCCTTTCACTATTTAAAAATGGCAGCTGCGCAGACGCATTGGTGCCATGCTGCTAGGCTACTGACATGCCTAAACCCTCCACCTTTCTTTTCCTTGGGCCATCTTGAGGTCAGGCCCTGCCAGTTTTAACATTTAGTTTATGATTTTATTACGTTTGCTTTATATGTTTTTAATTTAATTTGTGACTTTCCTTTCGAGTAACTCCGCCTGGGAGGGTGAGCCTGCCAGGTAGATGTGAAGCTGCTGCGCACCAGTAAAGTTCTTTTGGCCCCCTGCTTTCTCATGCTCAAGACGACCGCTCTAGCCACGCCCCTTCTGGGCAGGCTATTTAAACATTGCAGTTGTGTGGACGCAGTGGTTGCCATACTGCTAGGCTACTGACACGCCTAAACCCTCCACGTTTCTTTTCCTTGTAGAGCTCTCAGCGCGGTGGCCATCTTGAGGTCAGGCCCTGCCGGTTTTAACATTGAGTTTATGATTTTATTACTCACATTTGCTTTATATGTTTTTATTTTAATTTGTGACTTTCCTTTCCAGTAACTCCGCCTGTGAGGGTAGCCTGCCAGGTAGGTGTGGAGCTGCTGGGCTCCAGTAGAATTATTTTGGCCCCCTGCTTTATTGTGCTCAAGACGACCGCTCTAGCCACGCCCCTTCTGGGCGGGCAATTTAAACATGGCAGCTGCGCAGAAGCGCAGTGGATGTGCTGCTGGTGCACCAATGGTGCGCCTATGGCAAGCCCGTCTGCGCCCGTCCGCACCTGGACGGCACCAGGGGCCAGGACCCCTGTCTCTGTAACACCAGCCCCCAAGCAGTATACGGCCAAAGAGTTCCTGAAATTTGCACCAAGTACCCCTAAGGCATGCAGGCACTAGATAGATGTATCCAAAACACATAAAGCTGTGGGGAATGCAGGTTTCGGATCGATTCAAACCCCCCCCAGAACCCACTAGAGAGAAAACATCTCCTCGAGCGTAGCCCGCTGCTATTATATCAACTTCTGATCACTACCTAAGCACAAGGCAGAGATTCATGATCCTTTGAGAGACCTCCAGCCTGAAGTTCTTTTCCTACCTGAAACTTGGCTGACTACACTGTCAGCCCCTGACATCCTGGATGCTATTCCTCAAGAATACAGGCTCCTAAGACTGGATAGGCAGGAGCAAAGGGGCGGTGGGATAGCAATTATTTTTAAACACACTCTGGCCTGTTCCTTCTCTGAAGTTACAATCACGGGCTATGAAGCAGCAGCCTTCACAGTGTCTCTGTCCAGCAATTGCAATTTAGTAGGATTGCTGATTTACCGCCCTCCAGGCCCCGCCACACAATTTCAAACTGCTCTGTCCGATATTATACCAAACTATACACTTAGTTACTCTAACTTTTTAATTCTGGGTGATATAAATCTACACTTTGACGACAGCACATGCCCTGTAGCAACCTCATTCAAGGAGGATCTAAAGGCTTTCCAGTTTAACCAATTGGTTCAAGCCCCCACTCACAAACAGGGTCATACCCTGGACCTGCTATTTTATAGCTCTTCACAGGTTAGCATGGACCTGACAACACCTGTGGCATGGTCAGACCATTTTCTACTGCCCTTTCAAGTTAAGATACCCTGCCGCACTTCTATATTATTAGGTAGTCAGTACCGACTAAGGAAAAAGTGGGCAAAGGTCACGCCAGTGTCCTTCACAGGGACTCTAGAAATGAACAGCCCCACCTTAAGCAGCAATCCAGAGACAGCTAATACACAGGTAGCGCACTGGATCATGAATGCACTGGACCACTCAGCCCATCTGACCACAAGGCAAACAACTCGCTCCTTACCCTCTGCAAAGTGGTTCAGTGAGGAGCTCCATCCGCAAAAAAAGCTTGTAAGTGACTAGAGCTCCTATGGCGCAAAGAATATAATCACCAAAGCAAAGTCCAACTGTGATATGGCAAGAAAATCTTACTACAAGCAGGTCAGGACGGTATGTAGTCAATTTTACACCCAGCAAATTGAGCAAGCTCAAAACTTATTTTGGGATCTGTTTCAGATAGTTGAATCGTTATCCTCCTTGGAACAAGTTGCCCTTAGTATAGCTCTCTCAGTGGAGAAATGCAATCAAATTGCTCAATTTTTCTCCAACAAAATTTCTAAGATCTATGAATCATTTCCCTTAGAGGCTAGAGAGAGTTCTAATTCTATGATATGGCTAGAACCATCAAATCGCATAAATAGTTTATCCAGGATAATCACTTTGACAGTATCAGAATTGCATGCACTAGCCCTGAAAATAAAATCGGGGTCCCCACTCGATCCAGCTCCTCCTACAATCCTAGAACGAGGCTTAGAGACCATTTTACCCAGCCTATGTTATCTGATTAACCAGTCGTTTAAATAAGGCCATCTCCAGCAGAAATGGAAACACGCAACAGTAATGCCTTTGCTTAAAAAACCAATCTAGATGCAGACAAGCCTGATAACTTCAGACAAAAATCTCCGCTTCCTTTCTTCTCGAAGTTGGCGGGAAACATGTAAATTAACAACTGATAAACTATATTACAACTGAAAATCTGCTACATGAAACCCAATCGGGTTTCCGTCCCCATTTTAGCACAGAATCTGCACTCCTGCTCATGTGTGAGTCTCTGAGACTCATAGCGGACGTAGGCAAAACATTTATATTCACTGTACTGCTAATCATATATCTCTGCTACTGTCTAATGGTTGTTGCAGCTCTAATATTCTACACAAGAATAACAACTGTTCAATAAACCCTTATTGAAACGCCCAGGCTGTTTATTCTGTGTATCTCTGAGACTGAATAAGTAAGCACGAGTGACTGAGCGAAAAGTAGTACATTGTTTCCGCGATCCTGAGGGATCAGGGTTGTCATGGTCTGAGGTTGCCAGAAACTATTCTCTCCCCGATAAGAGGAGACACTAGTGGCACTGTGAGCTAGCTTATGCAAACAGGCTAACATTTCTCGGTGGGGGTGCTCAGAGTCAGTCTGCCACTAAACCCACAGTTTATGTTATCCGAACGCGCAGGTCCTGTATGGGTAATATAGGAACTACACGACACTGTAATGCTCTCTATCTGGGTGTCACTCAAGGCAGACTAAAAATGCTGCAAAGAGTGCACAATGCAGCAGCTCAGCTGCTCCTAAATATTCCCATACAAAGAACAATGTCTCAACTGGAAGTTATTTCATAAAATCACAAGGAAGAACGGAAATAAGGGAGACCCAAAGAAATTCGTAGAGAAACAAAAGGTTCTTATTTACAAATAGTTATGACAGCACTACAGTACATTGTATGTGAAAGTAACCATAAGTGGGTTGTGCACTGAATGTGCTAGTGACAGTGAACGGCGCAGTGACACAAAAAAAGTGAGCGAGCAGCGTAAACGGCGCAGAAATTTCAACAAAATTGTGGTCATTAACAAAGGGAAATTTGTTGTAAGTTGTTTTAAATTATTTAAATTAACCACATTGGAACCAAAAGTAACGCTGGGTGGTCGACGGTGTTTCGACCTGTCTGATTTCAGGTCGTCATCAGGACCAGGTTACTTGATTTGGAGATAGTGCTGTGTGAGTAAAAGAGAAACAAGAGTAAGGCCCAAGGGTGGCCAGGTAGGCAAGAGAAAGTGGCCAAGAATGGCCAGGTAGACAAGAGAGTGGCCAAGAATGCAAAAAGTGATCATTTACCTGAATGAAAGGGGAGGCGTACCAAGCGGTGGGCGAAGGAGCGTAGGCAATCCAGGGAGAATCTGGGTGGGGGAAGAAGGGTAGAATGTAGAAATGGATACTGGTGCAGGGAAAGCAAGGGAAGTTGGCAAGAGCCTAGAATCATACCTGCAGGCGAATGGAGCAGGTAGAGTAAAGAATGTAGGAAGGTTGGATCATCCGTGGGCGATGGAATTGCTTGAACAAGCCAGCGCTTGTATTTATAGCGCGTGGTGTGGAGGCATCTAAGGAATACAAGAAGGGAGGAGGTGAAAGGGTTAAGATGTGAGGAATCGGCGCTCAAATTATGGAGCCGCGATGCCAAAACAGAAGACGCGATGCCTCACATACCTGGTGCAGTGTAAACGAGGTCTAGAAGGATCCCCGTAAGGTGTTCGTGCGGAATTGTTGATGCCGCAAAGGCTGCTCATATGTAAGTACGGGCAGACTGGGGCACGAAGCCGCGGGCAGCGGTCAAAGCGTGAGAGCAGTCAATGCTCATGTGGTGACGGGCGATAGCAATTCAGCTCGTCCCATAGCCAAGATGAATAGAGCCACGCAGGCGGCCAGCAGGGGAGGAAACTAAATGCAAGCGGGTTACGTGATGAAAGGAGTATAGCCCGAGAGCTAGGAAACATTACGTGGTGCCCCGGGGGGACAGGAAAGAGAAGTTTGTCGTCCAGCACTATAGAGTTTATCGATTCTTGAGACATAGTGCAGCATACAAATACGAGCAAGGTTTTCAACAACAGGGCACACATTTTTGGTTGACAATAAAGTTAAAACATGATGTATAAAGGATACAAATCAGATTTAATATCACATATGGAAAAGCATGTTATAAAAACGTTCAAATGAAGCAGGCAGTAAACAGTCAACCTGTCATGGTGGAGAGAATGCAACAAAGACTTGTACATAGGGTTACATATAATTTATGTCATATAGAAAATGATGATCAATCTATTTTGCTGGAGCCAGTGTCAGAAGGGGACAGGGAAGGAACTGGGTGGGATGACAGTAAGGGAGTATAAGAAAGTAATCAGAGCATGGTCATACCGGTAGATACCCGGGCAAAAGGAATGGGCCAATTACACTGGACAGGTACTATATAAGGGTCAGATTCAAAAATAGGTTGCTGATCAGGGGGAAGGTGTAATGAAAGTCAACGAGAGTGTCAAGATGTCTCAGTGGTATTGTTCCACTCATCAAGTGTGTTCAGCCCATTGTTAACAGAGTCACACCTTGTTATCCAGCGGCATTCACACTTGTTAAGGAGCAGACGTAGGTTGCCCCCACACATAGGTAGTACTGGCTGATCGATGACTTGCCAAACCATATCGGTTTCTGAGTGGTTGTGGTGTTTGTAATGTGCAATGAGGGGAGCTGACTCAACGTTGCATCTAATGTGGCTTTTATGCTGTGAGATTCGTTGTTTGACCTTTTGGGTCGTTTGGCCGATGTAGACAAGATTACAGGGGCAGCGAATAGAGTAGATCACATTGATAGAATGGCAGTTAGAGAATTTTTTGAATTGGTAGGAACAGTCTCCAACGAGAAAAACTTTCGTGCTAAGTGTGAGTTCGCAGACGGTGCAAGTTTGACATTTGTAGTGTCCCAAGGTAGGTGGTAGGCCCCATACGGAGGTTATAGTTTGGGGTTGCCTTCTATTGTCCAGCCAGGTGATGGCGTGCACCAATTTGACAGATAGATTGTGACCTCTTTTGTATGAAAAGGGTGGTGGTTCTTGGAAAGATGGCTGATTCCGAAGTATGTGCCAGTTTCTTTTGATCACCTTACTCACTTTGTTACTTGAGGAGCTGTACATGGAGACAAAGGGGATGCAAGAGTTGGTACGTTTGGTAGAGGGAGCCAGGAGAACATCCCTGTGACAATACCACGCTCGCTTACAAGCACGTGATATGAGGCGTCTGGGGTAGCCACGGTTAAGCAATTTCTCAGTGAGAACAGCCGCCTCATGGAAGTAATCCTTGCGCCATTTACAATTCCTACAGATTCGGAGAAACTTTCCGTATGGTAAGCCATCACGGAGTCCCCGTGGATGGTAGCTAGAGTATAACAAGAGATTATTCCTTTCCGCAGGTTTGCGGAATAAGGAGGTGCCAATCAATCCATCTTCGGCGTGGAGGGTGAGATCGAGGAATGGAAGATCATTTGATCTAGCCTCTGAGGTGAAGGTCAAGTGGGGTTGGCAGTTGTTAAGCCGAGTGAGAAATGATGACAGATCGTCTTGGCTCCCTTGCCAAAGTAGAAGAATGTCATCTATGTATCTGCGCCATAGACGTATCTGTTGCAAGTATGGATTCGTATGAGCCAGGATGTGCGTGGTTTCCAAGTTATATACATAGAGAATGGCGAAGTTAGGTGCAAAGCATGCCCCCATTGAAACTCCCTTGACTTGGAGATAGAAAGTATCTTTGTATAGGAAATAGTTGTTGTGGAGTGCGATACGAAGTAGATCCATTATACATTCAGAGGGGATCCATGTGGGTCTGGGTCGAGTATCCAGGAGTTGTTCAAAAACAGAGAGGCCTTCACTGTGTGGTATGTTGGTGTAAAGGGATTCGATATCCAATCCCACCATCAAATCAGTTTCTTCATTGTGTGGTATGTCTTCAATGATGTTAATAAGCTGGGTACTGTCCCGAATAAAGGTATCAGTCAAAGGGACGAATTATTTCAAAATGGCATCTATATATTTCCCCAGGGGTTCCAAGATAGAACCGCAACCCAACACAATCGGTCTTCCTGGTGGTTCTGTAAGGTGTTTGTGAACCTTAGGTAGGACATACAACACTGGTGTTCTGGGATGTAGATTATTCAAAAAGGCATGCTCCTTTTTGGAGATGATGTCTGTGAGTAAGGCCTGATTGGTGACATTCTGTATCTGTTGTCAGATATTTGGGAGTGGATGAGATGTGAGGGCCCGGTAGTGGGTGGTGTTAGAGAGTTGTCTCATAATTTCCATATCATACTTCTCAATGTCCATCACCACTATGCCCCCACCCTTATCCGCTGACTTAATCACTATTTGTTTGTTTTCACGTAGATTGTTGAGGGCTTCTTTTTCTTTTAATGGGAGGTTGTATGGCACAAATTCAGACTGAGTCTATAGTTCTTTGATTTCATGGAGAACCAGTCATTCAAAAGTCAATATTTCCGGGGGCATGGCTGCTGCCGGAGGCAAAAAGGTAGATGCTGGATGGAACTGGCGTTCGTTGGAGGTATTCAATTGAGGTTTATTGGAAAAGAAATGTTTCAGCCGGATGCGGTGGAAAAACAGAAGTAGTTCCTCCTGGAGCTTGAAGAAATTGCTGTGGTCTGTGGGGACAAATGATAAAACATGACTGAGTAAGGAGATTTCATCTGATGAAAGGATATGTTTGGATAATTTAAATATGGGAATGGTAATAGATACAGGAGAGTTGGCGGAGACCGGCGTGGTGGTAGGGTTGGCGGTAGCCTCATTAATGGTATTGCTGGTGTGAATAGTGGTCATGGTAGAAGTACCATGACCACTATTCACACCATTAACCTATCCAAACATATCCTTCATCAGATGAAATCTCCTTACTTAGTCGTGGTTTATCATTTGTCCCCACAGACCACAGCAATTTCTTCAAGCTCCAGGAGGAACTACTTCTGTTTTTCCACCGCATCTGGCTGAAACATTTCTTTTCCGATAAACCTCAATTGAATACTTCCAACGAACGCCGATTCCATCCGGCATCTACCTTTTTGCCTCCGGCAGCTGCCATGCCCCCGGAAATATTGACTTTTGAATGATTGGTTCTCCATAAAATCAAAGAACTACAGACTCAATCCGAATTTGTGCCATACAACCTCCCATTAAAAGAAAAAGAAGCCCTCAACAATCTACGTGAAAACAAACAAATAGTGATTAAGTCAGTGGATAAGGGTGGTGGCATAGTGGTGATGGACATTGAGAAGTATGATATGGAAATTATGAGACAACTCTCTAACACCACCCACTACCGGGCCCTCATATCTGATCCACTCCCAAATATATGACAACAGATACAGAATGTCACCAATCAGGCCTTACTCACGGACATCATCTCCAAAAAGGAGCATGCCTTTTTGAATAATCTACATCCCAGAACACCGGTGTTGTATATCCTAGGTTCACAAACACATTACAGAACCACCAGGAAGACCGATTGTGTTGGGTTGCGGTTCTATCTTGGAACCCCTGGGGAAATATATAGATGCCATTTTGAAAGAATTCGTCCATGTGACTGACACCTTTATTCAGGACAGTACCCACCTTATTAACATCATTGAAGACATTCCACACAATGAAGAAACTGATTTGATGGTGGGATTGGTTATCAAATCCCTTTACACCAACATACCACACAGTGAAGGCCTCTCTGTTATTGAACAGCTCCTGGATACTCGACCCAGACCCACACGTATCCCCTCTGAATTTATAATGGATCTACTTCGTATCGCACTCTGCAACAACTATTTCCTATACAAGGATACTTTCTATCTCCAAGTCAAGGGAGATTCAATGGGAGCATGCTTTGCACCTAACTTTGCCATTCTCTATGTATATAACTTGGAAACCAATCACATCATGGCTCATGCGAATCCATACTTTCAACAGATACATCTATGGCGCAGATACATAGATGACATTCTTCTACTTTGGCATGGGAGCCAAGACGATCTGTCATCATTTCTCACTTGGCTTAACAACTGCCAACCCCAATTGACCTTCACCTCAGAGGCTAGATCAAATGATCTTCCATTCCTCGATCCCATCCTCCAAGCCGAAGATGGATTGATTGGCACCTCCTTATTCCGCAAACCTATGGAAAGGAATACTCTCTTGTTGTACTCTAGCTACCATCCATGGGGCCTCCGTGATGGCTTACCATACGGACAGTTCCTCCGAATCCATAGGAATTGTAAATGGCGCAAGGATTACTTCCGTGAGGCGGCTGTTCTGAGAAATTGCTTAACCGTGGCTACCCCAAACGCCTCATATCACGTGCTTGTAAGCGAGCGTGGTATTGTCACAGGGATGTTCTCCTGGCTCCCTCTACCAAACGTACCAACTCTTGCATCCCCTTTTTCTCCACGTACAGCCCCTCAAGTAACAAAGTGAGTAAGGTGATCAAAAGAAACTGGCACATACTTCGGGATCAGCCATCTTTCCAAGAACCACCACTCTTTTCATACAAAAGAGGTCACAATCTATCTGGCAAGTTGGTGCACGCCATCACCTGGACGGACAATGGATGGCAACCTCAAACTATAACCTCCTTATGGGGCCTACTACCTACCTTGGGACACTACAAATGTCAAACTTGCTCTGTCTGCGAACTCGCACTTAACACAAAAGTTTTTCTCATTGGAGACCGTTCCTACCAACTCAAACAATTCTCTAACTGCCGTACTACCAATGTGATCTACTCTATTCGCTGCCCCTGTAATCTTGTCTACATCGGCCAAACGACCCAAATGGTCAAACAACGGATCTCACAGCATAAAAGCCGCATTAGATGCAACGTTGAGTCAGCTCCCCTCGTTGCACATTACAAATACCACAACCACTCAGAAACCGATATGGTTTGGCAAGTCATCGATCAGCCAGTACTACCTATGCGTGGGGGCAACCTACGTCTGCTCCTTAACAAGTGTGAATGCCGCTGGATAACAAGGTGTGACTCTGTTAACAATGGGCTGAACACACTTGATGAGTGGAACAATACCACTGAGACATCTTGACACTCTCGTTGACTTTCATTACACCTTCCCCTGATCAGCAACCTATTTTTGAATCTGACCCTTATATAGTACCTGTCCAGTGTAATTGGCCCATTCCTTTTGCCCGGGTATCTACCGGTATGACCATGCTCTGATTACTTTCTTATACTCCCTTACTGTCATCCCACCCAGTTCCTTCCCTGTCCCCTTCTGACACGGGCTCCAGCAAAATAGATTGATCGTCATTTTCTATAGGACCTAAATAATATGTAACCCTATGTACAAGTCTTTGTTACATTCTCTCCACCATGACAGGTTGACTGTTTACTGCCTGCTTCATTTGAACGTTTTTATGACATGTTTTTCCATATGTGATATTGAATCTGAGTTGTATCCTTTATACATCATGTTTTAACTTTATTGTCAACCATCAATTGTGTGCCCTGTTGTTTAACACTTTGCTCGTATTTGTTTGCTGCACTATGTCTCACGAATCGATAAACTCTATAGTGCTGGACGGCACACTTCTCACTTCTCTTTCCTGTCCCCCCGGGGCACCACGTAATGTTTACTAGCTCTCGGGCTAGTCTCCTTTCATCACGTAACCCGCTTGCATTTAGTTTCCTTCCCTGCTGGCCGCCTGCATTGCTCTATTCATCTTGGCTGCTGGACGGGCTGAATTGCTATTGCCCGTCACCACATGAGCATTGACTGCTCTCACGCCTTGACCGCTGCCTGCGGCTTCACTCCCCAGTCTACCCGTACTTACATACGAGCGGCCTTTGCGGCATCAACAATTCCGCACGAACACCTTACGGGGAATCCTTCTAGACCTCGTTTACACCACACCAGGTATGTGAGGCATCTCGTCTTCTGTTTTGGCATCGCGGCTCCCTAATTTGAGCGCTGATTTCTCATATCTTAACCCTTTCGCCTACTCCCTTCTTGTATTCTTTAGATGCCTCCACACCACGTGCTATAAATACAAGCGCTGGCTTGTTCAAGCAATTCCATCGCCCACGGATGATCCAACCTTCCTACATTCTTTACTCTACCTGCTCCATTCGCCTGAAAGGTATGATTCTAGGCTCTTGCCAACTTCCCTTGCCTTCCATGCACCAGTGTCCATTTCTACATTCTACCCTTCTTACCCCACCCAGGTTCTTCCTGGATCACCTACGCTCCCTCGCCCGCCGCTTGGGACGCCTCCCCTTTCATTCAGGTAAATTATCACTTTTTGCATTCTTGGCCACTCTCTTGTCTACCTGGCCATTCTTGGCCACTTTCTCTTGCCTACCTGGCCACCCTTGGGCCTTACTCTTGTTTCTCTTTTACTCACACAGCACTATCTACAAATCAAGTCACCTGGTCCTGATGACGACCTGAAGTCAGACAGGTCGAAACGCCGTCAACCACCCAGCGTTACTTTTGGTACCAATGTGGTCAATTTAAATAATTTAAAACAACTTACAACAAATTTTCCTTGTATAATTTTCCTTTGTTAATGACCACAATTTTTTTGAAATTTCTGCGCCGTTTACGCTGCTCACTCACTTTTTTTGTGTCACTGCGCCGTTCACTGACACTAGCACATTCAGTGCACAGCCCACTTATGGTTACTTTCACATACAATGTACTGTAGTGCTGTCCTAACTACTTGTAAATAAGAACCTTTTGTTTCTCTACAAATTTCTTTGGGTCTGCCTTATTTCCGTTCTTCCTTGTGATTAAATCTGCTTTTGTAATTTGCCATATGAAATAACTTCCAGTTGAGACATTTTTCTTTGTATGCATACTGTACCCGGGTCTCGACTGGGTTAACAGGTTTACTCCTGTCTCTTTGTTCCTAAATATTCCCAGGCGCTCTTCTATAGGATCATCACTCAAAAACTGCACTGGCACCCAGTAAAAAACAGATTAGTATTCAAAGCCCCATGCTTTTGCCACAGAATTTTAAATGGCAAAGGACAACACTACCTTCACACCCTGATCAAGCCTTATCGCCCAAATCGATGTCTCAAATCCTCTGAAGGCAGATTAGCGGCAGTGGCAAGAGTGAAAAGAGCCGGTTAGGAAGCTGCTCCTACATCCTGCTGGCCCCCAAACTGTGGAACTCTCTCCCCTCGGATCTAAGACAGGAAGGCTCTGAATGGATTTTCCAGAAAAAAACAAAAAACCTGGCTGTTTTAAATAAACCGAATCTGTGTAACCGTAGTAGTTATGACCTCATAGCGCGGAGACACTCCAGTTTTGGAGTAACCATGCACTTTAGAAATATCATAACATAACATATTTCAACCATGGAAACCATTGTTAATCTGTGAGGAAAAAGAAGAAATAAATGTTGAAAAACAATGCAATATTTTTTAAATGTTAATAAAATATATAAATTTATGTAGTAAACATATTTTGAAAATGTATGTTTTTATTTCAATTTGTAAAATAAACTCTTTAATGAAAAATGTGTGCATGTTTAGTTTGTAATTATAATTTTTAAAAAGTGGTAGTTTTTGTTTAAATGTTATATAAATAAAGATGTTACTGGTTACATTATTGTTTTACAAAAGAAAGTGTAATTATAACTTAAATAAATACCCACCCCAAAAATAAATACCCTAAAATCAAAAACACCCCAGCCTTATCCCCTATACCATAGCATCCTACTCCTAGCACTCTACATACACACTTAAAATACAAATAAAAACATGATACATTTCAAAACCCTAAAAATAATACCCAAACGCCTTAAAAATAAATACCCACACCCAAAAAAATAACTTTCCTAAAATTAAAACACTCCCCAACCTCCTCCTCATAATCCTAACATCCCGCTCCTAACACTCTGATGCACCCTTAAAATACTATTAAACCTTTAATAAATTTCAAAACTCTAAAAATAAATACCCACTCCCCATATAAATAAATGCCATAAAATAATGCACTGATAATACACTCCAAATTACCTATCCCTAAACCCTAAAAACCCTTTACTGCCCCTTACCCCTATCATACCTGAACCCTACTATCAGTTAACCCTCCTTCTCTGAACCCTAAAAACCCCTTATTACTTCAATCATTCCTTAACCCTAAAAACCCGTTAATATCCCTTACCCCTACTCATCCTATAAAAACCCTCAGTACCCCTACCCCTAACCATCCCTGAACTCTAAAAATGCCTTACTTAGCCTTACCCCTACCTATTGGAAGCTTTAGAACCCCTTGCTACCTCTCACGCATATTTGTTGTTGTTGTTGTTAACACACAGAAGGCCAGAGGAGGTTTAATGACCAGCAGGGGGCGACTCCCCTACAATGAACTAACAACACAAGTAGGCCACCCTGGGTCAAAACAAGAGAAGAAAAGAAAAAGTGAGAGGAGTGTGAGGGGGGGTTCCCTTTTATAGGACGAATTCCCTCACCCAACCATAGGTGGCATGCTTCATCATAAGGAACCTCCTCGCACTGCGAACCTGGTCGCAGTGCATGCTACAACCCCCTCACTGAGAGGGAGGAGCTCAGGGATGTTTTAGTTGTGGGTGACAGGAGGTATACTAAACCTTAAGATGAGCCGGGTGTGGGGGGAGAGAGTGAGAAAGTGAGTGCTATTGAGGTTGAAACTAACTACCTGGTATGTTAAGAAACAGTTTTAATAGTACATGCAGGGGTCATGGTTAAAAATAGTTAAAGTCCCGTGCCTGGAGAATTCAACCTAGCATTGTTGTGTGTGATCATAAGGTCGACATGTTTCAGCCGTAGTGCCCTCCGCAGAGGTGCCGTGGCTTTCTTCAGGACCAAAATGAGGGATGTGTGAGATAATAACACCAGACCAACTCAGGTGCGTGTTTAAAGGATACAACCACTGGCGGAATGGACGTCAGTCGTCAATAGCTGATGTTCAGCAGTGTTCCTATAAATCAAAAATTGCATTTAATAACATATATGAAAAGCAACACAGTCACACTCCTTAAGTAGCGTGCCAAATCAAATGCAGTTTGTAATAACATGTAATGGCTACGTGAATACAGTAGAGAGAAAAAAAGATATATTATATATCAGGGCTTACCCGTCATTCGAGGGCAGCTCATGGCAACTCGTCCTCGGCGCACTCGAGGAGGGTTCCAATAAACCTAAAAAAGGATGGCGGAGGGGGCAAGTGTGGCTGTAAACCACAGTCATCAGTGCATGTTAACTACAAACAGTTGACTCAGTAACGTCAGAAAATATGTATAAAAGCTGTTGGAAGTGCTGTAAAACAGTACATCATTTCTGATACAAGTTGGAGAGGCAAGTGGCATACTGGAGACACAGACCAGTGTGGTATGGCACTGCAGGAGCAGAGCCACAGACCCGCAAATACTCCAAGGGCAAGAGCCAGGGAGCATAGAGAAAATACAAATGAGAAATAAGGGAGTGTTGCAGGAATGCGACACAACCCGGTCATAAAGTTGACCCAGACCAGGCGGGGAAAGATATGAGCGTAGCGCAGTGAGTTTGTAACGCTAGGAACTCACACACCTGGCGCTAAAAGGAGGGTTGGGTAGCCTTCCTAGCGTAAGAACCCAAAGCAAAAGGCGCCGAGTAGCTGGAAGTGAGAGCAGACCGGAAGGGCTGCTTGCCGGTCGCAGAAAAGTAATGCTCCGGGACGTGTGGAAAAACGCTGGCAAAATGGAGAGCGTGCCTGGGCTGAAAGCGACCAAGGAAGGAAATGTCCTACCTGATCGGGGCCTCACAGCCAAATCAAGTGCGGCTCCGCGCAAAATCCGGTGCGCAAGTGCCGGGGTAAACAAGTGGAAATGGCACTAAAACAAATAAGGGGAACAACTCAGGGCAAACGGGATATGCCCGTCCGGAGCCCTGGAAACGGCAAATAGACAACATGCAATGGCGGCGTCTGGGGGCCAGAAGCCAAAAATGGGTGAAATGGCAGTGAGAGTGGGGCTGAAAACTTACCACAGCTCGAAGGGCAGCAAGGCTCTGCAGCGTGTCCGAGGTGAGCTGGAAGACCGGACGAGTGCTTCATGGGCAGAAGTACTCGGGGAGGGCGGAGGCTCCGCCCCCTTAGGAGCTGAGTAAGAGGAAGGACTCACCTCGAGATCAGAGACGAACACGGCGGCCATCTTGGAACGGGTAAAAAGAGCTGGAAATCACACAAAAAAGTAAATGTGGCAGCCAAAGTAATGGGATACGAGGATTGAGAGGGACCCACGCTAATGGATCAACACTCCATGTTAGGCATCTGCAGGGTGTGGGTTAAAGACAGGACTGCAGAGGCGGAATAATCAAAGAAGCCAGGACAGACCAGGGGGGCTGGGTCAGGCAAAAGGGATGGGCCCCATAGGGGGCAACAGTGACAAGAGCTAAAGGCTAGTCAAGGAGGGCCCAAGGCTCGAGTAACAACCCCAGATGTGGACAGGCTACAACAGAGGGCCGGTGATGGTTAAGCCAATAAGTGGGTCTAGGAAGTTAGTTTAGGAAGTTAGGCTAAACCACGGAATTTCATCATTGAGACCGTTGGTGTCGGTATGTAACCTAAACACCCAACGTTGTTCTCTCCTGAAGAGGAATCGGGTCATGTTCATAATAGAACAGGTCACTGTGGGTTTGTCGAGGACTACCCACTTGAAATCATTTGCATCATGACCTGCCTCTAGGAAATGTGCAGTCAGCCTGCTAATCTGCTTACCACATCTGATAGTGCTCCTGTGCTCCAGCATGCATGTCTTAACCTTCCTCCTCGTCATTCCAACGTACCTGAGACCACAAGGGCAAGTGATCAAGTATATCAGGCCCTCAGAGTTGCAGTTCGTGTGGTGTGTCAATTCCCAATCACGGTCTTTTCCGATATCTATGGTTGTTGTTTGTGATGTCTCTCCACACATGCTGCAGTTGCCACAGGGAAAGTGCCCCTTAACTGGGGGGAGATTCCAAAGTGTGTTATGTGGAGATGGCTGTTTCATGTGTGGTCTAGTATGTACCAATTGATCCCTAAGGTTAGCACTGCGCTTGAACGCAAACATAGGCTTGGTCAGACTACCACTACCCTTATTCAAAATATGCCAGTTCTTGTTGATACATTTTTGTAAGATGCCAGATCTGCTGCTAAATGTGCTGACGCATATCAATCTGTCTGTGTTTTCTTTTGCAGGTTGTTGCTCTAAGAGGGCTTGCCGATGGTTATTGCGCGCTCTCTTTCGTGATTTCTGGACCAGGGAATGAGGGTATTGACGGTCCAAGAGATTGCCAGCCAGAGTGGATGCATGTTTCTTATATTTGGCCACATCAGAACAGTTGCGTCGGATACTTAAAAACTGGCCAAATGGCAGGTTATCCCGAAGGGATTTAGGATGGTAACTTGCGTAGGAGAGCAGCGAGCTCTTTGCCATAGGTTTGGTGTAAAGTTCTGTACCCAGATTGTCCTCAGTGCTGTAGATCAGAAGATCAAGGAAGGGGAGTTGATCCTTAGTGTAAAAATTAATTGCAGGAATTGAGCCAAAGGTGGAAGTTCTTGATCTCCTCTCTGTTTCCACGCCACAACACAAGGACATCGTCAATGTACCGTTTCCAAAGTCGTATGTTCAACTTAAAGGGATTGTTAGGCGTAAGAATGGTGTTTTGTTCAATAGAGTGGACATACAGATTCGCCAGGCTCAGGGCGAAGGTACTGCCCATCGAAGTACCCGAGATCTGTAGATATAGCGTGTTTTCAAATTGAAAGAAGTTTTCCTGCATGGCAATGGTGGCACAGGTCATAATAAAAGACACAGGATTGATGGTATCCAGGTCGGTGTCATTGAGTAATGACTCAATTGTGCGTAGAGTCTGATCTTGTGTTATACAAGTATATAAAGACTCTATGTCAAAGGAGACTAAGTAATCAGTACTTCTGTCAAACTCAAGCCCATCTAGCGTACGTAACACATCATTGGTGTCCTGTAAGAACTTTGGCATACCTTTCACAATTGGCCTAAGGTAGAAATCCACAAACTGGGAGAGTGGCTCCAACAGTGAGCCTATCTCTGGGATGATGGGTCTCCCGGGGGAAGGACTGGATGGTTTGTGTATTTTAGGGAGGATGTAACCTTGACCCCTGGATGTACTATTAAAACTGTTTCTTAACATACCAGGTAGTTAGTTTTAACCTCACTAGCACTCACTTTCTCACTCTCTCCCCCCACACCCGGCTCATCTTAAGGTTTAGTATACCTCCTGTCACCCACGACTAAAACATCCCTGAGCTCCTCCCTCTCAGTGAGGGGGTTGTAGCCCGCACTGCGACCAGGTTCGCAGTGCGAGTAGGTTCCCGATGATGAAGCATGCCACCTACGTTTGGGTGAGGGAATTCGTCCTATAAAAGGAAACCCCCCCCCCACACTCCTCTCACTTTTTCTTTTCTTCTCTTGTTTTGACCCAGGGTGGCCTATTTGTGTTGTTAGTTACCTCTCACGCATACCCATTACTGAAACCTAAAAACACTTACTAAGGCTTACACGTACCCATCTCTGAACCCTAAAACCCTTTAGTGCCCATAACGTAGGCTTACATTTTTGACCATTGTAATGACTTGCATTGCAAAGGAATGCTTTCTAACAACTTGCATGGCAGCTTCATTCGCCTTGTAAAAACTGCTAAGTAAAGGGACCACGTGGTAA
Source organism: Calotriton arnoldi (assembly GCA_963921515.1). Taxonomy (NCBI): domain Eukaryota; kingdom Metazoa; phylum Chordata; class Amphibia; order Caudata; family Salamandridae; genus Calotriton; species Calotriton arnoldi. The sequence goes on along the minus strand of CAWUFW010004947.1, from coordinate 238,915 downwards.
ATACTACGTGGAAAAGATAACATGCCATAACAAACTAATAAGTTGAACATTATAGATATCGGGCTACATAAAGTCTTAACTTTTAATCTCTCTCCTGACTGATCAAGTAGCTAGTGACAAACTGTCACTGACCCACTGAGTTATTCGTTTGTAATTATTCCATGGATTTATGACAGATATATCACAGGGCGCTTCAAAATTACAAAGACTACTCGCTTGATCTATAAGCTTTTATGTGAGGAACTAACTATATAAATACAATTAATAATTCTTCTAAAAATAGTCTGTTGTAAAATTGACTGGAAGATGGGTCATAAATAAGAAGATTCATTGATGTTAAATCTATTACAAAGTATTTAAATAGTTTAGCAGGCATCTATGTTGTTTGTCCTTAATATAAACACAATATCAAATTGTTTGAAAATATTTAATGACTTATAACGCAGGGATATTACATCTCGGCCTGTAAAGACAAGCAGTCACTGTCTTGGTCACGTAAGCATTAGCTCACTATTATAGAAACTGTTTTGCGATGCAAGTCAATAAGATATTGAATTGATATTATGTTAGAAAGAAACCTTTGTGAATGTTAGCAAAATCAGAAATGGTCAAAGCAATTTATAATTATGTTTCATGTATGAATTTTGCAGAAGGACCCTGAGACAAATAGAGATGAGAAGGGCACCAGACCTAGACCTACAAGAGGACTTACTGAATGCATTAGAAAAACAAGCATTTGTAATGCAATAGGTATTGCATCTGTGAAAGTTAGAGCTTTGGCGTTGTAAATGATAATGTTTTTCACCTATGTGTTTTGTTTTGTAGTGTACTGGATGTATGTAGTGTGTAGTAGAATTATGTGTGTTATATAATTGAATTGTTAAGTTGTTTATTTGTATGGTGTGGAATTGTGTGTTGTGTAGTGTATTTGTGTAGTAAAACTATGTGGCATGGTTAAAAGAGAGTGGTGAGAGCTGCAGAGAATAGATAGAAAGGAAGAATGAGAGGGATAGATAGACTGGCAAAATGGGTGCTGGGGGTATTTTGCTCCAAAGGCTATAATGGAACAGAGACATCTAAGATGTGGTCTTGATGTACTCTGGACAACATCCTCTTTTACCTGGCCAACCATGAACACTCAAGCCTTAGGATCCTGATAATAATTAACTAGTTTGGGGAGTATTGAGATCTGCGTATGGACTGGTCAAAATCAGTTGTATTCCCCTTTAAAGCATGATCCCCTCCTGAAGGCAAAGCATAGCCATTGGGTAGATATAAAACTAAATGCAAAGAGGAGTTTTTTCAAGAAAACTTAATGAGGTGTCTAGTCACTTTTCGAGTAGATGTGGAACATTGGTAAAAGCTTTTGATACTGCATTACCAAAATTTCAGTACGTATTTTAGAATACCTCCTTTGAGATCCTGGAGGCTTCTTTTACCAAGGTGGATAGACTAATTTGAGCCTGCTCTGGAACATAGGTTCACCAAGAATTGAAATGGCAACACTGTGCAGAGGACAATACAAGGAAGGTTTCACTCGTCCTGATTTGTGTAAATACTACGGAGCTTCCCAACTGGTAATTGTCAATGACTGAGTGTCCTTCCTCCAAAATGAACCAGCAGTGAGAGTGGACAGGAAAGGGCTAAGGAAATACATTGGGGTGCTGTATGGGGGCATGCCTCCCAGGAGTGGCCCATATCAAGCCTAGGAAGTACATAAAGTTTAGCAAAAAGCCAATCGGAAGTTGGGCTGGAACAATAAACTCACTTTGGAGATCCCACTGTGAGACTGAACAATTTTGCAATATTTGCTGAACTTAGGTGGGTTTCAGAAATGAGACTCATTAGGGATTTCCAAGTAAGGGGATATTTGGTCCCGGCAGGCCTTAAAATCTTTGGAGAACTCCAAAAGGAGTTTGAATTCTCAGACACACAATACTACAAACATATACAGATAAAACATGCTCTTGCAAAATACATTTTGTTGGACATACAAGAATCAATAACTATTAGAATGCAGAGTTATGGCATCTTCCATAACAAAACATGCCATTTCACAAAAATATAGAACATTGGTTAATAACTGTATGGGAACATTAGGATATGGATGTATGTATATTAGAAGAGGAGGATTGGAGTGATGCATGTAAATATCCTAAGGAAGTGGCAACAAGGGCAGTATTTAGATTAATGCAATTAAAAATATTTCACCTAATCTATTGTATTCAATTACTGCCATGGAAAATTGAGAGGGCGGAAAATGATAAATGCGCCTGAAGTTGCAAGGTGAGGGGTAGATTCATGCATATATTTTGAGATTATGCTAGGATACAACCTTTCTGGAAAGGGATAAAATAACAAGTAACCATGGTGACAGGTGGCGTGGCTAGACAGGAAACCCCAGTTGATGGTACTGGGCATCTGAGTAGACTTGACATTACCCAAGCATACACAACTAATCTGTAATCTCGCACTGTGGTAGCGTAAAGGGAAATCATTAGAATGTGGTGTAACCTGCAGGTTCCCACACTGGGTCAGTGGTAAAGCAATGTGGACTGGTGTATGCAGGCAGAGGAAGTGGTATATCGAGGCAGGGGGTATCTGTGGAAATGTAACAAAATACGGGACCCTTGGATGGAGTCCAGAGGTGGTCAGAATGAGCCAACAATGAAAAATTAAGAGAGACTGAAATGATCTAGAGGCAAACGGTCAGCAGATTCAAACAGAGAATAATTCTATAGAATATACATGGAGACGCGTTACAGTGGGTTGTATGTTGAATCCGGCATAAATGTGACCTTTGTGAAAATTTTTGAAAATAGTAAAATATATTAAAACATTTGTTAAGATTCAAGATTGGGTACAGTTTAAAGGACTGCTGCAACTGGATAATTAAACTATTCCGCATAAGTTATATTACATATATATTTGTGTGAGTCTACACATGTTTGCTTAAATTGTTTAAATCTGAGTTTGTATTTGTGCAAATCTTTATATGTAAATATATAGACATACATACAAAGTCAGATTTAACCATTATAAGCAAATAACACTTCTTTGAAGTGAAAGGTAGTTGCACAAATTAATGTGCGTGTGAAGGAGCAATGTCTGTTTGTTTTTCTGTGGGGCTTCTTGGCACATTCAGCCACTGTGGTGGCATCAAACTGTGCGGGAATGCTGGACAGATAATGGTGGGGCACGGGCCCCATCTGCCCATCCTCTAGAGATGCCAGTGTAAGGCGGCCGGTATATTCGTCAAATTTGTGATGAGTAACCGTCCTCCAAACATTGTATCAGGCCTAGGCAGTGTGCGGAAAGGTAGGAGAGGGATCATAAGCGTCTTGAGGAAACCAGTCACTACAAGCAGAATCCCAAAGGAAGAAAATGAAATTAGTACAAACTATACCGGCATGAATACATTTGGTGATCAGATCTTTCACAGAGAAACAGGACTATCCTATTGACAACACATTCTCTGTAATTGAAACACACTATTAGCACAAGGCAGAGTGACCAACAAAGACACACAATTAGAAACACCATGCATATATAAGTACACTCACTGTATACACACACACATACACTTGCATTTAGACACATGCATACCAATACAGGACAATGATAACTTGCAAATAGAGATGTGCTCACAGCACATAACCTTACACACACACTGGCACAGTCTTACCTCACACTTGTGCAATGAAAATGCACACACCTACTCAAATGCACAGACATACAAAGACATGTGCCACTAACAAACTCACCAGCAATAAGCACCTACGTGTGCATTTTACAAGGAAATACAACATCAAAAGGCATATCTATACACATAATTCACAAACCCAAAGCAGGCACACTGCCACAGGTAAAAGCAAACATACACACATCTTCCAAATGATGAAGTACCACATATAGACACCCACAAGCACACACATACTGATCTCTACCTACACACCTGACATAATAAGATCAGAAACATTATTCACAAATACACACGGTAGTAGCACAAACCCAACCAACCAGCAAACATGTGTAAGCATGCACACACACACACACACACACACACACACACACACACACACACACACACACACACACACACACACACACACACACACACACACACACACACACACACACACACACCCCCATTCATGACAGCTAGCCCTGAGAGTATAAAATAGGTGCAATGTTAAGCAGTCAGGCCCCGCCTATGATACATCTCATTGTGCCAAGAACAATAGCGAGGCATAAACAATATTCAATTATCAAAAAAAAATCAAGTGTTGAAAGAGGAAAAGAGCAGCCCAGGGGAGGGCAAGTCTTACCAGGGTCAAACAGTGCAGAGACAGACATAATTCACTTTAGACAGGCGTGCGAAGAAAGGAGGAGGAACAGAAACACAATCCGAGAGAGCAACAAAGCAAACATGAAACCCAGTGAGCCACTTTACGGGAAACCAGCTCAATGCTAGCTACTAACGAGCTGGTGAAGTGGCGAGCAGTATTAATGGTGAAATTCTGTTGGTCTGTGTAATGAAGAACTGCTTATTATGGGGAATATTTTTCCATGGCAACTGGAGTACCGTAATGCTCACAGGAGTCACTCACTCTGGGCTTATCAATGACGCTCCAGCGTCGGAAGTGACCTTTCAACTGGCCCAAACAAATAGTACCTGAATCGCGTCTGGACCAGCGGTTGGGCACTGATTAAACTGAATCAATCTGTGCTTGTCCCTGCTCCGCAGCAAGCAGCAGGTGTATTGGCGAATTAAAACAGCTGCAGACAACAGTGAGATTCCTTTGCATGGAAGTAGACAAGGGACATCATACATCAGCTGTGCTGTGCTAATGCTAAAGCATGGCTACTAGGGGGAGGACAGAGAGCCCCAGCCTCATCAAGGCCCTCCTCCTTGTCCTCCAAAGGTAACGTAACTAAGGCGGTGAGCGGCCGTCCGATCCACCAATGACAAAGCAGTATTGATTATAGTTATGCCAGTAGGCAATCATAAAGAAAAGGTCAAAGAGAAGGGCTTTCAAGTACTCAAGCGAAGAAGGGAGGAATAATGACAATTGAGCTCAAGTAATACGGTGTATTCAGACTTAGGGGTGAGCAGTAATGTAACAAAACAATGCTTCAACGGAAAATCAACCAAGTGCGACAACATCCCATCCTGGCGCACTTTGTATTAGTCCAGGTAGTATGGGTAGAAAAAAAAAGAGTGCCTGACCTCCTAATGGCATTGTCCAGATGCTAAGTGTTCTTCATAGCGTGGTAGTAATTGTTCAAATAATTGCATGCGTCCTGCTTGGTGGGGGGGGGGCGAGATGAAAGGGTCGGGTAGCAAAATGAAGCAGCGACGGGTATGCTGTGAGACAAGCAGCAACGGGAGGTGGTGGTGTGAGGAGGGTAGCACAAGACAAAAGCTGGGCATCTAGTGCATGGATGCGTAGCAAAGGAAAAAGAGTTTGGGCAAACAACACATAAACCCTTAACGCGTAATAAAACTGTACTTGCCCAGTGCTCCTCAGCCTTCAACAGAAGTGACGTGTGGGCTGCGTCAACCTGTTAGGAGGCAGCATGGAGCCAGCAAAAAAGAGCACAGTGGACTCAACCTATCAGAATCAGCAGGTAAGCAGCAGGTGGGGCAAAAGTGGTTGTGTTATTACATCAGGTCTTGCAGACAGCGCATGCATGCTGCCTAGGCTCGACCTAACTAGCTGAGCATTTAGAACGGCTCTGCTGCTTTGGCTATAAACAGTATATGGTAAGAGCAAATGATTAAAGGGATATAGTGGGGACTCTTTTGTCCTTACTGGCGAACCCACACAGACTGGGCATGTAACTAATGGACCTTAAAAATTAACAAAAGCAAAAAGAACAAATGATGGACGGAATGCTAGACAGATTAAACATTCACCCCAGTCACAGATCTGTGTTTAATCCATCGTTTTTTTGCTCATCATGCCACCCCAGTTTGAACCCAGCCATATGCAAATCAGTCTTGACCCTGCTCCCCATGGGAAACAAAACACAACGGGACTCCCCTGCCACTAATAGTTGAAGATGGAATATCTCGCTATTGCCTGGGACAGAAATTCCCAATTAGACCAAGCTAAAAATATAAAGACAATGCTCATGTATGAATTCATGTGTATTTAATACAAACTATATTTAGAATTCTTAAGATAACAATTTCAATAAATATAACAAAGACAAAACTTATATTGATAAGAGTCGCGCAACTGTTATCTTTATCCCCCTAACACAATACATTCGAACTCCTCATCCATACCTACTCACACTCACTAAGCACTCAGACCATACACATACTGCTAACACCCAGTATTCTTTTAAATCCACAATACATATGTTGATGGAAACCAACACAGGAAGCAAAAAAGCAACCCAATTTTTCTGGATACATAATACCAATTTTAGCACTGCATATGTAATACAGTGTATACTAAACACCTAAAAGTGTAATAGTAAAGAGCGGAAAGGGACAATTCAATTATTTTAAATAATCACTGTAACAATTGTATCTGTTGAAGTCTGATTCCTGATCAAAACTTCTTGATCAGAACTTAGTATCCAGGTGTTCCTGCTAAGACCAGGGCTGACGCACGTTTCGGTGACCATCCCACTGTGGGTTACACCTTCTTCAGGGCGCTAAGAAGGGATGTTTCAAGGTTCAAAGTGGAATGGAGTACGGGGGGACAAACGCAACAAATGCAAAGGATCATGTCTGTCCGCCAGGGGTAATAAATGTACACTAATGATTAGTTAGTTAGACGCTTCAATGGGCCCATATTGCTAGAGGCACCCGAGCTCTTTGGACAGGATCATCTGTGTCTAGACCAGTCAACACATATTTTCAAAGGGCCAGATGGCACTTAACCTTTCATCGTCTAGAAGGAGGAAGTCATTCGTTAAATAAATCAAATTGCAGCAGATGCGGCGTCCCGGCAGTGCAGAAAAGGGCATTCCAGGCCGAACTGCCTGGCCAGGTTCCCCCCTGGACCAGAAACAAGCATCCTGGGACCAGTTTCGGGGTATCACCCTTTGTCAGCCAGGCTAGCTTGAATCCGGTGGAGCAGCGAGCATGGGACCCACGTCTGTTTGGTTGGGTCCAAGCTGGAATGGCCTGGCAAGCAAAAAAAACAATGGATTTAACCCAGATCTGTGACTGGTGTGAATGTTTGATCTGTTCAACATTCTGTCCATCATTTGTTTGCGCAATAATAAAAAATTAACAAGGCTATAGCGTACACTTGCAAGTGGAGATAAATAACACGTTCACATGTTATTACAAAATTTACACAATTTATTACAACAGATTCAGGGGTGCTGAGGATGAATTGATGGGATCTGTGAGTAGCCTCCCTTTACAACACTTGAACCCGGAAGAGGCAGAAACCTTGGGTAATGTTGTAACCGAGGCAGAAATTAATGGTGGCAAAAGTGATGGCTTATGTAAAAATACATGGATCTGATGGCCTACCAGTTAAGTTTTACATGACCTACATAGACCAACTGGCCCCAAACTAGAAATATCAGACAATATCACTTGGGAAGTAGGGTTCATCCCACAGAGTAGTAGAGAAGCCCTAATGAGATGCCCTTAAACAGACCGGGGAGAGAACAGGAAAATGTGATTGCATGCTAACCTCTGCCAATGTTAAATGTGGATTTTAAAATGTTAAGAAATGTGTTTGCCATGCGATTAGCGCCTTATATGCGCATTTTATATGCCCAGATCAAACCGGATTCATACCTGGCCAAAATACAGAGATGAATATACAAAGATTTATAGCCTCATTAAATAATGCTTCAACTATACATATGGAGGAGTTAGTGATGATGATAGATGTTGGAAAAAAAACTTTCAACAATCTGGAATGGGGTTACTTGTATGCAAGTATTAACAGGTTAGGTTTGGACAAGGTTCTGAAAAGTCTGTCAGGTTCTATACACCGTGCCCACAACTGGTGTAAAAACAAGCCAAATTATTTTAGAGGGGTATTCATGGGAGAGGGGTTTGAGACAGGGGTGCCCACTGTTTCCCCTGCTGTTTGCCCTGGCAGTTGAACCGCTATCATGTAAAGCAAAATTAGGAGCTGCATATACAGGCATGTTAGTAGGAGACACAACACATTACATATCCTTAATTATAGATGTTTTTTTGTTATTTCTTAAAAGGAGGACAGATACTGAAAAGGCATCCAATTACTAATGCATTTAGGGAAATATTGGACTAAGCATTAACTGGTAAAACAAGCATTGGCATAGCCAATAGGTCTCGCTTTTGGGACCTTATACGTATTTAGTTATGCAGCACAATATCCTTGGTGCAACAACATCAACTGTTGCATGGCTAAACACTTATAAGGTCCCAAAGGAGAGACCTATTGGCTATGCCAATGCTTGTTTACTCCTAGCAGCACTGATCAGCAGGCACTATTGGTCCCACGGAACAAGCAATCAAAAGACTCCCCAAAAGTAGTGCCGCACTTGTGGAAGCTAGTGCAAGCATTGGTAAAGCCAGTAGTTCTTGCTTTAATGTACTAATAATAAACACAGGCATGTCCAAATACTGTTTGCCAGTGTTATCTCTTTCAAGCCAGACCTATTGACTTTGCCAGGGCTCGTTAATTAAAGACACTGTTTTAAAGAAAGAAATGGATCACCACGCTCCCTTCAAAAAGAGTGAAATGTGCCCTTCTTAGAACTAGACAAGTGCTCTGTTACAAAGGAGGGTCTAAGGAGCAGTTGACCTGAAGGTGGAACACGGGATTCAGGCAGCAGCCTATCCATGGGATTGTCAAAAAATGTGAAAAAGTAGATTGAAAGAGAATGATGAACAAAAGGCCCTGGCGCTTGGAGTTCTTGTGAGGCAATAGTGATTATAACAAACTAAAAGTACTGTTATATGAAAACTGACTCCCAAGTACTTTCAAATAAATATGTTCTAGGCCTAACACCGATTCTGCATTTTGAGTGAATATCCTTGTATTTTCCAACAACTAGAAAATGAATGTTGGCCTCAATCAAAGCACGAGTTAGATTGGGGGAATGAACTAATTTGCCCTGAAAGTCAAACAGGACAATAAACGCTGCATATGTGCATCTGTTTCATTAACTAATACTCCAAGTGGAATACTGAGAAATTATTTCTGACAGTTATTGGAAAATCATAGACTAGTACCATACCCACTCCGGTGTGCCACAAGAACCCTCAGACCAAAACAATACACAATGGCTGTCCAGCCACAGAACAAAATGGATGTTACGCCAATGCAAAATGGCAGATGCATTAAATGGACTGAGACCATTTTAGTGATGCAGTCATGAAAGAACCTATAAAACAAACTTAATTCTGCAACACAACGTCTTTGCAACAGATTACTCTGCTTACTGAGGCTCTATGGTTTTTACTGTTTTGATTCTCTCCTTGAATCTCGATCTGGACTTTTGTTACATGGCAGAACACTGGTTTCTGAATGATAATTGCATCTCTGTTGATTTACCAGAATCCTGTTTGCTCTAGGCTCAATATAAGGGTATGATTGGATGGTGGCCTCATTGACATAGTACCATGGGATGACCCTAAACATTTCATTAATGCGCCCCAGATATACCCAAGCCAGACTGTGTTGCTTGTGTTCCCATCTGAAGCAAACCTGGTCTGACATATGAGTCTGGAGTGTTCCTACTGGATGAGAGCCAGGCCTGGGTTGCATGTGGCTGGTTTCTGCCTGGAGTGGCATACCGAGGAAAAAGATGGAATGGAATGCCGTCCCCAAATACACCCGTGGCTGGCATGAATTCAATAGAAGATATTTCTAATACCAGAGCAATATTATTAATTCCCATCTGCCTACAATTCTCATAATTCCCAGTGGCTCCCATCTCTTCACCCATTCCATCCTACTGCTGAGTCCTCCCAGGTTTTCAAACATCAGCACTCGTCACCTACTGTCCCCATCAGTCCTTCCAGCCGCTGGGAAGGGGTCTATGGCTGCAAATAGTTGACTACTCGCTGTCATCATTCTCCACCGTTTGACACATGAAAATTCCAGGATGACTGTGGAAAGATCCACTCTTTACCCATTACTTAACTGACACTACGGACGAGCTTCAGTGGAGGCATTGCATATCGATGCAACGTCTAGAAAAGTACAGACAATTCAACCCTCAGGGCATGCGCACCACTATTCTAAGCAGTTTGTTTTCGATACAAACAATGCCCTATTCTGATTTTACAAAATAAACAGAACCCTTCACTTTAAGCAGAAACGTGTCACTTTTTAAAACTGTTCACAAAAATACTAAGTATTTTTTTTCCTGCTAAACTGCCTATAATGCACACACTTGCAGAGTTTGTTAAGTGTGGATAGAGCTTTATATATAAAATCCTATTTCGACGAGCACATACATCCATTATTAGACGTCCTTCGATGGCTCGACCTTGCCATAGGTGACCCCGGCAGCTGGGACAATTAATTCCGCGTTTTTTTTATGTAGTCACGCAGTGTCGTGGTCTGTTACCAGGGAAATGGCAGCAGTAAATTACAACCCTGGCTTACTTTGTCAAGACACACAGTGGGAGCATAAACATTCTCCCTAAAATGAAAACAACATTCTGGAGTGGAATCTCTGCTGATTCTAAGGTAAAAGCAGGGCAACTGCTGCAGCAGACACATTCTGCCGAACCATCTCTAAAACGGGCAGGTCAGCAAGGCTCGGCGCGTTCATTCACACGGAAGGTGCCGAATAAATCCAGCTCTTGTTTATTTTATTTATTTTAAAAGTTTTATATAGCGCTAGCTAGACCCGTGGGTATCAGAGCGCTTTACATACACACTGTACAAACCAAAGGAAATTGCATTACTTAGTAGGAAGGCAGTAGGGAAGCAAAAACAGAGATAAAAAATACAACATGAAAAATAGATAAACAGTGCAGCGGAGGGAGAGAAAACAAACGAAGGTGGTTAACACAGACCGGTCACCACTATCCTTGAATGTCAAGAGAGAGGAGTTAACTCGGATATTGAAGTCTAGGTTAGTTGATGTTGGTCAGGAAAGTATTTGTTAAGGAGATGGAGTTTCAGGTCCCTTTTGAAACTGGAGAAGGAGGGGTTGCATCTGAGGACTCTAGGGAGAGCGTTCCATATCCTGGGAGCGTTGTCAAGACCCAGTGTGACTGACCGGGTGTAGTGAGCATTCCTCTCCCTTGTAAAACATCTCAGCTTAGAACACTTACATAAAAGGAGAATGTAACTGTTTATAATGAATGCACAATTTCCAATCAGACTATAAATTTTGGCACATCTGACAACCAGTTATTGGCGTTACACTGACATTTTTCCCAGTTTATTTTCTTGTTTTCGTTCAGGGAACAAGTCCTACGGAAACTAGTAGGGGACTTACCATATTCTGAAGGGAGGTGGCAACTTGGAAATTATATTTTTCTAAACTGCCTTGAATAAGTAGCAAAATGAACTGGATGTATTTATTTGTTTTACACTTGAAGCTAATGCGCGTTTTGTTTCCTGCTTCACATTTGTAGTTCGTTAAGCAACAGAATTGGGAATGTGTCAGGTTCTCAGGTGAGAGATTAGAACATAACTCACTGTTGGAACATTCTTGCCGGTGGGACAGAGGTTTAATATCCCCGAGGTCAGGTTATACGCAAACACATTTTGGAAATACAAACAGCCGCAGTGCTGGGGCCAAGGTGGCCACTCTCAGCCTCGGTCTAAGGGGACGGTCCCCTTCTTCCAAAAATAGTGGGTGCGTGGGTCCGTCAACCTCCCGACTAGAGTGCCGTGTTTGATATGTTCAAGTGACCTTAAAATAAAATAAGATACCGCCGCATAACAGATTATGTGAAACGGAGATCTCACGAAATAAGGCTCTTCCTTGAGCCCGTCACCTTCCAGAAACACGACAGCCTTAATTATAACCACATATACCAAAGTTATCATAAGTGGGACGTTTCCGGCTAGATCGCCTCTCAGTTCCCATCCAGACCCACAACTACCTCGACCAAGCCCCACCAGGAAAACACGCTCAACAATAAAACAAGGACCAACTCCAAACACGAAACCCGAGCAGCCCACCCAGCCAGAGGGTCCCTAACACAGCAGCAAGAGGCTGAAGGCTACTTGCCGAATTTTACAAATAATCACTGGAGAAGCTTCTACCAAGACACTGGCTCGAGAAGGCACACTGAGTGAAGTGCGCCCGGGTACTGCTTACTTGCGCCCTGAACTCGGCGGCTGCAGCAGGAGGAGCCTCTCCGGCGGGCTGCCCAGGCGTCGTGTCTCGCACCGGCGCTCACACGGTTCTCGGAGCTGCTGAGTCCTGCCTCGCCTCGGTCTCTAAAACTTCTGCGCACGTAGCGGTGGCATACGCCCTTCCCAGGCCACGGGAGACCGCTGCTGGTCCCGTACACGCTCACCTGTGCTCACAGATGAGAATATTTTTAAAAAAGGATTAGGCGTTTTACCTTGAAATGCTGCAAGTGTGTTTCCCATTTAAGAAAAGTGCGATATCCGTCCCCTGGACCGCGCCGCTTGCCTCGTACACTCTATTTACAGACTGTGTAAGACACGAGCCCTAATGCAAAGTGAAATCCATCACGCCAAACTGCTGCAGCAGCATTGCAAGTCTAACATCACCGAGGGAGCCCTCGTCCTGATTACAGCACTGATAAGGAGAGAAAAAACAGAGTACTGCAATCCAAGAAGCCTTGTGGGAGCATGACACAAACCAACACGTTATATCTCATATCAATCAAAGCGCCCGCTGCTATCGGAAAATCGACACATCTCGGAGAGCAAAAACACCGCTCTCGAAAGGCTGCTGTAAGTCAATGAATGCACTGGAATGTTTAATACCGCTCGGTGGAGGTGAAACCAAGAGCAAACGCAGCTACTCAGCCCGGACACTGGCCGACTGTCTTTCAACGAAGGGTACGGGTTTGTAGGTCACATACTCGCCGAATGGATTTGGTCTCCTTACAAGTAAAACAAGCACGCGCGCGAAAGTAAAAAGGAGAGGCAGCAGGGGGGCCTGCGCCAGTTTCTCTGCGTGGAGCGAGCAGGAACCATCTGTTAATTACTAACAGATGGTTTCAAAGCTCGCTCCCGCAAGGGAATCGCCAAACGTGCACGCGTTGGCATTGAAAGCAATGCAAAGCGTGCACGTTTTTGTTAGAAAAAGGGAATCGATTGCTAAAGGTCTCCTATGCAGCGCATGCGCGCTGCGTAGGCGAGACCTAAAAACAGTATCGTTCAGGTTAGAATAACTCCAATTGGAGATGTCCATATACCAGAGCTCGATTGGCTTGGGAGCAGTCATTGATAAAATACTTAGGTGTGCGTATTTATAGAGCGGAAGCAGATTTAGTAGAGTGCAAAATACTGTCATTGAAACATTACCTTCTGAAAGACGCTTTCAGTGTCAGTGGCTGGGAAAATAGTGATCGCCAAAATGGTTGCATTACAGAGAATCTTATGCTGTTTTGCTCTGCTTCTGTGGGAGTGCCTAAGGGGAGGTTCAGCAAAATGGATACCATGCTTACAGACTTCATTTGAGGCTTAGCATTGCATTATCTAAACTACAATTCACCACAACTGGGGAGCGTTGGCCTCCCAGATTTTGAGACCTAATATTTGGTGCAAGTACAGTGAGACACTAGATGAGTGGCAGCACAGACTAATGCGGAGACAGAAACTGAATACCATGGCCCGTCACTGAAACTGCTGGCACAACTACTATTTGACCCCCCAAAAAGATCAGAATGGCATGGACCACTAAAAATGATTGAGCGCTGTTGAATGAGAGTTTACAGAAAACGCAAACTGTAGTCCCTTACTCGACAAATATACCACTACAGAGTCTGAATGCATAACGAAAAAGGGTAACTTGAAGGGATCAGCCGAAATAGCCAGAATATGGAATTGAAAAAATAGGGGATTTATATAGATGAAGTACTTCTCAACTACGACGACTTGACAGAATTTGGCAGGACAGTTTTTACTATATGGGACAATAGTGGCAGTGGTAGAAAGACGTGGAAAGCAGGTATCAACAAATCCACTGTACACCAAGGACTTCATACTGTATACCTCACGATGTGCACACATAAAGGCCATAACACTACTATATCAGCCGCTGAGAAGTGACAACGTTATGCCCTTGATTTTCCTTCGAGACAAATGGACAGATAATATTCTCAACCCAATCGGGGGCGTAGATTGGGTGAAAGGGCTGGAAAGCACCCCTAAAATTTCCTGAAATGCACGTTTTCAATTGATCTGTTGTTACTACACTCATAGAGCCTATATCACACCGAACAAAATTAGTATGTCCTAGATGTGGGGAACTTGGGACGGAAGTGTATTGTAATCTGGGCCTATTCTGGCCTTGTCCCATACTGGTCTGATATCACTACTTTTATTAATGAATCTACAGACAGGCATAGTGGCCGCTCCTGAGATGTGTTTTCTTGGGAAATATCCCCGACCCTCGAAATACAAACTCACAACCAAAATCACAAACCTGGCTTTAATCCTGGCTTAAAGACAGAAAACAATTGCATGGATATCACTTGGGACTTGAAATTCGAGACTTGGAAGAGGGAACGCCTTTAATGGACAGAGTGCGAATGTATATTATTATTACTCGAGGCTAAATGAAGAAGGAGAAAACGGGAATTTGCTAAAGCACGTGAGGCACTACTGGATTCAATGCATGTAGAGCATGACTCATTGGTGGAAGCTACACCTGCACAGTAGATGTTTACATTTGATCAGAAAAATACACGTTATGGGTCAAACTGAGTGGAAGATAGTTATGCCCTCTCCCTCGACAATACAGTGGTTGATTGTCCATGATGTATCTGTCTGTTGATGTCCCTGTCTTCCCCCTCACACACTGTACAATGTTGTTTGCTTCAGAAAAACGATATGAAACAGCATGTCTGTGTTTGATCCCCGCAATTGGTAGTTGGTTGCATTCTTATGTTGCACTAAGTAGACTATCAATACATCGCATGGGAACGAATGGCTAATTGTAAAGTATGAGATATTAAGTACAATAATCCTAAACAATGGATGGAAATGCTATACTGCTCAGTGTACAAACAGTGGATTATTGAATGGTACTGAATTGGTATATATCTCTTTACTCTTCATAACTATCGACTGATGTTCCAACACAGTAATGCTTTGTATATGCATAATGAAATTGTTAGGAGTGTATAATAATACAAATTATGTTGGAAAAATATATATGAATTTTGCAGCCTTCAAAAAGCAGGTCTGTCCTACGAAATGAGAATCAGCTGTAAATGAACATATGGAAGAAATGAATACATGATATTTTTAGTGAATATATGAAGAATATGAAATGTCAATCTATGTAATTTGGGAAGAGTGCAGCAAAAGCAGGGAACTTGGGGCGGGGGTGTATTATGATCTGGACATAGCTTTTCCATCGCTAATACTTCTCCGCACAAGAAAAAGATCACAGTCTATTTTTAGCTCAAGCAATTGTTGTCTCTAAAGGGCAGCAAATAAAATTGGATCTTTTCATTTTGCCTATATGACAGGCTGAAAGTTCTGCAGCATATTCTCTTTTCTATGCTCTGCAGACAAAATGCTATTGACTTGCCTCGTGGCATTCTCTCCACTTTCTGGTTTGTCTGCTTCATTGTTTTCACTGAGCAGTGTTCCTGATTTTTAGAGTGTGTTTGTCCTGATTGGCTTAATTGGTTTGTCCAGCCTTTCTTCAATGCTCTAATATTGTGCTTTCCCTCCTCTCTTGTCCCTTCAAAACTGGATCCCAATTCAAAAGTGAGGATCTGGAGGAAATCTGATTTACCGTTCTCTGCTTTTTCCGGCTTCTTGTGAACGCAAGATGTCTATATATCTCCCCTATTCTTGTCTGGAATTAGATGTGCCTTTTGGTAAAGTGCATAATGCTGTGTAACTAATTAATTGTATATAGGGTCTCATAGCCGAAGGCCCCTTTACCTATTATTCCTCTGCCATTGGTGCTGCAAGGCAGGCTAAATGGTGAAGCCATCTTATTGTCATTCCTGTGTCGGTGGCTGAATCCACTTCCACTCCCTGTTTTCCTCAGCAGCACATCTCTTGAATGCATCTCAGCTCTCTGGGGTATTATTTAATGTTTACTGTGTTCTGTAACCTATTCACTGTTGTTTTGCATTTGGTTCATCTTGTGTCTGGCAAAGAAATATTCTGGGAAACCCTGTACCAGTAACATCTGCAATGTCTGCTTCAGCTGTCCGATTCTGTTCCCAGTTCCTCCTCTCACAGGAACCAAAGGTCCTATGGCCTGCATTTGGGATGCATTTCACAGCTGTCTGCAGGAGCAATACCTCCAGGCACACCTTTTATAACTGCTGCAGTTGTTGATGCTTTAATTAACTAATTAAGAGGGTCGATGTGCAAGATCGGGACTGTCTAAGTTTTTGTAAGACTTAATGAGTCTTCCTAAGACTTAGACCAAAGCAAATAAAGAACCATGCATGAGACAAGATTCAAGGTTAAAATCCCATGGGTTCATTTAAAAATGTGATCATTACAGAAAGCAAAAAGTACTAGCTCCATTAGGACTTTGCATAAATAAAATAATCAAAGTATAATTCTGTAAGAGGACTAAGATATGGCCTGCCTCTGAAAATAATCCAAGGGAAAGACTAAATGTAAATCAGTAAACATACTGATATAGAGTCTGCTCTCAAAGAAATAAGACAAAAGATTAAGTATAAACCAAATAGACAGACTGGCATAGAGTCTGTTCCCAAAGAAGGCCCAAAAAAGAAAAAGAACTTTGGATCTTCTCCAAATTATTGTGTTTGATATAAAATATACCCAGGCCTCATAAGGGTATATGGGTTGTTACTGTGTTTTTTTTACTATTTAACAGAGCAATCGCTGGACTGAAAGAGTTTCTTTCTTAACTTATATTTAACCAAAATTGGCTGTTATTGTGGAATTCATTACCACATTATGTCCTCCTGAGAAGCACCAAATTATTGGGCTGAGTACATCAACAAAATCATTAGTTGCCCATCTTTATTACCTATCACCCCCACCCCTATAGATCCTAATTCCTCAGAGGTCTTGTTTGATAGATTAGAGAAACATAAGAAAAAACAGATCAGAACTAGTTTACATGCTCAGATGCTCACAGATTAACTCAAAGCAGGCGTTTTTCCTGTGGGCCTTCAAATAAGAAACGCACCAGCGATCTTCACTGATGACCCAAAGTTTCGATCAGGCTTCGGTCATCTAGCCACCACATGCTCTAGACACGTGATGGTACTGGGAGCTGACACAGCCCTAGAACGCTGTAAAAAGAATTGGAAGAAATAGCCGAACTTGATGAATTGATCCCTGAAAATTACTCACTTAGAGATGCTAAAAATCTACTTGATTAAATAAATAACACTATAGCGACATTTAACACCATAGAACAAAACAAGAAGATTAACAAAACTGAAAGAAACATTAAAAACTACAGTAAAGAAAAAAAACTATCCTTATCTTAACAACGATTTTTACTCGACTTACACCAATATCCACAAGTTCCAACCCTGGGGATGCTACAAGAATCAAAAATCAGTGACCTTTTCTGAGTCCACCAACGGTTCACCAGACTACTCATACCCTGGGGAGGGGACAAGTACCACAACCAATATTAACAGACATGGCCAAAAACGAACTCGTTTTTTAGAAAGGAGCCACAGCAGAGGACAAGGGAGGGGCAACTTCCAGTATGAACATCCAGGCGAGCGAAAAAACTTGCCGCAAAATTTACAAATGGGGTTACCCACAATAGATAACCCGGATAGGGAAGCTACTGCCATTGGTTTGAACGATCAAACTGACACCATCCCAATTTTCAATTTGTCAAACCACAATTTATCTTCCAATGAAATAAATATTTTGCGGAAAGGGCTATCATTTGTCCCCATGACACACAGTGACCTTTTTTGACTACACAAAGATCTTTTTACGTTTTTTAGAGAGATCGGGTCCTGTTATTTTTTTTGCCAACAACCCTCATAGTTCTGGTAACACTCTCTCTCCCTTTCATCCCCCTTCTAAATTCCACCCTCTGTCTTTTGCCATGCCATCTGAAATTCTCACTTTTGAAAAATTGGTTCTGCAAGAGGTGATGAAAATCAAACAAGAGTTTGAATATGTTCAATACAACCTTCCTTACTCTTAGAAACAAGCCATGCACTCCCTAAAAACTAATCATGATCTGATCATCAAACCTGCTGACAAGGGTGGTGGCATTGTGATCATGGATCATGACAAATATGGGTTAGAAATTATAAGACAATTAACCAATCTTGAACATTACTCTCCTTTATGCTCTGATCTCTTACCTGATATCCAATTCCTTTCCAAAAGGGTAACTAAACCAGCTCTTGATGGACATTATCACTAGCAAAGAATACCGTTTCCTCAATAACAATCATTCTCACACCCTGGCAATCTATGTTTTACCCTAGATGCACAAAAATACATCTAATCCACCTGGACGCCTGATTGTCTCGAGTTGTGGGTCTGCTTTAGAACCACTGGGCAAATACATAGACACTAAGATCAAATAATTAGTTCCCCTCACTGCCACCTTTATTAGAGACAGCATGGACTGTATTAGCCAAATAGAGGATATGGATTTTGACATGGATTCAGACTTGTTGTTGGGACTTGACATTGAATCATTACAATTGCAACTGATCTTTTTAATTGATGAGACACAGTACTCCAAGGTATTCTTTCAAAATACTATGTTATTCATTAAAGATAGGATGAATAACAACCATCTAAAACTCAACTCTGATAAAACAGAGATAGTTATCTCCAACAATAAACTAAACCACTGGACTTCATCTTACTGGCCCAAAACACTAGGCACTCCACCCGTCTCTAAGAGCGTGGCAAAGAGTCTTGATATTCAAATAGACTCTGACCTTTCTACGCATTCACAGATAAGCATGGTGACATCATCCTGCTTTTACCAACTTAGACATTTTAGAAAAATCGCCAGATTTTTCACCAGGGAGGCCAAGACGTTAATCATAATGGCCGTGATCCTATCTAAAATTGATTATGCCAACGCCATTTACCTAGGTCTTCCCATTAATTAAACATATACACTTCAGTTGATCCAAAATCAAGCAGCCAGAATCATCTTCCAACAATCCAGGCATTGTCATACAAAGCCACTGATGAAGGAGCTTCACTGGCTTCCTGTAGCACAGCGATCTATGTTCAAAACGGGTTGTATTATCTTTAAAGCAATCCGAAACAGAGGCCCCAAATTCCTTTCTACAAGGATCCACCCATACCTCCCAAAACAAAACCTTAGATCTGCGCAAATGAACTTACTGACAGTCCCCAGATCCAAGCGCAAAAGAACGGGCTGCTCACGCTTCTCCATGTTGGGACCCCAACTCTGGAACTCCATGCCTATCGCCATTAAACAGACAACCGACTGTATGTGCTTCAGGAAAAAATTGAAAACCTGGCTCTTCACTCAAGCCTACAGCTAGGTGCAACATTAGTGGTGGCTTTAAACTCAGCGACAAGAGATCTGCTAGTGTACGTGCGCTTTATAAATTTCCCGTAACATAACATAATATAATATAACATAACATAGCATAACGTAACATAACATTATATACCAATTCCCCCAATGTGAGGGTATTGAAATCATCTGCAAGTTACTGGACACAAGGCCCTTACCTTCATGGATTCCAACTGATTTTGTCAGTGAGCTTCTTTAAATCGATCTCATGCGCAATTATTTTCTGTATGGGGATACCTTTTACCTACAGAAAAAAAGGTGTCTCCATGGGAGCCTGCTTTGCTCCAAACTTTGCTATTCTCTATGTTGACAGTCTTGAGAAAACTCTACATTTTGACCCCCACAAACCCTTTCTATAGCCATATCCAGCTATGGAAATGATATATCAATGATATCCTTCTTATCTGGCGTGGTAATGTTGACTCTTTTTCTCTTTTCATTGATTGGCTTAACACCACACAAATTCATCTTACCTTTACATTTGATGCCAGAAATGGCAACTTACCATTCCTTGACCTTTCCTTACAAGTACAGGATGGTGCAATTTGTACAACCTTGTTCAGAAAACCAATTGAAAGGAACACTTTACTCATATACACGAGCAATCGTCCCAGGGGTCTACAGGGCAGATTGCCTTACGGCCAAATCCTACAAATTTGCAGGAACTGTAAATGGCCTAATGACTATTAACTTGAAGCAGCCATTTTGACAAAAAAACGTCTGGCAAGGGGCTATCCCATACGTATAGTCTCCAGATCACATAAACATGTGTGGTACTGCCAGAGGGGGTTTTATTCACCCCTAAAGAAAATAAACTCACCACACACATTCCCCTTGTAGCCACCTCTTGTTCATCAAGTAAAAAAGTGAGTAAAATAATTCGAAGAAATTGGGAAATACCTCAATTCCACAAACGTTTTTTAAACTCTCTCTTATTTTCCTATAGAAGGGGACAAAACCTGAGTGATCACCTGGTCCACGCTATGGTATGGTCCCCTAAGGCCCCATTACCCACCCTATTACCACCAGTTGGGGGCCTTTTGGAAGCCATTTTAAATGCCAGAACTGTGCAGTTTGTCCCCAAACCTCTAACACCAATGTTTTAAACATGGTGACATCAGTGCTTAATTTGAGCCAGTGGTTTCCAGTGCTCAGCACCGGCACTTAATTGTCAGCACCGGTGCTTGTGACAGTCTGCCACAAGGTGGCACTGTCTGGCCAATTTAGAGATGACCACAACAACAGTTAAATATTAATTCAATATACATCAAAAATTACTATTGCCTGCCTCCCAAGTCATTCTTATTGCTTTTGGGGCCTGAAATAGTCCAAATTGTCACACTTGTAGGAGTGTGATGGTTAGTAGCTGTGTTGCTACTATCATTTGAAGGCTGGCAGGGGCAATCTGTGGTGCAAGCTGTAGTAAACTCCTGACGAGAGCCCTGGCACTTAATTGTTTACAAATTAAGCACTGGGTGACACCTGCTACCCATTGAAATACTTTACCGACTGTTGATCAGTGAATGTAATATATGCCATTTGCTGTCCTTGCATTTATTATATATTGGACAAACCACACAGATAATAAAAGCTCGTATCATCCAACATAAGAGTCGGATCAGATGCAGCTTTGAGAATGCTCCTTTGGTTTCTTACTTCTCTTCCCTAAAACATACTGAAAATGAATTTACTTGGCAAGTAATTGATCAAGCCTGCCTCCCTCAATAAGGGGCTGAACACTTTGGATGAATGGAACAGTGTGATTACAATGTAATGTTTTCCACTGATTACAGTAATATTGCTCTCATGCTCTTAAACATGACATTGTGATTTGTAATCTTATTTATCTATACTGTCACCAGTGTATTTTTGAGATTTTCTCTAGTGATTCCAATGTTTTCAAATATGACATATTTTGTAATTTATTTATATTGTCACCAGTGTATTTTCTAAATAACTGCTGGTAACCGAATATTTCCATTAATACTTTTTTTTAAAGTTTAATAAGCTTTATTGAGATAAATTATATCATACAACATTGGGCAAAAATCAGAACAATATTCAAGGACAATTAGATTATATGGAATGAAATATGCCATGAAACATAGAAGAAAGCCGTTTACAAAATTTTGGGGATTTATAAAACAGAAAAAGGGGGAGGGAGGGAAAAGGAGGGGGAAATGAGATATATTCTACAACTAAGGGGTTGATTCCGATCCCGGTCGGAGGCGCACCTAATACCATTCGGTCGGGAAAAAATCCAGGCGAATGCCTGTTTCCCGACCGATCCGCACATACGTCCGAACGAGCAAGTACGATGCGCACAACTGCCCAAATCCCGACCCAGTCGTACTCACCCAATACAGGTCCTATTCTCCGACCGAGTCGGATCCGGAATCGTAGAATCGAGCCGCACGGAAGAAAAAATGCAGCCCCGTCTGGCCGGACAAGTACGATGCGCTTCCCGTACGCGCCGAACCCGTCGCTACGCACGGCACGTCAAAGCATCCGCTCGAGGTGCACATAAGCTCCGATTCGCGCCACAACACGATCCACGGCTACGAGACGAACACGCCAGCGACGAGGACGAGGCGAAGCAAAGAGAAAGACAAACGAGACGAACCAACCATGAATCCCTTCGTGCCGATCCTACCAATATTCTACCTCTATTACCGGAACAGGCACGGACGCGTACGGCGCAGAAGGTAAGTCAGACACCAACAACAAAAACAAACTACACGTACCCGACACATCACACAAAGAGGGATGCAGAAATACCTACACCAGCAACAGCAGCACCATAGGGGCGGGATGGCCCTCACCAATGCCACACATACACATAGGGGCCTGTATGCCTACCACTACTACCACCCCTACCCATGGGGGCTGGATGCCTGTCACTACTACCACCTCTACCCATGGGGGCTGGATGCCTGTCACTACTACCACCCTTACCCAAGGGGTGCCAGATGCCTACCACTACTACCACCCTTACCCAGGGGGTGCCAGATGCCTACCACTACTACCACCCTTACCCAGGGGTGCCAGATGCCTACCACTACTACCACCCTTACCCAGGGGGTGCCAGATGCCTACCACTACTACCACCCTTACCCAGGGGGTGCCAGAAGCCTACCACTACTACCACCTCTACCCATGGGGGGCTGGATGCCTGTCACTACTACCACCCCTACCCATGGGGGCTGGATGCCTGTCACTACTACCACCTCTACCCATGGGGGCTGGATGCCTGTCACTACTACCACCTCTACCCATGGGGGGCTGGATGCCTGTCACTACTACCACCTCTACCCATGGGGGCTGGATGCCTGTCACTACTACCACCTCTACCCATGGGGCTGGATGCCTGTCACTACTACCACCCTTACAACAGGGGGTGCCAGATGCCTGTCACTACCACCACCCTTACCCAGGGGGTGCCAGATGCCTACCACTACTACCACCCTTACCCAGGGGGTGCCAGATGCCTACCACTACTACCACCCTTACCCAGGGGGTGCCAGATGCCTACCACTACTACCACCTCTACCCATGGGGGGCTGGATGCCTACCACCACTACCACCCTTACCCAGGGGGTGCCAGATGCCTACCACTACTACCACCCTTACCCAGGGGTGCCAGATGCCTACCACTACTACCACCTCTACCCATGGGGGCTGGATGCCTGTCACTACTACCACCTCTACCCATGGGGGGCTGGATGCCTACCACCAACACCACCCCCACTCATAGGATGGACAATGCATGACACAACCAGCACACCACAACCTAGGGAATGCAAGAAAAAGACATCCCCCAACACCATGACAAGCGTGTGTAGACTGTGTCAAATGCCTACAACACTGAACATGACTTTGAACATACAATGTGACCCCCTATCACATGTGCCACACATATATGTGTGTGGCCCCCACAATGCAAGCAGGCCATGACCATTGTGGCAATGGGGATCAAAACCCCATCATCACAGTGAGCAAAATGTAAGTGTGGGGGCCCATAGCTGAAGCACATTCAGAACATTGTGGCAATGGGGTCTAAACCCCCATCATCACAGTGACCAAAAGGTAAGTGTGGGGTCCATAGCTGAAGCACATTTTGAACATTGTGGCAATGGGGTCCAAACCCCCATCATCACAGTGACCAAAATGCAAGTGTTGACAAAGAAAAAGCTGCAACTGCCAAACTGCATGGATGATTCCTGGTCACAGAACATAAAACACATCAGTGGCAAAGTAGTGCATGTGTCCCATTGCAACATAGATTGGGGGAGGCAAATACTGCAGTGCAAATAAGACATACCTTTGGCCATGTGCAGACAAACAACACCCATGGGGGCTGACACTGTCAACATTCATCAATGACACAATGACAGAAGTGACCATCAGAATGCAGACCCACATATTTGCACCAATGGGCACACAAATGCAGATACCCTGTGGAGACTGTAGATGTGAGGTGAACAGATACCATACCATGGCAGCAATGGGACACACAAACCATGATCATTGTGCTGACCGATGACCTAGGAGTCCCAGGGACAGCAGGGGAAACCCACCAAACAACATACAGCCAATGGCACACCAAAGATATGCCAATGCAGTGGTGCAGATGCACAAACACAAACAGGCAGACCCACACTGCACATCAAACAGAACAGGTGAGGGGGGTGGGTGCCAGAGTCCCCAGGCAACCACACAACACATGAGGAGGCCTGAATACCAATTACACAGATGTGCATACAGTGCCACACAAAGGTAACTCATGGATCCAAATCCCCTATGTGGGCAATCAGGCATTGTCCGATGAGAGGGAGCACAAATCACACATGTCACACAAGCATGTAGGAACAGCAACTGACACAGCAAGACACAGACACACCACAGCACTACTCCCAGGGCCCCCACAATGTGGTGACCCTGGGCTGCATTACAATCCCACTGTGATGACAAAGCTAAATGTCGTTCACACTGTGAACCACAGTCATGTGTCCTGAGCAACAAACTACCATCACACCTACACAAGCACAAATCAATCAGCACGGCCAGTAAGCCAAGGCCAACATGGAGGCAGGGGTCTAGCCGGGCAACAACTCTCATCTGCACACACTCAACACCACACACCTCGACCTCCAACAATGTGCAGCAGTGAAGCACACATGCACTGGTGACATTGCACATGCACCCATGACAATCCCAGGGTGGTGGGTGGGAACCAAGGTGCAGAAACACATCACACATGGCCACTCAACAAGACTCCTGAATGTCTGACACACTGCACACTACGCTGTACATGGACATGACGGCAATACCACACCAACCAATGGGATCTCAGCCACAGTCACACATCAATGAAGAAGCCAAGGTCACCCACAAAGAACACACATAGACAACTACCAACATTGCAGCCCGGACCCTATGGAGTGCCAGTAGTCACACACACAACGTGTCACAATCACTGAAAGATAACACAAACTGGAAATCACATGACAGGTGTAAACAACAATTGCCAAGGGGAATCCTGACTGTGACCCATCTGCGTCTGCACACAAACTCAGCCCTGACAGCAAACACACCTATGGGTGACACCCTGATGACCAGTAATGTGCCGTGCACCCACATCACAGAGAATCCAGGGAGAAGACTTGGGGGAACATAGGTCAACTCAGCAAGCATCACAAACAGGTACAACACTAGGGATCCCAGCATGCACAGCAAAACGGAAGTGAACACACAGACATGCACATACAACACACACCTTGGGCGCAGGCAATGTCACAGGAGTACACACTGCCATGAGGGGACTCCACTCCTGTGTGAGGAAAGCTGTGCCATATGTTGCCTCAGTAGGGCTCCATCATGTCAGCTGAGCACATGGTCACACAGTCAACAATTAGCACCAAATGAAGGCTCCCGTCACATCAGCCTGGTCATGGGAGTGCCAACGAAATCATCAGCACAGATCCAACACACTTGTATAGCAATGTTGCACTGACAACACAGATGAGTCCTTCCCCATTGATGCCCAAACCTGCATGTCCAGTGGAGATGGCCACACCGTCAGGGAAGTAGACTAATTGAACAATGGCAGGCACAACAGATGTGCAGGGGTGGAAGCCACAGATGTGAAATTGCTAATGTAAGTAGGAAATCCCATTGCCAAATATTGAACACATGACACCCTCAGATGCTGCTAAGGATGACATGGATACACCACAGGATAGGACACATTCCCCCTGGACCACATGTGTTCCTGCACAGTAACACTTCATTATCATGAGACCAAATATCACCATCACTGCAGCAAGGGCATGGTTAGCATCATCAACAACATATACATCAGAAGCAAAAGCACTAGAGAACAGAAAGGTGCTTTATTCAGCCTATGTGGGTCTAACAGTTGATGTCCAGCAAAAAATTAACAAAGGCCAATGGCCAGTCCAACATAAAAGTCAAAACAGGGTGACAGTGGCAGATGTCACCCTACGCATGCCTGCACTGATGAAAGCCAGGGACAATCCCCTCGGAGGGGCATACGGGGGGCAGGCCAGGCACCGCAGGGACAGGATCATGGCTCACCAGAAGGAGGCAGGGAAGGGGTGGTGGGTGCTGGAGAGCCACTGACAACTGCAGTGGAGGTGTCTGACATGGTGTGTGCCGGCACAAGTGGGGGCATGACTCTGATGGTGTGGGTGCCGGCAAGACTGCAGGGGACCGTGCAGATGGAGTGGACAGGTTCCCCACTGCAGTGCCCAAGTCAGACAGGGTGGTAGTGGACTCCACTGCAGTGCCTACCTCCAGGGGAGGAGAATGGGGCTCAGGTAAGGTGGGCAGGACAGAGGGGGAGGACACCGTCTCCACACCAGTGGCACAGACAAGCGCAGCGGGGGTGTGGGGCCGGAAGAGCAAGTGGCAGGGGGAGAAGGCCTGATCCTTTTGGGGATGGTGTATCTGTGGGTGGGGGAACCTGGGGCAGGGTGTGGTGGGGGCACCTGTGGAGTGGGGGCCTGAGGGATGGAGGAAGGAGACTTGGTGCCTGAGCTGCAGGGCAGCGGCGAGGTCTTGCTCTTCCGGGTCCGGGGGGACTTGCGGATGGGGGCGTCAGTCGGTCTGCGCCTGGGGGAGGGTGTCCGGTGGCGAGGGGCACTCCGCTCCGTGTGGGTGGGCTTCCTCTTCCCCCTGAATGCTGTATCAGCTGGATCGGAGAGGAAGAGGCCGAGGTCACTGAGGAAGAGCCGCTGGGTCTTTGGGGTTGCAGGTGAGGCAACGGAGGGGGCTTTGGAGGGAGAGGCAACTGAGGACTGCGCAGTGCCCGTGGATGCGTGTGTGTGTGACTGGGCCCCATCCCCTGTGAGTGTGGTTTCAGTCCCCTGACTGTGCGTGCGTGTGCATCTTGTCTGTGGCATGTGTGTGTGTGTGCTGCTCGTGTCTGTGCTGGTGTGTGTGTGCTTGGGACAGGTAAGGTGCTGGGGAGTGTGGATGGGGCAGAGACAGGAGGGGTGAGGGACTGTTGGAGGAGGGACACTGCTGTCGTCAGGGAGGAGTCCATGGACCTATTGCCCCTCTGTAGGGCAGACATGCCCGATGAGATGCCCTCCATGAACGACACCAGCTGAGTCAACAGAGTGGTGTGTGCATGGAGGACACTCAGCATCGCTGTCTGCCCTACATGGAGCTGGCGAAGGAGGTACACAGACTCCTCACTCAGGGCAGCAGGGGACACAGGGGCAGGGGGCGCGGTGCCTGGCCCGAAGGAGACATGCTCCCGAGCATGGGAGCCTCCACAGACCTCGGGAATGGGAGCCGATGGGAGGGCGGTGGTGGTGGTGGTGGCGGGGACAGCAACACTAGCTGGGGTGTGGTGGCTGCTGACACCCGCCTCCATAAGGGAGTCATCCTCCGAGCTGCTGTGGTCCTCAGCTGAGGTGGATGGTGCTGAGGACTCCTCGGTGTGGCTCCCCTCGCCCTCCGTGCCACTGGGTCCCTCCGACCACTCCTCGGCTGTTGACCCAGTCTGGCTCTGCGGCTCCTCCTGGTCTGTGGAGCTGTCCCCTCCTGTAGCCGTGGATGTATCTGCAAACAATAGGGAAACAGACATCAGTCACCTGCACCGAACGCACACACCACAATAAGTACAGCACAATACAGAGCAAGGCCTGGCATCCTTAGTTGAACATTGCTAAAATTGCCCCAACAGAATAGGAGAAGCCAATTGTCAGTCTGATCGTCAACCATGGCACTCACATCCCACCTGGCCTTGCACCCATCTGTCTGGCGTCCGTTGGCTGACAATACCCCAGTGTGGACACATGCACCACCTACACAGTAGTTGGACGGTGCAGAGAACACGGTGAAGCATGTGAACATGCACACATCACAACTCTTGCCACTGAGTCAGTACAGGTGCCCGGATGAAAGTGATGCCCAGAGTCAGATATATGAAATGCATGTGATGCATACCAGCGACAGACACCATGATGCACCCATGTGCTGATAGCCATTGCCACTATGGTGTGCATGTAGCACATGTCACTCCCCTGCAGGATCACTCATAGGAAGTCACATGCCATGGCACAGGCATGCCTGCTAAGTCATACATCACTGTCTCCAGTCACATGGGCAGGGCAGCCACACAACAGTCTGCACTGTGTCACAATAGTAGGTCATGGGGAATGCAAGTCCTGGAGCTGAACAAGTGCACATGTACATCCCCCACACACCACATCATCTGAACCCTTATCTGTCCAGGTCATACTGATTGGACATATGGGTGACCTGTAACACAAGCCTCTGAACCTGAGCACCTCACAATCTGCTGTGAATGGGAAACAGCTGCATGGACTTCACATTCGCATACCCCAGTCTGCACGGTCAGGTGTTCAAACACCTATGTGTCACACAAGTATCATCTCCTATGGTCACATCTCCGGTGGCATGCTGAGCCCCAACCGATAAACACCCCAGCAGTCCTGACATCGAAGCCACAGCACACTGACACAGAGGCTGACACCTGAGGGGACATATCACTGAGCACAACGTGTCAGCTGATACACGGGAGTGGGAGTACAGAGTGCATTGCATGGCCTGGAGTAGGCATGACTGTCCTGCCCCACATGAATGAGGGATGAACCCTGGACAGTAGGCAGCTGGCTAAGTATGTGTGACACACGTAATATACACACTCCTGGGGCCCAAACATTGTTCCCACCCGCAGCTTGGGTGTGTGCCAGTTACCCCAGGCACATGTGGTGGATCAGCTCAGCAATTGGACCACATATCAAAGTAACACGCAGATTACATGTCAGAACACAGGCATTGTGTAAGCAATGGACCCACCCATGATGCCCACCACAGTTAGGGGAACAGATGCTGTCCCCACCTTGAGTCAAGCAAACTGCAAGGACACAGTACCCAAGTGACACAATTCCCTGACTGCAAGGGCCACACCTGGGTATCAGATGAGGAGTGGGCAGTGCACAATCGAGGGACATGGGTCCTGGACCACATGACTGATGTGCTGTGGAAGTTTAACCAGGCCAGAGGAGGGCACATAGCATGGCAGACAAAGTACACAATGCAGTCATGGACTCACCCCCTCCGTGCTGCTCCCTGGCCTTCAGCTGCCCATCCAGATCAGGGAAGACCACCGCCAGGATCCTGAGCATGTGGGGGGTCAGGGTCCGGTGTCTGCCCCTCCTGCGAGGAGGCGACAGCCTCAGCTGGACCCGTGCGATCCTCCGGGTCCAGCCCCGAAGGTCCTGCCACCTCTTCTGGCAGTTGCGGATCCGGCGCTTGTAGTCCCCCACGGATCGCACTTCCCGGACGATGGTCAGCCATATCTTCTGCTTCTGGTGGGCATCAACCTGTGAGGATGACAAAGTGAGAATGCTATTACTACACATGCAACATATCCGTGCATTACACAGTTGTGTATACATGTCTCAATCACAGGGGCACATGATGTACACAGGCAGTGCAACGATGGCCATGGACAGTATGCCAGCAGTTACTACATGGTATCATTGCCTGGGAAGTAAAACCTTGTTTAAATGCACTGTCACTGCACTATACCTGTCCAGTGCATGTAACTACACACTATGGGGGGTGACAACTACTCAGTGAGCCTGCTAGCCAGTGGCGTGCAGACTGTTAGCCTTGCTAGTCAGACAACATGCACATTTAGGAAGGCAGTGGACAGAACACTCACCTGCTCCCCTGCTTTCCCATACAGCTTGCTGTACTGTGGAAGGAGGCTGTCCAGCAGGGCCTGGTTCTCCTCAGTGCTGAAGGCTGGGGCTCTCTCCACAGTACGTGCCATTGCAGGGTCCAGAGGGTGCAGATACAGCAGCAGTGGTGGTGGCAGATGTCGTCCTGGAGCATGTAGTGCAGGCAAGTGAGCTCTCAGGGGAACAGCCAGCATTATATGTGTGCTGCAGAGGCAGTTACTGTCCCATGTGTCCAAAGTGATAGGTCCAAGTCGTTAGCATCTTCTGAATCTGGCCAATCCATGGAATTGCACCACTTACACACGCCCACAGCATCCTTCAAAAGTTCAACTTCATGACACCCATGAATTTGCAACATTGTTGTGGGTGACCAACTGAATTTCCAGCATCAGACTCGTTCAAGATTTGAAAACGCGTCCGTTGCCAGGCCAGGCCATAGCCAATGGGTGCGCACCGATCGGTCCATTGCTGTTCAACGCGTACCTAGGATACAACGCGTACCCACACACATTGAATGCAATGGGCCGGCCGGGCACACCGATCGGTCCATTGCTGTTCAACGCGTACCCGCTCACATTGAATGCAATGGGCCGGCCGGGCACACCGATCGGTCCATTGCTGTTCAACGCGTACCCAGGATACAACGCGCACTCACACACATTGAATGCAATGGGCCGGCCGGGCACACCGATCGGTCCATTGCTGTTCAACGCGTACCTAGGATACAACGCGTACCCGCACACATTGAATGCAATGGGCCGGCCGGGCACACCGATCGGTCCATTGCTGTTCAACGCGTACCTAGGATACAACCCGTACCCGCACACATTGAATGCAATGGGCCGGCCGGGCACACCGATCGGTCCATTGCTGTTCAACGCGTACCTAGGATACAACGCGTACCCGCACACATTGAATGCAATGGCCAATGTGTGCGCACCGATCGGTCCATTGCTGTCCAACGCGTATTGCGAATACAACGCGTACCAGCACACATTGGATGCAATGGCCAATGTGTGCGCACCGATCGGTCCATTGCTGTCCAAAGCGTATTGCGAATACAACGCGTACCAGCACACATTGAATGCAATGGCCAATGTGTGCGCACCGATCGGTCCATTGCTGTCCAACGCGTATTGCGAATACAACGCATACCAGCACACATTGAATGCAATGGCCAATGTGTGCGCACCGATCGGTCCATTGCTGTCCAACGCGTCCCTGTACATGTCACTGGCATATGTCACCATGCCTGTCACAGGTGAACATATGCCAGCCACATATACTTCCCAGGGAGTGAGGGGCACACCTACAACACCACAGCCTGTCCAAACTGTATCCTAAGGCATGTAAGGCTGCATTACCTATTCCGTGTATGGGGGTGAACATGTTGTTCTGTGGGTGTCACTTGGGGCAGCCACCCCCAGGCTGTGCACGTGTTCATGGGGACAGTATCCTTGGTGTTTCGTGTACATGACCACTGTGATGTGCAACTGTTCATATCTGAGCATGTGGCATGGTCACATTTCACGGTGGTGTATGTGTATGTCATGTCACATGCCCCCTGAGTCCCATGTGGGACGGTATGTTTAACCCAGGGTGACCCATTGGCACAATAGTGATGGTCCTCCACAGTCTGTGTGCATGTTGTGTTTACAATGTCTCTGATTTCATGTGCATAATGGGAGACAGTCTCCACATCCACGTTGTTTGTGCATGGACTTTGATGTTGTGCGTGTGTGTGTCACAGACGTCCATGTCTGTCCTGCCGAGGCAACAGGGACCACTACCTGTGGGGGTCATGGTTGTTTTGCTGTGGTGTATACATGATACGCCATGTCATGCCAGTGTCCATGTGGCAATACAGGGTCCCTGGGAATCTACCTGTCGTTGGGCTGTGATGCCTGGGGCACATCTGTCCTCACATGTCACTGTGGGGTGTGTTTGTAACGTGGCAGCAGGAGATGGGAGATGTGACACGTCCTCATGATACCCAATGGCACAACCTGGGACTTATTGATGCCACTTGTTGAACTGTGATGTTGGATGTTGGCCATGTATGTGCCATACATGTCCTTACGGAACTGCACACATCATGTACTTGTGCCTCATAATGATGTATCGTGTGATATTGAGTGTGTACAATGCCACATATGTGGGGTGAGTGACAATCTTTCTTTCTTCACCTATGCACTGCAGGGCACCAGCTGTCCATAGACCATTCCCTGACCTGGCAACGATGGTGGAACGTGACAGCATCCGACGGTACCGCTTCACCAGGCAGCTGATTGATGATTTGGCAGTGCGCTTGGCACCACACCTGCAACCTGGCCGGCCGTACCCTACAGCGCTGACCCCCAAGGTGAAGGTGATGGCAGCCCTACACTTCTTTGCCACCGGTACCTTTCAACACACTCTGGCGACTGCTGGTGGGATGTCACAGACCATGTTCAGCCGTGTGCTCCGCGATGTATTGGAGGCTATGTTGATATACCTGAACCAGTACATCTATTTCCCTAGACTCCAGCAACTCACTGACGTGAAGAGTGACTTCTATGCCCTGGGGAGGATGCCGCATGTCATTGGCTCCATTGATGGGACACATGTGGCTTTGGTACCACCACAGGCCCAGGAGCAGGCATACAGGAACCGCAAGCACTACCACTCGGTCAATGCACTGGTGGTCTGTCTTGCAGATATGACCATCTCACACGTGTGTGCCCCGTTTCCCCGGTTCTGCACACGATGCCTACGTGATGAGGAGTAGTTGCATCCCGAGGATGATGTCACAGATGCGGAACCAGCGTGCCTGGCTTGTTGGTGTGTACTGACTTTGTACCATTGTGTGTGTTCTGCAATGTAGTGTTCCACCCTCTTTTCCAACTCAGCTAATGTGCAATTGTCTGTATGTAGGTGACTCCGGATATCCCAACATGCCGTGGTTGCTGACGCCCCTCAGGAACCCTGTGACACCAGCCCAGATGCGCTACAATGAGGCACATGGTCGGACCAGGAGAGTGATTTAGCGGACATTTGGTCTCCTGAAGAGCCGCTTCCGCTGCCTGGACAAGACAGGAGGGTCCCTCCCATATGCCCCGGTGTGCAAGATTGTCATCGTCTGCTGCATGCTACACAACCTGGCAGTGCGGAAGGAGTTGCCTCTCATCCTGGATGACGATGACCAACGTCCGCCACCTGTGGAGGATCCTGGCCTGGACCATGATGCCAGTGATGATGATGATGATGATGATGATGATGGTGATGTCCGCACACAGCTCATCACCAACTTCTTCAGCTGAATGTAAGTATCCAGAGATGTCATGTAACTGATGTGAGTTTGCATGATATGTGTTGGTGGTGCTCTGGTGCTGTTTGAGTGTGTCCATGTGCTACATGACTGTATGCGTGTAGCGATGTGTCCTTACAGGTAGTCTGTACTCCCCAACAGTGTTGACATGCTAACTTGGTTCTGGGTGGGTATCTTGTGACATGTATTGGGCATGAGTATTGCAGTTCTGTCCTGTTCTTCAGTGCTTTTGACTGTGTGTCATTTCTGTCCTTCACATGGTACTTTCAGAGTCGTTTGGTCAACTGTGATCCCCGACACCGTGAATCGACTTCCAGGGTGGTAGCTGTCGTGTCCCTACAGGTGATGTGCACCACACCCATGGACTTCCTTCCTTCTACACTTGTTGACTGTGTGCCCGCTGCCAGGTGGGATTACCTTGCATCTGTGGTGGTTACAACATGTTGCAAATGTGTAATAAACCTGTGCTTCACTTTGTGATGTGCGTTGTCTGTGGTCACACATCTGACTGACATTTGCTTACTGCACCAGTGGGCTAGTTAACACAGACTGTGAATAGGTGTTGGGTCTGTGCAATGCAACGTATTTCCTGGCAACATCAGTGTAGGCAATGAGTCAGATGGCCATGGTGTGTATGTGTTGTGTAGCCCTGGTGGTGTGCCTCCCTCATATGTGTGACGTCGCCATGACTCACATGCCGGTGTTGTACTTGCTGTAGCAGTTAGCATGCACAGTGTCATTTCCCAGATCATCATCGCCACTTCAGAGACAACGTAGGAATCACAACAGAGGCAAGTATGGTGTATTAGTGAGTTTATTGACATACATGTGTGAGTATAGTGCACAGGATGGTGGGTGCTGTACATTGTGATTGTAGTCCAAAGTTCCTAGATGATTTGGAAGTCCTGGTAGCAGAAATGTCCAGAGTAAAGTCCACAGTCATCTGAGACATTGGTCCAACTTGAGCTCCCCATGTCATGTGGGAGAGTTGTGTTGCAGTCAACAGGGTGAACAGTTTGCGCACAAAGGTGATTATCCAGAACAGGTTTTGGCTTCCTGGGGTTGCACATGGCCATCGGCCTCTCACTTGCCCCTCCTCGGACGGCCCCTCTTCTTTGGGGGGACCCTCAAGTGCAGGCTGCTGCGGTGCAGGGGACTCTCCGCCAGAGTCATCCTCCCTCCCTGTGGCAGTTGCAGTTGTTTCAGCACCAGATGTTGTGGGCACACAGGGAGGTGTTGACTGGTTGCTGCTCATCTGGCGGAGGCATTGTAATATGTCCCTATGCACCGCCGTCATCTCTTGCAGTGTGTCCCACTTGGACTCCACGCGGGACATGTGTGAGTCCAAGCAGGCATGATGGGCAGCCTGCTGCTGTTTAATGTCCCTGAGGAGACCCACTACCTGGCTGAGCTCTCCGGTGCTGGACTGGTACGCATCAGCTATGCGTGCCAGTTGTGGGTCATCATGCAGTCCAGACCCCTCTGCAAGCAGCGACCTATGTCTCCCACCCCTCCCACCACCCCTGGCGACACGTGCAGTACCTGAGGTGGCACGCACAGGTGACCCTGGGCCCCCTTGGGGGTTGTTGGTGGTGTTGGTGTCCATGGCCCCACGTTGGTCCAGGGTCCCTGTGCTGGTGGTGGTGGTGCTCCTTGGTCTTTCCATGTCGGCAGGGGTGGTATGTGTGTTGACAGTCGTTGGAGGGGTGGGTGCAGGGGGTGCAGCTGGTGGTCCTGCTGGTGCTGCATGATGACTTGCTCCGGAGGTGCCAGGTTGGTCTTCTTCATCCGAGGAGGGCAGAGGCTGTTCCACACCAGTGAGCTCCGTATCCTCTTGAGCCTGGGACGGGGACTCCTCAGCGTCTGCTGCTGTGTCCCCATCATCACCTGTTTTTGGGAGACACACACAATGTATGTTATGTTTCTGCAGGCATCAATGGTTGACACACCTGACAGTTGTGACTGTGCCTCTGGATGCGGGCCTGTACATTGCATTGTCCTAAGTTGTCACAGTCAGGGGTTGATATTGGTGTATCACATTGTCCTGCATTATTTGGGCATTTCCATGTGAATGTTGGGGTGTGTACATGGTGTGCATTGGTTGTATTTGGTTGACATCCGGCCCTCCTTCCCACCCAGCCAGATATCCCACCATGGAACCTGCTTCCATTGCAGGGAGTGAAATTTGTCTTTCAGGATGTCAGTCAGTGGTGTCCTGTTGTTGGTTGGTGCACAGTTGCCAGCAGGGCCTTGTGCTCCCCACAGCAGTAGCCAGTGTCAGCCATCTTGTCAGTTGTTTTCCACTCCCTGTGATGTGGGCATGGTTCATGGTGGTGTTGATGTGCGCATTGTGAGGGTGAGCAATATCTGTGTCTACCACTCCCATCATGCTATTGCCTCCACCCCCCTTCCCAGCATGCCCATACTTCCTTCCTTTTGAGTGTACTTCACTGTGTGTGGGTGTGACAGCAATGGCAAGATGGCTGACAGTGGTGTCCTGCTGTTGGTTGTTGGCCAGTTCCCAGCATGGCCTTGTGCTCCCCAAAACAGCACCAGTGTCAGACATCTTTGATGGGGCTTTACACTCTCTGTGAGGTGTGCATGCTTCAGTGTGAGCTTGCTGGGCCATGTGGGGGGATGTTGAGCTGTGACTACCACTCCCATCATGCTATTGCCTCCACCCCCTTCCCAGCATGCCCATACTTCCTTCCTTTTGAGTGTACTTCACTGTGTGTGGGTGTGACAGCAATGGCAAGATGGCTGACAGTGGTGTCCTGCTGTTGGTTGTTGGCCAGTTCCCAGCATGGCCTTGTGCTCCCCACAACAGAGCACCAGTGTCAGACATCTTTGAAGTGGCTTTTGACTCCCTGTGAGGTGTGCATGCTTGGGTGTGTTCTTGCTGGGCCATGTGGGTGGGGGATGTTGGGCTGTGACTACCACTCCCATCATGCTTTTGCCTTCACCCCCTTCCCAGCATGCCCATGCTTCCTTCCTTTTGACTCAGCTTCCCTGTGGGGTTGTGTGCCTGTGCTGACAAGATGGCTGACAGTGTTATCCTGGGGTTTGTTTTGCTACAAGTCCCATGTGTGTCCCTGTGCTTCACACTGCATGACCCAGGGTTGTGGTTCTTTGTGGGATATTTGATTGGTGTGTGAGGCAATGCTTTCTCCCAGGTGAGTTGTGTGTAGTTTGTGTTAGGGGTGTGTGGGTGGAGCTGCTGGTGACTATGGTCAGTGCTGTGAGTCCTCCTTCCCACCCAGCCAGATATCCCACCATGGAACGTGCTTCCATTGCAGGGAGTGCAAGTTGTCTTTCAGGATGTCAGTCAGTGGTGTCCTGCTGTTGGTTGGTGCACAGTTGCCAGCAGGGCCTTGTGCTCCCCACAGCAGTAGCCAGTGTCAGCCATCTTGTCAGTTGTTTTGCACTCCCTGTGATGTGGGCATGGTTCATGGTGGTGTTGATGTGCGCATTGTGAGGGTGGGCAATTTCTGTGACTACGACTCCCATGATGCTATTGGCTACACTGACTTGCCCAGCATACACAGTATTCCTTCCTTTCAGTGAGCTTCCCTGTGAGGTGGTGTTGTGGTGGTGGCTACATGTCTGACTGTGTTTGTTGGTTATATTTGTGCCACTGCCTAGCTCTATTTGTTGTTAGGTTTGTACATGTCATGACACAGTTACATTTCACTATGAGCTGGCATGTATTGTGTTTATCTGGCTGACATACACATTTTGGGATGATCTGTTTTGGTTGGTGTGTATTTGCTAAGGGTGCATGGTTTGACTCTCCCCTTGACAGTGATGTGTGTGTATTGTGGCACAATATTGTGTACATTTGTTGTGTACTCACCAGGCTCTGGGATGTTTTCTAGTCCATAGACGCTCACTGGTGGTAGGATGGCCCGCACCTTCTCCTCCCAGGGCCTGAGGTATAGTGGTTTGGCAGGAGGGCCACTGCCGGTGTGTTGGCTCACGATGTAGTCCTTCTTCAACAGCTCCTTGACCCTCCTGCGCACGTCATACCACCTGTTCTGGATGTCTACTTTTGTGCGCAAACATGGTGATTGTGCGTTCACCCTGTCGACGATCCTCTCCCACATCTTGGTTTTCTGCGCCATGGGTGTCTGTTGGACCAATGTGCCAAACAGCTGTGGCTCTACCCTGAAGATCTCATCTACCAGGACTTCCAATTCACTATCTAGGAACTTGTGATTCTTCTTTGGGGGCATGGTGTTGGGTGGTGCTGGTGTGTGATGTGTGTGTTGGTGTGCAAGTGAGGGTGTGTGAGTGTGTGTTTTGCTGGGTGTATGTGAGGGTGCTATTTGTTGTGGTGCTGCTGGTGTGTGGCTTGTGTGATGGATGAGCTGTGAGTGTGTGTGTGGTTGCTGTCTGTTGGTGTTGAGTGCTGGCAGGTAATTTGAATTTGCAAAGCATCATGGTAGGGATTTGTGTCCTTTATATGGGTGGAGTTGTGGGTGTGTCTTTGTTCGCTGTTTCCCCCCCCAGTATTTATTTGCTTTGTGATAGCTTGTTTGGCCTTTTTTTGTGTTTTTTTTCCTTGGTTCTTTTTGTGCATGTAGGAGACGTTCTTGTGACCGAGTCGGACCCTCCAGTTGTCTCGTGCGAGCCTCTCAGGTTCGTTCACGCTGTGTTTGTGCTGTTTTCTGTGCTGCGTACGCGTCGGTCGCGGGGTTTTGGGTTGCTTCGGCTCGCAGTTTTGAATGCGTGTCGGTCGTGCGGCTTGGGCTCCGTGCGACTCGGTCGTGTTTTCCACGTGTTGCATCGTACTTGGCGGGTAGGAGTTCGCGGGTACGTTTCGCTCGGGATTCTTCCTGGTGCGTGTCGGTCGGTTCGATTCGCGTGCTTTTCCGGCCGGATGGCTGTTTTCCGCGCGGCTTCGTCTTTCGGCTTGTGTCCCGTACGAGTCGGTCGGATTTAGCACGCTTCTCATCGTACTTTGCGGGTCGGGCTGCACCGGTACGTGTCGGTCGGTATTTATTCCGGCTCCGAGTCGGTCGGTACGTTTTCCGGCCCGAATCGGAATCGGCCCCTAAGTATCAAATAACCATAAAATATGTAACAGAGCAAATGGAATATATGTTGATATCTACAATTAGGGTTACAATAATAGATATTATAGAAGAGAAAAAAGGCAAAGATGTAGTGCAGAAAAATCATGGAGGCTGGAAAGTTTCAGAACAATTGCGGGATATCTGAACATTGGAGAATTTATTTAAGTAAACAGTTAGTGGTAACCAAAATATATCTCTATTTCTCCGTGGATTATGACAGGATGTGAAAGCAGTATCCAACCTATGGTAGTGGCATACGTTGTTCCACCAGGATTTGACTGAGAGTTTGTTTGAGCATTTCCAATTAAGTGTAATTTGCTGAAAAGCTATGGCTAACATAAGGTCGAAGAGTCCCCGCTCATGAGACAGCAACCTAAGTGACTCTGATAGACTGCCTATAAAGAGAATGGTATTTGATATGGGAGTATGGAGGTTAAAAAGGTTGAGACCTTGGACCAAATTTGTGACCAAAATGAGGCTACTTGAGAACAAGAAAAAAGGAGGTGATATAAATCAGCTGATGGATGGTCACAGGACCAGCAAGTTTTGTTGTCGGAGTGTGTAAAAGTAGCAATTGAGATAGGAGTAAAAAACAATCTATGATACATAAAAAAAATAGATTGAGTGGTGGATGCAGATCTGGAGATTTTTAACGATCTGATCCAGATCTTGTTCCAAAAATCAGTGCTCCACTCACA
Organism: Calotriton arnoldi; assembly: GCA_963921515.1. NCBI lineage: Eukaryota > Metazoa > Chordata > Amphibia > Caudata > Salamandridae > Calotriton > Calotriton arnoldi. Next base: position 199,947 of record CAWUFW010004947.1, on the reverse strand, counting down.
ACCCAGATCCATTTCCCATACGAGTTCCACCCTAGATTTGGCTCATTCTGGATCAGAAGAGTTGAAGAATTTATAGATAAGAGAGGCCTTAGGAAGTAACGATAACATTTTTATAAGTGGATCCTGCGAATGTAAGGAGTCTTCAGGGGAAAGAGAATAAAATGTTTCTAAGATGGTTTCCATCAGAAATAGAAATTTATGTAAAAACGAATGAGGATATTGAAAGGTGGTTTGAAACTGGGGAAAAGAACAAGGAGAGAAACCATCAAAGATATCATGGATCCAAATGATACCCTTATATCTCCAAGCACTCCAAAATAAAGGTCTATTGTTGATGGTAAGAAAGCGGTTGTGCCAAAGAGGAGAACGTAAAAATGGATTCCTGGAAATTAACTTTGGTTGTAAATGGGATCTTAGTAATGAGCAAGTGTGCTTAAACAGCGAGAGAGATGTGAGGTTAGTTTTGGCGGTAAAAGCGAGGATCTCTGAAAAAGAGAAAGGGGAGATGAGGCAATGTTGAAGATTGACCCATAAAGGAGTGAGAGAGGAAATATCAGTATGAAGCCAATACGAAGCCTGTTTAAGACAAAAGGCCTTATGATATAATCTAAAGTTTGGAAAATTCACACCTCCATTAGATTTCAACTTCCTAAGATGAGATAAAGAGATTCTAGACTTTTTACTATTCCATAGGAATTTCGAAAGCAGGGAATCTAGCTTTTTGAAATAGAGGGGATATGAACTGGGAGCATTGAAAGAACATATAGTACTAAAGGGGTAACCATCATCTTAATAGAATCAAGACGCCCCCACCAGGATAGAAAAAGAGGGTTCCAGAAAGAGAGTAGTTTGGAAATCCAATCCAAGATTTCTTTCATATTTATTGTGATCAAGTCCGGCATAGAATTAGTAAACCATACACCAAGGTATTTAATTTTTGAAGTATTCCAGCGAAATCCTGTTAGGTCAAAATGATGTTTAGAGCAATATTTAGATATAGGAAGAATTTCTGTTTTATCAGAGTTAATTTTGTAACCTGATACTACCGAAAAATTAGAAATTTCTTGTAATAAGGGGGAAGAGAGGATTCCGGATTGGATATAAAAAGTAAAATATCGTCCGGATAAGCAGAAAGCTTCAAATGACGGTCACCATATAGAAATCCAGAAATGGAAGTGTTATGACGAATGTGAGACAAAAAGGGTTCCAGAGATAAGATAAAAAGAAGAGGAGATAGGGGGCAACCTTGTCGAACACCATGATGAAGGGAAAAATGTTTTGAAATAAGACCATTGACAATAGTAGAGGCAGTAGGTGTGGTATAAAGTAATGAAACCAGAGAAATGAATTTAGGCCCAAAACCATGCCAACGGAGTGACTTAAATAAAAAGGACCAATCAATTCTGTCAAATGCCTTTTCCGCGTCAATCGAAATTGCAGCTAAGGGATAGGGCAGAGCAGAAGCTTTGTTTAGGACATTAAAGAATAATCGGGAATTATCAGATGTTAGTCTACCTTTGACGAAACCACATTGCTCTGGACCAATTAAATGAGGTAAGAGTGATTCAAGGCGTAATGCCAACATTTTAGCAAAAATTTTATAATCTACATTTATCAAAGAAATAGGATGGTAATTTTTGCAGAATTTCGGATCTTTACCCTCTATAGGAATAAGACAGATAAAAGCCTCAAGGAAAGTACCACTTGCTGCACCAGTAGTGCAAAAGTACTGAAAGAGGTTAAAGAGTTTTGGGAGTAAGATATTAGAGAAATGAAGATAAAATTCGACGGAAAAACCATCTGGCCCAGGGGATTTGTTCTTCTTTAATGAGCCTAGGGAATTAGTAATCTCTTGAAGCGATATGTCTGAATCTAGGGAATCGAAATCAAAATTTGAAGATGAAGAGGGAGAGACATTGCCGAGGTACGAGTCGATAAGAACGGACGATGCTGGAGACTCCGGAGTGTATAAGTTTTTGTAAAAGGATGCAAATTCATCCAAAATATCATGGTCCTTAAAAAGAGTTTTCCCATCTTCTGACTGAATAGAATCTATCAGAGTTCTTTCTTTTCTAGATTTAAGGTAATTAGCTAGAAGAGAACCCACCTTATTACGACCTCCGTAGTATCGGGCGCTACTACTACGAAGAATAGAAGAAGCATTGTCAGTAGAAATTTTATTAAAATCCATATTTGCACGAACAAGTTCCTGCAGGGTGGAATCTGATGAGGAGGAATAGAATTGATATTTCAAGCGTTTGATATTATCAAGTAAGACTTTATGTTGAGAAAGAGTATGTTTCTTTTTCCTAGAGACAAAGTCTATGATGAAACCACGAGCAGCAGCCTTAAAGGCGTCCCAAACTAGGGCAGAAGAAACGGAAGGATTTTCATTGAAAGAGAAGAATTCCTCAGCAAAAGAGGTGAAGGAGGAAGAAAAAGCTGGATCTTGTAAAAGGAAGTTATTAAACCTCCATCTGGAGGATTTGGGTTGCGAGGGGAGCAGATCAAAATCAGCGATTACCGGGGCATGATCGTAAATCAAAATAGGTTCAATTGAAGATGAGATGAGATTTTGAGCCAGAGGTTTAGACAGAAAAAGGTAATCTCATCAGGTTAGGGAACCATGTGGAGGGGAGAAAAAAGAAAATTCTGTTTGGTCAGGGTTACATAATCTCCAAGCATCTATGAAGTGTGTCTGTGCAATGGTACTGTGAAATTGTTTGTGAGCTTTGTGAGGGACAAAACGCACCTGAGACTTGCGGTCGATAAAGGGGTCCATGATCTGATTGCAATCTCCCCCTAGGATAAAAAATTCATCTTTGTGCTGCAAACATTTATTTCTAATGGTACGCCAGAAGGAATAATCTGGTTGAGTTGGACCATAAACATTCAATACGGTTAAAGGGATATTATCATTAATAAGTAATTTAACTAAAATCCATCTAGCATCTGCGTCAATTTCTTGCGATATAACAGAACATTTCAACTTTTTATGGCATAAAATAATAACACCATTTTTCTTTGTAGTGGTAGGGGAAAGAAGAACTGAACCAACCCAATTGCGTTTGAGTTTAAGAGCCTCAGCTTCTGACAAATGCGTTTCTTGTAATAAAGCTAAATCAGGATTATAGGAAGCTAAATGAGAGATAATTCTCTGCCTTTTTATAGGATTAATAAATCCTTTTACATTCCTAGTAACAACTCTAAATGCGAGAGAATAAGTAATACATATGAGACCAGAGAACCAATAACAATGTTACATTGATAAGTATACTGAATAACACAATCAACCATAGAAGCCATAGGTAAATGAAACAATAGAGAAAAGGAGAGAGTTGTAGAGGAGAAGAGGAGAAGAGGAGAAAGAAAAAAGAAGGGAAAAGGAGGAAAGTAATAGGAAAGATAGTAAGAGAAGACAGTACATGACATCCAATAGTACCAAATAAGAATGCAAATGAGGAAATAAAAGGATTGACGACTGCAATACGTACCTTCTAAGGGAAGACAAGAGAAAAATACGAGGAGTGGCGACACAAGGGAAAAGACGGCACGACCAACCAGGGAGGAAGCATCACAGCGGGGATCATGTGGGACAAATAGGAAACGGATAAAGAGGTAAGTCAAGGAAGATAAATACCTGCAGAGATATAGAGGAAAAGAAGATACAAATGAGAAGTAAAGATGGAATGTTACATAACACTTATTAACAAAAACCTGTAAAGAAAGAAAACATTAAGTAAGGCAAATCAAACCAAATCATGTAGTGAAAGATAAGAAAGTCAAGGTATGGAGGACGTAGAGGAAAGAGGACCAGAGATTTCCATCGACATCGTGGAGTGCGAATGAATGAATTTCCTCAGTTCTGCCGGATCATCAAAAGTAGAGGTATTGTTCTGAAAAGTCACCTTGAATAAACACGGGTGAAATAATCCATATCTCGCTCCAAGTGTACGTAAAGCAGGCCGGAGATCAAGGAATTCTTTTAGTCGCTTAGCTGTTGATGGAGAAACATCTTGGGAAATAAACAATTTAGAGATGACCAGACAAGCTGTTTTTTATGTTTAGCTGCATTTAAAACTAGTAGCAAGTCTGTAAATTTCAAAAATAGAAAAATCACCCCTCGTGGCTTGGAAGGAGCAGATGACGAAGACAAGCGAGGGCCCAGCCTGTGAGCTCGTTGGATATTCAGATTTGTAGATGCAGGAAGATCAAGAAGCTTTGTAAGAAAGTTGTTGAAAAAGTGGACGGGATCTTCACCCTCCAAACCTTCAGGAAGACCGTATAAGCGAAGATTATTGCGCCTATTTCGATTTTCAAGGTCCTCCGCTGATTTCCTTAACGAAAGGACCTCGCTCTCTAAGGCAACCAATTTGGTGTACACATTTTGTAAGTCATCAACTTGTTGCTCCATTATGGTAATGCGAGATTCCATAGATGACCATTTGGTATCCATAGCTTGCAAGCGAGAATTTGTTTCTTCAATAAATGGACGCAAAGCGCGAATTTCCTCTAAGACAATGTCCAGAGACACCGGAGAAACAGACTTTGGCGGAGAAGGAGGGTCCTGTTTGAGACGTTTGTTAGCAGAGACTGGAGTCTGTGTTTTGGTTGAGGATGATGGCAAAACCGTCGACCTTGAAGAACCAGACTGTGCCATAGTGTTATTTTCTTGAAGCGCAGATTCAATAGGTGGAGAGTCAGACACAGGAGTATGAGCAGTGAATCTATTATTAGTAATTAATAGCTTCTTACTCCTACCCATAAAGCAGAGGGAGGAGAGATTGCGTCGAGGTAAGAGAAAACACCAGCAAATATCAACAAATTCCCCACATACGTGTGAAGAGAAACTCCAGAAGACAACTGCGCAATTTACTTATGTAAATATAATTAATCTTCCTTTAAAGCCAGAAAAAGACTGGTCAGGCATGAAAAAGCAGGCATTTTAGAATATTTTGGCGAAAGTCAAGAGAAAAGCATTGTACCTGAGGAGAAGTGAAAAAATAACCTCTCAGAGAAAATCAAAATGGAGGCCGTAGAGGAGCTGCAGCAGTTTTGCGATGTTTTTAGCTGTAAAATTGAAGAAAAGCCATAATATGCGGAGAATGCCGCTCAGGGACACTTCCGACGCAAGAAACACTCAGTTTCAGTAATTAGAATGAAATATGAAGCAGCGTAATCACCGCGGCATTCCCGCCGCGATGCAGTGCTCCGGAGCTAGGTGGCCATCTTGTTTGGCGCCGCGCGTGCGCCCCTCATTTCCATTAATACTTAAATGTGCCTTTTTTGGTAGGTAACAGAATGTAATCTTTTATGTGTTGTATATACACGTTTTCACACATTAACATTTTGGTCTGCTTTAATTGTATATTCTCATTTAGATTGTGTGCCCTTTATATGGGCTAGTTTCTCGCCTTGGCTGTTTATTTACTTTTGACCATTCTGTTTATTCCGGCGCCCTTTCTGCAACCCTCATGAGCATCCAAGCCACATTACAACAGTTCCCACCCTCAGTAGCCATTAATTTTCCCTTGAATCATCTCAGCCTTGCTTTCCATATACTGGTCCCCCATGGGACACTTTTGCGAGACCGGCAGGGGTTCTACTTTTTACGCCCTGCAAGTAGCCAACCTGGTCTATTTTCTCTAGCGGTTTCTCATGTCATATGCAAAAGGTTCCCATGCCAGCATTTTTCTCCTGTAAGAGGAATTTCTCCCCTACAAGTATGACGTTAATCTCTCACTCCTGATATGCTACGGGGTACCTCCTGTTCCCTAATTAATCGGTTTTGACTCTACCTGACCGATTTTTGAAGTAACACCAGCTGATTGATTTCACTATTGGAAACCCGCGCTACTTATTTGAATCAGTGCTGTTTTCTACTCTACGCTGGCTACCACAGTTTATTCCCTGCTCTATCTTTCCCTGCTCAGTTTTTTCTAGGCGCTTGCTTATTTCTTCCTTCCTGGTCTTTTTTACCCTCCCAGGTCACTGTACACATATGTGACCAACCATGAGTATTACAATTTTTAATTCGCTTCATCACGGTGTGGTGTCGGGCACTTTTTAAGGTATCTCTCCTTTTTTCATTTCTGCCTAGCAGGTGTCCTGGAATTATCACAGGTACTTCTGATGTGGCCATATACATTTGTTGTGTAACTGATTTGGTTACAACCCTTACTGAAACATTATTCGTTTGTTTCTTAGGCAGCAATCACAATTGTAGTTTTTTTCTTGTTCTGATGATGACCCCAAATTAAGAAGGATCGAAACGTCATCCACATATACCGGCAGTAAAATGGATGACTATTGTGCTAATATAATTTAATATTGTACTGGCTTGATTCATGCACAATATTTTCTGGATGTATCCCTTTTCGCCGTTGGTTATCTTCCCTTGTGTTTCATTTTGCACCATTTATTTTGTTCCCCACAAGCACTATGTGTTCACTTTGCACTTTTGAGCACTCTTATGATTTATATTTGATGCTGTGTCCTTTTGTATATTCAGACTGATTTAATACAATCAGATTTTTTATTGTGTGGCCACATTGTCTTGGTATTATCATAACCCAATGCATTATATATATGGGTTCTATTAGTGAACCCCTATGGGACATAGTTGTTTGATATAAAGTATATCCAGGTCTCATATAGGTATATGGGTTACTCCTGTGGTTCAGCAGCGGCTCCTCTGCAATGGCTCAGAGCCAGCAGCTGAAAAATAAAACAATATTTTATTATCATTTTAATTTTTAGCTGCTGGCTGAGCAAGTGTGCGTTGGGAGAGGCGGGGCCGGGCCATGGGAGGGAGGAGGAATAAAGTGTTGAATGCACTTCTAAATGCGCATTTCTGTTTGGTCGGCCATGTTAGGCCGGCCAAACAGACATGAGCAGTTAGGTTTCTCCAACCCTGCTGTATTGCACAGGAGAAACAGCACAGACTCCTTGTGCCTGAGCGAGCGTTAAACCAGCCCGCCCAGACCAATCCCTGCGCTGATCTCGTGCTATTGGTAACAGCATGAGAGCCAGCGCGGGGTTTGCACAGGGAGTCTCTGATGCTGTCCCAGTGTCCTGGGACCAGGAAGAAGCAGAACACTGAGGTGCGAGTTGGCCTGCAATTTCAGGTAAGTCATTTGTTTTTGTTATTACTTCCTCCCTCGTGCTCCCCCTCCCGCACTCTCCCCTCCGCGCCACCTCCACCCACTCCCCCACTTTTTGTTTATGTTGGCCGCTGTTGCCGTAATTTTTACTACTTTGCCAAATTAAAGCACCATTTATAATGGTTCAGGGTAAAGAAGCCACAAGCATTTCATAGTATGATATGACATAACAGGGTTGGACTAGCAATGTTGCAATCACCTAAACTAATCAATTGTCTGGTAAACAAGATACTTCTAGAGACACCTACCTCTTAATGCATTTTATTGGTTAGGTTATGCATAAAAAATTAAGGTAACAAAATGACATTTTATTTAAAACAGCAATATAATGGTTTGTTCAACAAATGAATGACATACACAGGACATCGGCAGGCAACTTTGGAAAGTTACAAAACAAAGGAACCTCCTGAGCATTGCTTCCTAGAGAGAGCGCAAATATTACATTTTATACTTGTACAGACACCACGGTTGATGCTTCATTTTAGATGTTTAACCTGAAATAGAAACAACACGCAAGCACACAGGGTAGGAAAGGAGAGCTCTCATGAAATAAACATGCACTATCATTCTGCACATATTAAAGTTGTCAATGCAAGCTGACTGTAGCCTAGTCATGGCAACTGAAACACGTTTACACTAGGCATTATTTTCTAAAATGTCCTCTTTTCTTCACTGCCTCACGGTGCTGAGCAAAGATATAAACTTTCCAGTTCCAGATCATCTACAAAATAACACATTCAGATTCTCTCGCACCTGGTGTGTGTGGTAACTGAATTTTAAGTGTTTTCTTTGTTCCAGAGAGCATCATGAGTAGTGCAATCCTATCTTAGTCTAGGAAAAATGTCTTCTTGTTGAAGCCCTGGACTGCTTCCCTTATAAAGACTTATTCTACACCTATTCTCCCACTGAAATATGCTCACCATCTCTATTATATCCGCTCATCTTTCATATCTACTCTTTCCCACCTGTCTCTCTCTAACTGTACACATTTAAGTCCTTGCATGTCCATTTACTGTCTGAGGCAAGTTCTGCAGCTTCATAACTGCTCACATTTTCCATACCTAACATATTTGATCATTTTCTTATCCTTCTAGAGATGCTGCTTCCATGTGGACACAAGTCCTCGATTCGATTTTAATTTTATTTTTTAAGTAAAGTCTCTCCAATTATTGTTTCTCTGGTAACGCAATCTATTTGTATTCTGTATATATTCACCTTGTGTATTTCAAGCTTCATACCACTTTGGAGTTTGGAAATATTCTATTGAACATGTTTCCAAACGCCATCCTTACCTTGTATTAATCCGCATGGATTCTTTGGCCTAAAGTATAACACTTAGCTGTACTGAATCTTTGTAACTGTTATTGACCACTTTTTTTAAATTTCCATTTTCATGCCCAATCTAACCGTAGCGTCTGGCTGTAGACCTTTCTAAAGAGGCATATCGCATTTCTGATATAGCTATGTATTAAATGTAACTAACTTTATTTGGCCATCCTGTGCATCCGTTCTTTGATTTAACCAGACCAGCTCTAGATCACTTTATCCCGGGAGTGGTCACACCCTGATGTCTGTGAGATGTTTCCTTGTATTGAGAACATCTTTTATCCCCTATCGTGTATACATTTAACGCCAGCTGTAGCTATCATTGAATGCTCCTTTGACACCATGCTGGTTTGGAACTCGCACAAGAACTTGAAGTTCACATGTGGTTGTTGCTGTATTATTATAATTAGGGAACACTTTGGTCCGCTATTTCCCCAATTACGGTGTACGAAAAACTAAATGTAGTACGTCTCAGCTCGATGGGGATTTACACACCCTTTGTATGGATTGCTTGCATTTATGCTGCCTTCACTAATGCTGAACTTACCCCTGGAAGCTTGGCACAAGTAGTATGTCGTTCCTTACCGAAACTTTCACGTGGTTCATGAACAGCAACACCAAAACATTACAGTTACCAAGGTGATAGGTTAAAAGTCACAAACCAATTTGGTTAAAAAGAGTAAACTTAAGATTAAAATGACTAAAATCAGAGGTGTGGATTTCGACTTAAACAAATAGTTTTAAAGGGTCTAAGAAATACCATAGGGAAAACCAAATGCAGTTTCTATCAAAAGGATATAGTTGACAGGTCTAAGATACCCTCCAATGCCAGCCAGTGATAGAGGAAACAAAATCTACTGAGCAGCAAAGCTGAGAAGTGTGGCCCCAAAGCATTGACAGACTTAATTTTGCTGTCTTGCTGGAGCCTTGAACTGTGCCTCAAATAGCTCTGAGTAAGACAAACCTGTAAGTCATGGCTTCCAACGCACATCTTTGTCAGGCACTACCAATCTTTTGGTTAACAATGGGACTAAACGTTTCTGAGAGTTGCAATACATCAGCAGTGCATGGCTGGAAACTGCTGCTCGGCAGGGATCTGCAGGATTGGGTGCCTTGTTTCGCTGTTCTCCTGGAGCCTCGAATCTTGTGACAAATAAACCATGGTTTTTTTTTTTGGGTCCATGGTCTTCCAGAGATGAACAATGTTTTCAGTCCCAACTTTTCCAATTTTTTAATCTTCTGTTCATGTGCTGCAAAACTCGCCAATCCAACAAAGAAAAATGCTTTTCTGACAAAAGCTTATGATTTCAAATTGCGCCGGTTTTCCTGCATGCAGTTCCAGGTCCTCTAATTCCATGGACCTATCACACTTTCTCAGTCATGGGGAAACTGCTTCCCAGTAGAATGGCCCCTTCTGTTCAACATGGCCCACTTATGCTTGTAGGTCAACAAGAGGACACTTTTTCTAGCCCTCACAGAAATCTTTCAGGTCTAGAGATTTAATAAAAAACTGGAGCTAATCACTCAAAGTCCTTTTACCAGGAAGTGGGGATCCAGCGTACAGCCACCCATTGTCTTCTGCCGTAGGAAGACATCTGCTTTGAGTGGTTGAAACAGCCAAGTACAGCAATATATGCTTTGTTAAGAACATGGACTGGGGGTGTGGTTGCAATCCCTATTTAAGGAATCAGTTGATTTCACAAGCTGTTGCCATTTTTTACTGTACCAGTTTCTCAACCATAGGCAAAAGCCCATGGCTATGATATTTATTTTGCACCCTTAGCTAATGCGTGTTTCTCCATTTTTATCATCTATGCTATTTGGTAATGCTCTGCATTTTGCTATGTTCTGCACATTTTGGACTAGACCCTAGTGAAATAAATACATTTTATCCTTCAAATATAGGCATATGGTCCATGCCAAGCACTTATATTCTTTACTCTAAACCAAACTGTTGTCAAACTCTGGCTGACTTTCTGTCTATTTTCTCAGATTTTATTATCCAGACCATCCAGATGTTTGGACAAGAGTTCAAGAATTAAAATAACGAGTGACCCTCCTATTCAAAGCAAGTTGCCCAGATCTGGCCCTATTAACGCTGCTCCCCCCACCAAGGTAATGATACAAGGGGTAATGGTAACTCCAAGTGGCGAAGTTAATGGAATTACACAGGGACTCCTGAGGTTCCCCTGAGAAATGAAGGCTTACTGGCGAATCAGTAGTTCTAGGTCCTATTCCCCCAGTTATTCATCATTTTGCCCCACAGTTTCACCCAATGCTGAATTCTCCAGGCGAAAGAAAACAAACCAGAGCTATCATTGGCAAGACTACCCAGTGGAATTCTCTGCACAGCAGGGTTGGTGACCTGTTATTTTTCTTGGGCCAATTAAAATTAGATATGTGGATCCTAGGAAGTAAAGGTGACTTTGCAATACCATGAAGGGTTTCAAGTGTCCTTCGGTCCACAGTCCCAGTGCTTACAACAAGCAGTGTGTATGGGTAATGCTCAACTAAAAATGCAAAGGAACCATCTGGCCAGCCCATTTCCCTACCCCTGGGCTCACCTGCAATTCTTTTATTGACTTGTAGATGATAATTGTCTGGGTTGCACATATGCCTTGGTTGTTTTCAATGTCTCTCTCAGGTAGTATAATCGTTCTCGAGGGGTAGGTAAAAGCTGAGCCTCTGCTGTTGTTTCTAAGTACTATTTAATTTGGACAGTGTTGGTCAGTCAGAGAATCTGCTCTTTATTTATTTTATTTAAACATTTGTATATAGAGTAAACTAAAGTCAAGGGTGTCGGAGTGCTTACTTTTAACCATGAGTTACATAAATAGGAAATGTAGAAAATGTCTGATCGTACTAGACCAAGACCAATAATACATTCTGTCATCATAAGCTGCCAGATCCGTGCAGTACATTTATTAGACTAGGCTAGCATGCATTGCATTTTTCTCCTTAGAACATCAACATGGGAGAATCTACAAATGGATAGACTGAGGCAAGTGCCTTAGTTCATAAGGTTTTTCTGGATCAAGAGGGATATCAGCTCTCATGTAAAAGTCTTGAACAAAGGGTTGACACGAATCCCCATGGGGATAGAAGTCCATATTTTGAGTGTGTTGCCCTAGAAGGTGCGAGAGATTATCCTTGTTTCTTGTACATAGGTGGTTCTTCATGCAGCAAGGGAAAGGCAGGTCCAGGTTCCTTGCAAGTCATGCAAACATGGCCCCAGCCTTGGGTAACAGAGTGCAGGTCCTGTCAAGTATTGACTCTCAACTGATGCTATCTTGAGTTCTGGTGTTGCTTGGTAATGGCTTCAGAGACTATAAGTATTAAGAGAACAAGGATTAAATTGGTCTATCAAACTTCCTCCCATAAGCATAAGTCTAAACAACAAGGTATGACGTTCTGGAACAGGCATCATCTAGTGGGATGAAAGTCACCTTCTAGTGATTCACCACACTATGTTCTAATGTGCTCCTTATCAGGATACACAGGTCATCGCCCACTAGAGTGGCATTCTTCATCATCAAGTCATGCTCTGTGTTGGGTGGGATGTTCAATACGTAATCTAAGCATTGATAAGCATCATTATTTGATTCTGGCTGTAACGAGCCTCAGTGGCTCCAAGCAGTAATACACATCACTGTTTCCAGGCAGAAATGCCTATCGATGGACCCAGCAATGAAACTCCTTGTTTGCAGGCAGTAGTAATAATCCGTAGCCCCAGACAGTAATAATCTTCAGTGCCTCCAGGCTGTATCAAGCATTTATAGTCCCAAGCTGTAACAGGACTCAGTGACACTAGGCACTGATGAACCTCAAAGGCTTCAATGAGTAACGAGCCCTTGTAGGCAAGATGGGTACAGCTCTTACCGGCACAGTAATAAGTGGCCATTCACTATGTACCTGTCCAATGAGATGGTCATGAAATTCTGAGCCTTTTTGTGGCCAATGAGCACTTTTGTGATGTTGAGACCTCCAGCTGGGCTGTGTCATCTGAGCTGGGAGACCGCAAAGGCCAAAGCATGATTCCCTTCCTCACCCGTTAACAGGCACTGAAGAGGTGTATGTGTCCATTTTCAACTAATCACACTGTCCACGGTACATACAAGTTAGTGCATAGTTTGCAGGTAGGACAACTCAGAAAACAGAGGGGCATATTCTCAAGGACGTATCGCCAAGTTAGCGGCACTTTATCGCAGCCAAAGTGGCGATAGATATATCGCACCATTCACAAGCTGGTGCTAACAGCCGATATCGCCAGCTTTCCTGCGATAGCAGCAGCAAAAAACATCGCCACGGATGACACCGGCAACTAACGCTAATGAAATGCAGAGTAGGCCTTCCCGTGCAAAAAGCGCGAAAACAACACTTCGCAATATTCCCTACGACCAGCCAGATCGGCGATAAGATCCCAAAACAGGCAAAAAGGCGCGTTAGCAGCAGGGATTTAACACCTGCTCTTACCTGGTGTTAAGTCGGACGACAACCTGCACCACAAAAGGGAGGCCAGACCAGAGCCACACCTGAAGAACAACAGATGCCATGGAGCCACTGATCATGCAGCTCAGAGCCCCAAGAGGGCCGCAACACCCACCGCCACCACACCCAGTCCCGCCACCCCCCCCCCGGGGCCCCACCCCGCACAAAGATATTTTACATCAACCTTACGAAATCATGAACAAAACAATTCGCCTGATGTCGCACAAGTACAACAATTAACATTCATGTGTGGTCAGAAAAAGGAGAATCATTCATTCATCTTTGAATTTCCAAACAAATTACTTTATTCAAATTTAACTCAAAACAACTATTCGGAAGAGTCATGGCGGGTCTTCACTGGACAATCTGTAAGACACAGCCTGCAACACAAAATTCAAGATAAGAAGGTGTGTCATGCGCTCATCAAAGGCCAGAGAGAGAGAGAGAAAGAGAGAGAGAAAGAAAGGGAGAGAGAGAGAGAGAGTGAAAGAGATGGAGAGAGAGAAAGAGAGAGCAAGGGGGAGAGAGGGAGAAGGAGAGAGAGAGTGAAAGAGAGGGAGAGAGAGAAAGAGAGAGAAAGAGGGAGAAGGAGAGAGAGAGTAACAGAGGAAGAGAGAGAGGGAGAGGGAGAGAGAGTGCCGACACTGCGGACACAGGCCTCACTGCTCACCTGCTGCCACCGGTGTGTCTCCAACCACGTGCCGGTATACACTGCAGTCCACCAGGTCCCTAATCTGAAACAGAGTCCAGATCTATGAATGGCAGAATCCATATCATTGCACACGCCACCATCGCTTGGCCGCCCCTGCGCACACAGGCTGCTGCACCCCAGCCCCTCCCACCGCCCAGCGGTGTTTGCCCGCCCCTGCGCACCCAGGCCTCACTACTCACCTTCTGCCACCAGCGTGTCTCCAAGAGGGCCCACCACGTGCCGGTGCAAGCTCCAAGCCCGGGGCCCGTGACCTTGGCAACCTCCACATCATGCAGCCCCGCGGGCCACCAGGTCACACACGTGATTCTGGGTCTTGATTTCGCAATGACAGAGATCATATCAGTGCACACGGCAACATCGCAGGCTGCACACCCGCTCAGCCCTATAGGTGCCACTAACCCTGTGAACCGCGAGGCAACGCCACGTGGCGGTAGGCCCGCGCTGCCCGCTGGCTCAGGCCTACACTGCGGTCCAGCAGGGCTCACACAAACCCTTACCTGTCCGGACCGCCAGGACGGCACATCATCGCAGGCTGCACACCCGCTCAGCACTTAAGGTGCCCCTACCTCAGTGCACCGAAAGTCACCGTCCCGTGGCGGTAGGCCCGTGCCGGTCGCACTGTTTCCAGTGCCACCAAATCTGTGCAACGCAAGTCATGGACCCTTTCTGATTGAGTCACGTGATATGCCAGTCGTACGCAGCCATGTCACCTCTGGCAGTGGGGAAGAACTGGGACACGCAGCATTGTCGTCCCCCCCTTTATACGTACGCCGAGTGGGCTGGGTCGGCGTACGCCAGGCCAGCGTAGGGGTGTGAATAATTATCCCTGGGATCTGGGCGTGGTTCATTTCTGGGCTGGATAGGAAACCAACTGATGCGTGTGTCTCTGTTGCAGTGTCTGCGCCACAAGGCCCGCAATCGGCAATGTTGCAATGTTGCATGCACCCGGAGGGCGGCCGCGCACGAAGCGATTGTACAAGGAGCGCAAGGCCGCTCGGGCTCTTGGCTCATGCATGCCAACTGTTGTGTGTGTATCGCTATTGGTGCACCATAAGCCTAAGGCCTAGCCTCAATTGCAGCGCGAAAGCCACATCACATTTCCAGAATGCAAGCAGTAGTCAGACTAAAATTAGGGATGAAAGCTCCTCTGTCACAATACATAAGGCGGAAGGACATCTGCACCTCCGACCTTGGTCTTGCATGCAGCAGGCACCCCCTGAGAGAGATACCATAGCAGATGATGATGACTCCCACACTACGCACAGCGCTAATGAAGGACCAACGTATCCACACCCCACACACAGAAGTTCTTGCTCGAGGTACTCTTGCATGGAATGCCCTTGACACTTACGTACACAACAACCCATATGTCCAAACGTTGCACACACATATGACTCATTGCTCCGAGCTGTGGCATATCATCCACATAACTGCCGCAGGTCAGAAGAGTGCCGGTTCTACGAGATCCACCAACGCACTGGCAGAACATCCCGGGCGCATGCACAACGTCTGTCACGTGGAACTGTACTGTGACTGAATGCTGCCTGTTAGTGTCTGATGCATTGGTCTGCATGTTGTGGCCCTTGTCTTGCCCGTACTGACACGCACATGGCAATAAAGTCCACGCAACTTCACTAGTGTTCAACTGTGATGAGTGTTGATTAGAATGACAAATCGTGTGCCTCAATGAGCATTGTCCGTACACAGGGAGGGACTGACTGACGCATTTCACTTAGGGGTGAGTCCCTATTGCCAGCTCCACCTCTGTGAGCCAGACATAGTGGTTGGGATAGTTGCTGATAGACCTGTGCTCTTACGTGTCTTCAGCAATGTGAGTATGGTGTCCATATTCCTGCCATGTGGATCAATGTGATCCATCACTACAGGCTGTGTCCACCCAGTTGAGTGTGAGTAGGTATGCGAAGAGATGTTCTGTTGTCAAATGTGATGGGGGACACTACTTTAGGGCTGCCAACGACTTTGACATTTCATACCCAGCCCTATTTCTAACATTGCGTGGGGCAAAGTTGAGGAATTGCGCGATTGTTGTTTCAGAGCAATGAGACCACAGATAGTGCACACATTCCCAGTCATCTCACTTCCTATGTGTGTCACGGTCAAACATGCGCATTGCTTTCATTTCCCAGGGTGTACCTTTTTGGGCAATCAATGTCCTTACATTCATCCATACTTTCACACTTGATCGATTATGGACATGACACATCTGTGTGAATTTGAATGATTTATACACATTCGGTGGAGTGTCGGAGCTGGAGCAGTACATGGCCATGCAAACCCGACATTACATTGTAGCCCAGTGGAGGGCCAGCCAGAGTCATTTAGGGATTGACAAGTACATCGGAAGAGGAAGAGTACAGTCCGCAGTCTGATCGCTGTGTCATTGGTAAGCAAACAAAATATGGCAGTCCATGTCGAGGTCCAAGGTTAGTGTCGCAGAGTGTTTCGGGGGACAGTGGGAGGTGTTGTTACAGGGCATGATGCAGAGGGCAGAACCAAGCTGAAACAGGGCATATGGCGGAGAAGAATGCTACTGGCTCCTTCTTACTACAAAGGTGGAATCACCAGCATCTTCGTCCTCTATGTCATAAGTCTGACATGTGGGTGCTGATGTTTGGTCTGCAGCACTGTGTGCCACTGACACATCAGGGGCCGGAGATGTATGTGTAGAAGTACCAGCAGCATTCATCAGCAACTGCCTTAGTGGCAGCAATGCGATGATGAGGATCTGCAGGGCATGGAAGATCCCAACAACTTTTCGCTGGTGTGCATCCGTGGCAGCCATTCTTTCCGCATGCATCCGCTCCATGTTCTCCATTATCCTCAGCATCTGTGCCAACTCTCGGCTGACATCGCTGAGGCCACTCTGACTAGACAGTTCTCCTCTCAGAGTCATGACTCCAGCGATGTCGGGCATGGATTGTTGGACATCATGGAGCGAACTGTGGGTGTCCGTTAGGGAGTGTAAGTGGTCCCTGATGGGACTTAGACACCCACGTATGTCATCTAGTTTGGCTGCCATGAGGTCGAACCCCACCCGCACCTGTTCAGCCACCTCCTTCTGGCAGTCTAACACCTGGCCTTGGAATGCGATGTGTTCTTCGGTGAGGTGCTGGGAGCCAGCCGTGGTGGTGGGTGCTTCCTGCTGTGTGGTCTGTGCAAGGGGTGGGGTCTCCTCGATGCAGCTGGGCTGCCCTGCTCCTGGAGGTGGGTTGCCGTAGCTGTCCATGAGCTGTTGTAGGGCGTCGGTGTTGAAGGTGTGGAGGTCCTCTCCATCATCACTGATGAGTTGTCTGGTCTGCTCTGCTCTGCAGGAGGTGTTGATTGTCCCTCTGCAATGTGAAGGGGAGATGCATTTTAACATTGTGTTGACATGTATGTTGACGCATTGTTCAAGTTTACATACAGACTGCATGACAATGTACATTGTGACTGTTTGGGAGGAGCTGACTATTTGATGCAGGACAGTGGACATTTGAACTACATCACGGATGTGAGGTTGTACACGTACATTATCATCTCACAGTTTCCTTCTATGCCAGATGTGATTGGCCAGTTTCTACGCACAAGCGGAACCAGTTGTGTCCTCTGTTCTGTAGTGAGAGTGTTGCACTTTGTACCACATTGTCGTCAATGATGTTGTGCTGTTATTGCTATGTGTGTGTGCTGCATTGTGGGAGAGTCGGCCCTGCAGCTGTGATTTTGCTGGCCCTTATCCCTTTGAGGCGGTGTGCCTTTGACTTCTGTGCTTCTAGTGCTGAGATGTTGCAGACTTGGCTAATTTTGGCTTGAGTTCGGATTTTGGACTCTTGGGCATGGTTTATCCGCAGATGTGTTGTTGACGTCAGGGGTTGTTTGTGCACGTGGATGTGTCAGAGTGTGACCTGCTCCTTTCCGGATGTGTTCCACACTCAGACACCTCAGTGTCGTGGCGTGCACCATGTCATGATGATTGGACTGCAGCCTTGCTGTTCGTCATGCAGTGTCACTTGCATTGTCAGTGTGGCTCACAGACACGCAGCTTTGCTGGTTTTAACACGTGTGCATGGGTTGGTTGTGAGATTGGTGCTGTGTGGGGAGGGACCCCTTAGTGCCCATAGTGGACGGGGGCCTACTTGCTGTTTGTATGTGTGCTGCAGTGTGCCAAGGGGATCAGGGACATGATCCAGAGTCATTGTGGGTGTGCAGTGTGCTGTACTTAATTGTGCATGTGTGCCATTGTGCCCATCTCCCCCCGTCCCCCCAGTCCCTGTTCGGTACTCACCCTGGTGCTGTTGTGTCAGGTCATGTCGAGCAGTGTCCGGAACCCCAACTCCTGCCACCGTCTCCCCACTGATGACTGTGGCCACCATTTCCTCCATCTCATCCAGCTCCTGGTGTTCCGCTGGACTGCCACCTCCAGTGTGCATTGCTGCCTGATGGTTGTCAGGGAGTTTCTTCTTGGTTATGCGCTTCGCATCATTCCAGCGCCTCTTGACCTCTCCAATTGTCCGCCTCCTCACTCCGACTGCATTCACCTTGTCCAGGATGGACTGCCATGTTGCATTTTTATTTGCCAATGACACGTTGGAGGTGGCGAACAGTTGTTGGTGGTGTTCTATCACCTCCGTGATGATGATCCTGTTTTCCTGCGGACTGAACCTCGTCTTCCTCGTCTTCTTCTCCTTGCCCTTCCGTGACCCCGAGGTCCCAGGCTGTTCCTCCTGGGGGCTTGTGGGGTTCTGGTCGTCCTCTGTACTTGCTCCGTCTTCCTCCATGGTGCTACGCAGTTTTAATTATTTTGTTTGTGTTTTTCGGTGCTTTTATAGTGCATTTTCCCGCGTGACGCGTGGGAATTGCAGGCCTGTCGCTGGTTATCGCAGATTTTTTTATCACGGTTGGCCACATCGCCACTTTTTTCACGTTCCTGTTTCGCGTTTTTGGGCCGTCACGGTAATTTTATCGCGGTCATTTGACGCGTTGGCGTGAGACTATCGCATGGTACCGCCGTGTTGAGAATACAACGTTAACACAGCGTTATTTTCCCGCAATAGACTGCGATGTGCAAAGTTGCGTTAAGCTAATTTTGCGATAATTATCACACGTTCTTGAGAATATCCCCCAGAGTGTAGTTGATGCTTCATGTTTCTGAGTTACTGTATTGTGTGATGCAAACAGAATGCTGGTGTATGCAAGGTTTGAGAGCGTGTCAGTTAAATGCGTGGGCTGAGCAGCAAGGATGCTGCTCACGGTGGGGCTCCCTTCATACCTACTTTACCTGTAACCTGTGACTACTACCTGAAGAATAGACCTTGATCCTGTTTCACCTAAACTACTGGCTACCCTGCATCTTCATATACCACAATCGTGACGAGCAGAGAAAGGAACTAGCATAAAGACTTCAGCGCTACTGCAGGAAAAGAAGAGAAGATATTGTAACTGAAGGACAGTTGAAACATTACAAGAAACTAAGGGAACCTTATACTTTTAAAAACAAAATTGCAACTTGAAGGTAATGAAATGCCCTAAAGCCCCTCCCTTGTCTCTAACAGTCGACAGCCTGCAGTCTGGGGCGTTCAACCTTCTTTTCGTCAATTTTATCCAGCACATGAACTTCAAATTTCTAATGAAAAGGCCGTAATGCGACGCTTTGGCGGCTATCTTAGAGAATTGGTATAGTTTATGTGAACATCTACAGTAAATACGATGTTTGCTTCCAGTAGTTCATGCTTGCATTCTTGCCATCAAACAATTATATTTTCACGACGGATACGGTGATGGCTGAAGCGTGAGGCATCCATTTCATCCGGTTATATGGGGATACCTTTGTTACTTGGAATGACTTTGTGCCTGTGTCTTTGCTGTAACTCTACCCGTGATAAGCACACCCTGTAGAGTGCTATGGGCTTTCACTCTTCTTTAGAAGTTACCATGTAGGGTCATGCCATAAAATGTATTTATTTATACACGCCCTCGCCGCCGTCCCCCGCATCCGAAGAGCCACAACGGGAGGAAGATCCTTCTCCTACCTGGCTGCCAAGACATGGAACTCCCTACCCATCCACCTCCGCCTCACCCAAGACCACCTCTCCTTCAGGAAGCAACTCAAGACCTGGCTGTTCGAACAGTAGCGGACCCCCCTCCCCCAAGCGCCTTGAGACCCTCCGGGTGAGTAGCGCGCTATACAAATGCTTGATTGATTGATTGAATGCTGAATTCTTATATTTATGTCATGCTAGATTGGTCCCTGCATGTGTTTTGTAATGCCATGTTAGTATGTTTGTTTTGTGCTGTTCATGATTTAATGCCTAATTATTTTTGCTTATGTATGTTGCTATGCTGTATTGCTGCCTGCATGTTTGGGTAATGCCATGTTAGCATAGTTTTGAGTACTATTCTTGGATTCATACTATATAGGGTGTGAGTGTTGCACATTCTTCTAATGATACTTTCTTTTACTTGTTGTGGGGGTTATGTTTTTCACCTGTACTTTCACTTGAGCTGTCATCCCAATCAATTCTTATTGTTTTGGTGATGGGGCAGGGATCTTGCAACCCTAACCGTACATACATATACGTTTCATGTTGGTGGGGCAAGGATCTTGCAACCCAAACCATACTTACATTTGTGTTTCATGGTGGTGGGCATTTGCTTTACGCTCAAACCATTCTTACATTTACCTGTTGTGGGGTATATTCTTTATAACCGCAAATTCTTTCGTTTCATGGTGGTGGGTATTTGCATTACACTGAAACCATTCTTACATTTACCTGTTATGGGGTATATTGGTTGTAACACCAAAGATTTTACTGGTGGTGGGCATTTGCGTCCAAAACGTGCTTACCATTATATTTTTTGGGGCATATTTCTTGCACCCTATGTGTTACTTTGTGATGGGGCTTACTGTTTACTACCCAAACAAATACATACTTTACAACTTTTCACTGTTGTTGGTGTTGGGACATTTATTTTGCGCCCAAACCTTTTGCTTTGGGGCATATGTGTTGTACCCACAGGGGCATATATTTTGCACTTTAATATTCGGCTGGTGTGTGCATGGCTTGAGAGTGTCAGTTGAATGCGTGGGCTGAGCAGCAAGGATGCTGCTCACGGTGGGGCTCCCTTCATACCTACTTTACCTGTAACCTGTGACTACTACATGAAGAATAAACCATGATCTTGTTTCACCTGGACTACTGGCTACCCTGCATCTACATTTACCACATGTATGTATTGCAGAGAGATCATTTTAGCTGAAAACAGGATTATGCCTCCATTCTGAACCTATGCAAGTGAGCAGGACATTATCATGATACAGCTCTAAAGGTGCGATCTTTCTGTGAGCACAGCTGAAGCCTGCCTAGCTGTGGTCCTAACTCAGGTGTGCTGTAGCAGGGTATTGCGCATACTGGCAGGGACCATGAAAAAGTGCAGTACCCAGCATGCCATTAGTAGTGCATGCAAGACACGAAAAGAAAAAATGAGAACCTCTCGCGCTTTGAAGGGGGTTCTCATTGAAATACTGGTGATAATGAAAATCTCTTTAGCATGATTTGGTGGATCAGTTAAATCAATCAATGGTGGGCTTATCGTTATGTGACTGACCATGTCTAGTGAATCAGGGGGATGAACTTTTACCCACTGGTCATACATTGCAGTTAACAGGGTGGCCTTCTACTCCTCTATCAGTATATTGCATTAGTATGACTAAATGGCACAGTGTCCTTAAAGTAAAGCCTAAAAAGGTATTACTCTTATATCGTGGGCTCCCCATAAAAAGAGCACTCCTCTTGCTAGCTAAAAATTGATTTTCTGTTGTAGTACTGACGCTTTCTTTGCATTCCTATCTTCTGTCAATACAATTTATGTGTTGAAATCTTACAGCACTTAGTTTAATATTGTGACTACAGTGCTCTTTTTTAGGTTAGTCAGCATACAGCTTTAGTTCTTTGGAAGTTCTCATGTTATCAGTTACTCAAAAAAGTGCAATAAGAATAGCTACAAAGAATGGATTTTGCATCAGACGCCTTCAGCTTTTTGCTTTCATGTTTTTCATAATTTGCCATTACTTGTACAGCTGTCCATCAAGGCTATGGCATTTTGTGGATGGTTACATTGTCCCATTTGTGTTCCCACTTGCTGACTGGGCATCAGGTAGCCCCTTTTTATTAGACATTTTCATTAATTTTAATGTTGAATAGAGAAAATGACCATCCATAACTTACCTGATTTCAAATTGCCCCCTTTGACTTATTACAGTTTATTTATGTGTTCTACGATAGTCATCCCACTCCCTCCACTCCAGACCAAAGAAAAAGTAAAAAGCTGCACAGCATTATCCACTATGCAATATTTTGCTGTGTATGACTTTTAGGTTCACAACCTCCTAAGTAAACTATATATCCTGACTCCTTTTTGTAAGCTATTCTTTGATGCTACAACTTAATTCCACTAATATATTGTGTTCAACAAAGGGTCCTACTCCCACCTATCATATAGTTATGGCCCAAATGTTGCTTCAGAATGAGATTTTCTTTATGAGTTTTTTTTTCATGCACTAGATTTTTTTTCAGTGCAGGGGAGGCAACACACAGAAAGTCACCCAACTATTACCAAACACTTCCCATGACAAATGCAAGAAAAATTGGCTGGCTCATTAAACAATACGAACATTTGAATACGGTGTTACGTGCATGATAACTTGAAATGTAAAGGTATCACATAGTTTTCAGGCATATGAACAATACTGATGGCTACCCGCTGATTACTCCTAATAGCGTCTTATTTCCATTTAAGAACAATTCACACATCAACATGCAGAGCCAGGTTCAATATACAACCAAATAAGTGAAGAAAATATTTTTTTATTATTTGATATTTCCAATATTTACTACAAAAACACATAAAGAGAAACAATATTTTTGAAGGAAATTATATTACACATATAAATTATTAGGTGTATCCATTTTTATCAATCTTGAAAAGATCTCAATGGTGTTTAGTCATATGATCATCTGTTATTTCCTGTATATTTAAAATCACCATCATCAGTAACAGCAATGCCCAATTAATATAATCAACTGTGAGATCTTTTCAAGATTTATACAAATGAATACACTGCCAGGACCTGGCCTGGTAGTTCGGGCTGAGCTGTTCCCATTGGAGCAGAGACAAGACTAATTTGCATATGTATGGGTCCAAACTGAGGTGGCATGGTGTGCAAAATAACAAAGGACTGGGATGCGGCTCTGAATGATTACCAATAATTCAAGCATTCCATCCATCACTCTTTTTTAAAGCAACTCTTGTACCTTAAATATACAGGCGCTGCTTAAAAAATGTTGACATCCTGGCAAAACATAGAGGGAGCACGCAATAGTCCAGTGGATAAATGTCTGCTACTCTAGAGGGAGTCTGCAACACTTCTCAAATTTTGGGATAGCTTTCCCTTTGCAAATCTTTAAACACTCCCACTCAGGCGTTGGTAACTGATCAAAGTTTGTGTCCGCAATTGCGTCTTAAACCATTAGTACATTGCATTCTGAATCGTAACTTAGAGGGGGATGCCCTGTCATGCTGCCTCATAATTTCAGCTCAGAATGGGCTGCAAAAGACATTTTGCGAGTTGGAAATACATTTCTAATTCGCACAAGGGCCTTTTTACATTGCACCAAGGTGTTTAGAGGTCGCCAATCCAGTTAATTGGAGAATTGCGTTCTTTGTGACTGTGAAATACCTTTGTACATCTGGCCCTTTGTTGCAGGATGAGTGGTCAGAATGCCATCATCTTCACGAAAAGATGGACGCACCGGAGCAGACTTTTTCTTCAACATGCTCCAACTCATGTTTCAATTATTGCGAATAAGCTTGTTCGTAGTACTGGTCTGCTAGTTTTCCACCCAGAATATTGTAATATGCACTGTTAATAGTGCCTATATAGGCAACACTCCCCACCCAATGCGACATAGCATGCATGATGGAATAAATAAATACACAACACAATTTTTGTTTTGGGAAAATATTGCTGCAGGTTTATTCCATACCAAAGTATGCAACATGGTGGGTTATCTTACGGGCGATCCAAGGGCAGGCAGCGGTGACTAACCTACGCTGCCCTGCCAACCTGATGAGCCAAATTGCACTGTGGCCAACCCAATCAGGGCTACCAATTATGGTGTGATCCCCCTCCCTAGGATCACGTGGACCACGGGACCACCATCTTACTCACACCTCTTTCAGGGCGGAGCGTTGCAAGGCAAGCCCCCGGTTGTTCAGGCTTACAACCGCCCTCAGGACTAGCGGGCGCCGACGATTTTCTTCCAGGGACCTGCCGTGAGGACTCCTGGGATTTGGCACTGGCACCCCTATTGTGCTCCTGAAGAGGTACCCTTCTGTACCCTTCTGCCTCCAGATCGCCCTGTAATTCCGCCACAGCTCTGGGGCGGCCCACGTCGCCTACAGAGCCCCCCACCAACACTGCTGCTTTCCTCACCTGCAACCCGCTATTTCCAGGGCCTCCTTCATGTCCAGTAGGAACAGATCCATGCCCACCTGTGACAAGTGCACCCCATCTTTGTCAAAATATCCTTTGGTGTTTGCCTGGATTAGCCCATGCCTGATGAAGCCAAAGCCCCTTTGTTCTGCGAACTTGCGCATGGAGCTGTTTATCCTTCTCCGGGAATGTTCCACTGCCTAATCTGACCTGGCCCCATGCCAAACCCTCCGCGGAACTATTTCAGACCACAAAAGTTCACATTGCCCAATAAACTTGCTGATCTCTCCCAAATCTGCCTTGATTGCCTGCAACAATGCCCCTCTACCTATAACCGTGAGGTCGTTGCCTCCAAGGTGTATGACCAAGAAGTTAGGGGGACCACCCCCCCTGCCAGTCTCTGCTGAAGTTTGTTAAGTAGGCTGCACCATCTCATGCCAGGGTACCCCAACCAGATAATCTGTGTCTGGGAGAACCCGTGCTTCCAATTCCTGTGTTCCGCCCATTGTGCCAACCTGGCGACGTACGAGTGGCCGATCACCCACACCTTGAACCCTGGCAAAATAAATGAATGCGAAGTTCCACACACTATTTTAATGTTGCTACAAATACACACTGCACACATCGTAAAAACCATAACATCAAACACTGCAAACAAAACTATAGAATACACATCATTGCCTCACGGTGCTATAAAGCCTATCCTACTGGTGCCTGATCCAACCCTTGCGCCTGCTGAAACCCCTCACGGGTGGATGTAGCGCTCATAGCAACGAGACTCCCAGCGTCCCACCTTTTTAATGCGCTCTGGTGACAGGCCCACCTTGAAAGCCGCAGTGGCCACCCCAATTCTGAATGAATGACTGGAATACTTTTTGTCTGGGTGGGCCTGGCCGGACCATTCTAAACAAGCGATCATGATCCGGTCCACCTGAAATTTTGTCAATGGCACCAGATCGGCATGTATCAAAAAGTATCCTGCTGCTGCAGGGCGGACCGCCACGTACTCTCTAACCCGAGCTACCGGGCAGTACCTTGTGTCCCCCAGCGGCAATAAAACTACATCTGCCCCTTGCCTAGCCTGGTCAGTTTTGGACTTCCTGATACGTATTTCTAAGGAGTGACTCGTCAGCTGCACATCCTGGCTGCATAAGGCGTCGCCTGACGCATCTTTTTTGGATCTGGCCACTAGTTCACTTATCCGGAACGCCCCAAAAAATGCCAGGCAAAATGCTGCAGCGAAGAGGCAGGCCTCGAAGGGAGAATTGGTGACCTTATCGACAGCCTCTAACATGCCCTGCAGTATGTTGAAGTCAATGGGAGCCCTGTTATCTGGTGCCCTGATCTCCTCCCTGGCCCACCCCTTGAGAACTGCCCGAATGAGAAAGGCCCTAGTTGGATCCTGCAACCCCCTAAGTTTTGCGTTGTGACTTACAGCTGCCAAGTGGCCACAGACCCACGAGTGGCTCTTCCCCTGCTCCTTAGCCCATAGTACAAACGATTGAACTCTGTGTTCCATGGGGGGCAAGTCCAGCCCCTGCTCCCCTGTGATGTTCAAAAAGGTGGAGAGATAGGCCTTGTACCGCTTCCTGGTCCCCGGTGCGAGGGAAAGTTCACCCATTATTCTTAGGCGCTGTTCCACCGCAGAATATGCCAGAGGTGTGCTGGGAAGGGGGTCATCTCTGCTCTCGCTCGCGGCCAGGCCTCCCGGAAACGGAGCCACTGAAAACGAGAGAGAGCGTCAGCTGCCACGTTCTTGACTTCCTCAATGTGTCTCGCCCTAAATTCCACATTGCAGCGCAGACAAGCCCTGACTAGTTCCCTTAATAAGCACAAAACCAGGGGGCACTTAGCTGTCTGCCCATTGATGGCCTGCACCACTGCCATGTTATCCGACCAGAAAAGGACTTTTCTAGCTGTTAGTGCCTCGGGCCATAAATGCAGGGCAACCACTATCGGGAACAACTCAAGAACAGTGACATTTGCTGTGATGTTCTTCTTGCGCCAGGCATTCGGCCATTTTTGGGCACAGCATTCACAGCCCATTATTGCTCCAAAGTCCTCCCTGCCTGATGCATCTGTGAATAGGCAAAGTTCTGGACTATAATCAATAGGAGCTAACTATATGAATAAGAAACCTCTTATAATGTATGTCAGAAAAAACAATTCTGTTTTATATGAAGGCCCTCACCCACCAACCTAGTTGGTGGCATGCTTCATCATCGGGCCCCACCCGATGGTACCGAATGTGCCTCGGGTGTGCTACAACGTCTGCTTACAGCGGAGCGGATTGTGTAAAGTGAGTGTGCAGTGATGGCTGTGGTGAATATGAAAATAAAAACTGTCCAATGAGTCCCAGGGTCAGCAGGAGTTTTATTCATGGGCTCATGGCAGTGTTTAAAAACAAGGCTACGGATGTTAACTGGGGGTAATTATCGCCCCTACATCCAGTGAGGTCAACTAGTTTCAGCCAGGCCTTATGGTAAAACTGGCTTCATCAGGACCGGTATGTGTGTGGTGAGTTAAAGGGAGTCTATAAAGTGTACAGGCTCCTATGTCGCACACGCTAAGGTGCGAGAAATGTAAGAGGATGGTTTCCTCTATGGTCGTGCTCTTATGATTTAAGAGACTGACTCCATGAGTCCCCGGCGGGGGTTCGACTTGCAGTCACACTTTCGTCACAGTCCAGAACCCACAGCACCACCTACTTGATCGTTAGGGGAACTTACATTTCTCGCACCTTAGCGTGTGCGACACATAGGAGCCTGTACACTTTATAGACTCCCCTTTTAACTCACCACACACATACCGGTCCTGATGAAAGCCAGTTTTACCATAAGGCCTGGCTGAAACTAGTTGACCTCACTGGATGTAGGGGCGATAATTACCCCCAGTTAACATCCGTAGCCTTGTTTTTAAACACTGCCATGAGCCCATGAATAAAACTCCTCTGCGGACCCTGGGACTCATTGGACAGTTTTTTATTTTCATATTCACCACAGCCATCACTGCACACTCACTTTACACAATCCGCTCCGCTGTAAGCAGACGTTGTAGCACACCCGAGGCACATTCGGTACCATCGGGTGGGGCCCGATGATGAAGCATGCCACCAACTAGGTTGGTGGGTGAGGGCCTTCATATAAAACAGAATTGTTTTTTCTGACATACATTATAAGAGGTTTCTTATTCATATAGTTAGCTCCTATTGATTATTATCATAATTCCCTGGGGAAGTGAACTAGTCTATCCCATTCCTCTCTCTCCTTTTGATATTTATTAAAGTTCTGGACTACCCACCCAGGGGGATCTCCAAATGACTGTACCATTGAATGTTAGCAAAAACTCGCTCCACATCAGTAAGTCCTCTCTCAAACCTTTGTTTAGACTGACCAAGTGGTGCTTTTTCTTCACCTTGGCTGTGGCCCTGGCTAGTCTTCTTGCGAATACTCTGCCTGCTGGGATCACCCTGGCTGAGAAATTCAGCTTACCTAAGAGGCTCTGGATGACCCCCAGGGAGGCCCTGTCCTTGCCCAAGACAGCCTGAATATCCTGGCACAAGGCCCGCACCTTTTCTGCCTGAAGCCTGCTCACGCCCTCGACCGTGTCAAGTTCAATACCCAGAAAAGTGAGAACCTGCGCCGGCCCGCGCGCCAGGCTGAGGGACCCCTCCCGGGTCCCCCGACTAGACGGGGTGCTGGTGTGCCTAAGTGGCACTAAGGGGACCGCCCTTTTAGGTGGCCCTCTGCGTGGGCCGCAGGCAGCCACATTTACTTTATATATGTGCTCGCTATTCACATAAAGCGTTCTCAAACGGTTTGCAAAGTGTGAGATGGAGACTAATGACCCTCCTCACCTTCCGTCCTGATTTAAATTCTACTTGGTACATTGTAGAGCAGGCTCATCTGCAGAGTGATTTATTCACTGTCTCTCGCGTCTCTTGCCCCTGACCACGCTTAACCTAGCTTCCCAGAGAGAACATTTTTCTTTCATGGGATTTATCCTGACATATCTTCCTGGATAGTGTTTAAAATGGAATTGCTGAAAAATGTTCTTCGCCATTTTAGACCTCAGCAAAGTGCTAGGTAAAAATAACTCTTCACTTACAAAATAGAAGATCTTCAAAGATTACCGATGTGAGCCCCATGCTTCCCTGCATGCATTGATAATGAATGCCATCCATCAAGCCGCAACAGTAGCAGAAACATCGACTGCATTACAACTAGATACTACTCGCAAAAAGGATTTTTCTTTCACCAAATTGTCCTATTGCTAACACACCAAATAAAATGTTTTGGGGGGGAAGGGGCACAATGACTAGTTTACATTTTTCAACGGTTACGCCAATCCACGAAAATCTGCTTTTTTTTGTATTTTTTTTTTTTAACACACTTTATTTAGATTTTACTACAAATGACAATCAGGTTCACATGTATGCACATTCAAAGAAATACACAATAAGTGCAAACCAGGACTGCTATTTTCACATCTTTGTTTTTTGCTACACCTGGGGGTTTGCATTTTATATCTATGTTGGGGTAAATGCTGATAGGTCACTTCCTGATTGAAAGGTTCTGCCACCAAACTTAAATTTCAGGTATCTTGACTTGACAGAGCGAAAGCTGTTTTAAAACAAGCTTGGTTTTTTAGGAAGCAGTAGTGCCAGTGTCTTTCACACAGTGAATTGACGCAGCAGAGACAACAATATTGCAAGGTTATCTCAAAAACACAGCAGGTACACATAGCTGGTTTTATAATTATGCCACTATATGCATATGCCTTATGATGTTACTACGAGAGGTAACAAGTGTGCATAGGCTGTAGTGGGAGAGGACACCAAAGAGCAAACTAGGATTTTGCCCGGATTTTAAAGAATCCTTGTATCATAAATACTAGCACACTATAGAAAGCAGCAATGCAAGCAACATTCACTTGCAGAACTGGCACAGCAGAGTCAGCAGCAGTGCATGCTTACCTGACATGCAGAACGGACGCAGCACAAGCAGAAGGTGCATAAAGCTTGCTCATGTATACCAAAGACACAGAACAGATATTTGCAGTCCCGGGGTCCCCTCATGCACAGAACAGATGCACCATAGGCAATAGCAATGCAAGCATTCTTTACACAGGGAACAAGAGCACTGTAAGTGACACAGGTGTAAGCTTCCCATACAGAGAGAAGAGACACAGCATATGAAGTAACTCTGCAAGATCCTAAAGATCCTACCACACCAACAGACCAGGCACAAGTATCACAAGGGACCTCTCACAGAAATAAGCACAGCAGAGGCAGAAGCAGCGTAAGCTCCCACAGGTAGAGAAACAAAGCAGACCCTCCCCGTAACGCTCCCCCGAGAGAGACAGACACACATAGACACTCTCTCTCTCTTTCTCTCTCTCTCTGTCTCACATATAAGCTCATTTAGTGAGCATGTTCTTCACCTTGTTCCCCTTTACTAAACAAGTGTGGACATATGAGTCACTTTAAAAGCATTTATATTGACTTGTGACCCAGATAGATAATGGCACCTATTATATTGTATTGCATTGTATTATTTATACAGCACTCCGTATCCCTTTGTGGATTTTCAGATGGGTACAATGCTACGCTGTGGCAGAGTGCATGGTTGGCCCAGTGTTGTATTTGTTGTTGTGATGCTATGTGGGAAGCATTTTGATGTCATGCATTGTTGCAGAATTCTGCACATATACAGAACTATGCGCAGGAAAACGGGACCTCGGTGAATAGGGGTGTACCAACCTACCACATTAGTACCCAAAATCCCAAACCAACTAGCTATAGTGTCTCATTTGTTCTCTGACTAACAGCGAAGCTACCAATGATTAGACAACCCAGAACACGACACTCCTGACTCTCTCAGGAATCGCGGGAGCCAGACAACTCTTTCGCTCACTCACTCATACTTGTCCACAATGCGAGTAATCAGAATCACAGTATAGTTTAAAATGTTTATTTCAACTAACGCGCTCTATGGTACAGTACACGTGCCATTACTAGCAGCAAAATGCATAAACACAATATAGTCAGCATTGTCACAATTCCATAGAATATAAACGGGGATATCATTTTGTAAAGCCAGTGGAAAAGGGCTACAATACCTAACCACCCTCCCCGTGGTAAGAAATAGTCTATTATATAAAAGAAGACCTCTGGGCTTTGTCAGCAGACCCCTTACCTCAAGGCCTAGATGAAAGGTTTACATCTCAGGACAAGCACAGCTCTTCTCTCCGGAAAGGAATCTCTCCAAGTGTGTGCACCACATGTGTTGCTTGCAATATTAAAGCATACGATTTTCAGTAGTGCAGCTGTGTGTCATGTTATGTCTAGGTGCGAGGGACTGACCAGAACAGAATAACAAGGGGCATTGTTGATCGACCTTGTACATCATGTGCAGACTAAACCTCAGAGCACAGCAGAGAACGCGAAAAGCAGACAGTTCTCATGTAAAAGAGCACAAACAGAGTCTTGCGAAATCTATGCATGCAGTGTCGTTCGCAAAAGCAGCCTCATGGCAGCGAAGCTCATGCTAACTTAGCAGATGTCAACAATGGACCCACAATCCATACTACAGCATAAGTGACCCAAGAGGTAGTCTTATCCTGTCTTGGGTGCAGTGTCAAGCAGTGTAATGGATGGAGAGTTGTGAGAAATAGGTGTGCAAAATATAATTGTAATTAGCTGAAAGTAAGAATTTACTTTGCAAGTCCTGTGCTATGTTTCATAGTTTCTAATCTGGTAGAAGCAGGGATTTATCCGGATGATCCGTGCTATAGGTAACTTGGTTGATGTAGCAGACAGTCTAAAACATTAGCAGCTACACAAACCTAACCTTGGTAGAGGGGTGGTTGTCTGCTGTGTGCACGTACTACAACAAAAAGGGTGGAAATCAATGAAGGCTCTGTAATCCATAAGGTATCACACGCAAGGTTTAGACCCTGTCAAATGAGTAAATGATTCAAATGGGCATGAATGGAAGTTGGTGACATGAGTATTAACCATGGACCTTTCATAAAGGCAGAGATACTGCCTACAGCTGTGCAAATACAACTCATGAACAAAGAAAGATGTGGAGGAGCAATCAAGGTTGGCAACGTGAGGAGAAACAACATAATCTTTAAAAAGTACAGATTACACCTACTCTTCCTTAGCCAAAGAAGGCCAGAATGTTGGGCCAGTGTTCACATCTCCTCTCATTTTACCCTAGGCATTTGATTTTCAGTTGGGAGAGCCATAGTCTGGCATGGCTCACACCTATAAGATAAAGTACTATGCAGACCTGCCAACTTATGAACATTTTTCACTGTGTGAGGCGGGGGCAGGGTTCTCAAATGGGGTGTGTCTTAGTGCCAATTATAGCTCAAGGCAGTTTTTAGCCCACCGCCTCCCTCCTCCAACAGCAAAAAACAAAGGGGCATATGTACAAGAACTTAACGCCGCCGTAGCATCAATTTTTTGACGTTACGGCGGCTTTTTTTTAATCGCCTTATTTACAAAGTGCCACTACCTGCAGTTAGTGGCACTTTACCAGCGTAAACGTGAATTTTCAAGATCGCCACTTCTGTTAACGGGACTTAACGAAAATGAGATGCAAGGTGCGTGTTCCTGTGCAAAAACTGCCACTAACCCCACTTCACGATATTTAAAATGAAATTTCCGTCTGGCGATATCCCCACAAAACTGCCACTAAGTCCAATTAGAGGTAGTTTTTTAAGACCAGAAAATAGCTGGTCTTAAAATTGGTGCACACACTTGGGGCCTCATTTCAGAGGTTTTGGTGCAGGACAGCGCTGCAAGGAATGTTGCTTTGCTGCCCTGCGACAAAACAAAAGGGCAGGAATGCGCACTATCAATAAGATAGGGCGCATTCCTGGGCCTCATTCATGAAAAGTGTTGCATTGCTGCGACAAAACAGTGTTGGAACACTTTTTGCTGCGCCCTTCTTGCGACACCATGGATGCGCTGTATTCACTGTACGGTGCTCCATGATGCAAATTAATGACAGATACGTCTGAAATCCTGAGGTATCTGTCAGCGCTAAAGTCATGCATTGCTGCAGTTGTGTCACAAGCATCACGCAACTCCAGCAATGCATGGGGCCAGCCTATCCCTATGGCACAGCGTCACCCTTACGCCTGCCATGAGGCAGGCGTAAGGTTCTGACGCAGTGGCGCCCTAGAATTGTCGCAGTGAAATCTGATGGATTTCACTGCGCCACTCCTATGAAGCTTTGTTGCGTGGGAACGCCCACCTTGCATACATCATATCTGATGCAGGTATAATGTGGCATATGCCTAGATGCGTCACTTTGTAAATACGGCTCAACGTGGTGCAAAATTAACGCTGCAAGTACGTCAAGAAAATGACACACCAGCGGCTTTAAACTCTCGGAAGGGGCTCATGAATAAGCCCCCTAGTATTTTTCCCCTACATTGACGCATAATGGCTGCCATGCGCCAACCCTGGCACCCTTGCACCATGGTGTTGCGGAGTTGATTGATGTTGTGCAGGAAGGGACACCTACCTGCACAAAACCTATCAATACAGGGTATTTCCTCTTTCTCTGTGTGGTGTGCGTTGATGGCGGATTTGAAGGCTGTGTGAGTTTCAGGGGTATTGTTGTGGCTCCATCACTTCTAGAGAAGTTTGCAGGTGCGTCTGGACTAGTGGAGAGCGGAAGTGAACCAGTTGACCTTCTTTGAGTGTTGTTTGCCTGGTCTTTTCTTGAGGGGTGCCAGGCTGTCGGCGCAGTTGGAGATCCATCGGTGGAGGTTGCGCGCTGCGGTGTTGGCGTCTGTAAGCGTTGGTGGAGTGGTAGTGCTGAGGAAGTTGATGAGAAGTTCTTCGGTGGCCTTGATCCAGCTGCGACGGGGGGCGATAATGGCAATGGTGTATGGTGGGCATGGTGAAGGCGTGATGTATACAATGATGGTCGGTCCAGGAGAGTTCTGTGGTGTGGCTGTAGTTGAAGTTCCCACTGTCGGAGAAGATGGGCTCGAGAGTGTGTCCGGCTATGTGGGTTGGTGCGGTGACTAGCTGCTTGAGTCCGATGTTGGCGAGGTTCCCCAGGGGTTGTCCAGGTGGAACTTGAGGTCTCCGAGTAGGATGTTGTTGGTGGATGGGAAAGCCTGGGGTGCGATGAGGTCTACAATGGCATCAGTGAATGGGGGTTTACAGCCCGGTGGGCCTGTAGGCGAGGGTGCCGCGGAGGGTGGTGTTGGGGTTGGTCCGGATCTGGAAGTGGAGGTGTTCCATGGTAGCCGTTTGGTCATTAGAGTGCATGGTCAGTCAGAGTGTGCTTTTGTAGACAATGGCAATGCCTCCTCCTGGACGGTCGGGGTGGTCCTTGCGGGTGATTTTGTAGCCGTCGGGGATGGCGATGCCGATGGCGCTGTCCGGTCTGGAGCAGAGGTTGGTCCATGTTTCCGTGAAGAAGGCGATGTCTGAAGAGGTGGCATCAAGGAGGTTCCAGATTTCTGTGGCATATTTGTGGAGGGACCGCATGTTGAGGAAAATGCAGTTGAGCTGGTTGGGTGCACTGATTGTCGGCTGGGCGGCAAGAAGCGCTGGTGTGCTGATGTGGCAGGAGGTGCGTTTGCAGTTTCGGCAGGCGCAGGGTGCAAGGGTATTCTTCGATGATGCTAGATGGCAGGCGGTATGGCGTCCAGGGTTGAGGGCGAGGAGGGTGCTGGGGTGGTAGCGGTGGAGTGTCCGAGAGGCAGGGTCCCTGGTGATGGGCACGTTACAGGGGAATACGGACGCAGATGGGCTTGCCTTCAGCACAGTACCACTCCCGCTGTGCATGGCCGCACAGCATCCACCATTACGTAGTGTTGCAGGGGGGCTAGAAAGCTGGGAGGCGGGAATCTCAGGAAAGGACACTGGAGGGGGCAGGAATGTGAGGGATCGCAGCGGCAACGAGGGAGAGGATAGGGAAAAAGGAACTGCAAAAAAGCACAGAAAAAACAAAGCCAAACAAAGCAAAGATTTAAAAAAAAAAAGACAAAGGTAGAAAAGCAACGGAGAAGAGCAGAAATATGAGCAGGAATAGCAGAAAAGAGGGACAGGAGGGCAGTCATGCTGCAGAGCAGTGACACTCTACCACTGGACCACCAGGGATGAGGCGCAGGCAGGAGCCTGCGGGTGGAGGAGGGACTCGAACGCCTGACCTCCGGGTCAGAGGAACCAGCAGCAGCAGATGGGGACAGTAGCAGCAGCAACCAGATGGCACAGCGCTGTGAGTAGAGGAAGTCCACTAAGAGTTAGTCCCCTGTACACCCAAAAGCAAACTAACAGGGGTCAAGGAAAGGCAGCACCACCCTGTTGCCGATCTAACAGTGGTGACCAGATTCTGTGTTCCCCATTGAGTAATGGCAGATCAAGCTGCATTCCCAAGGGCCTGGGCCAGAACTGGCCCCCATGCCCCTGGCACCCACTACCACCAATGGCCGGCCTCAGCGACTTGAGCCAGTTAGTGGAGTCCCCCACCAGTCTTGTGCGGTGCCCTCGGTGATGTAGGTCAGCCGCAACGCAGGGATTGCTCAGGGCATGGTTTGCGTCACCCACAGGCGCTAGGCCTGGGCCCGACTTGCCCCCGGGACTCCTCCGCTACGTGTCCCACCATCTTCTCACCTGGACATTGACACCGGGGCTCAATGCGCTGCACTCTCTCCAAGTCTGTGACTCAGCCAGCAGGAGCCTCTGCCAGGCGGGATTTTACAAGTGTGGGTACAGCAGTCGCCACCAAGTCCGCTGGGGAACCTTCTGATGCAGGTGATGCAACAGGGCTCCCTTAGGCGTGAAGTTGCAGCGCTCCCGCCACACAAGTTTGGCGCAGCTCAGGGGCCTCACCCTCGACAGCGTCCAGCCAGCACAACATCCTCCGGCCTGTGATGCAGAGAGGCGTGGCCCACCATTGGTAATCTCCTCTGTGCACCCCGGTGTAATGGTGGCACCTGGTATGCAATGCAGAATTCCCTACGTTGGTGCGCAAGAGTGCCTCTACCGTTCACAGCTCCAAGGGGCCCCAGGCGGTCTTCTCACACAGGTCAGCAACGTGTCTCCAAGCGACCTGCCAGACTTCACCACCAGGTAAGGGCGATCGCCGACGCCTCAATGTCTACTGCCACGGCCCAGCAACTCTACAGCACCTCTGCCTCCCACTCTGGGTCACAGACGCAGGCCCAGCGAGGCCTCCGGGCCCCGGGGACTGTCCCCACTTTCAAGGTTTTGGCTGCCATGGTGTTACAAGGAAGGCGCTATGAAAAGTGATGCATCTCTGGTTTTTCCCAGCCAAGTGCCTCGTTTCATAACTCTAGCCCTGAATCTGCATTTCCTCTTTCCCTGGTACTTAGGCTGGTCATCCTGGCTGTTGGGGGGTTTAGGGGGGTTGTTGATCTGTGCTGCACTTGGCCCTGGCTGCTCCATTCTGCATTACATTGGTTTTATTTCCTATTTTTCATTGGAGGTGGACTTATAGGCTATTTTTGCCTCTAGAGGCAAAAAAAGTCACGCTGGGCTGACTAACGTGAGTTTTTTTGCCACTAATGGGCCTTTCGTCACCTTTCTCTCGCTAACGTCAACATTTTTATCTCCTTGACGCTAGTGTTAGCAGCAGTTTTCACTGCGGCTAGCAGTTACTATCGCCATGTAGCGACGTACTGTAAATACATCGCTAACAGGGCTATAGTTTTTGGTGATAGGCCGCGTTAAGAAAACTGCAGCTAACTAACGCTAGCGCTAGTTAGCGGCAGTTCTTGTAAATATACCCCAAAGTCTTAGAGGCTGCTGTCAATGTCCTAGGGAGGTTTTTCACCTTCTCATGAGGAAGTTGCATTGGCTTCCCATTCCACAACGATGCGCCTTCAAAGTTCGCTGCCTTATCTTTAAGTCCTTGTATGGCATGAGTCCCAAATTCATCTCTAGCCTTTTTCAAAGGCATATACCTACCCGCAAACTGCGCTCAGCTCCCATGAACCTTCTGGTCACGCCTTCCTACAAATTGAAGCGACAGGGCGGTTACAGGTTCGCAGTACTGACACCCAGATTCTGGAACTCCCTTCCATCTGACATCAGATCCTGCACTGACCTTTTGAGATTCAGAAAACTTCTCAAGACATGGTTGTTCACTCAAGCATACAATTAAATCAATAGGGCTCCAGCATCTCCTAGAACAGTGCCATGAAACCAATCGGTGTACGTGCGCTTTATAAGAATTTTTAACATAACATAACATAACATAACATAACATATGTGACATTGGCGGTCAGAGCATCCAATCAATTAGCTGGAATCCTGCTCTCTGTAGGGGTTTCCAGCTTATTGTTTGCATACCGTGTGATAACGGATCCTCACCGGGTGACTGTGTGATGGGAGCCGATATCGTGTGACACACGGTGGGCCCATGTGAGTTGGAAGGTCAGACTATGAACAATGCACCCTATCTCTTAACCTGTCTCTTAGTTATGGCTACTTCCCAAGTACCTTAGTTCTGCTGTACACTTCTAATTCATGCACCTCCCTGCTCTGCCTTCTAGTTTTTCTTCTAGTGAGGAAAACATCCCTGGGTCTTTTACTCTTGCCTCAATGTCTGCAATCACAGGGAGTTACACATTGAGACCTGCTTAATTAATATTCATTAGGCAGGTCGTCCTGCAACCTCCTCTGAATGGTGATTTTGTGAGGCAACCTATTCGCAAAATCAGCACCCATTCACAAAAAGTCAGTGCACAGTTTGCCACCACTTATTGCAAAAGGACTCTTAGTATAACTGCTCTCTAGTTGTGATCCTAGGAGATTCTTAACACAAGTCAATGGGTATTCCTCATAGACTTTGTACTACACTGTCTTGCTTTACACTCCCAAATAAAAAAAATTCAGCACTACCCAGCAGAGGCACTTGGTAAAGTAAGAAAGCACCTGGAAAGGGGGCTCCACACTCATGAAATGAGGCACATCAAAAGACAGTTTTCAAAATAAAGCGTGGGGTTTTATTAATGCAACACTTTCTAACAGAAAGGCTTTCCCAGACGTCAAATGAATCAGGTAAAACAACATGCAAGTGTAAATATACTTATATATATGTGAAAGCAAATAATAATGAAGCACTCACAAAATAAGCAAATTCATGGGATAAAACACAAGCAGGTAATTATGGTAAAACACATGCAAATAATAAACACTTACAAGTCAGATAATAATGAAACATTCACAAGTGAAATGCATAGGAGCAAATCCTAAAGAGACAATAATAATGGAACATTGACGAGTGAAATGCAGGAAAATAGAACGCAAGCAAATAGTAATAGTGAAATACATGCAAATAATAAATGAATGCACACACAGACCAAAAACACATATAAAGATACCTATATATCTATACATCTATCTCAATACCAATGATCAGAAAAAATAGCTCACCAGCTGCAATATCTTCATCTTGTCCCTCCTAAGACTGGGGGTCCCTAGAGTCAAGAGACTTCTCAAGCTCGGAAATGTAGCACTGAGAAGATGCGTCCACCTCTCAGGAGAGATCCTGTCTAAGAGCCAAGAAACCCTCGTTTTTATAATATTCTCCATGCACAAGAAGTTTCCAGAAGACACCCTCTACGTCAAGGAAACTCACCAGAGCTGGCCAAGCTCCTGCAAGCATTACAAGGCAAAGGATTGCTCACACAATCTCCTTGCGCGTCCCACACGATATGTTCCTGCCCCATATCTAGGTGAAGCTCGAGAAAGTAGAAAACATCTCCAAAATTACAGAAAACACCCTCAAAGAGGAAAACCACCTTGAATGTAAATAACCTGAATAACCGTGAGTACCCTGGGGGCCTGCTTGTGTGTGCAGAACCCAGGCCAGACAGAGTCTGAATTCAAGATGGAGTTAGAGCAACTTAAAGTCAATAGTTAAAACTTAATTTCCCAATGTACAACACAATGTACATTTGTGCACCACTGCCTACACCACTACACTCTGAGACAGAGAAGTACATTCCACACATTTCTCTCTCGTGCTTTCAAATGCACATCCCACACGTTCTGTTCCAGGCAAGGCTGTTTTGCTCTGTGCTGAGGAGAAGGTAAGCAATCCTACTCTGAAGCTATAAGAAGACACAAAATGAAATTACAAGTCAAAATGCAAGTGCACAAAATATGATGTCGTACATTCAAGAGTAAGTTAAACACATAGGGGCCGATTCCGATTCGGGCTGGAAATCTCTCCGACCGAGCCGGACCCGGAGAGATTTCCGACCGAATCGGACTCTGGCAGTCCGACCGAACGAGTACGATGCGCACGCATGCCATCGGACTCGAGTCGGTCGGACTTCCATTGAAGTCAATGGGAGCCTGTCGTACAACGCGTATGCGGGCTCCCATTGACTCAATGGGTGCGAGGCGGACAAGGGCGCCCCCTACAGCGTGTACGCGTCCATGCGCATCGCGGCGTACACGCACAGGTAGGGGGACCCATGGGTCCCCCTGTGTGCGACTCGCGCGCCTACGCATACAGGGGGTCCGACGCGGACCCCCAAAGTCCGGCTCCGACAGCTTTTTCGAGCCGGACGGCGCGAGTCGGTCGGACTGCTCGCGGCGCGCATCGTACTTACCCGGCCGGGATACGTCTCCATAGCGCGGTGCGAGTGGCGTCCATGCGAGTCGGTCGGAGCGTGTTGAAGCCGCGTTCGAGTCGGTCGGAGATTTCGCGGGTGCCTGCATCGTACTCGCTCGGCCGGACCCGCGTACGATTCGGTCGGGAAACAGGGCTCCGAATCGGATCCGGTAAATCCGAATCCGATTCGGAGCCCTACCGGCCGAGATCGGAATCGGCCCCCTAGAGTCAATTAAAACACTGGTAGTCAAAGGTCAACACATAATCCGATACATATGAGTGCATATAGCACTACATACCCAAAACCTGCATGAAAGGAGAAATTATATTCTAGAGCAGTATTACTTAATCTGTGGTCCAGGGACCCCTGAGTGGTAGCGAAGCCTACTTGGGGTTCGCGACTGCGTAGACAATAGAATCATTTTTACAGATTAATAAAGTGTATATAAATGAAAAAGCAAAATTTTAAGTTGAAATTATGTTAGTATTCTCAGATTCATTTGAGAGCAGTCAAGTGTGTCAAACAGAATAAAGTGTGAAGATGAGTGGCCTAAGCTGAATTTGGAAAGGCTCTAATTTTCCCATTAAAATTAAAATTCAGGTTTTTTTTTACATTTGTTTGTGAATTAAATACAAGATTTAATCATGTATGTGTTTGTTTGATGAATGCTTGTTTCTCTATCTTTTGTGTATTGTTTTGGATTTCAAACCATCAAAAATGCTTGGGCCAGTGTCCTCAGATTCTAATAATGACTCAGTATATGGTCCCTGGGTTCCAGTTTTAATTAAGTGGGGACACATAGAAGTCAAAAGGTTAAGAACCACTGTTCTAGAGCAAATGCATGACCTGAGGACTTTTTGATATAGACTTTTAAGGCAAAGGCATCTATTAAAGTTGATCAATAATATTGTTGTCAGTCCACTAAGTGAAAGAGGTAAGAAAGGTTTTATGAACATTTCAGTTAATTGGAAGGAGCTATCATTTCATGGCGAATAGTGAATAAATAAAACCAGGTTGTTCTCAAAAATGTTCTTTTTTTGTTTTCTTGTTGTAGCAACAGCGTTTGAGTAGTTTTCTCATGGACCAAAGAGCACCCAGCAACTGTTGTTTTCAGCCAGAAAACATGCCAGTACCACTCTCTTAGTCAACTGAATTTGCACTCTGGATAATTAAGAGACTATCATTTGGTTCTGGGCTGGGAACTAAAAGGCTTTGCATCACAGCAGATCCACTTAGCCAACGCTTGGGCAAAGTTAGTCTTTCAAATTCCCACAGTCATTGTGTCTAATGCCCATCCACACCAGTTTCTTTCTTTGCATTCTGATACTTTTAGCCCGGTCTATTCCATAATAAAACCAAGATTACAAGTGACAGAATACAATGGAAAAAGTTGGACTGGATGAATTATTCTTGCATGGACTTGCAGATCGCAGGGGTACCTGTGGTGAGCTATGTCAGACACTTGATGGGAGGGTATATGTGTGTCTTGATCAGCGGATGCCCATAATGTAGCTGTTACATGTGTTTTCATATTGTGCACTACTAATGCAAATGCTGTACATTTTCGGTGTGCGATATTGACGTGTTGTGAAAATCTTTAAGTACATAAAATCCAGACTCTACGCTTTTTCTAGCCTTGTTTCCAACTACTCTCGATAATGTTGTAGACATTATGGTGTCCCCTTACACAACTAGGTGAGTGGAGAGACCACACCTGTGCCATCTATTACTAACTAGCTTCAAGGTTCGGGGATGATGGATGTTGGGACAGAAAAGTACCTCTCATGGTAATGGACGTGTACCTCTGTCCTGAGTGCTGCAGCTGAAGTGACATCTAGACCCCTGGTGCTGATTTTTGTTCATGCAAAAACAACAGTTGATGGACAGAATGCAGAACAATGTCATACATTCACCCCAGTACAGAGATCTGGGCCTAAATCCATCGTTTTTTTGCTCACCAGGCCATTCCAGTTTGAACCCAGCCATATGCACATCAGTCTTGACCCTGTGCCTCATGGGAACAGTCCAGCCCGAACTGCCAAGCCAGGTCCTCCCTGGACTGGAAACAAGCATCCTAGGACCGGTTTCGGGGTTTCACCCCTCTTCAGCCAGGATAGCTTGAATCAGTGGCATGGAGAGCACGGGACCCACATCTGGGCATACCCGTCCCACTCGGGGTGACAAATGCAAAAACAACAGTTGATGGACAGAATGCAGAACAATGTCATACATTCACCCCAGTACAGAGATCTGGGCCTAAATCCATCGTTTTTTTGCTCACCATGCCATTCCAGTTTGAACCCAGCCATATGCAAATCAGTCTTGACCCTGTGCTTCATGGGAACAGTCCAGCCCGAACTGGGGTGGCATGGTGAGCAAAAGAATGATGGATTTAATCCAGATCTTTTGACTGGGGGTGAATGTTTTGATTTGTTCAGCATTCCGTCCATCAATTGTGTGTCTTTTGCTTCCTTGCCCTAAGTGCGCTGGGTATGCCCAGACGTGGGTCCCGGGCTCACTGTGCCACTGGATTCAAGCTATCCTAGCTGAAGAGGGGTGAAACCCCGAAACCGGTCCTAGGATGCTTGTTTCCGGTCCAGGGAGGACCTGGCTTGGCAGTTCGGGCTGGACTGTTCCCATGAGGCACAGGGTCAAGACTGATTTGCATATGGCCAGGTCTGAACTGGGGTGGCATGGTGAGCAAAAGAATGATGGATTTAACCCAGATCTTGTGACTGGGGGTGAATGTTTTGATTTGTTCAGCATTCCGTCCATCAATTGTGTGTCTTTTGCTTCCTCCCCCTAAGTGCGCCGGGTATGCCCAGACGTGGGTCCCGGGCTCACTGTGCCACTGGATTCAAGCTATCCTGGCTGAAGAGGGGTGAAACCCCGAAACCGGTCCTAGGATGCTTGTTTCCGGTCCAAGGAGGACCTGGCTTGGCAGTTCGGGCTGGACTGTTCCCATGAGGCACAGGGTCAAGACTGATTTGCATATGGCCAGTCTAAACTGGGGTGGCATGGTGAGCAAAAGAATGATGGATTTAACCCAGATCTTTTGACTGGGGGTGAATGTTTTGATTTGTTCAGCATTCCGTCCATCAATTGTGTGTCTTTTGCTTCCTCGCCCTAAGTGCGCCGTGTATGCCCAGACGTGGGTCCCGGGCTCACTGTGCCACTGGATTCAAGCTATCCTGGCTGAAGAGGGGTGAAACCCCGAAACCGGTCCTAGGATGCTTGTTTCCGGTCCAAGGAGGACCTGGCTTGGCAGTTCGGGCTGGACTGTTCCCATGAGGCACAGGGTCAAGACTGATTTGCATATGGCCAGGTCTAAACTGGGGTGGCATGGTGAGCAAAAGAATGATGGATTTAACCCAGATCTTTTGACTGGGGTGAATGTTTTGATTTGTTCAGCATTCCGTCCATCAATTGTGTGTCTTTTGCTTCCTTGCCCTAAGTGCGCTGGGTATGCCCAGACGTGGGTCCCGGGCTCACTGTGCCACTGGATTCAAGCTATCCTGGCTGAAGAGGGGTGAAACCCCGAAACCGGTCCTAGGATGCTTGTTTCCGGTCCAGGGAGGACCTGGCTTGGCAGTTCGGGCTGGACTGTTCCCATGAGGCACAGGGTCAAGACTGATTTGCATATGGCCAGGTCTAAACTGGGGTGGCATGGTGAGCAAAAGAATGATGGATTTAACCCAGATCTTTTGACTGGGGGTGAATGTGTTGATTTGTTCAGCATTCCGTCCATCAATTGTGTGTCTTTTGCTTCCTCGCCCTATGGGCCTGATTCACAGAACTAACTTACGTCAAAAACGTAAACGTAAAGTTAGTACTTTTAGGTATTCACAGAAGTTAGTAGTCCTAACTTTAGGACTCCTAAATGCCTTCTGTGAATACCGAAAGTCTGAAGGTTAGGATTTTTCTCAGTTTAGGAGTAGTAAAGTTAAGTAAAATCCTAACTTTAAGATTTTCGGTATTCACAGAAGGCATTTAGGAGTCCTAAAGTTAGGACTACTAACTTCTGTGAATACCTAAAAAGTACTAACTTTACGTTTACGTTTACGTTTTTGACCTAAGTTAGTTCTGTGAATCAGGCCCTAAGTGCGCCAGGTATGCCCAGGCGTGGGTCCCGGGCTCACTGTGCCACTGGATTCAAGCTATCCTGGCTGAAGAGGGGTGAAACCCCGAAACCGGTCCTAGGATGCTTGTTTCCGGTTCAGGGAGGACCTGGCTTGGCAGTTCGGGCTGGACTGTTCCCATGAGGCACAGGGTCAAGACTGATTTACATATGGCCAGGTCTAAACTGGGGTGGCATGGTGAGCAAAAGAATGATGGATTTAACCCAGATCTTTTGACTGGGGGTGAATGTTTTGATTT
Organism: Calotriton arnoldi; assembly: GCA_963921515.1. NCBI lineage: Eukaryota > Metazoa > Chordata > Amphibia > Caudata > Salamandridae > Calotriton > Calotriton arnoldi. The sequence goes on along the minus strand of CAWUFW010004947.1, from coordinate 156,764 downwards.
GTTCAGCATTCCGTCCATCAATTGTGTGTCTTTTGATTTTTGTTCATGGGCAAACACAAATCATGCATGTGTGCCATGACCTAGGCCTGGAGAGATCGGCAGTCCAGAAAAGATCCTGCTGAGTCAATGCTGAGAGCTGAGTGTGAGTTTATGGTCAGTAAGTTCTTCCAGGTCCAAGGTAGGGATTAGCTACAAGTGCTACAAGGTGTAACACTTCAAGAGAGACTGGCAGGAGAAAACCTTGTACCAGCTGCACCCATTATTGTGAGTATGGTTCATGTGGGGGAAGGGAATCAAGGGCATCTGGCTGTGTTCAACCTAATGGCTATGGACATCTGAGAGAGGGATCTAATTGCTCTGAAGTACATGCATCCTAACATGATGGGGTTTGTGCAGGAAGTTGGTATCAATGGGAGGAAGGCACCTACCCTGAGGGATACTGGAGCCTTGTGCACAATGGTTAGGAAGAAGTTCCTTAAACCTGAGGAGATTCTTCTTGGTAACATGGATACAGGTTTGGTAGCCAGTGGAAAGGGCATGGAGTACCTGCTTGCCCGATTTGAGATTGAGCTCAATAGCAAGGTGGCCATGGTCAATGTTGAGTTAAAGAAAAGCAATGTGGTGGTTCTCTCTTGAGCTATGATTTGATTGTCCCTGGCTTGGTGCCAGGATCCAAAGCCTTTGTGCTGCGGACCACGCCAGCTGTGTTGACCAGAGCACAGGCTTTACATCAGTCTCAGGTTGAGACTGGAACCATTCCCAATTTGTTGGGACCTTAACAAAGTTTGCAGGAGAGGGCAGACTCTGGGAAGGCCCTGGCCATGGAGGTCATCGCTTCTGCTTCATGAGGAGGGGAGGATGAGACTCCTGAAGTGAACCAGGTGCTGGAGTGGGGGGCGGAGCTTGCCTGGCTCCAAGATGACCGCAGAGTAGAGAAGCTCCACCGGACTAATCCTTTCTCCACCATAATCCTGGCGCCCAAATCAGTGATCTCAGTCTAAATCATGGCAATATTTATCGCTACCTTTGTGTAGTGTCCTTGAGCGGCGAACACACGACACCTTAGGCTGCCGCAGAGCCGTGGAGAAGACCCTGCCCCAAGACAGGCCCAGAGGAGTCGGAGCAGTGTGTGAGCTGCTTGTGTCGCTGGACTATCGTGGGCTGCGAGGTGTGCCTTGCCTACCTGCTCTCCTGGTTCATCACCCAGGGCTCGGGCTTCGGTTGAGTGGTGGTGGGTGGGGACGTATCCCCTAGTCTGGAGACGGCTAGAATCCAGGGCCATGCAAGGAGATCAGCAGATACGGAGCAAAGGCCCGGCGGGGCCCTGTGCGAACATAGTACTGCGGACCAGAGTAAACGGAGGTAAGACCCAGTGAGGGCTCGGAAGAGAGCGGCAGGTTTATGCTGGGCAAGGCAAAGATTGGAGTCGGCCCAACAGCAAACTGGAAGGACTCGGATTTGTATGCTCCCTCCTCGCTGGGACAGAGACACTCACTCGAGGCTCCTCCGCACGTGATATATAAGCAGAACCTCTGCATTGAAAGCATTTAAGCACTAGGTACCGGCTCCCATTTCAATCAATGTAGGCGTGACCTGGGACATAATTGACAGTTACTTGCTGGCAGCCACTGCACCCCGACCAGTATTTACTGCTGACTGTGTACTGTCGTTTGCTACCACCAACAGACCTTGCAGAGTAGTACTAAAACACACCGAACGCCACTCGGACACAACTCGCCCACGCTATAAGTCCATCTGGGCGCATATCCCACGGCATTGCCTGGGGTAGACCCACGCATACTGGGCCCCAGCTCACGCACAAGTTAACGCAATTCGCCTGATCCGAGCTGGCTGGTGCTGCATTACGGGTGCGCGCCATGGGCAAAACGGACAGGTCCCAGTCCAAGCTTCAGTTTGAATTACCCCGGACGCTGATACGTCGTGACTTTGAAACAAACGCTGCGGAGTCTGGGTCACAGACCAATGCAACGTAGTTTAACAAAAATTGATGGAAAGATCGATGTCCTCTCCTACAGAATGGACAGAATGTCAGAAAGGCTTGATAAGCACACAGAGCAGCTAGATACAGTGGACAGGAGAGTGTCTGATGTGGAAGGTGTGATTACTGCGGAGGTGACAGCACACAAGAAGATGGACAAACTATTCCACACATTACAAACAAAAGCGAAAGATTTGGAAGCTCGATCCCGGAGGCATAACATAAGAATAGTGGGTGTTACGGAAACAACCAACATAGACAACATGGAACAATACATGGAACGCCTACTGTCTGCTCTTCTGGGTAGCGGCATGTTTTCGGATATTTTTGTGGTGGAGCACGCCCACCGCTCCCTTGCACCAAGATCGATCCCTGTAGCCAACCGTTGTCCCATAATTGCAAGACTTTTGCATTATAGGGATCAAGATGCAGCATTTCAGAAGGCGCAGGAGTTGAAAACACTACGGCATGAATGCACCGAGTTGGCAATTTATCCCAGTTTCACGCAGTAAGTTCAGGAGGCCCAACAGCTTTTTGTTCCAACCAAAAGGAAACTCCGTGAGCTCCAACTGGAATATAGTATGCTATACCCTGCCAAATTGTGAGTAATGCCAGAAGGAAAGGTACATTTTTTCACTGACCCGAAACAAGTGCTCCAATTCAGCAAACTGATGGAATGGGTTGGAAGCCGATGTGGGTCTCCTCTGGCCACCTCCAATGACGAGTAAGGTGGACAGGACATAGAGGAACACTAAGATGACGTTTGTGGCTACTATGTGTGAGGAACAAGTTGTGCTGATGAATATGTAGCCAACCTATGCTGTTACTTGCCCCACTCCAGGGGGCAATAATTCCAGCATTTCGAACTATGCCCACTATGATGATGTGGTGTGAGAACTGGCATGACCGGAAGATTGGGGGGTGACCCCCTCAACTGTGGCCTGCGCCTGAGATGGTGGTAAGACTGTTCAGATTTTATTATGACAGGCCTCCGGAAGTTGTTAGATCATATTTGGGGTATGGCGCATTAGGCGCTGCACCCTGGAGACTATTGGGCCTTTCCTTACTTTTATTCTTTGCCTCGATCAGAGGTGGGAGGGAAGGAGTCTTGATGGAGAATTGAAGTTGTTTCTTCTTAATGTGAAATGGGTTCATCTTATGTTTCATGTTAGTAGAGAAGTGATTGGAGCCGTAGCGAGGTTCCTTAAGCCAGTAACATCCACCCCCCTGTTTGTATCACCTTTGGTAGGTCAATGTTATTCAATTTTTCTTTCTGGAGAGTTAATGGGGTGGGTTGGGACAAGATAATACTATGAAAGCTCGGGGTCCACATAGCATGGGAGGGGCTCTTATTAAGACTGTTGTTTTTTTGTTGATGTTGAAAAAAAGATATATGCTATATAGCTGGGTACGATCAAAGTCATAAGACTAGTAGAGTGTGGTGGGAGACATAGAACGGACAATGGTGGACTGATTGACTCGCCCGCTGATCATGTTCCTCACATGGAATGTGAGAGGACTTCATGACAATAGAAAGACATGCAACGTGGTGGTGTACCTTAAAAGACATAAGGTGGACATAGCGATCTTACAAGAAACACACTTGGCCCCAGGTAGCAGGGTGCTGACTTAGGGCAGGTTGCAGGGTCATTATTGTGCTGCAGGTTTCACTTCGCATGCCTGTGGAGTACTCATATGGGTAAACTGCAGGTCAGGGATTAAGCTACAGGAAGTATGTGTAGACCCCGGAGGCAGGTTTGTGGTGGCCCGTTATAAAGAGGATCTGGCAGTACTGTAGGCGGGGTGTATGGACCCACTATGATGACCCACAGTTCAATCACTCACTCAGTGCTCGTTTACTTCAGTGGGGCAACTTACCACAGATTTGAGGGCGGGGGATTTCAATTGTATATTGAACCCTGAATGGGACCGTTCGAAGGGACCACCCCGCCAAACCTCTGCGGCCGCCAGAGCACTCCTAGAGATTGCTGAAAGAACAGGTTTGCTAGACCTTTGTAGACAACGCTCACCTGAAGGTACTGGGTACACACACTATTCTACATTACATGATATACATACTGGCATAGATTTCTGATTGGTTTCTAGGAGCTTGGCCTCCCCTGTTACCAAATGCCAACCACTCCCGCGGATCTATTCAGATCGCTCCCCAGTGATATTGGAACTAGAACTGCACTCTCAAAAGTGTTCCCCATTTACCTGGCAATTCCCCCCTTATTCTTTACTGGATATAGCCTTTAAGACCGAAATGGCACAAGCCATTGTATAATGTTTTGATAATAATGTAGGCACTGTCAAGTAGTTTCGCTACAGTATGGGATACCTATAAGGTTTATATCAGAGGTATTGCCATCTCGAAAAATGTGAGAGTTCATAGATCACTGAGAGACAGGTTAACACACCTAGAAAGGGAGATAGTGGAGTTGGAGAGGAGACACCAGAGATCGGTCGACAATCACATCCTGGGGGATATTAAAGTCAAGATAGAGGAATATCATGAAATGGCCAATAGCGAAGTGAAGCACTTGGGTAAATATGCAGTTGCAAGGACATATGTGAGGGTGAACAACCGGGAGCCACACTAGCAGCACTAATGTTGCCAAAGAAAGAGGCCACGGTGATTATGGAAATCTGCGACGAGGATGGGCACCCATTGAATGATACAGAAAACATTGCCAAAAGGTTCCGTAGGTATTACGCCGCTCTGTATTAATCGCGTATCCCTTCAGATGATGCTGCTATCGCTGAATATTTAGAGCACATATCAATGCCTCGGCTTACTATGGAACACAGAAAGCACTTGATGGCACCACTGAACTGAATGGAGATACACGTTGCACTGAAAGACATGCAGGCTGGGAACGCGCTGGGTACAGACGGTCTGACTGTAGCCTTTTACAAGGCCTAACAAGATCTACGTATACCGCATTTGATCACATTGTTTGAGGAGATGGTGAAAGTGGGCCCTATGCCCCCCTCAATGCGAGAGGCCTTGATAGTTACTCTTTTAAAACCAGGCAAGCAACCCAACAGCTGTTCTTCGAACAGGCCTTTGTCCTTCTTAACTGTAGATACTACATTATATGCAAAAGCATTGGCCAACAGATTGGCCCCAATATTGCCTGGGGTAGTACGTCCAGAGCAAGCTGGGTTTGTATCAGGCCGTAGTTTTACATGCAATCTCAGAACACTGTTTGGCACCATACAACGCATTGACTCTGAGGTAAAGGTGGCCGCTGTGTTTTTAGATGCCGAAAATGCATTTGACTCTCTTGAGTGGGGGTTCATGCGGGCTGTCCTTCTCCGTATCTGCGTATGCGAGGCATTGCTGCAATTGATTACAGTACTATACACCTACAGCCCGGATCAAAGTGGGCAATGGCGTGACATCACCGATTATGATCACTAGGGGTACCCGTCAGGGCTGCCCTTTGTCGCCCCTACTCTACGCTCTTGTGGCTGGACCCTTAGTGTGCGCACTCTGAGAGTATCATGGACATAGAGGGCTGCGTTTCCCTAACCATAACCTTATAATTTCAACAAATGCTGATGACACATTGTTGTATATTCGTAATACGGAGACCAATCTAACGCCTATACTCAGAGAAGTGGTGCGGTTTGGAGGGGATTCAGGCCTTCGTGTCAATTGGGGCAAGTCTATAACCTTCCCACTTATTCCCGTCATGACGCCAATAGCATTGGAGTACCCCTTACAATGGACATCTGAGTCCATACCCTACCTGGGTATACAGATTCACACTGAACCAGCGACAGTGTTAACGGATAATTATGGGAAAGCATCACAAAAACTAGTGGAGGACATGGAGTGCTGGATTAAGTTGCCACTGTCATTAATGGGGCGCATTGCCATTATGAAGATGGTAGTGCTCCCCAGATTCTTGTTCATGTTCCCAAACACCCCGATGATTTTGCCGAATGAGGTGTTTTTCAATTTACGCTCCTCTCTGACTAAGCTGGCTTGGGCCGGAAAACAACCAAGGGTTCTGTGGTAAGTGTTTACCTTACTGTACGATACGGGTGGTCTGAACGCGCCAGATCGGGAGTTGTATTTTAAAGAGGCACAGAGCTCGTTCACACAATACTAGATTCATGGTCCACATGACTTACCGCACTTGTATATCGAGAGAGATGCTGTAGAGCCTCAAACACGCCCTCAGACACTATTTTGACACCTGACTCAGCGCCACAGCATTTTTGATTCATTGAACGTCACAATTCATGTCTGGCTTAGTTTGCTGGAGAAACAGTCCGGCACCCTGCTATATTTGCCACATCTATCTTTAGAATTGTGCTTCTGGTTTCCGGTAGGTCAAGAGAGGCCGGTGGCGTGAGCTTTACATACACTGGGAATAACCAAAATGGGGTATCTCTTTCAAGATTACGCCGTGTGTGGATGGAGGATAATTCAGAACAGGACAAAGACATCGACAGCGCTTACTCATTTCCAATATTATAGAACCAGACATGGGTTACATGACTCACTGGGGGAAGACATGCAAGAGCCACCAGAAATACCAGCATTGTCTTCCTTATTAAAGGTAGATGCTCCTGCTAGACTGATAACAAAATGTTATGCCTTCGCACAAAAAGTGCGTAGACCTGGCATGATGAAGGTGCGATTAGAATAGCAGAAGGACCTAGACAGAACCATTGACCACCAATGTTGGCAATATTGCTGCACCAGGACTAAAACGGTATCGCTAAGTGGAAGACATAGATTGGTTCATTTTAAGTATATTAATAGAGTATATTATATGCCAGAATGACTTTACTGGTATGGGTTGCGTGACAGAGCAGAAAGTCAAAGGTGTGGAGAAAGGGAGGATGGATTTGTTCATGTTGCGTGGCATTGCCCCAGAGTACATGACTTCTGGGAAAAGGTCTTCTGCGAGTTGGGGGTTATCACTGACGCCGCCCTAGAGCTAGACCCAATATTAGCACTACTAGGATATGATAGGGATGTCGATAAGGCAGTCAGGAGACTGGTAGCCATAGGTCTATTATTGGCAAGACGCCATGTGGCGATGCGATGGGCTCCAATCCTTAAGGACTGGTATGCGGACATGGTGTGCAGTAGCATGAAATCAGATGTATATAGCGAACTGCTGCCGCCTACAAAGTCGCCCTCAGGACTATTGGGGCCCATTCCAGAACTATCTAGCAGGTAAAGATATGGGAGAGGCAGAGGGGGAGGACGGAGGGGTACTCTAAATCAATGTCAAATGTGGAATGTGAGTTATATAAGCGCTATTGGCTTACATGACCTTGTAGCCACATGATAGCTGTAGCAAAAGTCTTGATCTCAGCTGTTAACGATCATCAGCACCTGATGAGGCTTTGGTGTGTGATCGCTCTCTTCACATCTCTAGTGGGAATAACACCAATGTGTAAATTGATATACTGGTCAGCGGACCACTTACTTAAATGAATACCGCCATGTCTTACACTTTGAATTGCCTTTCAAAGCTTGAGTACGAGTTTGTAACAGAGCAATTGTGATGTACCCATTCGATTTATATATGATCATTATGTTTTGTCAATAAATAAAAAAATTAAAAAATTAAAAAACAGGTGCTGGAGTGTGGGTCTCTTCGAGAGCTGCGGGTTTGCTAGCTGCCATAGGGCCTACCCGGTGTGATTTCCACAAGGCACAGGAAGAGTGCCCTACCGTTGTGGGACTTCGGAAGAAAGCCCAGAAACAGGGCAGGAATGGAGTGGTTGGGATACACTATGTTGGCTGGGAGGATGGCCTACTGTACAGTGAGCCAGTGAGCCAGTGACTCTGGAGGCGGGATCTAGCAAGAGACTAGTGGTTCAACTGATGCACAGTAATTTCTTGTTGTCGCTGGCCCATGAAGTGACCTTGGCAGGACACTTCAGCATGAGGAAAACCCAGGATAGATTGAACCCTCTATTCTACTGCCCAGGGGTGTGCAGAGACACAGAGCAGTTCTGTAGAACATGTCTGCTTGCAAGGTGTGTTGTAAGTCAAGAGGGAGAACAAATGTGCCATTGGTAGCTCTATCAGTTGTCAATGTTCCATTTGAGTTGGTGGGAATAGACCCAGTCGGTCCATTTGACCCCCCCCTCCCCACTCACAGTCAGGCAACAAGTATATCATGGTTGTGGTGGATCACACTATCAATTATCCTGAGACGGTACCCCTAAGGAGCATGACTGCCCAGTCAGCAGCAAGAGATCTCCTGGGAATTTTTTCTAGGATCAGATTTCCGAGAACGGTAATCTCGGACCAGGGAACCAATTTGATCTTGTCTTACATAAGAAAGATGTGGGAGCAAATTGGTGTGATATATCACACCATAGCACCCACAAGTCAGTGGTTTTGTGGAGCGGTTTAACAAGACTCTGAAGTGCATGATGTCGACTATGCCAGATAACCTCAAAAGGAAGTGGAATCTTCTCCTGCTACGTCTCTTGTTTTCGTGCTGAGAGATTCCACAGATAAATATAGGGTTGAGTCCCTTTGAGCTTCTGTATGGAATTCCCATGTGGGGTTCGCTCACCTTAGTAAGAGAAGGGTGGGAAGGAACTTAACAATTTACACAAAAGGAGGTGGTAGACTAGCTGATTGGCCTCAGGAGATTGATGTTCCAATACATGAGTGAAGAAAAGGGAAACCTTCAGGAGTGCTAAGCTCTACACTGACTGATATCAAGCAGATCTGGAGGTGTTGGGGCTAAAACCTATTTGTTCAAAGGCTTTGGAGGACAAATGGTGTGGGCCATACAAAGTATTTCAGATGGTTTCTGAGGTAAACTCAGGTGCCACAAGAGAACCCAAGAGAAGTGTTCCATGTGAACAGGCTGAAGATTTACCTCCGGAGAGATTACACAGTGAGTATCATGGCTATGACAGAGGAAGTTGAGGAAGTGAAAGAGCCATTCCTGCCCTGGTGCGTAGATAATTAAAGGTTGGCACTGTAGAAGGGGTTTAGTTAGCCCCTGGGTTAATGCCTGAGCAGCAGAGAGTGCAGAGATGTGTTGGGTCAGTTTTTCAAACTATTCTCGCTGGCTCCTGGGTTGGCACCTGCCATTGTGCATGACCTAGACACATAAAGCAGTCTTCCAGTGAAGGGCAGAATATGTCTGACTGGGTTCATGGATGCATTAAAGGCGACAGTGCCACTCAGTGTACCCATATCTGTGTGTGTGCACTAGGATGTATGTGTACCTATAAGTTGTGCAATACATGGAAATCAGCTATTGTCTGCAGGAGAATGCTGGGAGATAGGTGCTTGTGAAGTGGTACAGTACATGGGTGCCTGCGTATGTGTGTGCTTATGGATGTATGTGTGCTTGTAAAGGGCACAATACATGGAAGCCCCTGGCTTCCATTTTGAGAGACTCCGGCCTGTTAGAGCTGTTTGTGGAGGCGTCATGCAGTTTGTGATGATTCATGCAGATTTTTTTGGCTAAGTGTTTGTTTTCAAAAGATTGATATTAGTTGCCAGGTGGGTGAATTAGTGAAATGCTTCACAGTATAAGAATTGTCATGAAGTGGTTACCAAGCTGTTTGCATTGGTTATGGTGTCGCTTACTCATACAAGTTACTTTTCATTATTAGAGATAGTTCTACTAGAAGAGCAACATGAGGCTACATGGTCCATTTGTGGATTGCTGCATTTCAAGAAGAGTGGGGTGGGACACACACATTGGACAAAAGAAGAGCCATGCTCATCAGTACAGTTCAAAAGTGCTCTTTGATTCTGAAAGAGGTCACCAGTCAGAGGGGCCTGGACACATCTCAGGAAGGGAATCATAAAGATTTGGGCTGAGGGGTCTTTCTAATCTTTTGTTACACATGTATTAGTGGGGCTGACATCCAGGTGTGATCCTGTTGTCACGCCCATGGTGTGTGCTTTGGGGCTATGAAGTTTATAGACACTCCTGCTGTGGTAGAACTGTTATCTGGAGGACGACTAAGACAGAGAAGTGGGCATTTCAAAGAGGGCAACTCCCATAACACAAAGTTCAAAAACTCAGGCTCTAAATTACAATTATGTCTGTATGGGATTATGAAAATGGGAGTTTGAGCGTCCCAAGATTGTCATACTGAAGCTGTACATCAGCATGGAGAACCTCAGCACAACTTCAGACTGTTGTGACCACGACTGGGGACTGCGGGCCTGCCAATCTCACTCCTGGTTTAGGTGGTACAACCCAGGAGAATAAAGATCACTAACCCTGAAGCTTGGAGCACTAGCTTCTGCCTGACCCAAGACCAAAGGGCCTGGTGATGAGAAGGAGACTGTCTGGGGGAGACCGGGGTCCAGAAGGGATCCTGCTGAGTTGATCCTGGGAGTGTGAGATTCTGGTCCGTTGGGATGGCTGCATCAATTGGGCCATCCGCCCATGTGCATTGTTTGAAATCCATATGCCAGGTGGGTGCTGCTGTGAATCTTAAGGGCTGTCACTCTGGTGCAGTTCTTTAAGGAAGATAGGGCTGTCGCCCTGTGAAGTTTTGTAACCTGAATAGGGACTCTACCTTGAGTGCACTGTACCCGACCTCTGTATGCTAGGTGGGAGTACCGAAGACCTGATAGCCTTGCAGCATCGTACTGGGACAAAAACATAGGCCCAGGCACCAAAATAAAAGTGGCCCCCTTTAGCGAACCAGGTAGCTAAAAAAGGAGCCCAGATTTGCAAATCAGGCAAATTTTGAACTTAAAAAGACATGGGGCCTGCTTCACAAAGGGCCTCTGTGCTCGTGGCGGAGGCCCCGCAGTCATGTGGGAGTCTCCGCACCCAGGCGGAATATCCACAATGATTGTGGAGGTTCTGCCCCGAGTGTTCAGATACCCCCATGACTACGGGGCCTCCGCAATGAGTGTAGAGGCTCTTTGTGAATAAGGCCCATGCTGTATAAGTGGTTTGCAAGCTATGGAAGACTACATGGATTTGCGCTTACTGCAGGCAATATTTGTGATGATATAAGACAAATCAACAATAAAAACTGGCCATAAAACAAGCCTGTCAGACCAGCTCATATGTCACTGCCTGATTGACCTATAGGCTGGTTCGATCCTGGTCATCAGACTCAGGTAGACTTACCGCAGGACCAGAGGAGTACATTTGTCAGCAGCCTCGACCGTAACGTCCAGCCTTCTGCTCATCAATGGGCCACCGACACGTCCCTAGACTCTCCGAACTGCCACTCTAGTGAGTAAGGCTCAATATCAAGCCCCCGGGCAAATGGGGCAACTTTCTATGACTGAAGCTCTACAGAATAGGGACACTTTGACTTGCTAAAAGCCATTGTGGAACTTCAAAGACTGGAACTCACTCGCGGGCCTAGCCTGAGTATTGCCTGAGTTGAATGGGGAATACCCATGAACCTTAGGGGGGAGTTGGAGGAGGGGAGTGGTGACCTGGTTAACACTAGCATACCTGCCTTATAAGGACTTTATATTATTTGTGGTGTGCCATATTTCACTTGGTGTTGCTTTTACAAATACTACTTTTACATAAAAGCAAGTACCCGACTGGACAATCATTTATTGTGGTAACTCATGAATGTCTATTCACCAAATGCAAGGTGTAGCGGAGGTGACATCTCATGGCATTCAACCTTTGCTTTTACTCACACAAACATGCTTACACATACACACACATTTACACACTTGTTCTCACACAAACACACTCTCACTGGCAAGCGTGCACACAACGTACATTTAAAATCATTTTTTACTTACCTCAGCTGCCGGGGAGGATCAAATTCCAGCAAATTGTAATTCATTCTTTATTACACTAATTGTGAATAATAAAATATTATTCACTATTAGTTTAATAAAGAATTGACAAAAAACAACGAAAGTGGAACTGCCCTTGTATGCCTGGCACTTATTTCGCCACCTCTGAGGCTAGGGGTCACAGTTGCTGGATGTATTTTGGGTATTCAGCCTGTTTTCGCCCTACACCTAGCTTCTCCATGAGAATCCTTGGACAGCTTGGCTCGTACTACCACTGAGAGTCAAGTGATGAAGGGGTACTTGGCCCAGTTGGTCAGAGCCCATAGTAAGTCGGGCCCAGGGACATCAGGAGTACAAGGCCTCAACCACCACGGTTGGGCACAGTAGCTCCTGCTTGCCCTGTGACCCTCTGAGCGGGGTTCTGCCAGTGGATTTGAAAATTGAATATATTTATAAGGTACTGCAGCATGGTGGCATCTGTATCTGGGAATGATTGGGTGTCATGTTTTAGGTCTAGGTATGTCAATTTGCCTTTTCTCAAGATTATCATTTGCAAATAAGTGGCATTGCTGAGCATTATTACTGAATGAACTAAAATAAAATACCCGAGCAGCATCATACAGTTAATTCTTGACCCAACACGGGATAAGAGACTTTTTTCTCAGAGGTGAACTGGTAGTTGCTCAAAGCATTTTTTGACCTGATGAATGAGTGCTGGGAGAACAGGTGAGTGAGGGTCTTCAAGCAGATTTCTGAAATCTTGTTTCTTTTCTACCTGAAATTACTGGAGAATTCAGAAAAGCACACCTTCACATGTCCCATTAATATGGCGAGAAAATAGAAGGCTCTGCAATACCAGATAAATAACCAACTGATGCTAAAAACGGAATCAATCCCTCTTATTGTATCTCCAAGCGGAAAAGACAAAGAATCTATAGCAACCCATTACCTTAAATCGGGGTTCTAACTCAGTAGCATCAAACCAACCCTACAACAATATGATTGGTTCAACATAAAATGAGTATCTTGACACAAGTTGAAAGATATAACTATGTAATTACAAATAAAATCCTTACAAACATCGGAAACTGTGTATATTTTCCTATTGAGGTACACTGCATTACAATGCATGTGAATCCTCACAGCTGCCCTTATTATTCAAGTATTGTATGTACCCAGCTACAATCTGTATATATGACAAATACACATGATTACACGCCACTAAAATATCAGTACACCAATTCGAAACTATGTTTATTTATTTCTTGATGTGCACTCTGTATGGGAATCCTTACATTCCAATTACTGTGAATACCCAGCTAGAACTTCCAAGCTTTTCAAATTCCCCTGATCGCAATACACTAAAATCTCAGTATCTATCAGTTTTAATTATGGCCACCTAATGTTAACACAGCACTCCACACTCCTTGGCCCATATAGCCTCATGTTGCTCTATCTCTAATAATTAAAAGCAATTTGTGTGAATAAGCGACACCATAACCAATCCAAATAGGTTGGCAAGCACTACATGACCATTCTCCTTATACTGTGAAGCATCTCACTAATTCAACCACCTGGCAACTAATATCAATCTTTTGAAAACCAACACTTAGCCAAATAATCTGCATGAAACATCATAACTCAACACAACTCAACTAATATCTCCCCCATGTGTGCAAACTAAACCACTTACGAAATGCTACCCATCCACAAAGTGCTTCAATGCCACGTTAGGCGTAGTAAGCGCTATATAATCAGACTAGACTAGAGTAACATGTTGCATAGCAGCTGAATATATTGAAAAGTGAGGGAAAGGCAGGTTTGATTTTGTCAAAACTGTCTTTAAATGTTGGGCGGTTCGCTCATTTACACGGACTTATTTCTTGAAGGCAGGTAAAAATATAGTAGAATAAGTGGTTGTGAAGGTATTTTGGAACTACATCAAATATCATGCTACTATAGCAACCTCGCAATTCTCCACACTGCGGGAGCTAAGTGTACCCGTCCAATTTTAAAACAAATTTAAGAGCAGACTTTTTGCAGCTTTCGTGCCATTTTAAGCACAGCAGGATGTCTACTTTCTCACCTTCTCGGTCTTTTGTCGATCATTCTGTTTTTGAAAAGACGCGTTGCTCCAGTGAGGCCCTAGCTGTCTCGTTTCAGCTTTACACATACCATTACATTTAAAAGCAGGCCTGCCCCCGTGCATCGCCTAATAGGGCAGATCGCATCGCACATACACGTTTTACCTAATGCATTTAACAGTGACATCATTGACTCCCAAGGCTGCACTCTTATGTCAGGTCCTAATTTTAACTTGGCCATTATGCAGGTATGCACGAAGATTCAGATGCAGGGACATAGCTTTCACTCGTGCAGCAGGGGCAGATGTTTGATGGGCCCTCTGCATCCCAACTATTGCTATCTTTTACTACCAAATCGTGAAAAGAGTACCGTTTACATTGGTTGTATTATGACTGCTGGCACCTCCATTACCACACTGCTAAGGAAGTGGTCTACAATTTGCACACTGCTTATTCATATACACTTTTTTTCAATTCCAGATACTTTCCAGTGTTCCAACATTACACCCTTAACTCCGACACCGTAAACATAAACATCTTTTGTATGTCCTCTGGCAAATTGCTGCTGATCCTTTTAACATGGAGATTTGTGTTTACTTTTCTTTCTCTGACTGCAAAGTTAGATGGTTTTATAAAATAAACTAACAATCTTGCTGAGGTACAGGAAGTGTAAAACGAAAGGCTGCAGGATGTCAGTTTTTTTCGACACACACTCCCGTAGTCAGCCATTTCCTGCCTGTTTGCTCCGTGTGGTGGGGGCAAGCACCACGTCCCTTTGCGGCAGGAGCCGCCGCCAGCCAATTGGAGCACTCGGAGGTGCTTTAAAACTCAACGCGGGCTCCCGCAGTCAGCCATTTCCTGCCTGTTTGCTCCGTGTGGTGGGGGCAAGCACCACGTCCCTTTGCGGCAGGAGCTGCCGCCAGCCAATTGGAGCGCTCGGAGGCGCTTTAAAACTCAACGCGGGCACCCACAGCGCGGGACGTGCGCGGGCGAAGCCCGGGCCAAGGGCGGGCCCGTCCTTGCCCGTCATCGCCCGGAAGAGTCTGGGCTGGGCCCATTCCCTAACATCTGCCTTCTGGATATAAGGTATTCACCCATTATTTTTTTTATTTTTATTTTTTAAATCTACTTTAACAGTGTACTTGGACATTATGGGGAGAAGGAAGGCACCAGCGGAGAAGGAAGGGGGCGGGAAAGTAGTCACAACTCTCGATGCATTTCTGTCAAGAGCTGCAAAAGTTCTCTCCCATGAGATCGAAATAACAGAGAGACGCCTATCGATGGAACCACTACTACACCTTAACAGGTCACCTTTATTGAGTACTCCAGAAAACATCTTGCAGTCCTCACTAATTTTATCGGTTCCATCTGATGACTTCCCACCTGGCCAACGGTCGCTCTCACCTTTTATCGAACCGTCCCCTGTTCTCAATGGGAGGACTGATGTGTCATCATCCCCCGTCAACCTTGCTGCTAATCTGCCAACAAGTCGATCCAGGGCTCGAGGGGGTGAAAAACTCAAAGCATCTAAAGTCACCCGAGCTATAAAACCCAGGGCAGCTTGCGCTAAGATGATTATGGTAAACAATCCGACAACCGCCCCGCACCCTCCAGCTAACATCTTGCCCTGTGACATAGCTTTAGACAAATCCTTTTGCAAGGAAGTAACTAAACTCATGTCCACCCTACTCGATCCTATTATGCTGAAGCTGACTCAAATCGAGGAGAGACTAGTCAGTTTAGAGTCTCAAAATTTGCGAGCCCCTCCAAAAATGGCGACCCTCAATGTTGACCATCTCTCTGTAGTCACAGACAAGCCTAAACCCACTCCGCCCCCTAGTCGGGGCGCAAACTCTTCATCGTCCTTGGGTACTCCAACTTGGCCACCTGCGCAGGGGGGTTCTGTTCCCCCAGCCAGTGTACCACCTATTGGCCAACTGGAGGTTTGTGCCCCAACTCTTTTGGGCACGGGCAAAATGACCAACAGGTTCCAACAGGACCGGGCGAAATAAACCAGAGACCTACTCCAACGGTAACTGAAGTCCCTCCTCGGGAAGAGGGGGTCTTTCATCAACATCAACCCTTTAATCTCCCACCAGCAGCCTCACCTCTTGTGCTGGTCCTGGCAAATGTTCCTCCTCTACGGGACCAGCAACGTGAATCAACCACGCAGTTAATGGACAAATGTTTGCACTGGCTATCTAATCATCTTATGAACTGGGGCACGGGGCGCTACAAGGTAGCAAATAGGATCATCATGGCAAGAAGGGTGGGGTGGGTTGGTAATTCTAACAAATCCTTTGCAGGGGACTGCGTGGTAATAAACTTTAATCAAGCGCACTTTGGCAGAGCGCTTCTTAAAAATTTACACCAGACATCTCTTAGGAGCACGCAGATAATTCCCCTGGAACTGGAGTACTTTTACAGGCAAGGTTGTAAGCAGGGTCCTTTGCCAGAATTTGTGCAGCAGGGTGAGATGAGGCCAACGATAAACATTCCACGAGATCTTGACTATGAACACGCACGCTTTGTCTCAGGGGTTGGCCTATCAAATAGATATACCCCCCTCTCAGACCTGGAAGCACGCGATTGACCATTACCATCGAGTGATCCCCCGGCTCTTATCTCAGAGCAAGTAATCCCTGCCCTGCAGGTAACTCCCATGCCCCTTTTAACACAGAGGCTGGTGGATGGTAATAAGATAAATTTGGCATCGTGGAACGTGGCAGGGATCGCTTCCAAGTTGGGTAACGCCGAGTGGCAAAACTACTGGTCAAAGCAGGATATCATTTGCTTCCAAGAGACATGGGCCAAGGACCCAGTGTATTTTGATGGATATCGTTCCTTTTATACACCAGCTGTGCCCTCTGCATCAGGCAGAGCGAAAGGGGGTCTATTAACCATCATTTCTAACACCCTACCGATTCAAATAAAGCAGATAGGCTCTCTGAACAATCACTTCCAAATGTTACGATTGGAGCTCACAAAGGAAGATTACTGGATTTTAATTAATTTTTATAATAATGAATTTGGGGGCAACATGAAGAGACCAGTAGTCGACCTGGGTAACGAGCTCGATCGCCTTAACCCACGCACTTTTAAATCCTCCTGCAGCTTAATCTGGATGGGGGATTTTAACATACACCTGTGCAAGTATAATGAGGCCAGGGTGTGTGGGCTGGATGACCATCAGGGTAACCCTCTTTGTCACTTTTCACACACTGAATATGGTGACACTTTAAACCAATCACTCTACTCGAGGCATCTGAGCGTAATTACCAGCTGAAGGATCGGTCAAGTGGAGAGTACTTTTAGGAGAAACAATACCGAGTCAACAATTGACTTCGTCTTAGTTTCTCTGGCTACACGAGACAGAGTAGACCACATAGCCACCCTGTTTACTCCCTATAGTGATCACGCTATTTTATACTCCCATTTGACCCTTCCATATAAAATGAAAAGAGACCAGCAGGTAGTGGATGACATCGCAGTAGCCAGGAAAAATGGTTAGCAATTAAAATGGACCCAGGTTGTTAAATTAAATTTGATCGACTCCATAATAGCCCAAGTAAGTGATAACATCTTATACTGCCTGGTGGAGAATTTTCCTCCCTCCCAAATAGTCACACAGTTTAGAGACTTTTTAATAAAATTAAAAGGCACACTTACCCGTCCCAAACCAGCCAACGACTTCCATCTGAGCCGCTGTTTGATACAGTTTGCTCTAAAGCAAAGAGATCTCTAGTAGGCGCCTTAAAATCCAACCCCAGAGACCCGGTACTGGTAAGAACACTGAGAAGTGAGTATAAGCAGGCGAGATCCAAATGAATAAAGGATATAAGGGAGAAGGCATGGGAGGACCTTGAACAAGCTGCCAGGTCTGGGAACAGCCGGGAGTTCTGGAAAATCATAATCACCCCCTACTTCAAAGACCCGTCACTAGATACGCATGTAGGGGAAGAGGCGTGGATAAAGCATTTTGAGGGCATTTTTAGTTTAAAAGCTACCAACGAATCTACGCAACCGGTCCCAGTACACTCCCCCCCCCCCCCCTAGTAGCTTCTTGACTTTTTCGATCCATGAAGTAAGAATAGGGTTGGCAGCCTGCGTCCCGGGAAAAGCCCCAGGCCCAGACGGGGTCCCCATTGACCTCTTTCAGGTAAATGGAGACATGTGGGTCCCACTTTTAACAAACGTATTTAATAGCATAGCCATAGAGGGACCCCCCCCCCCCCTCCTGGAAACACAGTGTTCTAGTCCCCATCTTCAAGAAGGGAGATAGGGGCTGTCCGAAGAACTATAGACCCATCTCCCTTCTGGATACAACGGCAAAATTAATGGGCCGGCTACTACTAGCCAGATTGGAGACATGGGCACTGGAACGAAACATCTTAATGCAGGCTCAATATGGCTTCCAGAAGGGAAAGGGGACGGTGGACCAATGTCTTAATCTTTCGCTATGCATAGACAAGTACACAAAGGCCAAGGGCGGAAAGCTATACATGGCCTTCATGGACTTGTCAGCTGCGTTCGATTGTGTGTCCCATCAGAAGTTGTGGCCCATGATTGTGGAAATGGGGATCGATCTTCCAATCATTCATTTAATTTATCAGCTATACGCTAACGCCACGGCCTGTGTGAGATATGGCCGAAATGGAGAATGCACATGTGTGTTTAAAATAGAGAAGGGGGTTAGGCAGGGTTGCGTCTTCGCCCCGTTTCTCTTTTCCATCTATACTAACGGGGTGGAGGCGGCCCTGTCTGGCACAACTCTTGACGTCCCCAGATTTGATGACTCCCCCTTACCATTATTGGCCTACGCTGATGATGCAGTGTTACTAGCGAGGACAGGCGTAGCTCTTCAGAGTCTTTTAACTGCATATGCTGCCTTTATGGCCTCGCTGGACCTCCGCGTTAATGAAGGTAAATCTTTTATCATTATAGCTGGAGCTACCCGAGGTGCAAAAGTGCCTCATTTTCATTTAGCCTCCCAAAAAATCGAAGTAGTTGACTCCTTCGCATACCTGGGCATTCTGTTCGACAGCAAACAAACTTGGTCAAAATTGGTGGCTGCCAGAACCCTGGGCATGGAAAGAAGCCTACTGGCGTTAAGAGGCTTTACTAAGAAGCTGGGGGCCAGCCCCGTGGACACGAATAAAACCATTTATCTAGCCAAAACAAAGGCGGCAGTAACTTATGGGGCTGGAGTCTGGGGGATGGCTCATATTGAGCAATTGCAGAGAATGGAAGACACCTTTTTTAAGTCTAGGGTCTCATTACCACCCTCAGCATCTAATTTCATTTTACACCTTGAATTAGAACTCCCTTACTTGTCTGATTGCATTAGGCTGGCACCGATCCTACTGTGGCTCTCCATCTGGCGGAGGACCACGGTTAATTTAACCCAACGCATTATTGGTGATTGCCTCAGGTTGGAGGGTCGCAGTGGGATCGGTTGGCTCAGTTATGTGGAAGCTGAGCTAAGAGCCATCGGGCAGGAGGAGCTGTTTAAAGACCCAGCTTCATGTAGGAACGTTTCTAAACAGAAACTGATTGATCTATACATGCAGAGGGCTGCTTTTATTCGCAGGGGGAGGATCTGTCACCAACAGGCACTTATCGCTTATGCCTTTGTTCCCCCTAGACCTGCGGGACAGCATCACTATTTCTATCTCTCACGTATTACTATGGCTCAACACAGATTTATTCTGGTGCGTTTCCGTCTTAATTTTATCCCTCTGATGCTTGGGTTCCTAGAGAGGAAGTTCAAGCATGCTGACCTCATCCCGTGTCCGTGTGACAATGTCTCACCCCAAAATGATTTACATTTGGTATTGTTTTGCAAATTTTACTACAGAGAAAGAGAAGCTTTCATTTCACCCATTTTAAGACATCAAAACTTTAAACAATGCAGGGTGGCACTGTATTTTTTGAAGACTTAATCCGTATATTTGTTTTTCAGTAGCATCTTTTTTGTGGGCTTGCATGAGAAAGAGAAAGTCGATGGGCACGCTAACTTGAATCACTGTAAAGGTTACCCAAAATCATGATTGTAAATTGTTTTATGGTTTTTTAATGGCTTGATATGATGAATTTGTGCTTTTATGATCTTTTTTTTTAATAGATCGAATAAAGATTTTAAACGAAACGAAACGACACACACTTAAATGCCTGTAAAATAACTGTACACATATTCCAAAATATATCTGTAGTTGGGTAAGTACAAATGAAGCATATATTTTTTGTTATTCTGAAGTGTGAAAGATACGAAGATTTTAATAGGATCAAAACAAATCAAGACACTTTGCTTCGTGATGTGATAATGGTAAATAATTTACTGAAAAAACATTTCCACACATTGTCTATCGCTTGTGCGATATATAGTTTTATCAGTAAAACTGAATGTCAGTGTGAATCTTGTGGTCATTTCAATGAAAACTGTGCTTCCTTTAAATTACTGTGTGCTATCAGACCAGACTTTAATAATATATTTGCAACAGTGTGCTCTAAAATTAACCACCGGCTGCATACCACACTCTCATCACCACTCTTCTGTTGAATGGGTGCAACTCATTTGCTACACTTGTTCTTTTTGTGATGATTGGAGTTTTCTGAATTTCTTTAACTTTAGTGATTCCAGCACCCCAACTCTGAAAATTGTTCCAGCACCCTGGTCTTCCTGAATACAGCAGCCACAAGCATTTTTTATTCTTAAATTACATCGCCATGTGGATGTGTATTACATGACCTGATTTAATGATATGATTACACCACTGACACTGTAAACAGAGATGCATTCCCTTTTTCCACATATCTCCCTCCATACGCCTGTCACTCCTGAGGGAGCTTTTATGTAATTATCAAGAAAGTGCATTATTAGTAATTTGCAAAATATTAATATACACCTGATTTCACATGTATATGTTGATATAATACTATTGCTGTTGAAATGATTTTTCTATGACCCTCTAAAGGGTTTTTTTTTGGCTAATGCTTAAAAGGCCTCAATTATGCCTCGATGCCATCTTGTTCAAAATGGATGTCTGTAGGAAATCGGGTTACTGGTTTAGCCTGGGTGGATCTGGCCTGGGCGTCTTTGTGAAGTCCTTGTGCCAAGCTGCATGAGCCAGTGTTGAGGAGTTGTTGACGAGGAGCTGCGATGCAAGGTCCTGAGTCGAGATGCGTTGTGGCAGAGTTGATGAGCCATCCGCGGAAGGCTGCGTCATCGTCGAAGAAGCCGGTGACTCTTGAGAAGACTTACACTGAGATGCATCAGCATCGAGAATGAGCTGCATCGCGCTGCGCTGGCGTCAATAGTGAGCTGTGTTCAGATGGGTGGAGTTGTATCGACGTGGAGGAAGCCTGTTATGTCCCTGAGGCTTCAACAGAGGGCCAGCCGACTGACCCTTGGAGATTCATTTGAGTCCTGGGTACTCGTAGGCAGGCTGGATTCAGCAGGGCTGCTCCCAGCAGCAGAATACTCCTGGTGCACCAACAGCAGGCCTTGGGCAGAAAAGCAGTTCTTGGTCAGCAAGCAGGTCATCAGGGCAGTCTTCACAATATGCTAGCCCACATCGGCCCAGTGATCTTCTAACTTGAGGGTCTTCCACATGGTGCATGGAAGGTCAAGTCTCTTGCACATCTGATTTTGTCAGGAACTCTGGACAATATTTTTATTGTTCCTGTAGGGGCATGGAACCTGTGAGGCTTCTTCCCATGCACTGCAGGCTCTCTCTGAAGGAAATATCCACGACGGGGAGCTTTGTGATGCCACCTAACAAGAATGTTGTCATTTCACATTTTTCTCCCATTCCCTTTTGCACACTAAGGCTGTTAACTTCCACCTTGCATACTATCTATCACTCAGGAGCAAATGCCACTTTGATCAACAAACTGATAGATGTTTTCTCCATCAAGCATATTGAAATGTGCACCAGCGGTTGAAGATTACCATATGATGCAACAATTGCTGTATATCTGGCTCTTCTAAAGCTCGATACATACTGAAGCCACCACTCAGGTGGTAACATATTGGATCACCCTCCTCCACCAAAAGGCTTTTCTTGGTTAACTGGACTGATCATGCACTACAGTATTTATTCTCCCTCCCATTCATCTAAATGGATTAGTCACATCTTTAATAAATGTCAGTAGCCATAGATGAATATCTTCCAATCTAAATATCAAAATGTGTTAATAGGCTCCTGTTGAGACGGAAAAGTTCTCTGTATGGTAAAGATGTATACCCCTGCCCTGAGTTCCCAACTGTACTGTTGTCTGAATCTCTAATGCTGATTTTGTTTGTCATAGGCGAACACAGATCATGCATGTGAGCTATGAAATCAGACTGTCTCACGGATTGCGGTCTTGTTGGACCTGGAGGGGTGCCCAAAGCACTACCCTCATAGTGGCGAAGTCCTGTGAGTTTGGGACGAAACGCGTAGGCTGTACCTTGCTATTTATGTGCACTGTTATGAAGAATCATGAAAAAAAGAAAAGAATCAGGATACTAACTTTTCAAAAGAAGAAAGTTGTTGTGTTGTCTTTTGTATAAAAGAAATTTCTACTTTGTCTTCCCGAATATGCATTTTGCCTTATAAGATAAAGGTTTTTGATAAATATTAGTATTAAGTATAGTTACTGTGCTCCTCTACCTTTGTGTTTTGCATTTTGTAAATTCCGGGTTTTTCTGAAACGGTTGACCCGAACAGTGAGCACTGTGAAATAGTTTGGAATGACACTGTGCGGCGATTATATACCATAACCCTTTGTCCAGCTATTATACACTCTCATGAAGTATGTTTTGGACAATCAGCTTCGGAGTCATGCCTGCTGTGGCAGACCTCTTTTATGAAGGAAGATACAAAGAAGTGCCCACTTCAAAAGAGGCAGAACCCCAACATAAAACTTCAAAGATCCATACTCTAAATCATATGTGGTGGCTGGAAAAGAACTATAAGAAGTGGTGGTTGAGTCCCCAAAAATGTGTCATCTGCCAAGCAGCCAGACAAGCTGTTTGAGAAGGAGAAGCTCTGCAGCACTTCTGCCTGTGACCAGGACTGGGGGCCAAAGCCTGGTAGTTTCCCTGCTGGGTGAGATGACATCATGGAGGGAAACCAAGACCACCTGCCGTGGAACACCAGCGCCTGCCTGTTTGCCAAGACCAGTGTGCCCTGTGAGGAAGAGGAAAGCGTTAGAGGGAGTGAGGTCCAGTGGGGAGTACTACAGTGAGAACTCCCTGTGCGAGGTGTGAGGATTTGGCTGTGCACTGATCGGGCCATAGCCCATGTGCAAAACTGTTTTTGACAAACCCTGTATGCCACGATGGCAGCTGTAGACTGTGCCAAGTATTGAGTGCTGTGTGGAGGGAATATATGACGTTACAACGCATACCATTACAATGCCTACCTTTACAACGCAATTTTTACAACGTGACTACCATTACAATGTATGTTTTTACAACGCAAACCATTACAACGCATGATAATAGGGTTATATATAAATTAACTTTACAACGCATGTATTCACAACGCATACTATGACAACGCATACCATTACAACGGATATTACATTTCCTATTATGGAAAAGAGAAAACGTTTTTTTTTAAATTTGTAACCCATCCACTGGCACGGGATGCAAGGGAACTAGGGGTTTAGGGTGGGGAGTCTATTAATTCACAGGTATTCGTTTTAATACTTGGGTATCATTTTTAAGACGTCTAATATATTTTTAATTTAAAAAACAAAAACAAGTACTAATTTTAGTACTTGTGTATTAACTTTAATACCTGTGTAACATTTTGTACATATTTATTGGAAAGAAAAAAATCTAAAAAACATACCTTACATCGATGTATACACACAAAACATTTCTACCAAGAAAAACATTACAGTCAGTGGCAGAAGCACCCTCTAAGTGCGAGTCATAGAAGCAAACAAAACAGGTGTCTTTCCACTATTTCCATTGAACCAGCCAACCCACCATGTTCTCAAAATGGTTGCCATTCTGAAACGGAACATATTTATCAAGTTTTCACACAGCACATAATAAAAATACATTCTGTCAGCTTATAAACCACGCGGAAAAAATGTTTTCAAAACATATTTTCTTTTAAATTTTCATTTAGCCCCCCAAAAGCGTATAAATGCAGCCAACCTCCATTTTGTGCTCAGTGGTGTACTGATTTCCATGGTGACCACATACAGCTGGAGTTAGAGGAGATAACTGAGACTCGAACGTTCAAACACTGCCATCTATTGACCAAAGTAAGTGTACGGATGAAACGAAAAAGCTTCTTAATGAAATCAATTAAATGATATACCTAAAAGAAAATGTTTAAATCATTCACAGATATTGAAAAACAGCCGCAGCAGGAAAATACATTTTTACAGTCTTAAGTAAGCGATTTTAAAACTACAGATAAGTTTCATTTTAAACTCAAAATCAGAAAATATGTTTTTTTTTCAATTTTAACAGAATATCGCCAAAAACATATTACAATCGTTTTTCGACCAAAAAAAAGATTGGAAATCTACTGTGAGTATACTGTAAAATAAAATTCATACAATGCAAAATATATTTTTAGCCTAAAAATGTTTTAAATCTGTAATGTAGGTTCGGGTGCTTGACTCAGGGAGGGTGCTCTAAGGCTCAAAAAAACCATTATAACACCACAGAGAGTTTGCCACAGGGAAAGTGTTGGTCAGTGCAGGGAGGCAAAATTACTATTCTAACTCCGCAGGATGTTGCCACAGGGAAAGTGCTGGTCAGTGGTGGGGGGCAAAATTACTATTCTAACTCAGCAGGGTGTTTGGCTCAGGGAAAGTGCTGGTCAGTGGTGGGGGGAAAAATAACTATTCTTACTCAAACAGGTGTTTGCCTCAGGGAATGTGCTGGTCGTTGGTGGGGGCAAAATTACTATTCAAACTCCAACATGTGTTTGCCTAAGGGAAAGTGCTAGTTAGTCATGGGGAAAAAAGTTAGGATTCTTTCTTCAACAGGTATTTACCTCAGGAAAGGGCTGGTCAGTGGAGGAGGGCAAAAATAATATTCTAACTCCAATTGGTGTTTGCCTCAGAGAAACTGCTGGTCAGTGGAGGGCGACAAAATAACTATTCTAACTCCAACAGGTGTTTGAATCAGGGAATGTGCTGGGGGGCAAAATTACTATTCATACTCCAACAGGTGTTTGCCTCAGGGAAAGTGCTGGTCAGTGGTGGGGGGCAAAGTTAGTAATCTAACTTCGAAAGGAGTTTGCCTCAGGGAAAGTGCTGGTCAGTGAAGCAGGGCAAAAAAAATATCCTCACTCCTCAAGGTGTTTGCCTCAGGGCAAGTGCTGGTCAGTGGTGGGAGGGGGGGCACAATAACTATTCTAACTCCAACAGGTGTTTGCCTCAAGGAATGTGCTGGTCAGTTGTGGGGGCAAAATTACTATTCAAACTCCAACAGGTGTTTGCCTCAGGGAAAGTGCTGGTCAGTGGTATGGGGCAAAATAACTATTCAAACTCCAACAGGTCTTTGCCTGTCAGCACCATGGTGACGCGCGTTCTAGGGCCCGCCCCAACCACAATGCACACCCCAAGAAAGGTGTTATTTGTCTCCCTTGCACAAAAATACGTTGTGGTAAACTGCATTCTACCACTTCTGCCCGTTGTGTTGTTCTAGATCATGCTATTAGGGCTCCTATGGCAGTGTGTGTGTGTTTATTTCTGTGTCTTTTTCCTTCGCTTTGCAGCTTTACACTACATGGTCCAGCTGCCTTGGGAGGCAGCCCTCTTGAGTGTGTCCCTGGGCGTGGCCTTCCTTGAAGGCAGCCTTCTTGGGTGTGTCCCTGGCGTGGCCTTCCTTGATATAGGCAGCCCCGCTCAGCAACTGTTGCTCCCTATTCTCCTGATCCAGTTGGAGTAGGAGGTTCCTTCCTCGCTCTGGTGCAGCTGGTGAGTTTCTTCTTGTTTTCATCTAACCTTGGCGATTCTTCGTGTTCCTTCTTGCTGGGCCTTTGTTTTCTGGTCAGCTTTGTTGCCGACTCCCGCAGAGTTTTTCCATTCAGCCAGCTCCCGCAGCACTTCAGCAGTCCTGGTGGGGATTTCTTTCCCTTGGGACATCTTTATCACTTCTCTGCAAAACAACTTCAGAGCAGGCAGTGCTCTGGGTGGTAAGCAACAACATTTATTAGAGCAATTAGCATATTCTTAATAACATATTCCTCGCGCTCTGTTATTCTCATATGGTGATATTTCTTTTAGTAGTGAGATGTCGATTTAGCATCTCACATGATTGTTTTACTGCTGTGACCTTCATACTAGACCCTTGTTGATTTAAAGAGGCTTGTGAAGTGTTATAAGAAAAAACTGTGAAGACCCTTGCTGATTTAAAGAGACTTATGAGTAATTCCTCAGCATCATAATTGTTATATGTGTGACATGCAAAGGCCTATGACCTTTATCATAGGAGAAATAACACTGTAACATATTATTCTCAAGGCTGAACACAGGATATGGTTTTGTGTTGTTTTGTACATTACTTTTTCTTTTACAGGTCTCCTTCCCTGCTGTCCCCATCCCATACCCTTCCCCTCGTCTGGCCACTGTGATTTTGATGCTATAATAGCAGATCAAACTCAGAGGTGCCGGGAGGTGGGCCATTGAGATCATCGCGCAGATCCCGAGGAAAAATAACAGCCACCGTGACATTGCCTCAGGGAATGAGCTGGTTAGTGGTGGGGGGCAAAATTACTACCAACAAGTGTTTGCCTCAGGGAAAGTGTTGGTCAGTGGAGGAGGGTAAACAAAATATTCTAACTCTAACTAGTGTTTGCCTCAGGGAAAGTGCTACTCAGTGGAGGGGGGCAAAATTAGTATTCTAACACCAACAGGTGTTTGACTCAGGGAATGTGCTGGTCGGCGGTGTGGGGCAAAATTACTATTCAAACTCCAACAGGTGTTTGCCTCAGGGAAAGTGTTCGTCAGTGGTGGGAGCAAACTTATTATTCTAACTCAGCAGGGTGCTTGTCAGTGGTGTGGGGTATAATTAATATTCTAACTAGACATGATTCTTACCTCATTAAACGTACTGGTCACTTATTGCTTTATTAAATGCACACAAAAAATGTCAAAACATGCAAACATGAATTTTTTTGTTTTACACAGCTTGAATCAACATCTTCTAAAACCTCTAAAATCAAAACCATCCACTGGAATTTCAAACATCCAATCAAACACTTGTTCATCAATCAGAGGGCCTTTCACAGATAAAGTAGTTCAGAAACATAATGTGGCAACCAAAAGAAACAAAAAAATCTTTCTTTTCAGAAACCAAAAAGCAACCTAAACATCAACCTTTAAAATTCCACTTTTCCTTTTAGACCTACCCAACATCACCCAGGAGGGTGAAAACAAAATCAGCTGAAGATACCAAAGTACACCAGCAAAAGGAGGAACAAGCAAACGAAGAAACCTTACAAAGGTGAGGCATATCACCTCAACTAAATGAAAATACCCATTTATCGTTTACCAGGAATCAACAAACAACCATAATTGAATAATAACTGCTGGTAAATTTGAAATTAAACAAATTTAAAAAACACATGTTCTTTGAAAACTTAATACACATCAGGTCATGGGTGTACTAAAAAGGGTCATGGGTGTACTGAGGTGAGAGGCAAGATAGCGTCTGAGTGACAACCTCACTGCGATGCTCCGCCGATCAGACACCTGAGAAACATGCCTAGACTCTCTCCGCTTAATCCCTGAGTGAGAAATCGGAGTAAGAAACCGGACGCAGCTAATGAATTCGCCCTGGCATTTGCAATTTCACCTTACCTGTCCCGCTGAAGTGTGGAATATCCTCGCATCTCATCCCAGCCTCGAGGGAGCTGGCGTGGGTCGGACATCTCTGATTCTCCCTGCCCTGCGGTGCGATCATCTCTCAATGCTGCTAGGACGCAGCAACACATCGGTGATCCGCAGCGCTCGGTTAGCGGCAAGGAAAACCTCCCTGACACTCCAGCAACTTGATCAGCACGCCGATTGCCTGGCTGTTGGCTACATTATCAGGATATTCTGTTACAGCAAGGGATCTCGCAAAAAGCAAGTAAGGATGGCTGGCAGGGGGGCGAAGTCATTTAAGGGTAAAAATGTGCAGCCGCTTAGCGCTTTAACTCAGATCACACCACAGTCCAGTTCCGTGATGGCCGAGAATTGGCAAAAAAGACTGGATACCCACGGGACTAAAGGCAAGATGGGTGAAAGGGGAGAAAAGGGGGAGAACAATGAGGGTGCAAGCCATGCAGAAAAAGCAGAAAAAGCAGAAACATTAAGAAAAGCGCAAGTTAAGGCTCATAAAGATCCCGGCCACTGCCAACCACTAATTACGAGCAGTTTTGGTCCAACAGGGGGGTCGGGGTCTAAGACTCAAGGGGGAGCTTTTGAGGAGGTTGTGGCAAAAAAGAATGACAAGACACTGATCAAACACATGGAGCCAAATGTGTTCAAAGAAACGGTACACCCAGATGTTCCCTCACCTACAGCGCAGGAGGTTATAGCATGCTCTGTGCCACACTCTACCACCCTGCCCAGCCCTGAAACTGACCATGTATGAATAACTTGTCTAGCTCCCGAACAGGGGGCCCCTGCTAATTTACCAAATCGGACGGATGGGGATTGTTTTCGCCCACACTACATTCGAACGCAGATGGAGGTTGAGGCAGCTCTTCATCCCGTTTCAGCAACTGGGAGCCGACGTGTGTCTGCAGAATCCTGCTCGGCTAAAAATCGTGTACAAGGGGACTACACGCAGTTTTGTGTCCGAAATTCAGGCCAAAGCATACTTACAAGAGGTTACTGATCGAACTGGGAATAAGTAGCAGCAGTAAAGTGCTCTAAAATTGGTTAGCCGGAAAGCTAACAAATATTGCTTCTATAATACTACATCATCCCTGCTGCTGTCTACTCTCTATTTTTCCTTTTTGATTTTTCTTCTTCTCTTTTCTCCTTGTCTCCTTCTTCCTATACTTTCCTCCTTCTATTTATCCTAAATGTCGCCAAGCAATAGTTAGTATATAGAACAATGGGGAGGGGGGGAAGAGGTGATACTACAGCCACAGTGCGGATGGAGCACCCTGGACTGTTCTATTGAATTGGTTAATTGGCGGGTACAGACATGGAGTTAAATAAAAGGGGGATCACTATGGTGGGGAAGATCGGGGGAGGCGCACGGCAGTGGATCAGTTTGGGAGGTGGGCAATCACTGTATGTCATAGGAGTAATGGGGACCCTATAACTATATGCTCTATCTATGGTAGCAATTTAGACGACCCAACGGTGTTTCATCACATTAATAATGAACTAGCTACCTGGCCACTTCCGTTAATAATCTGTGGGGACTTCAACATAAATTTACCTGCTGATAAGAATTTTAGACAGGATTCAGGCTGGATATATAATGGTCGTAAACCAAAGGTGTTTCGGGCTCTAAAGGCACTATGTTTGGAACACGCGCTCACGGACCTTTGGAACTGGCAGAATACCACAAATCCTGGCTTTACCTATTTTTCGTATCCACATAGCAAACATGTAAGAATAGATTTTATCCTCGCATCACACTCCCTACTGCAAGACTGTAGAATCGAAAAAAACCCTCGTATGTTGGCGGACCATAACCCGCTAATAGTAGATATTAAGGGGGGAGGGCTCAAAAGGAATGCCGCTTTTTCATGGAGCTTTGAGCGGGCGCTTCTTTTTAATGAAGAATATTGTGATCACATGAAAGGGTGAATACCTCAATTTCTTGATGAGAACTTAGGTAGCGCCAGAATTGACATTGTTTGGGACACACTTAAAGCAGGAATACGGGGGGGAAACACTTAGATTTTCTCTTTCTCTGAATAAAAAAAAACAAGTGGCAATGAATGACCGACTAGCTAAATTGGCGGCTGCAGTAATGCAAAATTAAAGTGATCATACCGAAGCACAAGCAAAGGTCATGGTTGCTAAGTCGGCAATTATGGAGATAATAGCCAAAGGGGCGGCTGATAAACTCGCCGCTTGGCAAGAAGAAGCTTACGAGTGTAGCAAGCAAGTGGGTCATCATCTTGCTATAAGAGCCAGACAAAAAGCGACCCGGAATTTAATTGTAGAAATTAAAGACACTGAGAATGGATTAATTTCATACTCAGCCGGTATTCGAAAGGTATTTTACTCCTATTATCAAAGGCTTTATTATGAGGACTCACCACGAAATTCAGCTGATGTGGCGACATATCTCAACCAGATCCCCACAGAGCAATTCCCACAGGAGGAACAGCTACAGCTGGAAGAGCTGCCCCAATGGTTAGAGATACTAATATGCATCAACAGCCTCCCCGGCGGGAAGGCCACTGGCCTTGATAGTATACCTCTCGAATTTTATTTAAAAAATTCAACACAATTGAAAGAGTGTATGACGCAGCTGTTCACACATGTTTTTAAAGGGAGAAAACCACCAGAATCTTGGTCGCAAGCAAAAATTATAGTTTTTCTTAAAAAAAAAAAAATACCGACAGATCCCGGGTCGTATCGTCCCATAACACTAATTAATACTGATAGCAAGATTTACTCCAAAATTCTAGCAACACGTCTGGCCTCTGTTATCCATATGGTTATCTCCAAACAACAACATGGGTTTATACCCGGACGAGGGACGACTGATCATATCAGAAGGACCATTACACTTCTCGATGCAAAAAATATCACTAAGGATCCAATAGCGTTAATACTGTTGGACGCAGAGAAGGCCTTCGTCAGGGTCTCCTGGCCTTTCTAATGGGAGACTCTGTCGAGGGTGGGAATTGGAAAGGGATTTCTGCAAGCCTTCAAAATGCTTTACTTCCATCCCACTGCAAGGCTCTTCGTTAACGGAGAACTTACAGATACTTTCAAAATAACGAGAGGTACACGGCAGGGCTGCCCAAGCTCGCCGCTGCTATTTGCAATATACATTGATCCCTTTTTACGCCAGCTAGAACGTAATAATGTTATCAGGTCCATTGTAACCAACAGTTGGGAAACCAAAGTTCTGGCATACGCCGATGACATCGCTTTGGTGACCCCCGATCCTGATGTAGCTATAGGCGAAATTGAAATAGAGGCAGCGAAATTTGGCTCGCTCTCTGGGTATTCACTTAATTGCAATAAAACTCAAATCATTTGTAATGAGAATGTTATGACTACTGATGATCGAGTAGTTCAAAAAGCAACATATTTGGGCGTAGATATCACTGCAAATACTGACTGTATTGTTAAGGATGATATTGAGCCATTAATTGCCAAAATCAGACCAGAATTGCCGAGATTGCACAACTTACATCTATCTATCATCGGCAGATGTAATATTGTCAAAATGCTGTTCTTTCCAAAGTTCTTGTATTTGCTGGTGCAATTCCTTTAGAATTTGACACCAAGGGGCCAATTCCGATCTCGGCCGGTAGGGCTCCGAATCGGATTCGGCTTTACCGGATCCGATTCGGAGCCCTATTTCCCGACCGAATCGTACGTGCGTCCGGGCGAGCGAGTACGATACGTGCGCTCGCGAAATCTCCGACCGACTCGTTCGCAGGACCCGACCGCTCCGACCGACTCGCACGGGGACGACTCGCACCGCGCAATGGAGACGTTCCCCGGCCGGGTAAGTACGATGCGCATCTCGACCGCTCCGACCGACTCGCGCAGTCCGGCTCCAAGGAGCTGTCGGAGCCGCACTTTGGGGTCCGTGTCGGACCCCCTGGAAGCGTAGGCACGCGAGTCGCACACAGGGGGACCCATGGGTCCCCCTACACGTGCATGTATGGCGCGACCCGCATCGACGCGAACACGCTGTAGGGGGCGCCCTTGTTCGCGGTCGTGCCCATTGAGTCAATGGGAGCCCGTGTACGCTGTCGTATGACTGGCTCCCATTGACTTCACTGGAGTCCGACCGAATCGAGTCCGATGGCATACGTGCGCATCGTACTCGTTCGGTCGGGCTGCTAGGGTCCGATTCGGTCGGAAATCTCTCCGAGTCCGGCTCGGTCGGAGAGATTTCCGGCCCGAATCGGAATCGGCCCCCAAATGTCTTAAAAAAATTGAAGACCTATTTTCCAGATTTATCTGGGGATATGCAAAGCCTAGAAGAGCATTTAAATTTCTCTCTTTACCCAAGGAGCGGGGAGGGCTCGCCCTACCAAACATTAGACTTTATTATTGGGCCACTACCATACTGTATAATTTAGTTCTTATCCAGGAAAAACCAAGAGAAAACAGGATAGAAGAGATACCATCTCCACTTGAGCTTGTTATGAGGATAGAAGCATGGGGGTGGGTCTGGTGGCACCTGAATGACCATCACTTCAAGAAAGTCCGTTTTAAAACACTACAATGCGGATGTAGGATTATGAAATCTATTCAGAAACTCATTGGGCTGGGCCGCCTGACCTTTTATACACCACACTGTAATAATCCCACCCTGCCTGAGATTTTTAAAGGTTCTATATTAGAAAGATGGAGTGAAGTCGGTCTGACTAAACTTGGAGCTTTTTTTTCTCCAACAGGGCTGGTTTCGTTTGAGAACCCTAGAGAATGGTATGGGTTAGACAGGAGAGATTTTTGCAAGTTTTTACAAATTCGAGATTTTTTGATCAAGAAAGGGGGGCCCGGTAGGGTTCACTAATATTGAAATTATAGATAAACTTAGCAAGAATAGAGATTTGTCTATAGGTGTTGTCTATGATTTGTTTAATTCATTAATGCCAGATAACATGGAAAGCCGAGCTTTGAAATGAAATGCAGAGATTGGTACCCCAGAAAACCTATTTTTCCACTCAGCTAATTTAGCACAGAATATTTTAGTACCAGCCCGACTTCAAGCACAGTACTATAAGTCATGCTTCTCGCTTTATTATACCCCCCAAAAAATTGCTAAATGGGGAGAGGGACCGTATGTTCCTCGCTGCGCTTTATATCAAGCAGATCTTAGCCACATCTTTGCTACTTGTGATGCTTTGGACAACCTAAAACGAGAAATTACCAGCTTTTTCAATGAAGCCTGGGGATTGTCTGCTCTCTTTCTCCGACGTTAATCGGACTCGAGGTAGATCCGGATTTACAGGGGAAGTCCGGAGAAAAATTAGTGTTTATTGGCATGGCAATTCTGCGCCTATGTATAGCATCGGCCTGGCTGGATCCAAATCCACCAGGATTTCAGCAATGGCTCTCCCGGCTACTTGTGAATTATAACCTGGAAAAAGCCATTTATGCAAGGAGGGGACTACGCTCCCGAATTAAAGGTCGAGAAATCTGGGCTCCATTGACTAGATGGTTAGGGTATAATGAGTGAATGATTAAAAGTAACTCAAAACTCACATTTGAATCTGGAAAGTTACCAGAGGGTGACCAACTCCCGGGTGGGTGGGGGGGTAAGGGGTGGGGGTAAATCGGGGGGGGAATTTACTAATGCATTATTCTCTTCTTTTCCTTTTGTTCATGATTTATTTGTCACACATATTGTACGGTACTGTCGAATATATTGGTTTAACTTTTTTTTTTGCATTAATAAAAAAAACAAAAAACTTAATACACATCCAATGATCTTTTAACCATTATTTTTTTGCAGGTTGCAAACAAACACATAGTAACAGCAAAAAATTGTAAAACATGTATTCTGAAATAAACATTGTGAAACTTATAAAACTAACAACATTTTGTATGCAGGTTAAATGTTGATGTTAAAAATTAAAATCAAAAAGTATTTTTCGCCTCTCTTTTTCAGACATATAAATAATGGCATCAGGAAGAGAAGCCACCTATGTAAAATCCCAAAGAGGAAATTGACTCCTAAAACACGCTGGCTACCTTTATTGTAAGGAGATACTAGCTGAGCCCAGGAGTCATTGGAGGTGTGTGCAATATTACTCATCCCATTGCACAGGCAGAGCGGTTACTCTAGGGGACACTGTTGAAAGGACAACAGAGCATAACCACTCTGCCTCTGCAATGGAGACTGAGGTTATAGAAAACATAAATCAAATGAAAGACCTGGCATCTCCCTCCAATGAATCCTGTGGGGCAGTTTTGAGGGAGGTATCACAACACATTCCTATGCATGTAGCATGTTCTATGCCTACCATCCCAAATATGAGACGAATTATACAGCAAAAAAAACAGGCAAGTAACCCACAACATGTAACACCCCAAACATACTCTGATATTAACATTCCCCCTGAATTAACTGTCACTGTTACTAATGAAAGCTTTCTATTACATGACAACAAAAACCCTCAAAAAAGAATACTAATCTTTAGCACACCCCATAACTTTGTAAGATTGGAGACTAGTGATATTTGGATGATGAATGGGACATTTAAATCCACACCCCATCCATTCACCCAAATATACACTATTCATGCCTACATTAATAACACTGTAGTTCCCTTGGTGTACTGTTTACTCCCTGATATGCGATCCTCAACATACACTGAATTATTAACAGTGCTAAAATCTAAAACACAAAACAAAAGTCCTAGAAAAGTGATAATTGATTTCGAATTATCACTGATTAACACAATAAATAAAATGTACATAGAAACCCAAATTCAAGGATGTTTTTTTCACTTTTCACAGCCATATCAGCAAAAAATTCAAAAAACATCCTTAGTTGAGGAGTACATATCAGACAGCAAACTGCAATTTGAATTAAAAAAACTAACAGCATTGTGCTTTTTTCCATCTAACTGTGTAGATGAATACTACACATCAATTACTGAATCAGACTATTTTACTGCAAATGAAGAAAAATTGGGCACCCTACTAAATTACTTCGAAGACACTTGGATTGGCCATCTAAGCAGGTCGGGTCAAAGGAGGAATCTGAGGTTTCTTGTCAAATGGTGGAACTGTTACACGACCTGCTTAGAAGGAGGAGCAAAGACCAATAATGCCATAGAGGGATGGCACAACTCCTTCAACAAATCAATCGGAAAACCTCACCCAAACTTTTATCATTTTTTGGGAAATTTTGAAAAGGAGCAAAGTTTCCAAGAAATGAGAATAGCACAATCATTGACTGGTAGTCTGAACACACAAATTTCCAAAAGAACAAAAGAAATGTCTGAGAGACTTTTGGGACAGATCCAACAGTTTTCGTTGCTGGTGGCTTCAGACTACCTAGACAATATTGCACACATACTACACTTCCAACTCTCATTAACACCTAATCTAGGTTACTTGCCTGTTTTGCGTTTTTTTAAATTAAAATAAAATTGCTTTTTTTCTAAAACGTTTTTTGCAAACATTTGAAAAACAGGTTCTTACCTTCAGTTGTCTTCCTTCTTCGACTCTTGTTCTTCTGTAAAAATGCAAAGTCCTGCAAGAGTCAGCAGCTCCCCAAATATCCAAACTGTATAGCCATAATCCTCAATGCAATCCAAAGCATGAGCATAACTATCAAAAAAGTCACAGATTGGCATGGCCATTTTTATCTGCAATTACAATACTGCAAATAAATCTGTGATAACCAAAAAAACGCATCTCAAAAAAAGATCCAGAAAAAGTTAAAAAAATTGGCAAAAACCGCAACAACAAATCCAACGTTGCAATCCTCTTTCCTTCGATTTATTTTACAAGGTGTGTAAAAATCCAAAGCAAAAACCTTCAACTGCTTCAAAAACTATACAGAAGCAAAAAAAACAATTACAGAAGTACGCAAAAGTATCCCAAAGGTTCGTTCTGGCGATCCATGCCTTCTGTGTACTCCCAAATTACACGTGGTCAATTGATCCTCGAAAACGCTTGCTTTAGAAAAAAAAGTTCACGACGCAACCCAAAAAAGTTTTTACAAAAAAATTGTTTCTTTTACACCTTGGTTTAAAAGAAATAATAGTACCTCTCTTCATAGAGTTCTCTTTTTTTTTTAAACCAACACTGTAAAACAAAATATTCACCCTGACGTAAGCATTCAATTGCTACCTGCATAGGAATACATTTGTTGTTAAAAGCATAAAAACACTGGGGGGTGTGGTTTGGAGGCTGAGGAAGATGGCGGCGTGAGCTATGGGCTCCGCTCCGGAGGAACGAGGCTGCACGGTTATTACCGGTATTTTGGAGCGCAGCTTCGGAAGAGAGGTGGTTCCGAATCGGCGAAACTCTAAAGCACCATCCGGACCCTAAAAAATCCTCGATGTCGGCGGATTTCAACAAATAACCGGCGGACCCAGATCACAGCAGCAGCAGGGCCGCAAGGAAGGCAGACCACATGGAGCGGGCTCTCCGGCGCCTACTCAATCTGCAGCGCGGAGCAGTCCAGGCAGGTTCAGGGGTAAGCACAACAACTTGATTTCGCCTGATTGCACGTCTGATCCGACTTAACACGCACAATTACATTAATTTAACCCACCGGAGCAAACCTAATTGACTATTAGCCTGTGTGCCTGACCCTGACATGGCGGCCGTTTAACAGTCGGCGTGCTTAAAGACGTAGCCTAAAGGATTCAAGTGCTTTAATCTGGCAGTACAAGCAGAGCGGATTGCAGGCACTGCGCCTAGCTTGATGTGCTAAAGGTGTAGTAAGCAGTTTTACCAGCCAGCTTGATCCAGAGGCCTGCCTCCAATATGGCGGCCGTCTAACTTTCCTCGAGATAAACAGCTCACCACACCAAATCACAGGCTTACTGAATCATAGTTTCTGGATAGATCTACATTGACCTGTGGATATTAATGAGGACAATACCTTAGATCTGTGTATCTGCCTGTATATCTAGACAAGCTGACCGACTGCCTGATCTTGATGCTGACCCTAAGGTGGTGTCCCTGGTTGTGCAGAGCTGAGCAGGTAATCACCATTGCGCACAGTTAACCTGGACATAACTTGGATATAGCAATGATATAACATGGAGATAGGAGAATGTTTCAAGTTCCATAGTAACCACACGTCTATAACTCACCGGTCTGCTCAGCAAGATCAGCAAACACCAGAGTGCTGGAATACTATAAATGGCTTTGTAAAATGGCCGCCTGAGACTACAAGACTACCAGACTACCAGATTCCAGTTAAGCATGTAATATGTCTGCTATCTGACAATGTGTGCTAATTAATGTATCAATAAAAGAGCGAGTTGAATTTGGTTCAACCTGTGCCACATCAGGGTGGAGCTAATGCAGTGCAATTTCAGTGCATCTACAGTACACTCATTACAGCGCAATTGTGGGGCAATCACAGTGCAACTACAGTGCTAGCATGCTTCAATCAAAATTCAACAGGTATTAGCCATCCACCCGAGGTTGCTCACATTCGCAATTTACTAAAGCCTGCAAAAGCAACAGCAACAGCTACCAGAACCAACAACAACTGCCTGGTCCAACTGGTTCATCTTAAGCAAGGCAAACACAGCTCGAAGGTTCACAAGGTCAGAACTCAGAAAACATACTTCTATTAATCATCTGAGAAAATGAAGGAAAAAGGACACTAAACAATCACTAAAAAGAGTGAAAGTGGACCACCCGCACCCAGACTCTCCAGTAAAAACAAAACAAGACAGTAACTCGACAATGGAGATGATCCTAAAAAAACTTGCGGATGTTCACGATCTGGCTAAATCGACAAAAACGAACACTGACATCATGCAAAATTAAATTACAGCCATTCGTCAAGACATGAAGGAAACAAATACCAGAATCGCAGAAGCGGAAAACAGGATCAGCATCCTGGAAGACAACGGGAATATAATGAAAAAAAAACATTCAAAGTCTTAATAATGCCTCGTGTTCTTTTGCTAAGGAAATATCAGAGTTAGAAGCCAGAAATAGACATGGGAACCTACGTATTTTCGGTATGCCAGAAGGTGAAGAAGAATCAGCCCACTCCTGCATTGCCCTTCTAGAAAAGTGGTTCACTCAGGCAACCAACTTGAAATTTGATAAGGAGTTGGAATTTGACGGGGCTCACATGGTCCCAACACGATTACCTCTTAACCAGAAAACACCACGACCCATAGTATGCAAGCCACTAAGATAAAAATCATGTAGAGCTCATCCTAGCTCACATGAGGAAGCACAATCACATACTATGGAAGGGCACAAAAATCTTCGTCTTTCAGGACTATTCGAAGGCGACGGTTAAAACACGCAAAGGTTTCCTAAATCTTTGTCCTAAGATGAAAGCAGCTGGAATACAAGGTTCATTCATAGGCCTGTCAAAGTTCAGGATCACCGCCCAAGGCATACCTCATGTATTTTCGGACCCAACCTTACTCAACAAGTTCCTAGATGAAAAAGAGGAAATGCACATGGATACATCGGTATTCAAAGATTCTGCACATGGATACATCGGTATTCAAAGATTCGGGTCCCACAACCAGTCATGATCGCTCCTAACACAACCTCACTCATCATAAGAGTAAAGAACAGTAGTGAAGCTCCCTGAGCAGGCTGATTAACAATATCATCTTAAGAAGGAAAACATCTCGATACCTTGCCCTGCTCCGGATCCTGATCTTGACCAAGTTCTTGACTCTGAAATCGGTAACTGAACCTGACCTGACTTTATCCGGCCGTCTGTTGTCTGCTAACATTTAAGATACTGTCTTTTGTGCTACCTAACCCTGCATATGTTTGACACAAAGCGGTAAGACAGCCTTTAAAGATTACTTGTAAGTTAATCCGCTGATTATATGTATGCTGGCAGGTCCCCTCCTACCTGGTCCTGCGACTGTTTCTGAACACGACCAAGATCTCGAAACTGAAGCCTGAAATCTGTAACTGATCTTGTTCCTAAACCTGCAACTGGACCTGTCTTCACCCAAACGAATGTTGAACGAACGGTGATTGCCAACTTGTAGTATACTGTACTCGATACTGTCTTTCTCTGCATAAGTTGACACAAAACGATAAGTCAGCCTTCAAAGTGTTCTTGTAAGTTAACCTATTGAGTTTATTGAGTCTATATACGTTAGCAGGCCCTCTTCCATCATGAGCACGACTAAGATCTCGAACCTGAAACCTGTAACTGATCTTGTTCCTAAACATGCATCTGATCCTGACTTTACCCGAACAAATGTTGATTATCAACATGTAGGATATTGTCCTCGATACTGTTTCTCTCCGCATATGTTGACACAAAGCAATAATACAGCCTTTAAAGAGATCTTGTAAGTTTACCTAGTGAATCTAGGTATGTTAGCAGGTCTTCTTTCATCAGCGTTAAAGCATATCCTTACTACACATACCCATCGTATGCACTTACTACATGTAATCTTGCATAAGCCAATCTCTTGCACATACCTGACAGTTTAATTCAACGCATAAGCCTAATGAAATGAATACACATATAATAATCTTCCAAGGTGAGGTCGCATATTATACCCGGACCTCCCTTTACTTGTGGGGCTTATCTCCAAAATAAGGAAGTTCTGAATGTTTGTTCCGCCGGAGGAGCTATTTTCCTCTTATTGCTATGCCCGTTGGCGAATGTGAGGGGGTGGGGGGGGGCAGGTGGGGATTACCAGGGATGGGGTTTACTTTCCTGTTATTGTATCTTTTGTTGGCTCTCTTGCTCATTGATTTGTGTACCTTATGTCTCATGTCAGATCGATACATACAAAGGGAAGTCCCACAATAAGATGATGGTCCTGATAGCATCATCTCTTAAAAGGATGACGTTGGGAGGTAGAAATATATTCACACAGACTAAATGGTGGGTATAAACCAATGCATTAAGCTTGTCTCATTAAACATGAAAGTGATGAATCATCTAGTAAAGAGGAGAAAGATAATAGACTATTTGAACAGACAAAAAGGTGACCTAATTCTTCTCCAAGAAACCAAACTTGATAGCACACTAGCCCAGAATTTCGCTAATTATCACTTCTCAGAGGTTGCCTATTCAGCAGCTGTAGGGAAGAAAAATGGGGTCCTCACATGAATTACGAAAAGCTCCAGAATCAATTTAATTTCGAGCTCTTCTGACACAAAAGGTAGATGGGTTATCACAAAGCTTACCAAAGACAATGTGGAGTTCCACGTGGCTAACATTTATGCTCCGACCAGGGACGACCCGTCTTTTTGGGATGATCTATACACACAATTAGGTAAAATCCCTGATACAGCCACCATCATACTTGCTGGCGACTTTAACTTACCTCTTGACCTTCATCTAGATAAAAATTCTAGGTTCCCATTTCACCCAAACAAGTCATATAAAGCGCTTAAGAAAATTTGTACGAAATTCAACTAAGTAGATGCCTGGAGAATCCAGAATGCGGCAGAAAGAGAGTATACATTTTATTCTTTTCCTCACAAGTCGTACTCTCGGATAGATTGCATCATGATCTCCAACAATGCACTATGTAAAGTAGACCAAACTACAAATGAACCCAGAGGGGCCGATTCACAGAACTATTCTGAGAT
This sequence comes from Calotriton arnoldi, assembly GCA_963921515.1. Classification (NCBI taxonomy): domain Eukaryota; kingdom Metazoa; phylum Chordata; class Amphibia; order Caudata; family Salamandridae; genus Calotriton; species Calotriton arnoldi. The sequence goes on along the minus strand of CAWUFW010004947.1, from coordinate 116,524 downwards.
AAAATCCTAAACTTACTACTTTTGGTATTCACAGAAGGCATTTAGTAGTAGTAAAGTTAGGACTCCTAACTTTACTACTACTAAACTGAGATAAAATCCTAAACTTGCTACTTTTGGTATTCACAGAAGGCATTTAGTAGTAGTAAAGTTAGGACTCCTAACTTTACTACTACTAAATGCCTTTGTGAATACCAAATCCCTTTTCACACAAAATTTCCCCAATTTTATCACAAACTAAATATATGATAATAAATAGAACATACTGGACTCCCTCCAGGCTCTTTAAGGTTGGACTTAAACAAGAAGCCAACTGCTGGAGCTGTGATAAGCAAGAATACACGATAGCCCACATGCTATTTGAGTGTCCCCTTCTGCACAACTTCTGGAATAAGATACTAGATTGCGTCAAACACACCCTAAATATTCTTCCTACAAAAGAATTCTCATACATTATTCTAGGTCCTCTAGATCCTCAACTCAAGAATGACAGCGACCCTCACTTGCTAGACCTTATGATCACTATGGCATGCAAACTGATATTGAACAATTGGAAAAACTTAAAAACTATTTCCTTCTCTATGTGTCAGGAATGGATAACCTTCCTTAGAGGTGCCGATAATATTGCACTACTGCTCTCTCCATGGCGCTACCCACAATTCGATATGGAACTCGCTTTCACTCATGATCCCCCATGAAATTCCTTTTTAAGGAAGGACTTTTCTCCTTCTGTAACTCTTCCTTTCACGAACAATATAACACACTCCCCCAAATATTACACTAGTTCCAATTGTCACCTACACCTTTAACTTCCCTCAAACACGTGAGACAATGCAATTTTATTCTTACCTGTGCGCATCTTATGTATACATTGGGATCCTTCTAGGAACTATGATATTGTACAACCATACCATATACAATTTGTGTTAAGTGGAATAACTGACTGAGCCAGAGAAAAGGTGTAAAACCCTTCAGAAAATTTTAAAAACTATTTTACAAAAAGTCTGAAATTACTCATTATGCTTTAAAAAAGTAATGCTTGAGTGTTATAATTAATACCCAAGTATTAATACACTTTCCCACCCAAAACCCAATTTTCCCTGGCAGAGAAAAGGTGTAAAACCCATTGAAAAATTTTAAACAATAATTTAGAAAAAAGATTCAAATTACTAATTATGCAATAATAAATGAATACTCAGATATCATTATTAATACCCAAATATTAATACACTTCCCCACCCAAACCTCTATTTCCCTGGCATCCCGTGTGTTAGAAGGTGGTTCTGACACTCTGAGCCGCCCGGATTTTTCGCTTTTTGAGCACCTATTTTTTGAGCTTTTACTGTGGGAGAGCCTCATAAGTTGGGACTCACCCACAGTGAACTCATGATGAAAGAGACTGCATGTGGATTTTACTGGTGTCCCCGTAGCTTGACTAGGCAGCTGCGCAGCAGCTGGAGTAAGGGGCACCGGGCTGGTTACATGCAGACACATGTGTACAGGCGTGTGCACACGTGTACGGGCTGCGCAGGGGAGATTCCTGGCGTGCGCAGCCCAGGAGCAGCTACAAAGTGAATGGTGTGGCAGGACTTACGCAGAATTGGGTGGTGACATGGAATAGGCTTTATACAATGGGAAGAAACATTTGAGGGAAAGCCAGTGTGCTTTACTGTTTTCACTGCATTACTCCCCTATGAGGATGGGGAGCACATGGGCTAGTTTCACTTTCCTAAGGCCTACAAGTTCCAGACACGCATTGAAGTCCACTGTAACTGGTGTGAGAAGAAGTATTCTGCAGAGTCCAAAGTCATATTTGTACTGCTATTGGGTCATCCAGAAATGTCATATTTCTCTGAGTCAGCTCATAACCAGGGCCTGGCAGGCTGGATTAATGACCTTCCTTCCAACAGCGAAGGCTTCCTCTCCAAGAAGAGAAGATGAGTGGAGCTACAGGCTAATCCATCAGCAGCTGTCACCTGGTGCCAGGCACCAAGCTGCACAAGGGAGAAGGCAGCGCGGGGGGGAAGGGGCTTTCAGAGACCATGTGGCAGGAGACCCCTGGACGACGCCATCTTGAACCAACCCAGAGGCCTGGGCAGGAAGGAGGGAGCAGGGGCAGGGAAGTGATGTGTCACTGTTTGATAGGACAAACAGAGACTTCCTGCCAGCCCCCTCCCCATTCTTTAAAAAGTGTTTGCACAGGAAGAGAAGCTCTCAATTTTCAATTCAAAATTATGTTTATTTAGACCTTAGTCTTTAAACAGTGGTAATACCAATAAAAAAGCAAAATAAAACAACACAATTTATACATTCTCAATGTCAAAAGTTAATAAATTATCAGTGAGGAGAAATAGTAATAATGACTTTTCTGCACAGGGCTACACCATTCTTTCTAAAAATTATACAAAGCTTAAAACATTTTTAAAATACTATGCAAATGTTAATCCTTAAAAATAGAAATAGTTTAAGATTTATAAAAGATAAAAACTAATTCTCACTAAGGAACCTTTTAACTTCCTTCATATAGTTCCCTAGTGCAATCGCAATCTCAAGATTAGGCTTTTCAGTGAATAATTTAACCGCCTGTATCCGTAGCCTTATATCATATTTTAGAAGTATTGGGCGAAGATATCTTTTACGCTGCTCTAATACTGTTGCACAATCTAACAAGATGTGCAATATATCACCTTTAGTTCCCAGAGTGCACTTACAGTACCCATCCTGATACAGCATTTTGTTTTTAGTTCTTCATTTACTAACCAGGGATTTATACCTATTCTCAGTCTTAAAATCTCCTGTCTGTACCAGTGGTTTGGTAGAATATCCAGATAAGGGAACCAGTTTTCATTTAGCCATGCATCTCTCATAAATTGTACTGATTTTTCTTAGCCAGATAATCCATATCTGCTCGTCTAGAGGCTACTAGCCCTTTATTTCTGAGATCGCTTTTACTGAATTCTACATTCAGGGAATCTAGACAAATTTTCACCTTTACATTCTCACAGACCAATAATATTTCCTTCCTTATCTTTTTAGCCCATTTTAGGTTACTACATTGAATCTCTTTTCTGCACCACTGAGATATCTTTTGGCCTGTTTCTTGATCCAAACGTTTCCAAAATCTTATTAAAATCATTTGTGACTGAACCCTCCATGCAGTAGTGCCTAGCACTTTTCTTATTGCTTGAATCATTGACGATTGTGGCAATGACAGCAGAGTTTTCAGGCACCTCCCTTCCTCTAGATCCCAATCTTGTTTACCACTTAAATAGAGAACTTCTGCTCCATAAAGTACTTGTGGAGGTATCATCGCACTAAAAGCCTTTAACAGTGGTCTGTGGGACATATCTCCATAGTCTCGATTAAATTTTTTCAGACCACAGATCGATGTGTAAGCTTTCGCTTTCTGGGCTTCTATGTGAGTATGCCACTTTAAAGACCTATCAAACCACATCCCAAGGTAGCGATATTCATTCACTATTTCTAGCTTCTGGTCTCCTAAAAACCAGTTAAAACTGATCACTTTTTGCCCAAAGCATAAAATTTTTGTCTTTTCCATATTTACAGTTAAAAGTTTCCTTTCACAATATTCATTAAAAATATTCAACTTTCTTTGAAGGCCTATTTCAGTCTGATCCAGAATAACCAGATCGTCAGCATATAAGAGGCAGGACACTTTATTTCCATCCATTCGTGGACTGGCACTTCTTTCAGCCTCAAGGCTTACTGGTAGATCTCCTAAAAATATGGCAAATAACAGGGGGCCAGCACGCAGCCCTGTCTAAGGCCATTCTTAATTGCTATTTTGGGCGTCAATGACCCTTCTGTGTCTCTAATTATTTGTGTCCAATTTCCGCTATGAAGCTCTTTTATTAATGCCAACAAACCTTCGGGAATGTTTCTCTTTACAAGGGTATCCCAGAGCACCTTTCGGTCGACTGAATCAAATGCTGCTCGGAAATCTATAAAACAACAACACAACTTACCATTTTGTTCTATTGATTTACGTGCCACTGCCCACAAAGCGAAACAGTGGTCGATCGTGGAGTGGCCTTCTTTAAAGCCCCCCTGTTCAACTGGTACAATTGAAAATTCCTCTACCCAATTCTGTAATCTGTTCAGAATTATTTTTGAGAAGACTTTTTCCCCAATATCTAGTAGGTTAATCAGTCTGTAATTTTGTGGTGCATTCATATTACCTTTTTTATGGACTGGCCTTATTATAGCCCCTTTCCAATTCTTTGGTATTTGTCCACCATCTAAAATTGCCGAGAACATGAGGGAAAAAAATCTCACCCACCACATCATCTGTGACTTTATTATTATTGCGGGGAGATTATCTGGTCCTGCAGCTCGTGTTAATTTTAATTTACTTATTATGTCTTTTACGTTCTGTTCTGCAAAATCCGATTTCAATTCTTCCATTAACTCTTGCCACGGCTGGGGCTCTTCAACTTCTTGTTCTCTACGCGGGCTATACAATTCCTTCAGGTAATTCTCCCATGCTGCCTCATCTACTGCACAATTCATTGCCCCTACTGGGTGATCAGCTGCTACTTTTACCAGCTTCCAAAACTGTCTTATATTTTTTGATTCAATAGATTCCAGCAGATTTTCCCAGCATTTATCTAAGGTACGCCCTTTTTGCACTCATAGTCAATTTTTTATACTCTCCTTTCAATTTATTAAGATAACTTTGACTCTTCTGGTCAAATTTTTTACTAATGCTTCTTATAGCTTTCCTTAGCTCTCTTTTTTTCTTTAGACAGTCTATAGTAAACCATTTTGGCCGCCTAACTGGTGTTTTTTGTTGGTCTATTTTATCTTTTTTTAATTCTATTCGAAGGCATTGCACCACTTGGTCTATTTTTCCCTCATACCATTTCAGCTTCTTGACCCCTAATTCTCCCAGGAGTACCTTCTGTTGGAATTTTCCTAATTTTTCTATGTACTCTTCCGTTAATCTGGTTGTCACTCTTTTAGGATATTCCACTTGTTGTAAAATTACTTTATCTCTGGGTTTCGGGGTTCCCCCTTGAATCTTCAGCTTCAGTGGATTGTGGTCACTGCCTTCTTCCCTAAATATCTTAAAATCCATTATGAGTGAAAAATTCCAGGCAAACATAAAGACATAGTCTATCGGGCAATTCTGAGTGCCTATTTTAAATGTCTTCTTTGCTGGGCAGTCTGATTCTAATCTGCCATTAAGGCAGAATAGACCCTTTGTGCCTAGATAATTGCCCAGGTCTTTATCCTGTCTTGTTGGTTCACAGGCTAGGAAAGTTGCTTGTTTTATTTCATATGCATCTAGTATATCCCTATGCCAGATGTCTACCTTCTTTGGGTACAATTTATGATTAAAATCCCCCACGATAAAAAACATATCCAAATCATACTTTTCACACAGCAAATCTATATCCTCTTTAAAATACCCCAGCTCAATTCCATACTCCTTAGCATTCTCCCATTGCATATACACATTTATGATGATCACATTTTCATTTTTTGTTTCAGAAAACAGCAAGGAGAGTCTACATACCAGGAGCCATTTACATTTTACTTTCAACAAGATCGCATTATTAGCTACTTTTGTAGACAGTAGGGTCATGATCCCCCCTGATGAGCGACCAAACCTTTTTTTCTTGGCTGGTCGGTGGAACTGGAGAAAGCCATCGAATATTGGGGTTTCGTCGCATAGCCAGGTTTCTTGCAGACAAATAATTTCAACATTTCTTACTAATTTATTTATACATTCTTGTTTTAATATGTCTCCAAGACCATTTATATTCCATGATAGAAAATTTAGGCTATGCGACACCCCTTTATCCTATTCCACCTCACTTAGACCTCCATCTTCAACCATATCTTCCCTATACCACTGGGAGGGGCCTGCGGGACTACTTCTTTGACTCCAGTTACCCCATAAGTTATCGTTGACTGAGTTATTAACTACTACATTCAGGGTACTCCCTCCTTCTTCTTTATCCTCCCACAGCCTCACCTGTCTCTTACCAAGACCTGCATGACATTTAAGGAAGCTGCTTCCTGGATGGCAATATCCCTTTAGTTCTCTCTCTGTAATTAACCTTATACCTTCCTGCTGTATCTCTCCCTCAGCTTCCAAAATTGCCAATTTTACCAGGTCAGAATAGAGTAGTACTCTTGTAATTTCCTTTCCATTTATATTTTCTATAAAGCCCACCTGTCTCAAATCTTTTGTTCCTATGCCCCTCAGGCTAGGGCATCTAGAAAATGAAAATAGGATTTGGGATCTATTTAAGGGTATAATTTTCCTTGTTTTTTTTCCCTTCTTTTCGGGATGCTCTGGTTCGAGGTACAGCCATTTATTGCCTCCCACCTCTAACCCTATCTCGGGGATCTCTATATCCACCTGTCTGGTATTTTCCCTCCTATCATACCCCTGTTTATTTTTTACATCTATTTTCCCTTGTTGTAGGCCTGTTACTCCTTGACTTTGATACTTCTGGATTTTTATTTTGTTACCCGCATTGTTTAATTTTAGATCTATTTTTGCTTTTAATTGATCCTTTTTTGGGGCTGTACTACTCTGAATATTTACTTGCTTATTGGGGCCCTTCTTCTTGCTCTCAGCTCCGGGGATCTTGGTGGGTACCCTTAACGATGCCGGGATTTTTAAGTTATCCACTCTCTCCTTTCCCTTATTTTTTCCCCTTATTTCTACTTTAGATTTCATCTTTCTGCCGAACTTTCTTTTGGCTTGACCCCTATTGTACCGGGAGCTATATCTTAAATTCTCCCCTCTTCTTTTTACCAACATCGGACATTTAGATATATAAACGTTATGGAAGGTTTCTGGGATGTCTTTCTGTTCTGTAGACTGGATATCTGCTACTGGCCTCATCATATACGGCATCTGGCCTCTGATGCCTTGCAGCTCCTCCTCAATCTTTTTCAAATATAGGGGCATATTAGCAAGACCCACGTTAAAATTATCGCCGTTTTAGCGGCAGGAAACTGCCGCTAAAACGGCGATAATGGGCTTGATAATATGCGTTATAGAATTCCAATAGAAGCCCATGTTAGATGTGCAGGACATCTAACCTGGGCTTCTATTGAATTCCATAACGCATATTAGCAAGCCCATTATCGCCGTTTTAGCGGCAGTTTCCTGCCGCTAAAACGGCGATAATTTTAACGTGGGTCTTGCTAATATGCCCCATAGTTTTTGCGTGTTCAAAGCCCCGTTATTTAACATTGTAACTTCCAGTATCCCTTTCAGAGTTTTCTGAAACATCATCAATATGTCCATAAATGATGGAGAAGGGGTTGCAGAGATGTCTACATTTTGTAGACTCTCTCTCTCTGGATCATCTATTCTTTCTATTCGCGATAGTTCCTGCTGATCTTGCTGGTCTTGGTTTCTGATCTGTTTGGAGTATGGTACCGAAATATTTGGTATATCCCCCCAGTCAATTATCTTCTCTTTACTATTATTCTCCATTTGGCCTAAGGACACCGGTTCCTGTGCTTGCATTGAGAATAGTCTGGGGGAGGATGACAGACGCGGTGCTGTTATTGAGGGGTGTTGACTTAAAAGGGACTGGTTTATCAGGAATGATGCCTCCGGGAATTCTTCAGAGAGTTCTACCATGCCATTTCCATTTCCATTTTGTTGCACTACTTCTTCTTCCACGGATTCCACTGGTTGATCTATCCGTTTATAATGTTTACCTAAGAAGTCCTTTATAGATGTAGCGGCTAACATACTCCCATTGATCGCTTTCTGGGACTTTTTAGTGGCTTTTTTGTTTTTACTCTTTTGCAGCTCCTTTTTGGCCTCTCTCTGGCGCTTGCCTGGCTCTCCTGACTCTCTTCTAGGGTCCTAATCTCCCCGGAAGACTCTCTCCTTCCAGAGCATTGCTCCGTCGTTTTCTGCTTCCTTTTTGGTGCCATCCTCCCTTGTCTATCGCGGGCCTGTTCCTTTTTGTGGTGATCTTAGTAATTTCCAATTATAATGTGCATCTAATTTTATGCTCTTCCTTGCTTTATCCCCCTTTCCTTGCCCCCTATACAGCCAATTTGTCAATTAGTCGGTGCTTGAGTGGGGCAATTTGGTACTACATTCATCCATCCATTCGTTCTTACACTTACCTCTGTTGTGCCTTAGCCCACCTTGCCTGCCAATTCTCCTTTGAGGTTATGTAACTTTGTTAGTGTCTTTGCCGCCTCTCCCTTTCCACTTTCTTTCTACTGGGGAGGTGCTCCAGTTGTTGCACCCCCAGCTTTCTAGGAGTCTTCTTAGGTGTGCAGGATCTCTTACAAAAGCGGCCTTCCTGCCTTCTCCTCCTTTTCCGGCATCCGGGGCTAATCGCCTTCCCCTGCCTGCTCCTGTCCGTAGATTCCTTCAGATCGGGGTTCTCTCACTGGAGCCTTTTACTATGGCTCCAGCAACTCTTTTCCTCTCTCGGTGATCAAACCCCTTTGATTACTGGCGGGGCCGGCGGGGCCCGGTTTTGCCACGTTTTGTCCAACTTATCCGTTGTCCTGCTACCAAGAGGGCCAGTGCACGGCACGATAGCCTCCTCCTCTCGCGTCCCGTAGCGTCCTGCAACTCACAATTCCTGCGGCGGCGGCGCAGGCTGCGTCTCTGGCGTCGTGGCGTCGCAACGTAGCACAGCGTCGTCGACAGGCAAGGCTAGGCAGCAACAACAGAGGCCGATTATCTGGGGTGTGGTCTGCTGAGGCAGAGGGTGCTGGAGCCTGGTGCAATGGGCAGTTGGAAGGAGGAACCCCCTGACTGTCCCAGGATCCTGAACAGCGCCAGGAGAAGAGTCCAGGACCAGTGCGCAGAAGCAGGGGCCTCGGCGCAAGGAGAAGAGAGGCCCAGGAGAAGAGCCAGGTGAGAGGCTGGCGCAGGGAGCCAGTGAAGACAGTTCCCTGCTGAATCCACCCTCTGTGAGACCCAGAGGGCGAAGGAGAGTGCTCCCAGTGGCTGGGGAGCGCCACCAGGAGCAAGAGGAGGTGAAAATGGTGCAGATCGGTACCCTGGGGGCTGAGATATGCCCCCCAGAAGGTAGGCGACCTTTGACTGCCAAGAAGACCGACGACGAAGTGCGTGGTGCTCCGCCGCCGGTCTTGAATGTGCCCCCGGGGTGGGTCAGGTCCCGGGGGCTGCCCCCAACAGAAGCTAAGGCGGGGAGCGCCGTTGCGCTCCCCGTGAAGGTGGTGAAAAGGGGCCTGGGATCCCAACTCCGGGTCCCGCTGAAGGCGGGGGGTGCTGTTGCGCCCCCGCGAAGATGGAAGTCGGGGAGCACGTCGCGCCCCCCGTGAAGGTGCCCCCGCAAGGTGCCAGGAGCCCACCCTGCCCCAGCCGAAAATGAAACCGGGGAGCGCCGTCGCGCTCCCCGTGAAGATGGGGAAGGGGCCCGGGATCCCAACTCTGGGCCCTGTGCGAGGAGGAGGAGGTGGGGAGCACCATTGCGTCCCCCGCAAAGAGGTCTCTAGGGGCCCGGGATCCCATCTCCGGGCCCCGAAGCGAAGCCGGGGCGCGCCGTCGTGCTCCCCGTGAAGACGTGCCCGTGGGGTGCCAGGAGCCCACCCTGGCCCCCGCAGAAGAGGAAAGTCGGGGAGCACCGGCACGCTCCCCGTGAAGCTGGTGAGGGGGCCCGGGACCCCATCCCCGGGCCCCGACGTGATGGAAGGCGGAAGGGGGGACTGCCGTTGCACTCCCCCGAGGTCCAGCGAGGGCCGGAGGAGCCGGCAAAGGCCTGCGCGTCTGCCCGCCGGATCGGGCAGACCAGAATTGCGGCGCCGGCTCCTGCGGCAGCACATGACGGTGCTGGCCGGGCGGGGAGCCGGTGGGGGCAGCCGCAGGCGGGCTCCCCGGGCTGCCCTCCAACGAACAAGCAGGCGGGGTCCCGGGTGGGACCGGGACCCCGAAGACAAGAGAGGAGCTGCCAGGGGCCCGAGTGGGACCGGGCCCCCAAAAACAAGCAGATCGGCCGGGGCTGGGCTCCCCGAGCCGTACCACTCACCTGGGGGTCCGGGTGGGACCGGACCCTCCAACCCAGTACCGACGCAGCCGGAGGCCCACATCGCGGCTCTCCCCAAAGCAGCGGGAGAGCCGCTGCTCTAATATTCAAGAGCGCCCATAATGCCTTGCAGGCCCGGACCGGCCTGCAAGGGAAAGCAGCGTTTGCTCGGGTGGTGGTGGCCCCAGGAGGACGGGGTCACCACCAAGTGAGTGCAGAGGTGCAAGGGGAGCTGCAGGAGAACGCAGCCTCCCCAGCACGAAGAAGAGAAGTCCCTCCCTAAGTCTCTGGGGACTCGGAAGAAATAACCCCTCAAGGGCTCAGCCAGCCTTTTAACACCTTCTGGGCTGGAACTTTTGTTCTACAGCTTGGGGTGTATTGAGAAGTGCACCAAGGGATGAAGGGCTGAGTACAGCAAGGGGGTGTATTGAGAAGTGCACCAAGGGATGAAGGGCTGAGTAGGGGATGTCTGGAGAAGGGCATCCCCTGGAGGTGAAGAGGTGTAATTGCACCAGAAATGCATTTACTAACGTTATTTCTTGTAGAGGGACTGAAAAGCACATGTGTAATGTGAAGTACCTGTGTAAGGTGAAGTCATAAGCCAAAATGGGGTTATGTTGCTGGACATTCCTGCTTGGGTGTCTGGCTGTATTTGCGTAATCCTGTGATTTCATCTGTGATGCCTATTAGAGGTTGTAATTGCAATGCATTCTAATGACCAACAAATGTGATGAGTACTGTCACTCTAAAGTGATGCTTAAACATGTATTCTTGCTGCTGCGCTTAGGTGAAGAACAACCCCGACTGTTAGCCCCTCAGATGTAGAGGTGTATACTTCTTGGTCAGTAGGAGATGCTCAGTTAGGGTTATATGTCACCAGGGCAGGTGTGCCTAGATTAAATGCTTGTTGAGGTAATGGGGGGGGGGTCGCCACTGGGATGGTGCCAGTGCGCAGGGCCCTCGCTCCAGGTTATGTTCAACTAATTGCATTAGGGGGCAAGAGGATGTGCCTACATGGGAGTGGTGGTACTAGACCACACCCCCCTGCGGGAGGGGTGGAGATGTTATGCAATTTCACAAAGTAATTCCAACAGCTTATGTATATTTGTAAATTGGTGCATAGTATTGAGTAGTGTGTGTGTTTAATAAATGTACTCTTACTTTTATAAAGCAAAGTACAGACTGGACAATCAATTATTGAGTGTTATTTCTGCGCACCTGTAATGGCGATTACTAGCCCACACCACCTCCCTTGAGTAAGCCTCAGACTGCTCTGCAACGCTACCCTCTGAGAGTCAGGCGCTACAATTGGGTGTTTGGTTCCCAGTGAAGGACAAATGTAGTCATGTTATTTGTGCAGGCCTCACAGATACTGCCTCGTTTTCCAACACCGTGCCAGAGAAAAGGTGCAAAGATCTTTTAAAATTATAATATCCTTATATGGTAAATAATTTAAAATTAAGAATTGTACTTTTAAAAATTAATACCCATGTATTAATATACTACCCCACTCAAAACCCCTTATTCCCTGGCATCCTGTGCCATAGAAAAAGAGTATAACCCTTAGTAAATTTTGATTTATTTTTCTAGAAATTAGATTCAAATAGTTTAATATTAGATTTTGTTCTACAAAAAATTAATACTTGGGTACTATAATTACAACCCAAGTATCAATACACTACCCCACCCAAAACCCCTATTTCCCTGACAACCTATGCCTGATAAAAGGTGTCAAATCCTCTATATTTTTTAATAAGTTTAATTAGATAATAAATTAATTACTTTAAATTCCTTTAAAAAATATTTACCAATTTTTATAAAATAATAAAGTTAGAATTACTTTTTAAAATACCTATTTATTATTAATTTGGAATTACACAATAATTAAATTAATACTACCATCCCCTACCATAGAAAATGTGACACGCTAACAAACGTTTTACAGACAACAACAAAAAAACTTTAAAAAGTCAATACTTACCAAAAAATCTTTCCTTAATCGCTGTAATAGCATGTGTTGTAATGGTAATTTCATTGTAATGGCATGCGTTGTAATTCCATGCATTGTAATGTTTGTTTCATTGTAATGGCATGCGTTGTAAAAGCATGCATTGTAATGCATGCGTTGTAATGGATGTTTCCCGTTTGGAGGGTGCTGAGCCCACATGGCCTCATTGCGGTGACCCTGTATACCAAAGGGGGCCGACAGTGGATTACTTGGGCCGGAGTGTGTGACCTATGTACGCCGTGTGTAGGGCAATCACACCGAAGAGTCGGTGCCTGATAGTGAGCAACACAGCAAACCTGTATGCCAGTATGGTCAACTGTTTAGGTCGTGGCCGGGACGAAAGGATTACTGCCGTGACTATTTGGTCTAGCCTGCCAACTGCACTTGACAGTTTTCCCGAGGATCACAGGATACCGCTGAGGATGTCGCACCAACCCCAGAACTCTGGCCAGGAGCCAGAGAACTCCCTTCCCTCTTTGCTAGGGTAAACGCAACTAACCTTTTGTGTCCGGTGTGCAGCAGCAGCTAAAATCACTGGAAACCGGCTGGAAGAGCTGCTTGGTAGGAAGAGCCTAGCCGGGTGCTGCCACACTCACTGTGAATGGCTCGACTTCATCCTACAGAATATGGACTTGGGAGCACCTGAGGAGAGGGCACCCACTGCACCGCTGAACACTGCCACACCACCGGAGCGGGTAAGACAGGAACCAAGCCTTTTGGGCCCGGGGGGGATCCACTGCTGAAGGTGCCGCGGCACCATAGACACTTTTGACTGAAACCCTGAAGAGTCAAAAGGGAACGGTTGAAAATGTTGCTTTCCCTGATGCAGCCACCAGTGAATGAGGAGTACATTACACGAAGGAGGGTGGGACAGGGATTCACATGACATCTGCTATAGCCCCACCTCAAGGGGGATTGTGTTGTTGCATTTGAATGTCGCATTATTTTGCATGTATAGAGTTAGAACTAAAATACTTTTTCTTATAAAGCAAGTATTTGGCTGGACATTGATTTATTATTCATACTGTGTGCACTTTGAGTTATGAGTCATGTGCAGGTGTTTATATGATGTCACTGCATCACAAAACCCAGCTACATCATCTCAGAATGTTGCTCTTCTGTAGAATGCTGAGAGCGCTGGGGTGAGCTGTTCAAGACTTCTAGCGGTTGCCTCCTGAATGTTGTAGCAGGTTCTGCTTTGGCTCCATTGAGTTTACCTGAATTTATACAAATTGTGTGTCTGTATTCTCTTCTGGCGGCACAACACAAATTTCCTTTTATAGAGTGTCTTTGACAGAAGATTACTTGAGAGGTACGTTTTTTCATTCACTATTTCTTTATGACGTTGGTGTTCTCTTCCTGTGTAGTCCACACTGGAGAGACATTCCCTAAGTTTAGATGTGGTTATATGGCTTAAGTATAGATCTTGGTGTAGGGGTTACATGTCTGCTTTCCTTCATAGTTTGATTTAGGGACCCAGGCCATGCACTTGAATATATTGCTGTCATTGATAATTGCCCCCAAGTAGGGAAAAGTGGGAATTTGTTTACATGTAAGTAAATATGTTGGTTTATGGGCATACTACTTTTTCAACCCAGTGCACCTGGGCCTCTGTTGTTTTTCTTGTGTCTGGCGCTTCTTTATTACTAGCGGTTTTGCCGGGGGTAGGGAGGGGGGCAGAAGAGCACACATTATATTGAATTTAGAGATCCAAAGTTTGATGAGACCATTTGCTTATTCCTCTTCCTCCTGCTGCCTTGAACTAAAAGAATACACATTTTCTTTTGGCATCCAAAATGCTAGTGATTAGATAACATTTTGTAACCTATCACACATTTACTCTGAGAATCTTTTTGTTTCTTGTATAAAGTACACATAGAACATATCTATGATGGACCATTACATCCTTTCCTCTTCCTCCCAAACAAACTGGAAAGGAGACTGCTGTCACCTAACTTTCTTTTGCTTTGTGTGAAGTGCGCTGGCACTCCAATGGATATGAGTCTTGCTGTATAAAGACTACAAATAAACTAAGCAATACATTCATTATAAATCTTAATTCGGTAGATAAAATCACCATAAAAGAATGCAGGTCAAAGACATTAATATAAATACAAAAAGTATAATTACTCATGGACAAAAAGACAATTAGTCAGGTCTCGTTCTCCTGGACGCTCAGGCTGCACGCAAAGAGGATAAAACAGTAAAAATCACATACTCAGTGGGAAGCGTCTGAAGATACATCAAAGCTGGCCTAACTTGTTTCAGATTCAAAGATTTCAACAAGGGGATTAAAAAACACTTCCTCAGCCAGCTATATTAATAACAAAACATTGTAAAATGCAGCATAACCTGTGCAGACAAATTGTCGCAGCCGCAGGGTGCCCTTACCTCACGCCATACCCATCCACCTGGAGTTGCCAAAAAGTAATGCAATTGATTTAACCTAAACCTGGCCAATAAGAACCTATCATGCTGTGAGCGAATTATGACAAGACACGGCTCCATCCCCTGCACAGTTTTTAACAGCATGTGACCTCGAACTTTTGGCTTCTGAAGTTCTAAGCATTCTCTCTCCAAATGAGAGCGTTCCAAAAACACCCATTTGACACTCCCCAGCTTGTGCACGGAGAGAAAGGTAGGGTCCACAAAAATATCAGACCTACCTGTAGAGGAAAAAGCTGCCTTGACATAGGCTATCCATGGTATACTATTTACCCGATCCAGAGCCAAACAGTCTGTGAGGATCAACCAGCTTAGTTACAATCCTGCCCTGCTCCAAGACTTATTCCAGCACAGGAGTGGGTTTAAGGACGAAACTTGTTGAAGCCCAAGCTCCGCACGCATGGAAAAAGCTGGGGTAAACTGAGGGACTTGAACCATCTTGGCTAAAATTATTCACCACCGTTTGGATCCGATCCAACTTGGCATACGCCCAGACCTCACTGCTATATCGAAGGTGTGAGATGCACTTGGCCTGATAGATTTTTAAGAGATCCCTTGGTACTCTTGAGCGAAGCCTGTGAGTGAAACTAAAAACGGCCCCATTGTTTTCACGAACTCTGATCTTTTTGCCTCGACCAAAGGTTTCCAGCAATCATTAACGTCAAATAAAACTCTCAAGTAAGGGAACGCCTTAACTTTGCCCAGGGTAAAATTAGACACCTTAAAAGACTTGCTGCTTGTTGATTTGGGGCCCACTACCATTACTTATGACTTCGAGAAGTTAACCGACAAGTCAAGGTTCCCCATAAAAGACACGTACCTGGCCAGCAGTAAATCCAACCCGTGTGCGGTCCGAGCCATAAGGACCGTGCCAACTGCATATAATAAAACAGGGAGAAATCTATCACCAACCTTTGGGCAATCAGCCGAAACTGATAAAAGCGCAGACTCAAGCCAGTTCACATACAAGGTGAACAAAAAAGGGGTAAGTGTGCGCCCCTGACGAACACCAAAGCTCGTCAAAAATGAACAAGTACTGGCTGAGCCCTGAGAAAAACACACCAAGTCTGAAGTCTTTGAATGAAGATCAGCTAAAAGGGCCACAACACTAGGATCAACCCCTTTCTCACTAAGCAAAGCCTAGCGTTTCACTCGGTTCACCCGCTCGAATGCGGACGTCAATACAATGTAATGCTTACATGTTTTGAATTTTTGGTTCCCCAAATAGAAGTTTGTATCTACTAATACAGATGGTTAATAACATGGCTATTCGATCAAAGTTTGTAATGCAAGCATTTGATACGCGAAATTGTAAACATAAGTTGTTTGCCTTTTCTATATCTTCAGCCGCTGGCAAAACCCGAGTGGAAAAATATCTGTAGTGAATAAAAGGGAGATTTTCCAATCTTTCACGGAGGAAGTCATGATATTATTAAAGATTAGAAGGCAAAAATGATATATTGCGAATCTGTTTACTATTGACTACTTGCTGCAATGATATCATAAAGGAATAGCGATGCCAAGGTTCCAAACACGTGCCAAGTATCTGAAGCCCTCTTTGAATAATTCTTAGAAAAAGATCAGCAACGTGTCCAGTAAAACTGGCAGGGCCAGAAGCAGGATAATACATAGCAAGGCAGCAGACAAACAAAAGGGTCAAACAAATCTGAGAGGATTTACAGGAGTAGGGCCAAGGGGCAAGCCAGCAGGAGCAGGCTTCAAATATCCAAAAAGAGGAGGAGCTGAAAGCTGTCATTGACTCTTGAACGAGCCAAGAGAATATGGACATGTGCTTCATCAGTTCTATGACCGAGGGTTGGAATTAGGCTGGAGGGAAAGAAGAAAAAGGCAGTCAGAGGAGATAGTAGAAGACCTAAGGATAGGGGTGAAGGATTGTTAAAGAAAGTGCAAACAAGAACAAAACCAGTAAGTCAAGGAATAGCATTAAATGAATAGGAAGAAATCCCACCTGAGTAGCTCAAATCTAAAAAGTTGAAATTAGCACAGGAAGCACCAAGGAGAATGGGTGAGATTCAATTTCCACCTTCTTTTTCTTCTTCGTACCTTTATTACCGTTTAAAACAAACCAACAAATATAAAACATACAGAGGCAGTAAAAATGACAATTTATTGCCCATTTTGGACCTTTTTTTTCATATCTGTTGTATTATTTCAAATCAATAATATCAACAGTGAAGCCACACTAAAATTATATGTAGTACATTTTTGAATCGCTTCATTTAGTAACTAGCAATATAAAACATATACGTTCCCATAAGTAAATCAGGGCCTCCTCACTTGAGTAAAATTCAAACCTTTTAACAATGGAAATCACAAAACATAATAAAATGCAAAGTGTCTTGTTTCGAAAAAGAATCACAGCCTCAAGGGTCAAGACATTTCCCCTGATTCCAACCTTTTGGACATTAGACAATGCACCAGATTCAGTCTCAACCTAGTAAGCAGGAAATGGTGATTGATATCAGTAAAATAAAGACAAGTATGGTCCAATCTGAAACTCAGATTTCCTTATGGTAAGGACATTCACCATGGTTGATTTAGTTCCATAGTCACTCTGTTTAACTTTTAAAGTGCAAGAAAATTATTTTGAGTTCAGATCAGATTAGATTTCTTTATACTCTCTGGATTTTCAAATAGTTCCGGGCGACCTAATGCCTCAAAGCCAGATTTGACATAGCTTAGCCACTGAATCCTAGCTGCCCCATCCATATTCAGGCAGTCCCTTAAGAAGATTCTACTTAGTGCAATTTCAGGATTCAACCATACCAAAAGCCATCTCATCAAAAGGCGAAGTGCAATGTAAACCAGGCCTAATTCTTCATATGTAATATAAGCTGGAGCACTAGGAGGGAGAGCCACTAGTCGTCCGTTAAATTTGTTTAACAGTTTGTAACAAAGAAGTGTCCACATTCCCCCCATATTTCACTGCCATAAGTCAGTGCTGCAACACATTTGGTGTTATAAATCTTTAACAGCACTTGAGTAGGTTTATTCATTAGCTTTGCGGGAAAATCATAAATTGAGGCCACAGACCTTGAAAATAAATATTTTTTAGAAGTTAATATCAAAGAGCAGGACCCTCTGTCACCGAACTGTAAACCCTGATAAGTAAAGTTCATAACTCTAATGATTCCACAACCCAGGACCTGATGCTGTCTGTTTTTGTGGATCTTGGACCAAAGATCATGTTATGAGGCTTGCTAAAGTTGGTACTAAGGTCAAGAGTTGACATAAATCTAAGGAAGGAATCCAGTTGTCACGATTCGCTCCCTGCGCTCTCGTGCCCTCCACCTGTGGGACTTTCCACTGTTATAATAAACTGCTTGATCCTCCCCTTCATGCACATACTGACTTCCAACCATTTGGACTCTACTTGGAAATGGCCATCCATTCCTAATCCATGCCAGGTTTTGTGGAAGCCAGCCTGCTCATGCCTGAAACTCCATTACCTAGAATTCCCTGCTCACTGCTTCGTCTCCACCCCTGCAGGCCAAGGATGGGTGGAGGAATTCAGCTCACCTGTGGCTGGCTGCTGCTAGCCTGATGCATATGATTACTGTGAGCTCTTTTAAGCCCCAGCTCCCTTCAGTCCAGCGTTGGTCATTGTAGCTGTGCACCGGTGAGACCAACTCTTGTTTCCAGTGTTTCCTGAGCTTTTGATATCCTTGTTTTTCCAGTGTTTCCTGAGCTTTAGTTATTCCTTGTTCCTGAGCTGCTGCTGTTTCCCTTGGTCCTGAACTAGCACTGCCTGCAGTGCTACCTTGGCTCTTGAGCTTTTGCTCAATTCTTGTTCTTGTTCCAGCACAGCCCTCAGTGCTACTTTGTTTTCCTGACTCCTGATCCAGCACTATTCTAGTATACCCTTGTAGCCTTCCCTTCTGTATATCCTTTTCCAGTCCCTGCCTTTCTTCCCATTTCCTTGGTTCCAGTTCCTAGTTTGCTGTCTTTCTATTCCTGCTGTCTTGCTTCTATTACCTTGTATGTTTGTTACTTGCTTTCTGCTAAGTGTGCCCTGTGATTTCCTTGCTTTCCTGTTAAGCACTCCTCCTTGCTAGCTCCTTGTCTATCATGCTTGTGTATAGTTCTACCCCCTTGCTGTTACTGCCTTGCGTGTTCCTGTTTGATCGCCAGGATCCGTGGGCACAGCTGACAACCTAGGTGGTGTTTCTTGTTCACTGTAAGTATTGTCTTTGAGTTAGATTTATAACATCACCATAGGTATCAGCTCCACAGACCCTGCCTTTTGTTAGGTTTTAAAACCCCATTCTTGCTATACACTCGTTTCATGTTATATTAGGTTAGCAGTGTGTGGCTAAATAGACACCATTTGTATTCACGTTATGCAACCCACTGAGTTATCCCTGCAACGTGCAAGCTTTAGTTAGCGAGTGTGACTCCATTTTGTATTTCGTAAACACTATTAGGCTGTGCCTGAACTAGGCCTCATTATTTGTATTGCTTGCCTCAGCAGAACACTGTATTTAGTTATTATTTTCTTCTCTGTTCAAGGCTGCTTCCCGGCTTACTAATGAATAGACCATTCTGCCCTCACATACCTATCAGAGTGTGTAGTTCTGCTCCCACTTTAGGAGAAGCTGAGACCCAGCACGGTAACCTTGAATTTGTGATAAGCCTGTACCCATCTGGCAGGTGGTAGCCATCCTTCTGTGCCTCCTTTGTTCATGTCTGGCCTAAGCTGGTAACTTTCCACTGTGGGCGTGGTTGGAGGTTCTTGGAGGAATGATTAGGTGTTGCAGACTGTTGGGGAGCCAGTCCCTCGGCAGACATCTTAGGGTGCAGGTCAGATTGGACTCCCCTGCAGAGTATTGCTAATAAAAGCCTGTTTGTATTCTCTACTGTCTGACCGACTCTTCATTACTTGGGAAGGCATAGCAGGTGGTTGTAAATAACCCGGGTGGCCCCTAAGGGCCACTTCCTTCACTTTGCATGCATATCCTATATGTGGGTATTTGCAGTCACTATCTGTAACATCAATTGTGGGTGAGGAACTTACTGAGCTTCAGTCTTACCATGTGGAGCTCCCGAGTGCTTTACCCCACATTCCCTTTATTGTTAATGTTGTTTCATATATATGTCTTGCACATTCGTCCTGGGTGTAGTTATTCTGAATGCTAAACCCCTCATGAGTGCCTGTCCTTTCTGAGTCTTAGCCATCTTGTTCCTTTGTGCAGGCTTCCCCTTTGGGTCTTTTTCTCCTCTGACTTCCTGTGTGAGCATGGGCAGCGCTGTACTCAGTGTTCTGCTTACGTTTTCTAACCAGTCGCCAGTCTTTGCCTAAGTCCCTAACTGTGTTCCAGACATAGTCCCGGACAGTCCCTGACACCCGTAGGTATTTAAGACCTAGAGCTGTTCTGGCTAACAAAACTGCATTGTCTGCGTAGAGGAGAACTGAAATTATTCTACTCCCGAAACGTGACAGATCATGGCCTACACTTATTAAATAAGTCTCCAAATGATTAATGTATAAAGTAAATAGAGAAGGGGCCATATGGCACACTTGCCTCACCCCTTATTTTAATTCAAATTCATCCGTACAGGCACCATCCACATTATATCTTACTGAGGCCCTCAAATTCATATGTAGGTCCACTAAGAAGTGGACTATGCCCACATCGACTCCCATAGAACTCAACAGTGGCTGGAGTGTACTCTTGTTTACCCTATCAAATGCATCAAATGGTCCAGAAAAGCCATGTGTAGACTATCTCTTCTGGCCACTGTGTATTTATTTACAACTAAATATAAATGTAAACATGATCAATAGTTCCCCTTCCTGTTCTAAAACCAAATTGTAAGTCTGAAATAAAGTGATTATGTTCTGCCCAAGCTGTTGGTCTAGCTAGATCACTCCCCCTAACACATTGATGTTGAGTCTATAAGCGAAATCAGCCTGTAGGAGCGAGGATCATTCTTGTCAACTTTCTTAAAAACAGAAATTATTATCCAATGTGACCATGAAAGGCGAATCCCTTCTCGAGAAGCAGCATTTACGGTTTGCGTGAGTATAGGGTACAAAGATTAATTTCTGATTTATTTAAATCAGACCAGACCCCATCAGTGCCAAGAGCTTTGTTCTTAGTCAGCCAGATAATCGCTTTAGTGGCCTCCCCTAACTGGAAAAGTATACAAGGTAAGCCTTGCGAGACTGGCAACTCTACCCTTGACACTAATTCTTGTGAATTATATATCTGTTTAAAATGTTCATCCCATTTATCCAGTGCAATATGAAAGCACACAACAAGTCCTTCGTCTTTAGAAAAGATTAAATGGTTCACTATCTCCCAGAACAAGGAACTTTGCTTAGGAGTGCTAGCTACAAAGGTTATTCCCAGGCTTCATGCCTTAAGTGATTTTTCCTCTCTTTTAAGGCTACTTTGTAACTTTGGCGACAAGACGCAACAACCAGCCTATCCCTGGATTTTGCGTTTATGGCATTTATTAGGTCATGGTGCACCGCAGAACAGTTCTTATAAAGCCACCTATATTGATGGGCTGAAAAACCCTTGTATTGTCACTTCACAAATGGGGCTAGTCTACCTCAAATTAATTGGCATGTTTTCCTATCCTTTTCCCTAACCCAACTCAGGGAGAAACTAATAGGGTTGTGGTTGCTATGTTCACTCAAAATTACTTTATAAGTTAAAATAAGTGAAGTGAGAGAAACTGATTACTTATGCCTACTACCCCTTCTAGGGTATAGTCCGCCAACCAGGACTCTCCAGCTATCTCTGTCTTGGGCTTTTGTTTCATTCTGACTCAAGGTGTAGCCCCTTTCCTCCTCAAGTCTGACTGCAAAGAGAAGCTGATAGAAAGATAACATCGATAGTTGTTGAATCTCCTCTTATAGAGGAAGTTTGATTATCTATCTGGGTACGAGAACTACCACATTAATTCAAACAAAATTGCAAATTGAAATCAGATAAACAGTAATTTAATAATTTATCATGAGGAGTGTTCAAAATGCAGGAAACTCCCTGTGGCACTTCCCAACCCACTTTCCCATGAAACAATTATCTATGTCCACATGCAAATTAAAATCACTTATAAGAACAACAGAAGTAAAAACTTAAGACTCCTCTCTGAATCGCTCCAAAAAACCTTTTAAGGCTACGAGCTGATCTGAGCTCTTCAGCAAGGCTTTCGAATTATAAAAATTTAACAACAATACAAGGGTTAATTTAGAAAAAGATAACAAGACTGCTAATAGATAGGGAGGACCCATAGCATATAATATAGTTTTATAATTAAAGCAAAGGAAAATCAGAGTGACTTACCCACCCTTTACCCTAAATATGAACAGCTGGTGAGAAAAAGGAAGGAATTCATCCACAAAAAAAGAACTAGAAGTGGCCCAAGTTTCTTGAAGATAGATAATGGTAAAACATTTAATAAACTCTAGGTGGGGGTGTGGCCTGATGGGCAAGATGATGGGCACTCGTTTGTGAAGCTCCTGGCCTACCATGTGAACCTCCTTTAAATCCCTGGTGCTGATGGGGCTACAAGTGATCCTGGCCGCACTGCTCTTTCCTCGGATTGTGGGTGTGCAGCTTTTTGGAGGCCATCACAGTCGCACAGGGCTTGTAAGCTCTGCCAGAGGGGGAACAACACTGCAAGAGGCCCCATCTCCTGATTCCGGCTGCCGCCTACAGTCCGTACCCACAGATCCACTCACCATCGGTTTTCAGAGTTTGGCGTGCATGACTTTGACAAACTACTGGAGCCCGACGGTGGCCATGACCCAGGGCCTGGCTGGATCCTGGACAGGGGGCGTCACCACACGAGTCCCTGGTGATAAGTGGCGAAGACCTCTAGATCTCACCCTATGGTGACTGGTCAATCCTGTGATGGCTTGCGCTGTTGAGGACCACCACCCCATTCTCTCCTGAGTTACCTCACTATACCAATACGAGTCAGCCCACACAAACACCCAGAGAGACTGCAGCATAAACTACTGGTGAGCTTCCCCCCTTTTTTAACCTTTTTGGGGTGGACCCCACATTGGCATGGCCTCTGCCATCCCATGCGGCCAACCTGGCCTGACACAGACAGTGCATTCCCTTGGCTTTGTTGGTGGTGGTGGCCTCAGCTGCCGAACTACATTACGCAGATATCTTCCATTCCTATGGTTTGAGACCCTATCTCCCTGCTTTTTGGTCCTGGGGGCTGCTCCATCAAAGGTATTCTGTGGGGGAGAGGGGGGGAGCTTCCAACGCATGAACCACCTCCTTCTCCAGTGGACTGTGCAGGCTTCGGTGGCTGGAAGTCCCTGAAAGCAATTGTACTTATGTAAACTGTCCGTAGAATCACTAGGAGGGTACTGTGTTGTGAGACCTTGCACAAACCCTCTGCCTTCACTTGTGACTGGTATATAGCCGCTCATACTGCCCACCCTCATCTCTGCTGCAGGCCATCATAGGATCGATTGTCCACCACAGCACAAGATTAAGAGGTTTCCCCATTCACCACCTTGACTCTGGTGGTGTAACCAGGCTGGGAACCATCGCTGCTGTACGGCTCTGGCCTCCCACCTCCCTCCCTAGAGAGACTGTGATCGACGTATCACCTGGCTAATGCCATTCATGAAGGCTGGTCTACCCAAAGCATACATAACTCTTTCCCTCTCCTGGACCAAGGCCTAGAGCCGGAAGTGTCCCACCTACCATAGGAAAAGACATACTAACGGGGCCCCAGGCACAAAGTGAGATTGACAAATACACAGCTCTGACATCTGGAGGCGGGGAGGTCCCCGATCCCTAAGGCTGGCCGCTTATTCCCCCACGTCCCCACACATCAAAGCACACCGGATCATACTTCTGGCAATTCACTGCACTCACATTGAAGGTTGGCAAGGTGGGTGTTGAGCTCTCCCTTCTATGCCAAGATCTCAAAGGAGTGGTGGATAGGGCCACCGAAGCAGAAGGTCGCATTTCAGAATTGGAGAATACCCTGAACAAACTTATATCTGCGGTTCCTCAGCTTTTAGCGACATCAAGGATTTGGAGGTCTGGGTGGAAGATGCCCAGAATAGGGCATAAAGTTGCAACCTGCATTTTGTGGGCTTTCCTGAGGGGGTTGAAAACCCCACACCGGACACCTTTCTTGAAAAGTGGATTACCACATGGCCCCACTTTCTGCATTTTAGTTGTGGAGAGGGCACAGAGGCCTCCCCTCTGTCCCACCTGCACCCAATCATTGTGAAAATACTGAACTATAAGGACCGTAACGCAATCCTTTGGGAAGTGTGAAAAAAGATATATTTCAGTACCACCATATCATGTTTTTTCCCGACTACACCCGCCATGTACAACAATTGGAAGTCATATGATAAAGTCAAACAAAAGCTTAGAACTATGAAACTGCATTACATGTTCATGTACCCAGCAAAACTCCAAGTAATCCACAACTTTAAAACCATTTTCTTTTATACTCCTGAATCAGCATGAGACTGAGTGATAGAACTGCGACCCCTCCACTGCAAAAAAAATCCCTCTGTGGGGATTGTCGTTGTCAAAAAGATGCTTAAAGACACTCTAAAAACCCAGCCAAGTGCAGGAAATCACAGAGGCATCATGGTCTGACGTCGACAGCTACTCTGCGACTTTCATCCAGATCCAGCACACCAACAAATCTTATAGTCAATGCAGGGGATGTCACACTCCGTCCCAGGACAATGACCATGGATTGTCCATGGATAAGAAGGTGACTGATTGATGCTCGGATGCATTCTGTTATCTATCTCGGTTGTCAACACCACAGTATCCTTCTTTAGCTGAGGTTCCCCCATGGATTTGGTTGGGAGCCTGTACTTTGACTTGCACCCAAGTTTGTTTTTGTTTGTTGGGTGGGCAACAGATGCTTCTAGGAGGAAGTATGGGGTGGGGAGTGCTGGAGGGATTGGGAAAGTTTTCTGGTTTGGCCGGTTCAGACACTAACTGTTCAATATTCAGAAGTTTGCCTTGCTTTCTTCATGCATTCCATGACATCTATCACTTTTACACAACCAACAATTTGACCTTGCAAGTTCCGATGCGGATCTCAACCAGGTTTTTTCTCCTAGATAGGCCGCTTAGTGGTAATTGAACTCCCCCTGACATGAGTACATTCTCAGTGATGATATGGAATGCCAATGGCCTGAATGACAGCATCAAACAGGGAGTGGCATTTTGCTTTGCAAAGCGACTTGGCCCAGCAATCATGCTCCTGCAAGAAACCCACCCACTGGGTAACAATTGCCTCCTTCTTGCCCATTATGGGTATGACTCAGGTCACACAAAGTGTTCTAGGGACACTGTAGCTCTTCTCTGTAAGACGTTCCAATTGGTAATTTCCTAGGTGACGTTAGACCCCTTGTGGCACTATGTAGTATTAGAAGGCACTCTCAAAGGCCGCATACATAATTTCATCATGGCCTATGTTCCCCCTCTCCTGATCAGCCACACCATGGTGGACCTCAGGATGGTGATCTTGCGACTGTCCCTTGGGTTCACACTTATAGGGGGGGACTTTAATGATATTATGACTACAGCACTTGACTCAATTGAACTCAGGAGGCCAGGGGGTAGGTGCAGGATTGGACTGTGAAACGTGGGTGTGGGACTGGGCCTCTGTGATGCATGATGAATGTGGAACCCCAGCACCTGGGCCTACACATATTTCTTGGTGGCACATAAATTACCTTGATTCTGATCCCAGCTGCAGACTTTACTCACACAACAGGCTCCTACATTGTGCCCGTGCTATTTCTGATCACACCACGGTGACCCTGGGCTTCAGTTCATGGACGGAGGGACCCTACCCAGTCTAGAGCCTCAATGCTTTAACAGATCAAGAGTCCACTCACTTTTGCCCAGGAAATAGAATCATATTGCGACCTTACTAAGGACACAGTTGATTCTACGAGCACATTATGAGCGGTGGGTAAGGCCCCTCTATGGGGGGTAGCTCGATCCTAGGGTAGGGTGCGAGATAAATACCAGCAAATAGCTACCCTAGAAACTAATATCCTGGCCCTAGAACACAAGGCAAAACACAAAGGAGGGACTAGGAGCACTTCTAGGTCCAGCATACAAGCTCCCTCAAAGTATATGTAGTCCTATGGAGTATGCAGTTCCTCTAGAGTCAAAGGGAAGGAGAGTTGGTCAGAGGTGAACTGAGTAAACAGATCAGGTGATCTGATTGCGCAGAAGCAAAAGCCCTCACACACCCAGGTGGGTGTCATGCATCATAATTGGGCAGCTCTTTCTTGGGCCTGCGCTGCAATGCCCAACGGGCCCCTCAAGGGGGCTCTTTGCCAGAGGTCTTTTAAAATAAGACGCCGTTGTGAAGTATGAGTGGAGGTGCTCTGGGTGTCGATTGGTGTAAAGAGATTAAAAAATAGGTAAGAGGTACCCTAGCAATTTTCATATGTTGGTCCTCTTTTTATGAATAAAAACAGTGAGTGCCTGTATATGGAAGTAATGATCCAATGCAGCTCATCAAGTAATGTAAATGTAGGTCGACATGTTTCTTGCCAATAGTTGTTGCTATCGATAAGGGCAATTCTTCAGGACAAAATAATCTAATCTGCTGGTGATTGCGGTAGTGAATGTGAAGTATTAAAAAAAATTCCCAATCACATGAAGCAATAACCGCTGAGGAACTGCTTCGGCCATTCAAGGCTTGTAATATAGGAAAACCCCAGGTCAAGACAGGTTTTCAGTGGAATACTACCATTGTTTTCAGTCCAGTTTGATTCCTCCTCTTCTAGACCTTTACAAAGAGGCAATTGAAATGCAATAGGTCTCACATTTGCGAGAGTTTGAGCGTTTGGCATTGTAAATTAAAAATCTTGCATCCCTTTTTTGAAAGTCCGGAAGGGATTACTGTTGCTGTCGTCAGATTTGACCAGGTTATTGGCTGTTACACTGGCCACCCGAAATATGGGATGCTGAGAGATATATTACAATTTCATACCGCGTTACAGTTTATGTGGAGGACTTGGGCCACTACCGTGAATCTATGAGTTTGGACGGTTGAGCTATACTACAGAATTTACAAGCATACCATATTTATTGTTTGAGCCCTGATGAAGTTCCAGCTGTGGAACGAAACACGTTGGCTGATGTCCAATTTTTAACTTCGACAACAATAAAGATACTTTGGACATACTTGGAGTTTATTGACTTTGCTCTGGTGCACCTTCCCTCTTATACAAATTTGCTTATCTGGTTTCCAGTGGAGTAGAAGTGCGGCGAGCTCTGGAAGTAGTTGCACAGTCCTTCTAATTGTTTATCTTTACCTGGGAATTGATGTGCTGAACCGTGGTCAGCCGCATTCTGTCCTTTCTTTTTGTAATATTTGTGGTCAGATTGAAAAAACGAAAGCACAAACCAGCCCACCAGACTATAAAACAGGCCCACCAACAGCCTGTAAGACCAGCCCTTCTGGCTCCACAGATCGCCATATGGGCCAAACCCATGGGCGCAAGAGATATTTGTGTGTCTGTCTTTGCAAACGTAAATACGTAATATAAAAATAAGTGGCCGATTATGGTTCATTACACTAGCTGCAATGCCGCTTTGGGGGGTTTCGGTGACATTAATGAACTATTTTACCTTCAGCCTCACGTGTCCAACATTTCTCGGTTGTGCTACAGGCCTGCAATTCGCAGCAACGCGCCGCTTAGGGGATTTCCATTAGTTAAGGGGTTGTGGGTACATGCTGCCTGCAGTCTCATTCACTACATTCTTTGTTTCTCTCCTTCCCCTTTCTCCATTGGCCCTTCCAGTGGCGTAACCCAAGATGATGCCCCATCCCCTCCCCGCCAAATGTAGTGACCACTCACCCCCCGCCCGCAGAATGCAACGAGGTGTCCCTTAGACTCAGTAACTCACTGACATTCATTGGCTTTCTGCTGAATTGGGGGTCCCCTAAAGGGAGAGGGCGGTGGTGCACCCATGTACATACCTTTTTTCCAAACGTGTCTCTATCACTTTCTCTCACTTGCACTCTTCGCATTGCTTTTTTTCGTGCGTATTTATGTTCACCCTCCTGCACGAGTTCTCCAACTTTTCTTTTTCTCACTCACTAGGTCTTTCTGCCCTCTCTTTTATGCCTCACGCCCTTTTCAGATATTCTGCAAGCATGAAGTACAATTTCATTAAAATGAATGACATGCCCTCGATGGTAAGGAAAGCAAATGACAACGTGTTTTACCGGCAGATGGCAGTCAGATCTCAAGTGGGCCATCTTATTAGCTGCTGCCGCGAATTCCTTAAATACATGTTTGCCTTGCCAAAAACTGAAAAGACGCTGGTTATTGCCATCTCGGGGCTCTCCCCTTATGTCTTGCATTAATCCCATGGCAGGCATTATCTATATGTGGCGCCTGTCCTTGACCTGCACTTAAGAGCAGCTCTCCGGGGTGGTCCGTGCAGCGCTAGTCCTTGGAAAACACGCTGATCTCTGGGAAACCCGTCAGCACACGGATTTCCCTACAACAAAGGCGTGCTGGAGTGGATGCCTGCTTGTGCTGCCCCGTGGGGATCGTAGATTGCATTCTGATACAGGAGCACTGTAGTCGGTCCCTGATTGTGCCCCAGGGGCACTGTAAGTGCATGCTACATGAAAGGAAGGAATGCCGAAGACATGCATCGCATCGCACTGGAAATGGAAAGGCAGGGGGAACAGCTGTACAAGGACTGCCTGCACGCCGCTGCTCGCTCCCGCGGCAATTCTCCATGGGAGTGAACTATTGAAAAAAAATATTATATGCAATGCTATAGGTCTCGCATTTAAATGCGAGACCTATGACATTGGAAACGAATGGCTGCCATTGTCCCGGCTTCTGCGAAAGTGAAAGCGGGCTTGTCGCGCCGAATGTAAGCAAAGCACGTCGTTGTGCCTAACATAGGAAAAACTGAATAAAGGAAATAGTACACGTACCGTGTAACAACCAAGTAAAGGGGCTGGTAGCCATGGGAGGTTACAAATGACGACATAGCCGTACTAAGGAGGGATTAGCAAGCCTATTATGGTATCAGACGGCAGCATTTACAAAGGACAAAGACACAAGCCAATGAAAAATATGGGCGGGGCTACTCTTCCGTACTGAACTACAACAGTTCATCGCCAGAGCAGTGCTTGCGCGCTGGCTCAGGCTCAACCTAAAAATCAACTGTAGATGGGAATACATCAGTCAGTGTGGCATGGTCCCCAGCCAAATTATGTACTACATTAGAAGATGGACATCTAACAATTTGAGAATTATGTACAAGCTGATCTATAGCTAGCACCCCATATTCAGAGCCACTGAGGTTCATATCAGGGATTATAGTCTTCTTTCAGGCTACAATTTGTGGCAAATCCGATAAAACAGAGTAGAGATTGCAAATTGGGACATGGGGCACAAAGCTTGGAAAAACTAAAAAATATCAATATCCGCTCCCTTGCTAGAGAACAGTCATCAAATGTCTATTAAAATAACCCAGGGGCAGATGTTTTTTTGTACCCTGGCAAGACTGTTGTAAAAAGCTACCAGCCCAAAAAAACAGTGTGTCTAAAATTAACAATAACACAGTCCCCTTCAATATATTTGGTCAGAGGGCTAACCCACGATACTCTTCAGACAGTCAACATGTCATTACAATTACGAGATTTAAACTTTGTTTTTCAACTCCCTCATATCATGGCGCAGACAAGGTGCATTTGCCAAAACTATCACATAAGGGCATGAGGCAGGTAGTAAGCTTACAGCCCTAGGTCACTCAGTACTGGGTCCTCGGGCATCAGTAGCTATGCCATAGCATCCCCCTTCCTCAGGGTATCAGACAATGATTGAGCTGTTTCTACCAAATAACTATGTACACCGATCTGCCCCAGAAGTAGACATCAGGCCACTGTTCTGAAGAGCCGCAGGGGCTTGACTGATATCAATATTCTGAGTCGGACCCGGAGCTGTGTTCTCCCCAGAATTACTTTGGGGCTTGGCTCCCTTGACCCCGCCAAAACCTTACCCAATTGAGCATCAGTAAAGGCCAAATGGTCATATAGCGGGCATAAACCTAAGCCTAAAGCATTTTCATTTTTTCGCATAAGGCTTCTTTTAAATCAGACTAGTCACTTCTGCAAAAAGGTATTTGCGTTGCCTTGAGCAGAAGCACTAATAAGCACAGTTGGGCCCTTTTTTGGCTGTCTTTTTTCTGCTTTACTGCAGGGACCGCAAAATAATTGCTACAGAATCCACACTATGGGTAAGTGAATAATTAGTCACTATTGATGGGTGACTACCGTTATTATCAACTTGCGCCTCTGTGGTAACCATGTAGGGAGGATGATGCAGATATGTCCTGGGTAAGAGACAAGTGCTGCTCCACCAACTCAAACTGTTTTGATTATGCTTACTCATAATTCCAGAGGGGGACGAAAGGGACAAGGCCTGTCCAGCCTCTTGCAGCCGCTGATGGACACAGACGGACCCACTCTTGGCCTGGTCTTTGTCCGCTCATAGCCTAGGCACAGCCCGCGCGCATCCCGCATGCGGGAGACCCAATGGCACTTTAAAGAGGGTTGCCCCTCCTCATACGGCAGAGCTGGATTCTGGGCACTGTAGGTGCCCTCTGCCCTACAACAACAGTGTTCACAGCCTCAAACTGCAAGCGTGCCCCATGCTACTGGAGATCCGGTGGCGCTTTAGAGTGTGTTGCCCCTTCCCTGGGGCTGAGCTGGATTCTGGGCAATGTAGGGACCCTCTGCACCACACAACAGTGTTCACAGTCTCAAACCCCATGTGCGTCCAGCACTACAGGAGACCCGATGGCACTGTAGAGTGTCTTTCACCTCCTCCTGGGGTTGATCTGGATTCTGCCCCACAGCAACTGTGTTCACAGTCTCAAACTACAACCGCGTTTCCACCTCCTACCTTAAACAAAATCATTATTTCCTTGGTGTGAGCCAGGAAAATCCCCATTTTATGGGAAGACAGGCAGGCATCATTATATGGCATGTTTGAAGCTTGTCCAGCACGAGAGAACCAAAATGCTTAATGGGGCTAAAGTAGACAACTTGGAAGGAGGAAGCATTGGACGAATTGGCATTCTTAAGGAGAACGTCTAAGCTGTAGCTGAATACAGATGCTTTAAAGGCCATAATGCTGTGTGAAGCATATGCATCTAACCTAGAAACGTCCAACCAGCCTCTGCCATTATCTAATGGAGGTATTGAGTTATGGTGGATGAAGAAATAGCCTGATGAGGCTTCCTGAAGGAGATCAGGATTAAAAGTTTGAGGGAGAGTGGAGGAAAGCTGTACTATCTCTATTTTTTAGTAAACTATCGTCCTGCGACATGGGGTATGCTGTGAAATAAGGGTCAAGGACAGAGAAACATTTGGTCCTGGTCCTCGCAGAGAAGTAGATTGTACCATCAAGGGCGAAGGATCTGTCATTGATGTACATGGCTCAGACATCAGAAATCCTCCTCCTTAATCAAGGCCGGAAAAAGGAGACTAGTAATCTTGGCTGATAGCTCCTTAAAAGAGAGGTCTGAGTTTACAGGCCAGTGAGATAACAAGGACAGGGCTAAGTTGATGTACCAAGTAGAGGAATACCTGGGATTAAGGGAGTGAGCGAGGTGAATGCCTTTCATAATCTTACAAATTAAAGGGTTTTTCCCAATAGGGCTGGAGCTAAGAAACGAGTTGCCAGAGCTAAGAGGAAGACATTAATCGAATGCTAAGAGAGACCCTTGCCTTGAAGGGAAGCCAAGAAGTTTCCTACTAACAAGGGAGAGGAAGCAAGGAATTCATATCCCAATCTCAGCACCAGTTCACTCAACCTGACCAGGCAAACTTGTAGGCTTGTCTGGTGCCAGGACTCGAATATGAGTTTTGAAGCTTCTATTGAAAGGCCTGAGAATTGACTTTGACTCCTAAAAAAATGTCGCCAGAAGGGGCAGGTAGTCCTATAACAGAAGCAACTGAATATTTCCCTGGGGGCCTGAAAAAGGTGGGATGTTCAGGAAGAGCCCACTGAAAGTCAACTGCACATTCCAAGAGATCGAAAACCAGGCTTGGGACGGCAAAAAAGGGGTGACTAATAAGGGTAAACAGTGGTGAAGGTGGAACATGACTCAGGTAATCACACATTTAGGCCTGACGCCATATGTTTCAGGCCTGCTCTGTGGCTAGAGCAATAGGTACTGCAGTCCACAGGTGGCATTTAACTGCCAGGGCCAGGATGCATTTGCTACAGCATAAACTAGGGACTTGCAGGTAAATAAAATAAGTCAATCAGGGAAAAGCCAGTTTAAGCATGTTTAAAGGGGAAGCACAGACACTTTACTTCGGTTTAGCAGGGGAAAATCATGCAAAAGATGGTCAATTCCTACGGGGAGTGAGGTGGAAGACGTTGAGGCCTTTCCAACATAAATGTCTGAGTCTGACAAATGGGAAAGATCGAAATGCTTGGAAGTAGCGTTCTAGAAAAATAAATAGGAGTCGAGAATCCAGGAAAAGGGGGGAAAATAAGGGAAGGAGACAAGTCAGTGGAAAAGTTGCCTACAAGCAAAGATTTAAGCAAGGGCTCTAAAGGATCCTTAGGGAGGCTAGTATAAGTCTGACAGACATAGAATCACATGCGCTACATACATAAAACAGTTAGTAATTGTGAGACTCCTAAGGAAAGCAGGCATGAGATGCGCAGCCAATAAAAATTAAAGGAAGGATATTCATTGGCTAGAATGGAAAGACATAAGGACTAAGGAATGGACAAAAATAGTATGGCATTAGGCATTGTGTCAATTAAATAAGGTAGACAAAGATTAAAGACAGGAAGAATACTGCATATATGTAGCTAAGCAGCAATTCATAGAGGGTTTCAGTTACCTGGCAAGCCTTTTTGTAACTGTGACTTTACTGTGCCTTTTAACTGGCTTTATTAAGGAGATCTGACACATAATCCCATAAAACCTGGGACTAATGCGTTATTTGTCGGTGTTTGCAGGTGGTGGGGACTGGCACTACTTTTTGGAGAACGATTTTTTTAATCCCTTGAGTTTGTACCGCAGCAAGTGAGAACAAGGCATACGACGGAGAGAAATATGAAAGAGAGAGGTAGCAAAAAGGAGATTAGAGAGAAAACAAGGATAAAATAAACGTTAAAAAAGGAGATAATGAGACAGGAAGTGTAGCGGTAGAAGAAAGAGACATGAGATAGAATCAAGACTAGGTAGCTTTGGTGTTCGGCCACTTGGGCATTCAGCAGTGCTCCTGTGAGCTCCTTTGGAAATCTTTTGGCCATTTGTCTGCAGCGCCTTGCCAAAGGTGTTCACTGCAGAATCAAGATGCAAGCAATAACTGTGGGCTCACATTTTCTTTATTTATACCTAAAATGTAATCACAAGGCACCCCCATTGTCAGTTATGAATGCTCACTTTTGAGCTTCAGTAATTGAAAGACAGATCGCCATATTGCTCTGAGCCTTTTCTAGGAAACCTTAAATTTAGAAAGTGGAAATTCCACAATGTGACTGTGCACACCTTGTGCGGTCCTCAACCCTGGGGTGAAAACCTTTAATTAAGGGTCATGGGGTGCTGCATGGTGGAAATAGACTTGTGATTAATATTTTTACTTAATCTATAGCTGGCATAAAACAATGACAATAGCAATATTTGCGGATGCAAATCAGTTTACAATAGGTGCATGACATAATTAAACACAGTATCACAACTTCCCGCTCTGGGGGTTTGCACATTGATGCTGCTGCTGTTAAGAAGTACCATTACCTTTCTAACTCCAGTTAGTGTTTTCACGGATCTGATAACAAAGATTAACATTCTGTGAATCACTGTTTCACTCATTCAAATGCAGTGGGTTAAAGTTAAACATGCTGCCATGATGTCCCGTGAGATAAGCGCTCGTTGCTGCCATCTGCCATAGGTCAAAATTCTAGTTCCTGTAGTTTCCTCTCAGACCTTCACCCTTCTGATGTGGATACACAGAGTAAGATTATTTTAGATAAAAGTAGTACATTTTCTTCATGGTTTGATTTTAAGGCAAAAAGGACATTAACAAGTTGTTAGAAATTGGGTTAATTGGTTGAAGGGTGAATCACAAAAGTTGCTAAATTAACCTTTGCTTAACTCTCTGGTAGCTTGGCATAAGAGCAGTTTGGTCTAACTTAGAGGCAATGTGTAAAGTATTTATGCAGCACACAAACAGTAATAAAGTGAAAACACAAACAAGAAAAATCCCACACCAATTTAGAGCAAGCATTGGCAAAGCCAATAGGTCTCGCCAATGCCCGAGCTATTGGCCTTGTCAATGTGAATATCTTTTAGCCATGTTGTCTAGCAGCACATCGGCTCTTCAGCATGGCTGAAAGTCACTTAATGCCCAGAATCACTGGATGTTGAGTCCACATTGAGTCTCTACGCCCCCCCATGTTGAGTTTATTGTTCTGCCCCTCCTAACACAAAAAAGCACTATGACATGGCATGCTCTGGCCGCATCATAGCGATTCTTTCAGTGACTTTCAGCCATGAAGGTCCATGTTTCTGCCCAAAAGCATGTAAAATGCATTAGCCAAGTAGGGGGCATTTCTCACATGACCTCAGACATGTGGTCAAATGGCATTTTGATGTCTTGTTTCAAGCTGTGTTTCTCGGAGAGACTAACCAACTGGCCTCAGCAGAAGTGTGAGGAACTGGGGGAGCTTCCAGCTGCAAGATGAAGTACAGACTTTTCTCAGCATGAGTGTGATTCAAAAGGTACTGCTGCACAAAAGGATCCTAGGGAACAACTCCAGGTGGTTCCTGCTGCTGAAGAAAGAATAAGGCCTGTATCCCATCATAGACCACATTAAGGAATAAGTTCATCTAGAAGATATTGTTAAAGATAGTAACTGACAGATGTTATTATCTGCCCTGTGGTTCACCCACAGGATTTTATTGGTGGACCTTGAAAATGAATTTTTTCATACCCTTGTACATCTAAGGCATCAGAATTTTCTTAGGTTCACTGTGGGCCGAAGGCAATGGAGTCTTGCCCTTCAAACTGTGGTGTGCACCTACAATATTAACTTGACCTCTGCCTGTGGTGACTCATCTCCACAGGGAGAGATTTCACTTCTTGCAGGATAATTGGCTCTTGAGGGTGTAGGCACTTGTGGATCCTCAAGAGGCCATTGAAAGTGCACACAACTGTTTGAGTTTCAGTCTATCTGTCAAGTGACTACTGATCTCATCTCTAGAGATTGTCTTCATCAGCACCCTCAGAGGAACAAAGGATGACAGACTTCGTGGAAAGATCTACAGCAGAAAAGGGGTTAACCACAATTACTGCAAAGAGCTTCATGACCTTGTTGAGCCTCATGTCATCCTGTCTCTTTATGATATTAGTTTGTAGGCTTAGGGTGAGGGTCTTGCAAGAAGAGCTCCTCTTACAGTTGGACACAGGTGGCTGGGAAGCGCCAGGATAAAATTAAGGTAATGTATAGAATGAAGGCAGTTTGGTGCTAGTAGATTCGTCATCCACATCAGATGGTCAGCATACCCTTCTGCACTTGGCCTCCAGATATTAACAGTGGAATGTAACAATGGACCTGGAAACCTCTGGTGCTCACCTTAACTCGCTATCAAGCAGAGGTCTGTGTTCTTAGAGATAACCATGTGACAATAAAATGTTTCCTGTGATGTTCTATCTAATTATACTGTCCTCTGCATACATACCCAGTCATACATATCACAACATACAAACTAAGTGCATTGTTTTAGTAAAAAGTATGTCCTCCTTTATTGAAATTTATTTTTGTACACCATAAAAACCAAGATCAATACATACAGTTTCAATTTTAAAAATACATATGGTTTAATAAAAAAAGGAACAAGATTCTGTTCCACTGTCTCATTCACATGTAGGTGACATTAATCTATATAACAATTTAGAGAGAAGCACATTTCCTTTTGATCCAAGTCACACGAATAGTTACTATTGCTTCAACACCGTTGATGATCATATATAGATAAAGTATGTGATTATAGACATCACCAAAATACACAATATAATTAAAAACAGTACTTTAAGATAAAACATAACCAACCTCAAGTCAGAGGAAAGATAGTTCTAATTGTGATAGGCAATACAGCAACTGTTTTATGCATACTGAAGTAGAAGCAAGGAGGCATCCATTCACTGACTATCAAGGGAAGCACAGGGATTCTGAATGTGGGCTTCTAGATTGAAAATGTTCTTGGTAGCAAGACATCTATCAAGCAACGAGAATGGAAATGCAGGTTGGATTCCAAATCGAATGAGTGGAAACTTAACCAAACAGTAGTAGATGACTTCTTTGACTTTGGGTAGAACCCAGGATAGATTAGATCATGAAAGTGAAAAACAGTACATTGTAATTGTAATTGTGTTCCTGTACTGAACTGTTGCGACCGCCACCTTGCCAGCACGCACACCATCACAGTACGCTGGTTTGCTGACCTACTCCACTTGCTTCATTCCATCTTAGGCCTACACATTTTTTTTCGAGGCCTGCTGGGTGACGGAGCGGTTGATCCTGACAATTATGGGCAGGTTAGTAGAGTCCTCCCCTCCCGGATCATCAGGGTAGCAGCAATGTGTATGTGATGACCTGGCATGACATGTCATACTCGCCGCCATCTTCAAAGCAGGCTAACCTTGTGACTGTTCCTTGCAGCCTTGCTTGTCCACCATATTAGCGGCATGCATTGCATGATCATCTTTCAGTCAGGGGACTCTTTTAGAACATTGCATGGTCATATTTAGATGCCATGTTTGAGTCAGATGCTTTGTTTTCAGTGCAACAACAAGGTTTTTTTTCTGTGTGTTAATTGTATTCCACCTTTTTCTTCAGCTTTTTATTCAAATGTACTTTGGTATGAAAGGGGTATCCCTTCCTCAACTTTTACTGTCTACTCTGGGAAAACTTCCTTTGGAATGGTTAAGATGGAAAGTGTATTTTAGGCCTATCTTGAAGTTATAGTCTGAGGCACATTTACGAATAAAAAGAAAAAAGCACTGGTAGTCCATAATTTAGGTGCGGAGGGCAGGTCAGTCTTGAAAACGTTACCCATTGTCGAGGTGAGTGTAGCCAAGCACCAAGAAGAAGCTGGAGAATTTACTTATGTAGTGGATGAGTATGCTACTGTGCTACAGGCACTGAATAGAAGGTTTTCTCTATGTAGAAAATGTCATCTTAGAACGCCATAAGTTCTTACACAGGTCTCAACAGCCAGGTGAATCTGAAAATGACTTTGTATCTGCCGTAAGAACCCTGGCCATCATGTGTAACTATCGCGACATGCACAACGAGATCATCTGTGATCAATTAATTGAAAAACCTTTCATTAGAATGAATGAATGAATATGCTAGTTCTATAGCACACACGTGTCAAAGACATCCCACTGCTGCTGCGGACTAACCCAGGCAGTAGTTCAACTTGTCTGAAAAGGCCATGTTTCCAGCCTGTGTTTGAAAGAGTATTCATCAGTGGAGGCCCGAATGACCAAAGGAAGAGTAGTCCATATTTTAGGGGCCAAGTAGGAGAAGGAGCGGCCATCTGTACTGGCACGTCGGAAAAGAGGAACCTTGGTTGCAGGATCTCAAGGTTCTAGAAGGACAGTAATGAGGGATTCTCCTTCTAAGATACACAGGACACTTGTTGTAAAAGGCCCAAAAAGTAAGCAGTAGACATTTAAAAGTAATACGCTTATGAACAGGGAGCCAATGAAGCATCCTAATGTGTGAAGAAATAGACTCCCATTTGGGAATGTTCATGAGCAGACAAACCGCAGCATTCTGAACAAGCTGAAGCCCTGTAGAAGGTACTCAGGGAGGCCAAGGTAGAGAATATTTGCATAACTGAGGCATGATGTGATTAGGGCATGTATGATCGTTTTCCTGGTGCATTCAGGAACCACGCCCAGGATTTTTTAAAAACTTTTCAAGATTGCAAAGCATGCACCAGAAACAGCATTTAACTGTGGGGCAAAAGACAGTCTATTGCCAAATTTAACTCCCACATTTCTGACCTGCAACACCGGCGCAGGGGGAGTGCCCAATTCCCGTGACCACCAGGCACTGGACCACAGCGAGGGGGAACAATGAAAGAGTATGACCTCAGTTTTAGCTGCAGCTTGGCTTCATCCAATCTGCTAGACAAGATTGAAAAGAATGTTAAAGATTACAGTTAGTCTCAGAAAAATAAAATAGAAGCTGTGTGTCGTCAGCTAGCCAAGGGGTTGGATGATATCAGCCAAGGGGCCATACAAACATTAAAAGAGTGGGGCAGAGGGCAGACCACTGAGGGACACCAAAAGGATGAGGTTTGGGGAAAGATAGAAAAGGAGGAAGTAAGACAGATCAGAAAGCTAGGACTGTATCCATTGTAATGCCAGTCCCGCAATGCCACAGTCAGCGAGACGTTGAAGCAGTATGGGGTGAGATAACATATCAAAAGCAGCAGAAAGGTCCAGCAGGACCATTATATCTGCCTGATTTTGATCCAAACTTGACTTTTACAAATTCAGAGACCTCCAGAACGTGCTGTTTCAGTACTGTAGCACGGTCTGAAACCGGATTGTAAGTCATAAAGGAGATTGGGACCTCCAAGGAATTGAGTTAGTTCAGGGTTCACCTCTCTTTCTAATATTTTAGAAAGGTCCCGAAGCAGGGAAATTGGCGAGAACTTCAGGAACTGCGGATTGGTTTTTTAAAAGAGGAAGTGCATAGGCATGTTCTCAAGACTTAGGGACCTGCACCTGATGGAGAGAATTGCTCAGCATGACATTAATATAAGGATTGATAATATGCCTTACCTTAGTTAAAATGGCAAGGAAAAGGGATCCAGAGGAGGAACCGGACAGCACTTCAAGATTACTAGTTCCGAGTCCTCCAAAGAGATGGCCTGGAAAAAGTCAAGAGAGGGTGAAAGAGGCCCCTCAACGGGTAGGACTCCCATATCAAAGCAGGGGAGTCTTTCACCTGAAATGCAGCAAAAATATTTTCAAATTTTCTTTAAAATAAAGTGATATATTGTCAGAGAGAGCACAGAATGAGAAATTGCACGAGAGCAGGCTTTAGGAGATAGAAATGAGTTTATAATTTTGAACATCTCTCTGGGCTTATTGAGGAAGCCCTGATTTTATTATTAAAATACTCAGCTTGTGCCTTACGAATAGCTGCATGATAATTGTTAAGAGCCTGTTTATGAATCACTTCCTCGTTGGCCGCAGAATCTTCCCTCGAGCGTTCAAGAGCGTTTACTTTCCACTGACAATCTGGATTTGGAAACATCGGTAGGCACTGCTACAGCCACAGAGAATTCTGATGCTTACTTTCAGGAGTTGTCAACCCCTTACAACTCGGTACACTGCAGTGAATTATCGAGTCGCAATGGTAAGGATTCAGCAAAAGACCATCGATGGTTGCAGAGACTAAGTTGTAGTCAAAACGAAATTATCAACATGATGTTGCTTGCAGTGGTGGCTGGTGACATTTGAAAGTGGTGATTCGTAAAATTATTGTCGTACTGCACTCCGGCAAGCTAACGTAGTGAGCGAGCCTGACCAACCTACAGGGAGTTTGGGGGGGGGGGGTCTCCCCCGGAGAAATTTTTGAAAAAGAGTGGACAAATGGTGCATTTTCAAGCAAATTTGAGGAAGCAGGAAGGTTAATAAAGCAATACGATTGAATTATTTATCATTTGAGAAATTGCCAATTTTGATGAGCTATAGAGGACAATCTTTGCGTATGCTGATGTTATCATTTGCCCACATTAACTTTTGAACACACTGCTACACTTGTAATGGTTTTAACTATACAATAAATACATTCATTGACTGTGCAGTGCTGTACATCAATATGATGACACTATTTCCTTACATAAATTTCCTGTTTTCATGCAATGGAGCTGCTGCTCTAGACACCCTTGCTTCCTCCCTCTGTACAATTCTAAATGTTTGTCTGCCTGCTCCCTGACTTGGCCTACAGCTATTTCCTTTCCAAATGACTATGTGCAGCGCTCCTGTGCCACATATCAAGGTTTTGATTGTTAAGTCCCATGGCACACATATCATGGGACGTATCTATAGCACAATATAATGGGGAAATTCTCGGTTGATATATTATTGGGACTATCTAAAGTACTATGTAATGTGGATATTTTCTGTCACTATTTGATGGGAAACCACTTCAGCACATTTTAATGGCTGCCTTCCCTGTTATGTTAAGGACGCAATTGCACAAAACAATGGATGCATTTCAAATCAAAATATGACGAGGAAAATGTATTGCTGCAATACAAAACGTGAAAGCCCTGTAAATACCTGCATAAACGCCTGCAGGACACCTTGGTATCAGAGCGCTTTATACGAGTGAATCACACACAACACATATGTTACAAGACATGGTGTCTGCTGGTGGATTGAAATGAAAACACTCCGTTTTTCAAACAAAACATGCCATGCATGCAGCTGATATTTGCAACAATATGCCAGAGTCTCTGTTTGCAGTGTTTTTAGAGCTGTGAGCGCCCATTCCCCGTTGTGTACCCAGAATGCTGCATGGCCACCAGAGAAGGGTCGGGGTTGATAAACTAATATGCCCGAAATGTGACATTCCAATCCTTTAGTTTGTGCAGGAGTCCGCGCCTATTTTGCAATTTCATTTGTTAATCAGACTGGTTTATTACCACACTTGCTGTTCAAGTTAGCGCCTCACAAATCAAAATCCTCGTCGACTTCCCAGGAACTTGACATTGGCAGGCGCCTGTTCGGGGGGGGGGGGGGACGCGCGGGGAGGCATTTAATGATTACATAAAAACAAATAAACTTACCAGGCATCTTTCGCTCCGGTCCCACGTCGCATCACGTCTCCTCACAAGACGTTAGTTGAACTAACTTCTCCCTGCTCTTTTGCTTGAAGTTGACTGGCATATCAGAAGACTGGATTCGGCTGTATCCTGGCATGTGACAGGGCATAGGGCGACTGTACGTCACCGCCCGAGCAGGATCCCATCTTCAGACTCCTGCACTACACTAGGCATGCGCAGCATACCTAATGTATCGTGAATGGAGTGGGGAGCTGAAAACCAAAAGCGCTCTTCTGGCAGATGCGCAGTCGGAGTCCAGTTCTGGACTCCTGCTGCTCTCGCGTGCGTGCGCTGTGCGTTTGTCGACTCATGCGCACTTTCACCTGTGAAGCAGCTGCCAGCACAGGCCGGAAATGTAAACAGACGAATTGTCAAAGCTGTCAATTCGTCTGCTTACATTCTTGCTTTGCTGCCCGATTCAGTGAGCAGTTTCTTTATGTGATAGCCTAGTGGGGCACTGCCCCGGCGCCCCTATGGACCAGCCGCCTCTGGTTGCTTGTAAGAAAAAGGTTGTTATGTGTTTTAGGTGTGTTAGCAAAACTCATACAGCATTAGCAAAACATTGTCCGGCTTTGTCTCAAGTGTGTTTCAAGTGTCATTAAAAGGGACACTTTGCTAGGCGGTGCCAGGGGGCCTCAAAAGTCTCAGATATCTGAGTTGGTAGAGTGCGGAAGTGATGAGGATAGCACTGATGTAGTATTTATGCTCAGTTTAACTGGTAATAATTCACGGAAAGGAGTGGTGATAAACTGGATAACAATGACGAGTCAATGACGAGTGTAAGCAAGTCGTAGGTCATGTCAGGAGGAAACTTCCAAACTATACTACCTGCCTTAATGGCACTAACGTTCCCTGGGTGGATCACAAACCACTACCCAGTATCAACGAGATGCTGTGTATCCTGAAGGGGAGAGTTATTTTTACCACCCTGGACATGTCGCCTGCCTACCACCAGGTAGTGTTAACTGAAGAATATAGACACCTCACTTCTTATATCACTTCCCTGGGAGCATGTCGTTACAAATGAATGCCTTTTGGTCTGGCATCAGCTATATCGGTTTTCCAGAAACTGATGAGGTTGAAGTTCCAAGGGTTGTGGGTGTATTGTACTTCCAAAATAACATCTTGGTGTTTTGGAGTAATCTACCTGAGCATGGTGTATGGTTGAATAAAGTATTGTCTAGATTGAGAGAGAGAGAGCTTATGTTGCGTTTTGACAAGTGCAAGTTTAAGGCAAGTGGCATGGATTATTTAGGTCACCATATAAGTGCCAAAGATTTTGAAAGCTATTG
The DNA here is from genome assembly GCA_963921515.1 of Calotriton arnoldi. Taxonomy (NCBI): domain Eukaryota; kingdom Metazoa; phylum Chordata; class Amphibia; order Caudata; family Salamandridae; genus Calotriton; species Calotriton arnoldi. Next base: position 74,850 of record CAWUFW010004947.1, on the reverse strand, counting down.
TGGATGCTTCGTCTCCTGAAAATAAGGAGCAGTTGAAGTCCTACCTAGGTCTGATTGAGAACTATTCTAAGTGTGTTTCTCATTTTGCACAGAAGACAGTGCCCCTTAGGAATTTGCTAAAGAGATGTGCTTATGTCTGGACTGAAGAGTGCCACGATGCTGTTGAGGTGATCAAGGGAGACATCGCAGCTTCCCTTCCATTGAAACCGTTCAACCCTTGTGATGCTAATGTAATTGTTGCCAATTCCAGCAATAATGGCCTTGGTGCAGTGTTATTGTAAAAAAGAGTTGAAGGTAGGGAGGAGGTAATTAAGTTTGGGTCCAGAGCAGTAAGGTGTTCAGAGTTGACCTACTCTATCATTGAAAAGGAGGCTATGGCACTGTGGTGGTCTACCCAGCATTTTAGAACATTTGTGTGGGGAGTTTTGATTGTGTTACGTACAGATCATAAACCTCTTTTGTTTAGTACCAAAGGGAGGGACTACTTTCAGAGTAGCTAAATGGCAATATCGCTTGCAAGAGTATAATTATCATGTGGAATATGCACCTGGCAAATGGAATCTAGCTAGCTGACAGTTGTGAAGATGCAAGTGAGGAAGAAATTGTGTTGTGTGATACGAGGCAGATATTGGGGTTGCCTGATGGTGCCAGCTCCGAACAAGAGTGGAGAGAGGCACTTGAGAAGCATACCGTATTACCTCAGCTCAAAGGCTGGGTGGAGTGTGGTTGGCCGAATGTGAGGAATGTGAGTTCAACATGTGTTCCTTATGTGCACGTGGCTATGGAGTAAACTTGTGTGGAAGTCTGGTGTGCAGGATTAAAAATTAGTTGTACCTATCAGTTTGAGGGAGAGGGTTCTTGTTATGACACATGAAGGACATTTGGGAATCCGGGCCAAGAAGCGGTGAGCAAGAGAAGATTTTTGGTGGCCAGGGGTTGCTAAAGCTGTTGAATGTTTTGTACGTAATTGTGAGAGTTGTATTATGAGTATGAGTGACAAGACCCAAGTTACCAATCCGTTGCCAGTAACTCCAGTACAGATGGATATGGCACCATGGTCCAAATTAGCTTTAGATATTTCTGTTCCCATTAAGATTAGAGGAAAAGTTCCTAAGTATGCTTACGTTTTGTTGAGCTACATGTCTAAGTGGTCGGAGGTCACATTTGTGAATAATGTTGATACACATGCTGTGGTACAATTCTTGCTAGTTTTCAATCGTGAAGGTTATCCTAACGTAATTCTAACAGGTAATGGTACCCAGTTGGCTTCAAATAAAATTAATTCGTTTTTTAGCAAGTATGGCATCAATCACACATGGACCTCGTTCTACCATCCTAGCAGTAAAGGGCTTGTAAAACAATTCAACCGTACATTGAAGGATCAGTTGTAATCGGTGTTAATCAATAATGTGGATTTGAAACAATTGGTGGAAAAAATGTTGTGGGCAATGCAGACTATACCTAATATCTCTACGGGGTTAACACCTTTTGTCTTGTTGAGTAGGCCTGGGCGGTGAACTCCGCTCCGTTCGCAGAGTTTCCAGAGTTTTCTGCACTCCGTGCTCCGCAGAGCTCGTGGAGTGCAGAAAATTCAGCTCCGCATAGTGCAGCAGAGTTTTATCCCCGCTCGTGCTCGCTAATCGTAAGTTGGCGAGCACGAGCTGCCGCTTGGGTAGAATTTCTATTCGAGTGGCAGGAAGATCAGCGTGAACTGCAGTTCGCACTGTACTCTGCCACTTGTGGAACTCCCCGGAGTTTTTTGTCACTTCGCCCAGGACTGTTGTTGAGGGGGCGTATCGTTGGTACCAAAATGAATAGAGATTGGAAGGGTCACCAAACTATTCGTGCTTCCTGCTTGGGTAAGGTTGTGGATGTCAGGGCTAAGGTTCAAGCTGGTTATATGACACAGAAGGGTTGTAAGGGAAAGGTGTGTTTGAAAGAGTGCTGTAGGGTGATGATAAAGAAGCCAGGCCATGTTGTGAAAGGTAAGTCTAGGTATTCCCCTCCTGTCCTGGTAGTCCAAGTGTTATCTCATGCAGAATGCATGAGTGATGGATGTGTGTGGAATAGCAATAGAGTGGTGGTGATTCCCAAGAACAAAAGGAACAGTTGGTTCCAAGTCGCATGGAATGAAATGATGGTGCAGAAAGTGGTGAGTTTCTAGGACCTACTCGGTCGGCATTCTCAAAGCGTGTAAATAATCACCTTGAGGATTATGTAGTGGTTTGAATTTCCATACTGGGGATTCTTTCAATCTTGAAAACGGGAATGTGTCCATTTAATATTTGTTCAACTGTATTATTTAGTCACTTTTGCATTTATGTGTTTCACTTGATAAGAGTTTAAGTTTAAAGCCCATTTCATTGTTTTAGAATTATCTTTTGTTAACTTGTGTACTGTTTTCTCATTAATGTTTTTTCATTGTTAAAGGGGAGGGATATGTTGTGCCTTGGCATTCTGTCCCTTGGAATGTGGAACGCATGGGGATTCGATGATGGGTGCAACAGAAAAAGGTGCTGCGGGAGGTGCTGGCGGTTGGCAGTCACACTACCAAGTTTCTGCTTAAAGGAATAAAGGAACTTACCTCCAGTGGCGGCTCCCTCTGGATTTCATAGAGTTTGTTCACTTTTACACCTGATCATAAACATTTGAAGGTTATCGCTAAAGTGCTACATATGAGATTGATTGGTATGTATGAAACCAAACAAAATTATAGTATTTAGGAGCTGAGTTTAGAATTGCAAAAATATTCCACTAGCCAAGTGACCTTCTGTCTCAAGCTGTATCTTCCCATATATTTCTAAAAGCGAAAGGTCCCAACTTTGCTGCATATCTTTGTACTTCAATTCAACTGGATTGCCAATTCTACTTAGAATCCAGCCTGCACAGGACAGCTAAAAGATTACTTTTGTCATTGGTGGCTTCTTGAAAACAAAGATGCATGTCCAAAATGAGAGGCTTTGCATTTTTGCAATTGGATTCAGGCAGTAGCTAATAGAAGTATTAATTGCAAATGATTGCCCCTGAATACTGGTACTCTGACAGTTAGCAGCACCAAACCATCTGCTTGCAAGCCTGGTAAAGGCCCCTATTGTTACAAAGCCTGCTGTCCCAACTTGTGTGGAGTGAAGAGTCAGATTCCAGACTTCTTAACCCCTTCGGTGCTGTGGACGGCCAGAAGCCGTCATGAAGCACGGTGGGCGTGTGCTCATGACGGCTCCCGGCCGTCCTGGCACCCAATCACAGGGGGAGAGCTGGCGCTCCCCCCGTAAATCACCGATCTTGCTGCCCACACCGGGGAGGACAGCGGAAGGCCTTCCGCTGCCCTCCCCGACCCCCCCCACCCCCTCCTCCACGTCATCTAATGACGTCAGTGCGTATTGCGCGCCGACATCATTAGATGAAACTGGACGCGCTGGAAGCCATTTGCTTCCAGCGCGTCCAGGAGGAGAAGGTGAGTTTCTCCTCGGGGAGGGTTTTTTTTTTTCAAACAAAGAGGCATCGGGGGAAAGGAAAGGGTTTTCCTTTCCCCCGATGTCTCTTTGAGCATTCCTGCTGCACGATCGTTCGATCGTGCAGCAGGAATGCCCACTAGACACCAGGGATTTTTTTATTTTAGTTTATTATTTTCAATTTATGCAATCAATTCGGGGAGCGGCCCCTTGGGCACGGGTCGCTCCCCTTGGGGCACATATTCTTTGGCCGTTTTTGCCCCGTGGGGGGGGGCAGATCGGCCCAAACCTTTTTTTAGATTGCCCACTGGGCCACCAGGGATTTTTATTGTTTTAGTTTGTTTTTTTCCAGTTTGTAATGCGTGCGGGGAGCGGACCCTTGGGCAAGGGTCGCTCCCCTTTGGGGGACATATTGTTTGGCCATTTCTGCCCCCATGGGGGGGCAGATCGGCCAAACTCTTTTTTGTAGATGGTCCACTGGGCCAACATAGATTTTTTTTTTTAGTTTCTTTTGTTGTAATGCATGCGGGGAAGGGTCGCTCCCCTTGGGGGACATATTCTTTGGCCGTTTCTGCCCCGTGAGGGGGGGCAGATCGGCCCAAATATTTTTTTATATTGCCCCCTGGGCCACCAGGGATTTTTATTGTTTTAGTTTTTTTTTTCCAGTTTGTAGTGCATGCGGGGAGCGGCCCCTTGGGCAAGGGTCGCTCCCCTTTGGGAGAACATATTATTTGGCCGTTTCTGCCCCCGGGGGAGGGGTGGAAGATCGGCGCAAATGAATAATAGATGGACCACTGGGCCACCAGCAATTTTTTTGTTTTAGTTTTTTTGGCCCCTTGGGCAAGGGAAATTTAGTCTGCCCGTTTCTGCCCCACTGAGGGGGGGGGGGGGTTGGCCCAAAATGATGTCAGATGGCCCACTAGGCCACCGGGGATTTTTTATATAGATGATGGTAGGGAGCGGCCCCATGGACAAGGGTCGCTCCCCTTTATGGTGTTGAATATTTCAGCTGTTTCTGACCCCTTGGGGTCGGCCTTTTGCTTTTAGGCCCACCTACCCGCCATCTTGGCTGGTAGATTGTGTGTGGACTGGTTCATTATTTGCATATTTGATTGTAATGTTTTATTTCTCCTTTTTTTCTAGTGCTTTGTGTTCTTGTTTGCGGTTTCTGCAGTTTTGTGTAGTTGCATTTGTTTGGTAAGTAAAACTTTTTTTGTTACGTTTACTCCAAATGAGTATTATTGTCATGCACAAGTGAATTTTTAGTAAGTGGTGTCAAAACAGCAGCATATTTAGTTTGTTTTTGGAGCGTGAAATTCTCTGCGATGTCTTTTGCATTGTCTTAAGTGTAATTTTCTTTTCTTTTTCTTTTTTAGTGGGATATTGTTGGTCCTTGCTGTGTCTGTGCAGAGTAGGTGGTGAGTCTATCTGCTTCTGACAAGTGAGTGGTATAGTTCTGGAGTATATAGGTCTTTGTGATAAAGCCACATTTTGTTTATTAGTTTTTCTACAAAGTGTTGTTGTTGTTGACTTGTTTGACACGTTACCTTTGTTAGTAAGGATTATGGCTAGCCGCAGAATTACTGCTCAGCAGGTGGTTGGTATGCTTTTTGAATCTTCTTCTGAGCAGGATTATGAGACTGACAGTGCGTCTGAGGGAGAGGAGGGAGGGGAAGATTCAGGCAGTGAGTTGTCTCTCCACATGGAATCATCGGATGATGAATCTACTGTCAGTGCGGATGAAGCTACTCTCAGTGCGGATGAAGTGCCTGTTTTAGAGGAGGACACTGATGTGCCAATGTTGCAGCAAGAGGCATCTGGATTGCAGCCTCAGGCTGCTAGGCTTCCTACTGGAAGTGCTGGACTCTGGGTTGATCCAAACATGGTGCAGCCGGTGTTGCCTGCCTTTACTGGTGATGCAGGGTGTAGAGTGAATTGTGAAATCTTTTTGCCTATATAGTTTTTTCAGTTGTTTATGGATGATGTGTTTTTGGCTGAGATTGTTGAGCAGACTAATTTGTATGCAGAACAGTATTTGAGGGACAACAGTGAAAGACTTATGCCCTACTCTAGAGTTACTCGGTGGACTCCCACAAATCTGGATGAGATGAAGAAGTTTTTGGGTTTGACTTTTTGATGGGTTTGATAAGGAAGCCGTCCATTGCTTCATATTGGTCTACTAGTCCAGTGATGGCAACGGCCATATTTCCTGCAATTATGAGTCGTGATCGGTATTTGCTTCTGCTTCGGATGCTGCATTTTGTTGATAATGCTTCGGCGTTGCCACGCGATCACCCTGATTGTGACCGTCTTTTTAAAATTCGACCTGTTCTTGATCACTTTGCAGATTGATTTTCAGAGATCTATATTCCAGGGAAAGAAATAGCTATTGATGAATCTTTGGTCCTGTTCAAGGGTCGTTTGGTTTTTAGACAGTACATTCCTAGCAAGAGGGCACGTTATGGAATTAAGCTGTATATGTTGTCTGAGAGTAGGACAGGATATGTCTATAATTTCCGGGTGTACACTGGTAGGGATTCCACTATTGACCCCCCTGGTTGTCCGTCCACTTTTGGAGTTTCAGAGAAAATTGTGTGGGATCTTGCTAGAGGACTGTTTAACAGAGGCCACCATTTGTACCTTGATAACTTCTACACTGCTGTGCAATTGTTTAAGGAATTGTTCAAAGTGGACACTTTTGCTTGTGGCACAATCCGCTCTAACCGTAAAGGTTATCCAAAAGAGCTTGTTTGCAAAAAGCTTCAGAGGGGACAGTGCAGTTCCTTGCGTAGTGATGAACTGCTAGCTGTGAAATTTGTGGACAGGAGGGATGTGTACATGCTGACTAGCATCCATGATGAGAGTACTTCACCTGTGGCTGTTTGGGGTCAGATTGCAGAAGTGCGCAAACCTGTGTGCATTTTAGACTACAATAAGCACATGGGTGGTGTTGATAGAGTAGATCAGAGGTTGGAACCTTACACTGCTATTCGTAAGGCTTACATTTGGTATAAGAAGTTGGCCATCCATCTCTTCAATTTAGCAACTTTCAATGCTTTTGTTGTGTACAAGGAGTGTTCTCCTGCGTCAAAGTTGACTTTTGTTCAGTTTCAGGAGTCTGTGATAGGCATCCTTGTTGTTGTGGAGCAGGCAAGTGTTCCTAGAGTTGGAGTGGTGGAGGATGTGGCTAGATTGAAAGATCGCCATTTTCCTGATTTAATTCCTCCCACGCCGAAAAAAAACAATCCCTGTAAGAGATGTAGAGTCTGCTTGCGAAGAGGTGTGCGGAAGGAGAGTCGTATGCACTGTGCCGATTGCCCTTCTAATCCTGAGCTGTGTGTGCCTACATGTTTCAGATTGTATCACACTCAAAAGAGTTTTTGGGAGCAACCATGAGTCTAATAGTGTACTGCCTGGTCTGTATGGTTTTATATAGTTGTTCAGTTTAACGTTTGGCAATAGAATGATGTCTTTAGTTACTGCTGTTGTTTTTGTAGTTATAGTTTTGTATTTAGTTGCAATTGGTTTGTGTTTTCTTTCTTGTTTAAAAAAAAATTATGACGGTGTGCATGGACTGGCGCTTGGCTGGCGGTGTGCGTGGACTGGCGCTTGGCTGGCAGCGAGTGGACTGGCGCTTGGCTGGTGGTGTGCGTGGATGGGCGCTTGGCTGGCGGTGTGCGTGGACTGGCGCTTGGCTGGTGGTGTGCGTGGACTGGCGCTTGGCTGGCAGTGTGCGTGGACTGGTGCTTGGCTGGCGGTGAGTGGACTGGCACTTGGCTGGTGGTGTGCGTGGATGGGCGCTTGGCTGGTGGTGTGCGTGGACTGGCGCTTGGCTGGCGGTGTGCGTGGACTGGCGCTTGGCTGGCAGTGTGTGTGGAATGGTGCTTGGCTGGCGGTGAGTGGGCTGGCGCTTGGCCGGCAGTGTGCGTGGATTGGCGCTTGGCTGGCGGTGTGCGTGGACTGGCGCATGGCTGGCGGTGTGCGTGGACTGGCGCTTGGATGGCGGTGTGCGTGCGTGGACTGGTGCTTGGCTGGCGGTGTGCGTGGACGGGCGCTTGGCTGGCGGTGTGTGAGTAGTGACTTGCTGCTGGTCACTACACACACTGCTAGCTAAACGCCACTCCATGCAATCCATGAGCTGGTGTGGTTGCTGTGTCAGGAATGTGGGCATATGAAAGTGATGGGCCCTTGAATGGCGCTGTCTGCTGGTGTTAGTGTTGTAATGTGCTGGGCCCGCGGCTGGCGGTGTGAATGGTTTTGTATGTGTCACACGTATGAAAGGTGTATGAATGGCCTGTAAAGCGGTTGGTGCCTTGTCGTGTCTTTACAGCTCACGAGCTGCGAGTCACTGGTTCAGTTTTTTGTCCTTTCAATTATTGACAGTGCATTTCATTTTTGTGAAATCTCTTGTTAATAAAATTGTATATACTGAACCATCACTCGCCCTCGTGCCAAATCCAACCAGTATGTGTGTGTGCTTGAAGAATAGGTGGTTGTGCAGAAATATTTGTCTTTTCTGTCTTTCTCAAGCAGGGTGTACCTTGTCCCTTTTTGTGAATGTTGTAATGTGTTGGTTTTGGGCCTGGTGGTGTGAATTGTCTTGTGTGTATTACGTATGAAAGGTGTGTGAATGGCCTGTAAAGCGGTTGGGGCCTTGATGTGGCTTTACAGCTCATGAGCTGCGAGTCACTGGTTCAGTTTTTTGTCCTTTCAATTATTGACAGTGCATTTCATTTTTGTGAAATCTCTTGTTAATAAAATTGTATATACTGAACCATCACTCGCCCTCGTGCCAAATCCAACCAGTATGTGTGTGTGCTTGAGGAATAGATGGCTGTGCAGTAATCTTTGTCTTTTTTGTCTCTCTGCCAAGGTGTACATTCCATCTAAGAATAACCTACCAACTGTAGATATTGTCGTAAACTAAACACCCATGGGAGTACATGGTGATGTCTCTCTTGTGGATCCCAACAAGTTATCTTACCCACAATGTCCTGCAAACCTCAAAATGTCTGTCACATTTTCCTTGCAATATTGTGCCAAAATGTTCACGCTGCAGAAAGAAACAACACATTTCCTACCCCTTTGCCTTTCTCCAAGTATCCCAATAGAAATAGTACCTCACTCGCGTGGGTGGGTCAAGGACCCGTGACAGGCAAGGGCCCAAAACCTTCTGAGGCGACATCAAAAATGCCTATCACCAAACAACCTGGTTTTGCAAGGGGGGTCACCTGGGTTTTTGTCCCTGTGCTTGGCGGCCATCTAGGGAAACCTAGCAAACCCACACATTTCTGAAAACTAGACACCCGGGGGATTCCAGGGAGGTATGGCTTGCGTGGATACCCCAACGTTTTCTTACCCAGAATCCCCTGCAAACCTCCAATTTAGCTGAAAAAAATCACTTTTTCCACACATTTTTGTGTGGGAAAGTAGTGGCCTCACCGAGCTGAAACAAATTTCCTACCACCCAGCGTTCCCCAGGGTCTCCTGATAAAAATGGTGCCTCACTCGTGTGGGAGGCTCAAGTACCCGCGACAGGCAGGGGCCCAAAACGTATTGAGGCAACATCAAAATTGCCTATCTCCAAACAACCTGGTTTTGCAAGGGGGGTCACCTGGGTTTTTGGCCCTGTGCTCGGCGGCCATCTAGGGAAACCTACCAAACCCACACATTTCTGGAAACTAGACACCCGGCGGATTCCAGGGAGGTATGGCTTGCGTGGATCCCCCAACGTTTTCTTATCCAGAATCCCCAGCAAACCTCAAATTTAGCTGGAAAAAATCACTTTTTCCACACATTTTTGTGTGGGAAAGTAGTGGCATCACCGGGCTGAAACAAATTTCCTACCACCCAGCGTTCCCCAGGGTCTCCCGATAAAAATGGTGCCTCACTCGTGTGGGAGGCCCAAGTACCCGCGACAGGCAGGGGCCCAAAACGTATTGAGGCAACATCAAAATTGCCTATCTCCAAACAACCTGGTTTTGCAAGGGGTGTCACCTGGGTTTTTGGCCCTGTGCTCGGCGGCCATCTAGGGAAACCTACCAAACCCACACATTTCTGAAAACTAGACACCCGGGGGATTCCAGGGAGGTATGGCTTGCGTGGATACCCCAACGTTTTCTTACCCAGAATCCCCTGCAAACCTCCAATTTAGCTGAAAAAAATCACTTTTTCCACACATTTTTGTGTGGGAAAGTAGTGGCCTCACCGAGCTGAAACAAACTTCCTACCACCCAGCGTTCCCCAGGGTCTCCTGATAAAAATGGTGCCTCACTCGTGTGGGAGGCCCAAGTACCCGCGACAGGCAGGGGCCCAAAACGTATTGAGGCAACATCAAAATTGCCTATCTCCAAACAACCTGGTTTTGCAAGGGGGGTCACCTGGGTTTTTGGCCCTGTGCTCGGCGGCCATCTAGGGAAACCTACCAAACCCACACATTTCTGGAAACTAGACACCCGGCGGATTCCAGGGAGGTATGGCTTGCGTGGATCCCCCAACGTTTTCTTATCCAGAATCCCCAGCAAACCTCAAATTTAGCTGGAAAAAATCACTTTTTCCACACATTTTTGTGTGGGAAAGTAGTGGCATCACTGGGCTGAAACAAATTTCCTACCACCCAGCGTTCCCCAGGGTCTCCCGATAAAAATGGTGCCTCACTCGTGTGGGAGGCCCAAGTACCCGCGACAGGCAGGGGCCCAAAACGTATTGAGGCGACATCAAAATTGCCTATCTCCAAACAACCTGGTTTTGCAAGGGGGGTCACCTGGGTTTTTGGCACTGTGCGCGGTGGCCATCTAGGGAAACCTACAAAACCCACACATTTCTGAAAACTAGACACCCGGGGGATTCCAGGGAGGTATGGCTTGCGTGGATCCCCCAACGTTTCCTTACCCAGAATCCCCTGCAAACCTCAATTTTAGCTGAAAATATCACTTTTTTCACACATTTTTGTGTGGAAAAGTTGTGGCCTCACCGAGCTGAAACAAATTTCCTACCACCCAGCGTTCCCCAGGGTCTCCCGATAAAAATGGTGCCTCACTCGTGTGGGAGGCCCAAGTACCCGCGACAGGCAGGGGCCCAAAACGTATTGAGGCAACATCAAAATTGCCTATCACCAAACAACCTGGTTTTGCAAGGGGGGTCACCTGGGTTTTTGGCCCTGTGCTCGGCGGCCATCTAGGGAAACCTACCAAACCCACACATTTCTGGAAACTAGACACCCGGCGGATTCCAGGGAGGTATGGCTTGCGTGGATCCCCCAACGTTTTCTTATCCAGAATCCCCAGCAAACCTCAAATTTAGCTGGAAAAAATCACTTTTCCACACATTTTTGTGTGGGAAAGTAGTGGCATCACCGGGCTGAAACAAATTTCCTACCACTCAGCGTTCCCCAGGGTCTCCCGATAAAAATGGTGCCTCACTCGTGTGGGAGGCCCAAGTACCCGCGACAGGCAGGGGCCCAAAACGTATTGAGGCGGCATCAAAATTGCCTATCTCCAAACAACCTGGTTTTGCAAGGGGGGTCACCTGGGTTTTTGGCCCTGTGTGCGGCGGCCATCTAGGGAAACCTACAAAACCCACACATTTCTGAAAACTAGACACCCGGGGGATTCCAGGGAGGTATGGCTTGCGTGGATCCCCCAACGTTTCCTTACCCAGAATCCCCTGCAAACCTCAATTTTAGCTGAAAATATCACTTTTTTCACACATTTTTGTGTGGGAAAGTTGTGGCATCACCGGGCTGACACAAATTTCCTACCACCCAGCGTTCCCCCGGGTCTCCCGATAAAAATGGTGCCTCACTCGTGTGGGAGGCCCAAGTACCCGCGACAGGCAAGGGCCCAAAACGTATTGAGGCGACATCAAAATTGCCTATCACAAAAGAACCTAGTTTTGCAAGGGGGGGTCACCTGGGTTTTTGGCCCTGTGCTCGGCGGCCATCTAGGGAAACCTACCAAACCCACACATTTCTGAAAACTAGACACCCGGGGGGTTCCAGGGAGGTATGGCTTGTGTGGATCCCCCAACGTTTTCTTATCCAGAATCCCCAGCAAACCTCAAATTTAGCTGAAAAAAAATCACTTTTTCCACACATTTTTGTGTGGGAAAGTAGTGGCATCACCGGGCTGAAACAAATTTCCTACCACCCAGCGTTCCCCAGGGTCTCCCGATAAAAATGGTGCCTCACTCGTGTGGGAGGCCCAAGTACCCGCGACAGGCAGGGTCCCAAAACGTATTGAGGCGACATCAAAATTGCCTATCTCCAAACAACCTGGTTTTGCAAGGGGGGTCACCTGGGTTTTTGGCCCTGTGCGCGGCGGCCATCTAGGGAAACCTATGAAACCCACACATTTCTGAAAACTAGACACCCGGGGGATTCCAGGGAGGTATGGCTTGCATGGATCCCCCAACGTTTCCTTAACCAGAATCCCCTGCAAACCTCAATTTTAGCTGAAAAAATCACTTTTTTCACACATTTTTGTGTGGGAAAGTTGTGGCATCAGTGGGCTGAAACAAATTTCCTACCACCCAGCGTTCCCCAGGGTCTCCCGATAAAAATGGTGCCTCACTCGTGTGGGAGGCCCAAGTACCCGCGACAGGCAGGGGCCCAAAACATATTGAGGCGACATCAAAATTGCCTATCTCCAAACAACCTGGTTTTGCAAGGGGGAGTCACCTGGGTTTTTGGCCCTGTGCTCGGTGGCCATCTAGGGAAACCTACCAAGCCCACACATTTCTGGAAACTAGACACCCGGGGGATTCCAGGGAGGTATGGCTTGCGTGGATCCCCCAACGTTTTCTTATCCAGAATCCCCAGCAAACCTCAAATTTAGCTGAAAAAAATCACTTTTTCCACACATTTTTGTGTAAGAAAGTAGTGGCATCACCGGGCTGAAACAAATTTCCTGCCACCCAGCGTTCCCCAGGGTCTCCCGATAAAAATGGTGCCTCACTCGTGTGGGAGGCCCAAGTACCCGCGACAGGCAGGGGCCCAAAACATATTGAGGTGACATCAAAATTGCCTATCTCCAAACAACCTGGTTTTGCAAGGGGGGTCACCTGGGTTTTTGGCCCTGTGCGCGGCGGCCATCTAGGGAAACCTACCAAACCCACACATTTCTGAAAACTAGACACCCGGGGGATTCCAGGGAGGTATGGCTTGCATGGATCCCCCAACGTTTCCTTACCCAGAATCCCCTGCAAACCTCAATTTTAGCTGAAAAAATCACTTTTTTCCCACATTTTTGTGTAAGAAAGTAGTGGCATCACTGGGTTGAAACAAATTTCCTACCACCCAGCGTTCCCCAGGGTCTCCCGATAAAAATGGTGCCTCACTCGTGTGGGAGGCCCAAGTACCCGCGACAGGCAGGGGCCCAAAACGTATTGAGGCGACATCAAAATTGCCTATCTCCAAACAACCTGGTTTTGCAAGGGGGGTCACCTGGGTTTTTGGCCCTGTGCTCAGTGGACATCTAGGGAAACCTACCAAACCCACACATTTCTGAAAACTAGACACCCGGGGGATTCCAGGGAGGTATGGTTTGCGTGGATCCCCCAACGTTTCCTTACCCAGAATCCCCTGCAAATCTCAATTTTAGCTGGAAAAAATAACTTTTTTCACAAATTTTTGTGTGGGAAGGTTGTGGCATCACTGGGCTGACACAAATTTCCTACCACCCAGCGTTCCTCTGGGTCTCCCGATAAAAATGGTGCCTCACTCGTGTGGGAGGCCCAAGTACCCGCGACAGGCAAGGGCCCAAAACGTATTGAGGCGACATCAAAATTGCCTATCACAAAAGAACCTGGTTTTGCAAGGGGGGGTCACCTGGGTTTTTGGCCCTGTGCTCAGCGGCCATCTAGGGAAACCTACCAAACCCACACATTTCTGAAAACTAGACACCCGGGGGGTTCCAGGGAGGTATGACTTGCATGGATCCCCCAACGTTTCCTTACCCGAAATCCACTGCAAACCTCAAATTCTGCTGAAAAAGTCACTTTTTTCACACATTTTTGTGTGGGAAAGTTGTGGCATCACCGGGCTGACACAAATTTCCTACCACCCAGCGTTCCCCTGGGTCTCCCGATAAAAACGGTGCCTCACTTGTGTGGGAGGCCCAAGTACCCGCGACAGGCAGGGGCCCAAAACGTATTGAGGCGACATCAAAATTGCCTATCACTAAACAACCTGGTTTTGCAAGGGGGGTCACCTGGGTTTTTGGCCCTGTGCTCGGCGGCCATCTAGGGAAACCTACCAAACCCACACATTTCTGAAAACTAGACACCTGGGAGATTCTAGGGAGGTATGGCTTGTGTGGATCCCCCAACGTTTTCTTACCCAGAATCCCCTGCAAACCTCAAATTTAGCTGAAAGAATCACTGTTTCCACACATTTTTGTGTGAGAAAGTAGTGGCATCACCGGGCTGAAACTAATTTCCTACCACCCAGCGTTCCCCAGGGTCTCCTGATAAAAATGGTGCCTCACTCGTGTGGGAGGTCCAAGTACCCGCTTTTGTATAGCCAGCAGCACGTCCTGTTTTGCTTGCGTTTTCCTGTGGAGTACTCATACGATATACTCAGTAGATAAGGGATGGACAAGAACTGTCTGGCGTTCTCTGATGATCAGATTGCTGCAATTTTAGCTGGTCCATCATTGTTCCCGGATTCCTCCCTGACCAATACGAACTCAGCAAAAGAGGAATGGGAGAGGTTAAGTAGTATTAAAAAGCGGCAGGTTAGGGTGGCTCTGCATGGAGCTTTGATGACAGAGTATCTTCGTGCTGGAGCCGCCCCAGCCAGCTTGCTAGTGAGGATTGAACCACGTATCTTTTTAGAAGACAAAAAATTCAGGTTAGATTGGAGTTATATCGCCAATAAATGCACAAGAGATTGGCTCATCCTAATTATAAACACGGCGAAGAGGTTGAGTGATGAGTTACTGGCAGAAATTCTAGAATTAGAGGAAACCCTGAAAAAAGACACGACTATCACCGACACGAAAGAGCAATTGCTGCGGATCCAAGAAGATCTGGCAGATTATAAAAACTACATGGTGAATCAGAAAATAAAAGGCCTAAAAAGAAATCTTGAGAGGTATTCTCACGAATGGGCCTTTCCCTATGTAGATGATAAACATTACCAACAGGGAAGTGAGCAAGCACCTCAGTTGAGTTATCAGAGGGGTGGCAGACAACAGCAGAGAAGAACACCCCTAAATTGGACTTTTGATAACACCTCAAGTGAGGAAGAAGAAGGAGCACAGGCATCCAACCCGGGTAGGGTGAGATTTGATCCTCATTCAAAGTCTAACGAAGATCTAGGTGCCTTGTTGCGTTCTTTTTTAGGGCATACTCAGAGGGGCAACAGAGGGGGTGGACAGAGAGGCAGGGGCCGTGCCCGACAGAATCAGGGACAGAACTAGGGACAGCAATGGCCAATGTTCTCACCACGTATAACACGCAGTCGGGGCAGGACACCGTTGTGAGTAACATAGTCATGAATCTATCAGACTACGAGCTGACATCTAATGAAATAAGGGTCCTTAATAAAGGATTGGGGTACGTCCCCACCCCACAACATGATGCCTTCAAATGTAGAACTGAGTTTCACGAAACTATGAGGAAGATCAAACTCAAGAAGTTTTTTGCCAATAAAGACTCAGAGCCGCCATCCATTTTCTCAACTAACCTGCACCGGCCTTCCCAGTTCTGTCCACCCGGTTCCTCGGTAGGGCCAGAGGTACTGGTGTTTGAACAGAAGGTCCTGGAAGAGATTTTTAAATTAGAACAAATAGACTCACGGGGTGTGTCCAACAATATGAGTCGTTTTGATTGGGAATCAGTTAAGGCATTACAAGATAATGAGTCCATAACTATTAAGCCCGCCGATAAAGGCGGAGCTGTTGTGGTTATAAATACCACCGACTATGAGAACGAGGTCTTGAGATTATTGGGTGAACGTAAGAACTACCACCCTCTTCCTAGAGATCCTCTTAATGAACTTCAAGATCTGATCACAAAGATGGTGGCGGAGGCCAGGAGTATGAAATGGATTACAAGCAAAGAGGCCGATTTTTTAGTTAACACCAAGCCTAGAACTCCGGCTTTCTATATATTGCCAAAGGTGCATAAGGCACAACGTCCCCCCCCGGGGCACCCGATAGTATCGGGGATTTCATCTATTCTTGAACCGCTGTCCCAATTTGCGGACTTCTTCTTGAGAGAATCGGTTCTTAAACAACCATCATATGTGCAGGATACTACGGATATCCTGAACATTTTAAATGATTTGGAGTTTGACCCTACACAACAGTTTCTAGTTACAATAGACATTGAGTCATTGTATACTAGTATTCCCCAAGAGGCAACGCTGGTGGCAGCAGCGCATGCCCTGGGTGAGCAGGAATGGTTTTATGACACCCCCCAATCCTTCGGGCTCCAATGCATCAAATTAGCTCTGACACGCAACTATTTTTGTTATAAAAGTGATTTGTACTTGCAGGTGTCCGGTACATCAATGGGCGCAACTTTTGCGCCCAGTCTGGCCTGCATTTATGTGGACCAGTTTGAGGAGCACTTCTTGTACCACTCATCAAACCCCTTGCAGAGACATATTGGTCTCTGGAAGAGGTATATTGACGATGTGTTGTGTATATGGATTGGAGAAGAGGAGACTCTCTTGGAATTTTTTAAATGGTTGAACAGCATTGATACCTGCCTGAGATTTACCTGGACAAAGAGTAACGCACATGCAGTCTATCTGGATTTGGATATTACAGTGCAGGAAAACAAACTGTGCACTGTGGTCCACCAGAAAGGTACTGATAGGAATTCGCTATTACATTATCAGTCGTATCACCCTAGGGCCCTGCGGGACAACCTGCCCGTAGGCCAGTTTTTGAGATACCGACGAAGCTGCTCCACTGTAGAGACGTTCTCTCAACAATCTGAGGACTTGGCAAATAAATTGACACAGAGAGGCTATCCTAAAAAGATAGTTAACAGAGCGCGAAAGAGAGCCCGCAACACACCCCGCGAGGCCCTCCTAGAAAGGAGTGTTAGAGAATCAGGGGACTGCTTGCCAGTTGTTATGACTTTTGACCCCTTAGCCTCAAAGATACGACAAGCAATGAGGAAGCATTGGCCATTGCTGTCAACTGCCAATTTTAAAATGCCGCAACCCAGGTTTGCATTTAAACGGGCGAGTAACTTAAAAGATAGATTGGTGCACACACGACCTGTGCAGAAACTGAAAATGACAACGTTGCCAGCCGGACACTACCCGTGTGGTGGTTGTTCGGTGTGCGAGTTGACTGATAAAACTGACAGCGTTCAATTGAGGAGTGGTAAAACATGGCATTTAAATAAGTTCTCTAACTGCAACTCAGTGAACGTAATATACAGACTCACATGTCAGTGCGGGCTCCAGTATATTGGTTTAACAACCCGCAAAGTGAAGGTCCGGATTCAAGAGCACCTGAGTACTATCAAAACAGGCAAATTGACTACACACTTGGTGCAGCATTTCTGCGAACAAAAGCATGATCTCCGAGCACTTAAATGGGTGGTCTTGGAAAGGGTAATAGCTGGCAGTGATTGTGTAGACAGAGTATTGGCAGTAAAAGAGGCGCGCTGGATCTTTTCTGAGAAAGTGGATCAAACAGGATTAAATGATCACATTGAGTGGAATAAAGTGAGCAGACAGTAAGGCTCGATAAACAACCTCAGTAGTAAGCTTAATCCAGACGTGTGGGTTTGAGTTTCGGAATAACATGAATAAGATACCAGCTGGTTTTATATTCTGTAATAAACTCTCTACACTATGGGATGTGAAGTTCCATGTATGTATATTTAATATGAAGAAGTGACGAGAGGCATACATTTTAGATTATAAATTACTAGTTTGAGGGACAAGGTCCAAATGTGCCCTTTTTCCCCAAAAAACACCTCCCTTTATAAAAAAAGACACCTTCTCTTCATTAATGTCTGTCCAATATAAATGAATTGACATGTACACCAATAGGTGACTAGCCGCAATTTTCGAGTACAGCTAGTAAAGTAGCCCAAGGAATGTATGAGGGTTGAGAAACAGTACATCTTAAAATGGCCGCCATAATGAACATGTGGAACTGCCCGGTTTATATGGATCAAAAGAATCATGTGGGCTGCGCGCGGTGTGAGCACAGGCGATGCACCTTGCTTCAAATAACCCCCGATGCCGGTGCACATTGAAGCGGGCTTGAGACTACGCTCATAATCGTCGTGAATGTAAACGCAATACGAGAGATATACATTGCAGTTCATAAACTACCAGTGTGAGGAGCTAGGTCAAAATGTGCATTTTCAAATGATATACATCTCTTCTCATTAATATTTGCTCAGTGAAATTGAAATAATACATACATTACTAGGTGACTAGCCGAAATATCCTAGTGCAGCTAGTAAAGCAGCCCAGGGAATGTTTGAGCGTATTGAGACGGTGCACATTTCAGAATGGCCGCCGCAGTGACTGTGAGTGATTGCCCGGTCTATACAAAACCAAGGAATCACGTGGTGCGAGCGCGCGAATTGCACTTTGCTTTAAATAACTCCCGATGCCGACGCACATTGAGGCGGGAACGAGACAACGCCCGTATTCATCGCGAGTGCGGTAAAAGTGTGGGTGCTGACCGTATGTGTGTGGTGATACCGGCAATATCGGCCTATACGCTGGGTCTTTGGGTCAAGGTTGGCCGAAGCGGCATAACATGGCATACTCGGGTGTGTTGACATTTTATGGCGTGTCCAGCCCAGTACATTCTGAGGCCAGTATTCATGTGTAAGCACATTGAGGCGATATGTGGCTTTTCTTGCGGTAGCTAGATGGCTCGTTAATCGCCAAATGCAAATGGCACAGGAGGGTGTTTTGAAGTTAAAACGTACCTTGAAAGATGCATACATATAGTGCATGTGGGTGTGAATGGATGAGTACAGGCACCATGAGAGGGTTCAGTGTAGAGGACACTTTACATCCAGAAGGACACTGCACAGTCAGTAGGAGAGTGGTGTACCTAGATGCACTGTGATAGTGACATGATAATCACGTACTCCAGATAAAAATGATGGCTACATATTGCGTGAAACAAACGTGTAATGATGAAATATTTTCTCCACAGGTATAACGACAAGTAACATAAGTGCTTCTTTCAAGAGGGGTAATTGTGATGAACACAACCCCTTGTGGTATGGTGGAGGCTGGTACGAATGCCCTTAGCCCACACCTGGTAAATATACACTAAACGAGCCCATGACTGGGCGTGGCATTTTTCACCTGCAAGCGCTCACGTTGGTACTATATCTGGTTGGTCAGGTTTTTAATAAGGAACTTTTGTTCTGTTCTGTTTTATCAGCCAATCCGCAACGCAAAACTCATTGTCCAGTGAGGCGAGTAAAAGAACCTTGTGCCCTGATGAATTTGCCACGACATAAGCAATGGCAATGAAACATGTTGGCCTGCTTAGAAATGGTTAGCAACATGCAGTGTTCTTAACTTGAGTAAGCTCACGACTGTGAATAAAGAGGGCAATCTAACAGTGAGTCTTATCTCAATTTTAATTATATGGAACACATGGTCTTTTGTGAATCACGGGGTTCTGTGTTTTGGGACAGTTAACTCTTTTTTCTGTCCTTTGTTCTTTGTACTGGACACTATTTCTTTTTTCAGTAAGTGGGCAACCGATGATGATATACGTGGGCATACTGGTGAGAACCTGCCGGTAGCCTCCCTGGTGTTGCGTACGTGAGGTGCCCACTTACTTTCTCACTTATTTATAAGTGTTCTTTACTCTTATGCTGTGGGGTAGGATATATGTTTGCGGATTGACTGACTTCAGTTCCTTTTTCTTTAAGACATTTGAATTGGGGTTTCTAGGACAGGATTAAACTGGACATATTGCCAGAGATTGGCTGGAGGTAGATACCCCCACGTCAGCTGCCTGGCCTAAGACTAAGAGATCATTTACCCCTTGTAACAGCCAGGCCTTATTGTATTGATGATTGATGAGTGGAGGGCGGCCTGGTGTGTTTTTCCCTCTATAGCTCCTTATTGTAGAGACCCCCCTTGCGAAACCAGGTCCTTTTGAGATAGGCAATTTTGATGTCGCCTCAAGACATTTTGGGCCCTTGCCTGTCGCGGGTACTTGAGCCTCCCACACGAGTGAGGCACCATTTTTATCGGAAGACCCGGGGGAACGCTGGGTGGTAGGAAATTTGTGTCAGCCCGGTGATGCCACAACTTTTCCACACAAAAATGTGTGGAAAAAGTGATTTTTTTCAGCTAAATTTGAGGTTTGCAGGGTATTCTGGGTAAGGAAACGTTGGGGGATCCACGCAAGCCATACCTCCCTGGTATCCCCCGGGTGTCTAGTTTTCAGAAATGTGTGGGTTTGGTAGGTTTCCCTAGATGGCCGCCGAGCACGGGGCCAAAAACCCAGTTGACCCCCCTTGCGAAACCAGGTCGTTTTGAGATAGGCAAATTTGATGTTGCCTCAATACGTTTTGGGCCCTTGCCTGTCGCGGGTACTTGGGCCTCCCACACGAGTGAGGCACCATTTTTATCGGGAGACCCGGGGCAAGGCTGGGTGGTAGGAAATTTGTGTCAGCCCGGTGATGCCACAACTTTTCCACACAAAAATGTGTGGAAAAAGTGATTATTTTCAGCTAAATTTGAGGTTTGCAGGGGATTCTGGGTAAGGAAGCTTTGTTGGATCCACGCAAGCCATACCTCCCTGGAATCCCCCGGGTGTCTAGTTTTCATAAATGTGTGGGTTTGGTAGGCTTCCCTAAATGGCTGCCGAGCACGGGGCCAAAAACCCAGGTGACCCCCCTTGCGAAACCAGGTTGTTTTGAGATAGGCAATTTTGATGTCGCCTCAATACGTTTTGGGCCCTTGCCTGCCGCATGTACTTGGGCCTCCCACACGAGTGAGGCACCATTTTTATCGGGAGACCTGTGGGAACGCTGGGTGGTAGGAAATTTGTGTCAGCCCGGTGATGCCACAACTTTTCCACACAAAAATGTGTGAAAAAAGTGATTTTTTCAGCTAAATTTGAGGTTTGCAGGGGATTCTGGGTAAGGAAACGTTGGGGGATCCACGCAAGCCATACCTCCCTGGAATCCCCCGGGTGTCTAGTTTTCAGAAATGTGTGAGTTTGGTAGGTTTCCCTAGATGGCCGCCGAGCACGGGGCCAAAAACCCAGGTGACCCCCCTTGGAAAACCAGGTCGTTTTGAGATAGGCAATTTTGATGTTGCCTCAATATGTTTTGGGCCCTTGCCTATCGCGGGTACTTGGGCCTCCCACACGAGTGAGGCACCATTTTTATCGGGAGACCCGGGGGAACGCTGGGTGGTAGGATATTTGTGTCAGCCCGGTGATGCCACAACTTTTCCACACAAAAATGTGTGAAAAAAGTGATTTTTTCAGCAATATTTATGGTTTGCAGGGGATTCTGGGTAAGGAAACTTTGGGGGATCCACGCAAGCCATACCTCCCTGGAATCCCCGGGTGTCTAGTTTTCAGAAAGGTGTGGGTTTGGTAGGTTTCCCTAGATGGCCGCCGAGCACGGGGCCAAAAACCCAGGTGACCCCCCTTGCGAAACCAGGTCATATTGAGATAGGCAATTTTGATGTCACCTCAATACGTTTTGGGCCCTTGCCTGATGCGTGTACTTGGGCCTCCCACACTAGTGAGGCACCATTTTTATCAGGAGACCCGGGGGAACACTGGGTGGTAGGAAATTTGTGTCAGCCCGGTGATGCCACAACTTTCCCACACAAAAATGTGTGAAAAAAGTGATTTTTTCAGCTGAATTTGAGGTTTGCAGGGGATTCTGGGTAAGGAAACGTTGGTGGATCCATGTAAGCCATACCTCCCTGGAATCCCCCGGGTGTCTAGTTTTCAAAAATGTATAGGTTTGCTAGGTCTCCCTAGGAGCCGGCAGAGCTAGGGTTCAAAAACTACAGCTAGGCACTTTGCCAAAAAAGGGTCATTTTTCACTGTGAAATTGTGGTGTGTCCACGTTGCGTTTTGCGCCGTGTTCTGTCGCAGGCACTAGGCCTACCCACACAAGTGAGGTACCATTTTTCTCGGAAGACTTTGGGGAACGTGGGGTGGGTGGAAATTTGTGGATCCACGCAGATTCCAGAACTTTCCACCACAGAAATGTGAGGAAAATGTGGGTTTTTTGACAATTGTTTAGGTTTGCAAGGGATTCTGGGTAACAGAACCTGGTGAGAGGCAGTCAAGTCACCCCATCCTGGATTCCCCTGGGTGTCTAGTTTTCAAAAATGTATAGGTTTTCTAGGTTTTCCTAGGTGCCGGCAGAGCTAGGGTTCAAAAACTACAGCTAGACACTTTGCCAAAAAAGGGTCATTTTTCACTGTGAAATTGTGGTGTGTCCACATTGCGTTTTGCGCCGTTTCCTGTCGCGGGCACTAGGCCTACCCACACAAGTGAAGTACCATTTTTCTCGTAAGACTTTGGGGAACGCGGGGTGGGTGGAAATATGTGGATCCACACAGATTCCAAAACTTTCCACCACAGAAATGTGAGGAAAATGTGTTTTTTTTGACAATTGTTTAGGTTTGCAAGGGATTCTGGGTAACAGAACCTGGTGAGAGGCAGTCAAGTCACCCCATCCTAGATTCCGCTGGGTGTCTAGTTTTCAAAAATGTATAGGTTTGCTAGGTTTCCCTAGGTGCCGGCAGAGCTAGGGTTCAAAAACTACAGCTAGGCACTTTGCCAAAAAACGGTCATTTTTCACTGTGAAATTGTGGTGTGTCCACGTTGCGTTTTGCGCCGTTTCCTGTCACGGGCACTAGGCCTACCCACACAAGTGAGGTACCATTTTTCTCAGAAGACTTTGGGGAACGCGGGGTTAGTGGAAATTTGTGGATCCACACAGATTCCAGAACTTTCAACCACAGAAATGTGAGGAAAATGTGGTTTTTTTGACAATTGTTTAGGTTTGCAAGGGATTCTGGGTAAC
This sequence comes from Calotriton arnoldi, assembly GCA_963921515.1. NCBI lineage: Eukaryota > Metazoa > Chordata > Amphibia > Caudata > Salamandridae > Calotriton > Calotriton arnoldi. The sequence goes on along the minus strand of CAWUFW010004947.1, from coordinate 52,375 downwards.
AGAACCTGGTGAGAGGCAGTCCAGTCTCCCCATCCTGGATTCCCCTGGGTGTCTAGTTTTCAAAAATGTATAGGTTTGCTAGGTTTCCCTAGGTGCCGGCAGAGCTAAGGTTAGAAAACTACAGCTAGGCACTTTGCCAAAAAAGGGTCATTTTTTACTGTGAAATTGTGGTGTGTCCACATTGCGTTTTGCGCCGTTTCCTGTCGCGGGCACTAGGCATACCCACACAAGTGAGGTACCATTTTTCTCGGAAGACTTTGGGGAACGCGGGGTTAGTGGAAATTTGTGGATCCACACATATTCCAGAACTTTCCACCACAGAAATGTGAGGAAAATGTGTTTTTTTTGACAATTGTTTAGGTTTGCAAGGGATTCTGGGTAACAGAACCTGGTGAGAGGCAGTCAAGTCACCCCATCCTGGATTCCCCTGGGTGTCTAGTTTGCAAAAATGTATAGGTTTGCTAGGTTTCCCTAGGTGCCGGCAGAGCTAGGGGTCAAAAACTACAGCTAGGCACTTTGCCAAAAAAGGGTCATTTTTCACTGTGAAATTGTGGTGTGTCCACATTGCGTTTTGCGCTGTTTCCTGTCGCGGGCACTAGGCCTACCCACACAAGTGAGGTACCATTTTTCTCGGAAGACTTTGGGGAACGCGGGTTGGGTGGAAATTTGTGGATCCACGCAGATTCCAGAACTTTCCACCACAGAAATATGAGGAAAATGTGTTTTAAAAAAAATATTTTTAGGTTTGCAAGGGATTTTGGGTAACAGAACCTGGTGAGAGGCAGTCAAGTCACCCCATCCTGGATTCCCCTGGGTGTCTAGTTTTCAAAAATGCATAGGTTTGCTAGGTTTCCCTAGGTGCCGGCAGAGCTAGGGTTCAAAAACTACAGCTAGGCACTTTGCCAAAAAAGGGTCATTTTTCACTGTGAAATTGTGTTGTGTCCACATTGCGTTTTGCGCCATTTCCTGTCGCGGGCACTAGGCCTACCCACACAAGTGAGGTACCATTTTTCTCGGAAGACTTTGGGGAACGCGGGGTGGGTGGAAATTTGTGGATCCACGCAGATTCCAGAACTTTCCACCAAAGAAATGTGAGGAAAATGTGTTTTTTTTGGACATTTTTTTAGGTTTGCAAGGGATTCTGGGTAACAGAACCTGGTGAGAGGCAGTCAAGTCAACCCATCCTGGATTCCCCTGGGTTTCTAGTTTTCAAAAATGTATAGGCTTGCTAGGTTTCCCTAGGTGCCGGCAGAGCTAGGGTTCAAAAACTACAGCTAGGTACTTTGCAAAAAAAGGGTAATTTTTCATTGTGAAAATGTGGTGTGTTCACGTTGTGTTTTGAGCCGTTTCCTGTCGTGGGCACTATGCCTACCCACACAAGTGAAGTACCATTTTTATCGGGAGACTTAGGGTAATTCATATTTGTAAAGCAACTGTTATTACCTATTGACTTTTAATGCATTTCTGCCTTCCAAATGAAAGACAATGTGTAAAAAAGAAGTCATTTTGAAAAATGACCGATAATTCCCATGCTAGTATGAGTATTCCCAATTTCGGAAATGTGCAAATATCTACTGTTTCTAAACTCTATATTTTGTTCCCATTTCAGAAATACATAGGTGTCTTTCATACCGATTTTTCCATGTATACATTTTCCCAGAATAATTGCTATATACCCGGTACATAATAAAAAACGTTGCAAGTTGCTGCTCAGTTTTTGGCTCTGGGTTCGTCGGGTTCTTGGTGAACCTACAAGTCCTATATATCCCCACAACCAGTAAGGTCCCGCAGATGTAACGGTGTATTGCTTTCAAAGAGCTGTCATAATTTAGAAGAAGTTACAGGTGAAAACGTTGACACAAAAGGCTGTTTTTTTCAACTAATTTTCAATTTTTCCTATATTTAACTGTTAGTTTCTATAAAGAGACCTTGAAGGATCTACACAAATGACCCCTTGATGAATTCAGAATTTTGTCTAGTTTACTAAAATGTATAGCTTTCTAGGATCCATTATTGATTTCGTACCCATTTCTACCATTAACTGGAAGGAGGTTGAAAGCACAAAAAATAGCAAAAATAGGCTATGTCCCAGAAAAATGCCAAAACTGTGTAAAATATTTAGATTTCTGACAAAAGTCTGTCATTCCCTAAAAGCTGGGAAAATGTTGATTTCAGCCCCACAAACCCTTTTTTGATACAATTTGCAGGGAAAAACCCAGACGCTTTCATTTGCAGCACTTTTTTCCCATTTTTCCCAAAAAAACCCATAATTTAGCTGTATTTTGGCTAATTTCTGGGTCCCCTCCCAGGGGAATCCACAAACCCTGGGTACCTTCAGAATCCCAATGATGTTGGAAGAAAAGGACGCATATTTGGCATGGATACCTTTTGTGGTCAAAAAGTTACAGGGGCCTAAGCGCGAACTACCCCAAATAGCCAAAAAAAGGCTTAGCACAGGGGGGTAAAAGGCCTAGCAGCGAAGGGGTTAAGGGCGAACTGGGAGCCATGTTTATGTTTTTTTGTCTGGTGTGGTCGAGTGCCTGGTGTCTGGGCTGCTGTGCAGCCCAGCGTTTTCTCGCTGCCTATGCAGCCAGGAGGTGTCTTTCAAACAGGACTGAGCATGCTTCATGCTCTAGGTGCGCCTAAGTGTTTGATGTTTGTTGTGTGGGCAGCGGGACGGAGTTCTGGCCTTCTCATTACTAGTGGAAAACCAATATTGGTTTGTGTATTCCTTTAAAGGGATTTACCCAATCTAAGATGGAAGATTCACTTCCTGGTCACTGCCTCCTTGCTTCCTCTTCTCACTATAAAAGGCCATTCAGGGCCTTGTTGGATGTGCTGCAAACACATCAGGTTCTTCCCTCCTGAATCTTTGCTCTATTGTTTTTGCCAGGATTCTAATCCAGGAGATTATCTTCGTACCTAATCCTGCTCCAGGTCTATTGGTTCTACTTTCTAACATTACCTACCTTTAGTCATTTCATTGATCGGTCATCTTCTTCTGAGAGAGGATTTCTCTAAAAACAGTTTGCATCTCCTCGCCAGGAGGTTATTTTTTGCAGAGTGCGTTTTCCTCCTTGTTAGCAGTTTCTTTTTGGGGTCACGTTGTATAGGTGGTGTTCCCAATCATCACCTAGAATTGTGGCTACTAAAAGGGATCATCCCTTCCTCAGGGTCAAGACTTTCCAGTATAAGGAATGGAAGTGGTGCTTCCCATCTGGCAGATATGACAGAATGCAATGCCAACAATCTTTGCCTGCCCGAGCCTTCATGGACAAGATTCTAGTTCTGCAAGATACTATTCAGCACCAAAATGCACAAATTATACCATTGAGAAATGAAAATTCAGCTCTTAGTTAAGCCTTAGTGACTCAAAACAGTCAAGACATGTCTGCAGAGCTTGCAGGATTTGTTCAATTCAATGGCTATCCAAATAAATGAAGGGAGTGTATCACTTAGTCTATTTTGCCTTTCATCCAACAACATTTTTATTGGATAGATCTGATGTTGTATACCTAATAAGCTGTCTTGCTGTAGCGGCCTTATCCTGGGCTACTCCTCTACTGACCTCTTCAAATCCCAGTGTAGATAATTATACCACCTATTCAGAGAAATTTTGTAAAATATTTGGAAGACCTGATTTAGAATATTCAGCTGAGGAGGCTCTTTGTGATGTTCAGCAGGAAATCCATAATGTGATGATATATGCCACGAAGTTTAGACAGCTAGTGGCTGAGAATAAGTTAATTGAACAAACATTGACCCTGTTTCACCTCGGAGAAAAAGATGACATAAAGCATGAGGTGGTTCACATATGTGATCCATTGATCTTGATTGAAGCAATTGAGGCATCCTTGCATATTGAGAAATGTCAGACTGAAAGAAGAAAGGAAAGGAAGCCTGACTGCCCCATTTCACGTTCTTTTCTCCCAAAAGTTTCGATGTCTAGGACATCTAAAGAAGTTAAGCACGCAAATTTGAAAGAGAAACCTATGCAAATAGTGAATACGTGTAGCTCGCACTCTGAAAGTGAAAGGCAAGCAAAGGGATTATGCATGTATTCCAGCAGTGAAGGACATTTAAGCTGGAGTTGTCCAGTATGACCTAACAAGGAGCTGGGAAACGCTTGAGGCCATCTCTTCAAGGAAAGAGGGAGTGAGTCTGGATACTCTTTCTCAAATTTCACCTTAAAGTTTTCAAACAGAGTATGCAAATTGTCTGTTCTTACTTCCAGTATCCTGGAGCACCTCCACACATACTCCATAGTTAACTTCATGGCCCTGTTAGATTCCTGAATCGCCGAGATATATATGGGCCTCGACTGGGCTAATAAAAATGCCATAGAAAATTAAAAGAAAACGTGGAAGTAGGGCAGACAGTTGATGGTACTCTGGTAACGTCTGGCCCAGTATTCAAGTGTACCGCAGAACTCTTTTCGTATCCTTGTATTACCGGATCACTGACAGAATATCGACAACACTAATATTGACCTACAGAAATATTGTGACATAAATATCGTTGTCGAAAATATCGACCTCCTTTCTTCATAATGGTAAGTACAAAAATATTGGGAAAAAAATATCGTTGTTAAAAATATCGAAGTACAAAATATCGTTTTTTTATATGTATTATATATAATGTAAAATAAATTAAATAATACATTTTACTTAAAAAAAGATTTAGATTTATTTGTAAATTTTAACAATTATAAGTAATACATGCAATTTAAAAATAAATTAAACATACATATATAAGATGTAATATATATATTTACTTAAAAATAATTAAGAAATAATAATTTTAATTATAAAATGTTAGAAATATATTAAAAAATAAAGATAAATATATATATATATATACATCCAATTATTAATTAATAATAAATTAATTCCCACGGTTAACACTATAAAATCTAAATTAAATAAATACTAATAAATAAAAAATATCAATTAATTTATTATAATTAAATTACTTCCCACCCTATTCCCCTATAAACCCACAACCCGCTACAGAACTACAAAACGCAAAATGTAATTAACATAAAATTAATAACTACTAAAAATTTAACACATACATTAAAAAACAAAAGCAATACTTATACCCAAAAAATATATGACATACTTTTAAAATACATACTAAAATACATAACACTAATTTAAAAATCAATATTTTAAACAACTATATTTTTGCAAACGATATTACTAACGTCGATATTTTCAAAAACAATATTTCTTACCTTAAAGTCGATATTCTTGACAACGATATTCTTGCTGTCGATATTTCTGTATCACGATATTTCCAACTCGATATTAGTGTAGGTCGATATTTAAAACTCGAAATTCTGTCTGTGCACCGATAAAGGTTATGCTCTAACGTAACAACCCATAAGTCATATATCTACTAATACTGTGAAGTTTTGAGCATAACTTGCTTTTATAATTGTTTTTCCAGCGACAACTCTAACCTCATAGCTCAATAAGTCTACTGTACCCACTTTTCTAGCCTTGGTTAATATAGCAGAAATGCCGTATATAGGTAACATATGGACTAAATAATCCACATTTGGGCAGAGTAAAACGGAAGCGTGACAATTATAGTTTATACATGGTGCCACATTGTTTAGAGCGGACATTAGAGGGTCTGTTCTTCCTCCATTGAAGGTGTACAATACACAGTGTATTAGCACAGTCACTTATGGCGCAGGTGTCTGGGGTTTTAACAAATGTAACTGTTTACAGTCCAAGGAAAACCGTTTCCTCCTGCGGTTGTTGAGTTTACCACCTACTTCTTCCAGCTTTATTATTAATTCAGAGCTAAATCAGGGTTTCATATCAGACAAGGTCCGTTTGCCTCCACTCTTATTATGGGTTAGCGTCTAGACGAGCCCAGTGGCAAAGCTCTGTAGGCATATTATACTTTATCTAGCAAGGAGAAGGATCAAGGCACACAAGTCCTGCACTCGTCAACACAAAGTCAAGAAGGTAAAATAGAGTTCACAATGGTGCTACGAACCAGAGGTGCGACCCTTCTACACCTCTAAAAGGGAAATACTTCCCAAAATGAACATCAACAGAATTGGTTCAGCACTCAAATTCAAGAACAATTATATCCATGTAAATAGTTGAACAATTTGGAGTAGTAAATTGCTGTCATCTCAATAAACAAATGTGAGAGTATTTTCTTCTTCCAAAAGTTCTTTATTCAACATCTTTTCTTTAAAAACACAGCAAACGTGCAGTAGCCAACGTGCAGTAACCAACGCGTTTCATCCCCCAGGGACTTCTTCAGGACTTCAAAACATATACAAACAAACACTTATTTACAATGTATTTACAAGAATAAAAACTCTACCTATTAACAATATACAATAGAACACACGTTGCCTCATGTATCAGTCAAATACCTAAGATTTTTGCTCATTTGTTTATTGAAAAGTCTGTCACAGAGTATGTATATAAAGGACATATACACATTGTACACTAATATACACAGGGAAAGAAATGATCATACAACTGATACATCAAACAGATTGGTGGAGAGACTCTTGACCTTTAACAATATCTACAGTTGCATACAAGCAGACTATCTCATTCTCAAATTCGGCATGCATTAACATACCTCAATATACAGATTGTCGTCTTGTGTAATCCTCATTATATGAGTAGTGAGAAAAGATGTTGTTTAAGGTTTTCAGAAAAGAAAAAAATTGTAATTTCAGCACAGTGAAGCCGGACCTCAAACACATATTATTTTGAGTGCTATCAGAGAAGGAAAAAATGAATAAGTTAAACATAATAGCACCAAATAAATTGTACATCAAAAATGACAATAGTCCTTAATGCAAGAGTATAAGTGCCCTGTATCCGGAAGGTTTATTTCAATTCGACAACCATAATGTAATGAGACTTTTTGTAATGTTTTGTCCCATTAGGTTGTTAAACCCAACTGAAGTGCTAAGCACTAGATCTAATACATCCCTGGTCATTTTGGTATATCAGACATAGCAAAGAAGGTCTTGCATTCAGGCCATTGATGATTTAGTGGTATGTTCAAAATTCTGAGGATAAATGTTATGCTCTAACGTAACAACCCATAGGTCATATATCTAGAAATACTGTGAAGTTTTGAGCATAACTTGCCTTTATAATTGTTTTTCCAGCGACAACTCTAACCTCATAGCTCAATAAGTCTACTGTACCCACTTTTCTAGCTTTGGTTAATATAGCAGAAATACCGTATATAGGTAACGTATGGACTAAATAATCCACATTTGGGCAGAGTAAAACTGAAGCGTGACAACTATACATGGTGCCACATTGTTCCCGTACTGCCATATATATGCGATCTGAGTGTACCCAGAAAGAAAGCCAAAAAATATTTATTAAAAGACAATGTAGATCCCTAGTATTAAGTTTCAACGTTGAATAAAGACACTGGATTGCAAAAACTTTGTGTTGACAATAAATATATTTAGAAACATCCGTATCTTAATGTACAGGGGTTCGTACCAGTTAGGTTAGCCATATCACTAATGAGAAATAAGCCATTGTGATACAGTAAGGCGCCATATTTGAGTTGCTACAAGTGTCATAGGCTGTACCTTACACTATTTGCTGCAATAAAGATAACCATTTTTCAGCAAAGAAAATCTTCCACAATTGCACAAAGGCAAATGTTATGTGCTGTTTTGGTAATAAGCATGAAAGAGCAAATGTGCTCAGTGAAGTTAGCACACCCTCGAGAGGCAACCTGCTATGGTGAAAGCGGGCGCCATATTTAAATTACAAAAAGTCAACCGAGCGCGTAACAAATCTGCATCCTGTCTTTAAATTCCTATTGTAGCATATGTATATATCACCTAAATGTGCCTCAGTCAGAGTGCACAGAATGTTTCTTGAAACGAAAAACCAACCCTTTCTTTAAACAAGGGCTGCCCTTTTCCACCGCGTTGACCTATAATATCTGGTAATGGAGGACCGACTGAACGCATTGCTGAGTATGTAGACACATTTTGACAACCCTTTGTCCAGAGTTTTCCCTCTTATTTGAAGGACAGTAGGGATCTACTATGTAAATTGGAGGATTTTAAATGGGACAGTGACAATCTCACCTTTGTCACTATGGACGTAGAAAGTCTATATACTTGCATTCAAAAAAGTTGCGGCCTTAAAGCCCTTAAGCATTTTCTCTACTAACGCAAGGCAAAACATTTAGAGCATACACATATGCTTCTTGAGATGTCTGAAATGATCCTTATGCAGAATGTTTTTCTACACAACAATGATTGGTACTTGCAGAGGCAAGGGACTGCCATAGGCTCCAGGTTTGCCCCATCCTATGCAGCCGTTTCATCGGTTTGTTTGAGATGGAGCATGCCTGGGGTTCTGGCACAAAGGATTGGTTTGAAAACATCATTTTTCATGGTCGCTACATTGATGATATAATAATGATTTGGAACGGTAGTAATGAAGATCTGAAGAGATATCATGCGTACTTAAACAACAACAAATTCAATGTAAAATTAACCATCGGGGCAAGATGGCGGCCGTGACCGTGGCCGAGTGAGCAGTCCTCTGCCCTCTCCCAGCTCGACCTCTCCCTCCCATGTAGCTAATCGGAGGAAAATCGCAGGTTTACCGTTTTGGCAGCATCCATGTGGCATCATTGATAGCGTCTTCTTGCAGTGTGGATGATTTGGCTGTCTAAGTTCTGGTTAAAGGGAATTCCACCTCCCTTTCGCCTGGTGGTTGTGAAGACCTTGAAGACTTTCGTCTGCCACGTCAGCAACGCGGCGATGCCTCCTAAAGCGGTCATCAAAGGCGGAAAGATTAGGGGGGCGCCTACAGCTCCTGGGTGTTTCAGCAAGACGGATCACGCTGAGGATAGCCCTGACCTGACGGGACCCCGGGCTGGAAAGACAGCAGCGGTAGCAGGCAAGTCACCGGGGTCGGGTGACCCAGGTAAAAAAAAGAGCGTCCTCACTCGTGGGAAGCAGACGGTCCCCGCGCTATTTAAAATCCAGACCGGCAAGAATAAGAATATGCGGGACACTGTTGCGGGAGATCAACTTAGTCTGAAAGATGTTGTTCTTCCACTGACTCCTGTTCCTTGTGATAAACCCTCAACCTCCATTTCTCCTGCTAAAGAGTCATCGCGAGGTACGGTGTCTGCTCTGGAAGACAGCGGAAGGCAGTACGCAGCGGATCAGGCAACAGCAGGGGGTGGAAATCCAGTTACTGCTGTTGTTAGTGGGAATAATGGGGCTCCTCAGTTACTGATACCACCAGAGTCCTTGGTGAATGAGAATCCGGCAACAGTACCGGAACAATGCATTGTGGGAGTTGGAGTTTCTATAACCCAGGATCCACTAAAAGATGTAACAGAACTGACTCCTAGGGATTTTGCAGCTGGGGAAACTATTTCTTTAACGTCTAAGGAAGATGAGCCTGTCGACAATTTTTTTTCACTTTCAGATCATTCTAGCTTGTCGGGTGATGATAGTAATGGGAAAGACTGGGCTGCACAAGAGAGTGATGCTAGTAGCGTGCAGTGGGAGGACGAAGGTAGCGAGCCAGCCCAGCTAAAGACAGTTCGTAAAATGAAAGAGAAGAAAGAAACAAGTACTCTCCCAGGGCTAGGTACAGCAGAGTCATATACTTGGGATTATTCTTTTTCAACCCAGCTGAAGGGTAATGGCAATGATGCAGTCAATGTCGAGGCACCGACAACTATTATGGATGTTAATCTGAATGGCTCTGAAGAAATTACGCTGTCAACAATATATCAGAGCATTATGGCTCACCGTGTGGAAACTAGAGCAGAGAGTTCCTGGACACAACGGGCGTGTCGTAAGCTGCAGAACTCAATGCGCCGGATGGCGAGGACATGCTCCGAATTCGCGACAAGAATCAGCGAGGCTGAGACACGGATCTCACAGTTAGAGGATGATCTGGCTGTGCAGAAAGATTTGACGGAATCTATTAAAGCAGTGAAAGATGATACAGTATGGAAATTAACGGATTTGGAAAATAGAGCAAGGAGGAACAACTTACGGATCCTGGGTATTCCCGAAGGCAAAGAAGCAGAAAATGCTCGGCAGTTTGTGATTGAACTCTTTGAAGAGGCCTTCCCCGAACTGCAGCAGTGGGACTGGAAAGTACAAATTCAGCGGGCTCATCGGTTTCCTTTTAACCAGCGTAAAAAGGCTGGTCAAACAGATAATCGGCCGCGGGCTATTCTTATTTGTCTAAATAATTTTCTGGCCAGGGAGGATTTGTACGATCTGGCGCGTCCAGATCGGAAACGTGTTGCGAAAGGTTGTGATTTCTTTGTTAGGCCTGACTTCTGTCAGGCCACTGTAGAAAAGAGGTGGCTTCTGCGTCAGTTAATATCGGTTTTTCAGACAAAGGGGGCACAGGCCTTTCTTCTTAACCCTGCCAAATTAAAGGTGGTCCACCAGGGGAAGACCCATTATTTTTTGTCTGAGATCCAAGCCAAGGAATTCTCGCTTTTAATATAATGTCCATACACCTAGATCTGAGGGTGGGTCTCTCTTGATAAATCTTGATAAATCTGCCTCTGTGCCAGGATGTCGCCCGGGTGTTGCCTGGCTGTAATAGGCTGAGAGCAATATTAGGGAATTATCTGCAGGGTATATAATAAGGTGGATCGCCTAGGAGTGGGAGCGGGGGTTGGTCGGCTGGGTGGCTGGTGGTCTTGCACAGCATCACCTGGGACTTATACTCCCCATGCCCTATGTGTTGGGTGGGGAGGGTGGGTGGGAGGAGGGTGTGTGGTGGGGGTGAGGGGTGGGATAGGGGGGGGTTGGTGGTACATTGGTGTTGTTGTTTGTATTTTTGTTTATATTTTCTTATGAAAATCTTTGCTCAATGAAACCGGTTGCTACTGGAATAATTTGGAACGGTGGTTCGCTTCTAACGTCAAGGCCTGCAGAAGAAATTGATTTTCCATTAAATGACAGGTAGAAAGGTAGGATTATCACTATGTTCATGGAATATTTGTGGATTAAATGATAAGAGAAAGAGGGTTTTTTTAGCTAAATGTGTACAGCTTATGCAGATAGATATTCTTTGCTTACAAGAAACCCATATTCCATGCAGTAAAAGTGGCTGGTTGAAGGAGTGTGGTTTAGATCTTGTGGCATATACACGTCAAAGCACTACTATCAGGGGTGTGGCTATACTTGCACGACGGGGGGTAGGAATATGCCGGAGAGTTAAGGAGGATCAATTCGGTCGCTGGGTGATTGCTGAATTTATAATTAATGGTGCCCCTCTTACAATATGTTCTGTTTATAGATCCAACATGGATGACCCTGATGTTTTAAATTTTTTGAGCCTGGAACTTGCGACTTGGCCACATCCATTAATTCTTTGTGGAGATTTTAATATACATTTAGAGAGTAACTTTGATTTGAGGATCGATGCTTTATATCATGGGCGCAAAATTCAGACTTTTAAGGCCTTACGGGGGCTGGTCAGAGAGCATGGGTTAGTGGATCTATGGTTTAGATACAAACAAAATGACATGGGACATACTTTCTATTCTGCTCCCGACAATAAGATGGTCCGTTTGGACTATTTTTTTGTTTCATGTCAGAGAGCAGAGGAGATGAGCATTAGCATACCACCCAGGATTATTTCTGACCATAATCCTGTAGTGGTTAAACTCCCGTATAGTGGATTTATGGTGACTATACGTCCTTGGACATTTGAACGTAAGTTGTTGTTGGACCAGTCTTATTGTGATTATATGGCCAAGTGGGTGGCTGAATTTTTTTAATTTAATAGAAATTCGGCCTCAGGAAATATGGTTTGGGACGCCTTTAAGGCGGCTGTGCGGGGAGATACTCTTAATTACTCTGGCTATCGGCGGAAGGTACTTAAGGAGCAGCTGAGGGGGTGGGTTGAACATCTTAGGCTGGCAGAGATCCAACTGATGTCGCAGATTCGGGCCGGCCAGAATATTGAGGAATCTCAACAGCTAATCGCCGTTATTAAGGCTAAGTTACATCAAAATTTTAGTGAAGAATTAGCCCTTAAATATGCCCAATACAGAACTGAGGCATACGAGCTGGGGGAAAATACGGGGAGGGTTTTGGCTAAACGCTTACAGCAGAGGGAGGTTTTAAATAGGATAGATAGAATACTAGATCCGTCTGGCAGAATTTATGATTCCCCAATAGGAGTTTTACAAGTGTTTCAAAATTTTTACCAACAATTGTATACTGAGGAAGTTAGGGAAGGAGAAGGAGAAGAGCGCAATGGGCAACAGTCTTTGGAGGAATTTTTTGAGGATCTTCAAACTCTTAAAGTTACATCAGATCAAAACACTGCCCTTGCGGCCCCAATTTTGTGGGAAGAGATAGAGGCGGCTATAACTTCTCTTGCTGCCGGCAAGGCAGTGGGTCCCGATGGGAGTCCTCTAGAATTTTACAGAACATTTCAGAATGTTTTAAGGGCTGATTTAATATCTTTATTTCAGTCGGCTCAAAAAGGCTGTATCCCTGAATCCTGGAGGAGAACTACTATTGTGGTATTCAAAAAGAAAGGGAAACCAGAATTAAATCCCTCATCATATCGGCCTATTTCGCTCATTAATGCCGACAGTAAAATTTATTCTAAGATCTTGGCGTCTAGATTAGGCAGTGTTATCAAACCTCTAGTCTCCCTATGACAGCATGGGTTTATCCCGGGGAGGGATACGACTGACCATGTCAGGAGAGCTATCTCCTTTCTTGACTGGGCGCGGGCCACGGGATCTCCGCTCGGGATGATCCTGTTGGACGCCGAAAAAGCGTTCGATAGGGTCTCCTGGCGATTCCTGTGGTCTGTCCTTCGCTGGAAGGGGATGGCTAAGGAATTTATTCTGGCAATTCAGGCTTTATATGTGCTACCAGTGGCGGGGGTTCGAATCTCAGGACATGAATCTAAGGTGATTAACATTAGCAGGGGCACCAGGCAGGGTTGCCCCTGCTCCCCTCTTTTGTTCTCATTATATATCGACCCCTTTTGCAGAAATTTGAACAATGTAGCAATATTCATCCTATAAAGGCTAATGGTTATGAATATAAAACATTGGCCTATGCCGATGACGTCGCGATATTTACGTCTGATATAATATCAGCATATTCAGCAGTTATAGAGCAGGCTGAGTATTATGGTTATCACGCAGGGTATAAGTTAAACACCGATAAGACTCAGATCTTGTATTCTGGCAGGGAGGTGTTTCATGATTTACCAATTGTCCCAGTAGTGACTTATTTGGGGATCAGGCTTACAGCAGAGGTTGGTCAAATCCCTGACATAAATATTGCTCCTATACTTGATACAACCAATCAGACATTGGAAAGACTAGACCACTTTCATCTGTCGATGCATGGGCGAAGTAATGTCATTAAAATGATGGTATTGCCTAAAATATTATACCTCTTTAGGACTATTCCCCTGGTGTTTCCTGCTCCATGGTTTTTAAAGATCGAAAGGATGTGTTCTAGATTTATGTGGAGTTACCACAGATCAAGGAGAGCGGCCAAGCTGCTGACCCTCCCTAGGATGCGTGGGGGGTGGGCTATCCCAAAAATTTTATTTTATTATCGGGCATGTATGCTCCAACATATGGGTATCCTTCTGGTTGGAGACCGGAGTCGGTGCTCAGTGGCGTCCCGTCCAACCATTTATGAAATCGGGTTGGGGGTTGAGGCTAAGAATTGTTTGCTTAAGATCTTAGGACCCAGTTATTACAAGAAAACCAGATTTAAGATCATACAGGCTGCTTATATGGTTTGGAGGAAGTTGCGCAGCAGGTTCAAAATTCATAATATTAATAGTTATACACCCTTCTCGGCTTCTGGGGTTTTACCCTTAATTTTTCAAGATCAGACTACTCAAAGATGGAGTAATCTTGGGATTAGCACGGTGGGTGATCTGGCCCAGAAAGGTCAACTAGCTCCCTTCTCCTTTTTGCAAGAGAAGTATGGTCTTGGTAAGCAGGATTTCTTTAAATATTTACAGATCCGTAGTTTCTAGATAGCAGGAAACAATGTCTGAATGGAGAATATGAGAAGATTTAATTAGTTGAACTGATTTGTCGGAAATCTCGGATAAGCAGGATTTATCAGACTTTGTTGGAATCCCTGCCTGACGATCTTGCTAACCAAAATGATAAATGGGTACGAAAACTTGGGAAGGCGGGGATCAATATGGCAGAGTCACTCGAGGTAGCTAATCAGACTTTATTATCGGGGAGTCTCCGCAGTCAACACTTCTTGTCCATTTTTGATTTGTACTATACACCGGCTAAAATAGCCAAATGGGCTGGGAGTGTGGGTAGCTCCTGTAGTAGATGTGGGGCGCCACTAGCAGATACAGTGCATATGTTTTTTTCTTGTCCTAGGCTTATGATTTTTTTTTAGGATTTGGAGTCTTTTTTGGCAAAAATTTTAAAGTTCCCCATATCTATTTCTTCAGACATGGTCATCATGGGGGTGGGGACGGATGAAAGCTGGTCTGGTGCTGTCACTGGGTTTGTCTTTATGGCAATGGCTGTAGCCAGACTCTGTATCACTTCTAACTGGATCAGCCCTGACTCCCCCACCTTCTGCAATTGGCGCTCACGGCTATTAGCGGTATATAATTTAGAAAGCTCAGTGTATCGGCTAAAAGGAAGGAGCAGACGAGAAAGGGGACATAAACTGTGTTGTTGTCCAGTGGTAATATGTTTTTGTTTGTATTTCTGTTATTTTTATGTTTGTCAACAACAACAACAAAATAATAATAAAACATTTTTAAAAAAAAGAAAAATTAATCATCAACTATTCAAAACATGAAATAGAGTTTCTAGACCTTAGGCTGTATATTGACAACAACACGATACATAGTGACATCTACAGGAAGCAAACATCTTGCAACAGTGTACTTCATGCTACCAGTTGCCATCCTAAACCCACAATAAAGGCCATACCATATGGCGAAATGGTAAGGGCGAGGCGCAACTGCAGTCAAGACCACAACTTTAAGAAAAACATCAAAAAAATAAGAGATGATTTCAATGAGAGGGGATATGATGCCACTTGTTTAAACAATGCTGAGAAATTGATAGCTATATTAGACAGAAAACAAACACTTGTGACTGCCACCAACAAAAAAGTTAATACTATACACCAAATTGAAATAGCATTTATAACAGAATACAACACTTACAGTGGCCACATTTACAACGTTCTGAGAAAAAATTGACATTTGCTGAAATCCAACATATTGCCGACTGGCATTATATCAGCCAAACTGAAAGTAACATAACGTAGGGGCAAGAATTTGAAAAATCTATTATGTCCTAGCTATGTCAAGAAGATGAATGACAAAACCAAAATGTGGATACCAGAGAGACCACAGGGATTCTTCACATGCGGCAACTGTTGTGTATGTACTTTAGGTGTTAACAAACAGATATCCTTTCAGTACAATAGCTCGTAGGAATTTAAAATCAATTCCTTCATTAATTGTAACACCACATACACAGTTTATTCGATAAGATGTGCTTGTAAAAAAATATATATAGGTAGTAGTCTCAAACTTCGCATACAAGAGCATGTCAGAGCAATTAAGAATAAGGATGATAAATATCCTGTTGCGATTCATATACACACCACTCATCCGCAATACACCAAAATTAGCTTCCATGCTATAGATCATGTGAAAAACTGTGATAGGGGTGGGAACAGGACCACTAGCTTGAGACAAGCAGAGGCTAGGTGGATCTGTCGCCTCCGCACTGTTGCCTTTGGACTGAATATCAATAATGAATTTCATCATTTTTTGTAACCCAAGGAGTCAGCTAAGTTTGGGTTCAATACTTTATTACATATTTCAGCAGCTTGAGGCTCAGGGGCCCCTTGAAAATCACGAATACTCTGTGGGCTCTGTTGTATCTGGCTTAAGTATTATTAATCAATTTCTCTTCTGTAAACTCAGAAGTTATCTGTTAATCTTGGTCTGAATATTGCAATGCACATTTCTGCGTCATGAGTCGCAGAATCATGTGACTTATGAAGGAAGTACATTTTAGCTATGGTTCACTGCCTTTTAAAACTACAAATATAGTGTTGACAACACACATAACAGCTATCATCTTGGTATTGCCAAGGATTGTGTGTACTACCAATGTTCTCTGCGGAATAATGAGTTATTTCCTGTCTAATATAATGAAACACATGGTTTATTTTATTGACAGTTACTCAATATGGCATCTGGTTCCCACTAAATCAGCATACTGCCAGTTTTGGCATTATGACTTTCCATGGGTGTGTGTCTGTAGAGGTATTGACTTTAATGATTTTAGTTGCTTTGTGCGTTTTTTATGGAGATATAGCAAACAATCATTGCCATTGTGTACTTGCTTATTATGCTTAGCTGCCGCAAATTCTGTTTTTCATACAATGTGGTTCTCAAGATCTACAGCACTTCAAATATGGCGCCCGTTTTTACTATAGTAGCTTGTTTTTGTGTGGGCGTGACAACATCACTGAGTTTAGGTGTTTATAACCTCTCTTGGTGAAATGATACACGATAGTTGCTTTTGTGTAACTGCTAATGTTGACTATGCGCTGGAAGAACGGGTTTTCTTGCTGATTAAAATAGTGTAATTTATGGCTCGTAATGCACTCTATAGCTATTCCAATATGGGGCCCGTTTCCACTATTAGACTCCGTTTTTTGTATTGGCAACATAGGAAGCCGCACAGGTGTTCTCCATTCTACATACACTATAAAATAGGAGCCATTCATGGCGTTTGGTTCCTCCTACCGAACCTGACGCCACGTTGACTCTTAACCGGAGCAATTGTACTTCGTCAATATTAAGATACTAGTGCTTTTTAGTCTAATCAATGCTTATACGTGGGTAGGGCTATGTGGTATCATTCGCTAACCACTTAATTTAAACAAAGGGTTTGTTTTCCGTTTGTATTATATAGTCTCTGTATTTTGTTTAGGTCATATTTAGGGTATACACAAATGCTATAATGTGATTTTAAAACCTGGTGATTCCATTTATAGCCACTTCAATATGGCGCCTGTCCCCACTAGAGCAGTCCGTTGTCTAATTTGGTTGTATGGGAAGTCGCACAGGTGCGCTCCATTGAACATATACTATAAAATAGGAGCCATTCATGGCGTTCGGTTCCTTCTACTGAACCTGACGCCACGTTGACTGTTACCGGAGCAATTGTACACCGTGAGTATTAAGATATAAGTACCTTTACTCTAATCCTTGTTTATATGCAGGCATTGTTATTTAGTGTCACGTTTAAAAACCTCGAAATTTAAAGAAAGGGTTGGTTTTTCGTTTCAAGAAACATTCTGTGCACTCTGACTGAGGCACATTTAGGTGATATATACATATGCTACAATAGGAATTTAAAGACAGGATGCAGATTCGTTACGCGCTCGGTTGACTTTTTGTAATTTAAATATGGCGCCCTCTTTCACCATAGCAGGTTGCTTCTCGAGGGTGTGCTAACTTCACTGAGCACATTTGCTCTTTCATGCTTATTACCAAAACGGCACATAACATTTGCCATTGTAAATAAGTGTTTGTTTGTATATGTTTTGTAGCCCTGAAGAAGTCCCTGGGGAATGAAATGCGTTGGTTACTGCACGTTTGCTGTGTTTTTAAAGAAAAGATGTTGAATAAAGAAATTTTGGAAGAAGAAAATACTTTCACATTTGTTTATTGAGATGACAGCAATTTACTACTCCAAATTGTTCAACTATTTACATGGATATAATTGTTCTTGAATTTGAGTGCTGAACCAATTCTGTTGATGTTCATTTTGGGAAGTATTTCCCTTTTAGAGGTGTAGAAGGGTCGCACTTCTGGTTCGTAGCACCATTGTGAACTCTATTTTACCTTCTTGACTTTGTGTTGACGAGTGCAGGACTTGTGTGCCTTGATCCTTCTCCTTGCTAGATAAAGTATAATATGCCTACAGAGCTTTGCCACTGGGCTCGTCTAGACGCTAACCCATAATAAGAGTGGAGGCAAACGGACCTTGTCTGATATGAAACCCTGATTTAGCTCTGAATTAATAATAAAGCTGGAAGTAGTAGGTGGTAAACTCAACAACCGCAGGAGGAAACGGTTTTCCTTGGACTGTAAACAGTTACATTTGTTAAAACCCCAGACACCTGCGGCATAAGTGACTGTGCTAATACACTGTGTATTGTACACCTTCAATGGAGGAAGAACAGACCCTCTAATGTCCGCTCTAATCAAGTTACAGACAGTCCCTGCGGATCTACTAAGCTTTGAGCTAACCCGCGCAAGATGACGACTCCAGGATGCTGACAAGCTAAAAGTTAATCCTAGGTGACAAAAGTTGTCAACAGTCGTTAAATCCAGTCCCTTTAAACTGATTTTATTCAGCCTTATTTTACCTGGTCCACAGGACATAATGTGTGACTTGGTATAGTTAGTTTTCAAATTCAAGTTTTGCATAAAAGAGGTCAACCTGGAGCCTTAGTGGATTCCGGGAAAAGGCTAGCTATACCGTGTCATCTGCGTACAATAAAGCGGGAACGGAGAGCCTGCTATTCTTTGTATATCTGAGGAATGAGAAGTTAAATGAGCTGTTAATCCATTTATATATAAAATAAATAATAGAGCGGCCAATATGCACCCTTGTCGTACTCTGCTCTTCAGGGGAAAGTCAGATGAAAGTTCATGTAAGAATTTAAACACACTCTGGCAGAGAGGTCTGCGTGTAATGAGAACAAAAAATTTACAAGTGGGGGATCCACTCCTTGATCCAACAACATTGACCATAACTTGATTTTGTCCACTGAATCAAAGGCAGTGGACAGATCCCTAAAAGCAAGGTAGATGGGAGACCGCCTGGCGTTGGCGTTGGTTACTTAGAAATTATCAGAGCCAGGTTCAAGCACTGTTAGTTAGTACCTAGGTTTGGACGGAAACCAAATTGAAAGGGGGTAAAAATGGCATTGTCTGCATCCCAATTAACTAAACGGTTGTAGATGACTCATGGTTTTAACCGTACTGTCAATAAGCGAAATAGGGCGGTAACACTTTGGGGACATGCGGTCCCCCTTTTTAAATATTGGCACAACCGTTGCAGTGGCCAATGAAGGGGGAAATTAGTTGTTAAACATGAATTAAATGTGTTTGTAATAAGAGGGCCCCAAATCTCCGGCATGGATTTCAACAAATCCATGGGTACCCCGTCTGGGCCTGGTTCTTTCCCTCCCTTACTATGTTGGATGGCCGATTCTACTTCCTGCAATGTTATTAGAAAGGGTAAGGAGTTCTGTAATCTATTACATTGTACTGATAGCATGCTTAGATCTTCCTCAAAAGAATAGATGGAAACGAAATGAGTGACCCAATCTGAGCCTAGGATGTTATTTTGTAGAGATGGATTAGTGGGGGAATTTCTGGATCTAATTAATTTTACAAGATCCCAAAAGTGTTTTACTATCCTTCCCCAGGGCTCACTTTCCCTACTTGAAAGCTTGATTTTATACTCTCTGCATGCAAGTTCTCACTCCTATCCCTGTCTCAAGTAAATCAACCAGCCCATACGCAATAAGGTACTTATGGAGTTCTCCCCCCCTTGCAACCTGTTGGCTGAGAGACGATTGGGACAGTAGGTGTTACTAATAATTTATCAGCCTGAACTATAATTAGGGGGTGATATAGGAGCCTTATGGCCCATATGTCAATCCAGGTCAGAAAGTGCGTCAAACCTATTGGATATCAGTATGGTGCACGGGGACATAATGTATGTGGTGCGACCAGCGCGCCATCTCAAGCGTTCATAAAAGATATACTGACTGCACGTGGGGGATTAGAATTAATTGAGCATAAATTATTAGGCCTACGATAAATAGGGGAACGCATGTCTGATGTGCCCTGTCAATTCTCGAGAAAGAAAATACATGACTGCTGCCATAACAGATGAGGAGGTCTGGAGAAGTAACCAAGTGGGACCAAAGTAATGGAACTCCTTGGTAGGATGCTACACCTAGAGTTAGAAAGCAAATAATGCACCAAATTGGGAGATCTAAAGTTTACCACTATACAGTCTCCTAGAAGTTCTGGGTGGTTTGGCCATATCCATGCGCATCTCCTTAAATGCAGGATATCACCTGCATGGAGATAAGACATCTTTCTATGTCAGGCCAGCCAATCTAAGGTTGTATTAAAGAGTTCCTCATAAGATTTACGCTGATCATGTCTTAGCGAAGACAAAACAGCCACATACGGGCAGGCAGCTGGAGGAAGATTAATAACTGGAAGTTGAACAAGTGGCTGCACTGGTGAAGTTTTATCCTCGGCTTCCTTCAAGGTGCAAGGAAGTCCAGGGACTAGGGTTGATGGGTGGTCTACGTTTTGACTGGCTAATGTAGGATTAGTACTCGATTGGACTATACCTGAATTGGACTATACCAACTGACGGATTACAGGGAACAAAAGGAGAATACATCGATGGGTGGGAATCCACTGAAGGTGCGACATCTTCTTCGAAAACAGTGTTCTACCCATTAGAATTGTTAATAATACAACCTGGTTTGGGTAAAGTGTGGCCTTTACTAGCTAAAATAGGGGGTAATTTAGATTCTATATTGTCCAAGCATAAGAACAAAGGAGAGAGCAGTGTACTAAACATTGTATATAACTTCTCTGAGAAGGATTCCAGGTGAGTAGCCAGTAGTTCGTTAAAGGAATTATTGATCCAGGTCTTTTCTTGCAATGATAGTCTTACGGTGTTCATAGTTATTCTATTTGCCTGCCATGTCCCTCTTCTCTTGTACGTATATGTAACTCTTACTGGTTAAAATGTGGTGTTTAACCTAGTAGGTGAACCACATGAGGAAGAAGTAGGTAAAGAAAACAATATAACAATAGACATAAAATTGACCGAAAAGGTATTGAGATGAGATAGATAGGTAATTCATGGAGACACATAGTATAAAGAGAGAAAGTGGAGGACATTGAAAAAGAAGCAGACAGTAAATATGAATTGAAAGAGAAAGTTCATTAAAGAGAACTAGAGAGATTGATATGGTTATTGGGTAAGGTAGAAGCAATGGTGAGTTGTAAAGAGATATTCAGAGAAGCATCAAGGTGCACAGGAAGATGAAATACTAATAGAAGAATACAGAAATGGAAGGTGGAGATCGAGACATTGGAGAAACCGCAAAAGGAGCAACATTAGATGAGGTCTAGAAGGACAGTTTAGATAACAGCAATAGTGAGGAACACAGAGGAATATTTGAAAGGTAAAACACAGATGTGATGTTGAGAGAAAAGTTATAAAGTAGAAAACCATATGTCGGTTGGAGAATACAATTTAAAGTTGATCTGTAAAAGAGAACATGAAAATAGTGATGCAGTAACATTCATAGACAGAGATGAGGTAGACAGTGTGAACTGAAAAAAAGCTTTTACATGGAGATGAGAGTAAAATGAAGCAATTCTAAAGAAATAAATTCAGAGAAAGACATGGACACATTACTTAAACAGAGTAAATTATAGTCATAGGAATAGTAAAGAAACAGAGAGGTAAGACAGAAAATGATAAGTGAAATAGACACAGTGAGGTAGGTAGAGTAACAAGGTTGCGAATGTTAAGGACAGTAAGGACTTAGAAAAACCTAGAAAGAAGTGAGGTTCAATGACATGGAGAGAGAGATGTATGTGGTAGGCATTGGAGGCTCAGGGAGAGGTGAAGGAGAACTGAAATACAGACTGGTGTCATGGAAACAGAACAGTAAGGTACAGAGTGGTCCAGTTAGGCCCAGAGAATAGTAGAGGGACTGTAAGTATTTTGAATTATATATAGAGATATATGTATTGATTGACAATAGAGAAAACATAGCGGAGGAAGAGAGAGTTAGGAAAGAGATGCAATAGAATACCAGCTAAAATTAATGGAATCCATCCCACAACAGAGTTTAGTTTGGGTCAATTCCCTTTGACTTCTCATTTCCTGTATAAACACACAGATAACACCTTTCTTCAGCAGTTCTGTCCCTGGGGTCTCTCAAATTTCTAGAAGTTTAAGGGTTCTTCTACCGTGCACTGCAGTTTACTATATTTTCATGGAAAATTGACTAAAATGAAGGGTTATTTCCACAATTGTTGTTAGACATTTTGTTTGGAAATTATAATACTGTGGTTATTTAATTTATTTATTTAAGAGTTTTATGTAGCGCTGGCAAGACCTGAGGGTATCAAAGCGCTTTACAACGTTGTCAAAGGCAGTATCAGTCAGCAGTTAGTTAAAGTAAATAAGCGTGTTGAGAATCGAACCAAGGATAGACGTTGAGAGAAACATAACATACATATATAGATCGTAGTAGAGATTCCCTTTATGTGGTCGGCATTAGTGCCCAGAGGGTTAAGGTGCCAATTGAGGAGGAGATCCTTTTATTGTCTCTTAAAGATCATGAAAGAAGTGTTAGTCATGATATATACTGGGAGGGAGTTCCAGATTTTGGGGGCATTGCCTGAGAAAGAGCATGTCAGGTCTTTTTGTTTATGTTTTGGGGGGCAGGGGGTGAGAAGCAGGGTGTTGGTGCTTCTTTGATTTCTTGTCTGGTCTGCCTTTATGAGTTGGGCCACAAAGTAGGCTGGTTTACCAGTGTGAAGGACTTTGTGAGTGAGACAAGCAGTTTTGAAGCAGCAACGAGCTTCAATCAATAGTCACTTCAGATCTTTCAGGAAGGGGGAGATGTGATTGTGTCTTTTAACTCCGGTGACCATCCTTGCTGCTGCATTTAGTGTGGCTCTAAGGGAGGCTAAGTGAGACTTTGCAGTGCTTGTGAGGGTGGCCTTCCCGTAATCCAGTCTGGGCAGAACCAGAGTTGGCGTGGCAGTTTTAAGATCATTTGGTGGGAGGAAGGGCTTGATTTTATTCAGGAGATTTAGGTTATAGAAGGCACTCTTTACTGTATTCTTCACGTGTGAGCTCATGTTCAGGCTTGGGTCCAGTGCGATCCCCAGATATTTGGCAGAGTCAGCCAAAGACAGATTGCAGTTTAGAGTGTCAATGGAATTTTGCCACACTTAAACCTGGGGGGGGGGCTGTCCTTGTTGGACCGGAGAAGAGTTTCCGTCTTGTCTTGGTTGAGTTTCAGGTGGTTGTGTGACAGCCAGTTTTGGACTTTTATGAGAGTAGCATTTTGCAGGTGTATGTCATCTAGTGAGGATGTTTCCAGGTATAGCTGGGTGTCGTCCCAATAGAGGTGTTAGGAGATGTTTGCTTGTTTGAGTATGACAGTGAGGGGCTCTGTGTAGATATTGAAGAGTGTAGGTGAGAGGACTGAGCCTTGGACGACACCCCGGGTTAAAGCTGAAATATCTGAAGTTGAGTTGTTTATTTTTTTTGTTGCAAACGGTTTCGTAGAAATTATGTGAACAATTGCAGAACCAAGATGTTTTCCCCGATCCGTTGTTGGAGGGAGTTCAGAAGGTCGACTGTCTTGAAGGCCGCTGATAGATCTAGGAGAATGAGCAGGCAGCATTGGTCTTCATCCAGAGATTTGTGTATATCATCTTCTATATTCAGTATAGCTGTTTCCGTGCTGCATCCCTTCCTGAAGCCCGATTGGTGTGAGTCAAGCAGATTATTGATATCAATGTGTTGGTTCAACTTTTGCAATCCATGAGGAGCTGTGTCTCATATATATCTCAGATATTATTGTTTTAAGACCATTGCTACGGTGGATCTCGTGTGGTATAAGAGCAAGCCAACCCTAAATAGAATGATCCTCAGAGACTGTCTTACCCTGGATAATGTAAGAACAATTTTATGGCTCTCCTATATAAAAGCTGAATTTACTATTCCGAGGCGCTCAGACTTGTATCTATGCCCCAATCAGATCACAAAGCAGATTACAAGTGAGTTAAACATAACTTTATCATGCATGATGCTGCATTGAGGGAAAGTAATGACTTACTGAAACCTGCCGCCCATGCCCACTGTTTAATAAAAACTCTACCCTCATCTGAATCATATCTCACCTGGGTGACCAATGTCTATTGCCGTCGGTTATTGACAAGGTTCAGGCTAAACCTTTTTGTACAACTGACTAGTTTTTCCAAAGATTGGTCTGCTCATGGCTCTTTGAGACCCTGTGAGTGTGATAATCTATCAGCCTAGACTATTGTACATTTTGTATTCATTTGCCTTTTTTTAACTTGGCCTAGAAAAAGATTTGTAATACCTCTTTTAAAAAGCTTAAAATTTAAACAAGTGAGGCCAGCTATGCTCCACCTCCAGATGCTCAAGGATGTCTATACTTGTGTGTGCATAGGCAACTTTTTGAGTAGTGTAATTAAGCTCCGGGAGGCATGTACTTAATTTAATTAAGGGCTTTAGACAGTGTTGTAATGGTCTAAATGCACGTCGGACCTTACACTCTGGGGCCGATTCCGATCTCGGTCGGAGGCGCACCCAATACCATTCGGTCGGGAAAAAAGCCATGCGAAAGCCTGTTTCCCGACCGAACCGTACGCGGGTCCGTCCGAGCGAGTACGATGCGAATTCGCCGACCGACTCGTCCGGGCGTCCCGACAGCTCCGACCGACTCGCTCGGACTCGAACCGCTCCGACCGACTCGCTCGGACCCGATTCGCACCGCGCAATGGAGACGTTTCCCGGCCGGGTAAGTACGATGCGCGCCGCGAGCAGTCCGACCGAGCCGCGCACTCCGGCTCGTAAGAGCTGTCGGAGCCGTACTTTGGGGGTCCGTGTCGGACCCCCTGTACGCGTACCCGTGCGAGGCGCACACAGGGGGACCCAAGGGTCCCCCTACCTGTGCGTGTACGCCGCGAAGCGCTCGCGGCGTACTCGCTGTAGGGGCGCCCTTGTCCGCCTCGCACCCATTGAGGCAATGGGAGCCCGCGTACGCGTTGTACGACCGGCTCCCATTGAGTTCAATGGGAGTCCGACCGACTCGTGTCCGATAACATACGGCCGCATCGTACTCGTTCGGTCGGACTGCACGGGTCCGATTCGGTCGGAAATCTCTCCGGGTCCGGCTCGGTCGGAGAAATTTCCGGCCCGAATCGGAATCGACCCCTCTGGGGCCGATTCCGATCTCGGTCGGAGGCGCACCCAATACCATTCGGTCGGGAAAAAAGCCATGCGAAAGCCTGTTTCCCGACCGAACCGTACGCGGGTCCGTCCGAGCGAGTACGATGCGAATTCGCCGACCGACTCGTCCGGGCGTCCCGACAGCTCCGACCGACTCGCTCGGACTCGAACCGCTCCGACCGACTCGCTCGGACCCGATTCGCACCGCGCAATGGAGACGTTTCCCGGCCGGGTAAGTACGATGCGCGCCGCGAGCAGTCCGACCGAGCCGCGCACTCCGGCTCGTAAGAGCTGTCGGAGCCGTACTTTGGGGGTCCGTGTCGGACCCCCTGTACGCGTACCCGTGCGAGGCGCACACAGGGGGACCCAAGGGTCCCCCTACCTGTGCGTGCACGCCGCGAGCGCTCGCGGCGTACTCGCTGTAGGGGGCGCCCTTGTCCGCCTCGCACCCATTGAGGCAATGGGAGCCCGCGTACGCGTTGTACGACCGGCTCCCATTGAGTTCAATGGGAGTCCGACCGACTCGTGTCCGATAACATACGGCCGCATCGTACTCGTTCGGTCGGACTGCACGGGTCCGATTCGGTCGGAAATCTCTCCGGGTCCGGCTCGGTCGGAGAAATTTCCGGCCCGAATCGGAATCGACCCTCTGGGGCCGATTCCGATCTCGGTCGGAGGCGCACCCAATACCATTCGGTCGGGGAAAAAGCCATGCGAAAGCCTGTTTCCCGACCGAACCGTACGCGGGTCCGTCCGAGCGAGTACGATGCGACTCGCCGACCGACTCGTCCGGGCGTCCCGACAGCTCCGACCGACTCGCTCGGACTCGAACCGCTCCGACCGACTCGCTCGGACCCGATTCGCACCGCGCAATGGAGACGTTTCCCGGCCGGGTAAGTACGATGCGCGCCGCGAGCAGTCCGACCGAGCCGCGCACTCCGGCTCGTAAGAGCTGTCGGAGCCGTACTTTGGGGGTCCGTGTCGGACCCCCTGTACGCGTACCCGTGCGAGGCGCACACAGGGGGGACCCAAGGGTCCCCCTACCTGTGCGTGTACGCCGCGAGCGCTTCGCGGCGTACTCGCTGTAGGGGCGCCCTTGTCCGCCTCGCACCCATTGAGGCAATGGGAGCCCGCGTACGCGTTGTACGACCGGCTCCCATTGAGTTCAATGGGAGTCCGACCGACTCGTGTCCGATAACATACGGCCGCATCGTACTCGTTCGGTCGGACTGCACGGGTCCGATTCGGTCGGAAATCTCTCCGGGTCCGGCTCGGTCGGAGAAATTTCCGGCCCGAATCGGAATCGACCCCTCTGTGTCCAATTAAGTCCTTCTGTGTATCTGTTTCTATATATGTGTCTATGTTTTTATGGTCTTTCTTGTTTACTTTAACTTTTTTGTTATGTACTGTATCTAGTGTTATGGTTTTTGATTGCTAAATAATATGTACCATTTTAGTGCTAGAGGCACTCTTGTGGTCTGACACTCTGTGATGACCTTTGACTACCATTATTTTAACTGACTTTGGTGTGTTATTTTATCCTAGCCTGAATGTACGACGTCCTGCATATGCCTTGCTTCTCTTAAAGGTTTATTTCTTTTAATCTTGCTGTCTTTCAGTGGGAGCTGTCACAGAGTAGAACAGCCTTGCCAAGAACAGAACGTGTGGGATGTGCATTTGAAAGCATGAGAGAGAGAGTGAGGTGTGGAATGTACTTTTTGGTCTCGAAGTGCAGTGTTGTGAGCAGTGGTGCACAAATGTGCACTGTGTTATACATTGAGAGATGAAGTATGTGATGCTATAAGCAGTGGTGCACAAATGTGCATTGTGTTGTACATTGGTAGAATTATGAAGTTCTTACAATTGGCTTTGACATGGCCTCATGTCATCCTGAATTCTGACTCTGCCTGGCTTGAGCTTTATCTGCACGCACAGCAATGCTTGCAAGTTGTTTGGGTTAATCACGTTCAAGGATTGTTTTGTGAGAGATTGTTTAATGTACCCTGGAAGGCTTTCGTGAGATTCGTCAAGATAAAGGCTGGAACATGCAAGATTGTAGAGGGAACGTGGGAACTCCTTCCTGCCATGGAATGCTTGCTTGGAAGCTGGCCAGTCCTGGTAAGATTCCTCTGGCGTGGGGGGAGGTTTTCCCGAACCTTCTAGTGTGTTTTGAGATTATAAAGCTGAGGGCTGTTGACTTAGAAACCAGGATTTTGGAATCCGAATGGGGACGGACGCGTCTACTTCGGTACAGCGGAACCCTGGTTGCTGAGGCTCTTAACCACGGCTGTTAATCCCCCGGTCAGGAGTGGGCTAAGATGCAGTGTTTGCACCAGGTGAAGTGTTGAGTTTTGACTAGTGCCATTGCGATGCGTGCTTCCAGTGGCTGTGGTCATTTGAGGTGTTTGAGCTTTGATTATTGCCATTGTGATGTGTGGCCAGTGGCTTTGATCATTTGAGGTGTTTTCTTTGTGATGTGTGACTGAGTGAGGTGCACATCCAAAGTAATCATTTGATGTATCTAGTGTATATATATCTTTCTGATCTCTTGCAGGACGTCCAGCATATTATATTTTGCTTGAGTCTTATCTCATATTATTTGCTGCTTGTTTATTCATCAGTATTATTCATGCATTTAACTGTTGCATTTATCAAGTGTGTTATTATTGCTTGCATATAAACATATATAGCTCTATGTGTATTTGAATTTTGTGCATTTGGCATCTGGGAACGCCTTTTCTGTTAGAGAGCATTGTGTAAAATAAAACCCTAAGCCTTATTCTAAAAGAGAGTCTTTGCATTTTGTAAAATAAAACCCTTTTCTAAAGGTGTTGTTTGTTTTGTGTTAATGTCTCCTGCCTCGCCGAGTGTTGAGCCACCATGTGGGAGATTCTGTATTATCTGAAAGGCAAAGCAAGACAACCATTCATGGTTATATTTTAACTGAATAAAGATTTGATAGATATTCACAGGTACCTGCTAACCAGGTTGAGGTTGATCACAATATGTTTTTTGGTTTCCTCCCCAGAGCACTTGGGGACTCTGGTCATTTAAGTGCCTGTCCATGTAATCAAATTTAACCACAGACCACATTGCACTTTATTTTTTTCTGCAAATTTTATTCTTGTACTAGAAAGAGTGCTTTGCTGGCAATTATGAAGGAGGCAAATATATGTTATATGTTCAGACATTTTCTATGGTGTACATTTGTGAAACCAGAGCAAGTTATATTGAGTGTTCTCTGCCAAAGTAATGGGACGTGTCCTATTAAATAGATTAAAGTAATGGGCCAATCAGAGAAATATCTTGATCCCTGTGCAATATGGCTTCAAAAAACATAAAGGTACTATGGATCGATGCCTAAATTTACATCTGATTACCTCTAAATACTTCATAGCCAAAAGGGGAATGCTCTAAATGGCGTTTATGGATTTGGCATATATATCTCTATGTGTATTTGAATTTTGTGCATTTGGCATCTGGGAAAGCCTTTTCTGTTAGAGAACATTGTGTAAAATAAAACCCCAAGCCTTATTCTAAAAAGAGAGTCTTTGCATTTTGTAAAATAAAACCCTTTTCTAAAGGTGTTGTTTGTTTTGTGTTAATGTCTCCTGCCTCGCCGAGTGTAGAGCCACCGTGTGGGAGATTCTGTATTATCTGAAAGGCGAAGCAAGACATTTTTGGCGTCACTTGTCAGATACGAAAAGAAAATTAAAAGGGGAAGATGCTCTCTAAAATGCCTATGTTTTCAGTTGCAGAGTCCCAGATGCCAACTGAGTTATTTGAGAGGGAGATTGCCTCTCTTAAAGAGGGAAAACAACTTGGTATTTCAGACAAAAATAGTGGTGTCATTTTGAATGCATTGCTTAGCATGTATCAAAAATGTGAACGATTAGAAAAGGAATGTAGTGAACTGAAAAGAGAGTTAGCTGATGCTCAGTTGGAAAACAAGTCTTTGAAAAAAGAGTTAAACATGTACCAAACTCTGAAGCCGTTTGTTTTGCCATGCTGTTCAGATGGCCAGGGTGAGTCATTCGTGAAAAATGTGAACTTAGAGATGCTGCCAGTTAATCTGCAGGTTTCACAGGTGGTTTTAATTAATTCTTTTGAGGACGTTCCTCAGTCAGAAATGAATTTGAACCGAGAAAATATACACGTGCAGGAAGATAAACGAACCAGTCTGTTAGAATTATCGATCGTTGGTTGCAGTTATAAATCAGACATGTCAGTGAATGATAAACCTGCTATTTTGAAAAAAGAAATGCAGCAATGTGCTTTTGAATCTGTACAACAGACTGTGCAGAGTGTTTTAAATGTGTGGCCAATACAGAAAGGTGACAGTGAGTTATGTGTGCCAGTTCAGGGGCAGTGTGCTACTTTTAGTAATTGTGAAAAACAAGTAAAGAAGAGTATGCTTTTAGACTTGTGAACTGAAACATTTTCAAATGCTGGAGAATATTTTGCATGCATTGTGACAGACACTGGGCAGATGACAATAAGACATAATGTGATTTCGACTTTTGAATTTTCTCAAATGCAATGGGAAGAAGCAAATGTGGTTAAGTGGCACATACAGACAGAAACTGCAGTTTTGCCTGAACAGTTGGTGCAGGTCCCAATAGAAAGTCCAGGGGTGGTGTTTGAGGTGCTTGAGACACAGGATTCCCCAGTGAAGTGGCAGATTGTACTGCAAAGCCCAGCTACTGTGTATGCTCATGGTCCTATACATTCACTAGACAGAACATTTAATTCCCTTACAGATGAAAAGGCTAAAATCTTGGAGACAGAGGTGGTGACACACGATTCAGATTTGGTGTGCATGACTAAGTGCATGCACCTAGGAGAGAAAGACCATACAAACAGGTGGGCAGAGAATGAAGGGATGCATATTCCCCTAGACTTACTTAGAACTGTGATTCCTATGTGTCAGTATGCACAGCGCAGACCAGTCTCACAGAAGGTGAGGGGCGAGTTGAAGAAAGGAAAATTACCAGAGCAGACAGAGCAGATGGATTGCCTTGGGCTTATGCTAATTGATAAAGGGTGCATGTATTCAGCAGTGAGTGGAGAAATAGTCAGGAAGGAGACTGCCCCAGCCCTTCTTACTGTGCAGGGAAAAGGAGAATTTCACTCCAATACCAAGAATTCAGAGGCCATAGTGTGGGTAGAATTCTCAGATAATTCCCCAGAGCCAGCAGAGAACCGTGCAGACAGGAATGATAATATTGTGCCTTGAGGCTCAAACGAGAGAAAAGAAAACGTGCGCTTTTTGAAAAATTGTTTTTGCAAGAAGAGTGATGCTTGTTTCTTTTCCAGATCATACTGCGATGTGTTGATGTCCCTGTCCTGTGAGTGGGTGCCTTGGTCTGACTGTGCCCCCTCCCCCCAACCTTGGAGTGATCACCGGACGATGAAAGCTGACATCCTTTGGCTGAACAAACCAGACGAACTAACCAAGCGACTGATCATGGACTGATATCATAAACATGAAGTAAAATGTTCACAGTTATAATTTTGAATGCAAGAAGCCTGTGTGTCTTTCACGCAGAAGGACATTATTTGTTCAGTTTGAAAAAAAAGAACAAAACATGTTGTGCAATCGAAATTGAAGAAGATGTTTTTTCAACTTAAAGGTGTTGATGTTGCCTTTATTTTTGAGCACAAAATATATGTTTGGCTGTTTCAACAGTAGATGTTCCAGAATTAGCCATTTGTGACATTAGGAGCATTACTGAGTTCATATGCTATTTGTGCATTTATTTTGTGTATCCATCATACATTTATTCTTGCTGAGTATCCAGATATGCAGGAGCTATTTTAAATGATTGTTACATGCTTTTATGATTTCACTGTTTTAGTGTATGCTTCAATTATGTTTGTGCTTTCAGTTCAGCACATGAGTCTATAATGTCACTGTTTTAACATGTGCTTCAACCATAGTTGTGCTTTCAGTTAAGAAGTTCAGTTTTTTTATATATGTATATTATGAGAGTCAAAGGTCATGGGGTGGAATGTAGTGCTAGAGGCACTCTTGTGGTCTGACACCCTGTGATGACCTTTGACTACCATTATTTTAACTGACTTTGGTGTGTTATTTTATCCTAGCCTGAATGTACGACGTCCTGCATATGCCTTGCTTCTCTTAAAGGTTTATTTCTTTTAATCTTGCTGTCTTTCAGTGGGAGCTGTCATGGAGTAGAACAGCCTTGAAAAGAACAGAACGTGTGGGATGTGCATTTGAAAGCATGAGAGAGAGAGTGAGGTGTGGAATGTACTTTTTGGTCTCGAAGTGCAGTGTTGTGAGCTGTGGTGCACAAATGTGCACTGTGTTGTACATTGAGAGATGAAGTATGTGATGCTATAAGCAGTGGTGCACAAATGTGCATTGTGTTGTACATTGGTAGAATTATGAAGTTCTTACTATTGGCTTTGACATGGCCTCATGTCATCCTGAATTCTGACTCTGCCTGGCTTGAGCTTTATCTGCGCGCACAGCAATGCTTGCAAGTTGTTTGGGTTAATCACGTTCAAGGATTGTTTTTGTGAGAGATTGTTTAATGTACTCTGGAAGGCTTTCGTGAGCTTCATCAAGATAAAGGCTGGATCATGCAAGATTGTAGAGGGAACGTGGGAACTCCTTCCTGCCATGGAATGCTTGCTTGGAAGCTGGCCAGTCCTGGTAAGATTCATCTGGCGCAGGGGGAAGTTTTCCGGTACCTTCTAGTTTGTTTTGAGATTATAAAGCTGAGGGTTGTTGACTTAGAAACCGGGATTTTGGAATCCGAATGGGGACGGACGCGTCTACTTCGGTACAGCGGAACCCTGGTTGCTGAGGCTCTTAACCACGGCTGTTAATCCTCCAGTCAGGAGTGGGCTAAGATGCAGTGTTTGCACCAGGTGAAGTGTTGAGTTTTAACTAGTGCCATTGTGATGCGTGGTTCCAGTGGCTGTGGTCATTTGAGGTGTTTGAGCTTTGATTATTGCCATTGTGATGTGTGGCCAATGGCTTTGATCATTTGAGGTGTTTTCTTTGTGATGTGTGACTGAGTGAGGTGCACATCCAAAGTAATAATTTGATGTATCTAGTGTATATATATCTTTCTGATCTCTTGCAGGACGTCCAGCATATTATATTTTGCTTGAGTCTTATCTCATATTATTTGCTGCTTGTTTATTCATCAGTATTATTCATGCATTTAACTGTTGCATTTATCAAGTGTGTTATTATTGCTTGCATATAAACATATATATCTCTATGTGTATTTGAATTTTGTGCATTTGGCATCTGGGAACGCCTTTTCTGTTAGAGAGCATTGTGTAAAATAAAACCCTAAGCCTTATTCTAAAAAGAGAGTCTTTGCATTTTGTAAAATAAAACCCTTTTCTAAAGGTGTTGTTTGTTTTGTGTTAATGTCTCCTGCCTCGCCGAGTGTTGAGCCACCATGTGGGAGATTCTGTATTATCTGAAAGGCAAAGCAAGACAACCATTCATGGTTATATTTTAACTGAATAAAGATTTGATAGATATTCACAGGTACCTGCTAACCAGGTTGAGGTTGATCACAATATGTTTTTTGGTTTCCTCCCCAGAGCACTTGGGGACTCTGGTCATTTAAGTGCCTGTCCATGTAATCAAAGTTAACCACAGACCACATTGCACTTTATTTTTTTCTGCAAATTTTATTCTTGTACTAGAAAGAGTGCTTTGCTGGCAATTATGAAGGAGGCAAATATATGTTATATGTTCAGACATTTTCTATGGTGTACATTTGTGAAACCAGAGCAAGTTATATTGAGTGTTCTCTGCCAAAGTAATGGGACGTGTCCTATTAAATAGATTAAAGTAATGGGCCAATCAGAGAAATATCTTGATCCCTGTGCAATATGGCTTCAAAAAACATAAAGGTACTATGGATCGATGCCTAAATTTACATCTGATTACCTCTAAATACTTCATAGCCAAAAGGGGAATGCTCTAAATGGCGTTTATGGATTTGGCAGCAGCGTTTGATTGCGTTTCCCACCCCCAATTATGGCTTATTATGGAGGAAATGGGTATTGAAAAAAGCCATTATCTCCTTTATAAGACAACTGTATGCAAGGGCAGCTTGTGTACAATATGGAAATACGGGGGAATGTAATAGGTGGTTCAGGATTGAAAGAGGGGTCAGACAGGGATGCGTCCTGGCCCCCTTTCTATTTTCCTTATACACTAATGGGGTGGAGGCACCTTTGCTAGATTCTACACTAGATGTCCCTATGATAAATCAGACCCGCATTCCAATACTCTTTTATGCAGATGACGCAGTGCTAATTGCCAGGACTAGCATGGCACTGCAGAAACTGATAACAGAGTATGAGATATTTATGGAAAAGCTGGACCTCCATGTAAATGAGGCCAAATCCTTTGTGTTGGTGGCTGGTCAACGGGCAAAGAAAATCCCTGTCTTTCATATAGATGGTCGCAAAATTGAACAAATAGACATCTTTTCGTATTTGGGAATATTGTTTAATAAAACTGCATCTTGGAATAATATGGTTGTAAATAGAAGCTTGTTTTTAGAAAAAAGTATGAATGCAATTTTTAGTTTTACTAATAAATTGGGCTCCAAACCACTGGATGTCATAAAGGAGTTATATAGGGCTAAAGCTATCTCTGTTGCAACATATGGAGCAGGATTCTGGGGATTCACAAATTCTGAGTCACTTCAATCGATAGAAGATACCTTTCTGAAAAAATTAGTAGCCCTCCCCAGAAGCTGTTCTTCTTTTAACTGCCATTGTGAGTTAGACATACCATATATAACTGATCAGATTCACCTAGCACCAATCTTGCTGTGGCACTCATCGTGGAGAAGGGAAACATTACACTTACCTCAAAATATCATTAGGGACTGTCTCTCGCTTGAAAACGCTTATAAAATTCCATGGATCTCGTATGTTTGGCATACTTTTACCACTTTAGGCTTGCAAAATCTTTTCGAGACCCCTTCAACATGTGGGTCGATATCCAAAAAAATAATTACAAATAAACTCTTATGTGAAATGGAAAGAGAAAGATATGTATATAATATTAAAAAAAGAACGGTTTTAACTTATTTGAACATACCTGTTATTCCTGAGGGAACAGCCTCCTATCTGTTTTTGTAACAAACCCCCAGCACCTTTTTGTATTGTTCAGATTTAGACTAAACATTATCCCCTGCATGTTGTGCTATCCGTCTGGTATCTACTCGCAGCAAGCTTTGCCTCCCTGCAAATGTGATGGCGTTTCGTCTCAAACTGATCTACATTTTATGTTATTTTGTAAACACTATACACTTTATCGTGACATTTTTATAGTTTCAATTATTTGCAAATATAATTTTAAGCCATGTCGAGTAGCACTATATTTCACGCAAATGTTACAAGATCATTATACCTGTTATACAGTAGCATCCTTCCTATGCCTAGCACTAAAAGCAAAAAGGCTTATGATATAATTATAAAACAGCCATTTTAAACGTGTTTTTATCTTGCTTATTTTTACTTCCTATGTTTAGCGCTAAAAGCAAAAAGGCTTATGATGTAATTATGAAATAGCCATTTTTAAAACATGTTTTTTCCTTGCTTATTTAACTGCTTCATGTGTACAATATTTTATTGAAAACTGTGCTGTGTGCTTTTATGATCTATGTGCTTTTTAGATCGAATAAAGTATTTTGAATTGAATTGAACAGAGTGCTCAATTAAATAGAGAAAGCGCCTGGGGCAGGTTGTCGCTGACTACGTTGTAAGTCACGCACTTTAGCACTATTGCATTTTCATGTAGGAGAGCGCTGATGTTAGAGATATGCTGTGTTTACTATATAAATTCTTTTACATTTTGTCTTATTTAATATCTATGTATTGTTATGTGATATTGTAAATGTACTCTTTGTGACTCTATGGGTAACAAAGGGCCTGGGCTGGGCTGTTACTGATCAAGTTGTAATTAACGAACTTTTGCACTATTGCACTTTCGTGTATGAGAGTGTTTATGACAGAAAGATGCAGTTTCTTTTATTCTTCTTTTGACCTTTTTTATGTGTTTTTAATGTTATATATTAGTGTATTTTCTGTGACTTTCATGGCCAGTAACGGGCCGAATAAAGTACTATTTGATAAATTGTTGGTTGAGTTGAGAGAGAATACATTTCTCAAGACTTTTTGCCAGGAAGGGAAGGTTGGAGCCAGGCCTACAGTTGTTGAGGCCATCTGGGTCTGCTCACAGATTTATTTTAGAAGTGGCGTGACTTGACCTAGTTTGAGGCAGTCTGACATAACCCCAGTACTCAGGGAGCTCTATATTATCTTAGTCCAGAGAGGGGTTACGACGTGATTGAGATTTTTTGCCAGGGAGGCCGGAACGGGGTCTGCGAGGTTGGAGAAGGGCTTTGATTTCGCAATCATCTTAGCAATGTTCACCTCCGTGAGTGAGTTGACCACCTTCCAGCTGCTGGCTGTTGTGGGGGATCCTGGGATTTGGTTGCACCCGGTGATCTCAGGGAGAGTGACAGCTGTTTAAGTTTCTGAAGAGTGAGTAGGGGAGTTGATTCCCTCCATTATGGGGGTAGGTTTCCAGTGGATGCCTGAGTGTGGCAGTCTAGGGAGAGCTCTATTTTCGTGATTTTATAATTGAAGAATTTAGCAAATTTGGCACAGCGTTCTTTCGAGACCTAAGGTTTTTTTTGGCTGGTTAGGAGGTTTGCTCTTTGATGATGTTGAAAAGCTCTTTGAGGCATTTCTTTTGCATTATCTAGTGTGCTGCTTTCTTTCATGATGTGATTTTTGTATTTTCTGTGTTCCACTCTGAGCTGGTAAGGATGGGTTATTTTGCCTGCTATAGAGGGTTGGTCTGTGGTCACTTTTGGAAACAGAATGACAATATGATTATGCCTTAGAACCTCATCACTCAGTGCTTTTTTATTCCCATTTGCTGAATAATCACACTGTTAACACCTTCGTTCAACAGTTCTGTCCTTGGGATCTCTCACATTTCTCGAAGAGTTTAACTTTTGTTCTTCTGTGCACCACGATGCCCTGTATGTTCATGGATATTCCATTAAACTGAATGATTATTTGCCAAACTGTTGTCAGACATTCTGTGTGAAAGTTATAGTAGCATGAATAATTTGCCAGCAGTTCAATTTCGCTCTGTTGGCAGTTTTTGTAAACTATTGGGACTATTCACTAAGGTAAGTTACACATGTGTAATTTTACTCTTACTACTTTCGGCTGTTCACAAAATCTGATTGTAAAGCTACTCAAAAGTGTAGACTTTACATGTCATTGCCCCTGAAAAAGAAGGTAGAGGCAAAATTAGAAGTGTAAGTTGCTACTAAAATGAAGAAAAAAAACAGTAGTAAGTCTAACACCACACATGGCCAATCCCAGATACTGCAACACCTTCCCATAGAGAATAAGGGTGACAGGGAATTAAATGTACCCCCACAGGAAGTAATATTAATGTACATTAAACTATTTAAAATAGTTAAACATATGAATAATTTTAATTTCATGTTTTAAAAATATAAACATTGTACAGTTTTTTATATAAAATATTTTAATACTTTTTTACATTTTAAAATGAATGTAACAATGCATTTTATTAAATATACTTAAAGTAATTTTAAATATTTGTGTATATTTTTATTTATTTATTTAGTGTTTTATACAGCGCGAACGTGACCTGCTAGGATATCACTTTTAATAATTATTGGTGCATACTAAAACATTTTTTTAGTTTGAGTGGGATTCTTCAAGGCTTCTTAAAGTGTTATTTTTGTATTCAAACAAAAATAATCTTAATGTAATTTTATATATTTGCATTAATTATTTATTTCACAATTTAGCTATTAGTGGTGTAGCATTGTTTTCCTCAGTTCTACATTTAAAATAGATATATGAAATTCATTTCCATTAATACTACAAAACCTACTACAAAATGCAGTTAGTGACTAGGTCCCAATGTTTGTAGAGGCCTCATCTTACAGGGAACCATATTTGCATAAATACTGGATATTTTGATAAATATTCGCTATGTTTTTGGACTCAGCAGGAGTGTGGTGTATGGTGACTGCGTTGGATGTTCTCCATCAGTCAATACACTACCTCAGTGCATCTAAATAAATGGGTATTCTGGTATTATCTAAGAAAACTGTGTTTTTGTCTTCCACAGAACTCAGACGATTCTCCCCTGAAGGAGCAAATACACACATCCTGAAAAGGTGGTAATTTCAGGGGGTATACAGCCGTGATTGCGGGTTCACTCTCTGAGCGCACATCCTTCGAATTTAGGGTACTCTGTTTGCCAGAAAATAGAGTAAGAACATGTAAGGGTAACTTTTTTCAAGATACAAAGAAGGTTTCTAGGTTCTAAGTTCTAGGTTCTAAGTGTGAGGGTCAAAGTGATGGGTTTAAGAACTAGGTTTAAAGCTCGAGGGGGCTTATTACGATGCCGGTCGGAGTTGCCTCCAACCGACATGGTGTCGGTCTCGGGACTGACCGACCTCCGGTCAGCGGTTTCAACTGCCTGCACTGTTCGGTCAGATACTCACATTTCTCTATAGGAGCTTGTGCTACAGCCGTACACCAGCCGTAATACAGGCTCCCATAAAGATATGGGTGTGTGTGTAAAACCCTGCACCCTGTGGCAGGCACCCCATGGTGGCTGCCAAACAGTGAATGGATTTACAGGGGGGCACCCTTGGTACCCCCCTCGACCACCAACAGGAGGCCGAAAACAGAAGGGGGCCCTGCTAGGGGCCCCCAAAGTCCCTCTCTGAGAGCCTTTCTGTGTCGGAAAGGCTGGCACGGAAAGGCTGTGGGAAACCTACATCGTAATCCGGACTACGGAAACGCCGTCCATAGGGGATTGAGGTACGGTTCCGACCAGCCAGAAGACTCCGAGAACCGGTCGGAACTGTGTCGGAATGACCGACCTGGTCATGCTCCGACCGCCGACATCGTAATTCGGCGGTCGGACCGCAAACCGACTGTGTCAGTTGGAAAGCCTCCTACTGTGGTCGGAAAGCTTCCGACTAGCGGTCGGAGGCTTTCCAACCGACATCATAATCGCCCCCTAGGTTCCAGGTTCTGAGTACTAGGGGTTCCAAGGTACAGTGCAACAGTTCTGACTTAAGATACAGAGTGTGAGAGTATTAGTGATACAAGCTGAGAACATGAGATATAGTGTGTTGGGTATGAATTCTGAGTTCTGAAAATGTAGACATCATGCATAAATTGATGACACAACCATTGGCTACATCTGAGCACCAAGTTCAGCAATCCCAATGTTCTCATACATTTTGAGTTCCTTGAACAAAAGGGGGCTCGGTGAAATTGTGGCCCAGGGGACAATATTTGTATGTATCCCCCTGCGTTTCAGTATTGTATTTTTTTGCTTCTTCCTCTTCGGACAATGAAACATGTTTGTGATAGTGATACCTAGTGTGCTGCTCTTTAGCGAGAAACATCACATTGTATTTGTGCCTCGAATCTAGAGTGATACCTTGTGTACTGCACTTTGGTGAGAAACATCACAAAAAAGAAAGTAAGCACTCCATAACCCCAGCACTTAATGTGTGTTTGTTGCAAATGTGCATGGTATGAATTGAGGTATGGGGGCACAGGATTAAGGAATATTGCCACCCGCCAAAAAGGGCCACAAGTTCATTGTGTGTATACGCACTGGGTCATGTACATTTTTTGTTGAATGTCACTGGTATATGAAAGCATGCCCCTCCAAATGATTTGCAGAATGTTTGTCTTGGATAAAATAGTGCACTTGAGAGGGGCTGTGTAGGCAAGGAAAACAGGGTCCCAGGTATCAATGGAATGCATATCTTGGTTGGCATGAAGAGATGTCTAAGACACTACAAAAGTCTTGAGCGAAGAGCCTTAAAGACTCCAGAAAAGAAATGTAATGAGCAGGTGAAAGAATTAAAGAAAAATACAACAAAGACCTGACTGATGACAGCTTGACAGACACAAATGACAAAGACTTGACAGTTAAGCCCAGTGCTGCAACATATCAACAACTTAAATAACACCCTATGCAAACTCCTAAAGACATTGTTGATTTCTCTGCAGGGTTATCTCCTCTCCTTTCACCTATTCGTTACACACCTTCATACACTTAGGTTACCTCAACATCCCTAATGACTTCATCAACACTACCTCCATCCTACAAATATGAGGACTCAGAGACTAGTGCGACCACCAAGGCCGCAATTCAAAGTCTCCATCTTCTCCCAATGAAGAGACATTTTATAGGTCACCAATGAGCTAGCTGCTGCTCGTGCATACAGTCATGCAACACATGAGGGGCATGCTTTCCATGCTCCACTAAGGCAATTACTCCGTGCTGATGGTGCCTCGGTGATGGTCCATGCCCCTTAAATCTCAGGAAACATCAGAAATTTAGTTCAAGAGTTTCCCAATGCTAGGGAAGACCCTCAAAGGTTCAAAGAAGAACTAGTAATTGTCTTTAACTGTTAGAATACTACCTGTGCAACCATAAATCAATTACTAAGGGATGTCTTGACCCAAGAGATGTGCCTAAGATTGCTGTCCAATGGCACTTTCCCAGATAAGGCAGCAGATACCACAGTAGAGTTAAAAGTTACACACACAAACATTATGGGTGCTGTAACTACTGTGTGTTCTTCCCAAGCTGAATGTCACATGTAGGGGTATTGCTTTTACTGACCTCCAAAACCCAATATTTATATCTGCAGGTCATATTACTTTAAGGGCCCGATTCCAATCTCGCTTGGTAAGCCCTCCGTACGACTCGGATCCGGCGGGCTTTCCGAGCGAGACGTGCTCCGGGAATCTGAATGAGCAAATACGATGCTGCTGTATGCTTACGGACTCGGCTTGCTTGGACTCCCATTGAACTCTATGGGAGCCCGTGTACAGACGCGTACACAGGCTCATTAGCAAAAAAGGGGTGGGCGGGGAAAAGTGTACACCCTGTGGCGGGCACCCCATGTTGCCCGCCACACTGAGCATGCTAGGATCGTGGGGACCCATGCGCACCCCCCGTGACCGAATCGGAGGGCTCCAAGTAAAGGGGGGCCTGCTATGGCCCCTCGAAGTCCGAATCCAACAGCCGTTTCGATACAGCTGTCCAATTCGTGCATCGTACTCGCTTGGTCGTAAAACGGCTCCATTGTGCGGCACGATTCCGCTACGAACGTGTCAGACGGACAGGTTCAGGTTCGTAAACGATTCGCACGGCACGTACAGGATACTCGCATCGTACTTGGGCCCTAAGTATGTGTCCAGTCCTGAGCCCTGCATCACTCTTACCTAACCCCCAGGAAGGTGAGCAGCACAAATCCATTACCATCACAGCCCATCAGGTGATTCCTCATATCTATGTCAATGATGTCCTGTTGCACAATCTCGACTTGGTGATTTGTGTATATTCCCTTGTTTACACAATGACAATGGATCCCTGGTAGCTGGGTATGCTGTATTTTGCTAGTATGAGGCCATAAATTGCAACTACTTGCTCAGTGTCCACTACACTCAGGTGGCTTCCAACATGAGGGTAGAGGGGTTGGATACAAGTCTACTTCAGTGTTAGTCTATTTGTTGTGTCATATTTGGTTGCAGTGAAGTGTTACGCTCTTCTGCCTTTTTGTGCTGCAGTATTGCTTAATATTATGATTGCATTTAAGAATGTTGCTGTGTTGTCTTATGTTTTGACTCATTTATTCTGTTGTGCCCAAATATGTTTTGTTGTGCAAAGTTATTGTGTTGTGTCCTATTGTGGTATGTAATTACTTTAGAGATATCTTCAAATGCTGCTAAATTTCCAGGCAAGCACAGCACATTCCTTTAAAGTTCCAGTGACAAATAAAATGTTACCTCTATCTGAATCGGTAAAGTACTACTGTTACATCTTTTCCACCATTGAAGACACTAGTCTGCCCAAAACTATGGCAGATACTGCGCTTACATTTGCACTTTCAGTGCTCCCCTTAATGTGATACGGCCCAGAATGTCGTTCGTAAATCGAGGGATAGCTTTGCCCTCTAAGATTTGTAAAATACTGCTACTTGCTGACCAGTATTAACCAGTGCTAGGTCCTATTGGGTAAACAGATGTGACTTCCTGTCTTGCCACAGTACCCCTCTCTCTATTAGTAATAAACTCAGCTGATGGCATTATCTTGTATTATCGGAGTGCTGTAATACGTTGTGTAAAAACATTCCATTCACAGGCATCAAAAACCTTGCTCAAGGTACCCAGTAAAGCCTATCATTAACTTCAGCCAAGGGACTGGGTGCACTTGAGAGTATATCAGAGAGAGACAGCTCTAAAGCCTTGGTGAAAGAGTCCCTTCCTGGTACTTCTCACCACCAATACAGTATTTAAGTGCCATGGCCTCTCATCATGCATGCATGTAAAAAGACGTGCTCCGGCTGAGAGGTGGCGCAAATCTCAGGATGAAAGTGATGGTAAGCTCTCCCTGAGAAAGAAAAGGATTTGCTACTACATGCAGAAGATAATGTGCCACTGCAAAATGAAGTGTTGCTCTGCCCCATCAATACCGTCTGTGACCAAGAAAATAACTGCCTGAGGGAGGGCCTGCGAGGGGCTGGGTAGCATGACTGTTTGTTTCCATAACACGAATGGCCCAGCTAATACTATGCTGCTACTGCTTCCCAGCCTGACCTTCACTCACAAAGAACTGCATTCGCAAGTGTTATGGACAGTTGACAATACTGGGGATTTTGTATTTGGTATCTTCGACCCTATCCAGAATCCCAATTCACCTGTGTTGTAATGTAAATAGCTGACTGAATAAAAGCTGGGTATCGTATATGTGCAAGTAATAGTACTGCAGTAAATCGTTCTATCATTGTCTTACATAATAGTATTAGGCGTGGACGAAATTTAAATTATGCAGGCATGATTCGCCTAATTTCGGGAATTTTGTGTTACTTGTTATGAGAAATTCTTGAAATTACACCATTATTCCACATTTCGTAATTATGCATCCTTTACAATAAAAATTTACAATGAATGGTGGCATTCGAAAATATTTTAATGTGAACGCACATGAACAACACAATGCTAACAGCTGTTGTTCGCAATGCTTTTGTTTAAATGCATCCTTGCACCACAAACTGCCACAAGCCACAAGGACACATTTCACGTTAAATTACAGCACAAAATGATGGATTTGCATTTGAATATTTATGCATATTTGGGAGAAATTTTCCATCATTACACAAAAGCAAATTACCCGAATTTCACACACTCCTAAATAATAGCAGCTTCTCTACAAGTAATGATGTTCTAAGTAAATCTAGATTGAATATATATGTAAACCATGTATTAAATGCTGCAGTATTGGTACAATGCATTCAACTCCACAATACTTCTCCCAGGGTTCCTAAGTGGTGGAGTTTCAAAGGTGCTCTGGTAACACTGTTACTGATCATTAACTCTGACACGCCAGAGCAGCAAGAGAAAAATCATAGTTCCATATCTGCCAAAGAACCACCCTTCTTTGGCATCCTACCCATTTCAGAGCTCCACAATATGTTTTTCTCTGCCAAAAAAAACAACAGCTGTGCACCTGGAGCTCTTTTTTGTTATGCAAATATACATTTTACATTCTTCCTGTCAAGTTGATTTAATACGAAAGTGACTGGAAGGAACTCCAGATGAAGCGACCAAATACAAATTTACTTGCTAACACCATTGTGGTGGACGAGGAAGTGATGAGACACCAGGTGGATGAGTGCATACTGGGCAAGGGAGAAATTCAACAAGGGGAAGGTAGATGGGTGTTAGCAAGGTATAGCAAGTTGAATCTAAGGTTAATACATTTGGAGAAGGGGTTGGAGCCCATGTCTGGCATGTGGCATATGCCATGACATATGCCACAGCGTGCCACATTTTGTGGATATGTTGTTTGAGCTATAATTGTGTTATAAACCCCGCAGAAGTGCTAGTGGCTTTTTTTTAAAGATATATCTTCCATCTGGGTTGAATTAACAAAAACATAATAAAAAATTCCAAATACATAAGTTATGGGCCTTGAACCCTTGTCAAAAATCATTCATAGCCACTGTTCAATACCACTATACCATCTTCTTTGCTGTATTGATCTATGGGCCCAAAGCCTTTTTGTCATAGAAAAAGTGTGCTGGTCCTTCTTCTATTTCTATGTTGTTTTGCTTTTACATGCCACAAATCCACTCTTGATTTTCATATTTTAAACACAAATAGCCCTTCCTTTCTTTCACTCTGGCACTTGCCCCATGCATTTCTTTTTCTTACCCAATCATCCCCAAATTCTCATTCCACAAAATAAGGGATTTCTTTCATAGCAAACCTTGCCCCCCTTCCACATGCCACAGCATGTCACCAATGTCTGACATGCATTGGCTTGACTAAAGAGGCCCCAAATCTCCCATACACTGCTAGGGGGTGATTTACAAAGGGACAGCTTTCATTTGTTTAAATTAGAAAAAAAATGGAAAAGAATATAAAAATCGATTTCCCCCAGCTGGGGTTTGAACCCTGGTCAAAAAGCAATGATAGCCCATGTTTGCTACCACTGTACCATCTGTCCTGTTGACTTTTGTTGCTGCCGATAGCCTTTTTGTCATGGAAAGAGTGTGCTGGTCCTTCTTCTATTTCTATGTTGTTTTGCTTTTACATGCCACAAATCCACTCTTGATTTTCATATTTTAAACACAAATAGCCCTTCCTTTCTTTCACTCTGGCACTTGCCCCATGCATTTCTTTTTCTTACCCAATCATCCCCAAATTCTCATTCCACAAAATAAGGGATTTCTTTCACAGCAAACCTTGCCCCCCTTCCACATGCCACAGCATGTCACCAATGTCTGACATGCATTGGCTTGACTAAAGAGGCCCCAAATCTCCCATACACTGCTAGGTGGTGATTTACAAAGGGACAGCTTTCATTTGTTTAAATTAGAAAGAAAATGGAAAAGAATATAAAAATCGATTTTCCCCAGCTGGGGTTTGAACCCTGGTCAAAAAGAGATGATAGCCCATGTTAGCTACCACTATACCATCTGTTCTGTTGAATATTTTTGCTGCCCATAGCCTTTTTGTCATGGAAAGATGTGTGCTGGTCCTTCTTCTATTTCCATGTTGTTTTGCTTTTACATGCCATAAATCCACTCTTGATTTTCATATTTTAAACACAAATAGCCCTTCCTTTCTTTCACTCTGGCACTTGCCCCATGCATTTCTTTTTCTTGCCCAATCATCCCCAAATTCTCATTCCACAAAATAAGGGATTTCTTTCATAGCAAACCTTGCCCCCCTTCCACATGCCACAGCATGTCACCAATGTCTGACATGCATTGGCTTGACTAAAGAGGCCCCAAATCTCCCATACACTGCTAGGGGGTGATTTACAAAGGGACAGCTTTCATTTGTTTAAATTAGAAAGAAAATGGAAAAGAATATAAAAATCGATTTTCCCCAGCTGGGGTTTGAACCCTGGTCAAAAAGAGATGATAGCCCAT
This sequence comes from Calotriton arnoldi, assembly GCA_963921515.1. Classification (NCBI taxonomy): domain Eukaryota; kingdom Metazoa; phylum Chordata; class Amphibia; order Caudata; family Salamandridae; genus Calotriton; species Calotriton arnoldi. The sequence continues at coordinate 7,685 of CAWUFW010004947.1, read as the reverse complement.
GTTAGCTACCACTGTACCATCTGTTCTGTTGAATATTTGTGCTGCCCATAGCCTTTTTGTCATGGAAAGTGTGTGCTGGTCCTTCTTCTATTTCCATGTTGTTTTGCTTTTACATGCCACAAATCCACTCTTGATTTTCATATTTTAAACACAAATAGCCCTTCCTTTCTTTCACTCTGGCACTTGCCCCATGCATTTCTTTTTCTTACCCAAACATCCCCAAATTCTCATTCCACAAAATAAGGGATTTCTTCCATAACAAACCTTGCCCCCCTTCCACATGCCACAGCATGTCGCCAATGTCTGACATGCATTGGCTTGACTAAAGAGGCCCCAAATCTCCCATACACTGCTAGGGGGTGATTTACAAAGGGCCAGCTTTCATTTGTTTAAATTAGACAAAAATGGAAAAGAATATAAAAATAGATTTTCCCCAGCTGGGGTTTGAACCCTGGTCAAAAGAGATGATAGCCCATGTTAGCTACCACTGTACCATCTGTTCTGTTGAGTATTTTTGCTGCCCATAGCCTTTTTGTCATGGAAAGAGTGTGCTGGTCCTTCTTCTATTTCCATGTTGTTTTGCTTTTACATGCCACAAATCCACTCTTGATTTTCATATTTTAAACACAAATAGCCCTTCCTTTCTTTCACTCTGGCACTTGCCCCATGCATTTCTTTTTCTTACCCAAACATCCCCAAATTCTCATTCCACAAAATAAGGGATTTCTTCCATAACAAACCTTGCCCCCCTTCCACATGCCACAGCATGTCGCCAATGTCTGACATGCATTGGCTTGACTAAAGAGGCCCCAAATCTCCCATACACTGCTAGGGGGTGATTTACAAAGGGACAGCTTTCATTTGTTTAAATTAGACAAAAATGGAAAAGAATATAAAAATAGATTTTCCCTAGCTGGGGTTTGAACCCTGGTCAAAAGAGAGGATAGCCCATGTTAGCTACCACTGTACCATCTGTTCTGTTGAATATTTTGGCTGCCCATAGCCTTTTTGTCATGGAAAGAGTGTGCTGGTCCTTCTTCTATTTCCATGTTGTTTTGCTTTTACATGCCACAAATCCACTCTTGATTTTCATATTTTAAACACAAATAGCCCTTCCTTTCTTTCACTCTGGCACTTGCCCCATGCATTTCTTTTTCTTACCCAAACATCCCCAAATTCTCATTCCACAAAATAAGGGATTTCTTTCATAGCAAACCTTGCCCCCTTCCACATGCCACAGCATGTCACCAATGTCTGACATGCATTGGCTTGACTAAAGAGGCCCCAAATCTGCCATAAAATGCTAGGGGTGATTTACAAAGGGACAGCTTTGATTTGTGTAAATTAGAAAAAAATGGAAAAGAATATAAAAATCAATTTTCCCCAGCTGGGGTTTGAACCCTGGTCAAAAAGCAATGACAGCCCATGTTAGTTACCACTGTACCATCTGTACTGCTGACTTTATTTGCTGCTGATAGCCTTTTTGTCATGGAAAGAGTGTGCTGGTCCTTCTTCTATTTTTATGGTGTTTGGATTTACATGCCAGAAATCCACTCTTGATTTCCATGCTTTATATACCAATAGCCCTTCCTTTCTTTCACTCTGCCACTTGCCCCGTGCATTTCTTTTTCTTACACAATCATCCCCACATTCTCATTCCACTAAATAAGGGATTTCTTTCATAGCAAACCTTGCCCCCTTTCCACATGCCACAGCATGTCACCAATGTCTGACATGCATTGGCTTGACTAAAGAGGCCCCAAATCTCCCATACACTGCTAGGGGGTGATTTACAAAGGGACAGCTTTCATTTGTTTAAATTAGAAAGAAAATGGAAAAGAATATAAAAATCGATTTTCCCCAGCTGGGGTTTGAACCCCGGTCAAAAAGCAGTGATAGCCCATGTTAGCTATCACTATACCATCTGTTCAGCAGAATGTTTTGGCTGCTCATATCCTTTTTGTCATGGAAAGAGTGAGCTGGTCCTCCTTCTATTTCCATGTTGTTTTGCTTTTATATGCCACAAATCCACTCTTGATTTTCATATTTTAAACACAAATAGCCCTTCCTTTCTTTCACTCTGGGACTTGCCCCATGCATTTCTTTTTCTTACCCAATCATCCCCAAATTCTCATTCCACAAAATAAGGGATTTCTTTCATAGCAAACCTTGGCTCCCTTCCACATGCCACAGTATGTCACCAATGCCTGACATGCAGTGGCTTGACTAAAGAGGCCCCAAATCTCCCATACACTGCTACGGGGTCGATTTACAAAGGTACAGCTTTCATTTGTGTAAATTAGAAAAAAAATGGAAAAGAATATAAAAATCCATTTTCCCCAGCTGGGGTTTCAACCCTGGTGTAAAAGCATTCATTAACCTTGTTAGGTACCACTGTACCATCTGTACCACTGGAATTTTATGCTGCTTTTTGTCATAGAAAGAGTGTCTGGTCCGTCTTCTATTTCCATGTTGATTTGCTTTTACATGTCACAAATCTACACTTGATTTTCGTGATTTATAAACAAATAGCCCTTCTTTTCTTTCACTCTGGGACTTGCCCCATGCATTTATTTTTCTTACACAACCATCCCCAAAGTCTCATTCCACAAATTAAGGGATTTCTTTCATAGCAAACCTTGCCCCCTTCCACATGCCACAGCATGTCACAAATGTCTGACATGCACTGGCTTGACTAAAAAGGCCACAAATCTCCCAGACACTGCTAAGGGGTGATTTACAAAAGGGCATCTTTCATTTGGTTAAAATCGAAAAAAATAGAAAAGAATCTAAATATCGAATTTCTCCAGCTGGTGTTTGAACCCTTTTTAAATAAGCACTCAAAGCCCATGTGAACTACCACTGGACCATATTTTTGTTGTTGTTGTTGAATTTTGTCCAAAGCCTATGTATCACGAAAAAAGGGTGCTGTCGTTCTTCTATTTTCATGTCATTTTGCTTTTACATGCCACAAATCCACACTTGATTTTCAATAATTTATAAACTAATATCCCTTCTTTTCTTTTACTCTGGGACTTGCCCCATGCATTTCTTTTTCTTACACAATCATCTACAAAGTCTCATTCCACAAATTATGGGATTTCTTTCATCACAAACCTTGCACCCCTTCCACATGCCACAGCATGTCACAGATGTCTGGCATGCACTCCTTGACTAAAGAGGCCACAAATCTCCCACTGCTAGAAGGTGATTTACAAAGTGACAGCTTTTTATTTTTTATAACTTTATTTATCATTTTCGTATTGCCTACAACATTGCATGGTCATTCACTGTGATCATAGAAATCTAGTAAGAATAAAGACAAGTATCATTTGCAAAACAAGTGTACTCAAGCTTGCAATGCACCAATGTCTCAGGGTAGCATATATATAATAAATTGTGATATCAACATCTGACCAACCCGGACCAGCGGGCTCTCCCTCACTGTCTGACCCACACTTTCCTTGACATAATAAACACAACAATTGAGCAGTTGGGTGGAACATGAATTACCCCACCCCAGTGGGGACTATCCCAGCAGGCTGTTGTGAAATAGGGGCGGCACTAATCTACAGTAAGTAATTTTTAAGAGGCTCCCAAATGTCATTTTGCCTGGATGCCGAGGGATGGGTTGTAGCATAAAAGCCACAATTAGTATTATAGTATGTGAGGCTATTGAGCCAATCTTTCACTGTGGGGGAGGCCCTACTTCCCCATTTGAGAGCTATTTCCCTCTTTGCGAGCAAAAGGGCAATGGCTGTGAATTTGCGCAACTTCTTCGGGAGACCCCCCACATAGCCCAAAGGCGACCTCAGGTGTAGGGACCATCTCAAGGTGGGTCATTTGTGTTATTAATCTGAAAATGGATCTCCAGAAGTCCCCAATCTTAGCGCAGTTCCAAGTCAGGTGGGCAAAATAGGCTTGCGGGCTACCGTACTTAGGACAAAAGTGTGTGGTCGATTGGGATCAATGGATTGAACCTTTGCCGGGGTCATATAGACCCTCCACAAATATTTGAAGTGTATGAGCTTATGTCTGCTGTTTAAGGAGACCTCTTTCGTTTGTGCACAACAAAAGGACCAGTGAGAGTCTTGAATTGGGTGCCCAAGGTCCCGGTCCCATGCCTCCTGTATCTTGGCCTCCCTGCTAGGGACTAATGACATACATGCTTTGTATAGCTTCGAGATTAGGTGTTCTCCCCCGGAACTTGTGACTAAGAGAGTAAGCGGAGGGAAGGACTCGGGCTCCAACGGGTACTCCGGAATCTTAGCTCTGAGCGCCCTCCGTATCTGGCTAAATACAAATTGATCCATGAATGTTGCCTCACTGAACCTCCCGCCCACTGTGCTAGAAAAATCATAGCCCCCTGGGAACAGATCCCCAATCTTATTTATTGACTATGTAGTGAGTGTACGCTGTGCCAGTTTTTCTTCCGTAATGGGGATCCAGGGGTTAGTATTGACAGGGATCTCCGATGAGTAAAGAGCACCACCTCCAGTCACTTTTGTCAACTTACGCCAGGCCCAGCTAGTGGTGCAAACTGTTTGGATATCCCGGGGATCCCTGGGAAAGCCCCGCTGCAGCACCGTACATAGGGGCGCCGGGAGCACCAGGTCAGCCTCAGGTCTAGTGTAAGGGATCCGCGCGTCCGGGTGATACCAGGAGTGTGCGAAACTCCACTGAGCAACCAAATAGTAGATCTGAAGATTGGGGACCCCAAAACCACCTCTCTCATATGGTAAGGTCATGGTGTCCCAGCTAACTCTAGGTCTTCCTCCCCCCCAGACCAATCTGATGAGATGAGAACGCAAAGTGCGGAAAAAAGTGTTGGGGAGCGGGATAGCAATGTTGTGAAACAGATATAAAAACCTTGGGAGGACAATCATCTTTACAAGTGCAACTCGACCAGCAAGGGGAAGTGGGAGCCTCAACCAACGCTCGACCTGTTGCTCCAGGTTATGCGCCACAGGGCCGTAGTTTAGTCTAATAATTTGCTTGTTTTCTCTTTGGCTCCGAATACCCAAATAGTTGCCCGAATCCTCACACCACGTCAGCGGGAACTCACATTCCCAATGAACAGTGTTCGGCGTCAGGGGGAAAATTTGCGATTTTCCCCAATTTATACCCAGCCCTGAAAAAATGCCAAACGGATAATCTCTCTGATGAGCGGTTCAAAATTCTCCTGGGGGTTTCGGACATATAGGATGATATCATCTGCATATAGAGAAATTAGAAGAGGACCAGTTTTGAACTAGAGACCACTGTGCAGTTATCTTTCCTGGAAATGGCTAACCAGAGGGTCCAGTGCCAATATGAAGAGCAGTGGGTAGAGTGGGCAGCCCTGTCTGGTGCCGCGAGTGAGAGCGAACGAAGGGGACAGTGTGCCATTCAATTGAAGCCTAGCGGTGGGCGCGGTGTAAAGCAACGAAGTAAGGTTAATGAATCCCTTAGGGATACCCAACTTTCTCATCACTGCTAAGAAAAAGGGCCACTGCAAGGAGTCGAAGGCCTTTTCGGTAGCGAGTATGACAGCAGCCGCAGGGACCTCCGGAGCGATCCTATGTATTACTGCAAATAATGTGCGCAGGTTTAAAGCAGTCGACCTATGGGGGACAAAGCCCGACTGAGGGGCCGATTCTGATGCGGGTTGGAAAAGCTTCCCGACCGAATCGGTTGGGAAATGGTGTCCGACCCACTCGGATCGGGAAAGTCCGACCAGCGGAGTAGGATGCATCCGGATGCTTCCAGATACGATTTGGTTGAACTCCCATTGACTTCAATGGGAACATTTGTTCCTAACCGCATCAGAATTGGGCCCTCGGTCGGGAAGACACGTTCCCGATCCGATTTGGAAGGAGCAAATGCCGTTAGGAGGCCTACCTAACCGCATCAGAATCAGGCCCTCGGTCGGGAAGCTTTTCCAACCCACATCAGAATCGGGCCCTGAGTCGGGTAGATAATGCGGTCCAGCAACAAGGCCAATCTCAGCGCAATCATTTTAGCCAAAATTTTGTAGTCTAGGTTTAAAAGTGATAACGGCCTGTAAGAGCCGCATAGAAGCGGATCTTTCCCGGCTTTTGGAAGGAGGATTATTACAGCCTCACGCAAAGTGAGGGAAGTTCCTTGTGTTCGAGTTCTTCATTATAAACCTCTAATAGATAGGGCGCTAATAAGTTCTTATAGGTTTTATAAAAGATACCAGTAAAACCGTCCAGGCCTGGGGCCGTCGAGCCATTCATGGCATCTATGGCGCTACTTATTTCCTCGGCGGAGAATGGCTCAGCCAGAAACTGCTGCATGAACTTCTCAAGCCCCACCATAGAAATCTCTGCAAGGTAGCCATTACGGTCTCCCTCGCTATGCATCACCCGTGTTGCATATAATGTGGAATAATATGCTAAAAATTCATCTTTGATATCTGGGGTATCGGTTAGGGTCTGCCCGGTTGAGGAACGGATGCAGGTGATGTATGAACGCCCGGCCGAGGGTCTCAGTAGCCATGCCAACCTGTGGCTAGGTCTGTCACCCTCCCCATAACGCCTTGCAATAGCATACCTGCTTAAAAAATGAATCTCACGCTCCGCTGCTTCTCTGAACCCTGTCAAGAGTGTTAGTCGGTGGCTGAGCAGAGAGGGGTCAGGCCTTGCAACCTGATCTCTATCTAGCATATCTAATTGCTTCTCAATATGCCCAATCATACTATGCAAATCTTTTAGAACCCCAGAATGCTTAGAGATGCATACTCCACGCATAGAGGCTTTAAATGCCTCCCAGAGTATGGCCCACGAGCTCACTGATCCTTTACTCAGTTCAAAGTATTCAAGTATGGCCTCCCGAAGTTCGGAACTAAACACTTCATCCCTCAGTGCCTGCCCGGGGAATCTCCATATCCTGTCACAGCCCTCTGGTCTAGGGACGCGTACTTGCAATACCACTGGGGAGTGGTCAGAATATGTGCTAGGGAGATGCCGGGATGCCTTATACCACGTTGCCAAGTTGGCGGGAGACAAGCCAATAATCTAATCTAGTGCAGGTACCATATTGGGCGGCGTAATGGGTGTAAGCGGCATCTCCCGGGTTGCGCTGATGCCACACATCCACCAGGCCAACAGAATCGCACATATCCAGCAATATGTGGCATGCGCTGGGTTTGGTGTCTGACGAGTTGGGCATACTCTCTTGCGCAGGGTCCAACAGGAGATTAAAATCTCTGCTCATGCATGTACATTCTGCATCTAATTGTAGGAACTGTGTGTGAAGGCCTTGGAAGAACTCTGGACTATCGACATTAGGTGTGAATACGCAGATGAACGCCATACAGTGTCCCATCAAGTGACCCGCCACCATCGTGTAGCGACCCTCATTATCAATGTGTGCTTTTAAAAATTGGAAGGGCAGACATTCATGAATCATGACAGCCGTGCCCCGCGCATACATTTTATACCCTGCAAAGTAGCGATGCGGTCCCCAGCCCGACGTGAAAGTGGTGGTGGCAGCTTTGGCCAGGTGTGTTTCCTGTAAGAATGCAATGTCCACCCTGTGACGCTGTAAATAATGCAAGACCTGCTTCCCCTTCCTAGCATTATTAATCCCCCGGACATTCCAGGTGATCAGTGTCAGATCTGAAAATGTTGACAACCTACCCCGCTCCGACATCCCAATATATTAACAGTGATTTGAAGTGT